>JARKNS010000010.1:28841500-30139500 GCA_029990575.1 Petunia axillaris subsp. axillaris | reverse complement strand
CAAAAGAAAATGGAAAACAACTAGCTAGTATATAGCACTATAGCAGACAGTATAGAAAGAATGTGACAAAAAGTTTTTCGAGAGGTACAAGCTCTATTGACAAAATCAGATATAAGTCATATAACTACTTAATTTTGCTTACTGCTTTAAATTGGAACATGTGGATGAAGCTAATACAATGTCAGATTAATTAGTTCGTTGCAAGAGTAGAAGTAACAGTTTTTGTATTTTGATGTACACGCTCAATACAGCATCCTTGCCTTAATAAATCTTTTTTTACTAATCAAAGAATTTTAAACAGTTGAGAAATTACACAAAAGTCTTACTAACTATTACTTTAATTTTTATTCACGCCATCTGTTTTCTTCACTATCAGTAAATAAAATTTCATTAAGTGTGAACTATACTAAGATGTGCTAGAGTTGAAGTCTATCAAAGTATCACATCCACATATTAAAGTAAGAACACATATTTAACTGAAATAGATCTCGGTAATAGAGTCTGCTTCCCTCTCTTTCCTACCATACTATTCACCATATACAAGCGGACATTCTATTCCATATTTCATTTTGGCTTTTGTTTTCTATTCTAGCATGCCAGTAACTGATCGATTGTTTTAGGCATGGTCCACTTCATTCCGGAAATGTTCATAGTGCAATACGATAACCAAGAAGTCACAGGAAAGTGCAACAAGATGTCATTGTTGTCCTTATTCTCGTTCTCACAGACGTAGCACCTAATTACAGATAACTGACAAGGGAAGACAAAGGTCTCTGTTGTAAGACCTTCCATACATTGACCTTCCGTTGACTATCTCACCCTTGTCAGTTATCTTTGGCACTGACTGTCTTTGGGCTGAATCTCAAATTGCGGCAACAAGGCCACTATAGCACACTAGCACTTAGGATACCCCGTAGTATAGGACTTCCAAGGCCATATTATTTTTTTTCTTATTGTTTCTCCATCTTGATTATCCCAGTTGTTTCCTCCTCCTTTAGTCTCCATAATTCCTAGCATAGCATAGCTGCTACATCACTGGGGTTACTCTCAGAAACGGAAATTCAAGCAGAGAGGCATCCCTCTGACTCATCACACACTGCACGATCGTTACCCCAAACTACAATCTATGGCTAGGTAAAAATGTTTTCCTGATAGTCAGTCAATCTATGGGTAGAGTAACACAGACATGTCCCCATATATATTAATGAATAAGGCACAATGAGAATTTCTTCTGTCTTTGCTTTTCTAACTATCTCCATGTAAATTTGATTGCCTGAAGATTATGCACTGAATCAACCATCAAGTCATCTACCTCTATCTTTGTCATTATTGGAGTAAATCACAGTTCACACAACTCAATAGTTCATGCGGTACAATATGAAAAATCCTTGGTAACTTTGTTAACAGACACTAGACAGCAACAACTGGTAAGTGTTCCAAACCATCTTATCATTGAGTAGCCTCAAAAATACTATGCTGATGTCACAACCTTTTTACAATATACTGTCACAAACAAAAATATCTAATCAAACATCTTACAGACAGCTCAACAATTCAACATTGCATAGAAGAAACAGAGTAAACTCTTGTTTGAAATTCAACTTAATCTGCTCACTAAAGTATTCTGCAACCTTCCAAGTCATCCATGGACCATTCAACCTGCTGAAATATCCTATTTTTACTTCTCCCAATTATGAAATTCATATTATGAAAGAACTTTGGAAGAATCATCTTCTCTCACTGCATATACAATCACATATTCCATGTGAAAACACAACCAAACTAACACATTCTTTTATGAATAAGACAAATAAAACATGGCCAAATGAAAGCTTTTTCCCATAACTAGCACACAATTAGCATGAAACAACACCAATCAGAGAATCTCGAATACATATCAGCAAGAATCATACCTGGCTTGGGATTTGCCGCTTGTAGAAAACAGATGTATTAGAAATACTTAGCACAAAACCGGGGAGGGCATGCACATATATAGAGTACTTATCCACATCCTGCCCTTGAAAGAACCTCTCCCACAATGGTATGAAAGGTAATTGTCCCCTAGTCAAGAACATAAAAGCCACTTTAGGCACTCTCTTAAATGGGAACTCCTCCTTGAAAGGCTCTAATGAAGCCCTCCAAAACAACTCATCATCCGACATTCCATGTATCAGAATCTTCGGCCTAACGAAACTCTCCATGCTTAAACAATCCTCCTTCTCACAAACACTACAATTTCCATTATCCCTAGTAACTGTATCAGCCAATGCATTATTTGCAATAATCTGCTCAGCTTGAAAGGTAAAGTACCTATCAATATGTGAACTTGAGGTCAATCCAATAACTACTCCAACTACAAATACAATCAAAATTAACAACACCCTAAAAAGACTAACTGTTGAGTCTCTTGTTACTACTGAAACCGAATACCTACTCTCCAGGTCATCCTTTTCTCCCTTATTCCTCATCTTCAATGTTCCAAGATTCAATCTTTAACAATCAAGACTCAAAACCCACTTCACAGAATTGTCTAAATCAGACAAGATTCACATAAAAAAGCTTCAATTTCCAAAATTGGAAACTTTATTATGAGTAAAGTTTCAATCTTTAACAATCAAGATTCAAAACCCACTTCCAGAATTGTCTAAATCAGCCAAGATTCACATAGAAAAGCTTAATTTTTCAAATTGTCAGCTTTATTATGAGTAAAGATTCAACCTTTTACAAGAAAGATACCAAGAAAATTCCTATGGAAAACAAGAAATCTTGATTCTTTTGGATTCTTGATCTATAAAATCAACCCCAAATGAGAAAAGAAAGTGAAATTGCTGAATCAGGAAAGTAGAGTTAAAATTGGAAAGTGAAAGAGGAATGAATATACATACAGGGATTATTAAAAAGAAAGGGGCAAAGGCGGCAAAAAGGTGAAAAACAGTGATTTGATGATGTGTGAAATATCCAATGAGAAGAAGATTTGTTTGATTTAATGTTTACGTTTAGGCCACTGAGTTTAATGCTGTCTTTCACTTCGAATTTTGCGCTCTTCAATTTGACAAACTTTGTTCTTTTGTCCACCATTTGTCCCTAACATAACAAGGAATTTTGGACAAGGTGGATCAGATTATTTAATTTGGATAATTATTCTTTTGATCCCTCAATTATTGATAAGTTCTTAATTTTGGTTTGTGAGACCTAGGATCGATTCCCCTCGCCAACAGTCTTCTTAGTTTGAGCTCATCGCACGAGATTTTTTTAGTGCAGTTTACATTTTCTGTGTGATTTGCGAGCTATTATAGAAAGAGCGGGATTTACCTAGAGCGCACCTAAGGGTAGCGGCTGCGGGTTCCCTAGTTTACAAAGAAAATAATACTCCCTCTGTCCCAATTTATGTGTCACACTTTCCTTTTTGGTCTGTCCCAAAAAGAATGTCACATTTCCTTATTTGTCAACTATTTAATGCACTATCTCTATTTTACCCCTATTGGGCCCTACTTACTTTAAAAGCCACAAACAACTTTTTTATTACTACAATCTTCTCTCTCTTACTTTTTTAAGGGTAAATTTGAACATTTACAAAGTCAACTTCTATTTCTTAAACTCCGGGCCAAGTCAAACACCGCCACATAAATTGGGACGGAGGTAGTAATAATTTTGAAACAAGCTCTTCACTTTGGTGGAATAAGCTCTGTGTACATCTCATCCTCCCCAGACCCCACTTATGAGATTACACTGGGTATGTTGTTGTTGTATTAAAATAACAATTTTGGTCCGTCTACACAGGAAATATGATTGAGGGTCTATGAAAACGATCGATACAATTTGTGTATACCTCACACTTCCCAAACCTTATTTGTAAGATCATATTGGTATGTTGTTATTGTTGTTTGTTTACGTAAGGAAAATGCTATTTTCCTTTTTCTTTATAAATACAAACTCAAATACGGAGTAATTAGGATAAAGTTTAGCAATAAAATTGTTTAACAGCTAATAAGTCATAAAAATTGTGGAGATTTGTAAGCAGTAGGGCCCAATATACCTATTTAATTTTTATATTGATCATTTTTCTTTTTTTAGAAAATCATCAATTAATTTAGTGGGATGGTTAAGATTCACTTTTTACTCAAATTCGAGCTTTAAAAATGTAAAACTTGCTCTAGGAGCATTGTACCTCACTACCTCCTTTATTACCTACCTTCAGAATTTATATTAGTCCGACCAATTTATTTTGGAGACCATATATTTAAAGCAAAGACATATGTATAATTCATAAGTAAAAATATCAAAAAATTATATCCGACAAAACAGAGTTAAGGAGAAAACTGCATGTCTCACCATATAATCACATGGAGTATGAAATAAAATAGTATGGAATAAAAAAAAATCCGTTTGTTTTCTTCATTGAGGAAGGGGAGTGGTAATAAAATAATGTCATCTCTTTCTAAATTTTAGTTGGTGCTTTACCACAACTGGAGCATACTCATTGCAAGGTCACCTTCTCTTAATTTTTATTTGAAAATTAAACATTAAGTTAATAAACTTTGATATCACCTCCAACATGTGAGCTGCTGTGAGTTGTTTAATGACCTGTAACAGGTTATTTACTGAAGTATCTAAAAGATTTAGATTGATATAACTTTTAACTGATTAGATAAGTGATGGATAATTTTTATTGACATTAGTATAATCATAAAAATCCTTTGGCAAAGGAGGTGTTGTGAAAGAATAATAAGAAGATTGAGTAGCAGAATAATAAGAGAAGCAATCAATACTCTACACCTGTCGATGCAAATGTCATACATAAACCTATAATAATAAACCTTAATCTAAACAATAAATTATTTAAGTCAAACATACCTCCAAAGACTTGTAGATACTACCTTATATGACACCATTATTATCTATAACTAAGAATTTTATTCGTTGACTATAAATTTTCAATTATTTGTTCAATAATTTCACTTACAAAATAGAACTGAAATAATTCACAAAATGCAACTGTGCTCCAACCATAAGCTAATGAATAAGAATAACACTTGTAAAATATTACCTAATCTCTTTGCAGGTTAACAATCCCAATTTACCACTATGGAGTATGCTGAAATAATAAAGCTTTCTCTATCATTCAGGATGACTAACATTTAATACATTTCTCGAGGACATTCACTAGCTCCTGCTCATCTTGTACTAATTTGACCAATCCATGAAGGTTAATTTTTATAACAAGTATACTACTATATAGTTCGAGATGAAATGCAGTAGGTGCAGTTGCACCATTGTTCCATATGGTTCATCTAACCCTGAATTAGTGTAAGTTGCATTTACACACATAAAGCCCAGCTAACTCCAAGTCCATATCCATTTGATCCATACAGCGCAACTCATATTTGATCAAGTACTTGGGCTAAAAGTAGTCGTATCAACTTGACCCAGACGTGTAAATTGACACCAGCTTTCCTCTCTAAAGGGGCCAAGTGCTGAAACAGCCAATTTTTCCCTTGCAATTTAAGTTGAAGTCATTTTTTACACGCGTTTCGGCCGCTTCGTCACTTGCTATCTTTAGATCATTGAAGCAGAAGATGAAACCAGATTAAACTAACTTTAGCCCTTTTGGTTTTAACTTCAAATCCAATGGTTCCTTTTTCTTTTTGCTCAACTTCACACCAAAATATTTGAATTTGGTTTAATGTCGAGCCACTTCACTTTTTTATGTAAATTTGGCTTAATATCAGATTTAAAAAATATTTTTTGAATTTTAGACGATGGTATGAAGTTAAAGACGGAACTTCAGATCCTAATGGTCTAAACTTGAGCTATAAGTGAGCAGACATGAAGTTCAGTTTTCCGCTTAAACTTTCAGGACACAAGTTTAGTTCGTTCAAAAACTTTAGGCTATTGTATAGTCGATTTAAGTTGAAGTTCTTGTGGAGATGGATACCTTTGACACCGCTGCTGCAATTTTGATCCACGTAAGAAAAATCTTATTAAATGGACCTTTGCTAGATTCTTCATTAGCAAGGACCCAACGACTGTCATATTTGCTATCATCAGTTCTTTGTTAATAGAAGAATTTAACGATAACTAGAAAAGATCAGTTTTTCATTTGAGTTCAAGACACGATGCTTTGAGGTTTGCTAATATTTTTAAGTTGTGGCAAAACTTTAAATACACTATAAAAGTTTACTAATTTCTGAGTGCCAGCCCTAAGAATGGTTAATGATGCGCCCTAAGAAATGGTTGTAAGTACTTTTGGCTTGAGTACCTAAGTATGGGCGAGCTACATGGTTCAAAGAGGGTTCAATTGAATCATAATAATCAATGAACTATACTACGCAAGTAAAATATAATTAAAATTGTTTTAATTCACATGCTTGAATCCAGAAGGTAACATTCTTGTATTTGTTTCATAAAGCATTTAAAGATTTTGATAAATAGCATGAGAAAAACATTGAACATGGATGGACCAAGTCAGGCTGCATTGAAAAGTAAAGTTTAGGCATGACACGGTCATGCTATTGAGTGGTTGGGGCAGTAGGGTTAAATGTATTTATTAGGGAATAGGGATGGCAATGGGATGGGGGTTAGGTGGAGTGAGATTAATCTTTGCCTTTTAATCTTTCCTTTTGTTTTGTATTTATTTACAAAAGTCAATCCAAATAACTCAGAATTTTGTCTTTTAATCTTTAAGTTTGCGTTACTGTTTTATTGATGTACTAGAAATTGTTGAATTAGAGCTTTGTTTAATTGAAAGAAAAAAAGGATAAGGTCACATTCAATCAAGAAAGTTTACAAGATTAAGTAATAGATATTGCAATTTGCACGTGTAAAAAGGAAGAAACTGTTAGGTCCTTTTGATGGCCCTTTTTTAATCAGTTCCTTTTTCAAATGCCATCATGTAAATTTGTCTAATAAAGTCTCCACAATGGAGCCATGGGACGGTTATCATCTTAGCTAAAGTAATGGAAAGTCAAATGTCATATAGAAAATAAAACTGACAGTGTATGGATCAATGCAAATCTTTTCTTCTTTATAATTTACATGACAACATTTGAATAAGTACTATTTTAAGAGATAAATTATCGAGACACTTTCATTTGTTTGGCGTCTTGATTGGATTTTGATGGTATTGGACTAATTTGTATACATTTAAGGTAATTTCGTAATCAGATTTCATAATTTTCATCGTCATACATTTGGTTCGTGATAGAAGGTTGCAGGTACGCTCTTTTGAAGTTGGGGAATCCAGTGGTACGATATACCTTCCGTGAAGGAAATCTGGTGGCTCATATTTTGGCAACACATGCTCTCAGTATGCAGCATAGGAATAGATTAGTTTTGTTTCCTACACCACTGGAGCATTGTCTGGATGCAGTTCATCATGATAAGGCTCTAACTGCAACTAATAGGACTATATCTACTAATATTTGTAATGACTTAGTATCTTTTGGTAATATTTCAGTACTCCACAACAATGTGTCATGGAGTCTTTTGCTACTACTTATGCTGATCGTACTAGTAATAATGCTTCTGAAGCTACTACTAGTACTACTAATGTAATGTTACCTTAGTATTAATAATATATCAATGTTACCAAAAAAAAAAAAAAAAAATGAGCATCTACAAGACTATGAACTAATAAAACATGAGAGGGCAAATTGACTCTTTTTCAAACTGAATAAATTATTTGAATTTGGAGTATGGATTACCAACATAATGGTCCTCCTAAGTAAGGTAACAATCAAGAGCACATTATTTGTCAATGCGAGAGAAACTCCATGAGAGCGACACTACCAAAAGAATACGGAGTAATAAACACATCAAGATTGAAATAAGTCTTTATGAAACTTGATTTTTCTTTTTTTGAAGTTTAGTTGAAAATTAGCTAGTGTTTGGACATAGATTCAGATGAAATTTGAAAAAAATGAATTTTTGAACAACTACAACAACAACGAGAATTGTTAAAAAGAAAAAAAACAAATATTGAAGATTTATCTAGACAATTTTTTCAAAAGTTGGCCAAAATCTATAAACAGATATTGTTTTCCAAATCTATTTCGAAAAAAAGTGTACAAAATGTATGTGCCCAATCGGAAGCTTAGTTTATGAAATTTGAAGTTGTGTTTGAACATGCAATCCACTTTAAAAAGAAAATGTTAAAGTTAGTTTTTGAGAATTTGAAGATTTTGAATTTCAAGATCTTCCAAAATTTGGACAAATATTATACACAAACAAGTATTTGATTTTCTTCTTCTTCTTTCCTTTTTTTTTTTTAAAGAAGAAAGATTCACCAAAGTTTTATGTCCAAATGGGAGCTAAAGTTTTAAAATTCTAGTATTGTTAGACGGAAACATTTATCCTAAATTTGATTTCACATTGACACAAGTAATTTAATTTGAGTAGTAACAAATTAAAATGAAATATGTGTGAAGTCCCTAATCAAATACTACTATTATTTTGTAGAAACCTCCTAGTTGTGCGTCACTTTCTAGAAAACAATGTAGATTTACAAAAATGTCGGTAACATATTTGTCACATGCAACAGATTTAACTTAGAAAACTGGAACTAACGCGTAAATTAAAAATTAAAAATATCATTTTTAAAATATATAGTAATTTCTCAACTACCAAAAGCTTCCACGTTAGCCAAGTCTTCCGTCCATCCAATCTGAATGAATTAAATAATCACTCTAGACTACTTAATTAATACTATTAATTAGGCTTTTGAGTAAAAACATAGGAAACGTGTGCATATATGGTTTGTCATTATTTAAAACTAAAACAGTTTTTTTCAAGAATTTCAGAAATGTAAAGAAAGAAAAGGAATAAAAAGCCGAACAAAAGTGAAGTGTTAATCAGTTAAAAACCTTTTCAGAGAAATACTTTTGAGAACATATAGATGTAATGGTAAGAGTTCTCTGTATATTAACATACAATATCTCTTGGATATTTCACCAATTAAAACAATAAAGTAGATTTCAAAAAGAAAATGACTTATTGTTTATCTTAATACTAGTATAGGAGTTAGCACGGGCCCAATCGTGGTCTATGCATGATTTATGTTTCTTTTAATTCATGTTTTGTATTTTGTCTAAATTTTCATATGGACAAATTTTTTTACATATAGCAGTCTTTATAGAGAAACCACCATAAATCACTATCCAAACTTATGAATTTATAGCTTTATAAAATGAAATCAGTATAAATAGTAGTAGCAGTAGTAGTACTTATTTTAATGTGAAAGTTAATTAAAAGCACTATTTTGATAATAAAAGCTAGATAATGCGAAAATTTTTTGGTCCCAAGAAAATAATCTCACATGACAATTTATTTGGTCAAATAAGAAAACTTTTATTCAACTAAGTATGCTATTGACATATGTTAGCTCATTTTGACTCTTGAGCTAGTCCTCATACATAAATCAGTATTCCGAGTGAAAACTGCTATTTTTATATGTAAAACTAAGTAAAATAAAAAAGAGTACGTTAGCTAATTTTTCTGCCTACATCTGGAAAAGATATATTTTTAAGAGTGCAATCTGTATGCATTAGTTGCAAAAAAATATTTAATCTTCAGTTTGATCTTTCCCCTCATAAAAACTCTGTATAATTAATACAATATTTTTCTGAATGAAAATATTCTACATCTAGTACAATGTCGAATTTTGCGGTGGGACTTATTTTGATATGTCGGGTGAAAGCTAGAGAGCTCACGCTTTGGTAGGCAATTAAGCTGGAACCTTTCTACCTTATGTAATCCTATTTGGTATTTCTTGTGACTTATTTCCCTATTTATGTAATCCTATTTGTCATTTCTAGTGAACTTGTTTCTCTATTTACTGCATGCATAGATGTTAATGTAGATTATTTTGTACTTAAAAGTATTTCATTAGTTAGTACACGTAAAAGTTGCTTAAAAGTATTATTTTGCCCAATCAAGATATCGTAGTATGTGCAAAGTTCAATTCGAGGGGACAAATTGTTTTACTGATATATGGGTTAGTAATCATGCAATAAGGTTTCATTTTATAAAGGCCATACCACTACTCCAAAATTTTAAAAGTTTAATTAAATTACTGAAAGTTACTGTGCTAATTAAATAAGCCCATACTTGCTGAAAACTGCAGAAGAGATAAATTTAGTATTCTTTTTCATGTGTTCCTTCTAATCTGAAGTTAACACCGTTTATTGTGAACCTAATTCAAATTATCTAAGTTAGATATGTTGGTCTTTTAAATTGTCCCTGGTATATTGGCACTCTAAATTTGACTTTAGGAATTGTTATTTACTGTCAACGAATTTATCATGCACTATATATTTGTTTAAATAGTTTAATAGGAGTACTTCTTATATCCAAAAATATGAAAGATGAAAGTTAGAATAAATTACACGTGCTATTCACGTGTCCATTCAAATTTATCAGTTACCAAAAGCTGCTATTCTACTGTTAACATGACATGAGGCATCGACACGTTTTGGAAGATTAAAAAGGTTCTCAAAGTATACAAAAATTACAAAGATACCAATGGCATCTAGAGTACTAAAAAGAAAAGTATGCTGGGTTTTTTGTCCATAATGGTAAAAGTACCCACAATAAGCGTTCAAGTACAGCAGCTATAAAGCACATAAATGTCGAAACCCGAAATTGCCCTCTGGTCGGCAAGCAGGTTGACAAGGACCTGCTTATTCCCATTTATAAAGTAAAACTAGTGGCAGTAATGCCTGTGCTAGCACAGGCCCGAGATTTATTTTCCTTCTTTAATTTTACTTTTTATCCACTTATTTTGAATATTCATGTAATAATAGATATCTTATGGAATAAATAATATCTTAGATCGAATAATTATTGTTATACTTTTGGCTTGCTGTTATAATTTTGAAGACCGCCTCAGTTTCGTGACACTAATCTTCTTAATTGTTCAAATATTATACTTATCTACCTTATTTTGCTTTATTGTAACCTATTTATCATTAAATAAACAAATTATTGTTTTAACTATTTTAATATAATTTTACATTAATTTTAACATTACTTTTGAAAATTCATATAACCAAATGACGTCTCAAACTTGGCCCTCGACCCGAGCACCTTCCCAAAGAAAATATTTTCAAAAGGCCAAATTAATTATTTGAAAGCAAGATTACTTTTATTTAGAGATTTGTTTTACTATAATAGTTTTCAATGTAAAAGTTTAAAATGTCAAGTTTTTAACGTTCATTTGAAGCAGCTCATTTTATAATCCATTATATATGTGTTTGTTTATTTGGGGAACAATGTACAATTTGGTGTTGGATTAAAATTTCAGGATTTTGACGTTTTCCTTTTCAGCGTTATCTTGAAACATCTCATTTTATAATCTTGTATAATATACTTGTGTTTGTTCATTTGAGAAATTATGTACTCCATAGTTAAGTGTTGGGTCCTACTGATTTTATTTAAATTCATAGTTTTCCATATTGTAGAAGTAGAAGTAAAAGTAAAAAGTTTGATAAATTAGAACAAATCCCATATGCAAGTAGCGAGCAAAACTTTGTACTCCTGTCTAATTATGCAGAATACTTTTTTTTTTCAGTTTATTCTAAAAAGAATGACACTAAACTAAAAGTTACTACTCTTTATTGTGAAAAGCTAGCTAGAAATATTATGTGCCATTTTCTTATTGAGAATGCTCATTTCCATGTCGAGTTAAAGCTCTCCTTAGTTTGCAGAGACGACAACATTGATTTGAAGTGGCATATTCATGGAGAAGGAAAATACACAAAAGTCGGGATGATTAATGATATCATGAAAATTCACAAAGTACTCATGCTAAAAATGAGAGGAAAATTGGTCAAAAAATATTTAACTATGACAATATTTCCTCCGTCCATTTAATGCTTAAATGGGGTCAGGAAATTAATAGCATTTTTCTAAACTACTTGCAGTATATTCTTAAGAGTTGGTTTTTGAAGAATTTAGATCTTATTTTTAGATTGTCACAAATATCTACATTTTCATTATTAACTCTATTGTAATTAGATAACTTTACAATGTATATTTTTAAGGTCCTAATATTCATGAACATTTGATTTGAGCAATTAAGAAAGAGATAAGCAGGAGTCTCGTATTGTCAAAATAAGAAAATGAATAAGTTTTGCAATAACATTTGTAGAGTTGGGTAGTAAAAAAGAAAAACAAAAGGTAAAATTCTGGGCATATGAGTAGAAGCAGAGGCCTCAGAGAGAATACAAGATGGGGTCCACGTTACCACTTGTCAGCAAAGTATGAACATGCCTAATGCTACTACGCAAAAGTAAAATATGGGGTCCACGTTTCATAAAATCTTGTGCTGTAGTACTATAACCGATGCTTCAAGTACAACAAAGTCAAGCCATAAAGCAATACAATACAGAATTACTACTTTGCCCTTGGTCGGCAAGGATGTTGACAATGACCTGCTTATTGTCATTTATAAGAGAGTAGTAGAAATAGAAATCAGTTTGTTTTTGGGATGAATTGAGAGACTGGTACTTTGTTTTTCCTTGGATAGCCTCACCGGATAATTCAAATTATATCGAATATTTCAACGTGTAATTTCGAGATATTAGAGAACTTGTTTCTAGCAATTTCCAAAAGAAAAAGAAAAGGAGGTGAGTTTGCACATAATGTTGTTATATTATCACATTATAAAATAGTTCTGAGGAGTGAACATGATTAGCAAACATTGATTTTCTTTTAGGCTATTTTGCCCAGTCAATTTAGAAAGCTGTGCCTGCAAATTGATGGAGTCTAGGCATTTCTCTGCTAATTAATATCGTTCAAAAAGTAGATTTCTGTTGTAAAATTAATAGTAAAATAGTGCAAGAACAAGACAAAAGTATATGAAAGGAGAAGGAAGAACTTGTATACTCAAAGTGTTTCAAGTGTGTCTTCTATAGAGCCAAATGTGCTCTATTTATAGGATACAAATACATAGGTTACAAATCAACCCAAAGATTACAAGAATTAAGTAGTGACTTAATAAGGAATTAGTGGTCACTTAGTGGGGAGGAATAAGTAGGAGAAAGTGGGGTAGTAAATCATATGTTACAATTGAATAATGGTGAGTAGTGGTCATCCACACAAATAAATGAATTCATAACACTCACCCTTGGATGACCATTTAGAAGATAATGTGCCTCGTTCAAACCTTACTAGGAAAAACCTGATGGGAAAAAGCCTAGTGAAGGAAAAAGAGTACACACATCCAGTAATACGGCTTTAGAGCTGCCTCATTAAAAACCTTACAAGTAAAACCCAAACGAGATAAAACCTTGTTAAGGGAAAAAGAGTGCATCGCGTACTTTACTCCCCCTGATGAAAACATCATTCAATATCTTGAAGACGACACATTTCAATCTTGTAAATCAGCTTCTCAAATGTTGAGATTGGCAATGACTTAATGGATAGATCCGTCAAACTATCACAGGAGTGAATTCTTCAACATTAACTTCATCATTTTTTGAAGATCACGACTGAGATAGTATTACTAGCAGGCTTGGGCTGTTACAGAATGAGACCTACAGGGTAAAAGATCTAAAGACATCCGCAAGCAAAATGCTTCTCTTGCATTTGTAGGCTGCAAAATATGAACTGGAAAGAGAAAAACCATGTGCGGTACATCTCCTGTGGCATACTTTTCAGCATAGTCTTTTAGTAGATTTTCAAGTACTGCAAAAGCTAATATTTGTTTGGAGAACCCCTCGACCAACTGAAATTTGTAACCCACGGATTGGACAATATCATTATTAAAGGAGTTCACATTTTGATAATACAATTAAAAAGAAATCATCTAAGTCTTAATCCATAAACTCTTGCCATTGAGTACCAATTTCTTCCAAAGCCATTGAAGTGGATTCAGATGATTTACACTCACAGCAGGGGCGGCTCAATAAGATGCCTAAAGCCAAACTTAATATGGTATCATTATTTTTTTAATAACATTCATATAAATTTTGATTCAAAGTTCATTTTTCCTTATTCTTTAGAAATACAAATCAATAAACTAACTCTTTTAATTAATTTTTTATAAATCTATTTTTAATATGGATAAATAAACACAATCATGACATTAGTAATGTGAAAATATTCTTTCTAAGATTTTTAAGTTTTTTTTTTATCAAAGTTTTTCATGAAAAATTGTCTAATATTTTAGAACTCTAAATTAAACTCATAAAAGTTAATAATATTTTTGACAACTAAAATCAATGTTGTGTATTGGAACAAATGACTAGCATTTTGTTCATTCTAAAGAAATCATATTAATATATATAAAGTATTGTAAAAATTTTGGCGAACTTTCATTACATTCTTTCTTTTGAAAAGAAGAAAACAAACATTTATTTAATATGAGTAGATAAAATGGCCAAATACATATTAATTGTCCCAGATTAGAAGTTAGGAAAAGCCTCTCGAACGGATTGTTCATTATCAATATCGACCTTCTTTTTTAGTGCTTCAGCTACGTGTTGGAGCAGGGTGTCGAGCTCGAGGAAGTGACTTGCCTGAAGATTAAATAAGAAAAGGGCAGCGGAATTACTGAGAACCCGACTGGATTTTCCTTTTCTTATCTTCTTCATATTCTTCGTACATCCTTTTGATCAGTGGAGATTTCAGTGCCTCGTGGTTTTCTAGTTCGAAACTAGTTTGGTCATTACTTGTCAAAGAAATCATAATTCTTTAGTTTAGTTTAAGAGACTGTGTAAATGGAAGTACTTTAAAGAGACTGAGAGGACATTCTTATAGGGCTATAGTTACCATTCATTTTAATTTTACTTTTTTTTTTGTTTAAACATTGAAATGTCATTTCTACCTACTTTGCCATGAAATATTCCTTTTTTACCTACTCTAAGCCACGTAAAATTCATTTATATCCTACCACAAGTGGCTATGTCCGTTAATTGGATTACATTTTCATTATGTGTTTTGTTTTCCATTTCTTTTTCTTTATTACTCTTCTTTTTTTCCTTTTCTATTCATTAATCTCCCGTAATATTTTCCTCCTACGAATCAGCTCCTAGCTAGAAAAGCCACGTTTCCTGGACTCTATCTTTTACTATTGTTTTGTGATTTTCCGCCTTAGAACTTCGTAATATCAACTTTTGCTCGATCTCTAGTATAATATATAGTTAAGCTTGTATAGTGTGCCTTTTCTAGTATAATATAATCACTTGTTATGAGTTATTTTACTAAACCAATATTAATATGGCATGCTTTACTTTCGTTGGTTGTACTTAAATTTACTAACAACGGAATGCACCGTTCTTGATCACTTTTACAAGAGGGCAACAATATTCTATTTCATTATTTACAACTTTAGTGTGTTCTCTCTCTCTCTCTCTCACAGACACGCACAAAGAACTACCAACCAACAACTTTAGTGTGTTCTCTCTCTCTCTCTCTCACACAGACACGCACAAAGAACTACCAACCAAGAGGAAGACTTGATCTCTAATCACCATCATCCACAAAAAACAGATGGTTGCATTCTATAAAATAGGAAAATAGCGAACCTGTTGTAAAACTAATAGTAAAGTAGTGCAAGAACAAGACAAAATATATGAGAGGAGAAGGAAGAACTTGTATTATTCTCAAAGTGTTTCAAGTGTATCTACTATAGAGCCAAATGTGCTCTATTTATAGGATACAAATACATAAGTTACAAATCAACCCAAAGGTTACAAGAATTAAGTAGGACATCGTGGGGAGGAATTATGTAGGAGAAAATGAGGTAGTAAACCATAGGTTACAATTGAGTAAATAGTGAGTAGTGGTCATCCACACAAATAAATGAATTTATAACACTCCACCTTGGATGACCATTTGGAAGGTAATGTGCCTCGTTAAAACCTTACTAGAAAAAATCCGGTGGGGAAAAAGCTTAGTGAAGGAAAAAGAGCATACACATCCTGTAATGCGCCTTTAGAGCTGCCTCATTAAAAACCTTACAAGTAAAACCCAAGTGGGATAAAACCTTGTTAAGGGAAAAAGAGTGCAACGCGTACTTTACTCCCCCTGATGAAAACATCATTCAATATCTTGAAAACGATACATTCCAATCTTGTAAATCAGCTTCTCAAATGTTGAGATTGGCAATGACTTAGTGGACAGATCCGCCAAACTATCGCTGGAATGAATTCTTCAGCATCAACTTCATCATTCTTTTGAAGATCACGGCTGAAAAGGAATCTTGTTGAATATTTGTCCCCTCAGTTGTATCTTCCCTTTAGCTGAACTATCCATGCAATATTTCATATAATATTACTGGGATCCTCGTCTTCAAAGAAATACCACATTGTTACTGAATATGTTGAGTCCTTGATCTCACTCACCAATATTGTCGCATAGCTTCAAGCATGGCTATTATCTCTTCATAAATTAAAGATGTAGCAGCAACAATTGATTTTATAAAATGCCACAATATAGGTATTCTACCATAACAAATAAATATCAAGTTGATATCGGGCTTTGTGGATCAAGTAGATACCATGTATTCTTCTGATGTCTTCGCATTGAGGAAGAATTGAATCTTAACAATAAGCTTATAAAAAAGTTATAACCAGTGGAGTATATTTGGTAAGATACTTCAACACACCAATTGCATTAAAATATAATATTTCAATATCAAGAAGCTCGCAAACGCAAATTTTCCATATGTGGCCGGATTGTTTTAATCCGTATAAATATTTATGAAGCTTCATTGAATAGGTTTCCCGGAAACCTTTACATGCTTCTAGGATCTTGAATCCTTCAAGGATAAATATATTGTTGCTCAATGAGCCATATAAAAGACCATTGCAACATTCATACACATATTAAGTCTTTCATGCACTGCCAGACATACAACATACCTGAAGGTGATTGCATCCACCAAAAGGAGATTATAGCTCCATATAATCAATGTCAGATCTTTGTGCCTCAAGTCGTACTTTATATTTAACGACTTATTATTATCAATATTTTTGCACAAAAATATCTTTGTACACCACTGGGTTTGCACCTTCAGGTGTTTGGACTATAAGTCCAAAAACATCATGTCACTCGAGTGAAGCTAATTTTTGCTTGAATGCGTTTTGCTATTTTTTGCCAATAATTTCACGTCTGTATTCCTAACAGACTTAAGCTCAAGATCCTCATAATCATATAAATATTGAGCTTTATAATACATGTAAGATATCGTCGACGATAATTTCATATCTCGGTTCCCAATCCGCCATAATATATTGAGATCTCTTCACATTCATAAATTTTTAGGTACCTGAATCTCTCCTGATGAGGTTTTATGAAGTGTTATGTCGTGGGCTATTTTAGAGCCCTGCCTCCTTATCTGACCATCATAATCATTTGCTCCTTTTCTTTTTCAAGAATTTATCTTTGGAACTGAACGGTATACCACGCTTCAGCTGTGCCTTAGACTCATTGACATAAATAGATTGTCTCACCAGGACATCAGGAGCATTAGCAGCTGGAATATAATATTTTTCTTTGGGTCAGTAATGCGTCTAGCAGTGACTTGCATTATCTTTATATAAGGATCATAATTAAATGATAATTTAATTTATTTATTCCTCAGCTGCATTAATTTCTCCCCCTAATGTTAGCCAAACTAACATTCGTTCCCAACCTTATGTGGGATCCATCTTTGTGCATTGCGGCGGAGCAATTGATAATATGCTACACATTATAATTATTAGATGGAAAATATTTGGTTCCTGACCTTGAACCAATTATGAGGGGAATTTATTTTGTGGCATGTCGTGCACAAGTGCTGCTTTATGGATATACCATACCTCATACCTGATTTAGGTAGCATTGTTCTCATATGCATGGTTTAGTAATTGAAGGCTTTCAATATATGAATCTGCTAAACTTGCTTGCCAACATTATCAAGATAACTTGTCTTGATTGCATAATCTGGAAATATGCTCATAATAAGATTTATTTGAGCAAATACTTAACCTCGCAAGTATCATTGCGAGTTTGTAATAAAACGCACATGTGACCTTATCATAGATGCATCTATTTATAATAATTATATGGTCCACATGGCAGGTGAACGAGCCCATATTCACCTTTTATACATTCCAGAAGTGCGGGAATCCTGATCCCAAATTTACTTGGTCGAATAATTTATTTATCTTGAGAACAAGCAGCACGAAGAGATTTTTTTGAAGAATCCTTATTCTTCAGTATATACCCATGTGAATTCTCATTTATATATTTTGTGCATCATATTTGAACCGGCATGGTCAAACCGGTCATGCCAACTTATAAATTTATTCATCTAGTAAACTAAAAGTTTACTATAGCATGGGCATTGAAACAATAAACTAAAATTTTATTATGGCATGCACATATAATTTTACCACACTTATATTTTGAATAATACACACTCGAGGAAGAGGCGGGGAGCTTTTCAAGCACATATATCTCACCCGACATTCTTGTATTAATATAAAGATATTCATATCTTTCCATCAAATTTAGTCTCTTAACCATTTTGGCAAATGTATTTGAAACTTAACAATTTTCTTTCGAGACATACTACAATAAATATTTCATCAATCTCATTCCTCTAGGTAGTAATATTTTGGCTCTTCCGGAGCACTCAAATAGCTTTATACTACCATATATTTTGTTACACTAACCATATGGTGAATATCTCATTTCAAGGAGAAAATCATATTTTTTTCTCATGGTAAATCATTATAGGCAAGATCAATTTCTTGCTTCACTTGCTCTTATGTAATTCATAATATACATAATTATGGCGTACGTTCTGTGCGAGAGCAATGACCATTTATGCCACAACAAATAATAGAATTACTATAGTCGAACCTTTTCGAAAGGTAAGTTGTGGTACTTTATCAACCATGCATGGGCACGTCCATATTCATCTTTCTCGAACCTCTTCTGGAGCCCAGTTTTGATATTTTATCACATATTGCCACATTCACTTCGGTGAATGGGTCTATATTCATAATTTTTTTTTATGAATTGTCTCATTCACTTCAAGGAATGAACCATAATCATCTGGACTTGCCTCATGCTCATATGATACATTGAAAGCATTATTATATTTACCGTTTGAACAGTTACTTTTGAGAACCCTTATTGTTCTCTTATTTATTTTACAATGATAACTATTTTTCATCCCTTGCCACGTCCACGTCCATGGTCTCTATCATGGTAATTATTTATCGTCTTTTAGACATAAAATTATTTACCTTCTTTCAGACATAAAATATTGTGTCTTCTTTAGACATAAAAATATTTTGCCTTCTTTCAGGCATATTATATTGTGTCTTCTTTCAGACATAATGATAATTTACCTTCTTTCAGGCATATTATGTTGCTACTACATTTACATCTGAGAATGGAACATTATGTTGTGCTCCCACATTCACCTTATGGAATGGAGCTTGTCTTGCTTCCACATTCACCTTAGGGAATGGAGCATATATTGCTCCCACATTCATCTCTATAAATCGAGCCTAGATAATGGACGAGCTTCATGATATTTATCAAAAATACTTTATCTTTTCGATAATACTTAGTTTGCCTCAATCATCATTATGCCATCAATATCTTATTATTGCAAAAACGTGTTACGCCATAATGCATTGGGAGTTGAATATGATGTCTTACCCTTAACTAAGGGCATAATAGGCCAAAGTGTGTACATATGATGCGATTTGAAGTACAATACTCAAATGTACTCATGCTTCGTGTAATTGAAACATAATACTGAAATCATGTATCAATGATATAACACTAATATATCGGGTAAAGATCATAAAAAAATAAGCATTATTTCTCCGGTCTCTACTTACCAAGAGCATAAAAATTTATACCCAACTATAAATCAAAGAAGCATTCTTTAAAAGCTACCATATTTGTTTCATTCCATATATCCACGTGAGAATAAAATATTAACCATACTACATAATCCATGTTTGCTCTCACAAGCAGTTTACCTTGAAACATGAGTAGAACTGATCTACAATATCATGTTGCTAGGCCATGCACCCTTAAATTATTTTCAAAGGATAGCTACAAAATCAACCAAACAATGAACGAATATACAAAAGTTGTAGTCAGTGAAAGGTTCCTATAATTTAAAGTGGTATAAAATAAAATGAAAATAGGGTACTATTAATTTTGAGATTAACAAAAACTATAATATGAATGAATTTAGAAACAAAAAAAACTTTTCTTGTGTTAGCAACCAGAATGTTGGCTTCTATCAATTGCATCATAATTTGCTTTTCATTTCTTCTAAATCGTGTAATCAAATAGAGACTCGTGCTGATAACGTGTTGTAAAATTAATAGTAAAATAGTACAAGAACAAGACAAAAGTATATGAGAGGAGAAGGAAGAACTTGTATACTCAAAGTGTTTCAAGTGTGTCTTCCATAGAGCCAAATGTGCTCTATTTACATAATACTACATAGGTTACAAATCAACCCAAATGTTACAAGAATTAAGTAGTGACTTAATAAGGAATTAGTGGCCACTTAGTGGGGAGGAATTAAGTAGGAGAAAGTGGGTAGTAAACCATATGTTACAATTGAATAATGGTGAGTAGTAGTCATCCACACAAATAAATGAATTCATAATAATTTCGTATTTTTTGATTCCTTGTTTGTGTTTTCTCCCAAATTATCATTATGTGTGGAGTCCGACAATTAATAATATGCACATTATAAGAACCAGTAAATGGCTGAAATAAAATCTAGAAGATACGAAATTTTCCCATAGATTAACAGGGATAAATTTTATTTTGTAAGTGACATAACCAACACTGCTAGTTTGAGAATAATAATTATTTCGTTCAATATCTTGGAGTTTCATTCAATTTACTAATTTCAAGTGTGCACCTTTATTTAAGAATAATACTTAGTTCTTGATCTAATAATTTGGTAGTATAATTTATGATGTAATGAGCCTTTCATTTCCGTCCCATTTTGTACCTATGCGGCTATGCATATTAGTTGATTGTTTATATTTATTACCTTTTCCTTATATTTTGTTTCCTTTTTTAGCTACTTAAGAACCTTAGAAGGGAAAAATTAGCCTTAAAAAAATCTTTTTGATTTTATAAAAGGGAGCCTCAAATATATAGTGTCGATTATGATAATCAATTCTAGTTGTAGTATTTTCCTTCTTGGATGGACAACGATTTATTTTCTATTTCTACTTCTATTACATGAAAATTCTTTCCATACTTGTAAAATGACAGTTTTGCCAAAATTATCACACAACTTTCAGATATTAAGTTTTGGATTAATGAAAGAGTAGGTGTAGTGTGATGTTGCACTTGCATTTTGAGAATTAAATTGATTTTTGCGGGCATGTGCAATAATATGTGTGTGCCCATGACTTTCTGTGAATTAGAACCCACCTGTACTCAAAAGTCTTCTTTATAATAGTGTAATCTCAGATATGATTTAATATAGTGGAGTACTACTACTACTTAACATTATCTTATTAAACCAAAAGAAAAGACTTCCACTGCATTCAAAGGGCATGAGGCACATTATTTGGCAAATTTATTTTATGCGGCTACACGAACGTCAATTTGGTGGGGAACAATATTTTCACCCAAATTAGAAAATTTTTGAAGTTCTTGAACTTAATTGAGATGATTATTACTTTCTATATATAGCTTAATTATAGTCTGGCTACTTTTTTTTTTTAAAAAAATCTTTCATTAGTGCATTTTTAAACTAAAATTTACATTTTTACTGTGCGTTGCACTTGTAGCCTCATAAATTTTTGACAAGTTTTTTGCGCTTGTTTTGCTTGTCTTTTACTACTTTAATCTATATAAAGTGCCTGAGAAGTTGCTTGAAATATTGTTGGATATCGAAATCCTACATTTTATGTAAGTTAAGCGGATAGTACAAATTACTACTATGATTTATTTTGAGCTTCATCAATGGTATAAAAATGTACTCAGATCTCACAATATGCACTAACAAATGCTTTTGCCTTCTGAAGTTTATTACTATAATCCAGTCTCATTTTTAAGCCCAAATAAACGAGAAGGGTTGTAGTAATTGATTAATGACTAATTAGAAACTAGTTAAAATGTGATAAATTCTTATATTACTTTTGTTTTTATAGCAGTACTAGTTAATACTAGTAGTATATTAATATCTATGCAACTTTCATTGTAGTAAACACATACTACCAAGCAGGTTTTATCATCAATGCAATTGCTAATGTGGTCTAATGAAGAGTACTTCTGACGATGAAAAAATATGCAGCTATGCAAATTCTTTATTTTATTTTATTTGCTACAAGTATTCTTTGTGTGTCTCTAGCCAAAGTTGGAAAGTTAGTTGTAGCAAACTGGGACATGTGAGCTGTGATGGGGACGACTAGTAACAGTTTGTGGATGATGTTGGGTTGTTGTTTTCCTTTTCTTGTTTTGTCATAGAATTTTCAGAACTATAAGACAAGGAAAACGAAGTAGTAGTATGCATACAACACCCTGACAACTGACACACAGTATACCTTTATACTACTATGTATACTACTCTTTTACTAATATGCTGATTTGTCGCATTATTTTCTTGCATAAATCATATCCAAAGCTAGCCACGTATATTACTTTTACAGTCTTCTATAACAAATGATTTATCATGCCTTTTAATTTATTGAATAAGACTAAGATCCTGATTGGTCAAGCTTCTGGAAGCCAAAAGTGCTTATTTTAACTTTTTGGGGATGTTTGGTCAAGCTTCTAGGATAAAATAAGTGCTTTTAAGTGGCAACAGAAGCTGTTTTTCTGCTGTCGAGAAAGCTGAAAAAAGTAGCTTCTTGAAAAAATAAGTGATTTTGGTTATTTGGAACAAGAATACTCTTTTCAAAATTTCATATTTAATCAAATTAATATTATTATATATCCATTTTCGTCATTTGGTAGTTTTTTTAAATATTGGCCCAGCACAAATTAATAACAAAAGCACAATTCTAAAATTGTACCGAACACAAACTGCTTATCTCGCAAAACACTTCTTTAAAAAATACATTTGATTAAAAACACTTCTCAAAATAAGCGGATTTTGGTAGTTTGATCAAACATGCTCTAATATACATAATCACGTATTGTTGCGGCTCATCTTAATCTGATGAACGATAATTAATGCACAAAAGTTAAAATTCTCATCAAATAATATATCAACTCGTCGAACATCAATATTTTGTGATAATATGACAAGAGAACGGAATCTTGATTAATCAAGACCCCAATCCGGAAACCAAATATCGGGTGGAAATTAAATAGGAAAACAAAAACAAAATGAGAAAACTAATATAATGAAAGTTAAATTTCTTCTTTAAATGAGTTTTTTATTAACTAGAGTACTTGCACAATACTTGTACGGTTGTACTTTTTTTTGGTAATACGGATAACACGGATAACACTTCATTAAGTAGATAAGATAACATTATATTGTCCAGAATTTAACACAGATAAATTACCTAACCTTGCTAGCTTATTACTACACTACATAGTAGACACCTTCTTACAGTAAGATAATACTAACCCCTTCTATCTTTGCTAACTAACGTTTACAGTTGTACTTTTTGTTAATTCACTACTTTTCTTTTGGACATATTCTTTGATTGGTCCTACATGGATTTAGGTATCTGTGCTTTCTTACATTTAACTTCAAAATGTGAAGCACTTTACGTAAGATTAGGTTAACCTAATGTTGCCTTTAGATTCTACTACTAACATTTGGTCTTATCTAGTAAAGAAAAGATTCGTTTTATACTCGTACTCCATCTATCTCATTTTGTTTATCATAATTAGTATTTTGTGAGTCAAACTTTTTAAATATTACCATAGATTAGGATATAAAATTTTTAAATAATATTTATATATTTAAAAATTAAAATGAAAAGTACTATAAATTACAATAAATTACAACTCAAAATATTTAAAAAATATATAAAAAAATTATGCTAAAATATAAATTCTTTTGACCTTCAAAATATGAACTATGACAAATAAAATAGGACGTAATAAGTAATAATAATCCTATGTGGCTAGGCTATCCAAAAAAAGAAAATTTTTGAACTATCCAAATATAAAGTTAATTTTTATCTTTAATCCAAAAAAATAATAATCCCATTAAGGAAAATAAGTCAATAATATTTAGCAGTACAGCGCTGACTACTCAAGAAAATCATCACCATTCACGCAACTCCCGCTTCTTTCACCCCACTATTATGGAGTCTAGCATAGTAGATTCTTAAGAGTATTTAAAGAAAGTTGATTTCTTGGAAGTGGGGTTTATGTATAAATTCATGTACACAAGTATATATAGAGAAAAAGAGTGATATATAGTGAGAGAAAGAAAGTATTTTGTAAAGTTTGCAAAACATTTCGCATTCACTCAGGATCCTATTTTGGGAGTTGGGTAATAATGGAGGAGAATCAAGGTGATATAGAGAATGAAGGAGTTGGGGTGATGATAATGGAAGATGGAAAAGATTTGGGAAGGAATTTTTCAACTGTTTCTGAAAATGGTGTTAGAGAGCCATTGCTTAGTTCAAAAAGCAGAGTTAATAATACTTCACAAATTGCTATTATTGGAGCTAATGTTTGCCCCATTGAAAGTCTTGATTATGAGTATGATTCTACCTTTTTCTGCTTATTGGTACTTTGTTTTCAGTTTTAAAAGTTATGGGGGTTGCTTTTTTCTTGTTTAATTCTTGAATACTTCTATTATTGTTGATTGTTATTTTTGGTAAGTCAAAGGTTAGTACTTTGCATGGTGTTGCATATTTTTATTGAATGTCTAATCATTTGGTTCAAAATCTTAGCTTTTCCTTTCAGTTCCCTTTCTCTTTTTTTGCTAATTGGTTCTCTAAGGTTCTCTCTTTTTGTTTAGCTAGATCAGCTAATCAGGGGTATAATAAAAGAATCTTTAAGCTTCTTGATAAAAATTGGAAAAGAATGAGAGCCATATCAAATCAAGAACCTTTTTTGTGCATAAATCTCATAGTCTATACTGTTAATTACAGAGTGTAGGGTATGTTTATAGCTGGAACCATCTTCATTGCTCTAAAATAGTAGAAGTAGTGGTCCCTGTCACAAATTCTGAGGGTTGAAGTTCTTGGTGAAATGTGGTAATCAACAGAATCTGATCTTGCGTAGAGCTTTTGCGTTGAGTTCAGGCTGTCAAACCTTCTTTTTGATCGTTGTTTATTGGTTTGCTTCATGGTACTGCCCGTGAGATACTGCTTATGTAGTTAATAAGTCGCTGATCTAGAGAAGTAAAACACCAACTTTGTAATAGCTTCATCCATTTTAACTAGGAAAGTAAAACAAAAGGTGTAGAGCAACATGCTTAGTACTAGGTGGAATATACTGTAGTTCAAGTTGAAGAAGGCACAAGGTATCCGGCTTGATCTTTCCTGATTACATATACAATACCATCATAAGATCTTCTTTGATCATATTCTATTTAGCGGGTGTTAACTGAATCCTTTGTCTGTCCTGAATCACTGGAAATATCTACGGGTTCTCTGATTTTGTCATTTAATTCATTTTTGCAGGATTATTGAAAATGACCTTTTCAAGCAAGATTGGAGGTCTAGGAAAAAGGTCCAGATATTTCAATATATATTCCTAAAGTGGACTCTTGTGCTTCTTATTGGATTGAGTACCGGGGTTGTTGGTTTCTTTTTAAACATAGCAGTGGAAAATATTGCTGGCTTCAAGCTTTTGCTCATTAGTGAGTTAATGCTTAAGGAGAAGTAAGTACAACTTCCATCCATGATAATAGCCTCTGAATATCTGTGGTAACTTTGACCTGATATATCATATGTAAAACACAAACACAAATGGAAATTTATTTATGTTCATATATCTAAACTTGCATCTGACTTTGTTCAAGTCATTCTATGAACTGCGAAAGATGCAGTTGAAGTGTTTTCAAGATTGCAACTTTTGAGTGATGTCATATTGAAGATAACCTAAGAGCCTCAACCATCTTTAAACAGCATAAGTGGTTCTGATACATGACAGTTCTATCAGAATGCAAACTTCAGAATAGAACAGTAAAGTAGGAAGCACACTTCTCTAACTAATTTTAAATAATAGTTGCTGTGCATTAGGAATGTGAAATTGGTGAAAAAACGTGCAAAGAAAGCGAAAGTACTTACTCCCAAAAAGCTATGTTGCTCGGATCCTGAAAATGCTCCCGGATACGTGTGGATCCTCCAAAAGTAGTGCTTATTTGGAGGATCCGACACGAGTGCGGCGGCATTTTGAAGGATTTGAGCAACATAGCCAAAAAGTAGTTTTTTGTTTGATTCTTTAAGTGTTTGCGAGCCTTTTATACTATTAATTCAAGTCTTCAGAAAATCGGTGGATTTGAAATGGCTTTACTTTATTCTAGTTTTCCTTTTAAAGTTAAAAAAATAAAATCTGCCTGATATGTTGAGTTAATGTAGATTTTATGGATACTTTTGCTGATTGTTGTGTGGGTGATGGATGATGATGTCCGAGTGATTATCTAATACCTTTTTTAGTTATTAAGGATAGCTACTGGTCTATTTGCTTTACTTTGAAGTAACTATGATGTGATTTTTGTTCTGTTGCAGGTTTTTTCGTGCATTTGCTGTTTTTGCAAGTTGCAACTTGGTTCTTGCTACTTTTGCTGCGATCCTATGTGCATTTATTGCCCCTGCAGCTGCAGGATCTGGAATACCTGAAGTGAAAGCATATCTTAATGGCGTGGATGCTCATTCCATTTTAGCTCCAAGTACTTTATTTGTGAAGGTGGGTCTTTCTCTCTCCCATCATGTTTCCACAGTTGAATGCCCACATAGGTGATAGGGCATTTTTATCAAACTGATGTAGAATGAAATGAGCCTAAGTAGCGTGGAATAGATAGAGGATTGGTATGGCCGATTCAACTAGTTCGAGAGTAAGGCCTAGTTGATTGATTGAACTTTACATGCATCGTCTCATTAAGGAGAACAAAGAAGAAGGAAAAGTTCTTCAACCTTCCAATATTAAGAATGCAATATGTTGGAGATAGTGGCAATTGTTGAAATCTTCCATGAAATGTATTTGAAGTATATCGCTCCATCTTGATTAAGCTAAAGAGATGTGGATTAGGCCATTGGCTTTATGAACTTGCTCCAGAGTGTTGAAGAAGTTTTTAAAGCAAATATCTGCATGGTTGGCTATTCTCTTGTAGAACTCTGTTAAAAATATGGGACAAAGTGATTGTTACCTTTCTCAAAAAAAAAAAAAAAAAAAAAAAAGAAAGAAAAAAAGAAAAAAAAAGGGACAAAGTGTTGATACAGAGATGTTTAATTTATACGACTTAGTTAAGAATGAAAAAAGTAAAGAAAGCCATTGATGAAGATAATGGAGATGGGATGGTTACGCCAGGTGGAGTGGCCAAAGGCTTGTGGTGGTGAAGCAATGGGTTGAAAAGGCAGGGACCAGAAATAAGTAATTGTGCAGGGCACGTTGAGTGAATGTTAGGCTGGTATACCCGAAGGCGTGGGGACCAGAGACACGGTGAATAAACAGCGGCTGAATGAGCAAATGTTGTAAAAACAGCGGCTGAATGAGCAAATGTTGTAAAAACAGCGGCTGAATGAGTTAATGTTTAACTAGAAAACTTTTCCTAGCTATAAGAATCAGAATCTCTTGTCATACAGTAAGGGGCCTCCAATTAATTGTCTATTCATTATTCATTAAAGTATATGTTTAAAGATTATCGTCTATCACTTCCTAAGAAATTGTACTTTGTATGCTGCACTCCAGTCTATTCTTTGTTGTTTTTCCTTAGTACGAATTTGAAGAAGTAATAATCGAACGACCTTTTGAAGAGGAAATTGATTGACTTATGTTGCATGACTTCTTTTTTACTCATAGATCAAACTGCTCATTTGAAGTGATAATCCCTTGAAGTCAAAATTTAAGGGTTGATGCTTTAATACCTTTGGCCAACTGTTGTTCCTCAAGCAAACTCAAATTATGCTTTTTCTTGTGGTTCTTTTGTTGGGAATCCTTTAAAGCCTGTTTGCTTTATTACGCATTCATAGTCTCATTTGCTGGAAGTCATTCTTGGAAACATTAATTCGTATGTAATGAACATCTGCAGATTATTGGTTCTGCTTTGGGTGTTTCTGCTGGATTTATAGTTGGTAAGGAAGGACCCATGGTCCATACTGGCGCTTGCATAGCAAACTTACTTGGACAGGGTGGCTCTCGCAAGTATCATCTAACTTGGAAGTGGTTGAAGTATTTCAAAAATGACCGTGACCGTAGAGATTTGATCACTTGTGGTGCTGCGGCTGGTGTTGCAGCTGCTTTCCGAGCTCCAGTTGGTGGTGTTCTTTTCGCGCTTGAAGAAGTTGCCTCATGGTTTCTTTCCCTCCCTTCCTCTCTTTCTGTCTCTGTCTCTCTCTCTCTCTCTCTCTCTATTTGATTTCTGAATGGGGTTAAAGTGGAAAAAGGTTTGGTACTAGTACCTCGTATTAAAATGGATGATTTACTCAATAAGCTTTGAACTTAAGGTTTGTAGGTATAGTTTGCAAGATAGTGTTTTTGTTTGATTTAGAAGGGAAAACTTATATTGATATTGTTAGATGCGCTGTGCCCACAAGGGTGTCGAAGGTTCATCATCATGTGTTTCTGTATATCATTCTAACAATTGACACCCTTCCATGGGCATTGCTGGAAAAGAACTCTCTGTGTCTCTTGGTTTCGGAAGGCGATCTTACATGTAAAATTTATGATCAAATTCTGCTTTGGAGGGGTATTTCTGGGAATAATGTCAATTTAATGTCTCTCTCTCAATCCACTCAGGGAGAGTGGGAGGTACGGTATCAATAAGTTTGTAGTTAAGGATTCTTTTGTAGGTTCCATTTGCAACTATGGACCCTCCCTAATCCCAATGATATTGTCTGATTTAGATGAACAGAAAACTTAGATTTACGAGTTTGTAAGGTTGTAGATGTGATGTGTCCTCAAGATGTCAAAGGTTCAACATCATGTGGTTCTGTAGCTTTCGTGAACCTTCTAAGGAAAATACCAATAGTCCATTCGAAGATGCTATTGTTCTCCAGTTTTTACTTGTTGATTACTGACGTATAATCATTGTAAGAAGGCTTGCAGTCTTAAATATTCAACTATTCTATTTCCTGTTTTAGGTGGCGAAGTGCTCTACTTTGGAGGACCTTTTTCACGACTGCTGTAGTAGCTATGGTTCTCAGATTTTTTATTCAATTCTGTCGGAGCGGGAAATGTGGATTATTTGGTCAAGGAGGTCTGATAATGTTTGATGTCAATTCAGGAGTACCTAATTATAACACTGTAGATGTACTGGCAGTATTGTTAATTGGAGTTCTTGGAGGCCTTTTGGGAAGCCTTTATAACTATCTTGTGGACAAGGTCCTACGGACTTACAGCATCATTAATGAGTAAGTCTCTTAGTTTTACTGACACTATATGAATGGTTAGCTCAACTTCTGTTACTAGTAATTACTGAACAATTTATTTGTATGCATGTTCTAACCTCAGAAAATTAACTGCGATTATAAGAAGTACGTGAAGTTTTTCTGAAGCATGTCTTGCACTCCTTCTTTATGCTGCTGCTTCCTTCCTGGCGTGCTTTTCTTTTTAGATGGGATATGGAGTAGATAAATCGAACTGTTCCATAATATGGATTGTGGTGGATAAAAGCATAACTTGGTCAGGCATATAGTCTTATGATTAGTTTGAAAAAGCTAATTTTGAATGGGTCCTTTTCTATTTTCCATTAAAACCCATTTCTTTATGTTTTCCCCTTCCTAGTTGGTATTTCATGCTTGTCAAAGATATGCTTTATTTACGTCTTACCTCGATATTCTATCTAGGGTATCATTTTACCACTGGTTTTACCTATTTTTTTTCTTGTATTTGAACCTTCTTGGGTGCATGTTTTTTGCTTCCTCTTGTTTGCTTTTCCTTAGCCAATTTTCCAATAAGAATGTAGGATTTGAATAATCATTGTGCTCGAGTCTGCTGCTTCTTTTTTTTCTTTTGTTGATATTTTTCAATGTATTGCAGGAGAGGTCCTGCTTTCAAAGTCTTGCTCGTAATGACCATTTCAATCCTGAGTTCTCTTTGCGCCTATGGTCTACCGTGGTTTGCAAGTTGCACACCGTGTCCTGTAGGCTTGGAGGACAAATGCCCTACTATAGGCCGCTCTGGAAACTATAAGAATTTCCAGTGTCCAGCAGGGCATTACAATGATCTAGCCTCCCTGTTTATGAACATCAATGACGACGCCATCCGCAATTTGTTCAGTTCAAATAATTCAAGCGAATTCCACCTATCTACTCTGTTTGTCTTCTTTGCTGGGGTATATTGCCTCGGCGTTATTACTTATGGAATTGCAATTCCCTCTGGGCTATTCATTCCTGTCATACTTGCTGGAGCGTCATATGGACGTTTCGTTGGGACTGTCTTGGGTTCGTTCTCCAATCTGAATAATGGTCTATTTGCTCTCCTTGGGGCTGCCTCCTTCCTTGGTGGTACAATGAGGATGACAGTATCTCTATGTGTCATACTACTTGAGCTCACCAATGATCTGCTAATGCTTCCATTGGTGATGCTTGTTCTCCTTATATCAAAAACTGTGGCGGATAGTTTTAACAAGGGTGTCTACGACCAGATTGTGAAAATGAAAGGGTTGCCTTACTTGGAAGCACATGCTGAACCATACATGAGGCAATTGGTTGCAGGAGATGTTTGTTCTGGGCCTTTAATAACATTTTCAGGTGTTGAGAAGTTAGGGAATATATTACATGCTTTGAAATTTACTAGACACAATGGGTTTCCTGTGATTGATGGGCCACCATTCTCTGATGCACCAGAGTTATGTGGACTTGTTCTAAGGTCACATTTGCTTGTTTTGCTCAAAGGAAAGAAATTCACTAAACTAAGTGTATCCAGTGGCTCCATTATTTTGAGGAGTTTTCATGCATTTGATTTCGCTAAGCCAGGATCAGGGAAGGGGCTTAAGCTCGAGGATTTGTCCTTCACCGATGAGGAGATGGAAATGTATGTTGATCTCCATCCTATCGCAAATACATCTCCATACACAGTAGTCGAAACCATGTCTCTTGCCAAAGCTGCAATCCTTTTTAGACAACTTGGTCTTAGACACTTGTGTGTTGTCCCAAAGACTACTGGGGTAAGTTTTCTCTTCCCACTTCTTCATCCCTCTGGTTCCCTCCAAGGTCCTTTTTTTTTTCCGCTTTCAAGTTTTCTTTACCATAGAGGAATGTGAGATGATTGAAATTTATATAACGGGCAAACAAGAGTTTAGCTTTCTTGCACCGACTCTATGAGGTCACCTAAAAGATAACTCAGTTTACCGTCCATAATAAAGTTTATAAAACATACTATATGAGTTAAATCTGGGGAAAAATGAGACTTTCATAGCATAACAGAATTACCATAAGATTGTGTGACATGTAGTTTGATGTTTGTGATGTTTGTTTCTGCATTAAATCTAGTAAACTTGTTCTCAAACTTTAGCTCTTTTAATTTGCAGAGGGAACCAATTGTTGGAATCTTGACAAGGCACGACTTCATGCCAGAGCATATAAAGGGACTATATCCACATTTGGTCCCTCACAAGTAGCAGGAGAAACCAACTCTTTCAGCAGGCAATGGGCAACCATTATTTAGGGAAGTGTTGTACACAGTGCGCAATTGAGCGCTTACAATCTTCCTAAATTTTCTCATTAAAATTGATTATATGGTCTTCTCGATTCGAAGTTTTTTTATGGTCACATAAATATTATATAGATGTTAAGTAATATGAATGAACCACCAAGTGATGTGGTGTAGTGGATGAGGCTACTCCTCTCTTAACCAGAGGTCTTCGGTTCGAGCCCTGGGTATGGAAAATCACCGATAGGGAGCACTCCTCCCGAATGGGGCCCTATGCGGCGCGAATTTGGATTAGTCGGGCTCCAATGACGGTACCGGACACCGGGTGGGAAACAAAAAAAAAAAAAAAAGTAATATGAATGAAAAAAAGGGTCATAAAGATATTCCATGAGTGCAGTGGTAGATTAATTATCCATCTGAGTTCCCAATTTTGCGCGTCGTACTATATAACTGAAGCTGTGGATTTGCTTAGAGAGAAATGCTTAATAAAGAACATGGTACGGATTCTTTAGTTTATAATAATTTGATAGAGGGGTTTTAGGGAAGTGTTGTACACAATGCGCAAAGAAAAAAGGAGCAAGTGTACTAAAGACCACTTTTGCCATTGGTCTTTGGACACAGGCCACAAATACTAAAATATTTAGTTTGTGGCCACTTTTATTTAAAGAGATAGAACTTCAGTCCAGGGCCATATGGACTGAAGTTCAATCCTTAAAGATGGAACTTCAGTCCATGGCCATATGGACTGAAAGTTAAGTCCTTAAGAGATGGAACTTCAGTCCAGGGGCCGTATGGACTGAACTGGAACTTCAGTCCAGGGGCCGTATGGACTGAACTTCAGTCAATTATCAGAATAAGTCAATATTTATTTAGTAAATGCCCAAAAGTGGCCTCTAGTGTAAGACCAAAGAAAATAGTGGCCTCAAACCAAATACCAGTATTAAAAGTGGCTGCTGGACAAAATTTTTACAAGAAAAAAACATGTGTTACTATTGGAGAAAACACTTTAGCTTCTTGTCATCACAGCCCTAATATAACGAAAACATATGATGACTTCTCAATTAAATAGCACTCCAGGAGTAATTAGGAATACTTAAAACTAATATATCAAGAGGGGTGAAAACAGAAGTATATATATGTATAACCTAAACATTAATAGCTAGCTAGCGTTCTGTTCAATCTTGTGCACGAGGAGCAAAACACATCATCAATGGCGCTATCTTTTTTCCAATACTGCTGCTAGTATTAGATTTCTTCACAATAAAATCTTCATATTTCATGCCAAAGTTCTCCCACTCTATATCTCCAAGTATTGATGCATTACTTTCCTGCAACAGTTGAATCTTTAGAGTCAAAATCCCAACTCCCATTCCCAGCTTATTCCATATCTCAAGACTTATCGAATATTCTTCTTTTGGTGGTCTGAGTTCATCTAATCGACATTCAGCAACACCTACTAAGGAGACATTATCTTTACAACGTGACTTACCATCACTATTACTAGTAAAAATTTCGAAATGAAGAACTCGACCATTCGAAGAGTTTTCGCCGTTGGATGGTGGCGGAATAGCGAAAACAAATTTTTGATCGTACAAAAATTGATAACCATACTCGAGCCAGGGGCAAGAAAATGTCATCTTTGCCTGGAGTTGGTTCTCTTTATGTGTGCAAACTTTCACGCATGAACTGCTGCTAACGCCAAGATGGTGTTGCTTATTACATATTAGAGCACTTACTACTTCTACAATCAGCAGCCTATATCCTGAGGAATGCACCATCATGACAATATTATGTAAAAAGAAATTCAAGACTGAAGATCCTGAATTATTGCTTGTAATATAATGAATGAATGTATGTATATATAAGGTCATAGGTATTTTTGTTTTCATCTTTAATCAGGGTTATAAATTGTTTATCTAGTACAATTAGGATTAATTAGTTAGTATATAATTAGATTAGGTCGTATGATTTTCCATCTTCAATTAGAGTTTCAACTAAACAAACTTAACGTCTTTTCTAATTAGGACTTGGAACATCTTTTCGCTCCACTATTTTAATTTTCTATTTTCTTGAACTCCCTTATTTATTTTACCACCATCTTCCTCACATCATCTCGTCCGATCAAACTAGTACTGGACAAGCCATAGAAAATTATTCACCGTATTCCAATTTATGTTGCACACTTATTACTATTAATCCGTAAAAAAATATCACACTTTCTTAATTAACCTATTTAATGGTATTATTCCTATTTTATTCTTGTTCAATTACACTTAATATAAAAGCCACTACTTCCAATCCAATATTCTCTTTCTTTCATTTTTCTTCCTTATGACAATCCGTCAAACTCTGCTATATAAATTGAGATTAAGAGATTGTGTATAATAATTAAAAAAAAGCAACTGTTTCACTAATAATTGGGAAATCTTCTTTAGTCCCATCGCCTTTGGAACCAGAATTATCACTAACATTTTTTGGTTCTTTGTATAGAGTATTTTTTTAAAGCGAATAATTTGGAAGGCCAATTAATGTAATTTCAAAAGTTTATGGGTGCTCATTGTAATTAACAGAATTGAATTGAGAAAATCATAAAAAAAGCAAAATGCAGGTGGTGTATCCCCCTTACGTAAAGGCGCATATTAGTCGGTTGATATTTAATTTGTAGTAACTGCCAATATGACACTCCAACGATCAAACTTAACAAAAATTCCTTTTTTCACAAAACAAAATAAATAGAAAATCAATTTCACATTTTCGGTATCTGTTAAATCTCCAACAACATCGCCGTGAAACATTTCCATTTCCATTAACACAGCTCACATTTCCGAATTTTACGATTATTCGGAACTGCATTACGATTCTATTATTTGTTAATAAACGTAGTTATGCATGTAATGTATGAATGATTTGATTGTTTGTAGTTGAATAAACGGTGTAGTTTTGGTATTATTTTGTATTTGATATTGAGACGTAGCAATGGAGGCGATCGAGGAGTTGGAACAGCTCGGTGATTCAATGAGGCAAGCGGCTGCATTGTTAGCTGACGAGGATATCGACGACGCTACGTCGTCGTCGAAACGTCCTTCGACGTTCCTTAATGCAGTGGCGCTTGGCAATACTGTACGTTTTCTGAGAAATTACTGCGTGATTTGTGATTGTTTTTGTATATATTTGTGATCTATGTTGTGTTATTCAGCTCTAGATGCAATGCTTTAATAAAACGATATGTGCTTGTCAACTTGATGTATGTATACGTTGCAATGGCGACATTAGTACGGGTCTAAGTTATAGACATTGTCGACGTAAAAGAATTTTACACTATCAAGTGATCGAAAGTATATGTACAAGTAAGTTTCCATAGAAATCAGGATTTGTAATAGTGTAGCTAAGACAGATTACCTGCTACGACAAGTAATGTGACATCTAACATGTTGCATAGTTGAACTCGATTGCGTAGTTAGCTGTAAATAACAAGAATCATACGATAGTCCAATAAATTAGTGAACCTTTGTTCTTTAGTCTGAGCACTCAGGTTTGGTGACTCTTGTGTTAAGTTTAACTAAGATAACGCTCACAGTTTTTTGTTTCTTCATAAGGTGACAGTCATAGAGAATTACTTTAATGTGACTTTAATTATTCATATTATTTTCGCACTACTTAGGTCTCAAACGGAGTTCTGAATTTTGTAGTAGAACCAGAAATTTATAGCATGATTGCTGAATTTTCCCCAATATTGTGAATGGAATCCTAATTAGCTTGATTCTTCATTCATTTCCGGTTACTGTATGGACATTATGTATCTTTGGCAATATCTCAGGGTGCTGGTAAATCAGCTGTATTAAACAGTCTTATAGGACATCCTGCTTTGGTTAGTTTCTTCTACTTAAGTTTTATTTTAACTCAATAATCTCTAAGAACACAAATTAGATTCATGTTTTAAATGTTGCTGCAAATCTTTGTTCACATTTCCATTTTTTTCAAACCTTGATTTGTCCAGCCAACTGGTGAAGGAGGTGCTACTCGTGCTCCTATATGCATTGACCTTAAAAAGGACGGTTCCTTAAGCAGCAAGTCAATTATTTTGCAAATCGATAGTAAATCCCAACAAGTCTCTGCAAGTGAGGCCTTTTCTTAAGCTGCAATATCATGTATTCACTATTTTAATACAGTTCTCTATGATTCTATTTTCACTTCACCACTTACAAATAGGTCATACTCTGATAATACTTCACTCTTTGGCCCAACAAAAGGTGCTCTTCGCCATTCTTTACAGGATAGACTTAGCAAAATCTCAAGCAAGAGCCGAGACGAGATATACTTGAAGCTCCGAACTAGTACAGGTGTGTCTTCGGATTGATGTTTACAGCTAGTTTAGAAGTGGTATGGATGTTTCACTTTGTTTTTTTCCGTGTTAACTTAGTACGTATTCTACACTTTAATAGGATGCTAGCTCCAATATTGGTTGATATTATTCTCTCCTGTTGGAACTCTATCCTAGGGTTTGTCTGCTGATACTTGTTATTGGATTTAGTTCAACTTTTGTATAGGACACGGTCCATATACTAGTTTTGCTTGCTCCTTAGTAGTATTCGGCTGTCTCTTACAGATCTTTCTCTGTCCAAATTGCATGAGCAGACTGGTTTTCTACTTTTCATTGTTGTTTGTGGAAAACAATTTCTATTTGAGCTACTTTTTTTTCCTTGCTGTACAGCTCCTCCATTGAAATTGGTTGATCTACCTGGAGTTGATAAGGGACATCTTGATGATGCATTGGTTAGTGCGAGATTGCATATAGTAGATTCCAAATAAGAATTCACTTTCTTCAGGGAGTTTAAAGGCTTCTCTTTTTTCCTTACAGAGTACATATGTTGCACGCAGTGATGCCATATTACTAGTTGTTATTCCTGCTGCTCTGGCGCCGGAAATTTCCTCGTATAAAGCACTTAGAATTGCAAAGGAGCATGATGGAGAATGTGAGTTGTACTATCAAATTTTGTGCATCAATTTTTTGTTTAAAGAGACAGAAGTTTTCGCTGCAAATTTTCTCACTTCCTCTATCTCAAAATTGCTGAAATTTTACCAATGCTTCAGGTACAAGAACTGTAGGTGTTATTAGCAAGGTAGATCAAGCCGCTTCAGATCCAAAAGTTCTTGCAGCTATCCAGGCTCTTTTGCTAAACCAGGGACCACCAAGCACATCCGATATACCATGGGTTGCTCTGATTGGTCAATCTGTTTCTATAGCATCAGCGCAGTCAGGAAATGTAGGCAATGATAATTCGCTAGAAACAGCTTGGCGTGCTGAGACTGAAAGTCTCAAATCCATTTTAACAAAGGCTCCTCAAAGCAAGCTTGGTAGGCTAGCATTAGTGGAGACTCTTGCTCAACAGATCCGTAATCGAATGAAAGTTAGACTTCCAAATCTCCTCTCCGGGTGATGGCCTATTCCATTGTTTCAATTAGTTTTGTTTATAAAGCAACATTTTCCGGTCATTTCTTCTTTATGTACTTTGGTCCCCACAAATGATGCAAAATTTTCAGTTAGTTGCTCGTTGTTGTATGGTACAGTTGAGTTTTTAGTCTCCGTCTGCAACTTGTTATTATCTTTTTCATTGGCTACTCGTAAGACTTTACATGATCTCATCCTTCCTTTATAACCTGCAGGCTCCAGGGAAAATCTCAAGCAATAAAGGACGAACTGGTAAAGTTTGGTGAGCAAATGGTTAATAGTTCTGAAGGATCAAAAGCTTTAGCCCTTGAGCTTTGCCGTGAGTTCGAGGATAAGTTTCTTGAACATCTTACAACTGGAGAGGTGAGACTTGGAGTAGGAAAAAGAATGATAGCCTAATGACACTTTTCAATAGATCGTAGAAGCCTCAACGAAAGAAATCGATAGCAGTCCAATAAAAGTATCTATTTCCAGCATAGACTGACATAACTAACAAAAGAGAAAAGTGAATGGAGAGTAAAGTACTTTTTTTAATCGTTTGCTTACCAATGTTGGAGCAAATATAGCATCCCATGAAAGAATATGAAACTTAAGATTTCATTCAAGCTAAGAAGAAATTAAGAGACAGACAAATGCTAAAGAAAAAGAGCATCTCTGTGAGGAACAAAGTTTTTTCTTTACCTTTGCTTTAAACCGATGAGTGATTCATTGGTAAAGTTTGGGATGCGTTTGAGGTGCGTTTATGACTTTAAACATGTACATTTTGGTTGCTGGAGAAAATTCCTTTTTCTGTTGCAGTTCCTGTTTTAACAAGTAAATTACTCTGCCTTATAATGTAAGAACTCATTTTGAGGATTCGATATTACATAAAGTAAAACTTGTTCTTGCTTGCTTCTAAGTCCTCCATCAGAATGTCTAGGTTTCTTATGCCAATATGAGAAATTTTTTAATCGCTCCTTGTCGACAATTTTGTCATTTTCTTTTTTATTATGTTAACCTATAGGCCCCTCTGGAAATTGGGATGTGTAATTGGCCTATAGAACTACGTGCTACTTGAGTTGTTATTATGGTCAGAAGTGTATTTTCTTCAGATATATACTTACTGCTTGTGCCTAATACTGTAGGGTGGTGGTTGGAAAGTAATTGCAAGTTTTGAAGGAAAGTTCCCTGATAGGATTAAGCAGCTTCCTTTGGACAGGCACTTTGAGTTAAAAAATGTGAAGAGGGTATCGCTCTTACTCCATCATGGCTTCAGTCAAGTGCATATTCCCTCTTTAATCAATATTTCCTTACTGTTCATCTTTTCAAGTGACTCTTTCATGTTAATTGTAGGTTGTGCTAGAAGCAGATGGTTATCAACCATACCTTATTTCTCCTGAGAAAGGGTTAAGGTCTTTAATAAAGGGTGTCTTGGAGCTGGCTAAAGAGCCTTCAACGCTCTGTGTCGAAGAGGTGATCCCTATCCAATATTTATCACCTTTAATCAAGCCAGTTGCTTGTTTTTGCTTGACCAGTTCTGCAATTTTCATTGTATCTCACTGTTACCCTCTTCCCCAACTAGCTCTGGTTTGAGGCATTGTAGTTGTTGTCACTGCCCCCCTCTTCTTGACAATCACCAAAAGGGAAATGATGTTGAAAATCTTTTCTATATTTGTGTCTTTTTCCTGGCTGCATGTAACAGCTCACGTTATTTCCCTTCCCTTTATGATCATTTAGTTTCTGTGCTCGTGTATCTCAATTATTTGATTGACTGGAAAACATAAAAATCTCTAAATATCATGACAGTCATCGTAGCTCCTATAAACATGATATATTGTCTATTAAGACAGCAGTTGTGGTCAGTAGGACTTGATGACTGTCTCTGCCTCCAGCCTTTGTTAAACCCTTTAATTTTATCATTACGTGCACTTGGGTAAGTACTATTAAATAAGCAATTTTGGCACTATACAATTGTCTAGCCGAATCTTTTTGTTTTTATTCTTCTCCTTTCAATAGCTTGGCTGGCCTATGGCAATACTGTCATGCAAAATACATCCACGTTAATTGCCACATTAATCTGGGCCCGAGACAGTAAGATTATGCTTCCTTAAATATTTCTGCTAGGGTCTGTATTAGTCCTGCTGTATGTACCTCTTCTACATTCTAAGCTTCTTAAGAAACTTATGTAGGTCCACCGAGTACTTATCGATATTGTCGCAAAAGCTGCTAATTCGACACCAGGTCTTGGAAAGTATCCCCCTTTTAAGCAAGAGGTGACTGGCAAGTGGATCTGCAATTATATAATTTGAATCTTGTGGTTTTCTTGGCTTCTTATGGAAATAATTCTTCTTAGGTAATTGCAATTGCGACTACTGCTCTAGATGGTTTTAGAACTGAAGCGAAGAGTATGGTTATCGCCCTTGTTGACATGGAGCGGGTGTATGTGCCCCCGCAGCACTTTATCCGTTTGGTGCAAAGGCGGTATGCTCATAATATAACTCCTTTCACTGGTATCTTTCTGATGTAGCGTTATCACATTTTGGTTTGTATTTTCTTTTGTTAGCTCTATATGTTACCATTTTTCCAGCAATAATCAGGTTCATGTCAAAATGTCCAAACATTAAATCTCCAAAATACTACAGTGAAACAAATCAAGTAAATCATAATTAAATATGTATCTCATGGGTAAGGGAAACCCTACCACGTAATATCCTCATGGCTACCAATCGCTATATTTGTTGCAACATAGACAAGCCCACCATAATATCTTAGAATCATCTGTTTTTTGGATTCTGATTTTTTATTTCTTTTTAGTGGAGCTTCAGTCTATGTTAGATTCACTTTTGGCGATGCACTATTTATTCATAGAATAAATATTTAAGGTAGATGCATTTCTCATCTTGTCTTAACTGCAGTGGTGCAGTAACCGAAACCCGCATGGTTAAGTTGCTTGCCTAGAAGAAGGAAGCAAAGTAGTTTATGCAGACCAGTGACCACACAAAGTGGTTAAATAGAACAGCACGAACTGGAATTCTCTTGTGCTTCCAAGAGAATTTAGTCTCAAGCTGCAGTTCAACTTTTTATTTGTATTATCATCTTGAAGGTGCTGTGTCACATTAATGTTATAATTTATATCATCTATAAAAGTTGATTTGGGACACAAACTGTATATGGGAGAAAAGGAAATGTGATCACACTTTCACTGGGAGATCCCTGTAAATAACCAAATAACAAAAAAGGGATATCAAGACTACTCTTTCTTAAAATACTGGGAGTGAGATGTATGTGCTTTATGGTGCCTTTTCATGTTTCTCAGATGTTTCCGTCCTTAACTCTATTTCTCCTTATTATTTGCTGATTAGCAAATGATACATCTTTTGTTTCTCCAGGATGGATAGGCAGCGGCGAGAGGACGACCTGAAGAGCCGACCCTCAAAAAAGGCAGCAGAGGCAGAGCAATCCATATTGAATAGGGTGGGTCAATCTTGTACAGAGTACTGATTGCTTGATTCTTTACTTTCTACTGTTCTCAAGCTTTGGAGCTTCTTAGCTTTTCTCGTTTTGTTTTTTTTTATACTTACGTGGCTATTATGAGTCGAAAAGTTCTTCTAATTGCAACTAGTTTCCCATATAGGCAACCAGTCCTCAAACCGGAGGTGAACAAAGTGGTAAGTCGGCAAAGGATAAATCAGGTCAGCAAGATAAGGAGTCACAAGAAGGACCAGTCTTGAAGACTGCAGGACCTGATGGGGAGATCACAGCAGGTTTAACTTACTGAGCTCGTCTCCAAGTGTTGATGTTATACAGTACAATATAAATTTTGATTCTCTTCTTTTGATGCTAAGAGATTTGACTTTTGAGGGGTTTCATATGAGCATGATTGATAAACATTAAACACATAGAAGACATGGTGAAGTTTCTTTTGACCTTGATAGAAAATGTCAATGAAGCTTTTCTATTTTGCCTATTTTGACCTTGATAGGTGTTTTTAGTATGTTGCACAAGTGTTTTTCATAGTTTTATTGCATTTAACTAGTGCTTTCTTCTGAAAAAAGAGTGTATGTATAGTTTATTGGCCTTTCTTCGTACGGTAACCCCAAAGCAATCAATTATTTACATAAGATTTTCAGTAATGCATCTAGGTAGCAGCTTTACCTGCTACGTATGAATGAAGCCTTTAGTTGGTCCTGGAGCAAATGTTAGGTGAGAAAAGAAATCGGAAAGTAAAGGTTGTATACTTACTAATGTCTGTAGTTTGTTTAAGATTTTTATAGAATTATTTTTAGCTTTCTCCAGCCTATGTTTGCTCTACTTATCAAAAAAATTAGGCTTGTAATTTAGGAATATACTGCAAAACTTGAAGAAAATTTGTTGAGTGTTTTTTTTTTTGAGAATTTTTTGTTGAGTGTTTTTATTAGGAATTTTATATGCCATTATGGATTAGCCTTTTTGCTTGCATTGACAACTTATCGTCACGTATTTGCTCCATGCTGATGTGATTTTCTGGAGCCTTTGAACACTAAAATGGTCCCTGTTGTCTTATTTGAATATTTGTTGTACCAAAGTGCTAGTCTTGTTTCTGCTCACACATACCTTCCCTGTGCATGCAGGCTTTCTACTAAAGAAAAGTGACAAAAAAAGTGGCTGGAGCAAGAGATGGTTTGTTTTAAATGAGAAGACCGGAAAGGTCAGTATTGTAGCTTGTTAAGCCATTTCAACATCAGCTGGTTATAATCCATTGCTTCTTACTCGATCTAATTATATTCATGCGATCATTTTATAGCATTTTCCTGTTAGAATTACTGTAGGAAACTCACCAGTTAGTTTGAGAACAATAATTGTGTCAAGTGCTCATGGTAGAAATGAGGAAAAGTAGAAGTACAATATTTCCAAGTTTTTTGCAAGTTATGTCTTATTTTCAGTTGCTCAATTCACATTAAACAGTGAAAACTAACCTGTTTGTGTTCCAAGACAAATGATAAGATGTTGCCATACTTTGATACGACCAAATTGTCTGTGCCTTAATCCTAAATTAGTTTCGCTTCAGCATTAGTTGTATCACCATGGAAAGTCTAGAATTCCATATTTGAGCCTATTTAAATGGAAAGTCTACTTTACCAATTTCTTAATACATCTTTCCAGTTTTCTGAAATTCAAAATTTATGAACTGCACTGTTCTAAAGGGGTAATTAACAGAAATAGGATACTTCGGCGCGGGTTTCAAACTTTTGGCGGATCGCCAGGGAACAATCCTTCTCTTCTTGTGGGATTACACTGGATATATTGTTGGTGTTGTTTCCACGGGACACTCCTGGCAGATCGCCAGGAATTCAGTTGAAAAAATTCCTCGCGGATCGGCAAAAGGGGAATAAAAATTTAATACAATTTCTGCTGGTGCTAAACAATAAATATTGGCGATCACTAGGGCCACTGAGCAAAAATTTTTGGTTCTAAAACCTAGAAGAACTTATGAGTCCATACACAAACTCCAATTTTCAGTATCTGGAAGATGAACATACCCAAGTACGGTATTGTCTGTGCTGTTTAAACAGAGATGAACTGGAAGAGTTTCCTGGACACTTTGTTAGGCACTATTGTATCAGGTGTACTGTCAGTTTTAGATCTTGCAATGTAAGATGACTCAACGTTGTAGACTCAGTTTTAGATCTTGCAATGTATTATTGTTGTTGGTCCTCTATATATTCCTTGAACTTGAGCTTTGTCCCCCTAAAAATAACAAGCTAAGATTGAATGCGCACAGTAGTATAGAGATCTGAATAATAGTCATATTAAGTCTCTGCAAATAGTGGAAGATAAATGCGCTTGATAATTTTTTTGTCCATGTCTATCTGTATAATAGCTTTTCACCCTTCTCTTTCATCATACAATGTACACAAGGTGGCTAGCGCACAGGCAATATCATCTCTTTGAGCACTATATATCTCTGTGTCTCATCAACTAAATCAGAAGTAAAACATTCTAGATAAAATATTAGAGATACCAAGTTTTTGCCTCTGTTTAATAGCTCTTTAGTCTAACCATTGCTTTTGCAGCTTGGATATACCAAGAAGCAAGAAGAGCGTCATTTCCATGGTGTAATTACTTTGGAGGTACTAAAATGCCAATTGATGTTTTTGAGATCTGAGTTCTGTTGATACTTGACTGGCAATTTTGGATAAGTACTTTGCTTTTGTTATTTTTCAATTTTACTAGAAAAGCCTTCTGTGAGTTCATTTTGTTTATTCCAGTTGTTACTCTATTCTGGCTAAGCCCTGACAATTTGGCAATCACCTTCATTTGAGATATTTGATGCCAAAAATATTTGCAGTTTGACTCTTTGCACTGCTTCTCTTTTTCTTTTGGTACATAGATAATTCTGTGGCTTCAGTTTGTTTCATCTAGATAGTTCTTTCCATGTTAAAGTCCCCATCCCTTTTTAGGATCTTCAATTGTCATATGTCGCATCTAGGGACCAATTCATATGGAGATAACGTTGGATATGGCCAAAAATTCAAACCTTTGTCTTGAATCTTCAATTGAATATGATGAATTACGAGCAACTGACTACACATCCATCTTAATATATGAATTTCTATAACATTAAATCTTGTGGATATGTTAGGCCTTTAGCTTATCATGTAAGATGCCATATGAAACTTTCAGGAATGTAATCTTGAAGAGGTTCCTGAAGAAGATGAAGGATCATCGAAAAGTCTGAAAGATAAAAAGGCAAATGGGCCTGATGGAGGAAAAGGACCCAGTCTTTTGTTCAAATTAACAAGCAGGGTTCAATACAAGACTGTTCTTAAAGGTAGTGCATATTCTAACATGCTTTTCTCGAAGGGAAGCCGGAAGTATATGGTTTCTTCTTTCATGTTTTACAACTAGTTCTTTCTATACTGCAGCCCAAAGTGCTGTTATTTTGAAGGCAGAAAGTTTGGCTGAGAAGACTGAGTGGTTCATCAAATTGAAGAATGTCATAAGTTCTAAAGGAGGTCAAGTAATTGCTGAGCCTGGTCAACAACCGATAAGGCAAAGCGTATCTGAAGGGTCACTTGTAAGTAGTAACATACAGCTTGTTAAAGGTTCAGCATAGGGTCTTTTACAGGTTCTGTATAAATTGTTCCTTCAGTTTTTATACGGAAAAAGTTTCTTCGGTTTATTACCGCCATTATTTTCAAATATTTTTTCTGCACAAAGCTGATTTCTAGTCCCAGGAGTATTCTTCTTGTCTTAACTTTAAGGAATTTCTTCAAATTTTGACTTCTTGATTTGAGATCGTTGAATTTGTATGCCAGCATCTTATGGATTACTTTTTTTCCCCACAATCTCTATTTTCAAATATGTTACGTGAAGAGTACTTGGATCATTCATTGTTTAGGACACGATGACTCGAAAACCAGCAGACCCAGAAGAAGAACTTCGATGGATGGCTCAAGAAGTACGCGGTTATGTTGAAGCTGTTCTCAACAGCCTTGCTGCTAATGTACCAAAGGTCAGCTTAATGTTATTGTTAATCCGTTCATCTTTTTGTTCTCCAAATACTGTTTAACTTTGGACAACTGGTTTTTCAGGCAGTTGTGCTTTGCCAAGTAGAAAAGGCCAGAGAGGATATGCTTAATAAGTTGTACAGTTCGGTCAGGTAAGCACGAGCTGTATTTCTTTTCAAGAATTATGGATACTAGGACCTCTGCTTTTGACCACATATGCATGCTGAGGATTGTTCTATACTATAAGAAACCCAATCTCACAAAATCTCCTTCTACTTGAAACTTGATATATCTGTGGCATATGAAAGTGTTATGCATACGACTTTGTTGTCTTTAACCAAACTCTCTTTATTTTTTATCATCTTTGCTTCCTTCTTATCTTCTTCTTACTGCACTACTATGCATCAAAATTTGGACTGTAGTGCGCAAAGTAGAACAAGGATCGAAGAGCTACTCCTAGAAGACCAGAATGTGAAGCGTAGGAGGGAGCACTTTCAGAAACAATCCGCTGTTCTTGCTAAGGTCACGCAGCAGCTTAGTGTTCACGATAATCGAGCAGCAGCTGTTTCTAGCTACTCAGAGAGTGATGGAGCTGGTATTTTTCAAATCTTTTGATAGCTTTCCGTTGAAGCCTTAATCTTCAATTCTTGATGGTTTTCCAGCATTTCAATATGTTGCTTTCTTGAAGTGTCAAAACTTACTCCTGTGGTAAACTATACTGCCTCCACAAAAGTAGAAAGAAAGAAAATGAATTCCTATAATGATTAATTCACCATGACCTAGACATTTACACTCACGTGAGTTGGATGACTGCTTTAAACACAGCAACATAAACTGATGATGCAAAATAGCAAAAATCCATGTAATCCCAAAGATATGACTTCTGGTGAGCTGTGATGGATACCAAGACCATGATTTTTACAGCATGAATACCTACTAAGATATTTGTTCGAGTTATAGGGGATTAAAGTGGTTGACACTTGGTTGTAGAAACTTCATGAGCCATTAATCTTGGGAAGTGTATATCAAAGATTTCAAAGCCTAGAAGACATTTGATGTTTTAGTTCCCCAAATGAGGTATAGTGATCCTGGGACACAAATGTTAGTCTAACACAACAAGCTGACACAGCTGACTTCTAAGCTTGTAGACTTTTAAATAACAAATGCAGAGCAAATGTAGTGAAGTATTTAGGTTTTTAACTCTTTATAGTTTGTGAGACAACATGATTGAAGCATCATCTTTACACCATTCCCTTAATTTGCAAACTTCTCCATGAATTACCAGCAAAGATAAATAGAGAGAGCGAACTTTTGTTTATGATTCTTGTATAATCAACTCTTGCAAATTAGACATTGTAAACACTGTTCTTCGAATTTAAATTCATCCTCTCTCTCCAAGTCTATTTAAATATATGAAGGCTTTCTACGAACTAAGTTTATCACCAATATTCTATTTACCCTTGTGCTCCTTTTCAAATAATAATTGGGCAATTATATTGACATCTGCAGAAAGCACCCCAAGGTCTGGAGGACAGTCATCAAGTGATGACTGGAGATCGGCATTTGATGCTTCTTCTAATGGCAATGGTGATGCAGGGTCTAGAAGTCGCCGTACACCTAGCCGGTTGCCACCTGCACCTCCTGGTTCTGGAAATAGATCCTAGGCATTTGATTCATATTCTTGGCAGCTAAGGAGGTTTTAGTTCATGCTCTCCTTCGGCTTGTGATGTGCTCGGATTTAGTCACAAAATCTTTGTATACATAGCTTTCACATTTTAGGTGATATCTTAGCTATTGGTCATGTGGCTTTTCCTCCCCTTCCCAACAAAGAAAAAAAATTGATTTTAGCTCTTGCTCAAGTTGCTACTTGGCCCTACATTCTAGCTCTGCAGTTCCAGAATTAGGAAGTTCAGGAAAATCTTCATGTATAATTTTGTTCGGGTGTGGTGTCTGTGTTTGGTTGAGCATTAGCTGGGCCTAAATTTTGACAAAGTTGCTTATTGAAGGTGGAACACTTCTACGTATGTCCGTAGATAATTCCTTGATTCATAATCTAATTTGACTCTTTCAGATTGCAGTTGCATCCTTAGGCTTGACCTTTAGCTCAAACTTTCCACTCCTTTCTCCATGATGTTCATCAAACTTCAGCAAAAAAGTTTTGAAGTGAATTTCCCGTGTCATGGTTCTATAATTTGAATCATTATATGCTTGTTCTCTCGTAGTTTTATATCATTTGCTTGAGTTTTGAGCAGTTGAAAATTCTTCCTGATGTGCTGGATCATCTCGTCTCTTGTATTATGTTCAGGGTTTTGGCAGGAGTAGAAGATAGCACTAGCTATTACCTTTTAATGTAAACTAAAGAGAGATTCTATTTAATTCTATTTAAACTAAAGTGAGATTCTTTTAATGTCCATGAATTCTAATTCTATATGACTAAAGAAAGTGCTTAATAGATAAAAACTAGGTAACTTGGTCCCTAAGCACAAGCAGGAAAACTCAAAAATGTTAATCCCGTGATAGAATTTGAGTTTGCACTTAATCTCATGTTTAGTTATAAGTAGTATAGCTGACACAGGTACAAATTTTATACCAAACTGGTGGTTATAGGATAACAATCCCAGAATTATAATCTTGCTATTGTTAAACCCGATAACCCCCTTTGCTACCAAACGACCCCTCAAAAGTGTCAACTGCATCTTGCAATATTCGCAGTCCAACCAATAACTCCCGTCAAGTTCCCCCTCTTTTTACTTTTTACACTAACTTCAAAAGAAGGGGAAAAAGAGTGGAAAAGAATCTCAACCTATTTTCCTTCTAAATCAATGCTTAAACAAAAGAAATACTCTTTCATCTAATTTCTATCACTTGATTTGTCGAAGATTCTACTAACGTTCATTTCAGGACAAACTTATAGAATATCGTAAATTTGTGGGCATCCTGCTAAGACCACACATGGTTGATAACAATTATGAGAAGATGAAGGAAATTTGATAATTGCCGAGGACAAACCTGATGAAACAAATGTCTACACATGGGGGACTCATTTTATCGGTGAAAGCTTCCCAGGATTTAGATGCAATAGGAAAAAAGAAGACATTGAAAGGCCAACTTGCAATGTGGCTTTAGGCCTCATTTGTTTGCACTTAATGGGGGTCTGAATCTGAATAATTCAGATAACTACCTATTAAGTGCATTTGTTTTTTATTCTTGAAAAGTTCTTAATAGACCTTATTAACTCTTAATAAATAAGATCTTTAACCATGTCTTTATACCATACAGACTCTTAAAAGTGATATTCTCTTTCTCTCTCCAACTACCAAAGCCAAAAGTACTAATATACCTCAAAACTTTACAGAAAATTTTAGAAATGGAATTTACAAACGTAAATCCTTTTCCTAATCATATTTTTCATCTTCAAATTTGGAGTTTAACAAGATCCATTTCAAAATATTATTTAAGAAGAATAGAAGCAAAAAATAGAAATGAGCGTTATTCAGATTCAGATGTTGAAAACAAACAGTCTTAATTAGTTAATATTCAGTTCTAGATATCATATCTTAATATTCAGATGTGTATTCAGGGTCAGGCGTCTTAATCTTAATAAAAACAAATGGCCCCTTAGTATCTTTAAGCAGCAGCCTTCAAATCTTAATTCTTTTAGTGCCAACTTTAGTTCATATAATGGTCGTATATACTTGAGGCCCCTGGCCCGATCACCCCCGTTCATCCATGTGTACAAACAAACTACTGGTTGACATTCAGCTCAATGGAATATCAAAGAATGAAAGAAGATTCCTTATACAGCAAATTTTCTTAGATTTCTCCTCTCCATCTTGTTTGCAAGTCCAGTTATTAAACAAAAATGTACCAAACATCAAACACTCGGATAATGAAAATCAAACAATTTGAAACCCAAACAAAAAAGAGGCCTTCAAGTTTTAACCACCACCACGAAAGTAATATATGAGAATACAAGAAAGATACATCCCAAAGAAACTATAAGGGACCTTGAGCTTGTGCTGGTGGAAGCATAGGCCAGCCAAGAAGTTGAGGTGAGCCAGGTGGGGTTGAATGTTGGCTAGGAGAGAATACACTTCGCTCCAAAAAGTGCACTGAAGTTTCATCCTTGTCCGTTGTCCGAAAAGAGATGGCTCCTCGCTTTGTTGAGGCAGCTGAATTTCTCCCAGCTGCTGGCCATACTTCCTCCATGCTTAGAGAAGCAGTATCATTTTGTTCACCACTTGACCTTCTCTTAGCCTCTATATCCCTCTCCGAGCATTTATTCGCTTCTAAAGAATCCCACACGGGCAATAAAACTAGCATGACGGTGCTCAGTGCTCACCCCAATACAACATAAGAAGGAACAAAATCCCAAAAATGCAAGAAGTTGAAAAAGGAAATGTTATGGCAGAGTTCGAACAGTTAAACCGAGCAATAGAACCCTTGAAACTGATAGCACTAACATGTATACTCTCTTTTGCAGACTCCTATTGATAACCAATTGTAGGATTTTTCTACCAAGCCAGAACAAATAAGAAGTTAGCATGATGGCAAAAAGACCAAGGCAGAAAGTAATCAACAAAGGCTTAGTGCAGATTGCAACATCATAATCATCAATTTTAGATCGTGCTACCGGACTGGTGAAATAATGTGGCAATTCCTCATATATTTCTTCTTAAGTCGGGGTCCAGCCAACATAAGTGTGAGCGTAGAGCAAAAACCGGGAAGCAAAAGAGCAGTATGTATCCGGCTGTTTTCCAATTCCATCTCTGCCTTAACGTTCCCAACTTCTGCAATGATGCCCGAAGGAGAAACGCGACCATGAGGTAAAGGCAAGGTTTTGCAAAATCTAAGCTCGATACAATGTAACACTTCCAAACATGCCATCTGAAGCTAAGCGCATGCAACAACTTCCCGTCGCCTCTGAATAATACAATTGTAATTTAATGGAAGAAGATGATTTCTATTGATGAGGATACAAGGTATTTATACACTATATGTAATCCTAACAAGTCAAAGATAATAAATATCCTATAGATTTCCTCTACAGATTTGCTCCTATGAGTCTGCTAGCTATACTAGTAAAAGTCAATATTTACAGCTCGAGAATGTCTACAGCTCATTATTTTGTCATGTTGTTTAACACTCTCCCTCAAGCTGGAACATAGATATTGATCATGCCCAGCTTGTTACACAAGTAACCAACTCGAGTTCCATTCAATGCCTTTGTGAATAGATCTGCCAGTTGCTCTCCTGTCTTCACGTAACCAGTGGAAATCAAGTTCTCTTCAATCTTCTCACGGATAAAATGACAGTCAACCTCAATATGTTTCGTTCTTTCATGATACACCGGATTTGAGGCAATTTGAAGAGCGGCTTGATTATCACACCACAGTTTTGCTGATATAGGGTGCTTCATTCCAATTTCAGTCAACAGATGGTGTATCCACATAATCTCACAAGTGGACTGCGACATAGCTCTGTACTCGGATTCTGCACTGGATCGAGATACAACACTTTGTTTCTTACTTCTCCATAATACCAAGTTGCCACCAACAAAGACACAATATCCAGTAATAGATCTTCTATCAATTTTGGATCCAGCCCAATCTGCATCTGCAAAACACTCAATGCGAGAGTGTCCATTGTTGCTATATAATATGCCAAGTCCGGGTGCTCCTTTTAAGTAACATAGGATATGTTCCAGAGCTGCCCAATGTTTGATTGTAGGTGTAGACATAAACTGGCTCACCACACTTACTGCAAAAGCAATATCCAGACGAGTCATAGTGAGATAGTTTAATTTCCCAACTAATCTCCGGTATCTCTCTGGATCATCAAAGGGATCACCGTCATCATTCATAAGTTGCACATTAGGAACCATTGGAGTACTGCAAGGTTTGGCTCCTAACTTTCCGGTTTCTTCAAGCAGATCAAGAACATATTTTCTTTGAGACAGAACAATTCTTTTCTTGCTCCTGGAGACCTCTATTCCCAAGAAATATTTCAGTTGACTAAAATCTTTTGTTTGAAATCTCGTCTGCAAGAAATATTTGAGTGACAAAATCCCTGCATAATCACTTCCTGTAATAATAATGTCATCAACATATACAATAAGGAGAATAATGCCAGTTGTTGATTGCCTATAAAAGACTGTATGGTCACATTTGCTCTTTTTCAGTCCAAATTCCTGAACCGCCTTACTAAACTTACCAAACCAAGCTCGAGGACTTTGTTTTAAACCATACAATGATTTCTTCAAATGACACACTTTCCCATACTCCCCCTGAGCAACAAAACCAGGTGGTTGCTCCATATACACTTCTTCTTGAAGATCACCATGAAGAAATGCATTCTTGATATCTAATTGATGCAAAGGCCAATGCTTAGAAGCAGCCAGAGAAATAAACAAGCGGACAGAAGTGAGTTTGGCAACCGGGGAGAAGGTGTCTGAATAATCTACCCCGTATGTTTGAGCATACCCTTTAGCGACAAGTCTTGCTTTCAGCCGTGCCACAGAACCATCTGGATTAACCTTGACTGCAAAGACCCATTTGCATCCCACTGATTTCTTTCCTTTAGGTAAATCTACCAAATCCCAAGTGTGATTATCATCTAAAGCATGTAACTCTTCAAGCATAGCCTCATACCATCCAGGGTGATTTAAGGCCTCCTGTAGTGTTTTGGGTACAGAAATGGAGTCTAGAGAAGCAATTAAAGAAGTAGAGGCAGAAGACAAATGGTCATATGAAACAAAATTAGCAATAGAATATGTGGATTTGCAGTGGCGTGTACCTTTGCGAAGGGCGATAGGAAGGTCAAGTTCGTCCGAAGGATTAGGCAAAAGTGGATCTGATGGCGAAGCAACTGGTACAAAACATGTATCATTAGACTCTCGTCTCCTTGAATAAACTTGTGTAATTGGTGGTCTTGCTGGTGTAGATTGAACAATATCTGAAGGTACACTAGTTGGTGGGTACTTAATAGAAGAACTGGGAGAGTCACCAGAAACTTCATCTGATTGTGCGGTCAAAGTGTCGGTGACTTGGTAGACTAGCCACTCATTTTCCTCCATATGACTAGTAGAAGTGGGAGGTGCATTAAAAAATGGTGTAGTTTTCGAGAATACTACATCATTTGAAACCACATATTTTCCAAGGTCAATAGAGTAACATGGATACCCTTTTTGAAGTCGAGAGTAGCCTAAGAAAACACACTTCAAGGCTTTAGGATCTAACTTAGTAACAGATGGTCGAACATCTCGAACATAACATGTGCTTCCAAATACTTTCGGTTCAATGGGGAATAATGACTTATTTGGGAAAAGAATACTATAAGGAATTTCACCATTAAGTACAGATGACGGCATACGATTAATCAAAAAACATGCAGTAGAAATCGCATCTGCCCAGAACTGTTTAGGAACCTTTGTTTGGAACAAAAGTGCCCGAGCTGTTTCAAATAGATGTCTATTCTTTCTTTCAGCAACTCCATTTTGAGAAGGTGTATCAACACAAGATGATTGGTGAACAATTCCATGTTGCCTGAGGTAAGATTGAAATGATTCTGACATATACTCTTTAGCATTATCACTACGTAGTATACGTGCAGTTGTGTTAAACTGGGTTTTAATTTCAGCAATAAAATCACAAAAGTGAGAAAAAACTTCAGACCGATTTTTCATAAAATAAATCCAAGTCATTCGAGAGAAGTCATCCACAAAAGTAACAAAATACTTAAACCCAAATTTTGACACAACTGGACATGGTCCCCATACATCAGAATGAACTAATTCAAAAGCAGACTCCGCTCGTTTATTGACTCTAGCACCTAACGTGCGACGGTGATGTTTTGCAAATTGACATGACTCACACTCTAATGAGGGAACATTATGGAACTGAGGGCAAAGTTTCTTCAAAGTAGGCAAAGAAGGGACATGCTTCAAATGGAGACACAACACTAGAGCATGCAACAGACCGAGGCACCCATTTATCAAAGATGTAGAGACCGTCAGATACATGTGCTTTACCAATAATCTGCTTCGTCACAAAATCCTGAAATAGACAATGATCAGGAAAGAATGAGACAGAACAATTTAGATCTTTGGTAAGTCTACTCACAGAGACTAAGTTAAAGGCAAATTTTGGTAGACTTAAAACAGATGACAAGGTAATAGAGGAGGTTGGTTTAACTGTTCCAGATCCCATAGCAGTGTAGGTTGACCCATCAGCTATGGTTACAAAAGATGGTGATTTATAGGAATTAAAGTTGTCAAAGGTACTAGGATTATCCGTCATATGATTTGTGGCACCAGAATCAATCACCCATTTGTGAGAGGCAGATACAAGACATGTTTTACCTGGCTCAGCAGCAGCGACTAAACTAGATTCCTTTAATGATTCCTGATACTGAGAGAATTTTGCAAATTCATCAGTTGAAACCAGAGTCGTATTATCAGAATGTGGGTTAAGAGTAGCTGCAACATTAGCCCTTCCTCGAGCGCTATTTTGATTGCGGTTCTTCAATTTCTTACAATCCCACTTCCAATGGCCTGACTCATGACAGTAATGACAAACATCCTTGCTAGATTCCGTAGGCTTATTCCTTCCTCCCTTGTAGTCAGAGAACTTTCTTCCCGAATCATTTGCTCCTTTCTTGGCAACAAGGATATTCTGTTGAATGGATGATGTATGTTCAGTCCGTAGAACCCGACTGAAGACATTCTTGAGAGATGTTATTTCAGAGCTAGAAAGAATTTGAGATTTAGCCATCTCAAATTCAGAAGGGAGACCAGCTAAAAAGCTCATTATTGCCATTTGTTCTCTCTGCTTTTGTTGCTCCTTAACATCGGTACTGAACGGCAGAAGCATATTCAGTTCCTCATAGGTGCTCTTAAAGTCCATGAAATAAGCAGTGAGAGTTTTATCCCCCTTCTCAACACGATAAAAGTTCCTGCATACATCATAAATTCGGGACATATTTCCTTTCCCGGAATATAGAAACTCTAAAGAGTCCATTAGTTCTTTGACAAACTCACAATGAGTAGTCAAACCAATAACTTCACTATCAATATAATTTCTAATTTGCAAGAATAATCGTGCATCATCTCTCATCCACATTTTTCTAGTTTCATCAGTAGGTGGTTCATGATCCAAATGATCATCTTTCTCAACACTACGCAGATAGACCTTGATAGTCTTACTCCATTCTAAATAGTTAGAACCATTTAGCTTATGTTCTGTAATTTTAGACATGGCAGGAACTATTTCAGTGACAACAGCCTTCGTGTCAGCGACAACAGATTTGTTTTCAGCCATTCAAATTTGCAATAGCAAATACCAATACTTAAATAATTAAGACCCAACCCACAAACAGTCAAAAAGCCCAAACTCAAACTAACAAAGAGATACCAATCAAAATTGATACCACCGTAAAAAGATGCTACCAACCAAAGACCTCTAAAGAAATTCAGCCAAAAAGATAGAGATTAACAAAGGAAAGAACCTCAACCAAAATAATGAAGCTAACCGAATTGAGGAGCCAAATCAGATCTGGAAGTACAGAGCAGATGAGTGGTCTGCCGGAGAAACCAACAGTATCTGGTCGCCGGAAATTCCTAGGCGATGTTGGAGGCGAAAGTCGAACTGCGAACCGAACCACCACGCGCTCTCACGCGCCCCCGGAACTGGTTCAGCCGGAAAAATTCAATCGGCGCGTGAGTCTCACACGCTAACTTCCCGGTCACCGGAATCTGCGTACTTGCAAAACAGAGGGAGGCGATCCTTCCTAGCCTGGTGGTGAAGCTTCTTTCGATGTTGATACGAAAGCTTCGTTCTAAATCAGGCTTCTTCTCAAACAAAACCAGTTGGTGAACTGGACAAATGCTCTGATACCATGTAATTTAATGGAAGAAGATGATTTCTATTGATGAGGATACAAGGTATTTATATACTATATGTAATCCTAACAAGTCAAAGATAATAAATATCCTATAGATTTTCTCTACAGATTTGCTCCTATGAGTCTGCTAGCTATACTAGTAAAAGTCAATATTTACAGCTCGAGAATGTCTACAGCTCATTATTTTGTCATGCTGTTTAACAACAATACAATTGTAATCCGAATAAACCAAGGACCATTAAAATAGCCAAGCTGTAAACAACCTTGGTATGAAAGTAGATCAAGCAACAGATACAGAGCAAACCAAGAATTACCAGTATAGTATTGTCACAAGCTTGGCTAGACAAGATAAATTCATTGTCAATACAATAATAATTCATTGCTTAAACGCCTAAAAAAGATAAGTGATAAGCAAAACAAAACTAAGGTTTAAGAACAGTTTAGAATAAGTTTCAAACAACTGCAAAGAGGTTCAGACATAGTTACACAAATACTAAAAAGTAGTACGAACAGATACTCCATTAGTCAGTTGGCTAAAGCTAGTGATCACTAAACACTAGTTGCATACATTCTAGTCAGCTAGTCACTTGGCAATGTCTTCATTCCTTACTACTGCAGAAAACCAGGTAGTAGCCAATTAACATACCGATAGGGTACAGCGATGAAACAAATGCGATACAGAATGTGATGTGCTGATACCAACTAGTCAAGGCACAAGCTGGCACTTTCTTCACCATTTCCCTCGTTATATCCAGTTCCTTCTTGATCCACTGCACTTGTTCAAATTCTTCCACTCCAACCACAATCATTTCACCATCATTTTTACTCATTTTCCATTTCTGTCGCTATCTTCATACGCGCAACACGAGCACTCAAAGTCATGATTTCAGTATCATTGAAGTTACTTTCCCAGTTAAACTTTTCACCTCAATTTTTATCAGGCGTTTAAGTGGAATAAAGGAAAGATAATAACCAATTGAAGATAGTGTTAGTTGACCAACTTCAGTGGCCAACATAATGTAAACAAATGAACATTTTGAAGTTGTAGCTGCAGCTAGGGAATAGAGGATAATATTCATTACATTGAATGTTATAGAAATAATACCACCATTTATTAAGTGACTGTTAATATCACATTTTAAACGTGAATCTTCCAGTTTTAGATCACTCAGCCTTGTCTCCAAATTTCTCAAATCCCCTTTTGCCTTTTCCACTACATCCATATTTTGCTGAATTTGGAAACCCTGTTTTGTAACGTTAAAAGGGAGCAAAATTTGGTTTTATATTAGATACACCAGCTATTTATGTATAACTAGTAAAGGGGACACGTGCTTAGGACCTTTAGGTGAATTAAAATACTACTACTAATACGTTAGCAGTAATACAATGAGACTTGAGGATTAAAAATGCAAATTCCACTTAATAGCGAGCCAATTAGCAGGAGCCTACTATGAAATTCTATAAGATGGTTCAAAAAACCTGGTCATAGCATGCTTAAAAATGCTTATAGGATCTTCTAAGTCTTTCTTCCCATCTATCCAAGCCTTGGTGGATAGAGTTACGTGGTATCTGTTGCTGGTAGGAGGTGGCAGGTATCTGGTGGAATTAGTCGAGGTGCGCGTAAGCTGGCCTGGACACCACCGTTATAAAAAAAAAATACAAATTTGCATAGTAGGCTCCTGATTAACATCCCCATAGTCGCCCATACAAGGTATCTCCTCCAATAAGATTAAGAGCAGCAGCCACAAGCTCATCACCTTCTTCAGCAACAAGAAGCAGTACATTGTTGCCCATCTTTGCACACATATAATGAAAAAATTCTCTTGTTATATAAGCACTACCCCACCTAAAGAGACAGGGAGATGTTGGGTCAAGGAACTCCAGCTCTAAAGGACCTCACTGTAAATATAGTGTTGAGCAGATGTCAACATACAAACACAGAAACAAAGATGAAATTAATGCACACAATATTTAAATCCTACGGGAAAAGGAAATTAGCAGATGATATGATCACTATCAGGTAATTTGTCAAAAAACAACAAAAACTAATAAAAACAAAGAAATGTATAAACAAATCAGGGTAGTAAAGGTCCCCTCCCTCCCTCTTTTGAATATTTGCACAACTAGTAAAGTTAATCACCACGTACTAAACATAGAAGCTACTCGGGTGTCTCAGAACAGAAATATTGAAGATCAAGAAATTCTGATATAGTTACATGGTAAAATGTTTCTAGATTCGCGTTATGTCTAGGATCATTGTTTTAGAATAACTGAACATTTTAGACTATTCAATAAGATATTCTAGGATATTATCTACTAAATCTTACTAACCTTGTACAAGTAAAGAATAATCTCTTTCTTCTACTAGATAAAAACCCTGTATAAGAAGAGCCTATTGGTACTGTCAATAATCAAGTATTTAGTGCATCTCTTCTTCTTTTATTCGAATCTCTTCACAAGTAAACAGAAACGTGATAGCAGGGCCAAACTTGCCCCAAGACACATCTTTGAATTTGATTTGGTTGCTTACATAACAAGCTAGATAGAATGTCACAGCACCGAATCTGAGTTAGCTCAGCTCCATGACTTTTATTTGTCAAAGTTTCGTGCTAAAGAAACATAATCCCAAACCTTTCACTCTATCACGAATGTTTACATGTCAAAAGTTAGAATATTTGTTCTACACTCATTTGTCTAACTGAAATTTATAGAAATTCAGAATCTACTACTTAATTTGACCTGAGAGGGAAGATACAGCAAGTATTTAAAGATCCAGTTCGCAAAAGGAATCACTAAGCTAAGTTAGTCTCTTCAGTGAACAACAAATATCCCCGAGACTGGCTCTATTCTTAGAATCTTTTAGTCGGTCCAACATGATCATTATTGATTGTGTGTAGCTATACTCTCCAGAAAGGAAGGAATGCAGGGAACACATCTTTCCTTTCCATCAAAAATCTCGTACAAAAGGGTTAAAACATACTGATAGGAGGGGGAGAGAGAGAGAGAAGCATAAGCAATATCAAGAGCTCCTTCAATCCGCCGTTCAATGATAGGCGAAGATCTGTCTTTCTCATCTCGTGCCAAAACCAAGGATACAAGGAAGAGGAATCAGTGAAACAGAGCCAAGCTTTTCGGTTGAAACATCACAGAATAATCAACTTAGTAGAAAGGTGTCACAGAATAGGTCCATTTGAAGGATTATATCCTCATACCTTATCAAAAAGAAAAAAAAAAAGGATCATATCCTTGTGTGGAAAAGGATGGCATGGATCCTTGATCAGTCTCTATGCTTATCATGTTGTTTTCAGGCAAGGAATATAGATTCGCACCAGCATGTATGCATAATTGTACAAGCAGCAATGCATCAGAACAAACAAATTGCTTTTACTACCCTTGAGAAATACATACCTATCCCAACAAAGTCACCTAGCACAAATAACTAACTAAATGGAAAGTCAAAAGCTGCAAAATTACACCTTGATTTCGTATCCTGTTAAGCATTTCATGGTCACATTTTGAGCAGATTTTTCTGAAATAAGAAGGATCTTATCAGTATTTTGCAAATTTGAAGACAATGAGGAGAGAGAGGAGGTAGGACACCATTTAGCTAATTATGAAACTAAAAGGAAACATTATACTCCTCCAAGAAAAGTCTTGATGTGATAGATATAAATAAGTAAGAGTGCAGACACGTTCTCCTTCATAGGATGTATTTTAAAGAACTGCCTCAATAATACTCCTAAGTTTCGGCATGGGCATGTGACCAAAAGGGCTGTCTAATTATTGCTATACAACATTTTCACTAACTTTCTCCATGCTTTGAGAAAATACTGATGTGGTGAACTTTCCAGAACTATAGAACACCAAGCAAAAATTCAATGAAGTATAACAAGGTAAACAATTCAAGAACAGCAAACTTATAACAATCAAGAAGAAACAAAAAATCATTACCATGATGTGGTGGTAAATAAGAACACATAAAAGAGGGAAGTAAATTTTATGGTTCATGTAATACTCAGATGAAGCAATTTCACTTTGATCAAAGTTTCTATGGGTTTTTTTTTTTTTAAAAAAAAGAGAGATTAATGTTGTTGTCTTGGCCAGCTTACGCACACCTCGACTAATTCACCGGTACCTTCTACCTTCCAGTAGTACAGGTAATGTGTACTCCACCTATCGAGGTTTAAATAAATAAACAGAAATCACCTTGTATTGCCAGTGAGGGAATACGAGTCTGGGTTCCCAAGGTTGATACTCCAACTATAGGACTTCCACGGCTTTAGTGACAGAGGTACTACCAATTCTAAAAGGAAGAGCAATCAGACCCAGTTACCAATAAGGCGTTGCTTATCTCCATAAGCATCAGGCTCCTTTATCCACACATGAACCAGGATATGAGGCCTTCAGGATATATAACGATCACCTACTAAGAAAAAGAAAAGGAATAAACTACAAGCTACAGCTATGTGTAATCCATTCCTCTAAATCTCAGAGCAGCTATCTCAAACAAGAAGTAAATCTACATGCTTTATATAATTACGATTTTTCAAATGACACTGCATTCCAATCCTTTGCAGGAAACCTTTCCCCTCAATCCTGTGCCACTCATTTGCGGTGGGGAAAGGAACATGTAGAGATGAGATGTTAAACTGTCAATGAAAAAGTAGCCACAATTCGAAAAAATGGAGTATCTTTAGGCATATGAAAAGTTTTCCTGGATTCCAAACTATGATTGTCGAGTAAAATAAAAGTATTTCCGGAAGGTTAATTTTCCTAATAAAGGTGTGCGCCATGTAGGAAAGAATGAGATTATGTACTAAATTCTCCAGGTAACAACTTAGCACGAATTATTAAACTATGTAACCCGACAGTAGCTAAAATTCAAGAAGCCAAAAGCAACAAAGAGGAGCTAATTAAGTCGCTCAAACAGAAGATTTCAACCAAATGAGAGTCTCCCTTCATCAAAAAAGTATCTCCTATTTTCAAACAGGAAGTTATGGTCATTTTACAGGAATGACAACCCAAGGACACATTTAGTATGTCTCATGTCATGTGCCTTGACTTTTATTAGTCATGCAAGCCGTCCCTTGACCACACTAATCATGGAAATTTTCTTTTCTTGGGAGTTTGAGTTATCGAATTTATAACCTTAATTCTCTGGGAATTTCACATGCTTTGTGTCACAGCATGAGCATAGGGAAAAGATGCACTTGCAAATCCCTCAATTGCCTTCTGCAGCTGCCTCGTGAGCTCTGTCCATGAAAGGCAGCATTGCATGACTAGAAAGCGGCACAGATTTATCTTCTAGCAATATAAGATTTTCTTCCATCAAAGAATGATCATAATAAGTAACGAGCAGCATAAAAACTTAAGATTAAGATTATACAAGATAAAAAAGATACTTGATTAATTGAAACAGTACTCAGACTCTTGCAACTTAGGCATTATAGACATTGTGCTTCGGATTACAACTCAATCCTCTTTCTCTCCAAAAACATACATTAGAAATTGATTCCTACTCCATAAACAGTACTACTAGTTACATATACTAATCAGCTAGGCTAGGCAGTTAGGTGTTGTTTAGGCTTACTACTAAGTGCAGAAAAAAATACGCAAGGCAATAGGGCCAAACACGACAGAAGCAAATGCGATAAAGATAAGAATCCACGGATTCCACCTAGAGGGAAAAGCACAAGTTGGGGTTCGATTCACCCTCTCAATCAATCTTTCTAAATCCTCCTTCACTCTCTGCACTTCAATAACACTCTGATCACTCGCCTCGATAAGAAGCTTGAAAGAGCTGATATCGCGTTCTAGCCAGAATTTACTCATCATTAGACATTTCCCACTATCTTTCACCCCAAGAAGATCAGCAAAGGCAAACCCACAGACGATAATATGAGTGAGGGACGAAAGCAGTACCATGGTGAAAGAAGCACAGTTGGAACTTGTTTTACCTAACACATAACCGTTCGTTGGAAAGTAAACTAGAATACAAATAACAGCAAATTTCCAAGATTCCGACATAACAGATCATCTTCCTGTACAGCTCTCAAACGTGTCTCCAAAGTTACTCTTCCCACTGGATCCTCAAACTCCATAGCTTACAAAGAGAGATTGTTTTTGCCAACAATTGAGCACAGGGGAAGGGTTTAGGGTTTAATAAAACCCTACTCTTTTTCCCCCCCTAAATTTAATTTCATTTATTTATACATCTAAAAAAAGTACGATTAACACGTGGAGCATAATGAATAAATGTATTTTAAATAAGAAATCATTTGATCAATCGAGCTTAGAGAGCTAGCTCACTTGTGCCCAAGACGAGCTTGACCAAGCTCTGACAAATCCGAATAGAAAGCCGAATCGAATCGAGTTTTTATTGAAATAAGTCAAGTCAAGCCAAGCCAAGCTAAAAGAAAACGAGCCGAGTCTAACTCCAAGGACAGTTCAGCTCTATCCCCAGGCGCTTTCTAGCATATCACTAGGAATTTTGCTTGTCGGGATTAACAATTAAATACTACTACTAGATACCCAACAGAATCTCGGTCGATCACAAATTTCAGCTACTCCCATACTTTGGTGAATCAAAAACATCTTACCAAGTTACTTATATGTAATTGGGTTCGAATTAGAATCTCCTATATGAGTTGGGGTAAAAAACGAATCGTCGTTTTTTTCTTTCCTTCTTTTCCTTTTGTTATTGACTACTAATAATAATAAAAAAAGTTGTTTGGAATACAGCATAGGCATTTTTGCTGATTTGGCAGGTTTATTAGATTTTCCAGTTAGATCTAATGCATCTTCTGTCCAAATTCTTTATTTTAGTAACAAACCACAAGTTCAGTGCAATGATCATATGAGAAAATAACTCCCAATATTATCTACTCTACTCAATCATAAGAGGATTACTTTCCTTGTTCTAAGTACTTAAAAAAACTTACCTTGCTATAAGTAAAGAATAATCACATGTTTCTACTTAGATTAAGACCCTATGCCTATTTATACTGTCAAATAACCAAGTCTATAATGCATCTCTGGGAAGATGCCTATTTGAACATGTATTGAAGCAAAAAAATTTTGTACATGTGGATATTGATAAATTTTCTGTAAAAAGTTAAGGACTAGACCTCTAGTTGCATATTCACAATATTTTCCAAATTTAATATTTTGAATATATGAGCTCGAAAGATCTTATCTATCTATGCTCAGAAAATTAAACCCATTTTCCCAGTAAATATGGGTTAGTCGCTTTTAAATTGAACCGATACCACCAGCCAAAAAGAATTTGTATAGTGAAGCTTTGATCCGGGAATGGCGTCCATTTCCATGAGCTTTCAACTCCATACATTCTCCTTGAAGGGTCCAGAATCCTGTAATAACTTCATAACAAATTCAACCTGTAGAATGCAAGATAACGATCAGTAAATAGACCAATCACTTTTAGCATAATAATGATAATATTAAGGCTACAAACTGGTTGATATATCTATTATGTCACCTACGGCTTAAAATGAAAAGAAAATTACAAAGACTGCAATTGAACCGCAAGCTTCCGTGGAAGTTCCCTTTGAGGAGAATGTAAAGTCATCTGAAAAGCTTGTCAATTGTCATTAGGAAGATTAATCACCTGAGCAGTTTCTCGTAATAAGAAATCATCAATGACCTGCTTAAAATCCTCATCTAGAACATAGTGACAGCTGTAAGTAGTCACTCACCTAGAGCACCCGCCTCTACTCTGCCAAGATTGAGTTCAATTGCCGCTTTTAAGGCCTGAAAAACAGATCAAGAGAAATTGGATATTAATTTTAAAGCAGGATAGGTTAGAGACTCAGAGGAGCGTGATTTTTCTGAACCACTACAAGGAAATTCTCGAAAACAATTTGAGTATCTGCAATTAATACTGCAATCAAACTGAAATTTTACATTATGAAAGACAGAACTAGCTCTCTGTGGACACTGTTGTCATCAGTCGAGAATATCTGCATACTACAGGACACAATCTTGATTCTTCTATTAGATGTTTCACAATAACTGGTAATAGCATTCTTCAAAATGCAAATTTGCATAGTAGGCTCCTGGGAGACATCCTCATAGTCGCCCATACAAGGTATCTCCTCCAATAAGATTAAGAGCAGCAGCCACAAGCTCATCACCTTCTTCAGCAACAGAAATCAGTACATTGTCCCCCATCTTTGCACCAATATAATGAAAAAAATCTCTTGTTATATAAGCACTACCCCACATAACGAGACAGAATGCAGATTAGATAATGCAGGTACTGAAAGATAGCTGTAATGTACACTAAATTTAGCTGACTAAAGATTAGTTAAGAGAGTAAACAGAAAAACTTCATGGTCCAAAGAGTAGAACTACTTGTTGTCAGTTGTATTTCTGTAGAACTTATATTACCAGTACCAATGGGGCTAACCTGCTAGCACCAATAGACAAGCCTGAAATGAGAATTTCAATCTTATTCAAGAATATATAATAGCTGCAGGTGACTGTCTTAAAATAAGAAATCAGCGGTTCACATCAAAGCCATAGTTAATAGGGAGATGTAGGGTCGAGGAACTCCAGCTGTAAAGGACCTCACTAAAAATATAGTGTTTAGCAGATGACACCGTACCAACACAGAAACAAAGAGACAACAAATACTAAGTAAAAACAAAGATGAAATTGATATAGCGTAAAGGACCTCACTATAAATATAGAGTTGTTGAGCAGATGACACCATACCAACACAGCGACAAAGATGAAATTAATGCACATATTTAAATCCTCTGGGGAAGGAAATTAGCAGATGACATGATCACAATCAGCTAATTTATAAAAAGATAACAAAAACTAAGTAAAAACAAAGAAACACTCATATAAACCAGGGTATTAAAGGTACCCATCCCTTCCCCCCTCCCTCCCCTCCTCCCTACCCTCCCTATTTTGAGTATTTGCACACCTAGCCTACTTAAGATTTATTGAAGATCAAGAATGATACAGTTACATGGCAAAATGTTTCTAGATTCGCAATATGTCTAGACAGAAAAACTGAACATTGTAGACTATTCTATAAGATATTCGAGGACATTATCTACTAAATCTTAGGACATAATAACCTACCTTGAACAAGTAAAGAATAATCCCTTTCTTCTACTAGATAAAAAACCCTGTATAAGGGAGCTTTTCCCTGTATCAATAAAATTGTTTACCTTATAAAAACAACAACCCTGTATAAGAAGTGCCTATTGGTACGGTTAATAATCAAGTCTTTGATGCATCTCTTCTTCTTTTCTTCTAATCTCTTGACAAGTAAACAGAAATGTGATAGCAGGGACAAAATTTCCCAAAGACACATCTATCAATTTGATTTAGTTGCTTATATAACAAACAAGATAGAATGATCACAGCACCGAAACTGAGTTAGCTCAGCTCCATGACTTTTATTTGTCAAAGTTTAATATAAAGTAACTTAATCCTGAACTTTTCACTCTATCATGAATGTTTACATGTCAAAGTTAGAATATTAGTTCTACACTCATTTGTCTAACTGAAAATTAAAAGAAATTCAGAATCTACGACTCCTTAATTTGACCTGAGAGGGAAACATACAGCAAGTATTTAAAGATCTGATTCGCAAAAGGAATCATTAAGCTAAGTTAGTCTCTTCAGTGAACAACAAATATCTCCCCAGATTGGCTCCATTCTTAGAATTCTTTATTTGGTCCAACATTCTTAGGGAACACATCTTTCCTTTCCATCAGAAATTCGTATAAAAGGGTTAGAACATACTGATAGGAGAGAGAAGCAAAAGCAATACCTAGAGCTACTTCAATCACTGTTCAATGATAGACGAAGATCTGTCTTTCTCATCTCATGCCAAACCATAGACCCAAGGAAGAGGAACCAGTGAAACAGAGCCAAGCTTTTCGGTTGAAACATCACACAATAATAAACTTAATATAAAGAGGTCACAGAATAGGTCCATTTAAAGGATCATATCATCATACCTTATCTTTTAAAAAAAGGATCATATCCTCATATTGAAATTATGGTATGGACCCTTGATCAGGCTCTATGCTTATCATGTAGTTTTCAGGCAAAGAATAAAGATTTGCACCAGCATGTATGCCCAAATGAACAAGCAGCAATGCATCACAATAAGCAAATTGTTGCTACTACTCTTGAGAAATTATACACTATCCCAACAAAGTCACCTAGCTCAAGTAACTAATTAAATGGAAAGTCAAAAGCTGCAAAATCGCACCTTGATTTCATATCCTGTTAAGCATTTCATGGTCACATTTTGAGCAGATTTCTGAAATAAGAAGGATCTTATCAGTATTTTGCAAATTTGAAGACATTGAGGAGAGAGAGGAGGTAGGAGATGAAGAAAAGTATACCTCGACTTCAAATCCTTCATTGCAGAGTCAAGGATAGTGTTACGCACCAAGATCCTCGGGCCTGTAACGGGAGTAAAGGTAGTGGGATTCCTGCAGTCTTGATACCACAGGTTGTAAGCAGTTTAATCCCTTTTTCTCCCACGGTTTTCTTTCAAGCTTAGAGGAGTTTGGCTCTGCCGTGCAGGTTATATGAACTATCACCTTGAAGGCACCTGTTTGAAAATGCTATGCTTCATGTATTATTTATTGTAAAGTTGTTTCTGCCTGCCTATGTCAAAATTATTTGTTGTGGCAAATAATTCCACCCCTCTTAGCAGCCATTAGGCATTAACCAGTTACATTCTTGCCATATCTGTTGATACTAATTCTCATTCAATCAACTCATGAGAGACCTAGGTAGCCAATCAAGTATCTTTTGTATCTGGTATTATCTTAATCTTCAGTTTATATGCTGCTTGAGTCCTAGTTATAACCTCATTTTGATGGAAAAATAATGCTTATGTCCTCTCTCAGGGAACTGGCTGGTTGCCACAGCACATCATTGCTAAGGACAAAACAATAATGTTTTAGGTGTTATTCCTCTCTATCTCAAAAGGGTTCAGCATCTGCCATGCTTTTAGTGGACTATGTTTTAACTTGTTTCTTGTGCTGGAAAATTTCTCGCCATTCTGGAGATGAACACCCGTAGGCTAATTCCCTCAAATCCAATTTTTAACGCTGATTTTGTATCTCAAAAGAGCTTAGTCTCAACTTATCTGGCTTCATTTATACATTTAGGGAGATAAGGTCAAATTAACCTAAAAATGTGTTGTCAATAAGGTAATAATTCTTTGCTTAAACGCCTAATAAGATAAATCATAAGCAGAACTAAACTAGTTCTAAGAACAATCTGAAGAATATGATAAATTAAAAATGAAGTTTTATAGGATGAGCATTATTAAGATTCTTACTGCGTTCTGATTAAATATTTACAGTTTCTCCATATTTAGCCGTTGAATATTATGAATAAGCTGCAGAACAACTTGAAATGATCTTATCTGTCCTTAGAAGATGATTATCGCTTTAAGTTTGAACAGAAGATTAAATGTCATTTTCCTTGGTAAACATTGTCGGTGCCTTCTAAAATGAACTGCTAGCACAGACAAACCGAATGTGAAACACCTTAATCAACTCCTTACATTCTCCTCGAAGGGAACCTACCTCTTTGCAGTTGAACGACAAAGAGCTTAGAGTCCCAACTTATACCTCGACGAAAAATTTATAATGCTTAGAAACAATACAAAAGCATAGTAATTGGCAAAAAAAAACCTTGTAGACATTTTTGCATTGAATTACTACTTTGTCACTAAACATAATCGCTCAAAAGTACTACTAACAGATACTCCACCAGTCAGTTGGCTAAAGCTAGTCACTACACAATTTTTACACGGTAGATACTAATCAGCCTGTCACTAAACAGTTTTTACATAGCAGATACGAATCAGCTAGTCAATTGGCAAGGTCTTCATTATTTGCACAAATGCATGTAGGACGCAATTGACAATGACACAGGGAAACAAAAAGAAGCAAATGCCATAAAGAATAGTATCAGCTGATACCGATAAGCACGCTTGGTGGCACACACTGACATCTCATTTACCCTTTCCATCATTAAATTGCATTCCTTCTTGAGATAAAAATGTTCCGCTTCAACCACAATCAGCGAATCATCATCAACATCATCCAGTATATGTGTGAGACTAACAGCCAATCTCATGATCCCACGAAAGGCAACTCGACTATGAAATGAGTTTACGTTGGCAACTAGATTTTCCACCTCAACATTTGTCATATATTTAAACCAATAAGCAGGGATAGAACCAAATCCCAAAGAAGATCGCAGTGTGTAAATCAACATGGCAGTGTAGATAGATGAACAATTAAAGGAAGGTGTACTAGTTGCTTGCACCAACAGACAACAGAGGGAAAGGTGCATTGTAAAGGATGTTATAAGCATAAGAGCACTACTGTTAAATGTACAGTCAAGAGAACGTTGTACCCGTGAAGCTTCTACTTGTACATTTCTCAACACTGTCTTCAATTTTTGAAAATGAACCAAATCAAACATTGCTTCTTCCATAACCTCCATACCTGAATTTCAAGGCTAAAAGTTAAAACAATAAAACATCAGATCATTCAAAACACATTATTTGAGTAACTACGGTAATGTACATTCATGATTAACCCAAAAATACATATATATCAATCCTAAAACACATAAACGTAAATTCAAGAAAATATTTACATACTTTCAAGAATGTATCCTAAAACCCTTTAAATCACAACTAGTTTAAAAAAAATAAAGATACTTTCAAGAATGTATATAACTGAGCCAAATCATATTTTCAAGTATGTATCCTGAAACTCGTCAACAATGACGACATACTCAGTGTGATTACTCAGTGTGATCCGACAAGTGGGGTATTGTAAAAACCTTATGTCACAAAACTAGTTCAGCATAAGTTTCACCTTTGACTAAAATTTTATGTCATTTAATAAAAAAATCCCAAATGAAAATAACTGTAACCATAAAATACATACTTTCAAGAATCTGTCTCTATCTCTGAATGGTAACACCTTTTAACAAGATATAAAAGAGAAAATGGGACAGTTTAGAAATTTTCTTTTTTTAATTTTTTGGCAATCAAAGCGAGAATTTTCTTATGGAGGTTAAAACATGGACTTTGAACTGACCTCTATGGCATTTTATATGTTGGAATTCCTAGTTAAAAAATTCTGATTTCAAGAAAAAAGAACTAAACTCCGTGCCTTATTCTGGAGTTTTCAGCCTTAGAATTTAGAAATATAATTAGTGTAGTGTATTTTTGATAAAATTCCAATTTACAAGAAAAGACCTAAGTTTGAACTAATACGCCCTTCCCGGAAGTTGGAGGGAACTTAGCTAGAGTTTGGACATAGATTCCCAAATAATTTTTGTGATGGAAAATACTTTTGGGTGAAGTTTGATAGGACAATAAAAATGTGTTTGGACATTATTCTGGGAACAAATTTTTTAGCTCAAAAGAGCCTTTGATCTCTTGTGAAAATGAAATTTGAAGAGTAAATATTAATTTTTGGCTCAAAAACAGCTCAAGGCCACTTTTTAAGTTTTTGGGACAAGTTTTGCTCAAAAAATATAAATAAACACTTTTTGGCTCAGAAACTCTGAAAAAAATTCCTCCAAAAACTATGTCCAAACGGGAGCTTAGCCTCTAATAAAGTAGCACTCCCTCTAGTTTGTTTTATTTGATGTTTTGGTTTTTTTTTTTTCAATCCACAATACTTAATTTTTTAAAAAATAAAGAGAGTATTAATTATTATTATTTTCAAATTTCCTTCACTAATAAATTACTTAAAATAAAGCTCTATGTAAAAATCTCGAAGAAAGGTTAAAATAGTTAATTACAGTAGTTAATACTAAAAATATAATTTCCTTAATACAAGTAAAAAATAATCAAAATATCAACGCCAATCAAAATAACCAAATGAAATAGACTAGTAGGTACCTACGCCAATCCTTTCAAGCTTGCATTATGTTCCTTACAACGCAGTAATTCTAAAAATCACATTTTTTCTAAGTCATTAATGTCAGCTCCTACTTTAATCAAAAGCTTGCTCAGGGATGGGACAAGTCTCTAGTTAAAAGAAAATAAATTTTAAGGCAAAGACTTGAACTTGGGGGATTCTTTTAGCTTCAAACTCCATCGCCTGGCTAAAACTCTCAGAAAATCGGGATTCTTCTAGCTTCAAACTCCATCGCCTGATCAGTGCTCTCGAAAAAACAATCGATGATGATCAAGCTTACCTTCAATGGCTATACTTCAATTATTTTGCTAGTGCTAGATCATGTTCCTTTTTTACCATCCTACAAAATAACGGCTTAATCTACTCTCTTAAACCTTGTTGAAATCACCTTTTTTTTTTGTAAGAAAAAAAAATCACTTTTCGCCATAGAGTTACTACAAATGATGCGCCTATTGAGTAATCATTAATTGGATAAAAGATTGTGCTGAGGCTCTTCCTTCCTCATACTTTGACCATTTTGCTCTCATAAATAATTCAAAGAAAGAGATTGTTTTAAGGGTTTGCAGAAAAATTAGGTGTAAACCATTAAAAAAGTATGACAGGATGATGGCTTTAAGTTGGTTGATGGAGGCCATACCTATAACATTATTAGTGCTTAAGCACCTCAAGCGGGATTGGAAGATGAGGCCTAGAAGTACTTTTGGGAGGATTTGGATGAGGTAGTTTGAAGTATCCCTATTTCCGAAAAACTCTTTATATGAGGAGATTTCAATGGCCATATCGGGACATCCTCGAGGGGCTATGACAATGTTCATGGCGGCTATAGTTTTGGAGATAAAAATGACAAAAATTTATTCATTTAAAAAAACTCTTACCAATAAAAGTAAATATAACTAGTAAAATTTAGGCCCTTTGTCTCATGGTTGACAAAAGTATAACCCTATTTGTTACTTTCTCCGTCTCATTTTATGTTGCGGTGTTTGGCTTAACACGAAGTGTAAGAAACAAAAAAATACTTTGGAAAATATTTGGATAAAACAAGCCATATAAATTTGTGTAGCTCGAAATAATTTCATAAACTAAATCGTTTCTACTTGTAAGAATATAATATATTTTTTTGGAGATAAAAAAAAAAAAAGTAATGCCAGTATATTGAGACATATGGAGTAATTTTCCTTCCCAATGCACAACGCAGCTCACCTGCCCATCTCTTTCTCCAGGTAATTATTTTGTTCAGGTCACTAACTTGTAAACAAATAAACTGAACTGATTTCATTTTGTTCCACAATTTATATTAAACTCAAAATCAATTCATATTACCAAAGAATAGTGTAATCCATGTCTAATAAAGTTTAAGCCCCTTAATTTGAGCCACTGTAACTATTTTCTCCAAAGTGCTCCTTGAACCCATTAAATAATTGGGACCTTAATTTGTACAGAAGTTGCCGAGGTTCTATAGAAAATAGCCTCTCTACTTCACTCGAGGCAGGGTTAAGGCCTGCGCACACCCGCCTTCCCAGGACCCCACTTGTGGGATCATAGTACAGAAGTTGAGTCAATAGTTATAGCGGAAAATGATGTTAAAATGTGCAGTGTGGTTGAATTCTTTTGGCAGTAACTTTTTTCAAAGAGTTTGATGGCTAAGATGTGCTAATTTGTATTTTGTAATTTTCAATTGTGAGGAAACGAGAATGTCTTAAAAGATCAAACTTTTTTAACATGTGAACGGAGAGAGTTCATCTTTTGATTACGAAATAGTGAAAATATTTTATTAACTGATCATTATTATCATCGAACTTCTTCATTAGTTTGAGATTGTGATGCAGGTGACATACTTACCGATGGCAACTACTCAAACTACGATGAGTCAGCCTAATAAAGTTAATGAGTGTGCAGTCTCATCTGCTGCTAAGATACAGAACCCAACTTCATCATACAAAAGATTGGGCAGGAAATTGCCGTTTATGAGATATGGACTTCCTATGATCTCACTAACCGTGCTTGGATCTATCGGTCTTAGCCAACTTCTACAAGGCAGGTTAGTTATACTTAATGTCGAACTACTCAATTGAAGTCTGTTTAAACCTAAACTGTCATAATCCATTCTAAGTTTTTGCAATTCAGCCTTTTTGTTAGCATAGTTATGGAAATGTCTATTACTAATAACAGTTCACCGTCCCATAAGGTATGTAAGAGTCATTACCAACAGTCTGATTGAGGACCTTTACAATTAATCGATACGGGTCTTGGATATTTTCAGGCTCATATGCAGGTGCCAAGTCCTTTGTGGGTATGGGATTGTAAAACTTCTAAAGGCTTAGGGTCAACAGTTGTCTGGCTTATGGTCGCTGTTTTTTTATTCTGTTAAAAAAATTAAAAGATAAAGCTCATCATGAATGCTTGATGAATGGAATGGCTTCCATAATGATTTTTCGCTATGGTCCTTGTGTGTTCTTGCACTTATGGCTATTTTATAATGTAAATGCAGTTGTATATTATTATAGAAGTGCATTCAATCTTCAAAGTGTCTAACACGACTTATCTTAGTTAGTCCTAACATCAGAGAAACCAGTTCCACGATATTTTTTGTAGCTACTAGCTTATAAAATCTAGCCCATGTCCAAATCACCTTCAAACTCACCTGATGCAGCCCCTTTGATTGGCTTGATAGCTGAATTCGTTTTGGTTTTTCTTTCGAACGAAGTCTTCTTTGTCAAGACTAGAATTTTCATTCTTTGAATCTTTAACGAACAATTTTCATCTAGCCTTCTTTCTTGATCCAACGATCGCATCTTTTGCCTCAATCTCAGCTCCGTGAATTGCTAGCCTTTGCAACAATGGCCTCTTTGATGTATGATTTGCTTCTTCTGATGTACATTTTGCATAAATTAACTCCTGCAAGAAGATTAGCTTATCCATTAAAATGGAGGAATGTTACTGATCAGCAGGAGACACAATGAGGGTGTCAAGAAGGTGTGATCCGAAAGCAGGGACTTCGGATTTAGCCAAGATTCGCTGTTTGCGAAGACCCATTAAGTTGAAGATTTGGTGGAACGATTTTTGTTGCCATTGTTGTCAGAGTGCTACTTCAACAATCTTGTTAATACTACGAATTAAGAGGAAGGAGGCCAACAAACTTTTGTAGGGCTATGCAGTTGTTCAATTTTGTTGACTCAGTAGTTGAATGTCTAAACGGATTCATTATAGACAAACAAATGGTTAAAATTCTCTATAATATAAAAACATATGAACAAAATGTTTAATTTGCTGGGACATCAAATATTCTTCATAGCTTAAGTCCAACTAACCTCGATTATGCCAGACCCTTGTATTTTGTATTAACAATGGAGTATGATTTATTTATAGTCCATTATATTATTAATATTGTTAGCTATATGTGAAACAACCTCTCTACCTCACTCAAGGTAGGGGTAAGGTTTATGTACACCTCACCCTCCCTAGACCCCACATGTGGGATTATAATAAGTATGATGTTGTTGTTGTATTGTTAGCTATAGGGAACAGCAATTATTTAAATAGCAGCTAAATATGTCTGTAGTTGTAGTTAGCTTTAACGTACAGAAAGACGTGCTTATACATATAGTAACTGATATTCGGAACAGAACTAGTATTATTGAAGTATGATAATTGACTATGCACTCTATCAATAAAAAAATGATAAATGCCAAAGCAAATTGTGATAATTCAAAAGGAAATTCATGGCAAAAAGATATTGATGGCTAAAGAAACGTGTGACAGTAATTTAAGAGGAGAAACTTTCATTTACTTCTTTGACACCTAATGCCATGTGTATCTTCTTGTGTTGGATCATTGTACTCTTAATTTCCATGTGTTTTCCTAATGCAATAATAACTTTTTATATTTCATTAGTGGTACTAGCTGTTAGCATCCTGCATAGAGTTAAATTTCTTTAGCTGAAGTGCGCAGCTCATATTTTTAATAGGCTGTTTCAGTCAGGCCAAGTCCACGGACCAATGGCTAGGTAGTAAAATGTATTTATATACCCCTCAGTAGTGCTGTTTCACAGAGGCAAAACTCTGACCTTTTGGTGTTCTCCCCATTTTCCTTTTGGCAATTTCTCATGCCACAGCTTGTGCGGAGTCTCACATTCATTCTTGAAAACATTGTTCTGTTCTTTCCCTAGGACGATCAAGAGTGGGAAATCATCGAAACAAGAAAAGCTCTCTCCAGGGCTGGACCTGTCAATGCATATAACCCCAAAAAGATTAACTTGGAGGAAGAACTAAAGGTACAAGTAGTCTCGTCAAATGTGTGTCGGTATGTGTGTTGAATTCCTTTCAAAAGCTTATTTTAATGCCCTATTACCTTGCAGGCTTTGCAAGAGAAGGTTGATATCAATGATTATGAAGAAAATCCCTAAGCCCAAGGAAAGTGAGTAGAGAAACAAAAATGCTACTGGGATTCTCTTTTGTGGTAAATTTGCAGCTCGTTGGGCTTCTCTTACGGAGTCTTTCAATAATAAAACAGCAGAGCAGCTACTCCATCCGATCCGTGAGTTAACTGGTGAAGAAATTTTGATCGATTGTTGCATTGTATATGCTTTTAGTTGTATATGCAGATCTAAGCAGGCTGTATGTAGGTGACGCTTCGTCAATTTTGTGCTTTTGCATATCCTGAAACTACCTATCCATAGTAACATCAGTTGTCATTAATGTCTATCTTTGGAAGTGTTCGATCTCCTTTTAATCCTGAAATCCAACGTTGCATTTTACCTAAAACATGACAAGTTAGACATTATTGGAAAGTTAAAACAAGAAAGCATATCATTCAAAATCCTTAAATGTAAAACACATTATTTGAGTAACTACGGTAATATACATTTCATGATTGACCCAAACATATATATCAATCCTAAAACACATAAAAGTAAATTCAAGAAAATATTTACATACTTTCAAGAATGTATCCTAAAACCCTTCAAATCACAATTAGTTTTAGAAAATAAAGGTACTTTCAAGAATGTATACAACTGAGCCAAATCATATTTTCAAGAATGTATCTTGAAACTCGTCAACAACGACATACTCGGTGTGATCTCACAAGTGAAAAGTACCGTATTAAAACCTTATGTTACTAAACTAGTTCAGCTTAAGTTTCACATTTGACTAAATTTATGTCATTTAATAAAAATTTCCTAATGAAAATAACTGTAACCATAAAATACATACTTTCAAGAATCTGTCTCTATCTCTGAATGGTAACACCTTTTAACAAAATATAAAAGAGAAAATGGGACAGTTTAGAATGGGTTTTTACCAAACGACTTGCATGTGGTAGGCCTTTGGGAAAGAATTTGGCAACTAAAATTAGTATACGTGTATTATATTCTAATTCTACAGTGTATACTAGTTTTAACAGTAAATAAATATTTTTTTAAGAAAGAAAAAGTAAAACACATAATTTAAATTATACAATGTATACTACTAATTTTTATATGAAAAATCATTCCTTCAACAAAAATTAGTACGTGTATAACAATATATAATACCTGCATGAGTTGCCTTTGTACCAAACGACCCCTTAAGTGCTCTTCGGTGTTGTCACTAACGGGATAATACGTGCACAAAACATCTTCTATTTGTTTTTACCTATTTTTGCTCCATTATATATAAATCGAAGTCGCACAAACCGTGATTACCAATTTAGGGTTTACCGAAACCAAATTTAAAAATACCGAATCATACTCAATTAACTTAAAAAGAGACTAGCGTATTAGTATCTTCAATTTGTTTTTACTCTTTTTTTTTCCTATATAAATTTCCTGAGTAACAATCTTGTAACATGTGTCTTGTATACACACATTCATCAACATAGTTAAATGAAATGCAATTTCACTTTAATTATTAATGGTTAAGGTTAACTACATCGATCTAGTGTAAACACCTTATGCAGGCAAGCATGACATGAACAGCAGCCGGATATTAGAACAGCAGTAGCAATTTGGGACCAAATACTAATATCAGTCATATCAAATGCCAAAAGAATGATGATTAGACATTAGTAATAAGGATAAGAAAAATGATGGCAATAGCAACCTTTTTATGAAACGAAGGACATAATTTACATATGCCTAGACTCCCTTTTACTTGCTCAAACATCATACACTGCAAAGCTCCATTATCAACCGTGGTAAGATTAAGTAGTATCATCGTAGCTGCATTTGGAGCCCTGGCGACATAAAAGATATCAAACGTTAGCAAACAACTAGAAGAAGATGAAACGAATCTAAAAGCAAATGGCGGGGGGCGGTCCAAGCGAATTTGTGGCCTAAAGCCATGTTTTAGTAGAGGCCAACTTTTCGAGATACATAGTTATTAATTATTTTTTAATCAAGTTCTTCTAAAATTTCAACTATACATTGATCAATACATCTAATATATTTGCATTGAGATATTATTGGTATTATGTAAGGCTTTATAAATTTTAAAAAAAAAATTATTTATGTTGAGTCAACATTATATATTAGTTGTAAATATTAAGTTTTGAGCCATATATTTAGTAAATGTATTAAGTTCCAAAATTGTATAGATCGATTTATGCCTAGAAATATTAGTGCAGAATTAAAATTGGTGAAATTTTGACTTGGAGTTTCACTATTACATTACAAATTTTTCAATATTTTGAATTAATGTGGTAAAAGCACCCATCATTAAAATGATATAAATTTCTTAATTTGATCAATCATCTAAAAATTTCAACAAAGTCCAAGAAATAAACATACAATACAAAATAATTAACATAATAATAATTATTATATTAATCAAAATTTTGAAAATTTTGGGGGCCTTTAATAATTGGGGGCCTAAAGCAATTGCTTTAATTAGCGGCCTTATGCTTAGCCGCCCCTGGCAAATGGGGACAAGTGCAGCATCCACATTCCCGGAACCTCTGTCCAATACAAGCCCCAGCCAGCAATGAATAAAGATGAATTTGCATTCGATCAGCCAAAGTACAAACAGATGTAGTTCTTAGTTCTTGCCTTCTTGGCAAGTCATAGTAGAGGAGGTAAAAATACCATGACTCAGGTGTCTGGTAGAAGGATGCTGAATTGCTAAACCACGATTTTAACATGTCCGTCTATGTAACACCAGGATTAAGTGCAAAAGCTGCTATTGCTTGGGGAAACTCCTTTGCAATGACCTTGCCACACTTTCTATAGCCCATTTTTACGCACAATATGGTGCCTCAATAAGGCCTCACTCAACGATTGGCCAGAACCAGATTCCTAGAAGTGATATCAGCTAGAATTGAATAAATAAAGAGGCTCTTTCATCATGCATTTGAATCTTCAGTCAGGTAATTCTCCATTCACATTAAAACTCATTCCTCAAGGACTTTGAAATTTTGAAAGCCAGTTTAGACGTTCACGTTTGAGACCAAAATATTAAATGTGACTTAGGTTCTTAATTGCTTTAGCATCCATTCTGAGCTCCATTGTCACTACAGGTAATCTAGTGCACATGTTCTCAAATGTCATCAAATTAACAACCAAAATGAAGCCCATCAAGCATATTCGCTTGCATATTCACAAATCAAATTTGACTCTTTAAGATTCTACAGACATAAAAGAATATCTGATGCACAGCTGGTGTACAAGAACCATAACTTTTGTAAATCAACAGTATATGATTAAGAGACCCTTTTTTTTATTTGGAACAAACAGAACGATCATGCTTTTAAACAGCAACCAATATTCTCAACTAAAATCCTCAAGGCAACTGAAAGATTTAAAATGTCTCAACTAACTTCAGAAACACCTGATATAAATAAAAAGTAGAAGTAGCAGCAATAATAACTTGTCCAAAACTGGTGTTGTACCCAATGACTTGAATGTTGAAACATTCAAGCCTTGAGACGGTTATAGAATTTCTACTTCACCTGGGTGGTCTGGAAGCGACCATGTCCAAACTTGGAGGACGTGTCGATGAACTTCAGCTTAATCTCCTCAAGAGCAACACGAGAGGTCTGGTTGAGCAGGGATTGACAAAGGGTTACAACCCTCTTCTTAGGACCAACACAGCATCCCTTGATCAACAGGTAATCATCCTTAACCACACCGTAATGGGGGAATCCGCCCATTGGAGTGATGTCTTTCTCAGTCCTGTCAAACTCAGTTACGCTGCTGGTGACTCTTGTCCAGCCCTCCTAAGCTTGTAAACCTTCTTGTTCATCTCAGTACAGTGATGGTATCCATTTTGACCAGCACGGGCGACTGTGAAGGAAACCCTAGCAGGATGCAAGGCTCCTAGTACCAGTAATATCAGGTTTTGTCTCTGCTTAGATTTGAACCCCGGTCCCCAAGGTTTGAACACACTTCATTGACCACTAAACCCATCGGTACTAATGCATTGGGGATCTTTTATCTCGTTTTTTCGCAAAATTAGAGGATGGAAACAATAAGACAAAAAAAATAAAAAAGACATTTACATATAAAGCAGGAACACAAAAGTTGTTTCCAGAGAGCGGACATAAAAGCAAAAAAGGAAATGGGCATTATATTGGTCCACTAAATTCTTTGCATGGCCCTGAAGCCAGTAAATTTATGTCTTCAATTGAGCTTCGATACTCAGTTTTTATGGAACTATACTCTTCATGAACTAATCATCCAATTAAAGAAGTAACAGTAATGAACTGCTCCACCTGAGAGATAGACTTCATGACTACCCTACCCTGCCTTCCATTCAACACATCCTATCAAGTAGCAGAGGTGATGCATACCTACACCTATCAAGCTTTACACAAATGAAAAGAAATCACCTTGTGTCGTATGTGTGGGAATTCGTGAATCCAACTCCAAGACAGCAAGGCCACCCCCTTCCATGGCTTTAGTGATAGAGGTACTACCAATTCTAAAAGGAAACCCATTTAGCCCAGTTGCCTATAAGGCCATGCTTATCATAAGCTCTCCTTTATCCATACTTGAACCAGGAGATGAGGCCTTCAGGATCTATAGTTTTTAGGATGTAATATGACCAAATGAAACAAGATCACCTACTCAGAAAACGAAAAGGAACAAACCACAAATTACAGAAATGAGATATTTGTTCCTTTGAATCACAGAGCAGCTATCTCAAGTAAAAAGCATATCTGCATACTCACTTTTTAATATGGTTTTCCAATGATACTGCATTCAATCCTTTGCAGAAAACCTTACTCGTCCAACTTGTGCCACTCATTTTGCAGTGGGGAAAGTAATATGAAGAGATGAGATGTTAAACTGTCAACGAAAACGGTCATAACAATTCAGCACTTTTAGGCATATGAATTTTTCTTTTTGCATTCCAAACTATGATTATCTAGTGAAATAAAAATACTTCCAGAATCTGTGTAGCAAAGTATGAAATTATGTACTAGATTCTCCAGGCAACCACTTGACACGAATTATTTTGTGTATCCCTTAACTATGTACCCAACATTAGTTAAAACTCAAGAAGCCAAAGAAGAAATGTCTTAGCACAAAAGCAACAAAGACGAGCTAATTAAAAAGCTCTTGCATCAAAGAGATGACTTCAACCAAATGAGAATTTTGGAGATTTTATTGGTCCCTTTATCAAAAGAATTCTCCAATTCAAACTACGGTCATTTTACAGGAATGACACCCCAACGACACATTTAGTATGTCTCAAGCATGTGCCTTCGACTTTATCAGTCATGCAAACAAGGGTAGGTCCCTTGACCACACTTATCATGTAAGCTTTCCTTCTTTGGGAGTTTGATTTATCAAATTCATACCCTTAATTCTCAATCAACCTATTTGACATGCTTTGTCTCTTAGCATGCGCATACAGAACGGATAGACTTGCAAATCCCTCAATTCCCTTCTGCGGCTTGTCTCACCGAGCTCTTACCATGAAAGGCAGCATTGCATCACTAGAAAGTAGAGATCTCCTCCACAAAGCAGATTTATCTGCTAGGTTCTTATAACTCGCAAATCTTCATCAAGCTACTAGAAGAAGTGACACCTTCCGTTAAATAACAGTAACAGAATATTGGCTTTGATATACCGGATTTTCCATAATCAACGAGCGATAATTAATAAATAAAAAGAATCATATAGAGTTTACAACTGGACAACTTCAAATACAAGTAGTATTTAAGAAATCCAAAGTATGATTAAATGTACTGGACATGAAAAAAAGCATATCGTGACAGCCAAATCCTTCATTGCAGAGATCGGGATGTCAAAGTCTTGATCTAGGACCAAGATCCCTGGACCAGTAACTAGAGTGAAAGGCAAAAAGAATTGCAGCTTCGGGTAATAGTAGTTCAAAACCATAACTGTAATAGGTATTTGCCCAAGAATGATCAAACACATATTCAAAATAAGGACAGAACAGCATAAAAAATGAAGAGTAAGATGATACTAGATAGAAACGATACTTGATTAACTGAAACAGAACTTAAACTCTTGCAAATTAGACAAAATAGACATTGTGCTCCGGATTATAGTTCATCCTCTTTCTCTCCAAAAACATACTACATTTTAGTTAAATTCCTACTCACTAAACAGCAGCACTACTACTAAGTTAAACTACTCACAAAACAGTACTACTAGTTACACATAATACTACTAATCAATCAGCTAGTCAGTCAGGTCGTCTTCACATGGGCGAGGATAAAGAGAAATTAACAGCAAGCAGAACAGAAGCAAATGCGATAACGATAAGGAGAAACTGAGCAGACTGAGCAACAATGGCAGAACGCGGTATCACATTCACCCTCTGAGTCATTATTTCTAAAAGCTCCTTCAGCATCTCCACTTTCCCAAACCTTTGCTCATCTTCAACCACAATTAGTCCACATCGAGCCTTCAAAGCCGCGATATCAGATCCTAGCAAGTCTTTTGTCGGGATAAGATTTTGCCCAGCACGTTTTAGCGCTAGAATTTGACTAAACGCAATCCAGCACCCGAAAAGGGTACCGAGTATTTGAACCAGAGAAGAAGCCAGCACAATGTAGAATTTTCCAAACAAGTAAAACACGGCAGTATTCATGGCATAGAAAAATAAAAAATAAGAGGCAGCTGATTTCAACTGGTTGTCAAGCATCCGTTGCAACGGATAATCTCGATCCTCTAGGGCTCTCACACTTGTGTCCAGAGCTTCGTAATCGCGTGTTAATGCCACTACGGGATCTTCAACCACCTCCATACCTGAAAAAGAGAGACTGTTTTTGCCAACAATTGAGCTTTGTTTGTGTGAAATGGTGGGTTTCACAGGGGAAGTGTTTAAGGGTTTTATAAAACCCTGCTCATTTTCCCGCCTAAATTTAATTTGGGGCCCTCACTTGATTAGTTCATTTATTTATCTGATGATAAGTATTTATTGAGCAACTAATACGTGGAAATGACACCAGTTAGTCACTCTTAAGTGTTGTGTTTTAGGTTTTTAGTATGTAGTTCGGGTTCTCCATACAAAAATTAAGATTCGAGATCTAAAATTGATTGGTTAAGATTCGAGATCTAAAATTGATTGGCGACACCTAAAATAGAGCTCGGATAGTAAGTCATTAAAGTGGAGCCTTCGTGCCAGCTCATGGGGGCTCTTTCTGGCGGGTCACTGGAAAAACTATTTTTTGCATGCCAGGGACTAGCCCAGAAGATCTCATTCAATCGCAAATATCAGTTACTCATATACCGAATCAGATAAGAAATATCTTATTGTTTAACTTTGTAAAGTTATTTATATGCAGTTGTGTTTGATTTAAAATATGCTACGTGAATTGGGGTAAAGAACAGATTGGGTTTTTTCTTCTTTCTTTTTTCCTTGGGATAAATATAGGTGTTGAATACAAATCAAAAAAAGTTGCTAATTTGGAAAACCACATTGGCGTTTTTGCAGTTTGGCATGTGTATTAGATTTGACCTAACGCATTTTCTGGCCAAACTCATCATTTTAGTAACAAACCACAAGTTCAGTACTGCAATGACCCTGAGAAATTAACTCCTAATATTCTCGGATATTATCTACTCTACTCAATCATGGGAGGATTACTTTCCTTGTTGAAGCAAATAATTGTGTACATATGGATATTGATAAATTTTCTGTCCAAAGTCTAAGGACTAAATTAAAGCCATTTTATAAATATGGGTTGGTTGCTTTCAAATTGAACTGCTAGCACCAGCCAAACAGGATTTGTATAGCCAATTACAAGAGAGCTTTCAATTCCACACATTCTCCTTGAAGGGTCCAGAATCCTGTAATAAGTTCAACCTGTAGAATGCAAGAAGATAAAGATCTGTTAGACCAACTCCTCAAAGCTGTAGTATCTATATTGACGCGCTCTATCTTCAGAAATGTGGAAATAATTTTGGAAAAATCACTACATTCCATTTCTTACGCCTTCTCTATAACCATTCAAACTAAGCTAAGGCTGGAACTCTTGAAGAGGAAAAAACAACAAAAGAAACCATGTTCAGTCAGGGTGCACATCAGTGTCAGTCATCAGCTTTTCTCTCGGATAATATGACCAAGGGAAGAGCGAAAACTAATTACAAGTTTTCGATAGAAAAACATGTTACGCATCAGATTAGATACTCGGCAACCAGATTAAAGTATTGTTATCCTAAAACTGATTTCTAATTTAAATTCCTGTGGAGAGATTTCACTGCCTCGTGAGACTGCCACTGGCACACATCAAACCTTGGCAGATTTATCGAGGTGATAACTCGTATGTGGAGGGTGATGGTCACCTTATAGCATAATAGTAGGGCTACGAACTGGTTGAAATATCTAATCTGTCACCTACGGCTTAAAATGAAAGAAAATTATAATGACTGCAATTGAATTTTCATCCCAAGCTTCCGTGGAAGTTCCTTCTGAGGAGAATGTAAAGTCATCTGAAAATCTTATCATTGGAAAGAACAATCACCTGAGCAGTTTCTCGTACCACGAAATCACCAAAGACTTGCTTAAAATCCTCATCTAGAACATAGTGACAGCTGTAAGTAGTCACCGGCATATATCCCCTCTGAATTTTGTGCTCACCCTGAGCACCAGCCTCTTGTGCCAAGATTGAATTCAACTGCTGCTTCTATGGCCTGAAAAACAGATCAAGAGAAACTAGATATCAATTTTCAAGCAGGAAATGTAGTCTCAGAGGAGCCTGATTTACTTCTGAACCACTACAAGCTAATTCTTGAAAACACACGAGTCTCTGCAATTAATACTGCAATCAAACTGAAGTTCTACACTATGAAGAATAGAACTAGCTATCTCTGTGGACACTGTTGTCATCAGTCACAGAAACCTGCATACTGCAAGATACATTCTTCTTTCTTCTGTTTAGACGGTTCAAAATACTGATAATTGCATGCTCCAAAATGCAAATTTGCATAGTAGTCCTGGGAGACATCCCCATGGTAGTCCATACAAGGTATCTCCTCCAATAAGATTAAGAGCTGCAGCTACAAGCTCATCACCTTCTTCAGCAACGCACATTGTCACCCATTATTGCGCCCATATAATGAAAGAATTCTCTTGTTAAATAAGCACTACCCCACCTAAAGAGACAGACAGTAGATAATGCAGGTACAGAAATACAGATGTAATGTATGTACACTAAAGAGATTAATCTAGCTGACAAAAGATCAACAAGATAGTAAAGAGAAAAACTTATGATCAAAGGAATGAACTCCTACTTGTCATCGGTTGTATTCTGTAGAACTTATACAAATGGCTGGCCTGCCAGTACCAATAGACAAGCATGACATGAGAATTTCAGTCTTATTCAAAACGATGTAGAATATCTGTGCGTGACTTGGGGTTCATGTGCCTTTAAAACAAGACATAGCCGTTCACATCAAAGCCATAATTCATAACTATTTGGGAGATGTTGGGCGGAGGAAGTCACTAAAGGACCTCATAAGATCACAATGTGATTTATAGTGTTGACTGTTGAGCAGATTACACCATACCAACACAGAAAGAAAGATGAAATTTTAGCACAAAATTTATTTATTTTTTGAAGAAGGTAAAAAGCACATACTGTAATATTTAAATCCCTTGGGAAAGGAATTAGCAGATCATGATCACAATCAGGTAATTTATACAAAAAAAAAAACATATAAATGAATCAGGATAGTAAAGGTACCAATCCTTTCTTCCTTTTTTCTCTTTCAGAGTATTTGCACAACTAGCCTATCAAATAAAGTTAAACACCACATACTAAAAGGAGAAGCTACTAAGAAGTCTTATATCAGTAATACTGAACATCAAGATTTCAGATATATATAGTTACATTGTAAGATGTTTCTATATTTGCAATATGTCTAGTTTCATTGTTTTTGAATAACCGACTGTTGAAGACTATTTTTTTGAATAAGCTAATAAATTTCATTAACATAAAAGGGAAAAACACGCCCGTATACAAGTAGTACACCAAAGATAGAAAAGCCTTACAAAGAAATATGGCTTTCTACAAAAGACACCCAATCTACTACACCTATAGGGACCTAATGATTCCTCAAACGTAATTATCCTCTACTCCATCAAAAGCTCTCGTGTTTCTTTCTCTCCATCTAGTCCACATCAGTGCCAATGGAGCAACATCCCATTCCCTGTGTCCTCTTCCGTCTTCTGAATGCCCAACTAAACACAGTATTTTTAACCATGCCTGACATCACCCATTGAAGCCCAAACCATCTGAGGATCTACCCCCACGAACAAGTCACTACCTGACAACGTAATGAGAGATGATTCACATCTTCTCCTGAACTTTTATACATGAAACACCAACTGACAAAAGTAATTTTCTTTTTCTCAAATTCTCCACCGTCATCTTGTCGCACCTTTTTTGGCACTATTAGGATCCAAATCGAGCACTTTGGGAAACTAACCTCCTCCCTAACCAGAATCTTCTCATAAAAGGACTTAACAGAAGAAGGCATTGTTATTCCCTGCCCCCATCTCCATGCATCCTGACTGTTCTCTGTTGTAGACTATTCTATATGAAGGATTTTATCCACCAAATCTTAGGAGATAATTTCTTACCTAGTTATAATTAAAGAATAATCACTTTCTTCAACTAGATTAAGATTTAAGACCCTGTATAAGAAGTGCCTATTTGTACTGTCAATAATTAAGTTTTTTTTCTTCTGAGAATGAACTGTCAATAGTAAAGTCTTTAATGAATCTCTTGTTCTTTCTTTCTTTAATCTCTTCACAAGTAACAGAAACGTAATAGCAGGGCCAAGATTTCCCCAAGATGCATCTATGATGTAATTTGGTTGCTTGTAAAACAAGCTAAGATAGAATAATCACAGCACGAAACTGAGTTCTGCGCTCTATCACGAATGTAACATGTCAAAGCTAGAACATTAGTTCTGCGCTCAATTGTCTAATTGCAAGTTTTTAGAAATTATGAATCTACTACTCCTTACTTTGACATGAGAGGAAAACATACAGCTAGTATTTTGAAGATCCAATTCGCAAAAGGAAACATTAATATAAGTGTTAGTTTCTTCAGTGAACAACAAATATCCTCCTAGATTGGCTCCATTCTTAGAATCTTTTTGTTTGGTCTAACAAGATTGTAGCCTAAGTCTACTCTTTGAAAAGGAAAGAATGTAGGGAACAAGTCTTTCCTTTCCACTAGGAATCTCGTACAAAAGGGTCAAAACTCACTGACAGGAAAGGAGAGAGAAACAAAAGCAATACCAAAGCTCTGTCAATCCACTGTTCAATGATAGACGAAGATCTGTCTTTATCATGTCATGCTAAAACCATAGATCCAGGGAAGAGAGATCAGTGAAACACAGCCAAACTTTTTGGTTGAAACATCACACAATAATCAACTCAGTTATAAGTAGCTTCCCCATGGTAGTCCAAGAATGATCAAATGCATTTGCCCAAGTATGATCAAACGCATATTCAAAATAAGGACAGAGCTGCATAAAAACTGAAGAGTAAGATGATAATAGAGAGAAACGATACTTGATTAACTGAAACAATACTTAAACTCTTGCGAATTAGACAAAATAGACATTGTGATCCGGATTATAGTTCATCCTCTTTCTCTCCAAAAACATACATTTTAGTTAAATTCCTACTCACTAAACAGCACCACTACTACTAGTTAAACTAGTCACAAAACAGTACTACTAATTACACATAACACTACTAATCAATCAGCTAGTCAGTCAGTCAGGCCGTCTTCACATGGGCGAGGATAAAGAGAAATGAACAGCCAGTAGAACAGAAGTAAATGCGATAACAATAAGGAGAAACTGAATGAACTGAGCAACAAAGGCAGGACCCAGAGTTACATTCACCCTCCGAGTCATTACTTCTAAAAGCTCCTTCAGCATCTCCACATTCCCAAACCTTTGCTCATCTTCAACCACAATTAGTTCACATCGAGCCTTCAAAGCCGCGATATCAGATCCTAGCAATTGTTTTGTCGGAATAAGATTTTGGCGAGCACGTTTCAGCTCTAGTATTCGACGAAATGCAGTCCAGCACCCGAAAAGTGTACCGAGTATTTGAACCAGAGAAGAAGCCAGTACAGCGTAGAACTTTCCAAACAAGGGAACCAGAGAAGAAGCCAGTACATCTTTCATTGCCAAGAAGAAAATAAAATAAGAGCCGGCTAATTTAAACTGCTTTTCAAGCTCCCATTGCCACGGATAAAGATCCTCTAGAGCTCTCACACTTGTGTCCAGAGCTTCGTAATCGCGTGTTAATGCCACTACGGGATCTTCAACCACCTCCATACCTGAAAAATAGAGACTGTTTTTGCCGACAATTGAGCTTTGTTTGTGTGAAATGGTGGGTTTTACAGGGGAAGTGTTCAGGGTTTTATAAAACCCTACTCTTTTTCCCGCCTAAATTTAATTTGGAGCCCTCACTTAATTAGTTCATTTATTTATCTGATAAGTATTTATTGAGCAACTAATACGTGGAAATGACACCAGTTAGCCACTCTTTTAAGTGATGTGTTTTACGTTTTTAGCATGTACTTATGATTTGATGTTCGGATTCTCCGTTCAAAAATTAAGATTTGAGATTTAAAATTGATTGGCGACAGCTTAAATAGAGTTCGGATAGTAGGTCACTAAACTTTTACAATTTCAGTGTCATTGTTAAGTTTTAGCTCGTGGAGGCACTTTCTGGCGGGTCACTAGGAAAACTATTTTTTGCATGCCAGGACTAAAAATTAAAACTAGCCCAGAAGATCTCGCTCGATCGCAAATATCAGTTACTCATATGCCCGAATTTTAACTTTATAAAATTATTTATATGTAGTTGTTATTTGATTTAAAATATGATACGTGAATTGGGTAAAGAACAGATTGGGTTTTTTCTTCTTCTTTTTTCCTTGGGATAAATATAGGTGTTGAAAAAAAAATGCTAATTTGGAATCACTACTAAAAAAAACTGAATCTGCGACTACCAAATCGGTCGCCGATCGGTCGCCAGGTCGACCGATCGGCGACCGATACGGGTAGTCGGAAAATTCATGGTAGCAAATAGCCCTGCGACCGAAAAACGGTCGATATTTCGACCACCATGCGACCGAATTTCGGTCGCACAATAGCTCACATACAGTGACCAACTATGCGACCGATTTTCGGTCGCACATCCTAGTGCGACCGAAAATCGGTCGCATACTTGGTCTCATTTGTGGGAATTAATGGTGACCAAGTATGCGACCGAAAATCGGTCGCATACATGGTCTCTGTTGTGACCGCTATGCGACCGAAAATCGGTCGCCAAACCTGTAAAATCCTGCAATCAGGCACATCGCAACAACAAAAACCAGTAAAAAACAGCACCTGGACAGCAATAAACAGCAATAAAACAGCAATTTATCAACTAAGTAAGCACGTCACAATCAGCAAATGATATTACATAAATCATATTGTGTGTTTATGTACATTACAGTAGGTAATTAATAATAAACTACAAAGTACAAATTGGTTCAATCAACTTCATCATCCGATTCATAGTGACTAGCAATTTCATCTTCGGACGGCTCGTCACTATCTATGTTTCCATCAGCCTCGCAAGCCCTTGAAGTTCCTTCTCCAAAACTAGCCGGGTTTTTTGCACGGCTAAATTCAGATGCAGCCACCGGGTCATACGTCCCATCAATATGTTGCAAATTGTCTGCAAGCTCATTATCCGCTACCAATGGAACAGATGAGACCTCATTCTGGTATGCAACATCTAACCTATCAGGTACTTCAATTAATCCCACCGGTTTTCCCTTAAGAACCGCCCACCACTTGGATTTGGCCTTTGCTTTTGATGTGTTCTTCGTCCGAGGGTAAGGAACAAACCACACTTGTTTTACATTCTGTGCAATGATGAAAGGATCATAGTTTCCATATGACCTTCTATGATTAACCTCAACTAGCTTTGAACTCGGATCAACCCGCGTACCCCTGCTACCTGGATCAAACCACTTGCACTTGAAGAGAACCAATCTTTTCTGAGGCCATCCAACTCTATACTCAACCTCTAAGATCTCCTCAATCACTCCGTAGAAGTCAGATTCGGCCCCCTGGTCACCAGTTCCAGCACTCACGGACACACCGCTGTTGTAGGTTTTTTTACCCTCTGACCAGCTGTGTGTATGAAACTTGTACCCATTTACGAAGTATGTGTTCATCTTTTTATACTCGTAATATGGGTCATGACATATATGTCGCAAAAAATCAAACTTGATGCCATTCACCGGATTGTTTACCTATATTACAATTAAATGGATTAGAGTAAATTAACCAGAGTTCGATGACGGTAGTAATGTTTTTAAATCAAAGGAAAAATATATGAGTTTCCATAACACTTACAAATGCCGTAAACCAGTCTGTAAAATGATCAATGACTGCATGTGGACCAAATTCAGCAATAAAGTGACTGCGTTATGTAACGAACTACTTTACATTAGAAAGAATACTTATGTTAGTCACAATTTAGTGGTTACCATTAAAATAAAACATACTTGTAATAAGGAGTGACTTCGGGACAGTTCAACAACACATGTGTTGTAGCTGCTTTCCTATCCGTATCAGTGAACTGGTATTTTCTGGATGATAATGTACTTCCCCTCCCTGGTTGATTGAATATGGAGAATGCTGGGTAATTGGGATCATTATTATCTCCCACATCATGCCGATCTCGGCCTAGTGCGCATACAGGGAACATCCTTGTCGAAGTAGTATGAGCAAAAATGTGAAGTTTCTCTTGACAAATATGCCTGGCATATCGATCCCTCGATTTGTCCTCTGTTCTTCACATCCCGCTTACACTTACCAATAATTCTACAAAAAGTAATCTGTTAGTACAAATATGTTGCGTAAAATAAATAGTACTTGAATAAGATATGGAAGCTTACCTCTCGAAAGGGTACATCCATCTGCAGTGCACTGGGCCTCCTAGCCGAGCCTCTTCAGCGAGGTGAACCGGTAGATGCTCCATCACATTAAAGAAGCCGGGTGGAAAGATCTTTGACAACTTAGACAATACAACAGGAAAGTTCTGTTCCAACAAGTTCAAACTCTCTTCCTTCAAAGTCTTGCTGCAAAGCTCTTTAAAAAAAAGCCCTGTCTCTGTTATTGGTTTCAAAACTTTATCTGGCAACCCATTGAATGCAATTGAGATCAAGTTTTCCATAAAAATGTGACAGTCGTGGCTCTTCATGTGATGGAGTTTTAAGCCACTCATATCAACACACCTTTCTAAGTTAGATTCATATCCATCAGGCATCCTCAAGTTACTCACCCACTCGCAGATCATTCTTCTCTCATCTTCGTCGAAGGTATAGCAAGCCTTTGGAAGTAAAATGCTGTTGCCATCCCTGACCGCATGTAGCTCGGGTCGCCTGCAAAGTTCCTGTATGTCAAACCGTGCCTTCCAGTTATCCTTTGTCTTACCCTTGACATCCATAACAGTATTAAGGACCACCTCGAAGAAGTTCTTCTCAATATGCATTGGATCGAGATTATGGCGCAGAAGGTTATCCTTCCAATAAGGCAAGTCCCAGAAAATGCTCTTCTTGGTCCAATTATGTTCGACCCCAAAACCAGGTGTTTTAGTTTGCAAGTTTTCTGTTACCTTTGGAAGGTCTTTAACCCTGTTCCATATCTCTATCCCTGTTAACCTGCGAGGAGGCTCCTCATAATCAACCTGATTCTTCATGAATGCATTTGTATTATTCCTAAAAGGGTGCTCCATTGGCAGAATCTACGGCAGCAGTCAAACCATGTCACTTTACCTCCATTTTTCAATGTGAAGGCCTTTGTATCTTCCATACAATATGGGCACGCTAGCTTCCCTGCAGTGGACCAGCCAGACAACATCCCATAAGCTGGAAAGTCATTTATGGTCCACATCAAAGAAGCATGCATTTGGAAGTTCTGCTTCATTGATACATCGTAGGTTTCCACTCCTTCATGCCAAAGTGTCTGCAATTCATCAATCAAAGGCTGCAAATAAACATCAATACGAGTTTTCGGGTTATGTGGACCAGGTATTATACAATTCAAAAAAAGATATGGACTGGTCATGCACATTCCGGGAGGCAGGTTGTATGGTGTGACAAATACGGGCCAACAAGAATATGGCGTGGACGAGACATCAAAAGGGGTAAAGCCATCGGAACACAGCCCCAACCTTACATTCCTCGGCTCGCTAGCAAATGACGGATACACTTGATCAAAGTGTTTCCATGCCTCACCATATGAGGGGTGTGATAGAATACCCGCCTGCCTGGTCCGCTCATGATGCCACCTCATATGAGGAGCAGAACTCATGGAAGCATACAACCTCTTTAACCTGGGTATAAGCGGCAAGTAATGCATCCACTTAACAGGTTTCGGCTTCTTTTTTTGATTTTTCTCGGGCTTGTATCGAGGCTTCTCACAAAATCTACATTGCACGAGCTCTGCATCATCCTTGTAATATAGCATGCACCCATTAACACAGCAATGAATCTTATGAGAAGTAAGGCCTAATGAGGAAACCAACTTCTTTGTGAAGTAATAAGAAGTTGGTAAGTCCATGTTAGCCGGCTTTAGTTCATTCATAAGGCCTATGATGGAATCCATGGCAGCTTGAGAAATACTATAATCTGATTTGATACTCTGCAATCTGACAGCAACAGACAACTTGGAATGTACCGAGCCCTCATGGAATGGACGACTTGCTTCCTCCAATATTTTATAGAATTCACTTGCCTCGGCATTTGGAATGTGCTCAGTGTTAGGCTGTGATGTACCCGGCTGCATGGGATCATCATCCGGGTACATACCAAAAGCATCACGAACCATATCATCCATTCTATAATCATTACGGTCTGGTTCCAAAACCGGAGAACTAGTAGTGCCATGAATATTTTGAAGCATTTGAATGTGACCCTGCAAATCCCACGGCTCTCCATGATAACGCCAAATATAGTAATCTGGCATAAACCCCCTTTCTAACAGATGCACTTGCACGGTCGTCATATCTTGGATGGTGCAACATTTTTGCACTTTATGCATGGGCACTTAATTGTACCAAACCTTATAAAAGGTTCGGTTGTTTTTGCTAAAGCAACAAATTCCTTAAGACCCTCTTCAAATTCAGGCCTTATCCCCCGCCGACCGGGGAAAAGTCTATTGTCCATCCACAAACGACGTGCATTAAAGTCCATATCTACACAAAAATTGCCAAATTGAGAACAATCCCAACATATCCCAACAATCACTATAATTAATCCCAATAATCACAACCCTATATTTAAAGTTCATCAACCCAAAACAACTTACTCGACATCACATTATATATAATAAACTATTATAACTAACAACTAACATGTTAACAACATATATAGGCTCACCATTATTTATAAATATATATATATATAATTAAATTCGGATTATTAAACCCAAAAAAAAAATTACCTCTACTTTGTATTGGATCCAATGGCAAGAAAGTATGAGTTACCAATGTGCTATCCACCCAAAAACTACAAAAAAAGTGAATTAAAAAGTCATTATATGAGTTTTTAAAAAAATAACAAAAATTACTAAAAAATGAAATTTACCTTGAATTTGTAGGTTTAGATCGTGTTAAATGTTAATATGGAGGTAATAGAGTAGTAATTTAAAGTTATATGGGGTTTATAATGGTGGGAAGTTGATTATGGGGTGGGGGGGGGGGGTTCGGTTTTTTGGGATTGGGTGGGTTTTGGAAATTTTGAAATGGGGAAGAAAGGGGTTCTGCCCCGTTTTTAGTTACAGTTATGCGACCGACATGCGACCGATTGTCGGTCGCATAGCTGTGACTAATTTTTCAGAGACCGATGTGCGACCGATTTTCGGTCGCCACTTTTTTTCGTTGAATGTGCGACCGAAAATCGGTCGCACAACTGTGGAGACCGAAAATCGGTCGCATGATGGTGGTCGCAGATTCAGCTTTTTTTAGTAGTGAATACCACATTGGCGTTTTTGCAGATTTGGCATGTGTATTAGATTTTCCAGTTAGATCTAACGCATTTTCTGGCCAAACTCGTCATTCAGTAACAAACCATAAGTACAGCGTAATGACCCTGAGAAATTAACTCCAGATATTCTCGGATATTATCTACTCTAGTGAATCATTGGAGGATTACTTTCCTTGTTATAAGTACTTAAACTTACCGTGCTACAATTAAAGAATAATCACTTCATTCTACTTAGATTAAGACCCTATGCCTATTTGTACTGTCAATGACCAAGTCCTCAATGCATCTCTGATATGATGCCTATTCGAACATGTATTGAAGCAAATAATTCTGTACATATGGATACTAATAATTTTCTGTACAAAGTGTAAGGACTATAACATTATAGTTGCATATTTACATTTTCTCCAAATTTAGTCTTTTGAATATACGAGCTTGAAAAGATCTTATTCATTCTGAGAAGATGAGATCACTGCTGCTCTAAACAGAAAATTAAAGCCATTGAACCGCTAGCACCAGCCAAACAGGATTTGTATAGCCAATTACAAGAGGCTTTCATCTGGGAATGGCGTCCATTTCCATGAGCTATTAACTCCATTCATTCTCCTTGAAAAGTTCAGAATCCTGTAATAACTTCATAACAAGTTCAACCTGTAGAATGCAAGAAGATAAAGATCTGTAAATAGATCAACTCCTCAAAGCTGTAGTATCCATATTGACGCGGCTCTATCTTCAGAAGAGTGGAAATTATTTTGGAAAATCACTACATTCCATTTTTTATGCATTTTCTATAATCATTTAAACTAAGCTAAGGCTGGAACACTTGGAGGGGAAAAAACAACAAAACAAACATGTTCAGTCAGGGTTCACATCAGTGTCTGTCATCAGCTTTTCTCTCGGATAATATGCCCAAGGGAAGAGCGAAAACTAGTTACAAGTTTTCCATAGAAAAGCATGTTACGCATTAGATTAAAGTATTGTTATCCTAAAAACTGATTTCGAAATTAAGTTCCTATGGAGAGCTTTCACTGCCTCAGGCACACATCAAACCTTGGCAGAATTATCGAGGTGATGACTCAATAATGTAAAGTCATCTGAAAAGCTTGTCATTGGGAAGAACAATCACCTGAGCGGTTTCTCGTACCACGAAATCACCAATGACTTGCTTAAAATCCTCATCTAGAACATAATGACTCATCTAGAACATAGTGACAGCTGTAAGTAGTCACCAGCATATATCCCCTCTGAATTTTGTGTTCACCCTGAGCACCAGCCTCTTGTGCCAAGATTGAATTCAACTGCTGCTTCTATGGCCTGAAAAACAGATCAAGAGAAACTAGATATCAATTTTCAAGCAGGAAATGGAGTCACAGAGGAGCCTGATTTACTTCTGAACCACTACAAGCTAATTCTGGAAAACACACAAGTCTCTGCAATTAATACAGCAATCAAACTGAAATTCTACACTATGAAAAAGAACTAGCTATCTCTGTGGACACTGTTGTCATCAGTCACGGACACCTGCGTACTGCAAGACACAATCTTCTTTCTTCTATTTGATGGTTCAAATTACCGGTAATTGCTTGCTCCAAAGTGCATATTTGCATAGTAGGCTCACGGGAGACATTCCCATGGTAGTCCATACAAGGTATCTCTCCAATAAGATTAAGAGCTGCAGCAACAAGCTCATCACCTTCTTCAGCAACAAGAAGCAGCACATTGTCACCCATCTTTGCACCCATATAATGAAAAAATTCTCTTCTTAAAATAACCACTACTCCACCTAAAGAGAGAGAACACAGATTAGATAGCGCAGGTACTAATATACAGCTGTAATGTAAACTACAGAGATTGATTAGCTGACATAAGGTTAACTATGATAGTAAATAGATCAATTAGCTGATAAAAGATTAACTAAGATAACTAAGAGATAAAACTTATGATCAAAGGAATGAACTATTTGTTACTGGTTGTATTTCTGTAGTACTTATAGAACATGTCCCAATAGCTAGCGTGCCAGTACCAATAGACAAGCATGACATGAGAATTTCAGTCTTATTCGATGATATATAATAGCTGCACATGACTTGGGGTTCACCGTTCATGTGCCTTTAAAACAATAAATCAGCCATTCACATCAAAGCCATAATTATTTGGGAGATGATTGGCAGGGAAGTCTATAAAGGACCTCACTTGCTCACAATGGATCTAGTGTTGACTATTGAGCAGATTACACCATACCAACACAGAGAGAATGATGTAATTTAATGCACACAATATTTAAATCCCTTGGGATAGAAATTATCAGATCTTGATCACAAAAACAATCAGGTAAAAAAAACAAAGAAAATATAAATAAATCAGGACAATAAAGGTACCAACCCTTTCTTTCTTTCTTTCTCTTTCGAGTATTTGCACAACTAGCCTATCAAATAAAGTTAAACACCACATACTAATAAGAGAAGCTAATTAGATGTCTTATATCATTAATACTGAACATCAAGAAATTACATATATAGTTACAGTGTTAGATGATTCTATATTCATAATATGTCTAGAATAATTGTTTTCGAACAACAGACTGTTGTAGACTATTCTAATATGATATTCAAGGATATTATCCACTAAATCTTAGGAGATAATTACTTACCTTATTATTAGTAAAGAAAAATCACTTTCTTCTACTAGATTAAGACCCTGTATAAGAAGTGCCTGTTTGTACTGTCCAATAATATATATATATATATATATATATATATATATATATATATATATATATTTTTTTTTTTTTTTTTTTTTTTTTTTTTTGAGAATGAACTGTCAATAGTCAAATCTTTGATGCATCTCCTGTTCTTTTTTTCTTTAATTTCTTCACAAGTAAGCAGAAACGTAATAGCAGGGTCGAAACTTCCCCAAGATGCATCTATGAATGTGATTTGGTTGCTTATAAAACAGCTAGATAGAGAAACGTAATAGCAGGATCGAAATTTCCCCAAGATGCACCTATGAATGTGATTTGGTTGCTTGTAATACAGCTAGATAGAATAATCACAGCACTGAAATCAATGGTTCCTTGTCGTGTAGATAGACAAGAGAGATGGTTTCTAGTGTGGAAATAGGATGGCCAACAAATGTTCAACATTTAACTTATGTCACTTTTGATATAGTTCATGGATTTTTGGGTATTCCTGTTGAGTTTGAAGCTGAAATCCCATGTAGAGTACCAAGTGCAAGTGTCAGCGTGTTTGGTGTATCTGCAGAGACAATGCAGTGTTCTTATGATACAAGGGGCAATAGAGTCCCAACTACTCTCTTGCTAATGCAAGAACGTTTATATTCGCAAGATGGTCTTAAGGCTGAAGGAATGTTTTGAATAACCCACAGAATAGCCAGGAGGAGCATGTAAGGGACCAGCTAAATAGAGGCATTGTGCCTGAAGACATTGATGTCCATTGTTAGGATGGTCTCATCAAACCCTGGTTCAGAGAACTGCCATCAGGTGTGCTTGATGGGCTTTCACCAGAGCAGGTTTTGCAATGCAAGACGGAGGAGGAATTCGTCGAGCTTATGAAACAACTTAAACCAACTGAAACTGCATTGCTCAACTAGGCAATCGATCTTATGGCTGACGTTGAACAAGAAGAATCCAACAAATGAATGCCAGAAACATTTGTGAATCCAACAAATGAATGCCAGAAACATTAGTCTTTCCCTCAAACATGACTCAGATGTCTGATCCGTTGCAGCTCTCATTCAAGTGATGAACTTGCTGAAGACCCTGATCATGAAAACACTAAAAGAGCGTGGGGAGACAGAAAATGGAGAATACTCACCGATGTTATCTCATTCTGCTGGTAGACAAACTAATGAGGAACTTGAACCATGCTTTCCCGCAGAAAGGAGAGAAATCGCCCGACTACGGACCTGACATCCTACATCTAATTTCCACAATATGATCCTACATCTACCTCATTAGCAGGGCCCTATCAAAATTCTTTCAAGTATGGAGCTGACATCCTGAGCTGTAATTTCCAAAGGACTAATCAGAAAAAACGCATCCAGTGTCCTCACTGTAGCCATTTAACCATTTATTCATGATTGCTTTCAGGAAAACAGTAAAGTAACTAGAGGTGTACACTTCAAGCTGAAAGAGTGTGTCTGAAAGATCTCTTAACCCTGTAGGTGGATTCTCAGAACAAAAGCATAGCTTGCTCTAAGACGAGAAAGAGTTGGAAAGGACAAATATAAGACTGAAATAACAGCAGGAAAAAAAAAAAGATTTACATAAACAGCTATACCTTTTCTTCTCCTTTTCTTCAAATCTATTGTTTTCACTGATATCCTTTGGCTCTTTTGATCCTGACACTTGGACCAGGTGATTTACCAATAGAAGATAGTGAGGTAGTCCTACTTTTTTGTCGCCTATGGTGCCTTGAGAGCGACTTTTATATCATCTGGTGGATGGACAATGACTTTTGCGGCGCCTTGGGGACAATGAACGGCTTCATCTCCTGTATAACAATGAAATAACATTTAAGAAACAAAATATCTGACAACGGGAAACATAAAAACCCAGTCATACTAACCCGCCCTCTAAATCACTTAGATACTAAAGCATGTACAGTTACCTCATGAATTGCCAAGAATAAACTCGAGCTCCGTCTTTTATCATGGGGAACCGCCAATATCAAAATCGAGCAACCAATGGACACTCATTGGCATCCATGACCTGCTTGCTTCCATGAAGGGAAGCATTTACTTCTTTTAATTCCTCACTGAAGAACATAGTTTGCACCAGGTATTACATTTTAGGCTTCTAATTATTATTCTGCTCATTAGGATCATGCATATCATCAAAGTAGTAGCAATTTCCAGATGCCAGCTTGACCGAGGACTAAAATTTGCAACTGACCACTGACACCACCAGATTAGGATACGATATATTACAACGACGACCAAAAGGATATCAACTATGGTGATCACGGGTTTGGAAACTCCTAGTGTAACAGCCCAAACTCGCTAGTGATACTGTCCGCTTTAGGCCTAGGCCCTCACGGCTTTAAAACGCGTCACTAGGTACTAAGACCAGTTAACTTATATATCCAGGATCACTCCTGTGTTATGCCGATGTGGGACACTTAACCCTTAGCTGGGGTGTTACACCTAGTAGTAGAAACAAGTCAATTTGTCAAGTACATAACATGATTTCATACACATCTGCAAACTCATATGACAGAAGGCTGGTGGACTTTAATGTGCAAATACCATTCTGAACAAAATGAAGTCGATATTGATGACAAAAGTACGCAACGAATAACCATAAGCATAGTGCTTGCAAGTAGAAGTCGTCAAGTGATCATTGATAACCTCACAGCAGAGCCAAACTCTTCTAAGCTCGCAAGAAAACCGTGGGAGAGAAAGGGATTAAACTGCTGACGACCTGTGGCATCAGACTGCATGAATCCCACTCATCTGGTGAAACCGCTGAGATTGAGGAAACCACAGAAATGGATATCTTTTCAGAAGTGCCTGTATCCCCCTAAGACAAAAAGAGGCAAGCAATGATAATTGAAATAATATCACAAGAAATTATCACCATAACTACACAACTTTCAAAATGAACACTACATAAATACAGGAGATCAGCATTTGATGCTGCTTCAAATGGAAATGGTGATGTGGGGCCTAGAAGTCGTCGTACACCCAGTCAGTTGCCACCTGCAACTCCAAGTTCTGGATACAGATTCTAGGCATTTTATTCATATTCTTGGCAGCCGAGGAGGTTTTGGTTCCTGCTCTCTTCTTTGATGTGCTCGGATTTTGCCACGAAATCTTTGTGAACATAGCACACATTTTAGGTGATACCTTAGCTATTGGTCCTGGATATCTTTCTCCAGTTGCCGCTTGACACTACATTCTGGCTCTGCAGTTCCAAGATTAGGGAATTCAGGAAAATCTAGGTATCTCCAGTGTTGGTTGAGCTCACGATGGGCTCAAATTTTAACAAAGTTGCTTATTTAAGGTGGAACACTCCAACCATAGGTCCGTAGATAATACCGTGATTCATAATCTAATTCGATACATTCAGATTACAGTTGCATCCCTACGTTTGACCTTTAGCCTAAATTTTTTTTTTTTTTTTTTTTTTTTCTGAAAATGGACCTTTAGCCTAAATTTTCCAGTCCTTTCTGCTGTAGTATTGAGAAAACTTTAAGCAAATTTTCTGTGTCAAGGTTCTATAATTTGAATCACTATATTCTTCTTCTTTCTTAGTTCATATGATTTGCTTAAGTTCTGAGCAGTTGCAACTTCTTCCAGCTGTGCTGGATATCTCGTCTCTTGTATCGTGTTCAGGGTTGTCCCAGGGGTGGAAGATCAAACTAGCTGTTAACTTTTAATGTAAACTAAGGGGAAAGTGTTTAACACATGAAAACTTGGTAGCTTGGTCCCGAAGCACAAGCAACCAAGAAAGGAAAACACAAAAATGCAAAAGACACACTTAGGGAGATAAGGTCGGCTTAACCTCAAATTGCATTGTCAATACTGTAATAATTCATTGCATAAACGCCTAAACAAGATAAATGATAAGCAGAACTAAAGGAAAACAAGAATTAAATGGGACCTAAGCATGATAAGCAATGTAATAGACACCAGCAATGCTGGGACAGGTACAATCAAAATGATAAAACTACGAGTTGTTAAAGAGCTAATGAGACCAATCATGGCATCAAGGATCAGTGACATTTACAGCAGCCATGTTAACCAAAACCTAAGCACAAAATAAATACATTCGACAGAATTTAAAATACTAGCTACACACTAAACAGTGGAGTACTAGTTAGATATACTACTAATCAGCTAGGTCAGAGTCTTCATTGCTTACTAAATACAGTAACGCATATGGAACCAAACAGCCAACACCACAGAAGCAAATGCCGTAACGATTACAAGCGTCGGATACCACTCAGCATACACGGCACAAACTGGCATTTTCTTCACTGTTTCCTTCATCATATCCAATTCCTCCTTGATCCTCTGCACTTGTTCATAATTTTCCACTTCAACCACAACCACCTCATCACCATCATCACCATCATCATCATCATCGTCTACTGATTCGGGTCTCATAAGTGAGATACGAATAGTAAGACCAGTGATTTCATAATCAAAGTGGTGCTTCATTTTACTAGTTAAAATTTTCACGGCAACATTAACTTTTTTTACTTCATAAAATGCTAACCCGCAGAAAATAAAGGATAACAGAACTTGAAACACTGGAGCAATGAGCACAATGCGGAAGTCGCTACATTTTAAACCTAATTTTGCAACATTCCCCATGAAAAACAAAACAACACAAATGGCAGCATATAGTAAGGCATTACGAAGCCTACCCTGTAACTCCAAATCTTTTTCTTTTGCTGCCTTAAATCGTTTCTTAAAATCCGCTCTCACTTTTTTCATGTCCATAATACTAGCTGAACTAAACAGAATTTTGCCAGAAAATTGAGACACCCTAGTTTTTACTACCTGTTACAGTCACTTGTTCACAACTCACTGGTAAATAATTTGAATGTTGACTCAGCACAAAGTTTAAAAAATAAAGGAAGATTTTTTAAACTTTTGATGTAAAATAAGTGAAAGATATTTGTGTGGTTGTAAATCATTTCAATGGCAAAACGAAATAAATTTGAAATCATCTTTTTCTTGTGCTTATTTTATTGTTACTAGTTGTACCAATTTCTTTTACATTGATGCTCTCCCAAATTAATAACTTAAGATAACCAAAAAAACAAAAGAAGTATTGATAAATTCATAGTTAACTTCAGTCGTCTTCCTCTTGTTTCGAAAGTCGCCATTAATAGCAAAAAGTAACTAACTGATTTATATGATCTCCTCCATTCAATCGAATAATTACGGACCATCAAAAATAACTTCCTAACCTTATTCTAGCATGTTACAGAAAAACTTATTCAAGAAAATGATTAAAAGAAAGGGCCCTTATACATGTGGTAGTCAGTTAATAACAAAATTAAAGCGACTTCGAATGTGTTTAGGTTGGCTAAAAGCTTGTCAAATCGGCTTTTAACCTCATTTAGCTTGAATAGGTGAAAAATTAATAAACAGTTTCTGTTTTTGGAAAGAAACAGAAATCTGTAGCTTCTCCAGCAGAAAGACTGCTTCTGATTCTTCTCAAAAACAGTTTTTTATTTTGGCCAAACACCTTAAATTTTCTCAAAAATACTTGAAAAAGTACTTTTGGCTTTCGGAAAGCTTGGTCAAATGGCCTATTAGATTAAGACCCTATGCCTATTTGTCCTGTCAAAACCAAGTCTACTGGATCTCTGCCACGATGCCTATTTGAACATGTATTGAAGTAAATAATTCTGTACATATGGATATTGATAAAATTTCTGTACAAAGTCTAAGGACTAACATTCTAGTTGCATATTTACATTCTTTCCAGATTTACTCAATTAAATATACGAGCTTGAAAAGATCTTATCTATCCTGAGAAGATGAGATCACTGCTTCTCTAAACAGAAAATTAAAGCCATTTTCCCAGTAAAATGGGTTGGTCGCTTTTAAATTGAACCGCTAGCACCAGCCAAGCAGAATCCATATAGCCAATCATTAGAGAGCTGTCATCTGGGAATGGCGTCCACTTCCATGAGCTTGGATATCAACTCCAGACATTCTCTTTGAAGGGTCCAGAATCCTGTAATAACTTCGTCACAAGTTCAACCTGTAGAATGCAAGCAGATAAAGATCAGAAAATAGATATTGACGCGGCTCTATCTTCAGAAGTGTGGAAATAATTTTGAAAAATTCACTACATTCCATTAGCACATAAAGACAATATTACGCCTTTTGTGTAACCATTTAAACTAAGCTATGGCTGGAATTTTTGGAGGGGAAAAAACAACAGAACGAACTTGTTCATTCAGGGTACACATCAATGTCGTTCACCAGCTTATCTCTCGGATATACTGACCAAGGGAAGATAGTAAACTAGTGAAAAGTTTTCCATGAAAAGCATGTAGAGCATTACATTTAGATACCGAGCAACGAAATTAAAGTAGAGTTATCCTAAAACCGATATCTAGACTTAAATTCCGGTGGTGAGCTTTTACTGCCTCGGGAGACTGCCACTTGCAACTGTTTTAAGTTGTTCTTCCACATCCACCCTTGGCAGATTTATCAGCGTGATACGACGTAGGTGAATTTGAAAGTCAATTTAGCATAATATTAGGCTACAAACTGGTAGATAGAATGACTGTAATTGAATTTGCCCATCACAAGCTTCCTTGGAATCTCCGTTTGAGAAGAATGTAAAAGTCGTCTGAAAGGCCTTTATTTGGGAGTATAGTTAATTACCTGGGCAGTTTCTCGTACCAAGAAATCAGCAATGATTTGCTTGAATTCTGCATCCACAACATAGTGACAGCTGTAAGTAGTCACTGGCAGATATCCCCTCTGAATTTTGTGTTCACCCTGAGCACCAGCCTCTACTGTGCCAAGATTGAACTCAATGGCCGCTTCTATGGCCTGAAAAACAGATCAAGAGAAATCATATTTCTTCAAGCAGAAATATCAAGGGGTCATTTGACTAAGCTCGTTAACAAAGATTATCCCAGTATAAACTTCCGCATAAGATATTACAGTGACTGGTCGAGCGGATAAGAAAAAGTAATATTCGCATAAGTAATGCAGCGGTTGGTTGGCTGCATAAGGAGAATAAAGTCTTTGCATAACTAGTGCAGTGTTTGATTGATGGTATTAAACTTTGAATTACTAATATCGCATAACTTGTGCGGGCAAATTATGTATTATTTTAAGCAAGATAGAGCGACTTAGCAATATGTGGACGAAGGTATTCAGAGACAAAAATGCCCTAAAAGTAGATTAGCCTTGTAGAGCATTCTTAGTATTATTATTTACCGCATAACAATCCCTACATTATTATTTAAAGCATAACAATCTTCAATATTAGTATCCACTGCATAAGTAATGTCATCATTACAGTTTTTTCATAACTAATATGTGAACCAAATGACCCCTAATCACTCATAGGGGCCTGCTTTACTTCTAAACAACCCTAAGCTAACTGTTGATGACATACGAGTCTATGCAATTAATACTCCAATTGAACTGAAGTTCATCACAATAAAAGCACAGCTAGCTATCTGTGTCGAGTTTGCTGTCATCCATCAAATTACCGACAAACAGAAGAACGCTTTCTTTTCTTATTTTTTCAATTTTGGCATATCAAACACAGATTTTCTTCTGATACCTGATAATAGCATGCTTCAAAATGCAAATTTGGGTAGTAGGAATGTGGGAGACATCCCCATAGTCGTCCATACAATGTATCTCCTCCAATAAGATTAAGAGCTGCAGCAACAAGCTCATCACCTTCTTCAGCAACAACAAGCAGGACATTGTCGCCCATCTTTGCACCCATATAATGAAAAAAATCTCTTGTTAAATAAGCAGTACCCCACCTAAAGAGACAAACAAGATATATTAGACAGTGAAGGTTCTGATTTACAGGTACTCTAATGCAGCTAACTGAAGATTAGCTGAGACGCAGGATAGTGAAGAGAAATGTTTTATTGGTCCAAAGAAAATTTACTTGTTATCCGTTGTATTTCTGTAGAACTTATAAAATGTGTCCCAGTGGCTAGCCTGCAAACACCAATAGATAAGCATGAAATGAGAATTGAAGTCCTATTCAAGAAATTTGATTATACATGCATGTCAAATCAGGGTTCATGTGCCTCAAAACAAGAAATTAGCAGTTAACAACAGAACCAAATTAGTTAGGGGCTGGAGGGGTGATAAAAAGCAGCTAATCTCTTAAAAAATAGAAATTCATGTGTGATTAAGAATGTGTTGATCAATTATACGACACAAACACAGGAAGTAAGATATGAATGGATGCATACAACATTAAGACCCTTCAGCAAGAAATCAGACAACCAGGCAATGTTTACAGGAAAATAAATAAATAAATCATTTTAGTGAAAGGTACCATTCCTGATGCATGAATGAACAAAATTTCCCGGATGTGCATCTAAGTAAATAAGTATGTTGCCTAAATGGCAGGCTAGACAGAATGATCATTGAGCTGCCATGACCTAGTTATATCAGTAACATAGTTTTCCTGTTAATATAACATATTTTGAATCTTCCATTCTACCACGATTTTCACATGACTTCCTGAAACCATAGCAGCAAGGAAAGGCTAATATGAAACTTAGTCTAGTTTTGCGGTTGTAGGTTGAAACCCCACAAAAATCAACTTAATAAAAGAGATTCATACAATAGGTCCATTACAAGGATCTTATCCTCATAGGCGATGGGTTGGTCTTGATCAATGTATATGCTAATCACGTAGTTAGCAAGGAATACATATTTGTGTCAGCACGCATTTACAAATGAAATGAGTGAAAAAAAATATCACAATACACAAGTTGCAGCTACAACCATCAAGACAAAGATACCCTCCTCCGACAAGGTCACTGATGCTCAAAGTGGCTAGTTAAATGGAAAGTTTAAAGCTACAAAAATACACCTTGATTTCATATCCTCTTAAGCGTTTCATGGTCACACTTTGAGCTGAAATCTGGAATAAGAAAGATTATATCAGTATAGCTATAGAATTATCAAGCAAAATGTCTAGGAAAAAGATCAAGATTGTTAAACAAATACTTAAACAAACCTTCTTGCGTTCTTGACGAATGCTTTTCCTCTTACTCTGCTTCATGTCCATCAAAAACTCATCAAAACTGAACATTGCCAGACCAGCAAATCATTAGCAACCAAGGAAAAAACTGAACGTCAAAGCATGATCTACTGGTAAATAAACTCTTAAGGTCTACATATCTCACATGAAGCAGCTTTAACAACTTGGAGGTTTCCATACCTTTCGCTACGGGGGTACTTACTACAAAGATACCCCTTCAATCCAAATTACCAAACAAGGCATTGCTTTTCAACATAGCGTTGAAATATTTCAACACACATCAAAACTGGCATGAGTTCGGAATCTATAATATGATAGTATATGCTAAAATGACTTAAACCTACTAAGAAGAATAAAATCAATAAATTACAAGTACAGCTATGTGATACCCATCCCTCTATTTCATGAATAAGAAGTAGATTTACATACTCACTTTTTATAATTACGATTTTTCCAATGATACTGCATTCCGATCCTCTGCATAAAACCTTTCTCCTCCAACTTGGACGACTCATTTGCAGTGGGAAAAGTTATATGTAGAGATGAAACATTAAACTGACAAGGTAAAATTGTCATCACAATACAGAAAATGGAATATTTCTAGGAAAACTAAATAAATCCATTCCGCTACAACTGTTGACTGAAATTAAAGATAGTCTCATAAATAAATCCATTCCGCTACAACTGGACGAGTTACAATTAAAAGTAGTTGTGAAATACTTAGTACTTCTAAAGTGTATTGGATATGAACAAAAGCATACCTTGACAGCCAAATCCTTCATTGCAGAGACAAGGATGTCAAAGACTTGATCTTTATGTGATGTGTTACGCACCAAGATCCTGGGGCCAGTAACTGGAGTGAAGGGTACAGAGCATTGCAGCTTTGGATAATAGCTCAAACCATAACTGTAATAGGCATTTGCCCAAGAATGATCGAACACATATTCACCATAAGAATGGCTGCAGATTTGGATTAGAAAGAATTAGTCCATCTTTAAAATTATCCAATAACTTAAAAGCATGGTCCACAAATAACATGGCAGATGTTGAACCTTTTGAGATAGAGGGGAACAACACCTAAAATATTATTATTGTCGTCCTTAGCAATGATGTGTTGAGGCATCCAGCCAGTTCCCTGAGAAAGGACATGACATGAGCTTTTCTTCCATCAAAAGGAGGTCATAATAAGGATAGAGGAAGCATAAAAACTGAAAATTAAGATGATAGAAGATAGAAAAGATACTTGATTAGCTACCTAGCTCTCTCATGAGTCGATCCAATGAGAGTTAGTACCAAAAATGGTTTTGGAAGATACGAAAAGAATGTAATAATAACTAGCCAGTGGCTGCTTGCAAAGGAGTACAAATAAGCAGAATAAAGAATATTTGCAACAAATATCCATGAAGCATAGTGTTTTCAACTAGAAGTCATCAAGGTGGTAGTTGATATAACCTCCACAGCAGAGCCAGACTCCTCTAAGCTCGAAAGAAAACCGTGTGACAGAAAGGGATTAAACTGCTGAGGACCTCCAGTGGCATCAAGACTGCATGAATCCCACTCATCTGGCGAAACCACTGAGATTGAGGAAACCACAGAGACGGATATCTTTTGAGAAGTTCCGGTGTCCCCCTAAAACAAAAGGAGAAATCCAATGACATTTAATGTAATATTACAAGAAACTATCACTATAACTAACAAAAGCAACGCTATATAAATACTGGTACTAGCTTTTATCTACCTAATCTATAGCAAGAAATACCTGTGAGTGTTGTTGCCCAGATAAAGTGAAATCCCCAAGAGAAAGAAGGTTGTCAGCAGGCTTCACAGTTTTTCTTGAACCCCAAAACAGTGCTTTTACTTTGAAAATGCTAACTGAAGTGTGGGTAAACGAGGATTTCCCCTACAATACCAAAAAACTAAACATTAACTCTGGTCGATATGCATGAGACACCCTCAACTTAATATCCATTACTAGTATGATAATTATTCAACTAAAGAATAAGATTCAAATTATTTCCTAAAGTGAAGCTATATCTCAATAAATTCAGTTAAATTGAGTTTTGAGCTTTGCCAGTAAGAAATAATCAAACCATTATGAGATACGGTTTAGCTGATTGATGTTTTAGCAAATTTGAAATGGAAATTAACTAAAGACAAGTGGAAATAGCGAGTAGAAGATTACAAAGTGGAAAGGAAGATGGCCAAGAAATGGTGAAGGAGCAACGGCCATGGCTTCCCACGAATGTACACTTGGTTGCTGCGTCTTCAGGGACCGAACACTGTTGTTAGTTAAATTTAATTCATTTATTTATTGCGTGAAATTGTAGCCACTAAAAACTGGAGTAGCATACGTCAATTACGAAGCAAAATGCTTCAAACCAGCAAGTATATCGAGTATTTTGTGTAGGGAGAATTACAAATATATACAACCCTAACACTAAAATTACAAAAAATAACAATACTATATCACTTTACAAAAACTATCAATACTTTTTTTATATAATTTATACAAAATCCCATTTAAACTATATAAATTAGGCTTTTACCCTCTCCCTTCCACTGCTACAGTGATTTGGGCTGCCACCACCTGCCGCCGGTCGCCGCCGGCCAGCCGGCGGTTGCCGGTGACCGGATTTTTTTTTTTTTAAAATTTTAAAATCTGAAAAAAGTTGTAGGTGCATAAACATACAAAAATACAATTTCATACTTAAAAAAACATTTGATTTGATCTCTAAAATACATAAACATACATAAAAACACTTTCATATTAAAAAAAATAGATTTTGATCTATAAAAATACATAAACATACATTAAAACAAATGTATATGCATCACATATACAAACAAACACATACAAAAAGGATTTAGATACATACAAAAGTTTTATGGTCACACATACACACAAATATAGTTTATACAAAAAAAATATATAAAATTGACATACAAAATATGTAGATTGAATTACACATACACAAATATACAATAAGCTTACATAGAGATTCAAAAAAATTAATTGTATTTATAAACGAAAACATATATACATACATATCAATACAAACTTATACATAAATATACACATCAATACACATTCAAAAACAAAATAAAACATAAAAAAAGAGAAGGAGAAGCAGATCGCCGGCGTAGAAGCTCCGACAACCGCCATAAGCAACAGATCTGGCGCCGTCCAGAGCAGCAGCGGCAATGCCACCACTCCGGCGACGCCGCAACAAACAGAGATGAACAACAGTAGCAGCGTGCAGCAAAACGCGATGTGCCTTACCGGAAAAGACACCGGCTGGTCGCCGGAGAAGGAGGAAAGGCGGGGGGACAGGCGGGTGGGTGGGTGGAGTGGAGAAAAAGAGAGAGAAAATTAGGGTTTTGTGTTAGGGAGGGAGGGAAATGAAGAAAATGGTATGTATTGTAATATATTTAAAAGTATCGTTATTTAGGGTAAATATTTAAAAGTGTCGGTATTTTTTGTAATTTAGCTATTAAGATTGTCATCTGGTGTAAATTTTCCTTTTGTTTATAAACAAACTTTCATGACATAACATAGATTGCATTTCTGCTTTAATTTGTGACCATTGAAGTTTAAGTTATTATAAATTTTTTCTTCATTTTAGAGAGGGAATTTGCTAGATAGAGCCTGTTTGAGTAGGCTTATAAGCAGCTTATTTTAAATGGTTTATAAGTCAAAAAATGACTTAGAGAAGTTAGGATTTTCAACTTCTCAAAAAGTGGCTTTTAAGTCACTTATGGCTTATAAGTCCAAAATTTTTTAAGTCACCAAACATATATTAATGAGCTTATAAGCTTATAAGTCACTTTTAAGCTCACCCAAACGGGGCTCATAGTAGTATAAGATACTGCTTCTTGAAGAATATTCATTCTGTAAAAGAAGGTGATGAAAAATGGAGAAAATTTACACAATATTCATTCTGTAAAAGAAAAATAAAAAACAAAAATATCGATTTTGTAAAACCTCTTAGATTAAACAATTGTCCTCCAGAATTGTTTTGAAACAAACGCCAAAGAAGTTCCACGACACGCTCAACATCAGGCACGACAAAAGCGCGTGTCTAAACGTTCTATCAAACGGAAAAGGGTTGTATCTACCCCTCTACTATCAAATACAGTAGTATTAGTTATAACTCACCTCCGTTATACTTTTGCTTGGTATCTATTCCTGCCGTTAAGAAAACTCACATATTTACCCCTACTTTTAACGGAGCAATGTTCCAGGCCTCACTACTGCCATGTGGCACGCATCCAAACAATGATCCATTTTTATTTTTGACCCAATTAAATCATTCTATTTCTTTTATATGTTTAATTTTATAAATTATTCATTTACTTAATTTTAGATTTTTGAAATTATAAAATGATGCAGCTAGTTTATCCAAATAGATCATACTCATTCGTTAATTAAGGATGAATCTTTAATTAATATCACCCATCTTTCTCTCTTCTCTCTCTCTCCTTTATTTTTTTTTAATTGTGAAATTCTGGTGCTTTCATTTGTGGCTACTAATAATTATTTGTGAAAATTTCATCAAATCAATTATTTGAAACTTTTTTTTACCAATATATCTATGTATTATTAAGAGTGTGCAAAATCTATATTTTTTTATTTGTACAAATATAACGTATTTATGTATTTTTTCAAATATATACTTAATATGCACCAAATATAATTTTAACGGTGTTAATATAATGCACATATGTGTGTGTGTGTGTGTGTGTGTGTATATATATATAGTGTATTAAATATTTATTTATTCACTAATATTTTTGCATATAAGCTCTTATTATTCATCATGTATTCATCTATTATTTATGACTCATTATATTTATGTTGAACATAATATAGACATGATATGTAGTATGTATCCATTCCGTATTATGCATTTTTTAAATTTAGTTATCAAAATATTTTTATATGAATTTATTACGTATCATGTATATATCTGTTATTCATATTTGTATGTGATATGTATTTCAATTGAGACTAACTTTGAATTTCATAAAACTAAAAACTAAAAAGATAGCAGCCATAATTCGTGGGATTCAGTTTGATCGGTTCCCTTAGATGACGCCTAATATCTATTAAAGAGACAAATAGTCTTAATTCTAGGCAACAAATATTTACCAATTTTTTGCTTTTAGTATTTGATTTTCCCGTATAATTGACTAAAAGCTATGCTATTTTTTATTTGGGGTTAGAAAAAATTAACACACTATATATAAGCAGTTATTTATAATTTTTTGCCCAAAAAAAATCATATCCAAGTATATAATCCAACTCTCCATATTTTGGCTTGACAATATTGTCCGAAGAAGACCTAAAAAAAAAATACCACTGTTTGGTACCCCAAACTCGCCAATGAAAATTCTTAAAAAATATGAAGATATAATCTTTTTTGTTAATTGTTAGACACGTGGCAAAATTAATTGTAAAATATTATGTTTTTTACGTTAGCTAATTGTACCCGAGATTGGTTATTGGGTGTTCTAATTTGGGTTAAAGATTTTGGTTACTAATTGAGGCTATAAAAAAAAGGTGAGGCTTTAGATTAGTGCCACGTGGCGGGGGCAAAGCTGGGGTGGGGTCTCTGTTAGATGGAGGGGTAGATAAATGAATTTTCTTAACGGCAGGGGTAGATACCAAGCAAAAGTATAACGGAGGTGAGTTATAACTAATATTTGATAGTAGAGGGGGTATATATGACCCTTGTCCGTCTATCAAAAGAATGACATAATTTACATAGGCTAAACTCTCTCGTTACTCTCTGTTAGTTGCTCAAACATTATATCAATGATGTTTCAATATCCTAAACTCACAAAACCACAAGAAAACTCTGGTGGCAAAACCAATGTCATACGCTACGAAGTTAAAATTGGTAGTATCTTCAATTTTGCTGCCGACTGAAGATAGTATGTACTCAGCTGCATAAATTTAGACTGTAAGTGAGGCCCCATTATCGGCCATGGTAAGATTAAGTATCATTGTAGCTGCCTTTGGAGCCCTGTCAAAACAAAAGATATCAAACGTTAGCAAACAACTAGAAGAAGATGAAAGCAATCTAAAAGCAAATGGTATAACTTGCAGCCTAAAGCCCAACTGTATATTCCCAGGAATCTCTGCCCAAGACGAGCCCCAGCCACCAATTGAATAAAAGTGAATTTGCATTTGATCAGCCAAAGTAATCTAATAGATGTAGTTCTTTGTTCTTGACAAGTCACAGTAGAGAAGGTGAATCGGAGGTAAAAATACCACGACTCAGGTGTCTGGTAGAGAGAAGCTGAATTGCCAAAGCACGATTGTAACATCTCCGTGTAGATAACACCAGGATTAAGTGCAACAGCTGCCATTCCTGGGGGCAACTCCTTTGCAACTGACCTTGTCAGACCTTCTATAGCCCATTTTGAAGCACAATATGGTGCCACCTGTCAAGATTCAATCAGCCCTCGTTAATTTGGTCCAGACTAGTCTCCTAGAAGTGATATCAGCTAGTAACTGAAATCTCAATAAATAGGCTTTTTTCATCATCCATTTGAATCCTTAATCTGGCAATGCTCCATAACTCCATTGGCATTAAAAATCATTCCTCAAGGATTTTGAATTTTTGAAAGCCTATTTAAGAGTCACATTTGACCAAGATAACAAATAAAATGAAGCTCAATATCTTGGCTCGCATATTTTGAAATCCCTCCAGTTATTTGGAAAAGATCCCAGATATCTATGACATGGAAGACTCCATCAATTTTGAGATGATCCTAAGTTTTTAGAGACATGAAATATGAGATTTGATGATTAGAAGGTGGTCAAGAACCCATCACTTTTGAAAATCATCAGAAATATTATTAAAACAGTAAAATTGAATAATGAAAATGTATGGATAAAGTTCTGGTAATTGCAGTAGAAGCTGAGTTTTACCTGTGCAGCAGCAGATCTTCCCCACCCTGAAGACATATTTACAATCACTCCTTGCTTCTTCTCAAGCATTAGGGGAATAAAGTGACGTAAAACATTTGCAGTTCCTTTTATGTTAGTATCAATGACGGAATCGAACTCTTCAGCTGGCACTTCCCAAAGTTTGTTGTTCTTATTAATAGTTCCCGCACTGTTCACTGAACAAAGCTCGTACTTTAGACTTGTTTAAATGTGCTATAACAAAAAAAATAAAAATGGTAGGTGTGTCAATTTAGAACATAGAAGTACAACCAGCCACTGCATCAAACTTCAACAGCTGGGTCAGTGACATAATCATTTAAGGGTTGAATTAAGTCAAACTATCCAAGATATTGTGTCAAACTGGGGCTACTATACTAGCCCAAATAAACCCAAAGAGCTTTGCCAAGACATAGAAAGAAAAGAAAAGGAAACAAATGGCTATGACGAATGATATAATTTTACTTTATTGCACAACGAATCATCATCGAGCAACTACATTTTATAGCTATAAACTAAGGAAAATTAAAAATGGAGTATTGTTGAGTTAGGAGGGAGGGACTATGACCCGCTGGTTAACCCATCTTGACCCCACTGATTTTACCCAAGCAAACTTTGAATGTATAAAAATCATTAACCCATTCCCAGATTCCACCAGCTATTTTTTCCACCTTGATTGACCCAACACACCTATTTGACACAAGTAAATATCCACCTGAACCTGACCCTCAAATCAATCAACCACATAGCCGTCCAATCTAGAAACTGACTCTCAGAGTTAATGGTGCATGCATATCCAGCTGGATGTTGCTTGAATTTAACTTTAACTTTATAAGAGCATGAATGTTCATTATCCAACTTAAAGAACACATTCAATATTTACAGAACAAACAAATATAGTCGCAGTATGGCTTTCTACAGACTGATAGAAAAGCCACATAGCTTTCAGCTAATCTGGACAGTTCTGGAAATAGCTTAAAAGAAACAAACAGGGTCAGAAAATTCAATATAAGCCACTGATGCAATGGGCATTAGTTTTACCATCTTCTTTAAGTAGAAAGAAGAACCACTATACTTCCTTTATAACAAGAATTGGTTGTCATTTTCAGAAATTTTTTGATATACTTAAAGTAAGGACTTCGTTAGGACATTAGGTATTGATGCACAACAAAAGATCAGAAGATGAGCATCTCCAATACCTTAATCAATATGTATCTGAAGACTAACATCATAATAGCATTGGTGACAAAATTATAAATTTTCCCAACCTTCAGTTAATTGATAACGAAATACCGTCACTTTCCGGTAATTCCTTTTTCAAATAAGATCCCTTCGAGAAATTCTACAGAAGCTCATCAGAATTTATTTTTAAAACAGATAAATTGATTCAATGCTGTGAATATAAAGCGGCAGGATAAGGATTTGATTTTCTTATTGTATAGTGTTAGGAGCACAAGATTAAAGAAGAAACAATAGATAGTATAGCTACAGCAGCAGCAAGGTTGTAAAGATTGGGGAAAACATCAAGTACCAATAATATCAGGAACGCCCTTTTTCTCCATGACAGCACGTGCGAACTCTTCAACACTGCTATTTAAACTCTGCAATGCGATGGAAGAATACCAGTTCTTGCGTCAATGATGAATGTACACTGATCAGCAACTTATTTGAAACAACAAGTAGAAATGCTATAATAAGTCTCCAGTTTAGCTATCTTCCTAGCAAGTGCGACTACATTATTTCTAATCCTTCCCTTATACACCACACGATGCAGTAAACGTATAAGTTATCCACAACAAACAACATTCAGTCAGTGTGACCCCGTTGCGTGGTAATAACAACAACAATAACAACACATGTAAAATAGGGAGTTTCTCCAATAAATATTACTCCACCAAAGCTTACTAATTCAGTCACAAATGGGAAAAGGTGAAGGACAGCCCGTGCACAAAGCATCCCGTGTTTACTCAGGGTCTGGGGAAGGGCCGTATCCTAAGGAGTGTGATGTATGCAGCCCATCCTGATACAAGCATTAGTGGCTATTTCCACGGCTTGAAATGGGAAAAGGTGAAAACGTAAAATAGGGAATTAATTACCACATCGACGTTCATGAACAAGTGTTTATTATCTGAAGCGAGCTCGGCTTGAAGGGCATTGAGCTTATCCTGAGAACGAGAGCAGCCGATGACACAGTGACCTCTCTTGGCTAATTCTAGGGCTAGGGATTTTCCCAATCCTCGGCTAACTCCCGTAATTAACACCGTCCGATTAGCGGCTCCGGCTACCGATCGCATGCTGGGCGTCGGCATTGGCGGTAGTGTCATCGAGTCGAGTCTTAAAGATAGGAAAGTGACCCAAATAAAGGTTCCCTATCTTGGGTATTCTCACTTTATTTTAGGAACGAAAACTTAGAGCACGCTTGGCTCCCGTTTGGACATGATTTGGAATTTGGAACTTGGGAAATTGAAATTTTGTTTGGACATGCATTTTATTTGGAACAATATTTGAAGTTTGTGAGGGGATTTCCCAAAAAATACCAAAAACTGGGTTCAACCAGTTTTTGGAATTTTTTTGGAAAATCCCAAAAAATACCCCAAAAACTATAAACAAACGCTAGCTTGGAAAGCCGCCTCCAAATTGAATTTGTGTGTAATTAAAAGGATAATTACAAAAATAAACAACTTCAATGCCAAGTTTATAAAAAAAATAAAAAATACTACCCTCTTTCTTACTCCCACTGCGTAGGAATTGTATCTTTTTAAAACAAAAATCTGAAATAAAATATATAAAGAATCTTAAAATATATACAAAATACATATTCATACTTAAAAATAGGAGTAGTAGATATAACCAATGAAAATACATAAACTTAGAATATACAGAATATACACTTACATACACCCACATATACCAATAAATTTATGGATATATAAAAGACATATTGACATACATATGAAACACACATACACATAAAATACTAGTATATATAAAAACATACAAATACACGATTAAAACTATTTGCAAACACACACTTGAAATACAAATACGCAAACATACGATAAAAATACAAAAAATTCACCTAGACATTCAAAAAATTTAAAGTGTATTAATGCACAAAAAATACACATACACATAAATACAAAAGGTATATTCGTATATATGAAAAAATACACATCTAAAAAAAAAAAAAAAAAAAAAAAAGCAGATCGGCGACAGCAACTTCAGGCACCGTTGAGGAACACCAATAACAACATATCTAGTAGCAGAAGCACCGCCACCTCGACGACTGCACAGCAACCGGAGACGGTCAACACAGTGTTGCTTCAATGGAAAAATGGCAAGGCTGGTCGCGGGAGATGGGGGAGAATGACGGCGGGTGGGTGGGTAGGTGGAGGAGGGGAGAAAAATATAGAAAAATTAGGGTTTTGTGTTAGGGAGAGAATGAAGTGGAAAAATGGTATGTATTGTAATATAATTAAAAGTATCGCTATGTATTGTAATTTAGTTATTATGGTTGTCTTCTAACGTAATTTAGCATGTTTGTTGGCCCAGTTAATTACTTGATCAACGTAGAATTGTGTGTAACTGAAGGGGTGCATTACACTCTTCAATTCTAATTGATAGTAATTACACCGCGTAATTACAAGGCTATTTTTCTTATTTTTTTCTAATATATTATATTATTTTTATACGATTTCTCTTCCATTTCTCTCATTTCATATTCCAACCCTTTATATCTGCCCTAAACTAGTAGATTGAATTCCCAGGTAATTGAAAAGTTTGAAAAATAATTTACTACTTTTTGTTCTTGAATTTAGTTGAGCTAATGGCTGGTTACTTTAGAGTTGCTTATACAGTAGTGCTCTTACTGAACTCGCTTGCCCTTGTAAAGAACAACAGTCTTCAAAAATTCTATTTGAATAACTTCAATTTGGAATTTAGAACTTTAAATTAGAGCATGTTTGGTAGGATGTATAACTATAAATAATCCATGTATAGAAATTGGTATTGGCTTATACAATGTTTGGTTGCCATTTCAAAGTTGGTATAACTAATACATGGTATAATTGGTGTATTAAGTTATTCCACCACCAACATGAAATAACTTATCCATGTATTGCTTATACATGGATAAAGTATGAAAAGACAAAACTACCTTTGTCTTTTTCCTAAAAACCAATGAGAGTTGAATATCCAAGGGTACAATTATAAACTCATTGATTTAAAACTTAAAAATAATTCATATATTAAATAATATCATCTACAACCACTTTTTAATACAATGTACCAAATACATAATAAAAACAATTCCTACATAACTAATTCTTATATTATTAATCCATGTATAACTAATTTCTTTATAACTAGCTTTCCTACCAAATGACCCCTAAGTGCATGCCAAGATAATTTGTCAATAAAACATCAACCCCTCCATAACATTTTCTCATGCGTTTTGTCTACCATTTCTATAGAACCTCTTCGTCCCTTTTGGTCGAATAAAAGATTTGTTCCATATGATTAATCTTTGTGCTTTGATAGAAATATTGTTATGATGCACGTTGCATAAAGACATAATGTGATTTTTATTACTATTTAATACGGACAAAGCATGGACCTATCAAATAGCAAGGACAAAAAAGTCCGCTTGACAGATCATTATGCTAGAAGTAAACTCTGTTGGATTTCCAATATGGAAAAATATATAAAACATAAGAATTGTAGAAGTTGAAGTGTTGAAAGAGTTACTTAGTCAGAAAAGATTACAAATTAGATTAAAAAATAGGGAGAATTACACAAATATACCACCCTAATATCAAATTTACAAAAAATATCAATACTATACCATTTTACAAAACATACCAATACTTTTTTTACAAATCATATACAACTTCCATTAAAACCATACAAATGAAGGTTTTAAATCCTCCCACACCCACTGCTCCCAGTCACAGTGTTGCCGCCGTTGGCCAGTCGCCGGCCGCCGGTGGTGGTAGCCGGAATTTTTTTAAAAAAAAAAAATCTGAAAAAATATATAAAAAGGTATAAAAAACATACAAATTACATATTCATACAAGATATACACTTTTACAAAATAGAATATACAAAATATACACTTCAATACACCCCCCAAACATACAAAGACATAAAAATAAATTTGTGGATATGCAAAAAATTTATTCATATACATATGAAACACACATACACATAAATACCAAAAATCTACAAAAATATACTATATACAAAACCACAATTTTACCAAACATACACTTGAAAATATAAAAATATACAAATATACAACAATATACAAAGATATTCAAAAAAAAATAATGTATTGATGTACCAAAAACATACACATACACATAATACAAACCTTATACATGTTTATACAAATAAAATACACATACAAAACCAAAAAAAAAAAGATGGAGGAGCAGATCGGAGCACCAGTGACGGAGCAGTGGCTCAGCCGCCGTGAGAATAGCAGCAGCGATGGGGTGGTTTCCGGCGTGGGGGAGGGGGACGGCGGGGTGGGTGGATAGGGGGAGGAGGGAAGAGAAAAAGAGAGAAAGAGGAGGAAGAAATTAGGGTTTTGAGTTTGGAGGAGTGGGAAATGAAAATGGTATGTTTTGTACAAATGTAGAAAGTATTGTTATATAGGGTAAAATATTTAAAAGTATTTGTATATTATGTAATTAAGCTATTCGGGTAGTTATATAGTGTAAATTTTCCCAAAAAATATTTAGATATCAATATATATAAATCTTTTATTAAAAGAACATGAGAGAAAAATAAACGCGCTAATTCACACTAAGGCAAACTATGAGGGATCCATTTATTATGGCGTCAAGACAAATTAGATGAAGCAGCAAATAATTAAGCATGTCCATTGAGTACAACTAATCAAGAAGGGTAGTTTTGCAACACCTTCGCTCTACTTCAAGATGACGGAGAAAAAAAAAGGTGCTCATTATGTATGCCACTAAGAAACAATTCACTAGATCAGGTGATGGTGTACGAGGCACCAAAAAAGTTTCTATATATATAGAACAAGAAAGACCTTATGTTCTCTTCTTTAAGAATACAAATCTTTAATGAACCATGTTCTTTTAATACTCCATTAGAGAGCGAGCAGAAACGAGAATGACTTCCATGTATGGAGTAATTGATGTCAGTAAAGGTACTACCATGTCCACTTCAAATCTCTTAATTGTTGCATGGATCTGAGGTGCTAAAAACAAGTCGGCGTGCAAGCAGCATTACAAGATAAATATCTGAATGATGATTCCATATATAGCATAATTAAACAATAAATGTGCCTCTTTAATTTTCATCAGTCTGTTAAGAAGTAAAACTGAGTGACTAGAGTTACTGAATTATGATTTGTTATTCTACCCATTAGAAGTCATCACTACTTCATATTATGGCTCAGAATTAAATGCTCGGCTTGACCCATTAAAGAAATAAACGAGACCTACCTGGTAAAAGACTTGGAAGTACACACTAAGTTATTAAGATCACTGCGTCTATTAAAGTCTAAAGACATCCGCAAGCAAAGTGCTGCTCTTGCATTTGTAGACTGCAAAATATCTAACTATATGCATGAGAACTATAAGCAAGTGAGGTGGCATGCTTCTATGGCCACCATTCACTTTAAATTGTAAAGAAATCTACTATTTTTGTTTCTCCTTAATTCTCATTGCACAAAGTGATGTGGCTTATGTTTACATGATGATAGTATTCATTGCTAATAAGGTAGTAATTAGCATTCAAATGCATAATAACTTGAAACGGCAACATGAATGGGAATTACTCATATCTGTATATCATGTTCTTCCCCCCATTAACTCTCATTGCTCCATCTTTCAATCATATATAAGGTAAAAAAAAAATAGAATCAAAATCAGATAAAGAAAGAAAATTCTATGGTTCAACAATATGAAAAGTTACAAGAGGAAAATAATGGTTAGAAATGACAATCAAAGACGCTATCTTAATGAGCCTATTAAAGGTCAATCAATGACCATGATATATCCTTAAATTGGGGTGAAAATGGAGCATTAGCTCTTCGATTAACTGTCTTTTTTTACATGTGTATATATAAAGCTTCAGGTCCTCTTATGGGGCTGCATGTTCTATCAAAAGATTGCCCATTCTTTTTTTTTTTTGTAACTCTCAGTTTCAAGGAGAGTCTCTACATTGTTGTGTATTGCTATTTCTATCCTTTATTGTAAAGCAAAGCTCACATTCTCTGTTAATGTTGGATAAAGAATTAGCATATGTAGTAAACATAACAACTAAACAAACTTTTTGTGAAATCAGCTAGATATATACCAAGGGGCTGGGTATATACGATAGTCAATTTTTTCAGCTTTAATTTAGATCACTTCATTTTTCATTGTGTAATCTTCTTTATATGTTGAAGAAAAATGTATGTACATTCTTAGAAATTCTACGAGCTTGTAAAGAGAAAAGTATGTTGGAATCTTTCCGGAAGGTGGAAATCAATCTTTTCATGAAGTTGTCCTCTTGGTTACTTACATAATTGGCAGCCATAATACATTTTCATGTTCTAACAAGCTGCTCTTTTGATATTCAAAATTTTGTTTTGTACACAGAACAATATCGTGGAAGATATGTTGATCTGAAGAGGGCAAAAGAATGAGGTGTACAAGGGCAAGCTTTCAGTCTGAATATGGTGGATACGAATTCATCTTTTTCTTTTTCTAAATTTTAAGAAAAAAAAAACAGCTCAATGATTCTTTTATTGCCTTTGGTTTCTTCATATTATTTTTATTCTTTTTAATTTAGTCATGCCTAGATTTTTTTTTTGTGTAGTTGTACATTTATATTGGCAATTTAGTTTGAGAATGAAGGACAGGGGTAAATTGAACGGAAAAAAAATGAGAGAAAGACAGATATAAAAATGAAAAGAAAATCTTGTTTTATTCCATGGAAATGAGGGCGACGGAATCAAATTTGCTTTTTAATTTTTCCTTATCCTTGATTATTTATTATTTTTATCTTTAACTTATTTTTAGACTTTAACAACAATTAGACTAATTGTGCTTCAATCTCAAGTGAGTTCTCATTGATTAGCTATATGAATCTTAACACAATAAAATGCACTAAAAAAGCTCCCTAATGGAAAAGGTACGTAAAATTTGTTAAATGCATATTAAGAGATCTACTTTTTGAAATTCATTTCTTTAGTTACATGTTTTTCAAAGAAAAAGTAAAAATGTTGCTTCACTTATTTTCTTAAGAGTATTGCATAAATAAAGACTACAAACATTTAGTGATGAGAAGTTATAAAACTATGATGATAATTGGTAAAAAAGATTAAAACTAGAATTTAATATGTTCTGACAATTAAAAAGATCTTTAAGTTACTTATATTCAAATATAGAAAAAGAAAAGATTGCTTGACTAATCGAATCTGCGCGAGGCATGGATAAGTTGACTAGTAATGTTGTTAAAGGAGTTCACAGTTTGACAATACAATTAAAAAAAAATCTTTTAAGTCTTAATCCAGATATTCCTGCCATTGAATACCAATTTCTTCCAAAGTCATTGAAGTGGATTCAGATGAATTACACTCACAATAATAAAGACACATGGTTTATTCAAAACAAAGAAATGTCTATGCCTACTTCTCCCAAGTTAGAAAAGTCAATGAGATTGTAGGCTTGCAGGCAAGATCTAGCAGAGTCCACTTACTTGAATTATGGACTGCGCATTTTTTAAAAGAAGAGCTGCAATTTCAGAACAAAATTCAGAAGATGAAAAAAAGCAAGCATGAATAAGTGAAAGGAAAGGAGACTCAATTTTTGCAACCAGAAGTGAAATATGTCTTTGCAGTAATAAACCAACCAAACGAATAGATGATGCAAAAGTTTGGACGTGAATATTGATAAAAGGAATAGTTCGCCATGCCTGTTGGGCTGGTATTTGAAAAGAAGCTATCTGTAATAAGCATCTTGAAAGAAGTCCCATGAGATTCAATGCCCAAAGAGACACAACATTAGTTTAGGTTGAAGTTTAAAGAACATTTATTGTTGTCGAGGATAAATATAAAACATCAAGTGCTAAGTAAGGTGCTGGACAACCGCAAAAATATGTAGCAAGGAAATGATAATTCAGGTGTTCCGATCCAAGACCCTAGGTACTTGTTTAAATTGTTTAAGATTGTGTGTGAATGGAACTACTTTACAAAAGAATGAGAAGACATTTTTATAGCTGCATGGCTATAGTTATCATTCCTTTGGGGTTTAAAAATTAACATTTAAATATCATTTTTCTACCTACTTTAAGCCATGTAATATTCCTTTTTACCTACTTTAAGATATGTAAAATTCATTTATATCCTACCACAACACATTATGGTAATGTTTCTTTCTTTCTAGCTCCCATTTATTTATAAGATATAAGAATGTAAAGTAGTTGGTCAAGCTAAAAACAAAAGTTAGGATTACTCATCGTATTATTTTTTACTTTTTTTGTGGCTGAAAAGTCAAAGGCTTTTAACAAGATATTTAAGTAGCCAAAGAGCTTTTAATCCCACTCAAACACCCTCACAATCTTACACCCTTTGTTACAATAGATAGTAACATTATTGATAATACAAACATAATATTATTTTTATACAAGTTGCTAGAAACAATTAAAATATTAAAATCCTAGCCTCTATCTCTCACTCCCTGCTGCTCCTAGCGCTTGAAATTGTTGCCTACTACAAACAAAATCAGTGCCAATACAAGCAGAAATAGTGTAAAAACACCATAGACAACAAAAACAACAAAAACAACATAAATCATAGAAAAATAGTGTCGATGCAAGTAGAAATATTGTAGAAAAAAAAGCAGAAACACTAAAAAGATATAGAGAAATAGTGTAGAAATAACAAAAAAATCTATAAAATAGTGTAAATAGACATGACGCGAGTTGAATTGTAAAAACAAACATAAATTAAGAATTAGCGCAGCTGGTCATAAACTAATTTTTTTTAAGTCATTTCACTTTCGTCTTCTTAGTGACACGTGTTTGGCAATTTCTTTTGCATGGGATATATGGTTTTCACGACTTCTATTTACATGAAGCTTTAAAAAAATGCCTCCTAAGTTAGGAATTAATGCAAAGGTCCATGAGTTTTAAGAATTAGGCGAGAGATACAAATTGATCTTTAATATGGAGAAACTTACTTGCTTTTTGACATATATTTGAATATGACTTGTTTCGAAGAAAAAAAAATTTTGAATAAGAAGAAATATCTTGATAACTCTCGGTCTTCCACTCTTTTAAAACAAAAAGTCGATGAAGGTGCATATTCCTTAATGGAGATTTTAACCTTCAATACATTTTCATGTTCTCTATTTGTCATTCAACTACGGAAACTTGTTTATTTTTCTATTTGAGGAACGAAAAATTAAATGATATTTTTATTTCAGTTTTTTTTTTATCAATATCTTATGAACATCCTGACAAAAGATGTCGGTTCTAATAAATATATTCAGACATTCTAACATAAAATATTCCGAACATCCACACAAATATTCATCACTTTGAGAATAAAATCAACAACAATTTTTATTCAAAATCAGTCCAAACCGAGTCTGATTGACATCAAAAAATATCAATTTTTTGTTCAACATCTAAACACTAATCTCAACAATTTCAAATTATATCAACCTCAAAACAACACAAAAAAATGTTCAAATTTTCAAATACACTTAAAAATTTTAAGTAGAATTTAGAGAAAATTGAGATAAAAAAGGAAGGAAAAAAAGTTGATGAAGACACTAGCGAATCAAAAGAGTAGGAGGAGAATGAGAATTAGGAGGAGGTGGAAGAAAAGAAAATAAAAAAATCAAGAGGATGAGTATTGGAGAAGGAATAAGAGGAAACATATAATTTCTTAAATCTAATGAGTTTGGAACATCAAATTTTACTCTTTTGTCATGAAACTTTAAGTGGACTAAGAGCCTGTTTGGATAAGCTGATTTAAATTGGGTATAAACATTAAGTGTTGAAAAACACTTTTAGGTGTTGAAGCTGATTTTATAAATAAGCAGTTACGTGTCTGAATATAAGTGCCGAAACTAGTTGGTTATAAAGTACTCATAAGTATATTTTTTGTTAAAATGACTAAGATGTCCATTAAATTATTTACAAAAAATATAAATTTAAAAATATTTTTATATTAAAAATGGCACATGAAAATATAGGATCAGGGAAGGTTGAAAATATTAATTTACAAATTATATTTCATGGATTATAAATATTTTAAGAATAAAATAGTAAAATACTTGGTCAAACTAAAAGTGTTTATAAGCCGAAAAGTAATAAGTTGGGAATGACAAGCTTATGGTTTATGGCTGACATTGGCTTACTTTTGACACCTACCAAACATGTAGATAAGCCAGAAAATGCTTATAAGTCGGTTTGACCAGCTTATAAGCTTAGTCAAACACCCTCTAAGAATTGTTCGAAGTTTTAAAGTAATTCATTCAATCCAAACTTAACCTTTAATCTCAATTTACAAATTAAAGAAAATAAAAAGAAAAAAGTGACCCGGTTTCCTTTAACACTTGTAAAAAATTTCACTCGATGTCCTAATTTGATTGTTCTGAGAGTTTGTCATTGTTTTACATGGTTTTAGCAAAATAGCCTTAGCTTTCGTTCATTCCTTTTTTTAAGTGTAAAGAGGCAATACTTCAAGACAATTACCTAGTGAAATGCAAAAATATGTTGAGGGTAATTATTGTCTATGTTAGACTACAATTATCCAATATAGGGGTGAGTAAGTGTTGCCTAGCCAAGACTTCAAGGGAATTAGATGAGATAACGTGGGATGAGGTCGAAGGCAGGTGCTGACAAGAATGATTTGGGAAAGGGTCGAGGACAAATGATGCCTATGTTAAACTTCAAGGCAACTCATCTAGAAGATTGAGGGAAAAGGTCAACGACAAGTGTTGCATAAATTTGAATTTTAGGCAACTAATTGATATTGTTGCTGGGGGCAAGTGTTGCCTCGCCGAGAGTTCAAGAAAATTGCGTGGGAGAATATAGGAATGATCATGGTGTCAGTGTTGCGTATGCCATACTTTTAGAAGGCGGAAAGGAATTAAGGGGATACAATACGTCATTGATAAGATTCAGATGGTGTTTTCACTCAAAATCTTTTCATTAATCTAAACGAAAGTCATATTTACTCAATGAAGGCCAAAAGACAAAGCATTGCTTATGGTATGGTGTCATACTACTGCAATTCTCCCCCACACTCGCAGGGTGATTACATAAATATGACTTTTTCTGATGCTTCGTCAAATATTTAATCTCATAAAAAAAAGTCTTACGAAAATAGCTCCATTAGAATTTTTATAGCTATGGCCTATTTTTTTTAATTAAAAAAGGCATGGCGATCGCCAACCACTTTTACTGACGTGGCCATTCATAAGACTTTTTTTATGAGGGTTAAAATTGTAGTAGAAGTCCCAAACAAAAGTGTTTATTATAAAAATTTCGCCCGGCAGCCACTTTTAACACTGATATTTAGTTTGAGGCAACTATTTTCTTTGGTCTTATACTAGAGGCCATTTTTGGGGCTTTACTAAATAAATATTGACTTAAGTTCTGATAATTGACTGAAGTTCAGTCCATACGGCTCCTGGACTGAAGTTCCATCTTAAGGACTGGATTGAACTTCAATCCATAAGTCCATATGGCTCTGGATTGAAGTTCAATCTTTAAGGACCGACTTCAATCCGGCCTCTGGATTGAACTTCAATCCGGCCTCTGGACTGAACTTCTATCTCTTTAAGCAAAAATAGCCATAAACTAAATATTTTGGTATTAGTAGCCTGTGCCCAAAGACCAGTGGCAAAAGTGGCTTTTCGTGCACTTTCCCCGTGTTTATTTCGCCCAAAAACTTCACACTTGGTCTTTTCCGACCCAATATAATCGGGTTAATGGGTCAGGTCGGTCTTTTCATGTTTGTTTTCTCTGCAAAATTGCAAACCAAACGCAGCTCTAGGCAAAAGACGTACCACAACGAAAAATATTTATATCATCAAAATTCAAAATCCCTAAAACCATACAATTTGTGAAACAAATTCCATTTCAATTTTCAACTAACACACTAGTAAAACCCTAGACCTTGACGATGACGGAACCGATATCTATGGAAGAAGACGACGACGACAAGCAAGCACCGGAAACTCACTCCGCCGCAGCAGCGGCGGAGCTGGTGTGCAAAAATCGGAAGGAGAAAAGGAAATTGACGAAGAAGGAGAAGAGGAAACAGAAAAGGAAGGAGCTCGCGGAGAAGGCACGGCAAGAAGAGGAAGCTAAGCTGAACGATCCGGAGGAGCTTCGGAGGATTCAGGTGGAGGAGGAGAGGGAGAAGGAGAGGTTAGAGAGAGAAAGGAGAGAGTTTGAGGAGAAAGAAAGGCAGTTTCTCGAAGCATTGGCGCGAAAGAAAGCGCAAGAGGAAGAAGAAGAAGAAGAGCGGAGGAGAGTGGAAGACGAGGCGAATCGAAGCCAGGTATACTTGTTTAGCTCATAGAAAGATATATAGATGTATGGATTGTGTATTAACCTTTAATTGGTTATGCCTGAGTTAATGTAGTTCCCTGTAGAATCTATATTCGGTGTTGAGTAGCAAAAATGAGGTAGTAATGAAGTTAGTCTTTAGTGTTTGGTAGTAAAAAGAAATAAGTGTTTAGCTCCCCAATTGTTGTGCGACTATGAACGCTAATCCAAGCATAGAGAATGTTGCACTTTGGGACTCGGTTGTACTTTGAAGCAGTAGGAAACCTTATGGCGGATGCTTTGATATTTTTCTGGAGATGCTCGTCACAAAAAAGAAGAAGTCATTTTTCTAGGAAACGCAATATTAAGTTGTGGTTTAACAAAGTTGTGATGCAACTAGAATATGCAGAGGGGTTGGTCTTTGAAGAGAAATTGTAAAAGCAAACTATTCTAGTTAGTTTCAAAAATGTGGAACTAGAACATGTCTACCTAAATTGAGTGGGAATGTAGCATATCATGTGCTTCTTTGCATAAATTAGTTTGTACTTTCCAGATTTCTGACCTCTGACTATAACGCAGGGTGGTTTGCTTAGTTAGTTCTCTTTCCATGTCTGTATAGCAAGTGTTGTTAAAGTATGTGTGTGCATCGATTTCTTCTATTTGACATGCATTGAAGTTAGGGTATCAGTCCTCTGACCTAATTCATCAGTGTGTAACATGGTCAATCGATCTAGTTCTTGGGTAGTTGCGGAAGTTCTGACATCTTGTTTCACAAATCCTTTTAATTTTGTTTTTTGGTGAAACAAGGATTAAATTCAGTAATAATGGGAAAACTCCTGTATACTAGAGGTATATCAAAAAGTAGAGAACCTACTTACAGTTATTGGTCTCTACAAAAATGCCTAATCTTCTATTGTTTCACATGGAGGTTTGAAGAAGCAGTATATGCAAGTGACCTTTGACTCTATATCTCTAGCCTCCACCTATCTAGACATCTTATGTCTATCTTACATCTTTGAGCACTGTGATATCCACATTCCATTGATCTTCTCTGTACACATGCATTCCTAGCAGGTTGCTCTTGAGAATGAGCCAGATGGAGATGATGAGTGGGAATATGTAGAAGATGGGCCTCCCGAAATTATATGGCAAGGAAATGAAATAATTGTGAAGAGAAATAAAGTGAAAGTGAAAAAGAAGGATGCAGATGCAGATCCTGTTATGAAAGAGGTACTAATTTGTAATTCTCTGTACTATGTCTAATTCCGATGCAATTCTTGGTCTTGTTTCAACAATCCTATCACCAAACAATTGCCAAAAGATCCGGGATATAAAGAGTGTCTTTCGCCCATGCAGGATCCTAATAGGCCAACATCCAACCCACTGCCACCACAATCTGAAGTCTTTGCTGACTACAAGAATGCTTCATCTCTTTCAGCACAACAGCTGTTGGACAATGTTGCTCTACAAACTCCGAATTTTGGAACAGAGCAGGTAAATATGCATCAACCTAATTATAATGTCCTCTGAATGAGATCTGCCTAAGTAGTGATGATAGTTTTGCTATTTCCTTATGTAAAAAACTTTTAATATATTCAAAATAAACACTCTCGATTCTCCTCTAACTCTGTCTAGCATGATAGTCTGATTTCTTGGTTATCGCAGGATAAAGCTCACTGTCCTTTTCACCTAAAAACTGGGGCTTGTCGATTTGGTTCACGCTGCAGTAGGGTTCACTTCTACCCTGATAAATCTTGCACACTGCTCATGAAGAACATGTACACTGGACCTGGCCTTGCTTGGGAGCAGGATGAGGGGCTTGAGGTCTGTTAATGAAGTCTTCATGTGGCTCTAGTATCCTGATTTTAGTTTTTTTTGCCAATCTTTAGTAGGTTTAAGTTGCTTCATTGGAACTTCTGTCTGAAGTTATTGGTCAGATCTTCCTTAGGTAGCTTATGCTTTCCAATACCAAGACGGTAAGCACAAGCGTGAGTGATAATAGATAATCTTTCGTTTTTTGGGTGTGTCTACTTTTCGCTTCCTTACGTGCATCAGTGCTGGACTATGGTGGTTGTCAATTGGCAATGAGTAATGAAAGCTCTGCTGAAACATATCCTTTCCTACTTATCAGGAAAAAAACAATAATCCATTTTCTTTTTCTGTGGCATTTTCTTGTGAAATGAATTCCCTGTGCTTCGGGTCTGGTAGTTCCATGTGAGTCCATGTGATAGGCTATGGATCAAATTTAAGTTGCGGATTAATATATACTTGTACTAAATAGTAATTTATTTTACAGCCCGTAGAAATTTTCTGTTTGTTCTTTAACTCCATAAAACAGAATATCTGCCTGAAAATTACGGAGGTACGTGTTTCTTGCGCCAATTCAGCTGGAGATTCTTTGCTAACTCTTATCCTGTTTTGCAAAGTGAGCTAAAGAATTCTGATTGTAATAGCTGTTGTATGTTTTTATTTATTTTTAGCACTTCTTCATGTTATTTACCCATTTGTTTTGGTATTAGAGAAAAGGAAGACTGGATCAGGGAATTATTCTTTTAATTGGAGTTATGCTACTTTTCTTGCATAGAAGATGTTACTACTGCCGTACTGCGCTTCCTTGGTATTTTTAAAGATTAGTTATGAAGCTGCCGGTCGGTCCTTTTAGAAATGTATCTGAGACTGTCAAAGTTCTCACCTGTTGGCTACTGACAATTATCCAAGTATAAACAATTATCCAATAGAAGAACTATTCAATGTCTTAACAATTATCCAAGAATAAACATCAAGCACTCATTTTACATATGCCATGATTTGTGGGGGTGGTGACTTCACAATGACATAGCAATTAGGTTCTTTTCCAATGGCTTCAAGTAGATATGACTTATGAGTGGTTTTGATGTCTCAAATCATGATTTTTATGTCTAAAGTTGAACCGCTGGAGCTTGTATTCTCCGATATCCGGAGAGCAGATTCCGATTTGCATAGCTGAGATAGGTGACTTGTCGTTCTCTCGCCCTTTGTGAAAGTACAAATTTGCCTCTATTTAATAAGCTTCACTGCAGGGGCGGATTTACAATGTTGGGAGTGGTTCCCAGGACCCCATAGTCCGCCAAATAAATTCGAACTAGGTATATATTTCAAAAATTAAGGATAATACTAACCGTGGGAACCCATAGTCACAAACGGTGGAGTGGTGCACTGGCATGAGTGTTAGCTTTGTTCTCAGAGCACTCAAGTTCGAATCCCGCTGCCAACAAAATTATTGTATTTTTTATGCCTGCTACTTAATTAAGCTACATACATTCAAAAGGTCAAAGCAGAATGTTTATCCTAAGGCTAGTGGTGCACCCATACATTTCAATTCCTAGATTCGCCTCTGCTTCACTGTAGCTGCTGGAGGGCTAAGGAGAAACCAGTACTTTTTGCGAAGTTGAGAGTTATTCATCATCTCTGGAAAAAAAGTAGTTTGTCTAGTGCTAATTGCTCAGATCTGAATTTTCCTTTATTGGATTTAATTCAGTTACCTGTATAGTTTCTTATCAAGAGAGGGAAAAAGGGTACCTGCATAGTCTTCGTATGCACATGAACGTGTCTGCCGAAATTTTTTGGGGTATATCTCTCTGCAGTTGATCTGCCAAACCTTAAAGTCTCTTGGGTGTTGGCTTATGCTAGAGCTTGTCGGTTGTGTCTTGGTTATTTAGTCACTAAAGTACTTGCTAGTTACATTTGCACTTTTATTGGCATCTCATGTACTCTGCATATGTCTATGCAATCAAAGTTGGTCCTTTCTCTTCTTTCTACAGCATACAGATGAGGAAGTTGAGCGTAGTTATGAGGAATTCTATGAGGATGTTCACACTGAATTTTTGAAGTTTGGAGAAATTATAAATTTCAAGGTAGTGACTCTCTTTCTTTTCCTTTGTTGCTAGTTTTTTCATTTCCTTAATACGAGGTAGGTTCCTAAATATTAAATAATGACTGCAGTAATATTCTCTTGAAAGTGAGCAATGTCCTTTTCTACTCTTTTAAAGCATGTTGCTCCTTGGCTGTGTTGCAAAGTAAGAACTCACGATGTCTCTTCTGAATGCTGAAGAAGGATGATGTGATGTCAGAAGCCTGAGTTGTTGAGTTGTCTTAAAAGTTACAATAATCTAGCTTTTTCTCTTTGGTATCATTTGGTCTCCGAAGAAGGACAAGGGAAGTGCGGGAAAGTGAGTTACTTTGTTGTTTAGGTGTGTTTCATGAGCATGATGGTTGGGGGGATTGTAGTTAATATTCCCATTAGGAAATCCTCTCTAAAATAAGTCTATCGAAAGTTTCCGGATTTTTGAACGCAAGTGGTTCCTTATTTTCCTTTTTAACAAACACATGCAAGAAAGTGATTCACCCCCCTTTATCAACTGTCTTGACATCCAAAAGAAGCCTTATGAATCTAAAACATGAATCAGCAGATGTAGCCAAGGAGATCTTTTGGATATCAATGAAAAAATTTATTTTGCAAAATAATGCTGTTATTGAAAGAGCTTGCTTCTTAGTTTCATTTAATCTGGGTAACTGGAAAATGTGTTTCCACATTTAGGTGTGCAGAAACACTTCATCTCATTTGCGAGGGAATGTTTACGTACACTACAAGGATATGGATTCTGCGTTGCTTGCTTATCGTTCTATAAATGGCCGTTACTTTGCCGGCAAACAGGTATTTTGACTTCCATTCAAATGAATGGTTTGCAGTTCAAATGATATGCATTTTGTTGTTTGTACTGTTAGTTTTTTTTTTTTTTTTTTTAAAAAAAGAATGGTAACTATTTATATATTATAATAAACACAGCATCTGGGTAATGCTGAAATGATAAGTACAGATCCAAAAAAGGTAAACCCAAAGGGGACCCTGATCTATCTATGATTTACAAAGATCCTATAACATCTATCAGGTCCACTGTTAGCTTTCTTTTTAAACCCTTGGAAGAGTCAGGATTGATACTAGTAGAGTCCTAATGCATGCAGATACACACATCTAGGAGTTACAACAGCCCTATATATGCAATTCGCTTACTTGCATTTGAACCGCTTAGATAGAATATAATGAAAATTGCTTTTTTTATGACACTTGTTTTCCTTCTTGGCATGGTCTGCTTCTTGATAGATCACATGCGAGTTTGTTAGCGTGACAAAATGGAAGGTTGCCATATGTGGAGAATTCATGAAGTCGAAGCTTAAGGTACTTGAATCTTCTACTCTTTTTTGTCAGAATACTTGTAAGGAGTAAAGTAGTTGAGAAATCTCAACTGTTTCCCTAATTCTGATCTTAAGATCGTCACCTCCTATTTTATCAATATTAATTAACCAAGTATGTGTTGATAGTCATGCTCTCGTGGAACGGCATGCAACTTCATCCATTGTTTCCGCAATCCTGGTGGAGATTATGAATGGGCGGATTTGGATAAACCACCACCAAGGTACTGGCTTAAGAAAATGGCTGCTCTGTTTGGGTATACCGAGGAGTCTGTCTATGACAGAAAGCTTGAACGGAAAAACTCAGAACAGGTGTTGAATTCCTACAAGAGGCCAGCAGCTGATTCAAACAGGTCTGTTAGCTTTTGGTATCTTTCATATGAACTTGATAGTGTATTGGATAATATCTTGATGCTTTAATCTTCTCAAAATAAAATAATGTATTTAGATACCTCAGTGATAGCTCTTTTAAAAGATTGGAAGCAGACATGCCTGTTGGTTCTTTATTGTTGGCAAACAGGTGTTGTGTTGAATATGAGCAGGTTAAGGGAAAGACAGGCCAACTTAAACCCCCCCCCCCCCCCCCCCCCCCCCCGGATTTAATAGGGTGAAGACCGGGTTGGATGATGAGTAAGCTTTATATTCTACATGTATGAGAAAGAACAGTAAAAACTCAAGACACAGCCAAGCTCTGTGCAGAAGATCAAAATGAACTGTTTTTGTAAGTTTCATTTCTTGTCGTAAAGAAGATTTCTTAGATGATGTGGATTCTCTGCTAGGTATCATAGGATCCTTGTAAGTCGAACAAGGTTTTTGTTCTTTTTCACATTCTTTGTGCTGACACATATAATATTGTTACCTTCCTTTAAAAAAAAAAAGGAACAATAAAAACTCTTTGGCGAGCCCTTGTCAATCTAAAAATATCAAATAGAAGATTTGATTCCTTTTTTTGCCCTATGTTCTAGGAATGGATACAATTGTAGAAATATGATAAATGGTATTCCAACGTCTTTCATTCAAAGGGTTAATCAAACCAGATTGGGGCCCATCCTGGACATTTAAACGAGTCAAAACCAATAGATTTTCTATAATAAATGCTTGAATTGAGTCAGTGTGACGGATTGGATCTCTATTATATGGCTCACCCTTCTCTTTAGAAATATTTGCAATGCCTGATTAAATAAACCCACGTACATAAGCAAGTTTTTTTTTTTTGGTTGGTGTTGAAGTTCTCTCTTGCTTCTTTCCTAGTATAAGAACATTCAACAACTTTGTTAAATATTTATGCTATTTGGCTTTCTTGCACCAGAGAAATATTGCCAACAAGAAATGGCAGATTCTTTTGTTATTTCTAATGATGTTCAAGTAAAACTTCTGAGAAATTTTCCGGAATTGACACTTTGACAGGCATCACTCGATAATGTCTGATTCGAGGGAGAGAAGGTCTCGCTCAAGGGAGAACAGAAGTTCAAGGTCTCACTATGAGGATCGTGATATTCGTAAGGCACATCAAGAGAGACACGGCCATACTTATAGAAAACCCCACAAAATTCTTGATAAGAAACGATCTGAAGAGGAAACAGGACAACACGAAGAGGAAACAGATCAACATGGTAAAAATAAATATCACAGTAGTGACTCTGATTGGAATTTGTCTGACAGAGAGCGAGTTGGGCATCGTCACAGCACTAGGAAAAGATCAAGACCCCACCATAATGACCAAAGGGGCCGTCAACATTGTAATGGTGACAGAAGAGGAATTACTGGTTCTGATTCTGGTGATGATTTGCTGGAAAAGAGTAGATATAGAGATGAAGGATCTGAAAACATAGAGAGGGGCTCAAGACATTGGAAGGAAGATCATGGTATGGATTCCAGTGGTGAGTGGTTGGATGAGGTAAGAGAAAGAGATTTGCGTCACAAGAAGAGAAGAAGCAGGTCTAGGCACCATAACAGTGTTCCATCATCACCTGATCGCTGGGACAAGAGAAGCGGAAGCAGTGATAGTAATATCACTGGAGATTGGGCTGCTACTGTCAAAGATAGAAGGAAGCCAAGTTCTGACAGGAGTGTCGATTCAGTTATGGAATACCAATATCACCAGAATGAAGACATTGATGAAAGAGGCCGCTGGGAACCTGATGAAGGTGCTACTGCAACACACTCTAAAAGTAGTAAGAAGTCTGAATTTGATGATTCTGAAGATGATAACGTGGAATCTAAGTTGAATGATGGTGGGGACTATAGTAGGAGTATAGCAAGAGGAAGCAGCCGATCAAGCAAACAAAAAAAGACAGGGAGCTGGGATGTGGTGGACTCTGTGAAGGAGCCAAAAAGATCTAAAGAGAATGAAAGGAGGCACAAGGAAAAAGACAGGAATTACAGTGGACACAAAAAGCATTAAGTAAAGCTTCTTAACAAACGTTGCATTACTATTTTCACGAGCTTCATATCTTATGTAATCAGTTGAAACGATCAGCGATTGGTAAATTTTGGTCTTGATTGTAAATAGTCAATTGGCTTTGTTTAAACATAGATGATTAGGTTAATCTTCAGTACATTCCCAGCTGCAGCTGGGAATATGGCCATTTAGCCCGATCAGATGCTGGTACCTACTGATGGTCGCCTCCCTTAAGCTGTTCAGCTACTTCTGATATTACAGTAGCAAGGGTTTACTAGTTATGAACTCTTTAACGTAAAGAGGTCAAATTAAAATTCATTAGCAGTTTTTGATTTCTGGTATTTTTAGATCGAAACAATTGTATATGGCGATGTAATCTGGTGATAGATCTCTAATATACTTTTAAGGCTTGTGAATCCTTTATTTAGCTGTTAGCATGGTAAACACGTCTCCCGTGAAGACATCGCAGTGGATTAGCAGAAACTGATGAAATACCATGGTCATTTTAAAAAGTTCAAGAATCCAAGTTCATTGTATAAATTTTGAAACTTTAATGTGATATTTTCTTTGTTAAACAGACTTTTCAATTATTGCCTTCTAAGTATTTCTTCTATACTATTAATATAATAAAGCATATATCAACAGCAACAAGTAGAGAAGTTGTGGCTGTTCAAGGCGGACCCAAAAATTGAAAGGAAGGGTTCAAAAAATATTTGTTTCGTCATTTGAGATTTGACTTTGTAATCTAGAGTGATTTTTAAACTTCTTTTCTACTACACTAACATATTTCTTAGTGTCAAAGAGGTTCAATAGTGTATAAGTATATAACAAAGAAAATTCAATTTTATCTAATTTGCACAGTGTAATTTATTGGTGAAGGGGTCCTTGAATCCATGTTGGATCGCCCCGAGGCTGTTTTCGATAGACTCTTAGATGCAATTAAAGCATATATAGAAATATATAAAAAATGATTAAACTGTAATAAAATGGAGGAATTCATTGCAGGGCCGCTATTTAAGGGTGAGCTAGTTTCTATAATGTGTTTAAAGTTTAGTTACAACTTAAAATAGGGTTAAGTGCACTAATAATTATTAATTAACTTAAGGATACAATGTAATTGAAAAAAAAACGGATCTTTTATTATTATGCAACTGATATTTTTAAACAAATTGAACTTAAGTACATAGTGCTCTAAAGTTTTGAACAGAGAAAATGAACTTCAGGACAGAGAAGTGCGAGGAAGAGGAGAAGAATGCAAATATCTCATACCTTTTGAGTTTGGGTTAGATTTAAGTACATTACAGAATATCGGATAGAAATCATAAATAGAAGCTCTAAGAGTGGCTACATTGTGTAATTTCCGCGTCAAATAAGCAAGTTCAGGAAAATGAACTTCAACAAACATATACAAATAGCAGAATCAAAATTACTAATCTTTCAAGTGCACTTACCACGTTCCTTACGTTCCTTACAGTAGTTAATTTTGATTCAAGACAATCCAGACTGTTAGCAGGCCAAAGGCCATGCAAGCTGAACACATTTGCACTTGGATTAAGATAAAAAGCTTTGCATGTCTGTTACTTCATACAAGTTGTTGGAACCCATTGAAGAACATATTGCATAGGATGATAGTCGCTAACAACTGTTGGGACCATGTGTGGAGGTGGTGGCTGAGCATGTGTTGATGGTGGTGGGGTCCATGACGATGGTGGTGGTGAATTAACTGGTGGCGGTGGCGATGGTAGAGATGGTGGAGGTGACTTAACTGGTCGTGGAGGTGACGACTGTTGTTGCTTAGGTGGACGGTTAGGGGGTGGTCGTTTACGGCCAAACTTAAAACTTAAAGGTTCAAGTACAGGTTCATCAGACACATTTTCAATTCCTACTTCTCCATGACTAAGCTCATAGAATGAGCTAAGTACTATAATTGAAATTTGTATAAGCACTAGAGCCTTCACTGATATAGCAACCATTGTTGTTAACTGAATTTGAATGTGTAAAACAAAGTAAAGGAAGACGAATTTATAGGAGCATAAAGAATATTGTAGTCATTCGTAAATTTTTGCAACAATCTCTAGTAGCATTGATTGCATTAAATTTTTACCCCAAATATAATGGCGTTAAATGAAATTTCCCTAAAAATATAGTGTTTCAGTTTATGTAGATTAACCATTCCTAGTAGGGGTGGGCACTAAACCGAAAAAATCGAAATACCGAACCGAACCGAACTAATTCGGTATTTCGGTTCGGTTCGGTCCAAGAAATTTTTCGGTTCGGTTTTCGGTTTCGGGCAATCCGAAATTTTGGGCCCTGAAAAACCGAAAAAATCGAAGTTTTTCTTTAAACACACATATGTCATATATTTACTAAATCCCTAAGTTAATCATTGTCAGTAAGTAACATGATTCTACATATTGAATGATTTAACTAAAGGTTCTGCTATTTTTTACTTTGCAGAATAGAGAAAGTATCTAATATTCGTTACTTTTTGTATTATAGTAAACCATAGCTAGGCTAGTATTATAGTAAATCATAGCTAGTTAGTCATAGGCTATAAACTTTTTGTATTATAGGTTTGTTACTTTTTGTATTATAGGTTAGTATTATAGTAAACCATAGCTAGTTAGTCATAGGCTATAAATTTTCTTGTTCGGGCTTTTTTTCTTTTTTAAGCCATAAACTTTTGTTTAAACCGAAACACCGATATACCGAATCGAAGTACCGAACTAAAAAACCGAACCGAACCGAATTATAAAAATTACGGGTTTTTCTACACTTCAAACCGAACCGAAAACCAAAATACCGAACCGAAATTTCAAAAAACCGAACCGAAGTACCGAATGCCCACCCCTAATTCCTAGCCTATAATTTTAATATCATAATACATGAGAAGATCAAGTCAAGTTATAGTAATATTACTACGAAGATAACGTATGAAGAATTAACGCTTCTTCTTCTTCGCAATCTAAGAGTTCACATTACAAGTATTGCTTTGTTGTTAGACTGTTAGTTGACGAAGACCTCATGGGTTGACTTTATATTCAAACTAATCGCATTCTTTTATAAGGTATAATAGGTATCAGTTACTAAATGGAACGATCAGTTCGTGTAATCTAAGGAAGAATGTTCCACCTACCAAAAACTTTTTAATTCACATGTTCGAATATGAAATCCTCAATTTATTTGTGGGAGTACTATGCCACTACATTTCTTGATGAGTGTAATTCTTCTTTATTAAACCCATAAAAAAAATGTAAACTTCTACAAGTTTCCCTTCTTTTATCTAGCGTTCGACATAGATTTGGTTGAACTTGAGAATTTGAGTTTTTGAAGTTGAGTTGAAAAATAATTTTTGGTACTTGAAGTTGTGTTTGGACATATATTTTACTTGAAAAAAAAAGTTGAAGTTCGTTGATTTTTGGGAACTTGGAATCTTGGTTTCAAAAAATGCTCCCAAATTTTATAAACAAACGGGAACATAGAATAAAATGCCATCATAACCAAATGCCATCCCATAGTTTACAGATTTTGTAAAGATGTATAAAAGCAATTAGAGTGATAAATTGTTATTAGTTGACTTGATGAGCTGTCATACATACACCTAGTGTAACAGCATGTATAGGATAGCCAACTCAATCAGGTCGGTTCTTTAGAAATTTTTTAGCCAAGTGTCTTTAGTTAATTAGGAAACTAGATGTAAATAGCAGGTCGAGTACACTGTAAGCTACGATTGTTGAGCTAGAAAGTTTCTTTCTTCTCCCAATTATCTCCATAGATAATACTCTTTGCTCTTACCTCATCCATTGCTGATTACTGAAGCTAACATAGTATTAGAGCCTCGTCAATAGGATCACGGATGAGAAATTGATGCACAAATCATAGATACCTATAGCAACCAATTGTGATTTTATTGAACTAATTAATTACCAGTTGTGCTCACAAACATTATGGCATCATCCCAAATTTTGCGTAACTAGACATGTGACTTCACATGTAATGACATCTGATGATGAGATATCTGAGACTGGTGCCTAGGAAGTCATGGCACAAGAAAATTAAATGCTGATGGGGAAGGTCTAAAGCATGAAACAAATCATGGCTGACATGCACCAACATTGAACAAGGGATAGGCAGCACCCCCTTCTTAATAATTTATTAAGGGGCATGCAAAAGTGAAGAGGACAAATAATTCGAGACGGAAGGAGTAGGTGACAATATGAAAGTAAAAACATCATTTCACATTATCTAGCTTCATTCTTAAACATGCTGGAATCAATAAGATTACTACATAGTAATTAGAATTCTAGTCACCTAATGTTCGTCTCCAGGTATAGTAGTTTTTATATCACATGCCTTAATAGAATGTATATTGTGCATAAATCATCGAACATTTTGAGCTATACAAAATTAAAATTTTTATTTAGAGCTAAGTTTTCATTAGGCCAGCCGCCAAAGGAGTATAAATTGAAGAAGTGCATCACATCAAAAACCCAAGGAAACAAGGCTAATATAACGCCATAAACCATGCATTGAATGAAAAATAAGGAGCATTTTAATATCCAAAGAAATTAAAGGAACTAAAAAAAGAAAGATTATTAATTTGGCAACCCTGCGTTCGTTGAACTTCTCTTTTTCCCTTCCCCGCCTCTGGAAAAAAACGAACTGAGGAAATCAGCCGCCACCACCGCCAACCGCCAGTTTCCCATTGTCCATTCTCCGTCCACCGCCTTATTTAAAAATCCCTACTTTTCAGTTCCACAAATTTTATTGTGCTTTAAGAGTTGAGAGGAACAAATAAGCTTGCATAAAATTTTAAAATATTTATGAACAAAAGCAAGCAGCTCACTACAAATATTCTAATTTAGGGTTTGATAAGTATTTTAAGGTAAGCTTCCTTGCTTTTATTTCTTCTACTAATAATTTCCTTATAGTTTAGTAATGTTGTTTTTGATAACCGTGGTGTCGGGCCCAGCTTATACGCACCTCGACTAATTCCACTGGATTACCTACTACCTCCCACCAGCATAGGTACCGGGTAGCTCTGTCCACCAAGTCTTGGACAGATGAGAAGAAATCACCTAGTGTTTTTGTCTACATGTTGTAAAAAGAAGTTTAGGTTTTTCATTGAAATTCATAAATGTACTTGTGCACGTGTTACAGCTTGACTAATTTTGATTTTTTGATTGAATTGTTTAAGGTTGTGGAGTAATTAATTATTAGTGTGAAAGATGGGTTCTTTGAAGAGGAAATCACAAGAATTCTCTAATGAGGGTCCAAATAAACAGCTTAGACAAAATGGCGTAGTCGATGAGGCAGTGGCATGTGTCCATGATGTATCATATCCAGAAGGGTATGTTCCTTGCGCTTCAACTTCGAATCGACAAGACTCTAAACCTGCCAAGGAGTTCCCTTTTACCCTTGACCCTTTTCAATCTGAAGCTATTAATTGCCTTAATAATGGTGAATCTGTCATGGTAAATTTTCAACCTTTTTTTTACATCTTTTAATCAATCAAGAACTAGTTGGGGTGCATTCTGCGCATTTCATCTGAATATTGAATGAGTTGTCACTTATCTATTTTATATATTTAGTGGTGGTAGGACTGAATGTGAAGTTGTGTCCATAGGTATCAGCACATACATCAGCAGGAAAGACAGTTGTCGCATTGTATGCGATTGCCATGTCGCTGAAGAATAACCAGCGAGTAATATATACTTCACCAATTAAGGCTCTTAGTAATCAGAAGTATAGGGAATTCAAAGAGGAGTTTTCAGATGTCGGTTTGATGACTGGAGATGTCACGATCGATCCGAATGCTTCCTGCTTGGTATGCTGCGGTTTCTGAATGATGCTTTGTGATTGTTCATATTTTTCTTATTCGTCCTGTTTTTTCAGGAGGCTAAGGTGTGATTTTGTTTCAGGTAATGACTACAGAGATTTGGCGTAGTATGCAGTACAAAGGATCAGAGGTTATAAGGGAGGTGGCTTGGGTTATTTTTGATGAGGTACATTACATGCGTGATAGAGAAAGAGGTGTGGTTTGGGAGGAAAGCATTGTTATGGCCCCAAAAAATTCTCGGTTTGTGTTCCTCTCAGCAACTGTGCCCAATGCCAAGGAGTTTGCGGATTGGGTTGCGAAGGTACCGGGGACTTGTTTAAACTCATTGAAGTTGATCAGAACTTGATTCTAGAACCATTCTATATGCTCACGGATATGACTTCCTACTTTGATATTAATGACCTTTATTGCAAATTTACGGGAGGAATTCTTAAGATATAGTTGGAATAATGGTATTTATTGATTGTGTTTGGTCTTTTGTTTGAGAACTTGTCTATTGAAATGCTGTTGCTTAAGTGTTGAAACTAATCCCAAAACAAACCTCTGCCTTTCCAAAATACTTCATGAAGTACACTGGTTTTGCATGTGTTTAGATATGGGGAGATGACGATAGATGTCAGGCTTATGTATTGAAGGGTCTGGGAGATTAGATTCTGTTTCATCAGAAATGCAACTAATCTGATATTTATGGTGTTTTTGACTCAGTGTTAACTGCTTAGTTGCTTGTTTCTAGCTTTTGTACTCTGAACCTTGTTTGTACTTTGTTATGAAATCCAATTTAGTTTGGATTGATGCATAGATGATTGATTATTATATGATTTGTACTGAGCTAACATATTTTTGTAAACCTTGAGGGTAACATCTTGTTAGCTTTACTTGTTATTTATATACTAGGAAAGATAAATTTGCCTGTTATATGATGTCTACTTGGCATGTGATGTGTACTAGGCTACTAGCTGTGCCCAAGTATCTGAGGACATCTATAGCTTCACTTACCTTGAGCAAAGAACATAAACGTGTAGCAGGGGCATGGGCTAGTCTAGAACACTCGGTGAGATAATCCAAGAAAGAGTTGTGGACTAAACATTGACATACTGGAACAAGGCAACTAACCATTATTTAGATCCATCTGGACCATTGGTTCATCCCAGAAAACCTGCAAAAGAAGCTTAACTATGGTAGAAACTTAGGGGGTTTCCCCCAATGTAATCATTTGCCTCTCTTTCCTCACCCTTTCAGGAGTCACATATCTCATGAATTTCTCTCCCCTTTTTGTGGCACTACATGCAAATCAGTAGCTGTATCTACCCGTTACTCTAGTCAGTCCAAACTGAGGCATCAAGTAGTGGCAAATGATTAGGAGAGCTTTTATTACCGAAATATCTGACCACTTAGAAAGAGCAATCTTGAATTGTCCTCGTTCCATTGAGATACTAATTTATGAAAGTTAAACCTACTACCTGTGGTAGATGAAGTGGGTGCAAACCTTGGAGACCAGTTTCAAATCCTAGTAGAGATAAAAAGCACTAGGTGATTTCTTCCCATATGCCTAAGCGTTTGTGGACAGAGATGTTATTTGTTACCTGTGCTGGTGGGTAGCATGCTCCAAAGTGGAAGATACCACCGTTAAAAAGTAAAAATTAATTGTTTAGCCTGATTATGAATCTTGTGGTGGGATATTAAGCTGGTTTGTCACAGTGCAGGTCCATCAGCAACCATGTCACATTGTTTATACGGACTATAGACCCACACCGCTTCAACATTATATATTTCCTTCAGGTGGTGATGGGTTATACTTGGTGGTTGATGAAAAAGGGAAGTTTCGCGAGGACAGTTTTCAGAAAGCTTTGAATGCTCTTGTTCCAGCCAATGAAGGGGATAAGAAAAGAGAGATTGGCAAGTGGCAGAAGGGTCTGGTTGTTGGCAAATCTGGCGAGGATAGTGACATATTCAAGATGGTTAAAATGATTATTCAGCGGCAATATGATCCTGTAATATGTTTCAGCTTCAGCAAAAGAGAATGTGAATTTCTAGCAATGCAGGTATATTCTGTGTCTTTTGCTGAAGTGTACGATTCTTGAATGGTTATATTGCTGTGCCTTGAGGTCGGCAAACCAGCCAACAAATTTCCTGATTTCTTCTCTGTTAAACCCCCTTTTCATCTGGTTCAGAGAGAAAGACCATGCCATCAACTTCTGACATGATATAATTATGTATAAGCATATTTTCTTTCAACCACTTTTGAACCAAACTTTCCGTTGTGTAGAATTTTACGTATTTCTTATTTCTTGGCGCATGAGCTCACCTATATCTTCCTAAATATAATGGTTCTTGGGTTAATAGGCTAATTATTCTGCCTTTTGGATGCGGAAATAGATGGCTAAAATGGATCTGAACAATGACGATGAGAAGGTGAATATTGAAACTATCTTCTGGAGTGCTATGGACATGCTGTCGGATGATGATAAAAAGTTGCCTCAGGTGAGCATTCTATATATTATTTTCGATTAGTTGCCCTAGGTGAGATTTTATGTGGTTACAAGTGAAGCACTGAGATTTTCTCCCTCCTAAGTGCATCTTCTACCATTGTTTTCTTTTTACACCATCTCCCTGGGATTATGGGTTGCAGTTGGTTCAGTTATGGGATAGGTTTAGTGTTTCATATTTTGATCTTTGGATTGAGTACAAACTAATTACTCATTGTCAATATTTGATATTGCAGGTTTCGAATATGCTTCCGCTATTGAAACGTGGGATTGGTGTGCATCATTCTGGTTTGCTTCCTATATTGAAAGAAGTGATTGAAATCCTGTTCCAAGAAGGTTTCATCAAGGTAGGGAGAAGAAAATTTTAATTGCTTGGAAGAATTAATCCTATTAAGAGAAGGATGTTTCTGTTATTGCTTCAGTCATTCCAAGAAGGATTGATTAACTTATTGTTTTCCTTTAAAGATCTATTTATCTTAGATCCTGAAACTTTTCTGCAGAGAGTAGGTGAGAATGCTTAAAATATTCAAACTTTTTAATCATATGATAGAGTGGCTATAACTGAATGACGCTTCCATTACTAAGCTCACCTTCTGTTTTGGCTAGAAAGTTCTTGTTCATGCTGCAATCACACTCCTGTTTAAGAGGGACCAACACTCCTGTATAAGTGTCCAATGCCTGCTAAGGCTCCCCATCTGAACTATATTACTGTCGTCATCATTATATGAAGATGCCAGAGGAATAATATCATCCCTTTTAGTTTTCTATTGCAGATTTGTTTACCTCATCCTTAAAGTATATCTCCTGAATTCATAGATACACAGATACTTGCACATGCTAGTTTGCACCTATATATGCACAGAAAGTTAGGTCTTAGGTACACTTTGTTCCTCCATAACAGACTATTTTATTCTCAACGCTGATTGTGTCGCTTTGTATGATTTTCTTGTAGTGTTTGTTTGCCACAGAAACCTTCAGTATAGGGTTGAACATGCCTGCAAAAACTGTTGTCTTCACAAATGTTCGCAAATTTGATGGAGACAAGTTTAGGTGGCTATCCAGTGGTGAGTATATTCAGATGAGTGGTCGTGCTGGTCGTCGGGGGATTGATGATCGTGGGATCTGCATCCTTATGGTTGATGAGAAGCTTGAACCTTCTACAGCTAAATTCATGCTAAAAGGAAGTGCTGATGCATTAAACAGGTGTAATTTTGAATTCTCATTTAAATCTAGTCTGGTCTGAGTAAAATATCTTTCAGGAGCAGAAATGTATTCTCTCTTTTTTTTCCCCTTCTATTAAGAAGTTTCTTAAAGGACCTGATTAGTATTTTAGTCATGCACAGCTAGATTGTGGATAGTGCATTGCCGACAGCTATGCAGCTATTTGACGCTACTAAAAAATGAATAGAGAATTCTTTATAATCATCGTATAGCACTTTCAAGTTTCAACTCTTTATTTGACTCCTATTTTGTGTATATCAGTGCCTTCCATTTGAGCTATAACATGCTTTTAAATCAAATACGGTGTGAAGATGCTGATCCAGAAAATCTGCTTCGTAATTCATTTTATCAATTTCAAGCAGATCGTGCAATTCCTGATCTTGAGGTTTGTTGATTGACTTAACTCCTGGTTCCCTCTCCCTTAAGTACTCTAGGATCTGTTTTTATTTTTCCTTTTTCTTGCCAGAAACAAGCAAAAAGTCTTGAAGAGGAGAGAGACTCAATAGTGATTGAAGAAGAAGACAGCCTTGAGAGATATTATAGCCTACTAGAACAATATAAGAGCTTGAAGAGGGATGTGCGTGACATAGTTTTCAATCCAAAGTATTGCTTACCTTTCTTGCAGCCTGGTAGGCTTGTATGCGTCGAGTGTACAAAGGTTGATGCTGATGTTCTAACCTTCTCCATCACTGAAGAGGTCACATGGGGAGTAATAATTAATTTTGAAAGGGTGAAAGGTCTTTCTGAAGGTGAGATGAGATTTAATTGGAAATTAGTTGGGTTCTTGCTAGTTTGTTTCTTAACCATTAGTTGAATGTCATGTTCAGATGATGCAAACAAAAAACCGGAGGATGCGAACTATACAATAGATGTACTTACGAGATGCATAGTGCAGAAGGATGAGGTTGGTAGAAAGACAATTAAAGTTGTCCCGTTGAAGAATGCTGGGGAACCAGCTGTTGTTTCTCTTCCTTTGTCCCAGGTAAGCTTCTAGGCTTATTTTTCTGCTTGCAATCTGATGGTGTGTATTAAAATTTGTAAATTAAGATAACAATCTGGAAACTGTACCTGGCCCCCATGCACTGTTCTACCGGGATAACTTTCAACTTGCACAACCAAGAGTGTGGCCTAGCGGCCAATGAACTGAGATTGAAAACATGGAAATTAGGGTTCAATCCCAATAGAGGCAATGTTGCTAGGCGATTTTTCGGTTTTTCCCCATGTGTTGAATAATGTATTTTTTGAACTGTTGTCCAGTTCACTTATTCAATTATTTACTTGAGGTTAGTCATTCACTTGTTGAAAAATAGGACACTTTTGTTGCTGGATTTCAATAAAATTCCTTTTAACCATTTTAAAAAAAAAAACTAAAAGTAGGACATTCCTGCTGCACCTTGTGTATCTGGTTATTTTGATCTGCACCCTCCTGTATCAGAGGACAGCTTAACTGCTGAGCACTCTGGAGACATCGAAGCCATTCACCTGTTTATTCTGTGCTGTGGTCAATTTTTTTCTGCCCTTGTTAGTTTGAATGCTGGGATATTTCATAGATGTTGAAGATCAATTCTCATTTATTCAGTATTCATATGTTGCATATACCTGCTATCTATTAGGGCATGGGTGTTTGCTTTCTTTTACACTGTCGATCATGCAAATTTTATGTATTCATGTTGTCTTATTAAATGTATGTTTTTTGTTCAACTTATGTGGCTTACTTAATGTATTTTCTGCTAAATAATTGATTGGCAGATTAATAGCTTGAGCACTGTCCGTCTTGTGATACCAAAGGATCTTTTGCCTTCAGAAGTTCGAGAAAATACATTAAAGAAGGTTTCTGAAGTACTCAATAGATTTTCAAGGGAGGGCATGCCTCTCTTGCACCCGGAAGATGACATGAAGGTCGAAACAAGAGTCTCTGTCTCTCTCCCCTTTTTTCCCCTACTTTTTTGGTATTAACTTGCAGGCATATTAGATTCGTGTTCATTCGAGGCATGTCTGCAGGTTCAAAGTAGCTCTTACAGGAAGGCTTCAAGTAGGATAGAGGCCTTGGAGAATCTGTTTGAAGAGCATGAGATAGCAACGTCCCCCCTCATAGAAGAGAAGCTTAAGGTTTTGCATAAGAAGAAAGAACTTACTGGCAAAATCAAATCGATTAAGAAAGCAATGCGTACTTCCACTGCCTTGGCTTTCAAAGATGAACTTAAAGCAAGGAAAAGAGCTCTCAGGAGACTTGGGTAAATTTTACCTCTCTATCTTCCAATCTCATATTGTTTTTGCAGTCAGACTCTGTTTCTACTTGAAGGCTGCAATGAGTTGGCTATTCAGCTGTCAAAATTAGAAGCACATACATGTTGTTTGCATTGTTTTATTTTTTCTTTCTTCTTCTTTCCAGAATTATATCGTCAATTAGTTTTACTCTTTCAAAAGGGTGTAGTAACATAAAAATGATAGCCAAGAGGATAGCAAGCTCAAAATACTGTCTCAGTAGGATTATCATATCCTTCTTTTAGTGATGAATCATGTATGTGTTCTTTCTAGTGTTGTAATGAGCCTGTCTCTAAAATAATTACTGTTATTCTGATTCTCCTTGATGTTGTTACTTTGGTGTATATTTGACTTTGGGAGTGCAGTTTACGAGCCACGAATAAGTAGATTTATTTGAAATGAACACCGTGCGGAGAGACGATTATGGTTTTCTGTTCTACATGGTATAGCTAATGTTGTTTAATCGAGGATAAAAATTACATGCAGAAGAAACCTTAGCAGAGTTATTGAACCATCTATGTTTCTGCGATACAATTTGGTCCCTCTCTATGGTGTTGTACTTGCTTCTTCATCATGTTATGCATTCTCATGGTTTCTTGCTATGGGGTTCTTTAATTCTTTATAACTTTACTTTGATTGATGGATTGCACGAATGTGCAGGTACATAACGAGGGATGATGTTGTGGAGTTGAAAGGGAAGGTTGCCTGTGAAATCAGTAGTGGGGATGAGTTGACCTTGACTGAACTGATGCTCAATGGGACCTTCAAGGAAATTAAAGTGGAGGAGATGGTCTCTCTTCTCTCTTGTTTTGTATGGCAAGAAAAGCTTCAGGATGCTCAAAAGCCCCGGGAAGAGCTTGAGTTGCTCTTTGCACAGTTACAGGATACAGCTCGGAAGGTTGCAAAAGTTCAACTTGAGTGCAAGGTATGCAACATCCAATCTTTGGTCATGCTGATAAGCTTGACAGTTACTGTATTGAATACCATTGTTGATTGAACATGTTACGGGGTTATTATCTGTCTAACTTTCAGTTCTTTGGGCTCAGTGTACATGTTACATCATCAGTGCTTTGAATTAATAACATGAGTTTAGACTATTTAATCTGATTCAACTATCAATGTGCATTGAGAGACTAATTGCCGGAGTCCCTCCTTATCTGTCAATCAGAACAGCAAACTATTGGCATATAGAGATTCTTGTGCCAAGTTTCGGTTTTCGTGTATACCATTTTGTCTAACCATGCTGATCTTTCCATAGGTCCAAATAGATGTTGAGAACTTCGTGAGTTCTTTCCGACCTGATATCATGGAGGCTGTCTATGCCTGGGCGAAAGGTTCTAAGTTTTATGAGATTATGGAAATGACTCAGGTGTTTGAGGGCAGTTTAATCAGGGCTATTCGGAGACTGGAGGAAGTTCTTCAGCAGCTTATACAAGCTGCAAAATCCATTGGAGATATTGAGCTTGAGGCAAAATTTGAAGATGCTGTTGCCAAGATTAAGAGGGACATTGTCTTTGCGGCATCTCTGTATTTGTAGATGTAAAATTAAGGCATTTCTGTCAATGGTCCACATACAAAGGTTAGGTGTTAGATGGAGGTGATCCCACTAATTGTGCGACTTCAGTGGTTTCATGGTTCGATTTGGCTCGGTATTTATCTAATCCGAAACCAAACCAAACTATGTTGGTTGAGTTAGGTATACAAATCAAATGAATCCCGAATAGTCTATATTTTTGTTTTGGTTTAGTCAGTAGTGTTTTCTTTTTATATGAAATACAAGTTCTTTTCATTCAATTGATTGGAGTTACAGTCGCAATTGCTCTATGTTCAGTAAGAATCGAACAAATCAATTAACATCATTTTATTTAAAATTTCATATGTGAACTTTCACGTTGTGACAGAACAATTATTGACATTCATAATCAAAGGGCTACCTGAATGGCTTAGATAAATCAATCACTCCTAAATAGCTTGAAACATAGGAGAACATAAAATTCAAGTCAACATCATGAATACATCCATATGAAAGATGACAAGGCATGTTTTGTGCTGTGGCGCAACTCTTGTTTCCCTAGAATTACTGCACATAGTTTTTGTACTGTGTATTGCGTCTTCATTTCCTCCCCATCTACACTTTAGGGTGTTCAAAAACCCAGCCAGTACCTGTATTTTCTTAAATCCTACTTATCCTGTAATATTACTAATCCATAATACATGTAGACGATTGTGCGAAAATCAATCCCTTGACCTGAAGAACAACACACCTCTGCACTGAAATGAGTATATATGCTTTACTTTTTGCTTCTACACACAGCTACGATCACTTCAATTCACGAATATGGAAACAAGGAAAGAAACACCTGAACAAATGAGCTCCAAAATTAACCACACATCCGAAAGCTCCACCAGCCCTCTCTGTTCTTGCTTCTGCTATAACAGGTACACCATACACTGCATTTGTAACCATATACTGTTGAGGCAAAGTATTATCCAATGACTCTGTTGGTTTTGGTTGATTAAGCTGATCATTAACATTCATATTCTCCTGCGAAGAATCATTATTAGTTTGACCTGGATTAACTGATGTTGAACCTTCTGCTGTTGTGAAAATGGAGTAGTCATGTGGTTGCTGCTGCTCGTAGTCGAACCAAGGTGGCAATGGCGGTGCGGATGGCTGAATTGGGTAATAAGGGCAGTGATAATAGCAGGGTAGTAGTGGTGGTGGAGGTGATGGTGGTTGTTCGAGAAGAGGAGCCCTCTTCTTCTTCTTTTTTCTTGACCAGAACTTGAGCTTCTTCATTGCTTTTGTCACTTTCATAGGCTTTGTTTTTTCCTTCTAAGACTGAGGGTGTCCAAGATTATTTTTGTGCAGTATGTGTAGTCCAAAGTTGGGCAAAAAGGGTAGTGGAGAAATCGGGTTATAACACTATCCGTTGGAAAATGATTAAATGAGAAGGCTTTATTCAAATTTCATGACCGTTACCTTTTTGCTAGCTCCACCAATCAACCTCTTGAAAAAGTAGTATATGTTAGTGCTAATGCTGGATTATTTTGCTTGACTAATTAGCCTATCTTTTTTGTCTATTTCAATAGTAAATTCAGAGAATTCTATGCCGCGCCTCTTCCTGCTACAGCTATCTATTAGTAATATGTGTATTAATAATATGTGTATTAATAATGTGAGTATTAATAATATGTGTATTAATAATGTGTGTATTAATAATGTGAGTATTAATAATGCGGGTATTAGTTAGCGCGTGGTTTAGTAATATGGGTATTATCTATGCATATATTATAACGTAGGGATTATTTTTTGAATCACTGATATATTACAAATTAACAAAAAGATATTATTATTTAAAATATTTATTTACACAAATAAAATTTTAAAATATCCTTATATTATGAGAGTTAATTTTGTCATTTTAAATTTTAATACCTGCATTATTAATACCCACATTATTAATATCACTTTCCACCCCGCATAAAATAATACATAGATTCCCGCATTAATAATGCGGGTATTAATAATGCGGAATATACAAAAACGCAACCAAACGTTGCACTAATTTTATGTGGGTATTAAAATTTCACAAAAACCAACCGAACGCTGCGCTAAGTTAACGATGAGTTTTGTGCGGGTATTAAATATTAATACCCCAAACCGAACGACCCCTAATTGTTATATGAGTTTAACTTTGACCATTGCTAGTGTTAAAAATCTATTATACTACTAGGTCACTTAAAAAACAACTGCGAGTAATTGCTTCTAATAAGTTGGAACAAGATACTTGAAAATAAGACATCCAACTTGTTGTAACAAGTTATATGATTGTCGAATTTCTGTTTAAATGATAAGTGTAATTTAGCTTTTAGAAGGTCAAGGATTAACAAACACTTAAGGCGAAACAAATTTTGGATCAAATTTTAGGAGTGAAAGTCAAACAACTTAAAAATGCATTAAGAATTCTTAGTTATGATTACTATTACGTAGATTTTAAGAACATTACACACTACTAAAAAAACAGAGATCTCCAACCACCCAAATCGGTCGCATATCGGTCGTCAAGTCGACCGATCGGCGACCGATACGGGTGGTCAGAGAATTAATGGTAACAAAAGCCCTGCGACCGAAATTTGGTCGAAATTTCGACCGCCATGCGACCGAGTGGCAGTCGCAAAATAGGATAGAAATGTTGACTGATTAGGCGACCGATTTTCGGTCGCCTAACATATGCGACCGACAGTCGGTCGCATACTTGGTCTAAGGTCTGGGATTTACCCGTGACCGCTATGCGACCGAATATCGGTCGCTGACTTGGTCGTAAAAAAATATATTCATCTTTATTGTGTGCGACTGACTTGGCGACTGACAGTAGGTCGCCAAACTGGAAAAAACCTGCAATAAAAAACCTGTTTTCAGGCAGTAGCAACAGCAATAATCAGATGCAAACAACAGAAAACTGCAGTTCAAAAACAATAAAAACAGTAATTCAAACACAACGCAATAAAGCCAAACATTTCAAAAACATCATACAACATTAGTTATATCCTGAAATTGTTAACAATAAAGCTTAAGAGACAATTATCCACTTTCAGAAAAGACTACTCGGTCGAGGCAGAGCTAGACCCGGACTCGGAAGAGGAAGAGGAGTTGCGTCGATGCCTGCTCTTATGCTTTCTTCTCGATTTTTTCTTCTCCTTTTTGGCAAGGAGCTGTTTGATCATGTCCTGCGTTTCTTCTCATTTTTGGCAAAAAGCTGGATCATAACTAGATGGGGCATCAGTAGGCAGCGAATGCGGGACCTGTGAGGTCTGAGTGTCATCACCCGCAGAAGCTGAAGTCTCGCCCACAGGTCTCTTGCCCGACCTTCTTTTAAAAACTTTAGGGCATAACTTGTTCATCCCTGTTGAAACATTCAAATTGATTTATCAACTATATAATGAGAATACATAATGAGAATACATATCTAAAGTGCTGAGAATAAATAAATTTATCAACTAAGTAAGCACATCACAATCAGAAAATGAGAATACATAAATCATATTATGTTCATATGTACATTGCACGAGCTCTGCATCATCCTTGTAATATAACATGCAACCATTAACACAACAATGAATCTTATGAGAAGTAAGGCCTAATGAGGAAACCAATTTCTTAGTGAAGTAATAAGAAGTTGGTAAGTCCATGTTAGTCGGCTTTAGTTCATTCATAAGGCCTATGATGGAATCCATGACAGCTTGAGAAATACTATAATCTGATTTGATACTTTGCAATCTGACAGCAACAGACAACTTGGAATGTACCGAGCCCTCATGGAATGGACGACTTTCTTCCTCCAACATTTTATAGAATTCACTTGCCTCGGCATTGGGAATGTGCTCAGTGTTAGGCTGTGATGTACCCGGCTGCATGGGATCATTATCCGGGTACATACCAAAAGCATCATGAACCATATCATCCATTCTATAATCATTACGGTCTGGTTCCAAAACCGGAGAACTACTAGTGCCATGAATATTTTGAAGCATTTGAATGTGCCCCTGCAAATCCCACGGCTCTCCATGATAACGCCAAATATAGTAATCTGGCATAAACCTCCTATCTAACAGATGCAGTTGTACGGTCGTTATATCTTGGAGGGTGCAGCATTTGCAATTTATGCAGGGGCACTTAATTGTACCACGCCTTATAAAAGGTTCGGTTGTTTTTGCTAAAGCAACAAATTCCTGAAGACCCTCTTCAAATTCAGGCCTTATCCCCCGCCGACCGGGGAAAAGTCTATTGTCCATCCACAAACGACGTGCATTAAAGTCCATATCTACGCAAAAATTGTAAAATTGAGAACAATCTAATAGGTACGATTTTTAATAATCCTAGCCTTTTTTTAATATCCATTGGTCCGTTTGAATTCCATATTAATTACTATTAGCAATGCAATACAAAACGCATACAATTTATCCGGTTTAGGCATAAAATGTTCCAAACATGAAGAGTGCAAACAACAATCTCAAAACCCTAATTTTAAATGCATAGCAAGTATCCCAAACACCACAACCCATGACAAGGCATCAACACATTGCAAACAACTCTACCAAACAATTCCAACAAATCACAACAATTACCATAATTAATCCCAAACATCACAACCCTATATTTAAAGTTCATCAACCCAAAACAACTTACTCGACATCAAATTATATAGAATAAACCAATTATAACTAACAACTAACATGTAAACAACATATAGGCTGAATTATTTAAAAATATATATATAAATTCGGATTATAAAACCAAAAAAAAAAAATTATCTCAACTTTGTTTGGGATCCAATCGCATGTAACTATGATTCACCAATGTGTTATCCACCCAATAACTACACAAAAAAAAAAAAAAAAAAGTGAATTAAAAAGTCATTATTTGAGTTTTTTAAAAAATAACAAGAATTACTAAAAAATGATATTTACCTTGAATTAGTAGGTGTAGATTGTGTTAGATGTTATGTTGGAGATGATAGAGTAGTAATTTAAAGTTATATGGGGTATGTAATGGCGGATAGTTGGTTATGGGGTGGGGGGGTTCGGTTTTTAGGGATTGGAGGGGATTTGGGAAATTTGAAATGGGTGAGGAAGGGCTGCTGCCCCGTTTTGTTACTGATTTCGGCGACCGCCTATGCGACCGATTTTCGGTCGCATAGGTTTGACTAAAAAATTTAATTTTTCAGCGTCTCACAACCGGTCGCCACTTCGACCACGTTTTGATTTTATTTTTTCCGTGGTTTGTCCGACCGAAAATCGGTCGCACAACTGCACAGACCGATTTTTGGTCGTACAGTGATGGTGGGAGAACTCTGTTTTTTTAATAGTGATACTACCAAATTAAAGTTGGACTTCAAAAGTCGGTGTATTACATGAATTTGGATGAGGAGGTTATTTGGGCAATGAGAACTACACTTCAAGTTATCAATATATGAGGTACGTATATCTCTTAGCTGGCACTTGTATAGTTGTATTCAGCTTCTTCTAGTATTATAAGTAGTGAAATGATTAATGGTTGCATCTTATGATTATAAATTTGGCAGTAACTTTTTAATGCTGCAAGACATTACAGCAAAATATAAGTTCCGAAAAAAATGGACAACATAATGCATCGTGTTTCTGATTATTAGCTAATCCTTTTAAGGATTACGTGAGTTTACAAATTGCTTACACATATTGGAAAGTCGAGTATCTGTCCGTAAAAATTTAAGCTTTATAAATTGTTCACAAATTGCTTACACATCTTAGGAATAGGTCTATTACATATTGGAAAGTCGAGTATCTGTCCGTTAAAATTTAAGCTTTATATAACACCGAAAAATAAAAGCCACAAAGTAAAGAAAATGGAGATTAACTCAATATTTAACAATTAAACCCAAAAAAAGGTAAAATATAATGATGACTAGAAAAAAGAGCCCATCACGAAAAACACAAATTTAAGTCGATCTGTACTTTGTATAAGCTACAAAAGTTGAGCAAAAATCAGAGAAGCAACAGCCAGCAACATTTTCACTCTTGACGTGTATCCAGCAGAATTTGAATCTGAATTAGATGCTCCTGAAATCAAGTAAAAAATTCGAAATTGGGTTAATATAAAAGAGTCAATAATTTTCAACCATAATATAAAAGAAAATCACAAGAACAAAAATTAGGAAACTAGACTTCTTGCTTCATAATAACAAGCTAAGCTGTACTGGTGAATAATAGGAGAAATTAAAGAGAACGTTAATCAAGTTAATCGTTACTTCATGATAGAACAAATTATTTAGTTAATTATATATCTCAAAATGCCTCTTCATGTGTATGCCTAAATTTGCTAAAAAAAATCTGATAGGTCAAGTGCATGTGTGCAAATTCTTTCTGACAATAGGTGACTGTCATATTTGAACCCAAAATCTCTGTTTGTTATGATACCATATTAAAATGTGTAACTTTCTCATTTTGAAACTTTCCAATAGTTCGGAGAATGGTTAAGAGTGACATACCTTTAAGACATCCAATGTAGTTAACAGGTTGTCCACATCTAGCAGGCAACATTTGAGCCTCATTGATATTAATCCCAGCTTTCTCAGCTGCATTGCTCCCTTTAATGCTTACCATTTGACATAGACATTCAGGCATATTCTCTATTACATCCTTGAGTGGATTGCAACAACTTTCTGGTGGATCCCCTCTTGTTCCATTAAAAAAGTTCATGCATGGCAACAACCTGTTTATACATGAGTTCCTGTCTTGGCCCATAGCTTCTTGCACCATTACTCCAGATAACAGTATCATGATCAGCATCATAAACTTAACCATCTCCATTTTTTATGATACTCTGAATATTTGTTCTTTTCTTTAGTACTATATTGAGTTCTTGTCTCATGAAATGTTAATGTTACGATTATATATTTTGTAGGTTGGTTGGAGTTGTTTATCTAACAGTGTTTTTAGAATTTCATAATTTAGTCATAACACGGCAAAAATTATTGTTAAGATAGGTTCAGCTACTACCCTACTTCTCAATGTAGCCATTTTCTTAATCTATAGTATCATTTTTCAACCCTCTCATCACCACCCAAATTTGGAAAATTTGTCTTGCAAAAGATTATTTTAGGCACATATAGTTTAACAACTTTTATATATGCGGTTCCAAGACGATGATGAGATCTCCAAGTCCAAGTCTAATATATGTCCATCTATTAGTTTAAAAATTGACAGATAAGAGTACGCACAACATTTTCTGCAACATAACTATAAAGTATTTATATGTAAAAAAATTAAAAAGCATGATGAAAGTCAAATTATGTTACAAAACTTACAAAACGGGAGTACTGATTTAGAGAAAAATTCAATTTTGCACTTTTACTCCCGCTATTTGGGTCTCTAGCGCACTTGTGGTCTATTTGTTATCAGATGTTACACATTTAATCTTCAACTTAATCGCAATTCGTGATAATAAATGGATGCCACTTGCACCACTAATCACTGCATAAGTCATATTTTTTTGTTACGTTATCTTTCACGCTCACTCCACCCCAAAATATGTTACTCCTTAAAGTCATTTATTGAAGCGGAAAATTTCGAAAAACTTGACTATATGAAGCTAATAAATGAGTTGAAAAATAGCTTTTAGAAATTGAAGTAGTGTTGGGACATGCATTTATTCGGGGAAAAGAAAAAGTAGAAATTTTTGTAAGTGGGAAAGTTTTTCGGCTCAAAAAGTGGTTTGGGTTTTGAAAATCCATCTTCAAAATTTGCCAAAAAACTATTTACTTTGTATAGCAAAACACGGTTTTGAAATTATTTTTGGAGAAAAGAAAATCTTTTCTATGGACAAAGGAAAAGCGAAGAAACTGAAAGGCAAAAATCCATTTAGACCAATTCATAGTAATTTGTCAAAATTGGCACTATGTCTATTGTAAGTCTAACACGTTGCGTCAAATGAATCATGGTTTACTTTATTAGTGAAGTGAACAAACCGGGACCGACATCTAAGGTCTTTCTTCTTTAACTTTATCTTTGTAAGTTGTGGAGTTGGTGAGATGTGACTTGTAGGAGCCTTTATTCTCTGAATATTTCCTATTACCATCTCATATACTCAAACCCATCATTTCATTTGAATCAGCCTCCTGGTAAACGATGCTCCATCTATATTCACGTTTCCGGAATATAACCACACAAATTTTTTCTCATATTTCACATCTTCTTTCTTACTTAAACTTCGTGTTCAATTAAAATATAGCATAAATTGAAACAAATGAAATGTATCACAAATCAAGTCGCGTTCCTAGTATTGCCGTATGTCAATTTGTCAACGAGGTCAAAGATGAGATGGAATCATGGGAAAAATAAATGCGGACAAAAAAAAATCAAAACAAAACATTAAGTAGAAGAAAGAAGAAAAGGAATTGCGAGGACAGTGCGTTATTATATTCATATGTATTGTCCAATGAATGAATCATTCTACGGTGGCATAAAATATTATTAGTACTAATCATGAAAAAGATACCTAAATGAAAATGATAAATTTATTAGAACCAGAATGTAATTGCAAAGGCCAACTTATAATATATATACAGAAGCCATCTGTGTCGATTTACCGAATTTATATTTAAAAAGGACAAAAGAAAAGGAACTAAACAGAAAGTAAGACCAAGTATCTCTCCACCTCTCCCATTACAGATGGGTGCAGACAAACTTTTCCTATCTATTTGAGGTCCGAACAAGCAAAGCATTATAAGATTCCCCTTTTTTGACAAAATCATAACAATAAGATAATACTAGGATGGAGAATCCGTTATCTTTTATGGCATCACTCTCCCCAGAAAAATACATAAAAACTGAAAAGCAGACCTTTCTTGTCTTGCCAGCCAGCATCCTCAACTGTACCAGCCATTCCAGTATGGGCTAATTGTCACGCAGAGCATCACTTGATCCCCAAAAAGAACAAAACTACGACTGATGTCAGATCCATCTTTCCCCACTTCTCTACACATTATGGGTATTCAATAACTGGACCCATTTCCTATGCTTTATCCTCATTGTTAACAGTTGCATCCGAAACTGGTTTGCCTGGTTTCACCTCATCAACGGGAAGTTTGATTTTTGGTGAAAGTCTTTTGGCTTCCTCGACTGTATAGACGTAGATTTTTCTAACCATGCTGCAGAACTCACTGTACCACAATTCCATTTACACCAAAAGAACTGAAGTCAGTGATGAAACTTTATCTCGCCTAACTAGAACAAAGCTGCATAAAACTAATTCAAAAACAGAAAGCCATATCTGGTCCTTATTTTTCCTTTCCAATGTAGCAAGGAACTGGTGTTAAAAAGATTTTAACAGGACAAATACTACATAGTTTTCAGTAACATTGTCTTTCACAAAAAAACTAATACTCCAACAATCAGGTTATGCAAACCCACCGTGAAAAAGTAGTTTCAAGAAGCATGGAATTAACATGACCAAAGATGATGCACATTTCACAAAACTTGTCAGTGGATTGAAATATTAAGACAACTTAGGGTACTGATTATTGTCCATTATCCAAATTGCCTGGAAAATGCAAGTTATATCCTTGCAAAAGGAACTTTGAATAATCAAACACAACAAGCAGTTATGCAAAAATGAACAATGAAACATAATTAATGTTGTTAGACTTACTGCCATGGATCATCTCCAACCATCATCATGTCATCCTCATCATCTGTGTAGACCACTTGCCATTTCTTGGTAGATCCACAAAGTTCACCTTCAATCTCAAACATCTCCTCCAATTTCTTGAGCAGATCTTCATAACTATCTAATCTCGTGAGATCAACCGCTCTCCCAACTGCCTTTCCTTGCATATGAACCTAAGCAAAATATCAAAAAGTTCAAGTTAAAGAGCTATGTAATTCTTATTTGGCAAAACAAGGGCACCATAAACAGGTCTATTTCTGCACTTAATAAAAAAAGTGAACAAACGCCACCGGTTTTTTTTCCTTTTTTTTTTCAGGGCGGGAGAGGGGGGGGGGGTCCTCTACACCATATCCTTCAAACTAGTGTCGCAACTATAAGCTAGGTGATAGCTACTGATTTAACTCTCAATATATTGACATTACAAAATCACTCAATTGCGCAAATATAAATAGTCCACATAATCATCTGCTTGTGAAAGGGAGAATTCAGAACACAACAAAATAGAACAAGGTTAGAGTACCTTAGTGCAACTCCGAATTTGTTTGCTTTGGGACTCGTGTGGAGACCGCAGAGATGACTTTTCAGGCTCACAACTTACTGACGGAACTTCAGAACGGGTTGGATTTGATGGTTCTGAGTTTTGTTCAGAATCAACATCTACAGATGGAGCTGGCTGATCCTCTATTACAGCACTTGGCATAGCAATTGATGAAGTTTCGTCAATGGTCGGACGATCCAGCAACTCAATTCCGAATAACCTATATCCATTAGCCTGTCTCTTTTCACTAGCAGGTGCAACAGACTCAGTACATGTCTCCGATTGACTTGACCAGTACATCGATTTGGAGGAAAGAGGCGTGGAGCCATTCTCAGCATAACCCAGGCCCTTTGCAGCAGAAGAAAGCTTGGGTGATGGATAAAGATCTCGCCCACGAGATGGATCACAGTACGAGAATGCTGAGGGAGAATCAACAGGAGACTTCCACATTCCTACATAATGAGAGTTGCCAATATGAGAATATGTACTTTAGAAGTCAGAATGTTAGAGCACTACAGAAAGATTCCCCACCTAAAGCAGGAAGTTCTTGTACTGGTGACGGTAAAACTGGCGGACGAGCACGCTTATTTCTTTGAGGAGGCTGAGTGTTTGTAGGTGTTGCCGTGACAAGCGGTTCCATTTCCCATGGTGAAACTCTATCTGGACGCAAAATTGATGATGGTTCATCCCAGTGAACCTGAACAAATCAAATGCATAAAGTGCATTGTTAGCCACTGTCTAAAGGATAAGGTGGCCAAGAAAATGGAAAGAAAGTAAAACCACAGTTACAGTAACAGCTGACAATACTCATACAGATACAAAATAAAAAATCACCTTCAAGGATCTCCATTCAGAATCTAGCCATCTAGATGATGTATTATCACCAACACCAACAATTGTTCCACTGAACCTATAAAACAGACGAAGTAGCGAAGTTTTAATTGAGTTTCAGAACCTTAGTCCTTCAATTAAATTGAGCATAATAAACAGATCTCCAATACCAGAAAATTTATTATATTCGGAAGCTCTACCTTCTCTCTGGAACTTCCTCACCCTCAAATCTCATCTTAAACCTCATCCCAACAGAAAGCTTGTGATTCCGTGCTTCAAGATATTTGTTCACACTTACAATGAATTCTGACTGACTAGTCCTGCAAATCAGCAATTTTTTACAGTTAAATAAACAGAGCAAGTTAAAGAATCATGATTTAGACCAAACAAGATAAAAGTTGAAATGACTGCCAACACGCAGATCTGGTGGCATTCTCAATGAAATATGACTAGCATCACTTCATAGAACAGGACCGAAAATACATGTAAAGCATAAAAATGGCACATGGGGACAGGAATCTCGATCGTCTAAAAGAGAGATAAATCCCCAAGATGGGAAGGGAGGAAAAACCCACCTGGGCTTATAAAACACCGAGAAGAGGGTCCCAGTCGAGATGGCATGAGACGCAGTTGCGAGGACACCCAGATGCATACTGTGACTTGAAATGACAGAAGATGGCATATTATTTAGCTGTCTCATGAGTCTCCTAACACCAACTCGAAGCTCCCCATTCTCTCCCCTGAAGAGATACAAATGAAGTGTTGCGAGGATTACCGACGAGATTTTAATACAGGAAAGAAAATGACAGTTCCCGTAAAAATAAAAAAATAAAACTGATGTATGTTACTCGTGAACTTGCCTCAGAAAGATAAAAGCATCTCCAGCAACCAATTTCTTTGCACTGACAAAAACACTCCACCCAGTTGTGAGCAAGTGACGCCTAGGTTGACCTGAATGTGGAATCAACATTTATAAGAAAAACTAACACAGTGGTATATACACAATGGAAAAAGAATCTGTATACCATATAAATCATAGGCTTGCACCCTAAACCGACAAAAACATGAGCTATAGCTTATGGGCCTTAAGTTGATTTGAGGAAAATGCAGAAAATGAAACAAAAAAAAAGCGAGAGGACTTACTATTTGCTAAGTAGCGGGTATATCCCAACAAAAATCATCTCTGGCCTGACATAACTAAGTAATGACCATACAAGAAGGGTCAAGTCCAACTTAGAGATCACACACTGACAGAAATATCACTCACTAGATCGAATGTAGGAGGTCTCAATGACATACTCTCAACCCCCCCCCCCCCCCCCCCAAAAAAAAAAAAAAAACTCCCTTTATAAACAACATAACAGACCCAAATCAAAGATTACTTTAATCTCAACTTCCTTGTTACAACAACCACAGGAAACAAACCAAAACACTCAATTCCTAACCTCGAAAAATGTGGCGAAAGTGCCATTCATTGCCATGTAGATCACTAGCGACCAACTCCTGCCACGGAGGCTGTTGGGACATATCCTGGCCAATGAGAACAAATACATGGTGGTAGAGGAGTTCAGAAGGATGAAGCCAAGATAAGGCATAATCATGATATAAAAACAAACTTTCCAAAAAAAAAATATGAATAAAAGCTTACCAGTGGAGGCAAACATTCATCAGCATGCCGTCTAAGAACAGAGAACCCACCATGGGTGCTCGTATCAGACGCAGTAAGAGTCTTGCAAAACGAATGGATAGTGCACTTTTGTGGTTCAGGGAGAGGAGGATCAGGGCTTGTGATCTCCCCTTGCTAAAACCACAGAAGAAAATGCAAGATGTTAAGAAAGAACAGATCTATGTTTCAAAAGTGTGATGTGATCAAATAAAGAATCTCAAAGCTTTAACGGGCGGCACTCACATCTTGTTCAGGATGCAGTGTTATCTGTGCATACACCTCATCTGTATCTGGCTCAGCCTAAAATTGATAATGGTACTTGTTACTATAATTTAACCATAGGAAGTGAAATTAAAAGAAGTCATTTTGGCACCTACCCGAAGATGAATATTCATCACTTTGCATAAAATTTTAGCAGGCAAATTGAAAGAAGGAAGTTGTTGGTCTAATCCCTGATGTGTCGATGCTTCAAGCTGGATATAGGTTGCAATCAAATTGAATCACAATGAGTTAGAAAGGAAAATGTATCATTAGATATTCTCAAGAACGGACTGGAAAGCAGTATTAGAACTGAGGGTTTATATGTTTACAAGAGAAAATTCATAAGTCCATAAAACCTGAAAAGATAAACGAGGAGCCTAGAATTATGAAGAAGAGAAAATACCTGTTCCATGTGACCTTGTGGGTAATAATAAACCCGTTCCCCTTCACGAGGAACTGTTACAAGAGGTCCAGCACAGGCATGCCAGAGTTCCTTGTATAATGCATCATTTGGAGCACCTATACAAAGATCAAACCATGTTATTTCCAGCTTTTAAAATAACACATACTGGTCTATGCAGTGGGAAAGTACGGGAATCGGCTACTAGCCTATATATGCCATGCAAGTGCAATAAATGTTATAGCAAATTAAGGAAGTAGCACATTGAGACATCATTATGTGCACATTATAAATACAAGTGTAAGCAAAGACCAAATGCACGACTCATCGGACGCAAGCCAGAGTGAGGACAATTCAATGAACTAGCATACAACCGGTTCACAGAGACGAGGAAGATAATCGGTAAAAGAAACACCAACATCATGAAGAATGAGCATTGAAGAGACTCACAACATGTAATATAATAACGTCCTAATCGAAGATTATTAACATTACATGGAATTAAACAAGAAAATTACCCAAACCTGGATGAGTCCCACCACCAAAATGATTTGCAGCAAGGTGTGCCATAAGAAATCAATTACAAGTCACCAATCCTTTATGCGATTATACGAACGACAACTTTCGAAGAATTTCCAGACAGAAATGATCAGATCCAACTAAAAAAAACAAACAATAAAAAATCAGTATACATCAATCAATAGTGAACAAATCTCCCATAAAAGCACAAAAATATTAGCCCCTTTTAAAATTAATCCACATAACAAATCATACTCAGTATGATCCCACAAGTGGGACGGTGAGGTGTACTCAGACCTTACCCCTACCTCAAATGAGCTGAGACTGTTTCCGATAGACCCTCGGCTCGGAAAACACTCATCAAACTGCTCATAAAGGCTAAAAAATTAAAAATCTCTAACAACTTGTACTTAAAAAATGGAAATTAATAACAGATCGAAACATTTAAGAGAAGTACAAGATCTAACCTAAACTAAAACAAACTCTAGCAGCTAATTTTTATATATCCATAAACAAAACACCTATTAAAAGAAAATTCAATTGTTTCTATATATAACAGCATGATTAAATGAATTAAACAAAGGAAATTCAAATATATTCACGATTTAAAGCAGAAAAATAGGTTACCTTAAGTATTAATTGGGATTTTGCTATTTCACGTCATAATCCACGGTAAATAAGTTCATTTCCATGTACAACACAGTTAAAAAAGGTTCAAAAAAGGAAGATAAATTAAAAATTAAGTCACGGAACAAAGATTGAGCTATAAATTGATTGATTTGTTGAGCTGAAATTAGGGTTTATTGTTAGCTGTTGTTTACAGAGTAAAGCAATGGAGGAAGAGAGAGAGAAGATTGGTAAATGGTCTTTGCCTGGTTGAAGCCGACAGTACTCCTTTTGTTTCTCTCTCTACAATGATATTCATATACTCTAATATAGTAGTATCTATTTTTTTTTAAAAAAAATTAAATTAAATTGTTTTCTTTTTCTTTTTACACTTTCTCTTTTGAATCTAATGTTGGACTGTTTGGAGCAATGGTGTCAACCAAGATTAGACTTTGAACACCAGCATCTACTATACTGGGGTATCTGGTAACTACCTCATCACTTAATTAGAGATTCTGGGTTTAAATTTGTTATGGAATAGCGATTGATGAGAAGTTATACCTCTTAAAATGTGAATTTTGAGAATCCAAAATAAATATATTTAAATGTTATATAAGTTGCGACAATAGAGTTTAGAGTTAAATTTGTGCACATAAATGTTGTTACGTGATTTATATTTCAGTTAACTAATTTTGGTTGGTAGATGTAGCTGCCAATTGTATAAATACCAGATAAAATATTCAAGATATTTTATTTAACCGATACTAATGTATACTCTAATATGCATGGTAGCAATAAGTTCTAAACTATAATTTACATGTTCTCATATGATAATTTACCGATGATAAAGTTTACTTACCAAAAATAATAATGTAACCATGACAAATAAATTTAAATTAGCGTAAACATCAAGTATTTAAGTCCTTTTATTTTTGTTAGTTTGCAAGTTTTAAGATTTGATTATTTCTTCAAGATTTCGCTCCAACAATAATATTCTTAATAAATTACTAAAAATATTTTCTTTTGGGATCTTTCTTTGACTATAACAGAGTCATGTCAATAAAAAAGATTGAGAACTTTGTTAATAAAAAATTAAACTTACAGTATTACCAGCAATAAAACAAATATGATTCAAAAAGTTTCTTGAAGGACATCAACTTAACAAAATTGAGTAAGTTCTATAGTTTACATGTTCTCATGTGGTAATTTACCTATGATAAATAAATATACGTTACTATAAATACTAAGTGCGAACAAATCTTTTTTATTGTACTTTTGAGTTTGCAAGTTTTAAAATTTGATTACTTCTCCAAAATTTAGCCCAAACAAGAATATTCTTAGTAAATCACTAAGAGTATCTTCTTTTGGTATCTTTCTTTGACTATATCACGAGTAATATTAATAAATAGGTGAAGCTAAAATATAGAGAACTTTTTTATCTGAAAAAAAAAAAAGTAATAATTTATAAAATTACCGGCAATAAAAAAATATGATATAAAAATTTAAATAAACGACTTCAACTAAACAAAATTGAGTGATGATATTTATAAATGTTAAAAATCAAGTCAAAACAGTGGATTCACTTGTACTCATAATTAGATCTGATCTTTGAAAGGGGTGGGTGGACAAAGGAAGAATAATAATAGAGGGGGAGTAATAATAGTACTAAATAAATAAAGAAACAGAGAAGAAAAGCGTGCCCCGAAACGCCAACAGGTTTCCTGTCCAGTGTCCACGCGCGTTAAAGCCAACTCTATTGGGAATTGGACATTTTTTCTTTACATTACTTAATTAAGTCTAATTAATTGATAAGAGTGCTTTTAATTGTTTAATAATGGGTTTATTTTATATTGTGTGGGTGTGTTTCATTATTGATGGCTGAGTGGAATTTGACATTAGTGCCCCTATATTGTGGGATTTAATGACATCTTAGTCCCCTCATTAGTTGCCCTGTTTCTCTTGATTTGTCAAATGGGCTATCATCAGCTACAGCCGACTGCTTTTGTTTTAATATACAACCAAATAGTAGTAGTAATGTTCAATTAAGATGTGTTTCTTACACGTGTATTATATGATTATTATATATCTTAATCTAACACAAGAAAATACGCCTGCATTATTAGTTGGACAAATGTACAAGTCAAATAATACAATGCATCTTGTCTTGCAAGTTTGAAACATTATTTGGACTTTCATCTTATATTATGTAAAATGATAATTTTTGGATTTTGGAGTATATTTTTATTATTAGTACAACAAAATTACTCATTATTTTATGTAAAAATATACTAGTAAGTACAATACAAATTTTGTATACTTTCTGGACTTGTCAAAGTAGTAATGACTACCTAGTCATATACGTAATTTATTGAGACCAACAAACATGTACTAGGAGATATGGTATTTCTTTTATGTTCTTTATTAAAACTAAAACAACTCATATTCCATAAAAATATTATGATTTATATCTCATAATGAAAAGAATAACAAAACTTTAATGATACACTTTGAAATTGGTAAGTTCATGATTCGGAAATGAGAAACAACTCAACTATACGAATTTGTGACTAAAACTAATTGTAAAATTGAATAACTAAATTATTTATGAACTAGTTGGCTATCCTTCAAGCCACCATAGAAAATAAAAATAAAAATTTAAGCACAATATAGTGGAAATGGTATTATAATTATCAAGAACCTAATTTTGTCCGCTTCTTTGAACTTTAGTGGAATGGGTCGAACTAATAAGAGAACGACGAAATGGGAAAAGGGTCCCACTATAGTTGGGAAATTGAGTGCATAACCCACTTATACTGGGGAGCCAATCCATAATAAACTAAAGTTTTTCAAAAATGGAGAAGTTAGCTTTTGGTTGGTGCGTACAAATTTTCATATTATTGAGTTATATTATGCTTTCAGCCTACTCTAATTTTTATGTGTTATTGGCGTTCTCTGTTAATTTTGAGTATCGGTACTTCTTTTTGTTGTTTGGTATCGTCATCTTGCATCTCTCGTAGTATATGTTTTCCACTATATTATTTAGCTGAGTGTCTATCGGAAACAGCCTCTTCATCTTGGTAGAGGTAAGGTCTGCGTACATGTCACCCTTCCATACCCCATCTCGATAGGATACCACTGATATGTTGTTGTTGTTGCAGTAACAAGTTAACAACCTATCTAAAAGTTTAAAATACACGAATTGTATAAAATTTTATTTTAACAGTATGTAAAACTTGAATCTACAGTTAAGGAGACAGCATGGGATGGACATGCAGAGGAAGCAAAATGGAAGTGAAACTACAGAGGTGTGACTGTGGCCCAATAGTAAGCCGTGAAATGAACTCCACATATGTGCTTTGGTTACTTAAGGAGAGAACCTTAGCTACTTCCAAAGTAACTAGACAAAATTGTTGTGTGTTTGTTGGAAGGGTACATTTGTAACTTTAAACCAACAATAGCCAGACAAAAGACTAACCATGGTTAAATCCTTGAATTGACTGGAATATACTGTCTTTATACAGCTAAACAAAAGCAGGCAAGTAGCTTTCATTTATATCTTCCATTTTTAATGTCTTTATATCGGATATTTCTATAAAGTTTCTTCGACCATAGTTAATTGCCACGTACTATACTACTTTTGCCGGCCAAATATGGAATTCTGAGTCTTTTGTTTCCTTTCTATATTTTGTGCTACATTTTTGTGGACAATCTTCCACGGCCATAGTTTTGTTGGGACCTTCTTGGCCATTTTTGAATCTAAGTTCTAACCAGTTGCTTATAACGTTCAAAGTCGAAGAAGTAGATTCTATTGAATTCGTAGTTTCTACGTTGAATCCGCTATATATTGAGCCACACTTGAATTTGCTATATTAATTTTAGTTGACATTTATATACTTATAGAGTTTAAACAATTTTATACAACAAAAACGTTTAAAAAGACAATTTTTGAATAACAAGATAAAATAAGCTTGAGTTAGTGACCTTGATATATTCTTAAAATTTTAATCACGTAGCCTATTTTGACCGCGCTAAATGAATATTAGTCAGCGATGCAAAATTATTTGAAGACTAGCCACTTCCGGACAAGTCCCAGTATTTTATGTTTAGTTCAAAGTCCCAGTATAAAATATTGTGATCACTTAAACACTAATTCCAGTATAAATACTGAGACTTTGAACATGTTAGTTCAAAGTTTCAGTATAAAATACTAGACTTTATATATATAAAGTTCCAAGGTACTATAAACATGAATCTCATTATAAAATAATGAGACTTTGAACATGTTAGTTCAAAATCTTAATTTTTTATATTGCGACCAATCTGTGATGTTTGACAACACTAATGGAGTGTAAGTGTGCGTGTAGTGACTATTTCTCAATTAATTTTGAAATCGTGGATAATTATACGCGTCCAAAAATGGCTACACATCAAAATCACCCCATTCTAACTGATTTACATTATAGACCGTTAATGTGCACTAATGTTACTAAATGTTCTAATTAGTTCATTCTATAATTAGTTAAGATGAACTATTTTTTTTTGAAGACACTATAGCTAACATGTACAGGAGGGCCACACAAACTGGCTATTACAGCATGGTGCGCTTGCTTAGTACTGGCAATATCCGGGACATGGGATTCCCTTATTACAAACGGTAGGTATTGCAATATTACTATAACAAATAGTCACACTAGATACACTAGGCACATCATTATATAGTGGCGAGAAATTTATTAAAATGTGTTCAAGCTTCAAAGAAGCAATTTTTTTTTTCAAAATGTATAAGTTAAGACTTGATCCTGGGCAGTTTAATTAATTTTGAACACCCTGCACCACTAGGCTAGTACTATCAATTCTATCAAAGATGTTCAAAACGTAATATTTAGCCATAAATAGTTATATTTAACCTATCTGCGCAGTATAATTTTCCAGCGAGATTTCAAGGTGGTGCCGCCACTGTCATTATAGCTAGTATTACAACACACAAGATAAAGATATGTTCCTAACTAGAGGGGGTACCAGAAGCGTCTTGAAATACGAGACTGCTAAGGAAGCTGGAATCAGTTAATCAAGGAGTTGAGATCAGTTAATGAATTAGTTAACACGCAGGGGTAGTTTAGTCATTTTACTATTTTCATATTTTAGTTAGGATTGGTAGTTAGTTAAATACCTAACTTTGTGAAGTTGGTTGTAAAAATTCAGTTCATTAATCTGATTCTTTCTCTTCCATCTCATCTTCTTCTCCTCAGTTTCTCTCTCAACTCATCATAATCTTCTCTAAATAACTTCATGGTATTAGAGCAATGGCCAGAAAAGTGATATGGTACTAAAATCAAAATCGATCACAGCATGTTCTTAAGTTCTTGAAAGAGATTTCATTCACTATACATTTTCTGGGAAATTCTTGAAGAAAATTCTTGCAGACAACAATGGCGAACATAGGAAACAATGGTGATATTCCTGCAATTGTCCAACAACAACAGACCTTGGATTACAATCATCCCTTGTTCTTGCACTCTTCAGATGTAAGTGGTATCTCACTGATTTCCATTGATCAGCTTTCTGGATCTGAAAATTATACTTTGTAGAGTCGATCTATGAAAATAGCCCTGCTAGGAAGAAACAAGTTAGGGTTAGTGATGGAACATATAAAAATGAGGATTATTCTGAAAATTACTGGACACAGTGGGAGAGATGCAATGCTATAGTGCTTTCCAGGCTTATGAATTTTGTGAATAATACTCTCTTAATTGGTGTAGTGTATGCCACTAGTGCACATGCAGTCTGGGAGAATTTGCGTGAGAGATTTGATAAGGCTAATGACTCTAGAACCTTTAATTTGCAGAAAGTGTTCTTTGTGCAACATTGAGTCAGGGGGCAAATTATGTGTCTGTGTATTACTCCAAGTTAAAAGATCTATGGGATGAGTTTGAGGCTTTGGTGTCATCTCCTGGGTGTAATTGTGTTAGGTCAAAAGATTTTGTTGGTATTTGCAAAGGCAAAAACTATATCAATTTTTGATGGGATTGAATGACTCTTATCTGCAAGCAAGAAGCCATATCTTGCTAATGAGCCCACTACCCACAGTAAATCAAGCCTACAACATGATAATAAGTGATGAAGGCCAGAAGGGTATAACTACTAACTCTGGAGTTCTTGGTGCTGCACCTATAATGAGTCGTATGGATCCCTTAGTGATGTACACTAATAATAGGAATGCAGGAAATGCAAGATACAAGAAGAATCAACATCTGTATTGTGAACTGTGTAAAATTAAAGGTCATAGCAGAGAAGGGTGTTGGAAAGAGATTGGTTACCCTCCAGACTATAGATCAAAGAAAAGAAATGAGTATGCATCTTCTTACAAACCCTCTGGTCCCTCTGCTTATAATGCATTTACAGATAGTTCTATTAGAAATACTGCACCAGTGGTTCAGAACCAATGCCTTCAAGGAAATCAGGAGTGGCAATCAAATGCTCACTTTCAAGGATCAGATGTGTCACATAAGGATCAAACAAGGACCTGTACGTTCTCTAAGGAGTAGTATGATCAGATTCTCCAAATCTTAGGAAACAGTGGCAACAATATCTCAGCAAACATAGCAGGTACTAGCAGTGCTCTCCTAGTGTCTAATAGTTCACAAGAATGGATCATAGATACTGGAGCCACAAATCACATGGTGTCTGACATTGCCTTACTAGATCAGAAAAAAATAGTCAAAAATATGAATCCCAAAAAGGTGTTTCTACCCAATGGAGATATTTCATATGTGACTCACACTGGGACAAGTACAATCTATGACAAAAGTAGTGTAGACAATGTTTTTCATATCCCTCAGTTCAAATACAACCTGCTTTCAGTCTCTAAAAGACACAAGAGCTAGGATGCTCAGTAACCTTCTACCCTAAATTCTGTGTGTTTCAGGATCTTTATAATGGGAGGGTGAAGGAGATTGGTAAGGAGAAAAATGGTCTTTACCTGCTGGTGAAACATGGTCAGTCCACTGGAAGAAGTAATGGGGTCAGCTTAGCTGTAAATAGTATCAGTAATGAAGATGTTAGCATATGGCACAGAAGGTTAGGACATGTTTCTTCTAATGTTCTAAGGAGAATAATGCCTGGTGTAGCTGAGAAAATAAACAATGTAATAGATAGATGTTCTGTTTGTCCCTGTGCTAAGCAAGTTAGGTTGTCATTTCCTATCAGTCACAATATTAGTGAAAATTGTTTTGACTTGATTCATGATAATGTTTGGGGTCCATACAAAGTCCCTACAGTTCATGGTCATAGATACTTCCTTACTGTTGTTGATGATCTATCTAGAATGACTTGGGTGTTTCTATTGAAATTGAAATCTGATGTGTGTGTAGTCCTACAACAGTTCTTTTCTGATGTAAGAACTCAGTTCAATTGCGATGTCCAAATGATCAAAACTGACAATGGAGCAAAGCTTCTTAATTCTGTCTGTAGCAAAGTATTTAAAGACTTTGACGTCATTCATCAAAGATTTGGTGCATATACTCCACAACAGAATGGAGTAGCTGAAAGAAAACACAGGCATATCCTATAGATCACAAGAGCCATAAGGTTTTAAGCTAACATTCCTCTCAAGTTTTGGGGAAGTTGTGTATTAGAAACAGTATATCTCATAAATAGGATGCCTACAGCAGTCCTAGGTCATACCCCTCATTATGAAAAATTGTATCGCAGAAAGCCATCCCTATGACATCTAAGGGTGATAGGTTGCCTTTGTTTTGCTAAGGTAGTCAATGAGTCTGATAAGCTACAACCAAGAAGTAAGCCATCTGTTCTTATGGGCTACTCAGAAGTCTAAAAGGGATACATCATCTATGATCTGGGAAGCAAACAGTTCTGCATTAGCAGAGATGTAACATTTAGAGAAAATACCTTTCCTTTTAAGCTACCTCACTCACACTCTTCTCTATTTGTTCACAATACCACAAGGTCAGATAAGGACCCAATACAACTGTTTGAAGACACTGAATTACATCAAGACATTATGGAAGCTGGTCAAGAGATAGACTTAGACTTTCATCTTCAGCACTCTGAGGAAAACACAACATCATCTGAGGTGTCAATGGATCAAGAAGTAGCCCATGAGGAAGTAGCAATTATAGAACAACCAGTCAATCATGAGCCTAATACTACTAGGTCAGGCAGAAAAACTAACCTACCAGTCTGGATGAAAGACTTTATCTCACTGAATGTTCATCAGGATCAACCATATTCACTAAACAAATACCTTAGCTATGACCATATTTCTCCCAAATACCAAACCTACTTAGCATCATTCTCAGCTACAGTAGAGCCTAGATCTTACTCAGAAACAGCTCAAGATCCTAAGTGGATAGAAGCCATGAAAGCTGAAATTGAGGCTTTACAATATAATCACACCTGGGAGATAGTTACTCTTCCTCAAGGCAAGAAACCTATAGGATGCAAGTGGATATATAAGATAAAATACAAGGCTTCTGGAGAAGTAGAGAGGTATAAAGCCAGACTAGTAGCTAAAGGCTATAGTCAGAAGGAAGGTATAGATTACCAAGAGACCTTCTCACCTGTGGTCAAAATGGTGACAATTAAAACAGTCTTGTCTATTGCAGCTGCAAAACAGTGGCACGCTCATCAAATGGATGTATACAATGCATTTCTTCAGGGTGATCTCTTTGATGAAATCTACATGGACCTGCCACAAGGTTTTAAGAGCTAGGGGAGAATCAAGTATGCAGGCTCATAAAATCTTTATATGGACTTAAGCAGGCTCCAAGACAGTGGAATGCAAAGCTATCTGAAGCTCTACTGAGGTTTGGCTTAATCAGAGTCAACTGGATCATTCACTGTTTACTAAGAGAACTACTAATGTTATGATAGTGGTCCTAGTATATGTTGATGATATGCTGATAACTAGGGACAATCTGGAAGTAATTCAAGAAACTAAAAGAGCCCTACAACAAGCTTTTAAGATGAAAGACCTAGGGGAGTTAAAGTATTTCCTAGGAATTGAGTTTGCAAGGTCAGCTCAAGGAATCCTTATGCACCAAAGAAAATGTGCTCTAGAATTAATCTCAGAGTCTGGACTGAGCGGTGCAAAACCAAAACCTGCACCTACACCTATTGATCCTAATACTAACCTCACTACTAAGGAGTATGATGAGTATGTAAGGAAGAAAGCTACAAGCAAAAATGCACCTGAGGACAGACTGCTTTCAAATCCAGGAAGCTATCAGAGGATAATTGGGAAACTGTCGTACTTGACCATCACTAGACCAGACATTGCATTCAGTGTACAAACTCTAAGCCAATTCCTTCAGCAACCTCAACAATCTCATATGGACTCAGCATTGAGAATAATCAGATATGTGAAGAACCAACCAGGACAAGGGGTGCTTTTATCTAGCAAAATATAGAATAATATTACAACCTATTGTGATGCAGACTGGGCTGCATGCCCATTCTCTAGAAGATCAGTCACTGGATTCTTTGTGAAGATAGGAGAGTCATTGGTGTCTTGAAAATCAAAGAAACAGACCACCATATCCAGAAGTTCTGCAGAAGCAGAATATAGAAGTTTAGCCTCAGTAACAGCAGAGTTAACTTGGCTTGCAGGATTAGTTAAAGGAGTTGGAATGGAAATTAAGTCTCCTATTAAAGTATTTAGTGACAACAAATCAGGACTGCAGATAGCAGCCAATCCAGTGTTCCATGAGAGAACAAAACATATTGAAATCGACTGTCACTTCATAAGGAAAAAAATTCAGAAAGGGCAGATTGAAACTGAACATATCTCAACCAAAAATCAATCTGCAGATCTTCTGACAAAAGGATTGAACAAGGTTCATCATTTATATGTGATGTCCAAGCTAGGATTGTGGAATATCTTTGCACCTCCTAGCTTGAGGGGAGTGTTAAGGAAGCTGGAATCAGTTAATCAAGGAGCTGAGATAAGTTAATGAAGTAGTTAACACGCAGGGGTAGTTTAGTCATTTTACCCTTTTCATATTTTAGTTAGGATTGGTAGTTAGTTAGATACCTAACTTGGTGATGTTGGTTGTAACAATTCAGTTCATTAATCCGATTCTTTCTCTTCCATCTCATCTTCTTCCTCTCAGTTTCTCTCTCAACTCATCATCATCATCTTCTCTAAATAACTTTAGAGACGACATATGAAGTGCGATGGTTCTTCAAAAATGATGGTAGAGTTCAATTTTTAGAGTGAGCAACAAACTTTGCTAGGCGTTTATCTACCTCATTTAGCTCCCCGTAAGTGTGGGTCACAGGAGGATCATCTAATGTGTGGAGCAAGAACTTGCTGTTAGAGAGAAAAGTTGCATAAGCTAATAAGTTATTTGAGGATAATATAGCAACTAGAGCATAATTATACTCTAAAATGTTGGGATTATAATATACATATGATAGAATGAGTAAGAAAGTGGTTATTGGCTAGATATAAATAAAAAGGCTAAAATTTTAAAACTAATATAATAATAATAATAAGGAAATTCGTAGTTTTAAAAAGTAAATACATATTTAAAATTGTGCATTGTATACTAGTATGTAATATAACAAACTAGAGGTTCAATTACAAATAATTCTTGCATTACCCTATATCATGTTTGGTCGTTTATTTTCTCATTCATATACACAAAGTATGTATAAGTTACGTAAAAATTTATGTTAGTATATGGAATACAAATATTGATATTAACAATACTTGTAAAATAAATTTAAAATGAAACTAACCATAATATTAGTTGTATGTGCTAAAATTGAATATTAGACAAGAATATTTTTTAAACAACAATAATTAATTTTATGTTTATGTGGACATGTGCTATATCAATATTAGTAAATACTTTTCAGATTAGATCTAAGTTTACAATCTGTATGTATAAATTAATGTTGTGATATGGATTAACTATAGTAATAATAACAAGTAAATAGAATAAAGAGTAAAGGTAGTCCTATTGAGTGAGTTAAATGGAAGCTTGGTATTCGACTAATCTTTACAAAACAATCATTTATAATAATAGTGATCAATGAGTCGTGAATGTTTACAAGCGTGGAATAAGATGTATATATAGTATATCATAACATTAGAGGTTCCTATACATTTTTTGACACGTGCCCTATTATGAATAAAATTTTGTCCCTTTGTGAATTGTAGATGTGGTGTTAGTGTACGATCAATGAATATTATATTTTTCCGTACTGTTGCACCGGCCAGGTATCTTTTTGAGCCTTCGAGCAAGGAATCAAATATTTACACAAGTCTGCATCAGGTGGTAGGCTTTACAGTTAGCTACATACTCTTATGGCCGGAACTATTGAAATAAATAAGTGTTGTCGGAATAACTTTTGCTTAACTCATACACAAGTTCTATACCAACAACACCAACAACAACATACTTAGTGTAATTTCACAAGTGGGGCCAGGGGAGGGTGAAATGTACGCAGACCTTACTCCCACAAAGATGGAGAGGTCGTTTTCGATAGACCCTCGGCTCAAGGAGAAATATTTCGAAACATGCTAGCAAAAATAAGATGAAACCACCCATACTAAAGAAAATACTGACAACGAAACTACTGACAACTAAGGCAAACAGACAACAATAGAAGTACTAAAGGCACAAAAATCTATGAACAAAGTATATAATAATAGTACAAATAATAATGTGTCAGAACTCTCACGACTACTACCTAACCGTTTACCATAATCCTCGCCCTCCACGCTTTTCTATCAAAGATCATATATTCTCGGTGATCTGGAGATAAGCCATGTAATCTTGATGTCTGACCCACTTCACTTTGAATTTACTTTCATTTGTTGCCATATGGCCGGCCAAATAGATTAATAAGTGGTCGATACGAATTTTACCTAATACAATGAAGATTTTAAACCATAAGGGGTCGCTTGGTAGCAAAGAGGTGTATCTAATCCGGGTATTGTTAATCCCACTTCCTATATGAGATAACTAATCCCACATTTTTTGCATAAAAATTGTACTAGTACCAATTAGTATCTCCTAGCAAACATGAGATAATATCCTAGGATTATAATCCCTTATCCTTCCTGCCAAACAACCCCTAAAATATCAAGTACTCCATTAAGTTGGAGAAATTGGTAATATCCCTTAACTTAATACTCAAACCAAACAACCCCTGAAAACATTCAAATTCTAGCAACAAGGTCCCCACACCCCGAATAGGATCCACTAAAACACACCATTGGCGCCTCAGTTATTCGAAATGCTCGTAGCTGCTCCTCAGGCGATTCAGATAGTGTCAAAACCCTAGGATTTCAATCGATAAACAAAGAACAATGATGCTGAGAACACCGCCGTTAAAGCGAAGGGCGGAGGGCAAGCATCCGGAAGATAACAGTCCAAACTCCGGCAATCGCCAGCTTATTATCTACGAGGATACGGGTACACCGTTGCCCGTATCGTCTCTCCATAACCCCGATTCATCGTCCGATCAAATGCTCTGCACTTATCAATGCCGCCAGATGGTAATTGTTCCCCTCATTTCCCCCCTTTTATATGAAATTATTGTTATTTTGTGTTTTAAGCTCGAGTTGAATTGACAACTACCTAATTTATTATCGACTCGAAAAGCCAGAGGCGGAGTCAGGTTTTGAAGCTTGAGTGTTCAGGGTTCTAGTCCTTTTAAATTAGAGCATCTATAATTAATAACTTGTACATATTAAATTATGTTTTTAAGATAAATACATGTTTTAGCTGAACACCCGACCAACATGCTAGCTCCGTTCGTGCTTGAAGCTGAGCTACTAGATAATGAACTAATCACATGCAAAGTTTTGTATTATAAATTTAGAAGTGGATATTAGGTTTTGATGGAACTCAAATTGAGTAGAGCATTTGGTAGTGTGGTCGTTGCTATAGGAGGAATACGACTTCCAAGTTGGTACCAACGATAGGACCTACAACATAGAATGACAGACTATAGTTTAATATCTCCTAGTTAAATAATGTATATACCTGCAAGTTGGCATTCATATGTCTCTTATGTTGATTCTTTGTACTCGATTCTTGGGATTTTCTTCATGAGTTCGGTTATATTTATACCAACTTTCTATTATCAGGTGAAGTCAGAGTTTTTTGAAGCATTAAGCAGTGCAGAAAAGCAAGCTCGTGATAACCAATCCAAACTTGAAGCACTCAACAATGATTATCTTAAAGCTGGTGAGTCATCACCATCCACTCTTGTAAAATGTTTTCTTTGATAAACGAGAAATCTTAGAGGGCTAGTAGTGCAGGTTTAATGCTCGGTGGATAATGCCTGCTCTCTTACTACTAGACCAAAGGCTGGGGGTCATCAATCCAGTGAAATATTATCGACCATTTCATGCTTTTATTTCCGCTTGTCCTTTCAGTGCGCTATATAAAAGTTTACCTACTTCAACTGCAAAATTTTTTGGACTGGACAATGAGGATATTCTGATTTTTTAAGATGTAGGAGTTCTTGGTGGAAACATTTAGAAAGAAAAGCGAAGGTTTGTTCCTTTGCTTAAGAAGTCTTTTACGGTTTAATTACAGATTTCTATTGTTAAAAGCTATTGTGAGAACTAGCAATTTTGTAGCGCACACAAATGTGTATACATAAACAGATACATACACAGCTATAAATACATATGAACATCAACACTTTTGCGGTGCTTTCCTTTAATTTAAATCACTCACTGCTGATCAATAGATACATGTCCTAACTCCTAAGGTGGCAAAATTTAGCTTTATATTTGGCCAACTACAGATTTTTTTATAAGATACGGCTAACCATATAACTAGGGAAGTTCAAGCCCTCATTGCAATGTTGGCACTATTATGGAGACCAGAGGTTACTCTACTTGCCATAATATTATTTGCATTTGGATTTCTTTGACTCATGTTTAGTGACTAAAGCATGCTTTTTCTTCTATTTTGCTAATTTCATTTGTGAATAGCCTTCTGTTTTCCCAACGGACCTTTCCACAGGTGGGACAATGACTATATGGTTTGAAATTCACCTTTTGGGGAGAGTATACTGCGGATGTTTTGTTGATGTTGATTTTCATGATGAAAATGAATTGCAAATGCAGATACTGAAAGGAAAAAATTACGGGAGCAATTCCTCAATGCAGAGCAAGAACTGGCTGCTGCTAAAGGACGCGAAGAGGCTTTGCAGGACCAGCTACTGAAGGAAGTCGACGCTTCTCAAGAGCGGCTTAGAAAACAGTTGCAGATGTACAGTGAACTCGAGGTGCTAAATGTTATTTGTTATATCCCATTATTTGTAACATTTTTCGTTCCTTTATGTCACATTCTTGAGATGAATCAGCGGGTTCTCTTTCGTTTGTGTCGTGATTTTATGCTTATCTATTATCAGGGGACTCAATCGATATGACTGTTTTTGACCAATCAAAAGAAAAGAAATCTTTATGACATTGTAAAATATCTCATTGTAGTCTATGCTGTAATTTATCAACTGTCTTGTCGTCTCGTAGGTGAAGTACCAACATGAGATGAACCTTCGGATAAAAGCTGAGACGTCAGCTGCTGCAGCAGAAGAAAAAGCAAGTCTTTTGGAGAGAAAACTAAGTAGTGTGTCAGAAAGCATAGAAAGAGAGAAAAATCGTCTCCAGAATGAGCTTGAGCAGATGAAAAGTGAATCCAAGTTTTCCGTCACAAAAATAAGTAAAACTGTAAGAAGTTTTTGTGTAAAAAAACTAAATGTGGTAATTTATATCCAAAATCAAGTAGTATACCAGGATTTCATTTGCTTTTATATAGCTTGAAAGAGTGGAATTCAGAGCTAGCAATGCTGAGAAAGAATCAGTTCTGCTGAAGGATCAACTGGAAGAGCTAAGGAAGAGACTTGATGAGGTCACTGCATCTTCTACCCTAGAATTACTTGCTTTATTTGGCTTAAATGCAACTCATGAGCCCCACACAAGCATATGCTCGAGCAATGAGAGTGGAGGTCTATCTACTCTTTTTTAAGTTCTAGATTTTTTTTGATGAAGTCTTTCGGCGTTTTTAAAACATACTGCCATAAGTTGTTGAATGTTGACCAACTAGATCCTCTATAGACTTGAAGCCTAACATTTGCCGCTGCATTTGACGTGAAGGTCTAGTTAGGAGATAGAAGCAACCTTTATAGAAAACATGAGTTTTAACTGTTATGGAATGTTTATTCTAAGAGATAACTCCTCTGGACTTGCATGGAGCGGGTTGGGCAGGGTGTACTTGAAGTCTTTAAAAAGTTCTAGATTTTTTTTGATGAAGTCTTTCGGCGTTTTTAAAACATACTGCCATAAGTTGTTGAATGTTGACCAACTAGATCCTCTATAGACTTGAAGCCTAACATTTGCCGCTGCATTTGACGTGAAGGTCTAGTTAGGAGATAGAAGCAACCTTTATAGAAAACATGAGTTTTAACTGTTATGGAATGTTTATTCTAAGAGATAACTCCTCTGGACTTGCATGGAGCGGGTTGGGCAGGGTGTACTTGAAGTCTTTAATATTATTTGCTTGTAGTGGTGGCTTCTTGGTTTTGCCATCGTGCATGTCTTTCTTGCTTGGAAAGTATTGGCTAGCATCAGATGTAAAAACTTTTCAGGAGAAAAACTAAGTGTGGCAGAATGCCAAGAACTTTCTATTACAGTTGTCTGCATGGTTATCTATGAAAATTATAAATGCACTATAAGCATATTTACCTTGTACTAGTGTTGCTTTCATGTCATAGTAATCGCTGCATTAGTAATCTTTGCCCTAGAATTTGGTTAGTTTCGTGTTTGTTATGCAGGTGACAATTGAAGAGCACACATACAAAAACTACATTAGCCAATACTTGATTGGCTTGCAACATGCATGTTGCTTCCGTATGGTCTTGCATGTTTCTTCTGCTTATTTTTCTTTAGTCATCTGGATTATTTTCATTTGTTAGTTACCTGGTTCAACGCTATTCTCTTGTTTTTTTTTCCAGTGCATGCAGCAGAAAATGGAAGCAGAGAAGAAATTGTCAAGTTTCACATTTCAAGAAGGTCATTCTAGTGACAGCAACATTTTGGTGAAGCATTTGCAAGAGGAACTTAGGAGCTATGTAAGTTATTTCCTCTTTCTTAATGGCCGAATTTGTATTCTAACTCCTTTTTATTGGTTCTTTGAGTTGCAAGTTCCCGTGAGAGCTAATACTAGCGCTTACAGTAATGAGAAACTCGTGTTCATTGGGTCATGACTTAGTTAACCAGTTTCAAGCTAATTCTATATTCTTTGGGAAATGGCCTTTTATTAAGAGAATAAATCCTCAAAAGCTGTCCAAAATTTGCTAGTTTCTGGAGCTTAAAAAAATGGCCAGCCTTTTCATTTTAGCTAGGAGAAGGGTGGAGGGGCGGACCCATTAGCCACTGAGTTTCAAACCTTGCCTTATTGGCCCTCGGGGAGGTAAAGTATTCATCGTATATCTTGGGAGTTATTTTGCTCTCCTAAATTTTAGATTATGCTGGAGTAGGTCCTAAGTGGCATGAATATCGCATTGTTCATCAGAACATTTCTTTTCAGTGCCTCTTTTTTGCTATAAAGAATTTTAACTTTGGGTTAGCAAATGTTTGGCTGATACGTCCCGGTTTCTTCACCAGGAGGCTGAAGTGCGGGAAGCAAGAAAGCTTAAGTCATCTCATGAAAACATTGAGTTGTTGAAGGAAAAAGTACTCGAGGAGAAGGGCCGGAGAGAGCGGGCAGAGTCGGAACTGCTAAAATTAGCAGAGCTTCAAGTAGATATGAAGAAGTTAGAAGATGAATTAACTGCCTGGAAATCAATGCTAAAGGACATTCCTGGTGCATCATCTGCTGATGATGTGCCTCGCAAGTTTGCAGCTCTGCAGAGGTAAACCTGTTACGTGATTCACTTTTTCCTTCATTTTGGTGCTTACTCAAAAATGTTTCTTCTTATGCAGTAAATATGTTTTTTTGATGATCTCTATTTCTATCTTCATGCTCTTCATTGATTCAGGTCCATTAGGAGCTTCTTTTGTAAATTATTGATCAACTTTAATGTGGGAAGCTTGCGCCTGACTACTCTGTCTTAACTGTCTAATTTTAAGCCACTGAGCAAATAGTTTTGTTCTTTTTCTTTGCGTAATCATTGTCGTATTTGCTTGAGTACTCTAATCTGAACTTATTCTCTAAACTGACAGTTTTAGCTACCAATTGAACATAAGATTCATTATTTTGGGACATTCCGAGATGTAGATTTAGGAAGGATACCTGCATATTTAGTGCATGTTACGGTTATTCGATGATGCACATATTTTACACCTCAAAAGGAAGTTTCTTTAGTTAGGGTGACTCAAACTTTTTATTTCCTACTTCCTATACTTATCTTTTGTTTTTTGTTACAATAGTACTAAGAGATAAAACTGCTATATGTGAAACTTGACTGATTTCAAAATGAAAATAGGAGCCAGGATGAAATTAGATTCTATCCCCTTTCTCTCAAACGTGTTGGTCCAGAAATTGCATGATTTTCTACCCTGCTTTTGTCTCAACTAATTGGTATTCAAGACCTTTTGTTCCCTTTTCTCTGAAACAGAGAAGTACTTGATAGCATGATGAAGGTGGGTGAGGTCCAGGCTCGACTTAAACAAATGGAGGTGGCTCTGGATGCTGCTGAGCTCGAGAAAAGGAGAGTGGAGAGTGAGGCTGCACTTGTAAAGGAGAAGGCAGAATCTTCAAAATCAGAAATCAAGAGGGTAGAGTTGAAGGTTAGAACATTTTGCATTTGGTGCTTGAGAAATCATTTACTGTAAAGTTGCTTTCCCCTCTTCCCTGGGACCTTTGTTTTCTTCTTGATTCCTACCTTAGAATATGCCATATAAAATCGATTTGGTGTCTCGGTCATTACGTTTTTTTAAACGAATTCCCCCTCATTCGGATTTGTGTTGATATTGCTTTTCCAAATAGTCAAGTCATGTGGTAAAAATTAAGCTATTCCTTCTTTTGATAATCCTATGCCTGCAGTTCAGAGTATACCTTTTGCTAGCCTTTTGTGTGCTTTTTAACTTGTTTTGTATTTGGTCAAATTCTGTTGTAGCTTGCTTCTGTTATGGAAGAAAGGGACAGTTTAAAAACTGTCATTGAGGACTTGAGGAAGCAAAAGAGTATTGGAAGTGGTAGCGAAGTGGTCGGTGGGGCTATTCTTCAGGTTATGGTCCTCGCCCTTTTCTTCTTTTGACAAAATACCCTAATTGATTCTCTCTTTACCTAATTGTGGTAGTTATTTCGTGTCTACAGGAGCTTGAAGCATCTGTTTCGAAGAAAGAAAACTGTATAAAGGAACTGGAGAGCAGTTTATCTGAACAAAAAGAAGTTAATATTCGTCAGCTCAATGAAATAAAGTTGCTCAACGAGAGACTAAATAATGAAGCTAGAAGAATAAAATCGTTGGAGAGGGAGAGTGACCGGTTACGCTCTGAGATAGCTCTCTTGGAGTCCAAGGTTGATTCTGGCTTACTTATTTACTACTGTTGTCTTCTTGTTTTTTCTTAAAATAGATGTATCAGATAAATGATACAGTCCTGGCAGGAAATGCTTATGGGTCGCTGTTTGCCCATGAAGCGTATGAATTCCACGTTCTAGATATCTGTAAAAGCACCTTTTGAGATGCTGCTTGTTTGGTGTTATGCAGCTTATGCCTTCTTAGTATACTTGGGAAGCTATAATAGGAAATTTATTTGCTATATAATCTTAGAAATTTCAAACATATTTTCTTTTCCTTTTGTTTTATATCTATCTTATTATACGCTAGATCCCATTCATGATGCTGATTTGTACACTAGATTGGTATGCTATTTTCATCAAAGCTTCAACAACAGTTCTCCTTTGTTTCCTTTCATAATCTTTGTAGGTCTATTTGACTGCTAAGTGAATCTTTTGTCTGGTGGAATAATGTTATATATGTTGAAGTTGCTTTGAGTACCATGCTAATTTGTCTCTATTTGCATTCATTGTTATTACCCAATTCTATTTTATCAATGAGGATGCAATCTGCTGCAGAAATTACTTTTTTTCTATTCTTTATGCTGTTATACGATACACACATCTGAAGCTTTTGCTACAAACGAAACATTGTTGGTGCTTTAGATCATTGTTCCAATGAGAGGTATAATTACAATATAAGCACACAAGGGCGTTGCCTAGTGGTTAACGAAGTGAGTGAAAACTGGAAACCCTGTGAGATCAGGGTTCAAATCCCAAGAGACAAAAGTTACTCGGTGATTTTCCCATCTGCTAAGCCTTGTTGACAGAGTTACCAATCCCTGTGTGGGTGGGACTTGGGAGGTAGCAAGTACCCAGTGCAATAATTGAGATAGACACTAGCTGGTCCGAACACCACCATTCTACTTTATTTTAAAATTATAAGCCCTTAACCCATATTTAATATCGCTAGGTAACTTTTGATCCCCTTGCAGTTAGGACATGGGGACTATTCTTCTGCCAATACTAAAGTCTTGCGAATGGTCAACACCCTGGGAGTTGAAAGTGAGGCAAAACAAACAATAGAGGCTCTTCAGACCGAGTTGCAAAAGACAAAGGAGAAGTTACTGGCCGTTCAAGAGTTAAAAGAGCAGTCAGGTGCACATAAATTCAATTTTAAGTAGATGCATCCCTGTACTTTGTAGTCACTCAATGCTCTTTGCTATTACTAATCAGACTGCAATTAAGTGATCTTACAGCTATTGTAGTTTTGTGCTCCTTGGCTCTCATTTTGGTTGGGGGCTTTGGTCCGTTGTTTGCCATTATCATAAAAACTGATATTTCTTCTTGATTAAGAAATTTTCTGATTAACTTGGAGTAAGTTTTTCTTCTAAAGATTCATCTTTTATTTTTATCAGACTCGGAAGTGATATATCAAATCACATCTAACTTGAAAATTTCATCGTTTAGGCTGGTTTAAGCTGGATGACTCATAAAACTATTAGTTCAATGATGTTTTTTATTTTTCTAATTAGAACTTAAATAAAGTTAGGATGTATATAATTTAAAAGAAAATTTAGAATCTATTATATATTTTGGAAACACCGGTTTTGGAAGTGAGTATTGGGCAATAATGTTTACAAGATGAATGTTGTAAAATTGCAAATGTTATATGCAATTCGATAAGCTTAGACATCATCACTTGCGAAAGAAGATATTAGTAGCACACTCAGAGAATAAAAATTAAAGGATGTCGTTTGAGACGGTTTGACCATCTCTTCAAATGTGTTGATTAGTAGGTCCCACACACTAGTGATTGTAGGTGTTAAAAGTGGATGAAGTAGACTTAAACTAACATGGAAATATGTTGTCCTAAAAGGCATATTTCGAAATCCATGCAGACTTAACCTAGAGTAGAACAAGATGGAGGCAAATGAATTAATGAGGCGATACCAGCTAGTTGGGTGTGTACACTTACATTAGACATGAATTTTGTCAGAAGTCTCTTTGTTTAGAGAATTTGTTTACCCGGAGAATATTTAGAGAACCTCTAGTTTTGGAGAATCCTAATTGTCTTAGAAGATAAATGATTGAGTCCTTTACTAAAAAAAAAATGAGAAATTACTGAGTATTATAATGAAATAGGTCCAAATTGAGTGGAGAGATATTGAGGACATATATAGCGGACCAAATAGTTTGGGATGGAGTTGTAGTTGTAGAGGACAATTCCAGAAAAGAGATAAGTCAAGGAGTGTACGAGACTATTGTTGCTGTCTTTGATTACAACAACTACAACAACATACCCATTATAATCCCACAAGTGGGGTCTGGGGAGGGTGGGGTGTACGCAGTCCTTACCCCTACCATGACTGCGGTAGAGAGGGTGTTTCCGAAAGACCCTCGGCTGTGATTGACATCCAATAATCTATCAGTTGGAAAATTTTGAGTACGTATGAAATACAAAAAGATACATATTACACTTATTAAAGAACAGGAAAAAGAAGAAAATATAACCATAGTTTGCTTTTTCTGCTTTGGAAAAATATAAACCATAGCTTGGTTTTCCATTTCAAAAGAAAAGACAAAATTTTGCAGTTTCATATATTAATAACAAATTATTTACTTTTTTCTCCTGATTTTATATAATTTGCTAAGAATTGTTATCTGGCACTTCCAAATTCTGTCTCCAGTTAGTAAGGTGTTTCTTCTTTACATTACATTGATGGGAAGAAAGATAATGGAGAAAACAACACATAAGGCTATTTCTTTAGGAAGTTAGTAACAGTCTATTTTTAGGTTGTTCCAATGTAGGCTTTGGTGTTTATGTCTAACGGAGTTTACATGATAGCTTATGTTTAGCACTATTCTGGAAAATTGCCTGGCCATACTTTTTATATCCAGAGTAGTCGGAAATTTTTTGTTCTGCTAATATTTGTAGGTTCGATAAAGTGGAATGGTTGTGGAGGATTCATATAGCAGGTCCAATTTCGTTTAGTGTTGGCGGTTTTTTCGAGCATAATTATCCTGCTTGTTACTATTCTGGATTAGTAAAAATGAGCTGTGTGTCACCCAGAATATCTTTCTAGAAGTTAAATGCTGTGTAGAATTCATTGGTTAACTGCTCTGTTCATTGGAGCTGTTAAGCAGTTGAGTAATAATGTGAATTGTATTTTTACTCTTTTATTCCTCCCTAATCTTCTGCTCTCTCTGCTGCCTTCATTATGAGAATTGGAAATGTCAATTGGAATATATCAATTTTCAGAGAGACCTTTCTGTCATATTTTATTGTTTCTAACTTATTGCCTCTCGAAGAATGCAGCTGATGCTGGTACATTGGTAGTTGATTCTTATGTTTCCGGAAAGATTAAGCAGTTGAAAGAGCAAATTGCAACTTTAGAAAAGCGTGAGGAGAGGTAAAGATATCAGGATTTCTTCGCATTTGTATTGTCATTGATTTGTTATTCACTTATTCGTGTTGAAATATAAGTTTACTCATTCTTCAGGTACAAGACAGTTTTTGCAGATAGGATCTCTGTTTTCAGAAGGGCATGCTGTGAACTTTTTGGATACAAGGTATTACATGCTTCCTGGGATGTGACTGTATTTCGAACTAATATTTGCCACTAGAAAATATTGTCCAGAGTCTAGTTGGCATCTCCACCAATATGTTTTAACTCTCCAGTTTGAACATAAGTCTGGGGACTGTGAGTAGAAGTGGGGTGGGTGTATCTTGTTGACATCTTCAATGGCATCTTCCATTTAAGTGCACGGTGAATCTGCCAGATAACTTTTTTCTACTATTATAATGGTTGAAAAGGCAATTTGTCTCATGAAAAGCACTTTTGTGGCTGCAGTTCTTTCTTGTGTATCAGAAAGAGTTGTATTCGAGTTAAATGTCGCCTGGCATTACTGAGTTAATGTCTATAGTATCTACTGCAGAAGCTTCTAACTAAAAGCTAGCACCATTTTACTCTTTTAGCACTCTTTTACTCAACTCGCGCCACTAACAATAATTGGTATTACGTTTGTCAGATTGTGATGGATGATCACCAGCGTCCAGATGGAATTCCGGTTACTCGGTTTACGCTTCAATCAATCTATGCTCAAAGTGATGATGAGAAGCTTGAATTTGAATATGAATCGGGGAACACAAACATTCTGGTAAGATATCATGTTTTCATTTGTGGGCTTGGTGATGTTACCTCAATTTCACATTCAGGTTTCATTTTTGCAATGTCTTTATGTGGCAGCTTTTAGCGCAGTACTAAAACTTATAACCACTAATATTGTACAAGACATCGGAGTTCTATGAGTTCTTATTTTTGAAGAAGCACAATCATTAAACTTTTGCTTCATTTTGATCCTTTCAGGCGAATAAGTACACCACTCAGCGAGAGATATCCCAACAGGTGTTTAATGATGATTTCTTAAAAACCTTTTATGCAAGTTCATCATAGTATTATTGCCAGTCTTCCAGCTTTGCTATAACTTGGATAGATGGGTCTTTCTTGTTTCTCCATTGTTAATCATCCTCCATCTCCTCTCTCTCTCTCTCTCTCTCTCTCTCTCTCTCTCTCTCTCTCTCTCTCTCTCTTTTATAAATTTGAGAAAAATTAGATGACGATGGGTCACACAGAGGTATTCAACCTACTAAAGTGGCAGGGGTATTGTGTTTTGCAGGTTGAAATTTTCATCCGAAAGCTGAATTCGATACCTGCTTTCACAGCCAATTTAACTGTAGAATCTTTCAACAAGCGAACATTGTCTTGAAGTAACAACATAGTTGCGGTTTCTTCATCCCCTTTCTCCTGCTGGCCAATGTGATTTTAGACTTGATTTTGATGTTAGTGTCGATTGAACAGTGATGATACAAATACGATTGAGGGAGGTGAGTGAGATAGTATTCGTTGTAACATGTGTTGTATATTATTTTTAATTCGTGGAAAGCAATAGAATTACAGAAAGTTGGTATCTTAATTAATGGATCTCAAGCGATCAATCAATCATCGGCAATGAATCCACCAAAATATGAAAATCTAATTTTTGGTTACATAATTTTCATGTTTCTCCGCATGCAATTCTCATTCTCGGTTAACTTTTGTCCCTTTATTTTCTTCACATTCGAAGATTAGGATAAATATGAACCATGTCATGAATATCCGATGAATGACTCAATGAATTAAAACGAGAGGTAAGTGCATGTGACTCAAATTATCTACAGGAGATACTAAGTACAAGTGTGTTACATAAAACTCCTAATATTGTCAATAGTAAAATTTTTCGGTTACTTTTTGTCCCTTTACTTTCTTCAAATTCGAAGATTAAAATAAATATGAACCATGCGAATATATGAATGACTCGATGAATTAAATACGAGAGGTAAGTGCATGTGAAAGATATTATCTACAAGAGATACTAAGTACAAGTGTGTTAGATAAAACTCCTAATAATGTCAATACTAAAATGACTAAAGTTTTCTTAATTCATTTACCCCTTGAACTATTTTTAAGCTCTAGTTGGAGTATATACAATGGATTTCATACTCCTCTAGCAATTATTGTTATTATGTAAAAGATCCTTCTTTCTAGAAAAATGTTCTGCCATTTTGCTATGAAATTTCATTTTCATGGGAAGAATATAGGTGGTACTACAAAACCTTAGTATTACTACTATTATAGAGAAGGCAGTGTCTTGCTTGGGGTCGTCCTGCTTACAGGGCAGTTTCGGAGATTTCCCTGCTTACAGGGTCATTTTGGAGATTTTTGCTGCTTTATTGGATAATTATAAAAAAAAAAACATTGCTGGCACATTCCCACATTACATTAAACTGAACCACCGCCTCTGTAGTATTCTTCCTCCTTAATCTGGCAATCGTTGCATTGAAATAAACATAAAAAGGAGTTGATGTTAATTTTAATGTTTTGAAGTTTGAAGTACTCCAATGGTAACTATTTATCATTATCTTGTATGTTTGTAAAGTCATTGGAGTATTGATAGTTATACAGTCAAGTTGTTTATATATAATATATATGGATCCTCGGCAAACAAAAAAACGTAGCTGCTCAATGAACCAAGTTCATGATAGGAATACAAAACGACGTGAAATGTATGAGCTTGCCCAAAAAAAATGAGCTGTTGCTGCAACGAAGCCTGAAGAAAACGGGTCTAACAACTAAACGTCTTCTTGCAAATATGAATAACGAAAATTCCATTGAACCAACATCTGCAAATCAGGGTAATCTTGTAATTGGAGCGTCATCTGCTATTCTACAAGCAGGTATAAATTCAAGCTTCCTCTTATTTCTTCACTTATTTTGCGGATATATGTATAGCTACTAATGTGCACTGATTATGTTTCTGAATTGTTCATCTTTATTAGTTTGACTGCGCAGCTTTTGCTTGTTCAAATGTTCTTGACAAGGGAAAAAATGTGGTTCATTCTTTTTGCGTCTTTGAAAAAGGTGAGCCTACAAACCTACAATGGTTGTTTACACTTACATATATATATATATATATATATATATATATATATATATATATATATATATATATATATATATATATATATATATATATATATATATATGTTTTGCCATCTAATCGATAGCTGTGTTGAAGCAGGTTCATCATCAGGCACCTCAAATGAACCATATGCTCAAGCCTTCGAGACGAATATGACTGACGGTTAGTATAGTTATATACTGCTTACTTCAGGGTGTTCGATATGCCTCCATTTTCCGCTGCTTAGGGCTGCTCGAAATATGCAGGTCAGACAAATAATAGAAGAAATGTGACTTATAATAGAAAAAATGTGACTTACCGTAGACGAACTGTGACTAATAATAGAAGAACTGTGACAAATATTAATCGATTACGCTCCGAATATATTCCATTAAAAAAGATTCCAGATTGTAAATTCTGCTTTGCCAAAAGATTTGAATATGAATCTCCTGGATTTTGTTGTGGCAACGGTAAAGTTAAGTTAAGTTCTCATCGAATGCCAGCTAGATTAAAAAGTTTATATGCAGGGAAATCTAAAGAAGCGAAACACTTCCAGACGTACATTAGAACATATAACAATATGTTCGCCTTTACATCGCTTGGTGTCAATTATGATAAAGATTTAGCTAAAAGAAATCGTGGTATCTACACATTCAGAGTCCAAGGACAGATGTATCACTTAATAGATGATTTATATCCTAAAGAAAACAAACCCAGAAACTTGCAACTGTATTTTTATGACAAAGACAATGAGCTAACAAATAGAATGGCTTGTTCCGATAAAATAGATGAGTTGATAGTGGCGGAACTGATGGATATACTAAAGGTTAATCCATATTCAACATTTCTCCGATCTTTAACAGAGATTCCAAACTTACAAAATCTTCATATAGCACTCAAATGTGACTCTGGATTAGATCAACGAGTTTTTAATTTGCCTACCACTGATGAGATTGCAGCAATATGGGTTGACGAAAATGACAATGATGTTGTTCGTGCACCGCATGTTCAGGTTTACACTCACAGTGACAAAATACAAAGGGTGAACTATTACTTTGGTTGCTATGATCCTTTACAGTATCCGTTGTTGTTTCCATATGGCCAAAGTGGATGGCGTTGTGGTTTTAGAAAGTGTCAACAACCAGAAAATATTCATAGAGCTAATACTATGTTTGAATCTGAACAATTACCGAGTGTAAAAAATTTTTGTTTTGTTGATGACTACTTTGACATAGAAGCTCAAGCTCTGCAAAAAGGAAAGCGAAAAAGAAATACAGTTTCTGTTCGCGAATACTACTGTTATAAACTACAAATGAGAAATGATGAAGAAGATGAAATTTTACATACTGGAAGGTTATTTCAACAATATTCAGTTGACGAATATATAAAAATGGAAACTCAGAGATTACATTTTGTTACATTCAATCCAGATTTATTCAGAATGGAAGTATTGGAAGGACTTCTCGACATTTTAAGACTTCGGTGAAAGAGATGCTTCTAATGTTGGAAAAAGGTCATTTTTGTCGACTTCTTTTATAGGGGGACCCAGAGACATGCGTCAACGATATATGGATGCTATTACATTAGTACAATCTTTCGAAAAACCCGATCTATTTATAACTATGACGTGTAACCCTACATGGATGGAAATAAAGGAACATTTAGTAGCAGCTGACGAAGCACAGAATAGACCTGATTTGATAAGTCGAATATTCCGGGCCAAAATAGAAGAATTAAAAACGGATATATTGAAATGCAATATCTTCGGAAAAGTTGCTGCTTATATGTATATTGTCGAATTTTAGAAACGAGGTTTACCCCATGCTCATTTTCTTATTTTATTAAGTCCCGAATAAAAACTATTGACATCCGAGGCATACGATGATATCATAAGTGCTGAACTACCGGATCCTAATGCGGAGCCATACTTGCGTAAACTTGTTCTTAAACATATGATGCACGGTCCTTGTGGTAGTTTGAATCCGACTAACTCTTGTATGAAGAAAAAGGGCCATTGCAAGTTCAAATAATTAAAAAAGTTTGCTGATCAAACATCAAAGGGCAGCGATTCTTACCCAGTTTATAAAAGACGGAATACTGGAGAAGTAGTAAAGGTAAGAGAACAATATCTGGATAACTCATGGGTTGTTCCATACAATCCTTATTTACTTGGCAAATTCAAATGTCACATGAATGTTGAGGTTTGCTCTGACATTAAAGTTGTGAAATACTTATACAAATATATCTGTAAAGGACATGATAAAATTGCATTTTCTGTACAAAATTCTGACACAACTGTGGAAATAAATGAGGTAAAGGAATATCAATCTGCTAGATGGGTCTCGCCTCCGGAAGCTGTATGGCGTCTTTTTGGCTTTCCAATTAGCGAAATATCTCCGAGTGTGTATCGTTTACAACTACATCTTAAAGGACAACAATTTGTCTCTTTTAAGAACAATGCAGATATAAATGGAATTGCAAATAATCCATTGATTAAAAGAACGATGCTTACAGAATTTTTTAATATGAATGGAACTGATAAATATGCTATCGAGCTGAATTTACTGTACAAAGAGTTCCCTCAATATTTTGTCTGGTCCTACAATGATAAATATTGGTCACGTAGACGACAACGTCAGGTCATTGGTCGTATTGTAACATGTCATCCAACCGAAGGAGAACGATATTATCTTAGATTATTACTTATGCATGTTCGAAGACCGACATCCTATGACGATCTATTGACGGTAAATGGGGAATATTGTAGTTCTTTTAGAGAGTCTGTAGAAAAAAGAGGATTGTTACATTGTGATAATAGTTTGATGGAATGCATGTCTGAAGCAACAAGTTATCAGATGCCATATAGTTTAAGGCGCCTATTTGCTACATTGTTGGTGTACTGTAACCCAACCAGTCCAAGGGAACTTTGGGAGCAATTTGAAGAGTCAATGTCCGAAGACTATAAAGCGATACAGTTTATTGAGACAAAAGAAATTCGACATCAGGTTTTGAATCACATCAATGATATTTTGCACTCTATGGGTCATGATATAAATGAATTTGAACTTGTTCCTGAAGCTATTAGGCCTTCTACAGCCGCAAAAGAAGCAAAAGAGATTCACTTTGAGAGAAGTATCATTGTCAGTGAGGAAGATTTACATTTACACAAGAGACTAAACAAAAATCAGCTTACTGCATATGATTTGATTATACATAGAGTATTTTCGAATAGATCGGGTGCATTCTTCGTCGATGGTCCAGGTGGGACTGGGAGAACTTTTTTGTACCGTGCTTTATTAGCTACTGTGAGATCTATGGGATATATAGCTTTGGCAACTGCTACTTCTGGTGTTGCTGCTTCTATTCTCCCAGGTGGACGTACGGCACATTCACACTTCAAAATTCCTATTGATATTGATGAGAATGTCAGTTGTAATATTAACAAACAAAGTGCACTCGCGAGTTTAATCATAGATGCAAAGTTGATTGTGTGGGATGAGGTATCTATGGCGAAAAAAATAATGCTGGAAGTTTTTGATTTGTTATTAAGAGATCTTACGAATACAAATCTACTATTTGGTGGAAAGGTGGTTGTTCTTGGAGGTGATTTCAGGCAAACTCTCCCGGTCGTGCGAAGTGGAAAAAAGAAGATTTCATTAATGAAAGTTTGTTGTATTCTAGTATCTGGATTGAACTCGAAAAGGTTCAACTGTCCAAGAATATGAGAGTAAAAGCTGATTCTACCTTCTGTGATTATTTGCTAAGAATTGGAAACGGACAAGAACCAGTCAACTTAGCAAACAAGATTGAAATTTCTGACTCTTTAATAATTCCTTTCACGACGGAAAAAGAATCACTAGATAAGTTATTCGCTGCGACATATCCAGGTTTGAAATCATTTGACTCTAATCCTTTTTGTGCAGAGTCCCGTGTAATTTTGACAACAAAAAATAATTTCGTGAATGAAATCAATGACTTACTTATTGATCGATTCCCTGGAAAAGCAAAAATATTTGTTGGCATTGATGAGACTATTGAGCTGGAAAATCAAATGCAATTTGAAGATCTGTTACATACTTTTAGTCCTGCCGGCTTGCTCCCATATGTATTATTGTTGAAAGAAAATTGTTCAATTATGTTATTACGAAACTTAAATCCGTATGAAGGTTTATGCAATGGTACACGACTAACATGTTGTGAATTTAAAACTCATGTTATAAGTGCTAAGATTACAACAGGTGATTTCAAAGATATGCATGTATTTATTCCGAGAATACCATTATTATCTTCACAGGATGAAAAATTGCCGGTTCAATTTAAAAGGACATAATTTCCGGTAAAATTATGCTTTGCTATGACTATAAATAAGGCACAGGGTCAAACATTAGATTTTGTTGGAATTTATTTACGTGAACCTGTATTTTCGCAAGGTCAACTTTATGTTGCCTTATCAAGAGCAAGAAGTTCGAAATGTGTGAAATTGTTGATACGTCCGCCTACGCCGACAAGCAACGACGACCATTCAAATTCTAACATAGTTTATGATGAAATGATTCAAAGGGCAAACCTCTGATGTTTACAATTTAAGGTGTTGATAATTTGGTTCTTTCCCTCCCTTTACTTATTTGAGTTGGCGATACACTTACTAGGAGCCTTCAATTTTCTGTCTTATTGTAATCTGTCTACTGCAACTTCTATAGTATGTAATGAAAATTTATTGCAGGTGAGCGGTGTCTATTACCAAGGCCCGCAAAGTCATCGACTGACTGGTATGGAAAATTAGGTTGCCTCTCTTGTAGTTTATTGATTTAACATATTTTATTAAGAACTCCAACGATGTATGTTGAAGAATGGAGGTCGTTTTGAAAAGTGTTTTTCCATGCAGTAATCTTCCACAAGGTTATATCAACAATTTAAGGTCAAAGATGTTGATTTAAGCCTTTGACAGATGATGAAAGACAGTTTGTAAGACTGCTCACTAATCCACCATATTTCCAAGCTTTATATTGGTAGGCTACATCGGATAGTGGAGTAACTGGTATGAAAGTATCAACCATCCAGGTTTTGAATCAACCTTCTGAACTGATTATTACTCTGTCGTGTTCTGCGTGTCATTAGTTAAAAATAGGCTCTGGCACCTCATCAACCTACAATGATTAATCTTACAGTATAAGTATTAATTTCTCTCTCATAATGCGTTCCATATTTTTAGTTCACTATACTTGAGTGCTAATTCTGTCACACACGAATGAAGGTATCTATGTATTTATTTCATATCAGTCTTTCCTTTTTTTTTTTACTATATGTTAATTTATTCCACCTCTGTATTTGTTGTAGCTTCTTTTTGAATAATCCAAACTGCATTAACAATTGATTTGACATGTATATTTCAAGGTAACAGTACTAGAATTCCCACAAAGGAAAACTGAAAATGAAATTGCACTTTGTTTGCAGTAGTGCCTTTTGTTTAACAGCACTGCTGCATTTCTACAACTCAAAATGTTGGCTACACAGATCCTCTTGGGAAAAACCACATGCTATATCCAGATAATTGCTCAATGGAGTATGGACCTATTTTTCCCTTGTTGCTCATAGTAAGTTATTTATTCTACTATATAAATGAGCAGAAAATATAGTTGTAGACTAGGTGCCTATCCAGAGGATTAAGAACAACTTTGATCGACAGTTCTTAACTTATTCGTTATCAACAAAACCAAAAAAAGACAACTTCTTTGACCTACTGAAATCTTAATCATTATCAATATTCGCGTAGTTTTCTGTGTTGTATACAGCTGTGTATGTGCAAATGTTGATTTATATGCGTCCGACATTTAGAGTTATTAGTAAACTGCTTATAAGTTGTTTCTTTCATATTTTTTTGTTTGCATCTCCTTAACCCCTCAAGGAGAAGTGTCTTCTTGATGTAAGATTCACGGATTACAACATGTCAGTTTCGCTTAATGATAGAAAGTTATGAACTTTGAATCCATGATACAGACTCTTCTGAATGAGCATGAGAAGAAAAGAGTAATTTCATTGTTAAGATCCTCATGATATGAATATCCAAAAAAAAAAAGAGTTAAATAGGTGTCTCTACCTTACGGAGATATCTGTCAAGAACATTCGACAAGGAGCTACCCTACAACTGTTATGGTAGTTAATGCAATTATTTTTCCCTTTCTCTTTGATTAGAGAGAAGTTTAGCGCATTCCATATTTGAAGTTTTCTAAACGGGTTGCACTTGCCTAATGTATGTTCATAATGTTCAATTTTTGTAGAAGGTGATAGTACAAAGTAAGTCGACTGAGGCTCTTGCTGAACTTATCTATCATTATACGAGACAGAACGATTAGAAAAGAGAGGTTAACAATCAAGCTCAAATCTTGGAAGTGAATAAGGAAATGGAGCTCTCTTAAGAATAAACCAATGATCTCTGAAGGTACATCGCTTCCTTGTGTGGTTCGTCCTGCTTACTTCTTGAAGTGTCATTTAGTTCATCTCTGATCGCAGTTCCTTCATATGTTTGGTTGTATTTTTTCATAAATTCTTTATTTGTTAATTTTCTTTTTCAAAACTTAGCATAGTGAGGGATGTTTGAATAAGCCAAAAAGTTACTTATTCCATTTGTAAAGCTTGAATTATGGTTATACGTTTGGAATGGAGCGAATGCAAGTTACTCATACAGATCACAGTAGTAAAAGTATAACAAGTTTATCCCTTAACGTGAACCAGTTTGGTCACATACTTATTGTAGGACCTGGTTCAAATATTTATATAGTAGCATAAATAGAGGTTAGTAGCAGGTGGCTCAAATGGGTATATAGAGTTATAGACTATAGTGACATAAATAGAGTTATGACATCTTACATTAATGAAGGGAACAGGAAATCTGTTACCTTCATAGAAATTAAATAGAGCAATGAAGATAGATTAATCTAAATATAATGGTCTGAGAGAGGTAATCTGCTGTCTTAACAAAAAATTATTGGTTTCCATTTTACATATGAAGTTTAATATATGTGTAATCAAACAAACTCATTCTGGAAATTAATAATATAGTATAGCAAATATAATGACCTAACTTTGGACTTGAATAAATATTAGAAAATTTTTATTCTCATTACTTTAAATTTGAGTCGTTCTTTCTGTTTGTAGGAAAAGATTTGGTGGCTATTCATTTGTATGTATATTTGTGCGAGAAAAATATCAACAGAAACTTTAAGAAGAAATGAACATGAGAATGCAACAATTTCTTGTTTTTGGTTCTTCAATATTTCTTTGTCAAGAGTGGAGCCAACAAAATCGTGCATATGTAAAGCATATTTATTTATTCATGAGCTGCACTTTTGAACAAAGAATAGAAATCAAGTGGGCATTAGAAGGTTACAAATTACAAAATTAAGAAATGAAATGGCTTTTGAATTGTGCCCTACATAATTCAAATGGGCAACAGAAATAATTAAGATTTTTGATTTGTTGAGAACTCAGAAGTATCTCTTTCTTATGGTGTGATATTTATTTCTTCTTTCTTCCCAGGTATTGGAACGATCATATGTTCTGAAGAAATCAGGTGAAGAAGTAGCAATAACTGGAGAAGAAATGCCACTTTTGCTGAAGTACCTAAGGCAGATGAAATAAAACAAGCAAATGAAGATGAATATGATGAATACAGTGTGCATGTTTTGAGTCCTTCCGTCTCCCTATTTTCTAATAATCACGCTAGCACGGGCTTTCAGAATGTTGTTTAAGAAAATTATAATATTCCCAGTGAAATATCATTGTGTATTAATATGCATTTTTAGAAATGAGATGGTATTGTTGCTAAATAATATAAGATATTAGCTTAACTTCCTCATAAACGTAAATTAAAGTTGAAAATAAATATTTTTATCACGCTTAACTCTAAAAAGTAATTAAAATCAATCTGTCTAGATATATTCATTTAAGCTTGGCCCGGGCTCACCACCACTAGTACTAGGAAGATACGAGAGTGATTTTGACGACACGGAGAAGGAAAAGGATGAGAAAAAGGTCAATTTTGCTTCATGTCTGTTATACTTTATGCACCTCCTAGAGACACTAGAAGGGGGGGGGGGGGGGGGTTGAATAGTGTCCTCCGATTTTCGTTGCAAGAACCTTGTTCTTCAGTAGTAGAACAGGGTTCTTCAGTTCGTTGTTATGCAGCCTTCTACCTTAGAACACACCTCCAAACACTCACCAAAAGACACAAGGATTTTTACGTGGAAAACTCCTTGCTCAAGGGAGAAAAACCACGACCCACACTCTGGGATTTTAACACCGAATCCACTAACACAAGAACAATGTTTCTGATTACAAACTCTGTAACCAAGGGGCTACACCCTAGACCCTAATCACTAATCAAAGCTACACTCTAGCTTTTCTAGTAATTCACAAAAGTAATTTGCCTAATACATATGCTTCTGAGATAAGCTAATAGACAAAACAATGAATACTTGTAACCGAGACAACTTACAACTCGATAGACCTAGACAAGAGTTCTAGACTCAATTACTCTGCATGCAATCAGTTGTCTTCTTCAGTTTTCCCACGTAGACAGTTCTTCAGATCGCCTTTATATGCTCTCAACTCTCTGTGTGAAAAACCAACTTCGGCTATGTCTTCTACTTGCTTTTATACGAGTTTTGCAACCCTAGTTGAGTCCTACTGGGAATCCTCTTTAATTATGGTATTTGAAGATTCGCAATAACTCTTTTCCATGTTGAGGTATAACTCTTGTTCACACTCCAAAGACACAGCCTGGACACCGCCTCTTTTAGTCTGACTAGGATATGTCTTCAACCACGCGCCTCTACTCCTAGTTCCACAGGGATTTGCAACCCGTAATCTTTTCGATCAAGCGTGCCCTTCAACTCAAGGACTAGGTTCTTCTCATGAACCTCAGTGTCCTTCCTGTTTGTTATACTTCAAAACCAGCTCTCAACAAATTCCCCCTTTTTGATGATGACAAACAAATATTGCTCAATAACCTGAATAGAACCTGAATAGACATAAACCAAGAAAAAACAAAACCAACAGAACAATAAAAACAGATGAGTTAGGTCACAAACACCCCAACACTCTTTCTTCCCCCTTTTGGCATCATCGAAAAGATTCAAAGACCTGCAGGAACCTGTCAGATTTATCTAGTCTAGAGCACAAGGCAACTCATCAGTGTCAAGAACATAGGTATCAAAATAAGGGCCCAACAAGGAACCAAGTACTGAAACAAGAAACAGTCGCAAACATAAGAAATTTAAAATCAACATCCAGAGGGTGACAGCAGCACCACTCTATTTAGTTACACAACAAAATAGAAATTGTCTTAAACATCCAAATCATGCAATCAAGGGAGAATAGGAAGGAGTAAAGATCAGGTGGGGTAGGAAGAGAGAAAGATAGGAGGACAGGACTGGAAGAATCACAGCTGAAGGTTGAAGTGCTTAACGAGTGCCTCAAGTTGCTTCGTATTTTTGGCCCTCTCCATCACCAGCTCGGCCTCATACTTGTGGCAATCAATCTTCAAGTGATCAATTTCTTGATCCTTCACCTTCAACTGTCTGTGCAGTTCTGCATTTTCTTCATTAACTTGAAGAACCATTTTCTCCAGTTCCTGCACAGCACCAATGGCCTCATCAGGTCCATATTCTTCACTGTCCTCTGACTGCTCCTGCTTGACCTGCATTGGCCTTTTGGAAACCCTGCTTTCCTGGAAGAAGTCACAGTTTCTCAGCACATTAACCCCAAACTTCTGATGGATGGTAGGCTTCTTTCCTGCTTCTAAGGGCACTCCAAAACGCTCAAGAATCTGATGGATGATGTAAGAGTGCACAAGAGAGTGTGGCTTCTGATCAGTATCACAAATTCTCTTAATGTGCCTAATAATGAGCCCAGGCAAATTAATTTTCACCCCTCTGTCCATCAGATCCATATATGTCAGGTCAAGAGCACTAGCCTCACAATTCCTTTCTCCCCTAGGTAGAAGAAACCTATGCACAAATTCAAACAACAGCTGATGTGCAGGCTCCATCTCCTTCTTCTCAACTTTCCTCTCCTTCCTCAATCTGGGTTTCCCTGAGAACTTTCTCACAACATCTAAGGGAGTAACTCTATCTGTTCTCTTTGGCCATTTTAGTTTGACATACCTGCAATACCCTTCAGCAGGTACATCCAGAATTACTCCCAATTCAGGTCTCCCAAATTCAATCTCCACTCCTTTCACAGTGGTAAACACCCTCCTGGCTACCACCCTGCAATTTGTATAAAACTCCCTGACTTCATCCACAAACAGCTTCCTGTCTTTGTTAACAAACACACTCAGCCAACCCTGATTTCCTATCATCCTCAACAAGGGTTTCATATGAAACTCCTTTTCATCATCCAGAATGCTGCCTGGCAGCACCTGATGTTTAGAGAAAAAGGCTTCCCTATCCACTTCTTTTCTTTTCTTCTTACTCTCAATCTCACTGTCAGTGTCAGAATCACTGGGTTCCACATAACTCCCAGCCTCACTCTCCTGCTCTTCTTCCCTAGCACCCTTCTCCTCTTCTTCTTTCTTCTTCTCTTCTTCCCTTATCTTCACATTTGTTATTGTCCTTCCCAGCTTTTCAACCTTCTCCATCTGTGTCTTCAAAACAAACCTAGTACCCATTCTTCTAACAACAGGCTCCCTAGCCTCTTTGTCACCTCCTTCTTCACTATCTTCATCTACCAACCTAGTTTTCAACACAGGCTTACCATCTCTCACCAACCTTCTTCTTTTTTCAGGCTCTATTCTATTTTCTTTTACAAACACCACCTCATCTTCTTCTTCCTTACCAGTCAACTTCTCATCCTCTGCCCCAAACTTTCTTTTTCTTCTTTCTTGTCACCCTCTTGCTTTTCGACAACAACTTCCTTGTTCCCTTCCTCATCAGATTCTGTCCAGCTAAATTCTGCATCCTCAGCTCCAGTGGGGTTTTGACAAGCAACTGGCTCTTGTCCCACACCCCCAGAAGCTTCAGCAGTAGCAGGTCCAACACACTCCGGACCTCTAGGCACAGAATCCTCTAAACACACCCCTGTTCCACTCACATCTTTACTTGACTCACCAGCATCTTTTCCCAGAGATTCATAATTATCTAGTTCCCTCAACTGTTCTTCTATTTTTTCGGCTATATTTAACTCGCCTCTAGACACACCGTCTACAACACCCTGCACATCTTCTCTAGGTTCATTCTCTTTAGTTTCTTGTTCCTCCTCACGAGGGTTCCCCCTATCTATGTTGTCCCTCTGCTCAACATCTACTATTTTATCTAATTCAGCAACTAGGGTTTCAGTTTCTACAATGCCAGGACTGGCTATATCAACTGAACCAACAGGTGTAGATGGAATAGGATCAGGAATTACCTCAGGTAACGGTTGAGATGAACTTTGAGTAGTGGGTGTCGAAGGAACGGCTCTTGATTTTAACTTCTTGACCAGTTTCTTGTCCCCCTTTTTGAGAAATTTTAGGCGAGCCCTAGCAATTCTTTCAGCAAGAGTGGATGGAGGTGGTCTTTCAGACATCTTGAAGGATTTTGTAAAGATTTCTGAGTTTGTTGACGGTTTGTCTATTTTAGGGCTTGAGAGAATTTTGATGTTCAATCGGAAGTGGTGGATGAGATCATGAGAGATTGAAGGAGTGCTGTAGAAAGAGAAGGGGTTTTGGTGAAGTGACAATGTCTAGGGAAGGCAAAAAAGTAATGAGTATAAAGAAGGGAAGCTTTTTGAACTTTTTGAGAACCGGGAGAAGTTAAGAGATTTGACGGTTATGAACTCAATTTAAATATACCATTTTCAAGAAGTGGGGTCCAAGCAATTTAAAAGGAGTTCTATCCTAAAAAGGAATGTGTTCCTATAATTTTGGACAGTTATGAGAATATGGAGAATCTCCCATGATGCACGTACAATAGACAATTTTAATTCCAGTTGTGACAACTAACAAATAGAGTAGGTTGACTGTACCTGGACACGATTCCTCACGTTAAGACTGGTTCCTCCTCAATACACAGTAGGGTCTTCATGGGATCACATTATTTGTACCTAATGCTCAAAACACTAAAAACGAGTGTACTTACTCAAGTATAAATTTAGTCCAGATAGTAATGACAAATTCCTAACAGACACTTTTACTACTAAACTAGCCAATCACCAGGGGATTACCTGCTGGGTCATCCGTGTATTTTGGTCATCCCTAACTCCAACCTGTTCCTCTCGAACTGCACCTTGTTCAAAGCTTTGGTAAATATGTCAGCAATTTGGTCTTCAGTCCTGCATGAATTCATAGTGATTAGACCTTTTTCTACATTGTCTCTCAGAAAATGATGTCTAATATCAATGTGTTTGGTCCTTTTGTGTTGGACTGGGTTCTTGGCAATGTTCACAGCACTAGTGTTGTCACAAAAGATGGGCACTGCCCCACACTTGATGCCAAAATCCTCCAGTTGCTGCTTGATCCATAGCAATTGTGAGCAGCATGAAGCAGCTGCCACATACTCAGCTTCAACAGTTGACAAGGCAACAGAGTTTTGTTTCTTTGTAGCCCATGACACCAAGCAAGGACCTAAGAAGTGTGCCATCCCTGAAGTGCTTTTCCTATCAACCAAATGACCTGCATAATCTGCATCAGCAAAACCAATTAGTTCAAAAGTTCCACCTCTGGGATACCAAAGACATAGATCCTGAGTCCCTTTCAAGTATCTCAGGATTCTCTTCATAGCTGTCAAGTGCGATTCCTTAGGTTTTGACTGAAATCTGGCACACAGTCCTACGCTGTAGACTATGTCAGGTCGACTTGCTGTGAGATAAAGAAGTGAGCCAATGATTCCTCTATACTTGGTCTCATTTGTCGAAGGACCAAGTTCATCCATATCGAGCTTTGTTCCAGGAGCAATAGGAGTAGTCATCTCCTTAGCTCCTTCCATGTTAAACTTCTTCAACAATTCCTTGACATATTTTTGCTGGTGTATCATAGTTCCTTCCGGTGTCTGCTTTATCTGCAACCCAAGGAAGAAATTCAATTCACCCATCATGCTCATCTCAAACTCACTTCCCATCAGGTCAGCAAAACCTTTGCTCAGCTCCTCATCAGTGGCTCCAAAGATGATATCATCGACATACACTTGAACTACCAGTAGATCCTTTCCTTGCTTCTTGAGAAATAGTGTGTTGTCAATTTTACCTCTTGAAAAGCCATTTTTCATCAAGAATCCTGAGAGTCTTTCATACCAGGCTCTAGGAGCTTGCTTCAAACCATACAGAGCCTTGTCCAGTTTGTACACATGATCAGGGAATTCATTGCTCACAAAACCTGGAGGCTGCACTACATAAACTTCTTCATTCAGGTACCCATTCAAGAAGGCACTCTTCACATCCATCTGATACAGTGTGAATTCCATGTATGTAGCAAAAGCAATCAGCATTCTAATGGCTTCCATTCGTGCCACTGGTGCAAAGGTTTCATCATAATCTATTCCTTCTTCTTGACTGTAGCCTTGAACAACCAACCTTGCCTTGTTTCTTGTAACTATGCCATGTTCATCCAGCTTATTTCTGAACACCCATTTAGTTCCAATTATGGATCTGTCCTTTGGCTTAGGAACTAGGTGCCACACCTTGCTTCTTTCAAATTGATGAAGTTCCTCCTGCATAGCCATAATCCAGTCTGGATTTTCTAGTGCTTCTTTGACATTTTTTGGTTCCAAGGCTGAGAGGAAAGCAAAGAATGCACAAAAGTTCTTTAATGCTGACCTGGTCATAATTCCTGTATCCAGTTCAGATAGGACGTTCTCCAAAGGGTGAGAACTTTGGTGTTTCCATGGCTTGATCTGAATCTGATTAGAAGAACCTGCAGCATCGTCTTGAGTAGATTCTTCTTGACTCTCTTGATCTTCAGCTTCATCAGAGGTTCCCCCTGTCAAGTTGACTCCTTCATCTGACATAACTTTTCTCTCCTTTTCATCTGAGTCCTCCAGTTCATCTATGCTTTCTTCTCTTCTTAAGCCAATCACCTGATCATCTGCATCATCTTCTCCTATTTCCTTATCTGATTTATCGAACACAACATGCATACTTTCTTCTACTACTTGTGTCCTTTTGTTGAGTACCTTGTATGCCTTACTTTGAGTGGAGTATCCCAAGAATATTGCCTCATCACTCCTAGCATCAAACTTTCCCAAGGGTTCCTTGCCATTGTTGTGAACAAAGCATTTGCACCCAAAAGGCCTTAGGTGTGCAATGCTTGGCTTTCTACCTCTTAGTAACTCATATGGAGTTTTGTCAAGGATGGCTCTGATGGAACACCTGTTTAGCAAGTAACATGCAGTGTTTACAGCTTCAGCCCAGAAGTTTCTTGCTAGTCCACTTGACAGCAGCATGGTTCTAGCCATATCCTCCAACGACCTGTTCTTCCTCTCGACCACCCCGTTTTGTTGGGGAGTTCTTGGTGCAGAAAAGTTGTGATCTATGTTGTTCCCTGCACAGTACTCAGAAAATTTTGAGTTTTCAAACTCAGTTCCATGATCTGATCGAATACTGATGAGTTCAAGACTTAGCCTTTTCTGAACCACACCAGCCCAGTCTTTAAAATTCTCAAAAGCTTCATCCTTAGAGGCCAAGAACAAGGTCCATGTGTACCTTGAGTAGTCGTCAACAATCACGAACACAAACCTCTTTCCTCCTCTGCTCTTCACTCTCATAGGTCCACACAAATCCATATGTACCAGCTCCAGTGGCTTAGATGTGCTGACCACTTTCTTTGACTTGAATGATGTTCTTACATGCTTTCCCTTTACACAGGCATCACACATTTTTATGTTTTCAAACTTCTTTCTTGGCAATCCACGAACTAGTTCCTTTGAGGCCAGCTTGTTTAATTGAGTGAGACTTGCATGGCCCAGTCTTTTGTGCCACAGCTGAGAGTCACTATCTTGCACATTCAAGCATGTCAGATTGTTTTCAGGTAAGGACTTCAGTGATGCCTTGTACACGTTGTTCACTCTTTTTCCTTCCATCACCACTTCTCCACTCTGTAGGTTCTTCACGATGCACCCTAAAGAGGAGAAGCTCACTTCGTTTCCTCTGTCACATAGTTGAGAGATACTTAGTAAATTGTGTCTAAGACCATCCACACAATAAACATTTTCAATTGCATGCTCCAGAGATCTCCCAATCTTCCCAATGCCTACTATCTGACCACTCTTTCCTCCTCCGAAGGCAACACTGCCTCCTTGGAATGCTGCGAGTGAGAGAAAATTTCTTCTATCTCCTGTCATGTGCCTGGAACAACCGCTATCAAGAATCCAGCTTGAGTTGTTCTCCCTCACTCCAGCCTGCAAGACAATTAGAGGTTAGCTTTAGGAACCCAGACAAGCTTGGGTCCCTTCTTATGAGAGAATGGGTAAATCAAATCTTGTTTGGCCCATTTGGGTAAAACACATTTCTTATTTTTGGCTCTTGCCTTGACAATATTAATACACTTTTGTTTAGTATGACCAGTTTTACCACAAAAAGTGCATAACATGTTACAAGGTAATCCTACATATTTGCTTTTAGGATTATATGAGGGCAGGGGCTTCTTGAATCCTAAACCTTGTTTTCCTTTGTTTTGATTTTCAAGAACCCAATTTATTGCCTCTGAAGATTTATTCCATTTTGTAAGTCTGGTGAGTTCAAGTTTTGAGTTTTCAACCTTTTGATCTAACATCCTGTTTTTCTCAATTTCTTGATGCAAAATCTCATTTGTTCCTTTCAATTCATCTTCCAGAAAGGTTTGAACTTCACTCATAACTTGCTTACCATTCTTACTCTCTCTCAACTGATTACATTCCAATTCAAGCTCAGTAATTTTAGAGTTTGACACAAGAGTCTGCCCTTTCAAGATGGCATTAGTTTCTTCAAGTTCAATATTCTGTTCCAGGAGACTCTTGTGTTTAGTTCTAAGATTACTCAGTTCTTCAGTTAAGTTATCCTTTTCAAGTTTTTCTTTTTCATACCCTTCAATCAGGGTGGCTGTGATTAGAATTAAATTTTCAGGAGAGTATGTATGTAAAGTTTCTTTTAAATCAGATAGACATACCTCAGCTGAATTTCCTGTTTCCTCTCCATCAGTTGCCATAAGAGCAGAGTCCTTTTTGATGTTGTCAGCAATGTACAATTCCTTCAGTTTCTTCCATATTTCCTTGGCAGATTTGCACTCCAGTATCCGTGCATGCACATCCTCAGTGAGTCCTCTTCTTAGATACCCCCACATCCTTGGAGTTTGCTTGTAACCAGTCCAGATCTTGAGGGTCTAGTTCTTCCACTTTCTTTGGCACTAGGACACCATTTACAGCTCTCTTCACCGGAACATGAGGTCCTCTTTTCACAATCAGCCACAAGCTGTAATCAGTTGCCTGTAGATAATTTTTCATCTGCTTCTTCCAGTGATTGTAATGAGTCCCATTGAACACTGGTGGTTTTGATGGATCTCTTCCTCCTCTAAATTCTCGAGGATCTTCTTCATCACAGCTGACATCTGTCATACCTGCTAGTGCTAGTGGTGAGTCATCCTCAGCCTCTTTTTCATGATCCGACTCACTATCAGTTGGTCCCTATGTGGCATAGAAAGCTTCCTTCTTTTTCCTTCGCTCTGCTCTGAAGTTTGGGGGCCGTCTTGTCTTCCTTTTGTCTGTATCATATTCCTTAGTGGTTTCCTTTTCCTTTTCCTTAGCAGCTCTGTTCTTCCTCCATTCTATTTCCCACATCGGGCAGTCCATGACAGCATGGTCTTTCTTGAAGCATTTGAAGCACCCAGAGTACTCAGGACTGTCAACTATGTTCTTCCTACTAGAGCTCTCCTTGTTTCCTCGTTTGAACCCTTTAAACCTTCCCAGATTGAGTTTTTGTCTTAACGCACTTACCATTGCAGCTTCCACTGATTGAAGATCAACATAGTCATCAGTTTCTTCTGTTGCTTCCAGTGCAAGGGTATTTTCCTTCTTTGCTGCAGGTTTAGCCTTTGAGTCTTTCATCATCTCATGCGTCTTCAGACTTCTAACCAGTTCTTCAAGCTTAATAGATTTCAAGGGCTTTGATTCAATGATGGCTGTCATTTTTGGTTCCCATGCTTCAGGCAGCACATTTAGGATTTTGTCAACCATCTCTACTTCAGGTAATTCCATCTCCAACGATCTCATTTCGTTTGTGATCATGGTCAGTCTGGTCATCATATCCTGAATTGACTCCTTTTCACCCATTGTAAACAATTCAAATTGTCTCTTCAACATTCTTCTTTTTGAGTCTTTTACTTCTGTGGTTCCTTCGTGTGCAACCTGCAAGGCATCCCATATCTCCTTAGCCGTCTTATACGATGATACTCGATTGAACTCTTCTGGACCAAGACCACATATGACCAACCGCTTGGCCTTGTGATTCTTTTCAATCATCTTATAGTCCGTCTCATCAAACTCTTCTTTCAGTTTGGGTTCTTTTGTAGCAGTGGTTCCTTCACCGACTATTTTGGTGGGAATCAGATTTCCTTCTGAGACTATCAGCCAGAGTTGATAATCTTCAGCACATATGTAATTCTCCATCCTGTTCTTCCACCATGCGTAGTATTGCCCATTGAACTGTGGAGGCCTCAGAACCGACTGTCCTTCAGTAATAGTAGGTGGTGCACTCATTCTGATCCTTCTCAAGGTGTTAGCCTTACACGAGAAGACCCGCTCTGATACCACTTGTTATACTTTATGCACCTCCTAGAGACACTAGAAGGGGGGGGGGGGGGGGTTGAATAGTGTCCTCCGATTTTCGTTGCAAGAACCTTGTTCTTCAGTAGTAGAACAGGGTTCTTCAGTTCGTTGTTATGCAGCCTTCTACCTTAGAACACACCTCCAAACACTCACCAAAAGACACAAGGATTTTTACGTGGAAAACTCCTTGCTCAAGGGAGAAAAACCACGACCCACACTCTGGGATTTTAACACCGAATCCACTAACACAAGAACAATGTTTCTGATTACAAACTCTGTAACCAAGGGGCTACACCCTAGACCCTAATCACTAATCAAAGCTACACTCTAGCTTTTCTAGTAATTCACAAAAGTAATTTGCCTAATACATATGCTTCTGAGATAAGCTAATAGACAAAACAATGAATACTTGTAACCGAGACAACTTACAACTCGATAGACCTAGACAAGAGTTCTAGACTCAATTACTCTGCATGCAATCAGTTGTCTTCTTCAATTTTCCCACGTAGACAGTTCTTCAGATCGCCTTTATATGCTCTCAACTCTCTGTGTGAAAAACCAACTTCGGCTATGTCTTCTACTTGCTTTTATACGAGTTTTGCAACCCTAGTTGAGTCCTACTGGGAATCCTCTTTAATTATGGTATTTGAAGATTCGCAATAACTCTTTTCCATGTTGAGGTATAACTCTTGTTCACACTCCAAAGACACAGCCTGGACACCGCCTCTTTTAGTCTGACTAGGATATGTCTTCAACCACGCGCCTCTACTCCTAGTTCCACAGGGATTTGCAACCCGTAATCTTTTCGATCAAGCGTGCCCTTCAACTCAAGGACTAGGTTCTTCTCATGAACCTCAGTGTCCTTCCTGTTTGTCATACTTCAAAACCAGCTCTCAACAATGTCCTTTTATTTTTTTCGTGGGTGCCGACGTAGAATGTTCTTATCCAAGATTTTTATTGGGTGTTGGGAGGAAGTATGTAGCCACCTTTATAGTACTAGGTAACAGTAGAATTAAATAGGATAGTCCGCATATTTTCGTTTAGAATAATGCACGTAAGTTTTGGTCAAGATCGTTCTCAATTGGTTTAATCGTCACGTCTTCTTCTCTTAAAATGGGTGTCCAGATCTTATGGATCTTGCTTTGTACTATGGTTTTACTTTTAAAATTCCCATATAAGTGAAGATACTTTGCTTAGCTAAGTGTCCATAATGTTAGAAAGTGCAAAGGTGACTAAGGTTTGAATTGCATGCGACAATGCTTGGCTAAACGTGACATGTTTGGAGGTGTCCTAAACTTTTTCAGATGCAGGAGTGCCTTTCTTAACGTGTTAAAAAGACATAAATCTTTTTAACTTCTTTACTGCCACATAGTTAACAAGCTAAATAATAAATCACCAAGGAATAATATGGTGTTATGGATATGATCTTTTCACTTTTATAACTAGATGTTATTGAGCTGTGGGAATGAAGATATCGTTGTTAGAGCTAGAGTGCTTTAATTTCTCTTTTAGTGGACCTAATTATGCGACATGAATCCTATTTAGTCGGGCTAATAGAACTGTCCTATGATAACATGTATATGTTAATTTACAGCCTTTGATATTGTTTTCATTCTCGCTCATGAAGGAGTATGATGATCATCTAATAAAGGACTAAATCGTTCTGGGATCTTATGGGCATGCCACTGAAAATATTCATTGTACTTAGAATTAGTGATGTTCCATCTACTACACAAGGTGAGTTGAAACCAAGGCATAAGTTTTGACATTTTGTTCCTTTCGAGTAATTAAGGTTAAAAAAGAAAAAGGAAATTATTGAAGTCAGCAAAATGATAAGTGATTTCTAAGGATTCTGGGGTTGTCCGTAATTACTTCCACTCTTATAATTTTCCTTCTTTATCCACCACATTTTGCCACTTCTCAGATTGCCATGGCTCTCGTGGTTGCAATTACAATCTTAAGTACTTCTGAAGGGCCATAGCACTTCAAGCCCTATATTCCATTTGTAGTAAAAGTTAGTAAGATAATTATCCCTTGTTTTACTTTATCTCCATATACACAACATTGTTTCCTTCCCTTTCTTCTTTCCAATTAACGCAAGATTGACTCAATCATGAGGTTTAATTCTGAAAAATCACAATGTTAAATTTACTAACTTTATTCCCACCTGTAGAATCTGTGATATACATATGTATAGAGGAGGGCGTGTGCATATTCTTTCTTTTGTCCCTTCTGAACAATAAAAATTTAATTACAAATACAACAGCAACAATATACCCAGGTTATCCCATAGGTGGGTTTGGGGAAGATAATATATACATAAACCTTACACCTATCTTGAGTAAGATAAACAAGCTATTTAAAAAAAATTACAAATAGTTAATATATTTAAGAGAACCATATATTCACAAAATACCATCTCAGTTCATCGTATTTCATCACATTTAGGATGTGATATGAATTCACTGGATGAAGTGGATGTGAACAGTTTCAATAAGATTAAGTTTCTTCGATGAAAAAAAAATGTATTTGCGAGTAATTTGTCCGCAGGTGACCATTGACTCGATCTAGGAGCTCGAAATTGTTTAAAATTGTTGGAGTTAATAATTTATATAATCATCCAAGTCTGCCAAATTATCCATTAATTAAAAGCACTTATATTTATTTTGTATGAATAAAGTCACTCAACTTGTACCTTTTATCCCGTAAAGTCATCATAATCCAAAAACTAAATGGATAATATCAACATGATACTTTTTGCAGGAAATCTCACAAGCAACTAAATTACCTCCAAATTTTACTATATAATCCACATGAATATTCACATGTAATTCACACTTTTCTTATAGTAATAATGAATAGGATAAAAAAAGATTTGAAAAGATTTTTTATTAGTTGAACGTTCGTCTATTGTAAAGAGCAAATTAGTAAGATCACGATTTTTATATTAATAATAAATAAGCTATAAGTAATGTTACAAAGATAATTAAAATAAGGGAGGTAAGTCTGCATAAGTCATGCATGAAGGAAGTTAGTGTTATGAAATCAAACTTGAGGCGAGTTCTTTGGAATTATCCATTTAGTTTTACGGCTATAACGACGTTGTGAGTTAAATGATGTTAGTTGAATGACATTGGTGATATAAAATAAACATAACTAACTTTTATAAGTGGTTAATTTACTATACTTGAATTACCATATAAATTATTATTTACTCAAATTGTTGTAAGGGTGTTTATTATTACGTCAGGAATTGCGTAATATTCTTCATATGATATGACACATTGGATGCAATAATAAAACAAATCCCATAAATGACGAGATAGTCTATTCAGTGTATATAAATCCACTGAATCCCAGAACCACCATCTATAAACAGTGAAATGATGAAAAGCGTAGTGGTACTACTGCAGGTATGAAACTTTTCTTTGCCTCATACCAAAATTTGCCAATGCTAATAGCATTAAAAATTTCAGGCCCATAGGCTTATGCAACACTATTTATAAAACCATCACTAAAATTGTTGCTAACCGAATTAAACCTTTTCTAAATTCCATTATTAGTCCTTGTCAAAGTAGTTTCCTTAAGAACAGGAGAACCTCTGATAGTGCCATCATCATCCAGGAAGTTGTTAAAGCCTTTAAAAGCAAAAAAGGCAAGGTAGCCAACATGATTCTTAAGATAGATCTTGAAAAAGCGTTTGATCGCATTGAATGGAGCTTCATCCTTAAGACCTTGGAATATTTTCAATTTCCTAGAAATATCACTAAGCTTATTATGTCCTGTATTACATCCTCTTCCATCTCCATCCTTATTAATGGTAGGAAAACTAACTCCTTCTATCCCTCTAGAGGTATTCGCCAAGGTGACCCCATATCCCCTTACATTTTTATCCTCTGCCTTGAAATGTTCTCTCGTAAGATTAATAGTGAAGTGATGGAAGGAAATTGGGATGCGATTAAGGTTTCTAGAAATGGGCCAACTCTTTCTCACCTTTTCTTTGCTGATGATCTCACCTTTTTCTGCAAAGCGGATAGCAAGAATTGTGACTCTGTCTACCATACTCTGACCTCTTTCTGTAATCAATCTGGTCAAAAGATAAATTACGCCAAATCCAGAATTATTTTCTCTAACAATTGTGATCTTACGGTTAGAGAAATCATCTCTTCAAAGCTCAACATCAAACCCTCTCTATCGTTTGGCAAATACCTGGGCTTTCCTATCATTGATAAAACTCCTCAAGCGAAAGATTTCCAATTTATTGTGGATTCTATGAATAACCGCTTAACAAATTGGAAAACAAAGCTTCTCAATATGGCCGGGAGAGCTACTCTTGCAAAAGCAACTCTAAACTCTCTACCAAATCACATTATGCAACTTTACAAATTGCCTAAGAAAGTTTGTCACTCGATTGACCGTATTCAAAGAAACTTTGTATGGGGTTCCACCAATGAGAAATCTAGACTCCACCTCCTGAACTGGACTACTTTAACTCTCCCAAAAGCCAAAGGGGGTCTAGGCATAATTAAGGCAGAATCAAAAAATGTAGCTTTTCTTTCAAGCCTAGCCTGGCGTCTCCTATCTAACCCTGACTCCCTGTGGGCCAAGCTGCTCATTGCAAAGTACACTACTTTTAATGCTCAATCAAATTTCCTGACTACTAAATCCTCCTATAAAGGCACTTGGAAAAACATCATGACGGGCCTTAACCTTTGTCACTCTGCAATCTCCTGGCAGATAGGCAATGGTAAATCCATAAATTTTTGGCATTCTGAATGGATCAAAGATGCCCCTATTCGATCCCTGATTCATGGCCCCCTTACGAAGGAGGAAGGAAAACTCTGTATTAGTGACCTAAATCTTAGGGGAAATTGGAATCTCAATCGCATATCTTTTAGCTTTCCTGAGGACATAAAGAAAACTATCTTAAGTTCGCACCTATCCACCCTTTCTACTACAAAGGACCGACCTTACTGGAAACTCTCGAGTAATGGCTTGTTCTCTACAAAATCAGTGAGAAATATTATTGACAGAAATCATGCAGTCCCATACAAAGACTTCACTTGGATCTGGACCCTCAAAACCTTAAATAAGATCAAATACTTCCTATGGCTTTGCTACCATGACAGACTCCCTTCTAGGACCTATCTTTCTCATATAGGTATCAATATAAATCCTAAATGTCCCTCCTGCCCTAACGAAGATGAAAGCCTCCCCCATATCTTCCTCCTCTGCAAGAATGTTAAAGACACTTGGTCTAAGCTCCACATTAACCCTCACCACTTCATTAACCAATCATACCATTGGTTAGACTGGATCTCAAATTGCCATGTTGTTTTTCCTCACCATCAATATTCTTGGCACACTTTCTTTCCTTTTCTCCTTTGGAATATTTGGACCAATCGTAATAATAATCACCATAACAACCTTTCCAACGAGGTCTCCTTTACCCTAATCCATAAACGCACCATGGAATACAACCTCATAACTCAAAAGTCTCCTGCAAAATCCCTTACCATCACTCTAAGTATAAAATGGCATCCTCCTCCGAGGGGTTTTTTTAAGCTAAATATTGACGGAGCTAGTAAAAGTAATAAAGGTGGTACAGGTGGTGTTATTCGTAACTATAAAGGTGAATGGGTATTGGGTTTTTACAACCATATTTACTCTACCCGATCTGTCCATGTGGAGCTTTTAGCTCTTTGGCATGGTCTTAATATTATTAAGGAACATCGATTTTATCCCATCACAATAGAAACTGATTCCTCTGAAGTTGTTGCTACTATAAAAGAGCCTAATACTAATAACTGTGCTTTATTCTGTGACTGCAGAAAGCTGATGGAAACACTGGTAATGGTGGAGCTTAGGCACTGCTTTAGAGAGGGAAACAAGGTGGCAGACCAACTAGCAAAAATGGGACTTAATCATAGCCAGGATGCTTCTCAAATAGTTTTTGTTCAACCCACTACTACTACTCTTATATCTCTGTTATCAAATGATTCTGAAGGGTGTTTGTACCCTAGACATCTCTCTGTTGAAACTTGTAATATTTTGGCCTCTTTAGGCAACTATGATGCTCAACAGGTAGCTTTGCCTGTTGGTAGCCTCACGTAATATATATAAAATATCGTCTTTTGACCAACCAAAAAAAAATCACAAGCTAAGGGAAAGAGTTGCATATGTACAAATCCCAGAAATGACTATTCACAATATTCAATGATTCCTAAGAACACAAGTTACACTGTTACAGTGAAAAAACCACATGAAATAATGAAACGCATAATGTGCAGGAATTTCAATATCACAAGGGGTTAAAATTTTGTGCACAACATATATATTATTTTATCGGGTTACGCTAATCTACAATAACTTTCCAGAGTAAGTCTGATTTGATATAATAGCAGGTAAAATAGAGTAGTGACCTACTATAATTGATTAATTGGAATAAATACTACTGTATTTAAACAGACTTTATACTAGTCTGTTTGGCCAAGCTGCAAAAAACTGCTTAATTTGAAAAATACTTTTATCATAAGTACTTTTAAAGAATAAACAGTTTGTGTTTGGCCAACTCATTTGAGATGTTTGGATAATCTTTACAAAAAGTATTTTTGAGTGTCAAATTACGAAAAAATGCATTACTAAGATTGATTATGCGACTAATATTATTTAAACGCATTAAAGATTTAAATATTTTTTCAATAAAAAGAATTAATTTAATATTTTATTTTCATTTAGTTTAAATATTAAATAAAAGAAAATATATTATATGGTTTTTAGTAAGATTAAACCAAAAGAAGGAAGCAGAAAATAAAGTTTTATTTATAGTTAAAAAATATATTGGTGAAAATAATTGAATATCTAGTATGATAAATAAATATTTTTAGTAAGGATATTTTTGTCTTAAAAAATTAATAAAGTGCTTCTGCCTCTGGTGAGAAGCAGAAAATTGTAGCTTCTGCTCCGCAGCAGAAAAACTGCTTCTACTTCTTTTCAAAAGTATTTTTTTTTTGCCAAACACCTCAAAATTCTTTAAAAGCGCTTTCTTTTTTTTAAAAAAAAAAAAAAAAATACTTTTGACTTCTAGGAAGCTTGGCGAAACAGGCTAATATGTATAACTTCAATCCAAAGGGTTGAAAAGTCTGAACTGCAATGAACACCATGTGTCATATTAGCATTCTCGTTTGTGTGCGCGCGTTTTGCGTTAATTTCCTGAAATTAAATATATTGGTCGATGTCAACGCATCGTTGTCGGCAATTTGGAAAGTAAAGTAGTGTTAGATTACATATCTATTAAGGTCTTGAAGAATGTTGAAATTAAAGCCCTCAAAATTTGAAGGAGTCTTATCATATCACTAGGAAAAGCAGTGCTACATTAGCAGCATTTTGGTTCCATGGACTTGGTAATGATTATACTAAACACAAGCAGCAAGGAGAAGCCTACAATTTAAAGTAAAAGTTCATTTCTTTTTCTTTTCCAAGTTTAAAAAGGATTAAGGGCTATGAACTTGGAATGCTACGACGTGCATCTAATAAGCTAGAAAGGGATGGAAGTGAGTGGAAAGTGAACTAAAAAGTAAAAAGATGGAGGAGGAGAGGAGATTTTTTATTTTTTTTAAGAGATTTGATATGTTATGTTGAGTGCTCAACTTAACTACCAACTCAAACTTCAAGATTGATGTTTTATTTATACGTACTGATAATTTAATAGAGTAAATTATTTTCACATTATTATTGTATTTTAATTTTTTATAGTTAGTAGGTAATATCTTTCTTAATGGCACTACTAAAAAAAGCTGAATCTGCGACCACCATCATGCGACCGATTTTCGGTCTCCACAGTTGTGAGACCGATTTTCGGTCGCACATTCAACGAAAAAAGGTGGCGACCGAAAATCGGTCGCACATCTGTCACAGAAATATTAGTCACAGCTATGCGACCGACAATCGGTCGCATGTCGGTCGCACAACTGTAACTAAAAACGGGGCAGAAACCTTTTCTTCCCCATTTCAAAAATCCCAAAACCCCCCAAATCCCTAAAAACCGAACCCCCCCACCCCATAATCAAAAACCCACCATTATAAACCCCATATAACTTTAAATTACTACTCCATTACCTCCTACATAACATTTAACACAATCTCAACCTACAAATCCAAGGTAAATTTCATTTTTTAGTAATTTGTGTTATTTTTTTAAAAACTCATATAATGACTTTTTAATTCACTTTTTTTTGTAGTTATTGGGTGGATAGCACATTGGTAACTCATACTTTCTTGCCATTGGATCCAATACAAAGTAGAGGTAATTTTTTTTTTTTGGTTTAATAATCCGAATTTAATTATATATATATTTATAAATAATGGAGAGCCTATATATATTGTTTACATGTTAGTTGTTAGTTATAATTACTTTATTCTATATAATGTGATGTATAATATGTTGGAAATTGTTTGGTAGAGTTGTTTGCAATGTGTTGATGTCTTGTCATGGGTTGTGGCAATTGGAATACATGTTAGTTGTTAGTTATAATTACTTTATTCTATATTATATATGTTTTGATTGTTCATGTTTGCAACATCTTGTGACTAAACCGGATAAATTGTATGCGTTTTGTATTGCATTCAACTTACTAGATAATATGGAATTCAAACGGATCAATGGATATTCAAAAAAAAGGCTAGGATTATTAAAAATTGGTACCAACTCATTTGAATGTTTCAACAGGTATGGACAAGTTTTGCCCTAAAGTTTTTAGCAGAAGGCCTGGCAAGAGACCTGTGGGCGAGAGTTCAGCTTCTGCGGGTGGTGACACTCAACAATCACAGGTCCCGCATTCGCTGCCTACTGATGCCCCACCTGGCTATGATCCAGCTTTTTTCAGGCCCCCTGGCCCATATCAGGTACCACTTATTACCCCGTCTCAGTTGCCTCATGATTGGCAATGGACATTCCCTACCGTTGATTATACTGAGACACAGGTCCCTCCCACACAGGGCGATCCCTCCCAGGCTGATGACAGTGAGACTCAGCCCCCTGAATTCCCCCTAGATAGTTGTGACGACCCACCGAGTCAGCAGGAGCTCATGCTGTATGATCCTCATTCGCCTTATTACATTGGTGAGCCTGGCGCTCGGCTAGAAGGCAGAATGATTATTTACCCCGAGGCGGATAAAGGGTAAGCTACCTAATTTCTTAAGTTCTTGTCGATTAAATGATTAGTTCCTATTTTATTTGCTAGTATTATGAATAACTCTTGTTAATTTTTTTTTTGTAGCTTTTGCCCAAGCGATGAGTCCACCAAAGTGCTGACTGCGTGCATGAGAGCGCACTGGAACCAGCCTTGGCGAACATGGAGCGATGTGCCACAGCAAGTAAAGAAGCAGATATTGGTAGATTTTGAGGTAACACATATGCATTTGGTTTAAAACTAATTGTAGTTTTTTAAACCATGAACATGTTTAAAGAAATTATTTTGATACTCTTTCAGGGCAAATGTATCTGGCATCAGGGGCTGGATTATAACATTCGCAGCATTTTCCCAAAGAAATGTGCTGCGCTATTCAAGCAAACCCTTTACAATGCGCGGCATAGAGGTATAAGGCCCGGCTTCCTCCAAGGCCCTCAGTGGGCGGAGCTGGATGAATATTGGCACACGCCCGAGTTCGAGGCGAAGAGCGAGAAAGGAAAGGCTGCGCGAGCGTCGGATAAGGGTGGATCGCTCCATACCGGTGGCTCAATTAGCGCGGCTACACAAAAGATGCGCTTGGTACAGTATATTTAATTGTTTGATTATTTACTTGAACAGTTGATTTTTGTCTAACATATTATGTTTTTTAATTTGTAGGAAAAGAAAGAAAAGCGCACTATTCCTGTGCTCGAGCTGCACAAGATCAGGCATACGAAGGGGGGCAAGAAGGGCGGTGGAGAGTGGGTCGAGCCCCGCGCAAAAGAGGCATGGGTAAGTTTGTAAAATTCGATCTTTAGTCGCCTCAATCCTTCAACGTTTAGTCTTTCTATTAACATCATTACTATATTTATGTTATTCAGGAAAAGGCTACAAAGGCCGTGGAAGACTGGACATCGACCCAAGCATCGGACGCAGGAAGCAGCACCCCGGCTCCATTGACGTTCGAGAAAGAAAAGCAAATATGGGTCGATACTGTTGGAGGGGTTAAGAAGGGGTATGATTATGGTCTTGGATCGCTATATGCTCCGGATAAGCATAATTCTCGCTTTTTGGGCTCTTTAGCTACTTCTTCTCCGGCGAGCTCCGTTGATCCTGCTGAGATGGCTCAAATGAGAGAGCAGATCGCACAGCTGTCGAGGGAAAACCAAGAAACGCATGACATGATCAGAAAGCTCCTTGCCAAAAAGGAGAAGAAGAAATCGAGAAGAAAGCATAAGAGCAAGCATCGCCGCAGCTCCTCTTCCTCTTCCTCTTCCGAGTCCGGGTCTAGCTCAGCCTCGCCCGAGCCCCAGTAGTCTTTTAAATGTTTGTGAAGTTGTATTGTTAACAATTTTAGAATATAACTAATGGTGTATGGATGTTTTTGAAATGATTGGATGTTTTTGAAATGTTTGGATTGCTGTTTTATTGCTGCCCAGGTGCTGGTTTTTGCTGTTGCGATGTGCCTGATTGCAGGATTTTTATTGCAGGTTTTTACAGGTTTGGCGACCGATTTTCGGTCGCATAGCGGTCACAACTGAGACCACGTATGCGACTGATTTTTGGTCGCACATTCTGTGCGACCGAATTTCGGTCGCATACTTGGTCACCATTAATTACCACAAATGAGACCAAGTATGCGACCGAAAATCGGTCGCACGAGGATGTGCGACCGAAATTCGGTCGCATGGTGGTCGAAGTAGCGACCGTTTTTCGGTCGCAGGGCTATTTGCTACCATGAATTTTCTGACTACCCGTATCGGTCGCCGATCGGTCGACCTGGCGACCGATCGGCGACCGATTTGGTGGTCGCAGATTCAGTTTTTTTTAGTAGTGTGGAGGGTCTATCAGAAATAACCTCCCCATCTTGATGGGGTAAGATATGCGTATATCTCATCTTGTGAAATACACTGCGTATGTTGTTGTTGTAGTTAGTTGGTAATTTGCTATCTTATTTTCTAAGTTACTAACTCTTTTTTTATGGACATTTACGTATTTTTTGGTGTTCTAACAATTTACACTATCAATATATATAAATTTAGTTACTTATATATAAGTATATAAAAGGGTGAATTTGATGTCTTATATATGTTGGGTGGATAGAGTGCTTAATAACCAACCTGACCTTTTTGACAAATTCTAGTTCGAAGAGCAATACGTGGATCACATATGAAAAGGTTGGTTGAATAGACTGAAGCTTATTTACTCATGTTTTTTTTTATTTTTTTTGGGTTCCTTTTTGAATCTACAATAGTTGACTCATTATCTATGATGCTAGCGGAATCCAATAAAGCATCTCTATCCAATAATCCTTGTTTTCCTGGAAACATCAGTCATGAAACATTTCTTTTTATTTTATTTTTCTTTTACTTTAAAAAGAGAAAGGTACTTTTAAATTTTGATTAAAATAACAAGAAATGGTATTAGGTTTAGTTTTAGTTAGCCGTGGCACATGGAATTAGCTTAATTCATGCACACAGCCGGTTTAGTTTGAGCTACTAATTTTGTGTGTGAAATGAAGAATAGAGAAAGGTTAGCTTAATTCACGTAAGATATATATTTTCTCATAATTCTCTTAAAACTTTCGGCGTTGTTGTATCTTTACAGTTTCGATTGAATTTTAATTACAATACTTTAATATGAAGCTGTATTTACAACCTTACCAAAATTAATTTGTGCGCAACACACTGCAGTAATTAGAATTGAAGAATGTAATTCGTTATGGGTTTTTCCTTATTTTCCAATATTTGGATTGTAAAGGAAGGTCAAAAGTGAATGTCAGTTGCTAGTGATCTGCTCAGAAATATATTATGGAGCAAAGTAATAAATACAATAGCTGTCACTTATTATTCTTCGATATTCATTTATTCATGGCTCAAAATTAGAGTCTAACCAAATTGTATACAGTAACTTTCTAAAAATAAATAACCTGACCATCTCTTTTGTTTTTTTTTTCATTATATGAATCACTTTATATAGTACTCGCACAACTCTGAATAATATCTGACATTAAATTTACTAGGAAATAAGAATGCTTGTATCAATATGTACTGGTACTTATAAATCTTTTTTCGAAATATTGATATAGATATATGGATAATGAATGACATATATATGCATTAGGCTTAAATAAGAGAAGGTGGTCGAAGCCTAATAAGTTGATGGGATCTACACCCAATTTCAAAAGCAATGTCTCTACTTTGTCCCCCACATTGTCCACACTACACCAATTTCTCCAACATACACTACATCATAAAGACTTTTTGTAAGAGAAGTCTCAAAGGGTCCTTTTAAAACTTTAATACTAGTACTTTAAACCATCAAAAGACATGGTAGGATGATTGAGATCTCTTTCATTTTTATCACATGTCTAGGATTTGAGTTAAAAGAATAAAGAACTCTTTGATTAGAAAGTATTTACCCATAAATTCATATATATAGTACCAAATAGTTAAACATAAATTATAAGAAAACCTTAATACATTGAAATTTGATTTAGTTTAGGTTCTACGAAATGATAGTTCAAAAGAATTATTTACGTAATTAAATCAACTAAACGGTAGTAATTAAGTAGATGTAAATTTTGTAATAATAAGTACCCTGATAAATGGTCCACTATCTCAAGAATAAATTTTAGTAGTGATATGTTAAAAATCTTTACGCTGTTGTAAACTGGAATCCTATTATATATACATCATAAAGTTCGTCTTATGTAGGCCTGCACTTGATTGCTCTTTCTCGCCGACAATCCAATGGTCTATAGCCAAGTGTTAGGAAGAAACTTGATTGTAGGGGCTGTTTCATACTGAACCATTTAATTGGCAAATTCTGCCAAGTGCCAAAACAATACTATATTATAATAACAATAGTATTATAGAATAAGATTCTGTATAAAATCTTAACATCTTGTCTCTCATATCCAAAAAGCGTAAACTTTATACATATTCCTCACATTCTTTTAAGAGATTCTCAAGTGTTTAAAACGGTTCGGTAAGGACAATATAATGGATTTATTCTTTTACTGTCCTCACTTAATAAATACAGTACTAAATACTATTGTTTATCATAGAATTCAAATGTTATGTGCATTTAACTAGACATCACATATTGTCTCACATAATTCTTCAAATTGATTCTAATAATCTCATATGACATATAACCAGTTCAAAGTTTTGCGCACCTTAATTTGTTTCTATTGTCAAGATTTGATTTAGCAATTTGAAACGCTTTAGTTAAGTCGAGACTGATTAGCTGCTTTTAATTATAAGAAATATTGGGAGCATATCACTCCTCAATGAGTTATATATGACGGAATTATATGTTAGCCAATTAGGCGGGCTACTAAGTACCTAATATAAGATGATTTAAATTAAAAAAGAAACGAAAAAGGTAGGGAAATGTGTATTTATGTGTATATTGTTTAACCTAACTCTCGGTGCTAAGAAATAGTGTAATTCTTGAAAACCGAGGGTTGGGGGGCAAAAGTGAGAGGGGTTAGTTTGAAAAAGTTTATCTGTTGTGTAACAAGGTTACAATGCACATGGTGGTGTTTTAAGAAAGGATGAAATATTTAGAAGAAATGGCCCCCCATTTTAGCTTTACTGGTGGTTGTCTCGTACCGGGACATAGCAATTCATAGTGATCATTTTGCTGAGGAACATTATGTTTTAACTATGAGAGAATATAAAATATTTGTTGGAAGAGTTTTACAGATTCGACCTGTTTCCTTCTTTCTGGAATAAAACATTACTACCTTATTGCTACAACGCGATCTAGCTAGTGGATTGTGAATTTATATACATACACCTAATTAAGTATCCAAATTACATGCGACGTTAGGGTAACTGTTTATAACATATGATATAGTAACATGCAAAACTTCTAAAGATCACGCTATTAAGACACCTGCTCAACAAGATATCCAGAGGGACAAGGGGAAAGGCATACAAACAGCTCCACTATTAAACATTATTGATTTTCCAGAGCTGAGTAATGTCAAGACAAGAAATGCCTTTAGTGTGTTGAGAATTCAAGAGCCAGTAACCAATCAGAGTCTCCCCTTTGATAGAGGGGGGCTCAGCTAGGATCTAAATGACATGGCTATTTTGGAATATCAGGGGCCTTAACAAGAGGTATAAGCAGAAGGAGCTGAGGCACTATATGAGGGCAAAAAATATTCAATTAGCAGGCCTCATTGAGACTAAAGTGAAAAAGCTTAATGCTGTAAGGATACAGAAGAAGGTTGTCCCTGACTTCCAAGCTGAGCATAACTACCAGCATGCTCAGAATGGTAGAATATGGTTATTATGGGATGACATGACCTATGATATGACTATCAGAATGAAGCAAGACCAGTTAATTCATTGTCACCTCAAGAGAAGGCATGATAATTGTGAATGTGAGCTAACAGTAATATATGGGCATAATAGCCAAGAGAAAAGAGGTTCTTTATGGGCACAGTTGGAGACCTTGAGTAGAGGTATCAGCAAGCCTTGGCTCATTTGTGGAGATTTTAATGCAGTCCTAGCCCCTCAGGATAGGCTCTATGGTAACCCTGTCACAAACTCAGAGATCAAGGAGTTTGGTGACTGTTTGCAGCAGCTGAACCTGACAGAATTGCCATGGAGAGGGGAATACTATACCTGGAGTAATAACCAACAAGGGGGAGATAGAATCCTGAGTAGAATAGACAGAGCATTTGGAAATAGAGATTGGATGATGCAATGGGAGCATGTATTTGTGGAATATGATCTCCATTATTTCTCAGATCATGCTCCAATGCTGATGTCTGTTCATCATCATAAGAGAAATATCAGAGTCCCTTTCAGGTTCTTTAACATCTGGAGTGAACATAAAGATTCCTAAACCTAGTAGCAGAAGTATGGCAGAGTGATTTGAGTATTTATAAGATGCAGAATATCTGGTACAAACTAAGGGAGCTGAAAGGCAGCCTTAAAAAGCTGAATAGAGAGCATTTCTGGGTATAACAAAGAAGATTGATCAAGCTAGAAGAGAACTAAAGGCAATTCAGGAAGCTATGCAGAGCCAATATTCAGATGAATTGGTTGAAATGCAAAGAAATACCTAATGCAATGTGTAACTTTCGTGAGCTACTCTATCCTAGTGAATGGGGAGGCTACAGAACCTTTCCAGGCAGCTAAAGGACTAAGGCAAGGGGATCCCATTTCCCCTACCTTTTTGCTATAGCTATGGAATATTTTAGCAGAATACTAAACTCACTCAAGGACAACAAAACCTTTAAAGCTCATCCTAGATGTGCAAAGCTGGGGATCACTCACCTTAGCTTTGCTGATGATTTGTTACTATTTGTTAAAGGAGAAGCTACTGCAGTAAAGTGCCTACACCAAGGATTCCTCAAGTTCTCTGCTGCTTCTGGTCTGCAAGCTAACCTAAGTAAAAGTGTTGTATATTTTGGGCGAGTCAAAGAAGATGATAGGGACCTTATAATGCAGCAATTGAGTTATGCATTAGGGGAGTTACCATTCAAATACTTGGGTATCCCTCTTTCCACAAAGATGCTCATAATGCTACAGTGGAAACCCCTCATCAGTAAGATAATAGCTAGAATCACCTCTTGGACTGCAAGGAAACTGTCTTTTGCAGGGAGAGTCCAATTGGTTCAATCAGTGCTGTTTGGGATTCAAGCCTATTGGGCTCAAATGTTTGTGATGCCAGTCAAAGTAGTTAAAGTTATTGAAGCACACTGTAGGAGTTATGTCTGGTCAGGCTCTAATGTAATCACAAAGAATGCACTGGTGGCATGGGACAAAATCTGCTCACCTAAAGCTTCAGGTGGCCTCAACCTTGCTAACTTGAGGATTTGGAATAGAGCAACAATTGCCAAACAATACTGGGACATTGCATTAAAGAAAGATAGACTGTGGGTAAAATGGATTCATACTTACTATATCAAGAACCAGCCTGTGGAGAATTGTTTAATACCTGAACAAGCTTCTTGGATGGTGAAAAAGATTCTGGGGGCAAGAGAAGATGCTCAAAAGTTAATGCTGCCAACTAGGCTAAATAAGAGTGTCACTAGGCAGATCTACTATAAGCTACTTGGTGATATACCTACTGTTAGTTGGAAAGGCTTAATGTTCAGCAATGCAGCTAGGCCAAAATCCAAGTTTACCATGTGGCTTTCTCTACAAGGGAAGCTGTTGACCACTGATAGGCTTGTCAAATGGGGGATGACCATGGATAGACAGTGTCAACTATGTAACAAGCAAGAAGAAAGTAATGAACACCTCTGGGTGCATTGTGCATATACACAGGCACTGTGGGACAGAATATGGCTTTGGTTTCAGGTAAAGGAGCTGAAAACAACCAATTGGATGCAACACTTGCAGTGGATCACTAGTAGAAGTAAAGGTAAGACTGCTGCAGCTCAGTTATTCAGGATGATATATGCTGAAGTAGTCAAAGAAATCTGGAATGAAAGGAACTTGAGGACATTTGAACACAAATGCAAGGAGGTGGAGCAACTGGCTAAGCAAATTGCTATTATATGCTGCACTCGAGCCCCATCCAAAGTCCAGAATATATTGACTAAATGTGTGTTTTAGGAGTCCCACAACTTGATCATGGTGGAACTTGTGCATTAGTGCAGCTGCTATTTCTAATTTGTAATGCTAGAGGATAGCTTAATAAGTAGTTAGAGGCAGTTTTAGTCGTTAGTATAGTCCAGATATCGAGCTAAGTAGGCTGTGGTAGCTTACTTGTGATGTAATTCTCAACTTGGTGATTAATAAATACTCTATTAACTAACTACCAAAAACATGCAAACTTGAGTAATTAATAGTATATGTTATAATATGTTAAAATATATTAATATTGTACAATTATCACTGCCAGTATATACATTTTTCTGATTGCGAATAAGAAAAAGAAAGAGGAAATACTTATCTCTAATAGGTGAAATTTTAATTTTGCACTCCTTCACACGATCAGAGTTTCCGACAATTTAAGAGAAAAGAAGCCCATATATTAATACTTGAACACCCTTTTAGACGTGTATGATGAAGTATAGTTTACTTCCTCTAACGGCTTTATTTTATTATTTTGACGAAGTTATTCTTGATTTCCAAAGGAAATATAAACATGTAACATGAGTCCAAATAAAAAAGAAGGCCATAATAAGCCCATATCCTGTAGGGAAGATGAAAAGTTGGAGTCCACCTTTGACAAATTTATTCTTTGTTTGGCATGTGAAGAGTTTCCAAAATGTTAGCTTCAAGAAAGTGAGACGAAATAGGAAGTTGACTTTATACAATTTTTTTTTAAAAAAAATGTTAAAAAATGAAATTCCAATATTTATTAAATATACCAATTTGACATTCACTACAAAAAGGAAGAGAGAGGGACCCTCGCTTAGCATGTCATTGGAATCTATTAAAAGTGTTGTACGCAAAGGTGAAATTTTGAGGATAAGCACGAGTCCATGACTTAGATATAAAGAAGTTATCCTTGAAAGGAAACTAAGGATAATAAAGAATGTTCAGAATTTATATTTTATTACATATTTCTGGCCTTGTTGACCAAAACAAAAGAATTAAAGTTCCTTATTCATTTTGGAAACCCTGCAGGCTAAAGCATGACAGCAGTTTTTAGTATGCAAAAATTTGAAACCCCCCTCTGCCTAATAAAAGGTACCAGTAGTTCTTCATAAACCAAAAGTTCAAACAAGAAGGTACGAGGAAATATAAAAGGAGACTTTAACTACCATACATTGATTGATACCTCTTCCAGATTAAAGCAAGTGTTGTTTTTAATCAAATCAATTTGATAATAATTAACAATTTAAGAAATCAAGAATGCATCAATTATTGTTTTCAAAGTTACCCTTGCTTCAATAAATGATTTAAATTAAAAGAAACAAATTTAACCAAATAAGATATAAAGGGTAAACTTAGATCCTTGCAAGTATTACCGTTAGAAGGTTTTTTTCTTATTGATCATTCGTTAAAACCTTAAACAACACTTGCTATGGATTAGAGGGAGTAAAATTTTAGTACTATCTAACAATCTCATTTAAAATGTAATCAGATATAATATAAGTTTTATAATAAGAATTTAATTTATGTATAATGACTGTAATTTTTTTTACAAAGTCAACAAAGGTTAACTTGAGGGATTTGATTTAGGTAGTGTTTGACTAAGCTTATAAACTGGCTAAACAACTAATTATTCATATAAGTATTTGGTAAATATTATAAGTGCTTATGAGCCAAAATGAGGCATAAGTCATAACTCATAAGTTGATCACTTTGCAATTTATAAATACTTCTAGTTTGATCAAGACTTTTTGAAACTTGTGATCATAAATAGACCATATAAGTGGTTATAATTATTTTGAAACTCGTGGTCTTAAATGCATCGCCCGTCCCAGTTTATGTGTCTGTTTCAAAAAAGAATGACATCATTCAATATTTGGTAACAATTTAACTTTAAATTACTATTTTACCCATAATGAAATGATTTTACAACCACACAAACATCTATGTCTTATTTTAGACTACACGTTTTGAAAACTCCCTAAATATGATCACATTAAATATCATTTTCAAAATATAATTTTCAACTCCGATCCCTCATACTACATTTGTCATTTGTCCTACTTATTAAAATACTTGTAAATTTACAGTTTTTGCAGACGTTTTAGTAATTTTGTACTTATTCACGCTTTTTAACCAAACACACCAACTGTTTATTACTACATATGTTCCACAAAGGATGATATAATTGGGTTTCGAGAGTTAAATTATTTTAATTTTGAGCATAAAATTTGGACATAAGCATCTTAATTGAAACAACATTTATATATTTGGAAAACACATAAAAAGTACTATAAGTTACAATAAATAATTCAAAAATATTTTTAAAAAATATAAAAATATTGCGATTAAAGAAAAACGTGTGAGACCATCGAAATCTGAATCATGTATCTTTTGTGGAACAATATTAGTTTCAACTTTTTTTTAATTACATAATTGTTTATTTATAAAATTAACTTTAACACTTCAAAATACTTTCAACACTAAATACGTATTTACCACTTTAAATAGGCTAACTTAAACAAGCTCTTCGTACCTCTAGAGTGATGCCTGTTTGTATCAATATCCAACAAAGGTTTCAGCCCTTCAAAGGAAAAGACTGTTTAGTATTATTATAAATAGGAGAGCCACTTGCTTCATTTTCAGCACAAATCTAAAGAGCACAAGACAACTTCTTCCCGCGCCTCTTAGTTTTCTCACACAACAACACTGCATATGTGCAGGCAATACCAGCAAGGCTACCCATCTCTTTCTAGTTAGTTTTATTTTCTTGATAAACAAATAAAAGCATATATATATATATAGTCTTGTTTTATTGGAAGGAAGTGAACTAATTAACTATTAATGGAGATGGAGACAGCTAGAGACAAAGGAGATAACATTGTTGAAGAGAATAGTGTTGATTGGAGAGGAAGACCTTCAAACCCCATTAAACATGGTGGAATGAAAGCTGCTGCCTTTGTTCTTGGTACGTAATACTAAGTTTACACTTCATCCTTTTCTCTTCTTGTATTTTTGGTCATCTTTGTTCTTGTTCCTCTTCATGAGTTAACTCTGTCAATTATTTGATTTGTTGTTTTAGATAATGTCATGACTAGCTAGCTAGCTTGTTTCATTTGTCCCCTTTGTATCTATGTCTATTACTATTATGTTGTTTTTTTATGTATTGAATACATAAGTTATGGTAAACACCTTTTGATATATGTTAATAATTATGAATGCAGGGTTGCAAGGATTTGAGATAATGGGAATAGCAGCAGTTGGGAACAACCTCATAACATATGTGATAAATGAGATGCACTTTTCATTATCAAAATCTGCAAATACAGTGACAAACTTTATAGGGACAGTCTTTCTCCTTGCACTGCTTGGAGGCTACCTTTCCGACTCTTTTCTTGGTTCCTTTTGGACCATGCTCATCTTTGGATTTGTCGAACTTTCGGTATATATATTTACATATTTTTCTATGTCCTTTTCTCTCCAATTCCATTCTTTTATTCTTTTTCCTTTTTGTCTTTTTCTCTTGACACTATTGTTCTGAAAAACGAGTCCAAATTTATAAGTGTATTTCTTCATTTAATATTTGGTTTGATTAGTCACCACTTCAGAAGGAAATAAGAAACTTGAGACCAAGTGTTCTTCCAACCCTCCAAATATACACACAGAAAGTTAAATATTTTTTTTACTCAATGTAATCTTACATAGGGTATCACATCTTCAGGCTTATGTTCAAGTAATACTAACTATATACTTCCACTTATTATAGAAAGTTAAATGACTTAACAGCTTACGTAAAAATTCTTTTACATAATCAGTATAAAGAAGCTAAACTTTGTTGTTTTTCACTTGCAGGGCTTCATATTACTGTCAGTTCAAGCTCATCTACCACAGCTAAAACCACCAAAATGCAACAATATGCTAACTGATCATGGAGACCAATGTGTTGAGGCTAAGGGTTTCAAAGCTTTAATATTCTTTTTGGCACTGTATTTGGTGGCATTAGGAAGTGGTTGTGTGAAACCAAATATGATAGCTCATGGTGCTGACCAATTTAATCAAGACAATCCAAAGCAGTCAAAGCAACTTTCCAGATATTTTAATGCTGCATATTTTGCATTCTCTATGGGTGAACTTATTGCACTAACAGTTCTTGTTTGGGTCCAAACACATTCTGGAATGGATATTGGCTTTGGTATCTCAGCTGCTGCTATGGCTATGGGATTAATCTTCTTAGTTGGTGGAATTCTTTTTTACAGAAATAAACCTCCTCAAGGAAGCATTTTCACTCCCATAGCACAAGTAATTAATCAACTCAACTTCCCTTATAAGATTCTTGTTTTCATGATTCTTCTTTTCATTATCAGTATAATTTGGATTTCTTAACTTATATAAACTGAAGTGTACTTTGGATAATCAGAAAGTTTAACATGTTAGTTATTTTTATCATGTTATATATAATGTTTATAATAGATATTCACCTATATACATAACTCTTTAAGTTACATGATTTGTTACATATCTTTTATTTATCAGCGTGTAGAATTTTAAATGCTTTTTTGTCAACTAATTTCAGGAATACGACCCAAGTTTTTGTTTTTCTTTTTTCACATTTTTTTTTTCCTTCTTTCATGTTTGACTTCTGTTCTCATTTAATATTACTAGGATGTCTAATAATGATCATGAGTGACGACTAAAATTGAGTTTGCTGCCGGTTTCTATTTTTTAGTGCAATTTTTGTTAATCTTTAATATATACTATGTTTGAATCCACATACATATGCAACTTTCGGTTCTGAGTCATATTCTAGGAAAGAGCTCTTTGTCGTCATTATTAAGGCCCATATTTTACATGCATTTGTCGGAGGATTTGGCATCTTCCCTATTTGTACCCTCTTCAACCCCCCACCCAAAAAAAGAACAAATATAAAAAACCCCTAAAAGAAAAATATGACAGAAGAATAAAAAAAATGAGAGCTATTCAAGAAATAGTAGTCTTAACTATTCTTATTTTATTGTTAATGCCAGGTTTTGGTGGCTGCATTCGTGAACAGAAAGTGTATTTGTCCATCAGATGCACGTATGCTTCATGGAAGCCACACCATCAAGGTTCCTAATAATGCCAATGATCCCACCATGTCTCATGATAGTGGTGTTCTTCTTCACACCAATCGATTCAGGTACATATTATCATATTACTATAAGGTTTTCTTTTCATAGTTATAAAATTTTCGACGGTTAGTATTACATGATTCGAAATATGTAAATATTGGATCACTTTCTTTACTATTTTTCACTTAAATATTAAATTTTAACCTACGACATATTCAAACTCATGATGTGCGTCTAACACTTCACATCATATGTCCGTGCTATTACTAGCTAGTATAGCAATGCGCTTGGGTCTATTGTTACTCATTATAATGTCTCTATAAAGAAACTATATGTAAGCAGTACCTATATATCTTTATGTAGTAGGAATTCGTCAATTACTATATGGCATAGTTTGTTCAGTAACTATTTAAGCCATAATCATAGTTTAGCACCTATTTTGGCATATTCCACCTCACTAATTGTGTAACCCTCCTGTGATTTTAGTTCGTGACACACTTTAAAATGGAGGACGTGGCTGAAAGCCTGAAACTATCTTTTTTCCTTTTTTTTCTTCAGGTTCTTGGACAAGGCTTGTATAAAAGTGCAAGATGGAAATAACACAAAAGAGATTAGTCGATGGAGACTTTGCACAGTGACACAAGTAGAGCAAGTCAAGATCCTTATTTCAGTCATTCCCATATTTGCTTGCACTATAATTTTCAATACCATTTTAGCACAACTTCAAACTTTTTCAGTCCAACAAGGAAGTGCCATGAACACTAAGCTAACTAACAACTTCAATATCCCTCCAGCTTCCCTTCAATCAATCCCTTACATAATGTTAATCTTCATTGTCCCTCTCTATGACACATTCTTTGTCCCATTCGCGCGAAAATTCACCGGTCATGATTCAGGTATTGCAAAACATTCAATTTCTCGTCTAAAAGCTTAAACTATTGAAGAAAAATATGAGACTAATTAATTTATGTCTCAACAGGTATCACCCCTCTGCAACGTATAGGTCTTGGTCTATTTTTGGCCACTTTCTCCATGGTCGCAGCAGCGTTAATGGAATACAAAAGGAGAATTTCAGCAGTGAACGAAAATAAAACCTTGTCAATATTTTGGATCACCCCACAATTCTTGATTTTTGGATTATCTGAAATGTTCACTGCAGTTGGACTAATTGAATTCTTCTACAAACAATCCTTAAAAGGGATGCAATCATTTTTAACAGCCATCACTTATTGTTCATACTCATTTGGTTTTTACTTAAGCTCAGTTCTTGTTTCATTAGTGAATAAGATCACTTCATCAAATTCTTCATCACATGGTGGCTGGCTTAGTGACAACAATCTCAACAAAGACAGGCTTGATCTTTTTTATTGGTTGCTAGCAGTGCTGAGTTTTCTCAACTTCCTCAATTATCTATTTTGGGCTAGATGGTATTCGAAGAATCGATCTTCATCAGCCACACCACAGCAAGATTTTCATTCCAAAGTTGTTGGAGATGATAATATAGCTTAGTGATATTAATTACTATATATGTACTTCTAGCTAGGGGGATAATATATATTTTCTATAATCTAATTAAGGAGCCAATGGCAATAAGGATATAACTCTAATTGGGAGATGATTGTAATCTGTAAAATGTGCGTACAAAAATCCCACTAATCATGGAGGTTAATTATTCTTATTGAACTACTTGTCTATATGCTGATTGGTCATCTAAAATATAACGAGAAATAAGTTTCCATAAGAAGTGAATTTAATGTGCTGAAAATAAGACTGATACCTGCTACAACTGATTAGAAATGTACGTTATTAGTACCAGAATTTTTTATGGTGTTGATCTATATATGTTCCTTGTTTTTTAAAAGAAAGAGAAGCGTTGGAGCAATTATTAAATTCTCTCAATGTGATCTACAGGTTTTTGGGTGCGGCCTTTCCCTACATGCTGTTTAAGAGGGGTGTCTTGTACACCGAACTATCTTTTTTATATATTTTTTTTAAAGGAAAGAAAAACACTATTTATAGTGGTATAAAACACTCTCAATTACCTGTTTGAAGAAAAGGTCAAAAGGAGGTGCCCTTTTCAAAGGTTCTTTATAGTCGGTTCCCCTTAGCCTCTCTGACTTTTAGGAAGTTAGGTAGCATACAAATTACAAGATTCAATGTATCTTTTTTAATGATAAATAGAAATGCAGAAAATTGAGCAACTATATTCACATTTTTTTGATTGACAAAACAAAGAATAGCATAAAAAATTCAATATTAAAATTTGAAGTTTCTAACTTTGGGTTCTTATGATTGAACTTACTATACTTCCCGTGAGTCCAAAGTTTAGTATTGTTGAAATTTAATAAATTTTAATTTCTATATTTCGCACAAAAAACTCAAGTTCAGTTGAACCAATACACCCTCTGTCACAGTTTAAAGCAAATCTAACTTCTATATACTGCATAGTCATGGAACATCATGAAAGCATATATACCAAAAGTCAAAAAGAGAAGTGACAAGGCAAGGTGTGGGAGGGAAAACATAGATACTACTTCAATGGAAAATCTAGTAAGCCGTGAAAATGATGTCCTTGATTATTTTTACTGTAGTTTCCTCAATCATTTAGTCTTCTCCAATGAAACATGTCTCAAACATGTTTTGCTGTTGGTGCTAGGCTCTCCCTTTTAAATCCTAAAACCACTGCTTCATTGCTCATCAATATATATAGTATATATGTTAACAAAAAGGGTTGCAATGGCCCCTCAATTCATTATTTTCTTATTTATGCATAAATTATGGTTCCGTCCTTTCGGTCATCATATATATTATACTCCAGTTTTTAGCAATATAACTGCTATCAATAGATATTAATTCTTTCCAATTACTTATAATGATTCTCTTTCCTTGAAGGAATGGAAAGAAAAAGCACTGCAGATCTTTTGTGGAAAGGGAACTTAATTTATTTCACAATATATCATCATATTTAAAGAACTAAAAGAGATAAAATCTCAACTACTCTTATCCTAATTTTTAAAATTCAAAACAAATAACAAACTCCTTCACAATAGGAGTAGTTACTAACTAAAAACAAAGTAAATGCAGTAAAAGTACTTATTCAAACAGATTCTAAATCAGATTTCAACACTCCCCCTTGCTTTAGAATCTGCAAATTCTGGATTTATGCATTGGAAGCTTTTAACAGGAAGTGACTTCTTAAATAAATCTGCCAGCTGATCTTCAGACTTGCAATAACTGGAATCAACTTTTCCACTTTGTTTCACCTTATAAGTGTCAACAAGAAATTCAATATCGTTGATAACTTTCTCATAACCAACAGATTTTATTATTGCCTCACTTTGAGAATCAGCTATCAAATTTTCCTGCATTGCATCATTTGCTTGAACATCTTGCTCTAAAACTTTTGAAGATTCATCTTTACTAAGTAGCTTTTTTGGGCTCCATTGTTCATCTTCTTCAGGATCAAATAAGAAGTTTTTACCTCTCTTCTTAATTTTTAAAATTCTTTTTCCAGCACCATTGTAGATGAAACAATGTTTATCTTCAAAGGATACCTTGAATCCTTTCTCTACTAACTGACTAATACTCAACAAGTTTTGATCAATATTAGGTACATAAAGAACATCTGAAATTGTCTTAATACCTGAACTTGTTTTGGTAGCAACAGTTCCTTTTCCTTTTGCAAGAATATTGTCACCATTCCCAATTTTGATTTTACTTTTAATAGAATTGAATTCTTTGAAAAGATCTTTGTCATATGTCATGCGGTTTGTACAACCACTATCAATCAGCCAAGATTTAGAAAATCTCTTGTTTGAAAGACATGTTGCCAAAAACAAGTGGTCTTCTTCATCTTCATTGGCAACTTGAGCATCTACTTCATGCTTCTGAGGTTTGTTGTTGCAAATCACAGCTTCATGACCAAACTGGTTGCAGATCTTGCACTTTGCATCTGGCATCTTCCAACATTTGAATGGAGGATGACCTTTTTTACCACAGTGCTGATGAGGTGGGTAATTATTCTTTGAATTATTACCCTTGCTTTGAGTTTTGTGGTTGGCTGCCAAGGCTCCTTCAACCATACCATCTTGCTTCATAAGCCTCCTTTGCTCTTGTGACTGCAAAGTACTTAAGTGTTCTGCCAAAGTAATTTTGGACAGATCTTTTGTATTTTCCAAGGTAGTTATACATGCTTCATATTTTTCTGATACTGTTACAAGAATATTTTTCAACAATTCTTGAATCTTTAAATTTGGTGCCTAGCAATCTTACCTTGTTAACAATACCAAGTAATCTGTCCGAATACTCTTTAACTGTTTCAGACTCTTTCATTTTCTGCAACTCAAATTCCCTTATTAAATTTAATACTTGCATACCTCTTATTCTTTCATCTCCAGCATATTCTTCTTTCAGATAATCCCAGATTTCTTTTGCTGACGTGAGAGACATAATTCTTGTAAAAATAGTTGTTGAAACAGAAGCAAACAAAGTTGCTTTTGCTTTAGATTTCCTGGTTTTCTTTTCCTTGTGACTCTTCATTTGGGCCACCGTGGGATTATTTGGCAGCGGAGCAATTTCATAATCCTCTTCTACGGCTTCCCAAAGATCTAAAGCCTCCAAGTAAGTTTCCATTCTCACCGCCCATAATTGATAGTTTTCACCATAAAAAACAAGAGGAGCCATTCGTGAAAAACTATTTTCAGACTCACACAAGATATTACTCACTCAGGTCCCTTAAGAATATGACTCTGAAACCAATTGTTGGTTTTAAGAAGTAAAGTTTGCTGGAAAATAACAGAAGGAAGAGAAAGAAAAAGTACTGCAAATCTTTTGTGGAAAGGGAACTTAATTTATTTCATAATATATCATCCTATTTAAAGAACTAAAAGAGATAAAATCTCAACTACTCTTATCCTAATTTTTAAAATTCAAAACAAATAACAAACTCCTTCACAATAGGAGTAGTTACTAACTAAAAACAAAGTAAATGCAGTAAAAGTACTTATTCAAACAGATTCTAAATCAAATTTCAACAGTAATCAAGAAGAAAAAAAGAGCTTTTTTTGTTGAAGATGAGTGCCATGCCAATTTCCATAAACTGTGCAAGATTTTCTTTTACAGAAATAAATCACCTAAAAGATACTCTGAGAGTAAAAATTCTTACATCAGTGTGTAACTGATTGAATATATTGTGCTCATAGTGTAAAAATTCTTAGATCGTATTGTATATAAGTTATGCACCACTAGTTACAATGACTATTTATGAAATCAAAAGGATCGAACTACCTACTCATGAACACCAAAAGTTGTGGTATCTTATGGACCTAACATAGGTCACATACCTCACGACATAAGATTGAAAGATCCAAACCTTCTTTCATTGATCATACTGGATCGGACAATGTTACGCATTGTTACTAGTGTTTGTTTGCTCTCTTCGTTACGAGTTGTTGAAGGACAGCTCAACGGACATTCTTTAAAGGATATTTCCTACCTACCAGTCGAAGTACTTTGGCCCTTTTCGTGTGCTCAAGTGAATAGGAAGGTTATCTTATTAGTTCAGCCTCATCATGCTAAGATTGACATATAAGGTGACAAAGATGTGCGTCAGCACCTGATGAAACCAATGGAGGTTGGGGAGAATGCTAGACCAGTTATGCGCTTATGGTGGCCCTTCAACTTAGTTTTTACATATGGACAAATGAGATAACAACAAAAATAATTCATTTAACATACACAGATATGTCATTGAATTTTGAAGTGGTCGTTCAAATTACCTCATCGACCCTAACATTGTAAATGTAAATAGTTGAATCGTCCATGCCAATGGTTATAATATTGTTATCTTCAGGATGAAATGATAATAGCTCAGGAGTTCGGATACCCACATACTTAAATAATATTTTTTCCTTAGTTTAATACTGGAAAAAGGGTTTTATTACTAGTTACATACTACGGCAAGAACGAGAAGAAAAGAACTGTTTTGACAAACCTTCAGAGTTAAGAACTCAAAGAGACAAAAAGGGGCATTTAGATGATTTTAATCGACGGTTAGATTTGGAAGTCTGTCGGGTAGTTGGTTTTCTTCATGGAAAAAACAAGCAGCACAATATCCCATAATTTCCATGAGTGGCTCAAGAGTGAGGCCACTGAATATTCCGCTTTACACCCTTGAGCATTTAGGGCCCCAAATTTTAGTACAGTTTATATATATATATATATATATATATATATATATATATTAATAATGTTTCTTTGAAATGAGCAAAATGGTAACCATTTATTCCCAATATACTATATTGATTTTGTTGTAAAAATTTTTACTGACATATCTGAGCTTAATTTAGAGTTCTAAAATATTAGACAATTTTTCATAAAAAGCTCCGATATTTTTTAAAGGAAAAAAAAAACTAAAAAATCTTGGAAAGAACATTTCCACATTACCAATGTCACGATTGTATCTATTTATCCATATTAAAAATAAATTTTAAAAGTTGTATTGCTAACGATGTATTGCTAAAGAATTAAGAAAAGTAAACTTTGAATTAAAATGTATATGAATGTTATTAAAAGAAATTATGACACCATATTAAGTTTGGCTTTAGGCCTCTCATATTGTTGAGTCGTCCCTAATAGTTTCACCCGCTACATTAACCGTTAGACCAAGCCCTCTGACCGTTAAACCAAGCCCTCGGAGTGCTCATCAGCTTTGTTTCAATACAAAAAAGTATTGACATCTCAGCTGACAATTAACTCCACACAGACACCACCTACTATCTATACATCTAAATTCTACCAGCACCAAGATAATCCCTCATATTCATTGTCGGAGCCACACTTCTTACCCATCACCAGAGATCCCAACAACGGGAGATACGCTGAGAACAAGTAATGTGCATTTATTGAAGGAATAGCAGCAGCTATCAACGTCCCTTAATTTCCTAGTTCAGACAAATGGCATCGGTGGAGTCTAAACTCAAACCTATTAGTTTATTACCTAATATTCAACAGAAAGACAACAGATCACCTTTCTCTCTGCCATCGCATCCAATATTTGCATGACCATCTGGAAAACTTATCTAGCATACCTTTCAGACTAAGCTCTAGGCAATCCTGCGCACATCATAATCCTCAGATGTCCAAATGAATGGAAAACTTAAAGATTGAGATAACTATGAGTCATGTCTAAGAGGCATTGCTCCAATGGTCGAGCACCGCTACCATCAACTGGTAGGTTGAAAAGTTCAAGTCACGTTAAAGGGTAACCAGGACCACTATTATTCCTTCTACAAGGGAGAGCGGGAAGAATTTTTTTTTTTTTAAAGATAACTATGAGTCAATCCAGTAGAGCAATAAAATCAAAGCATTATTGATACATGACGAAAGCCTTAAAAAAAAAGGAAGCTCGAGAAATCCTGGCCAAATCACCAAGAACACTGTACTAAGGAGAAACATCTGTTTATATATAGGTAGGGCACATTCTAAACCTAAGGAAGAGATCACCGTCTTGCAAATCAACGGGGACCAACATCTAGTCATCAGAAGCCTCAGCATTTGCGCCTTTTAAATGCAAATGTTTTTCCCTCCTTTGGAAATCTGTCAAACCTTTACCACTTCCGGTTACACCAACCTTACCATGAGGATCCTCTGGAGACTTGAATATGCTCTCACGCTTTCGGCCAGAGAAAAAACCAACCTGTAAGTTAAATAATACATTAACAAGGGCACTAGAAACAGCAACTAGGATGATTAAGTGGTAGTGCCACACAGACAAACACAAAAGTACGAATGACTAAGACAAAACTACGTCATAGAAGATATCCGTATCCATGTGAAGTATTTTTGGCAAACAAATGCAGCATTTTACAACGTAAACGTAGGAGTATCAAGGAGTTTTTTATGAACTTAAAGAGAAAATTGCATGATAGAAGTGGTATTGAAAGGGCAAGGCAGTATAAGAACACTGTTGTAACTGAGTGCCCAACGTTTAATAAAAGGTAATCTCAAAATTCTTTGTTCGACAAAACAAAAAAAGAAGAAGTCAAGAAGACAGGCAGCTAACAAGCACGCACTAATAATCAATTAACAAGAAAAGATACTGTAAGAGAAAATCTGTTCTTCCTTTGACATAAATTAACTTAAACTCCTGATAACTTTTCTGAGAACAGATCTATATACACTATAACACCAATTCACCTTATGTAGTTATATATAGCGATGACCCACCTCAATATCGGCTTCTGTCTAAAGTTACAATCACTACCCAATTATTAGTTATCTTAGAGCCCGTAATTTTTTTTTTAAATACTTTCAAGAATTAGCAGTGAGCAATTAAGAGGAAAGCACTCCGTGAAGAAATTTAAGGATTTCTTAATCTGTTGTAACTTCAACTTAGTTTTTTGCTATTCCAGTGTGACGCAGATCAACAAAACCCAGAAGGAACTTTGCAGTTGAAAGCACAGTCTCAAAATTATGATGCATACATCAGGTTTAGCAAACCTGAGACTAGACCAGCATACCTTCTTAGTCTGGCCTTTAGCCGACTGAAATTGTTGCCAAGCATTTTGCCTCTTGTTTTGAGCAACCTCAAGTTGCTCTACCCGCATCTTAGACTTGAAAGCATGAATCTTTTTACGTTTGGCCGCTTTCTGTGAAAATAAGGATGAGGTTATTAGCAGAGGGATGAACACAAAAACATACAATACTTTTGCCTTTTTTAAAAATTAAAAAAAAAAAAAAAAGACATGAAGAGAAAGCGTGGAAATTCGCCCTTGCTTGATGAAGCCTTTGAACTCCTACTTTTCAAGATTTCAGTATATTGGACTAATTCCAGCTACTTTGAAAATTCCAGTACCCATCCCAGTCTGCAAGTGGTGCAGAACTGTTCTCTTCCAAGAAAATTAGGACTGTTTTAAGCAAAGAAGGCCCCAGCAAATGGCCTGTCCTATATATCAGCCCACAATTCAGAACTTTCCCTCCATTCACATATCTAAAACTAATGAGGCAAAAAGACGACAGAAAATAGTGAGGACACCACCTCCAGCAGCAGATATCATTTTTTCCCTATCCTCTAAAATTGACACACAACATACCACATCTTCTGGATCATTAGGATCAATAAGAAGCTTCGGTGGCAAACTCCGTGATTGGAAATCAGTAGCTGCAGCTTGTGCTATCTTTCGTTTGAGAGCTTGTTTTGTGGCCTCAGCTATCTTTTCTGCTTCATCCAAAGGGTTGACAGATCCCTCTTGAACTGGTCTTACATTAGCAGGATCCACCTGAAATTACAAATTGTTCATGTTACATTAATCTTAAAATAATTTTAACACTTGATGTAGAATAAAAAAGTTGAACCAAAAATTGAACAGAAAAAGAAATAGAACGTAACACAAGCCACCTTTAGATGGAATACATAAACACAAATATACACACACGCACATACACGTCTGTCTGTGTGTATAACTGTGGTTTCTATATACAATAACTAGACAGTACAATGGTGGTGTTAAACACATAATCGACTACCCTTTCAACGTCCATATATACATGCATGAACGATCTTAAAACAAGCTAAAGATACATTAAACCTGAATATTTGATTCATATCGTCCTTTTGCATTAGTACATCAGCAGCAAAACAAGGGCACCACAATAAAATACTCCCTGACAGAAGAACCAGGAAGGGAAGAAGTCCTTTAAAATTTTCAATACCAGAACTAAAGATAACCCAAATTCTTAACACAAGAACAGACCTTTTGGAAAACAGCAATCGTGGTGGAAGTAGAACCTGGAAGTCCGCAACCACAGCAGTTGCACAAGCTTAAAGCATAAGCAAAACCAACAAGCTTCAATCATTACTTTTGATTATGTAGTTAAATGAACAGTTCCCCACCCCCCACCCCCGGCCCCCCTCAAAAAAAAAAAAAAAAAAAAAGCAAACAATCAAAGCTCGATCAGCCAGATAAAGAATAATTATAGATTTATAACCGTTGATTAGTCACCAAAGAACTTCCTCTTCAAAGTCCAATCTTTTTCTAATTAAGGATAAATAATTGGACATACTGTTTGGCAACAACTCCTCTCAAAAGCAGTTTATTCATCCACTAATGATGACTTTTGGGCATCAGAGAAATTAACTCTTCAGCAGCCAACAATTTTGAGCACTGTTTTGGTTGACTTCTGACATACACAAGAATAAGCATATCACCAGACGCACCCTTGTGATGTTTGCTTTATTTCCCTCAAAATATGCCACAATCTTGGAAAAATTGCCTGTCTTAACAAAATCTATATTGGAATCCTCTCGACCTTTTGGTGGCGAAACAACAATACACATGCTAAAATGAAAGAGCAATACCAGGCACGTTTCATTCAAAGCTAAAAGGGGATTACTTGACATAAAAGTGCCCTTTTTTCCTTCTTGGTCCTTCCTTTGATCTAGACTAAAGGCAACAGAAGATCTGGAAAACAGGAAAAGAGAAATGGTCTATCCTAGAAGGAGAAACTCACAAATAATTTACATTTAAACCAGATAATATAGAAAAAAAGTTAACGAAAAGAAAAAATAAAAATAACACTCAACTGAACATAGAGTTAAAGTCAATCAGAACACTTCTCCATAAAAGCTTAACAATGTAGGCAATAATACCTCTTCCTTGTTACCCCAGCCATCATAAGCGACATAATAGCCATTTGGGGTATGCGCCTCAATGGTGCCATCATACCTAGAAAATCAACTAAATCAAAAAAAAGAAAGAGAAAGAGAAGGTAAAGAATAACTGGAGAATATATGACCTTCAAAATTGAAGGAGGAAAAGAGAGCGATCGCAAGTAAAGTTTTTACTCACCATTCCCCATCTTCACTCCAAACGGCTTGCACTTTAGTACCCACAGGAAACTTATCTGCATGGTCAGATGTTGATCTTGATTCCTGCCGAAAGCGGAAGTTAGGGACCAAACAAAAGAAAAAGGACTTTGTTTACTCTCTCTGCCCCTTCTACCTCTGCAAAACACCTCTAAGGGGTATATAGGGCAACAGAATTACATAAATGATGAAAAGAGAGATGGACTTAATAATACATTTACAGCCATTAACCGAAACGGATCAAATTCGTCATACCTCACATATAAAAAGAATGAAGATGCCTACTACTCGTGCTTTCTGTATATACAAATGTACAAGCCATTTTGAAGAAAAGGGTATGTTTATAACGTTTAGGATTGAGGCAACGATACCAAACTTCTTCCCTTGAGATTATAACTTTATTCTTCGCAACTTCTAGTTCCGTAAAAGGAACTACAACCTGCTTACCCCGGAAACCTCCCCCCCCCCCCCCCCCCTTTTCAGGAGAATGCCTCATGAAACTGTACCTAAAGAAGTTTTCTTACCTAAAAAAGTGCACTCCAATAGTTACAAAAAATTATACCATCTAACATTGGGGGAGGGAGCTTAGTCTGTGGTAGAAATCAGCCAGAAGCCAATTTAGATATACTGTCATTAAGAAATTAATACACGAATCCAATTTTCATCTTTTCCAATTAAAAATCATGCTATTCAAGTAACGTAAGAAGAGAATTATATCAATCAAACTAAGAAATATAACTCTAACAATCTAATCTTTAGGAGATACCACATTATAACTCCCAGAATGGTGGAAACCATGAGATGCATCAACGCTGGTCCCGGTACCCATCCCATCTTCGCTTTGTTTTGCAGTGGCGAGGAGCTCTTCTGTTAAGGCAATCACCTGCATTTACAAATAAAGTCAACCTGGTTTAGTACAATTTGTCTTGCAAGAGCCAAGAAACGATATTAATGTTAGTTCCAAACTTAAATTGACAGAGTGACATCTGAAATCATGTAGAGGGATGCTGGCCATCATCATATATCGCAGACCTGCAATGGAATCAAGACACGGAAGTGATGGACACCTTGAGAAAGTTTCAAGCTCCAAAATTTTACAAATCGCCACACCCCTCATACCAATGGGTAAATTTACTCTATCAAAATAAAATCCTCACCTTCAAAACCAAATGATAAACTTATGTTTCTTCAGTCACGAATAGTTCCTTCACACTGCTTGTTTACCGGCAATATAATGTTCGTGTAAGAGAGAGAGAAAGAGATACTCGTAATTAATTTCAGAAAATCTAAAAAAGATGAAACTAATACTTAATTATCAACGAAGAGGACTTAGCCGTTTTTGCTAATGAATATAGAGACCAATATCCAAAAGAGAAAATGGTAGGATGGTGGTAGAAAGCTCCAACTTGCTCAGACGTGTCGTATTTCAAGAGGTGTTATGAAGAAAACACTTAAACAAAGAAAGAGGAACAAGTATAGAACTTCAACATAATTGCAACATGTCACCTCAGCAAGCTCCTTCTCCATGTCTACATATTCGGAGTTCCCAGGTTCATCATGCAACAGCTGTCGCACCTGATAAATAAGTAAAGGAAGATTCATAAAGATGAACTAACGAAACTGTAACAGTTTAGAAACAAGATAATCAAAGTGAAAGCAACAAGAAATAACATAACAGCATCCTTTGTGCACAATATAGAGCTGGTGGTGGCAAGACCAGTTTCCTGACCTTTCAAACACCAAAAATATATGTGTATATCTCCAGTTGATTTCCTTTGCACCCAGCCCATGTCAGTAATATTTGCTAGTCTACGTTGCAACCAGTTCACTAACCGTTGTACCCAACCCACAGGGACCATGAACTTCCTTGTGGTCCCACCCTCAGCATATGTCTTCACATCCTCCAGTATATAGTGAATCTCTTAATGATCCAATTTCACCCGAATCAACTAAAATCAGACTCGGCAGAATCACCAACTAGGACACACCACCTCTTCTACCTCCTTTCAAATGAAATTGTCCTTAAATGAAGATAATTCTAAGTCGACACTACAATTTGATCGATAAGCAGTTTGGCATGAGTCCCGGTACCTAAGCCTCGAATTCTTTCTACATATGGGTTAGATTACCAAGCTGACTACCATAGTATCCATATTAACTCGATCATCTCCCGAGACCCTTCACTCAAACGAATAACCCAACTAGCCTACTCGAGCTACTTCTATTATCAAAAATTAGTTCATAACCCACCAGAAAAGTTAAACCTAAGTCCTAAATCCCACCTTTTTTCGAGCACTCCCACTCGAGCCACCTATCTTCTTATCATCATCGCGGAAGGACTCTTCTTAACATTAAACTTGATTCAAATACAATGACGAATATGCCTACACTCTGAATTTTTCTTATTCAAACAAATTCTTACAATTAACACTAAAAATAATCTAACAACAATAAAATATAACAAATTCTTAAGCTAATTATGAAAAAATTCAACCAAAATTTGCAATTTACAAAGCTAATAAAATTAGGGTTTTATACCTGTTGAAGCTGTTGTTTGTAAGTAGAGAGATTCGAAGCCAATTCTTCAATGCTAACTTCATCTCCTCCGCTTTGCATCTTTTCTTTATCAAAAAAGTGACTTTTCGGTGATTAATTTTCAATTTTCCGGTGTACGGACGACGGAAATAGAACCGAAGAAACCCTAAGGTACAATACAAAGAATTATCGGGTGCATTCTATTTAATTGGAGTTGCCTTCTTTTGATAATTTAGAAAGAGTTACATATGCACCCATTAAGTTTTAAACAGTGACATCTTGTCCCCCCCTTTAACTTTAATTAATTCAATTCAATTCAATTTTAAGTTATTTTTAAGGGACACTTACAAAAATACCCACAAAACCTAAAATAATTACAGCCACTACCCACTACTTTCAAATATTATCGGACCTGCCCACTAAATTATTTACCCACTCTACCCACCCAGACTTGTATATCATAGTTTATGCAGTATATCATAAAGGTATATACCTATAAAGCATAACAAAGGTATACATTAATAAATGTCCCTCCAGACTTGTATACCATAATTTATGCAGTATACTTTAAAGGTATACACCTATAAGGCATAACAAAAGTATACAATAATAAATAGGTAGGTTGGGTAAATACTTTTAGTTTTATGGGTAATATAATTTGTAATGGGTATGGCTTGTAAATACTTTAAATTTTATGGGTATAGAGTGTAAAAATTCCTATTTTTAATTGGCAGAATACAAAAACAGGCCCCTGAACTTAATCTTTTTCTCATTTCGGCACCTCATTTATGTCGTGTCCCATTTAAACATTTGAAGCGTCCTCAACTATATTATTTAAACACTCCACGCTAAAACTATACAAGAATAACAATGCGATGTGTACAATGTGGATAAAGTGACCAACTAAAGAAAACACACACAAATCAAAAGACCCAAATACACCGATCAATAGTCAGTCGTTCTTTTACACTCAGATGTCGCCTATGTTGAACCCCAAAAATTACCATTTCTTTAAGAAAAGATAGGTTTCGGGCATAATGTTCAACAAAATGGGACTCCAAAGAGCTTTCTTTGGAGTCGCCACCTAATTTAGGAGAATTAGGAATCAATTAATTAAATAGTGCGTGCAAGCACTCCGTTTTAAGAAAATAGTCTATTTTCAGAGATTCTAAGTAAGAGGTTCAATTATTTTCGAAATAAGGTTTCAATTTGAAAGCACTTTCGAAAATCCGTAAAATTACGGTTAATCCTTCGGTTTTCACAAAATAGCTAAATAAATGCAAGTTTACAAATTCAGTTCAAAAATATTAAAATTAATGCTAAAATCTAAGATTGCAATAAATTACGCTTTAGATATGAATTTAAATATAAAAAATAATAATAATAATAATAATAATAATAATAATAATGTATTCGGGAAGAGGTAAGAAAATTAATTAATATGGGAAAATCTCAATTGAAGTTGCAATTTAAGGGATTTGAAACAAAGTTACTGCTTTTATTATTTTCAAATTTTATTGCACGCACTATTTAACTAAAAGGTTCAAAATTCCTAAATAAGACGGAAATTCAAAAGAAATAAATATTCGCAAAATAACTCAATAAATAAATAAACATTCATTCATAAATCAATCAAATAAATAATTCTACAATGATTATCTACGGGAAATTTCTATAGACATGCAATTTCTAAGGATGGGAAAAAAAGAGGTTTAGAAGAAGAACCCGGAAATTGATAAACTCATAGGAGCCTTGAATTTATTTAATTTTATACAATTATATGCCCATGAGCCTAAGTTAGAATAGGCGGCTCAACAAAGCACTTTCTATGATCTTCACTTCTTGAATCTTGAGCTCAGATTCGACCCCAATGTGACTCCAATGCAATTGACTATCCCCATTTGAGTTTTACCAACTCGTTCCCCAAGTTGCTCATGTCAAAGAAGCAAGGAGAACAGGATTAGAAGATTGATTCGTAAATAACTAATAAACAAATAAAGAGAGTATAAAGTTTACATCAAAGAACAAATTTCGTTAGATGCAGAACTTCATGAAACATAGCAGACATGCGAAAAAGAAATGGCATGTCACGCGCTTACTTTGTTAATAAAATAAGAGGTCGAGAAGAAGCTATCACACTTATAATTCATGATCAACCAGACCTAAACTCTAACCAAGAACAATCGGATAACACTTGATAGGCAAGAATCAATTGAGCAAATAGAGTCTACAACAAAATGAAAACCTACAGCAACTAAGACACAACCCACATCACCTTCAAATTTTAACTAAACGAACATGAAACTGAAACATCAAGGGATACTTTACAACACCTGCATACCTTACATACAACACCAGAAATAACTTTCTAAAATACTCTCAGCTGAGATATTTTCATCTAATTGCTTCAGAAATCAAACTAACTACACCATCCTACTGACCTCCAAATAATCTGCATAGATGAAACCAACTACTCCTACTTCATTAGAGAAATATTTGTTTCCAGCTTTGAATTACAGAACAAACTATAGCAGGCAATGACCTTCCACTTACCTAATCAGAGAAGATTCACACGACCACATAGACAACTGAACATTACATCAATACAGAGAACTGGAAGAGTTTAAAGGGTAATCAAACTCAGGACTTAACACAGACAATAGGAAAGGAATTAAAGATTGAAAACTAAAGTTTCTATTCATTTTGACAAAACAAGATTTCAGACATGGGACAGCAGGATAAGCAGGGATCTAAGCAGCACATATAGAAAACAACTGTAATAGACTAAGCCAAGCTAAAGCAAACTCCTCTCTGCCCCTCTATCACAGACCCTAAAACATATTCCCTGAACCCTCTTCTCATTTCAGAAAATCAAGCCATCAACCAGATCTGTTCTTCACTGATCTGCAAACTCCAGGACCTCTAAAGATGCCCTGAACCAACTCCATACAACATCATTTGAATCTCCATAAACACTAGGACAAAGAGGAAACAAACTTCACACCAATACTGCTCAAAACCACCTGAAATTTTACTACACTCCCAGCAGCCTGCTACTACTCTTGGACTCCTCAGTCCTCACATACATACCACCCATAGCAGAAACAAACTACACTAGACCTGCACTTGCACATATAACTCACACACACAGCTATAAAAAAAACAGAGAGAAGATACCAACCATAGCTGAAGCCAAAAGAAACACCTCCTGAACATACTCACAATCAGAAACAAACTCCAGACCTCACTGCACGTGCATACTGCATATGCACACAACTCCCTGATCTCACAAGCACACCTGCTTCACTCCCTCAAACTCCCTCTCTACCCCTGCATACATACTATGCTTCCCTAAACCTTACTATAATAACCTACACTAACTTGCTTCCAGAACACCCTCCTGAACCAGACAAGAACCAAACTAGAAAATGATTAACTTATAAATGGTCTAAGAAAGAGATCTGGCAGGAAGCCACACACTTTGCAACTCTAAGATCTTTCATTCAAACTCAGAAAACCTTCAAGATTCAGAACCAGCTCTAACATAAAAACCAATTCTCAAACAGAAGAGAGGGAAACCTGCACCCTCTCACATTTCACCATTTTCAACTTTCAACAGCTAACCAAACCAGATCAGTCCACAAACTCTAGAATCAACACCAGCAGACCTCTAATACGAAGTTAATTCAATGACAAATCTAACAGAATAGACAAGAGCCTAAAGCTGGAACCTAATATAATACCAAACACAAGAAAGAAGCTGACTTTAAGAAAGAAAACTAGAGCTACAACAAACTGGCTTAACTATTAACACATATAATTTAACATACACAGCAATCAGGTTCCACTTTCTAAACATCCCGGATCAAAACCATTTCAGATCATAACAAGACTGGACTAACTAAGGCAATACCAACTCTAGAACTAATTTGAGACTACCGGACACCAAACACCACATAAAGATAAAATGCAACATCATGAGTTAAACCGGACTAAACATACTGTATCTCTTTTCATATGAAAAATCAAGCTAAAATTCAACTTAGTCCACAAACCATAAACATAACAATCATTTCATGAACCACATTATTTTAAGCTAATCTATAGTATGGCAGATTCTCCACTTTACGAAAAATATAAAAGAAAATTGAAATGTAAAGAAGAGAGGTTTGTTACCTTCTTCGACGCAGTGAATCGAGACGGTTGATCTGAAGTCCGTATGCTCGAACAAGCTATGAAAACTCGACGATTCACAAAATTTAAAGGTCGGAAATTAGGAAGGAAAATGAAATCGCTATTAAAAAAGCACTAAGAGGGTCCTCGTTTCCGAAGTCCCTCAATTCCTTCAACCAAAATCCTACCCTAAATCAGTGAATCGAAAGGGTATTTATAGGGAAATTCTAGGGGCTAAAATGAGGTTCAAATCGATGTGGGAAAATATGTAAAGTGAGGAAAACAAATCAGATACGTTGAATTCAATCTTGGATTCAAAATGGACGCTCAGATTTATCATGACTTGGACGATTTTAGTTGGTTTTTGATGGATAAGGTTCGTACCTTAAAGGACAATGCTGGATTCTTCCTATTTGCCCACTGTACGATCGAGAAACAGCTGGAAATTTGGACTGATTCACGGGTTTTGGGTGAAATCAGGCAAGGGATTAGAGCAATGGATAATCGGGGAAAGGGAAATGGGATATGCGGGTCGGCAGGAACTGATTTTGGGTAAGATTAGTGTGTGTGTGTAATGTGTATTGTTTGCGGAAATAGGCATAATATTTAGGCTAGGAACGATTTTGGCCTTTACTTTTAGATAAATTAGATATTGAAGAGGTTGCGCGGGGTAGGATAGAAATTAGGCTACATCTCACAATTTTAGCCTTTTCTTCCCAGATTTCATTAATTCACCTTTAAAATTTAAAATTGATTTTTTATTAAAAGAATTAGTATTAATTAAAATTTTCGGGACAAAATTGGGTGTCAACAGCTGCCCCTCTTTACCCAAAAAGGATGAAAGAGTTTTCAGGGTAAAGAAAGTTGACGTGAAAACCAATTTTGTCGCGGTAAAGCCAAGACTTCGATTCCAAGGACCGAAATGCGAGGCTTATGGACATGGCCGAACTCCGGTTTCCGAGTTGCCTACATATCTCGGGCTGAAAGAGAATCAGGCCATATGTAGTTCAATGACATTTAGATACGAAGACTCGCACGATCGACAGAAAAGGGACGCACGAATAGGAAAGAATTTCAAATTGTCCTCCCAATCTGAAACAAAAGATTAGGATAGAATTTGCTTGTTCGAGTGCGATTCTTCAGATCCTCGTTGACGAGTCTAGCTCATATCAATGATTGCCCCAGTTCACTGCTAAGAAAAAGTTCCACGTTATGCTCCAAATGCTGATGCGGTACTGCCAAAATCCTGCAATAAACTTGACAAACGGTAAGCGAGCAACTGCTAATAAACTGGAATGAGAAATAAAAGAGTGATAACATAAAATCATAAATGCGGGTTGTGATATCATCAATAAGCTCTTCTTTCGACCAACTGACGAGATGCTCCGCCCGGGGAACCTCTAGGCTGATCATTATTCTGAAACAGTAAAGCAAGACAATAAGTAAAGCAGGTACAAATTGCAGAATATAAGGCTGTTACAAAATAAGTCGACTAACGAGACATAATGCCTCAAGTCGACTTGGCTAATCCACATCCTACGCAGGTAACATAACGTTCATTTATAAGGCAAACGAGCCTAAAACGTTCAATTATAAGGCGAACGAGCCTAAAACATTCAATTATAAGGCGAACGAGCCTAGAACGTTCAATTATAAGGCGAACGAGCCTAGAACGTCCAATTATAAGGCGAACGAGCCTAAAACATTCGATTATAAGGCGAACGAGCCTAGAACGTCGAATTATAAGGCGAACGAGCCTAAAACATTCGATTATAAGGCGAAGGAGCCTAGACCATTAGGCAAGCAAAAGAGGCAAAATTCATTAAAGCAGGTACTTCTTTAGACTTAGAAATATCTGCAAATCACAAAATGAAATTTTAGTAAACGTTCCCATAAAGCGAAATAGAAATGAAACGGATAGGCTTTAACAATTTGCAAGGAATATAGGAAATAGAAATGCCGCCTTTCAGCAATAAACCATGATAAAGCATAATGCTTTAGATCATGAAGAGGTAGTCTACAATGAAATCTCAGAATGTTCTCCATTCAATTGATAAAGCAATGAGGCATCGGGTCTCGAAGCATCCAACGTCCTGGCGCAACTTGAAAACCTGCATATCCCATTTACGGGTGGGTTAACCCGAATTGTTCATTTATAAGCTGAACGGGCCCAAAACGTTCATTTATAAGGCAAACGAGCCTAAAACATTCATTTATAAGGCGAACGAGCCTAAAACGTTCATTTATAAGGCGAACGAGCCTAAAATGCATAAGATAAGGCGAAAAATACAAAACTCATTAAAGTGGGTACTTCTTCAAACTTAGCAATATCTGCAAATCACAACAATGGAATTTTAGTAAGTGTTATCAAAGTGGGATAGAAATGAATCTGCTTTCCACAATTTGCAAGAATTATAGGATATAGAAATGCCGCCTTTCAGCAATAAACTATGATAAAGCATAACGCTTTAATGATCTAGTGGCAGTTTGTGATTTAATCTTGAATTGTGCTCCAATCACTTGACAAGGCTTGAAGCATCCAATGTTCCAAAGCGACTTGAAATAAATTTGCATATCCGATTTATCGGTGGATGGACCCGGATCATTCATTTATAAGGCAAACAGGTCTAAAACATTCAATTATAAGGCGAATGAGCCTAAGACGTTCATTTATAAGGAGAACGGGCCTAAGACGTTCAATTATAAGGCGGACGAGCCTAAAACATTCATTATAAGGCGAACGAACCTTCATTTAATAGTACCTTGCAAAAAAAAGTTGCAAATTGGATTAATTAAGGTAAGATAATGCAAAATAAGCAAAGCTAGGTCGTGTTGCTTGTATTGATAATGATGCACAACGTTGAATGCTGCCTTCGGTCCATATTGAAACCGATGTTCAATTCCTTTAAAATTTAGAGTAAATGCGTTGGAAAATGAGTGGATAGTAAAGCAAAGGTTATAATGGAAAAGAAAGAAATAGATTTGCTCTGCATATGAGGCAAGGCGAATAATCTTTGAGAGATTGATAGTTGCTAGTTCACCTCATTCTACTGCTTTGGAATTCCTGCATCCAAAGAAAAATCGTGAGTTCTAAAAGATGGGCCCAAAAGCCTCAACATTTTGTTTTGCTCCTTCTGTCTTTATGCTGAACTTTGCAGTAGCACCAAAACGAATTTGCCCCTGTTTTCAAAGAAAAAGCTGTTAGTTTTTTGAACAAATAGTGGTTGGCTTGATTGAACACCTAATGCGGCTTCAAATCTGCATCTTCTTGTATGGAAATCAGATGTATTGCTGCTGCGAGAGTCTGATGCCCTTGAAATTCTTCTTTTGCACAAAAGATATCATCTAAGATTGATCTGGCTTGGCTTATTTGGAAAAATGGATGTTCATTGCTTTCGGGATTAAAACCCAATAAGGGGTACAAGATAGTTCATTACATAAAACTTCAAAATAGTAGGAAAACATAAGATAGTCGGGCAATGATGCCATTTTAACAAACAAAGTGTTGTCATTTGATCTTCTTGTTAAGCTTCACGCTTCCTTTTCAAATGCCTTGGTGCCAATTTTGATGAATCACCTCTGATGATAACTGCATTTGCTGCTGGAGGATCACAATTGCTTGTTTGCCCTTGCTTCACATTTATCTTGCCATTTTCAATCATATTCTGGATTTTGTGCTTAAGTGCCAAGCATTCTTCTATGTCATGGCCTTGAATATTTGAGTGATATGCGCACCTCTTTGATAAATTGAATCCTTGAGGTGGATTTTCTGGGATACATCCCTTCCTTGCTTGCAATAGTCCTTCTGCTTTCAATCTCTCAAATATGGCTGACAATGATTCATATAGAGGAGTGAAAGTACGAGGTCTAAACTTCTTCGTGCTTTGATGACCAGATGGTGCCTGATAAGATCGATACTGGCGACTTGAATTTTGCATATCATGATTGTGGTGCACTTGCGAAGGCTGGGAGTCTTGAATATTTTCAGGTGCATAAGAACAATTGAAAACTGGCATTGTAGTGTCATAGTCAATCAACCTTCCGGTTTGAAGCTTTTCTTCCAAAATCTTTGCATACCGAATTAAACTGGGAAAATCCTTTAAATTGGCAAAAAGTAGCTTTCATAAAATAGGCCTTCTTGAAGGTCAATGAAAGTTGCTATCAGCTCATCTTCAGGCAATGGAGGATGCATCTTAGAAGCCTATAGCCTCCATCTCACAGCAAATTCTGCAACAGACTCATGCGACATCTTCCTGATTTTACGCATATCAATTAGATAAGGATATCTTACTATGTTGAACTTGTATTGTTCCACAAAGTCTCGAGCCATGTCTTCCCATGTGTTTCATTTGGTAAAATCTTGCTTAGTATACCATGCCAGTGCCATTCCTGATAAACTCTGAATAAACAATCTCATGCGCAAAGCTTCATCCTTGCCAATTCCAATTAATCTGCTGCAATAATCTTTCAGATGTGCATAAGGGTCCCCTTTTCCATTGAAAGTGTTAAATTTTGGTATCTTGTACCCACTTGGAAGCTCAAGATCCGGGTGAATGCATAAATCTTCATAGTATAAGCTCTGAATATTCCTAGAGCGCAATTCTTTTTGCATGATCTTTCTCAAAATCTGTTCATCCATATTATGAGGATAAGTTGTCTCAACTTCTTTCTCAGGCAATTCTTGTGAACGCACTATCAAATGATTTGATTGACTCCCCACAGCAGGCATAGTGATAAAAGGTGGTTGGTATAAAGTTGCAGCTAGCCAAGCATTTGGATTGGTAAGATATTCTTGTGGGATTTGTGGATATATAGTATGTATAGGCATTGGATAATTAGGCATTGTTAAATAAGGTGGATTGGAGGTAAAGCTTGTATTTGGCAAAGGTTTGCTAGTGTTAACAAAGTTGACAATCATATTCCTTTTGACCACATGTTCTTCAACATCATCATTCTGCGCTTGCAAGATACCCATACCAGAACTGGTTGCCTGAAGCTGCTTTGTCATGTTGCTTTGTCCTTGATGCAGATTTTCAGCCATTTCAGTGTTCAATGCTAGCCGACCTTTAACAAATGAATTCTACACATTGAACAAAAGCAAGTTAATACATAAAATGATAAAGTATGCATAAAATTTCAAGTGTAAAATAGGCCATTAGGCCGAATGGATGGGACCAAAACCCCGACTCAACACATGAGTAAAATATTTAAGAGTTCGAAACTCAATGATCAACAAAATTTAATTTTTCAAGACGCGAATTGAGAAAAACAACTTTGAAAGTTTTTTTTTTTTTTTTTTTTTTACTAAATTAGTATGCGTGCTAGACCATTTTGACACAAATTGCTAAAATGGTCGGCTTATTTTGAACATCAATGCTTTGCTCGACTATCGATTCTTGTTTGTCGCATAACAATCTGTACCAATTCATAGAAAAAACCGCTTCTGATAATTATGAAATCAACATCAATGTCTTCAATTTTCCTTTGCACAATTTTGCCCCAGTTATAACTTCAACATCTCAACTTGCTTTGCGAAATTTCCCCAGTCATGACTTCAACATTTCAACTTGTTTTGCAAAAATTGCCCCAGTTATGACTTTCAAAACTTCAAACTACTTATCAAAAGCTGCCCCGGTTGCAATCCCCCACGTCTTCTACTTGCTTTGCAAAATTTGCCCCAGTTTCTATCTTTGGAAAAATTAAAATTTAAATACTAAAGGGTCGAGCCCGATGGAGGAGCCTACGTATCCCTCCTTGGGAATCAGACCGTGCGTAGTTCTGCTTACATATAAGAGATTTTCCAAATGATGGTGTAACCGAAACTCGATATGAGTTGCCTACGCTTCCCGCCTTGGGAAACCGGTTACAGTAGTTTGCTTACATAGAAATAAATTCAAACATTCATAATTTGATATTCTTTCTTTTCTTTTCTTTTGACAAAACTTAACAAAAGGAAAAGACAATAGTTACTTCCTAATAATGCAAATAAACTAACTTCTGCTTCTGCCACTTTACTGCTTTTCTGGAACTTAATAGGTGCCTAAATGCCCTTTTTTGAGCGATCTCCCTTTGCATACGGAAAGATTGCGACAAAAGGTTTGTCAGTGCCGTTTGTTGGTAGAACCTTGACCTGGCCAGAATTAATCAAGCTTTCAACTTTCTCCTTAAAGGTAATGCATTCCCCAATATAATGCCCATGCATTCCTGAATGGTAAATGCAGAATTTTCCAAAGTTCTCAGGCTTAAGTGACCGACATGATTTTGGTTCTATAGGATGTACCAAATTGAACTCCTTGAGCCTTTCAAATAGTCGTGCGTAAGATTCTGGGAGCCGTGTGAATGCGAAAGCAGATCTTTTGGCATGGTTTGGCTGTGAGCTTGGGTTGACAATTACTTGCGCATTGGCACTAGGTTCCCCTGCTATGGCTGGCAAAGGTTTTGACATGACAGCTTTTCCTTTGTCTTTGGACTGTGCCTCAACCAATTCACACTTTCTCTTGTCAGAAATTATTGCAACCGGCTCTACTTGAAGCTCTGCAGATTTTCTTTTCAATGGACTGCCCTTTGCCAGAATCGGGTTCGAGAATTCATAATGCGCGACAAAGTCCCGGGCTAGTTCATCCCAATTGTCCAATTTTCAAGGACCTCGTATTGCAAACCATGTCAAAGCTGGTTCCTTAAGTGTCCTAGCAAACATCATCAACTTGGTTTCATTGCTTGGTCCATACCTTGCGACCCAGCCAAGGTATGCTTTCAAATGATCACGAGGATTTCCTTTCCCGTCATACATTGGTGGATCAGCTGAGTCAAAAACATCCACATGTTCACTTTCTGCCTCCCCTAAGCTTACTTGAGATGGTAGAGCATTCTCATCTATCATTGTGCCATTGCTATCTTTAGCATTGGGAAGCCCTTTCCCGTTGCTTTTCTCATTGCTCGTCTTTGAGGAGCCACCAAATTCCTTTTCCAACAGGAATGCATGCAAATTAGGGAACTGTTGAGCATCACACTCAAATGCTGGAGCTACTTGCATTGTAGGAGGTGCAACAGTATAAATAGGAGCAACAGGAGCACTTGGTGGCACGTTACGCACTGGGTTGCGAGCATCCATGAGCGCAATAACCAATTTAGTAAGGCTATCAAGTCTCTTTTCTAAACTTGCTACGGTTGCTTCAAGCTTGTTAACCTTGTCTTGGTGGGATCCATCATTTCCAATCAAGTCAATCACGACATTTTGACGAGCCATATGTCTTGATCTTGATGTTCAAAATAATTAACCCTTTAGCAACGCATACCAAATTTAATAAGAATTTATAAAAGATGAAACTGACGGATCAACTTATTCCAAAAATGGAGAAAATTGAGACCGTACTAAAAAGACCCCAAAAGTTTAAGTAGGGCATTTTTTTCGTTAAAGAAAACTAGACAAAACAATGCTTATTAAATTCTGAGAAATATTATTTATTAAAAGGATGGAACACTTAAAATTTGATGCTAAGACAATATTTTGTAAAATTAAGACAGACCAAATAAAGATTCAAAAGTATTTTAGAATAATAATATGCATACTTTCATATTATAAGTAAATAAAATAATTAAATGAGTAAAGAGAATAAGCGGTTAATTCCTGCAAACAAATACGGTGTTAGTCAAATACCAATACCAAGCAAATTGAGTCACCCAACAAACAATGCAAAATGAATTACAGGCGATTAGCACATAGCAAATAAGTATTTAGCAAGCTATTACATAGTAGACAAATAATTGATATGTGGCAAACACAAGTAATCAAGCGTAAATAAAGATGCAGGCGTGTCCTACCCTGTAAGGTGCCTCTTTGTGCCAGAGGTGGGCCTAAGACGCCAAATAGGTGATAACGAAAAGTAGTCCAAGCCAGTTTTGCAATAATCGAATTTAGAGTAATCTGAAGTCCGTATGCTCGAACAAGCTATGAAAACTCGACGATTCACAAAATTTAAAGGTCGGAAATTAGGAAGGAAAATGAAATCGCTATTAAAAAGCACTAAGAGGGTCCTCGTTTCCGAAGTCCCTCAATTCCTTCAACCAAAATCCGACCCTAAATCAGTGAATCGAAAGGGTATTTATAGGGAAATTCTAGGGGCTAAAATGAGGTTCAAATCGATGTGGGAAAATATGTAAAGTGAGGAAAACAAATCAGATACGTTGAATTCAATCTTGGATTCAAAATGGACGCTCAGATTTATCATGACTTGGACGATTTTAGTTGGGTTTTGATGGATAAGGTTCGTACCTTAAAGGACAATGCTGGATTCTTCTTATTCGCCCACTGTACGATCGAGAAACAGCTGGAAATTTGGACTGATTCACGGGTTTTGGGTGAAATCAGGCAAGGGATTAGGGCAATGGATAATCGGGGAAAGGGAAATGGGATATGCGGGTCGGGCAGGAACTGATTTTGGGTAAGATTAGTGTGTGTGTGTAATGTGTATTGTTTGCGGAAATAGGCATAATATTTAGGCTAGGAACGATTTTGGCCTTTACTTTTAGATAAATTAAAAATTGAAGAGGTTGCGCGGGGTAGTATAGAAATTAGGCTACATCTCACAATTTTAGCCTTTTCTTCCCAGATTTCATTAATTCACCTTTAAAATTTAAAATTGATTTTTTATTAAAATAATTAGTATTAATTAAAATTTTCGGGACAAAATTGGGTGTCAACAGCCTACAGCGATTAAGAACCCTAATCTTTCATCTTCTATAAATTGTGCAACAAAAAACTGCGATTCAAACTAAGTTTATGGTAATAACAAGTGTTTGTCTTCGAATCGGCTTTCTAAACGGGAAAAATCGTGAACTGGGATAGGAGATTCGAAGAAATTTTGCTGGTGATTGAATATTTTTAACATGTAAGTAATATTTATATGTTATTTCTTAAATTAGTATGTTATTTATTTATAAAATATGCACTTGTTTATGTATTGCTGATAATTTTGAAATAAATTAGGGTTTTTTAAGATATGATTTAGAGAATCTATAAAGGTCTGAAATTTAGTCTTTATTTAATATGGTAAAATCGTGACTTTTGCTAGATACTACCATGGTGGTAAATTAACTAATGATAAAGTCCATACATATGTTGGCTTCACGTTTGGTTTAATGTCGTTAGTGTGTTCTGATGGTATGTTTGTTAATGTTTATTAGAAAATAAGTGGGTTTAATACTTATTTTGTGGTGTTTAGTAACCACATAATAAAAGGGGGTGGGTAGGGTGGAAGGGGTGGGAATAAGAGTTGGGATGTCAGGGACATGTGGGGTTGGGGTGAGGGGATAGGGTAGGTGAGGGAGATGGGCTGGTGTTGGAGGTACGGCGATAGGGGTTTGGGAGTATAGGGTATGGGTTGGGACGATTCCTCTCTAGTAATTACGGTTCACGTGAATCTATTGACACTGCACGAAACTAGGTATATTATGTAAATATTTTTTAAAATAAGTTTAATATAATATTCGGGAACCCATACTCGAACCGATGGTTCACTGACACTCAATTGTACGGATCTATCCCATTTAAATATCCTCTAAGTATGTAAAATGATATTTGACATATATACATAATATATTTTTTAGGAGGTTGTACGCTCTAACTCCACCCCTAATAATTAGGGGCGGGCACAAACCGAAAAAACCAACCGTGTCGTACTTTTTAAAAATTTGATTTCTGAATTTTCGATTTTTGGATTGGTCTCGGTTTTAATTTTCATAATTTTTAATTTTCTGGTTTGGTTTCCGGTTTGTGTAAACAACAATTCGGTTCAAACCAAAAACAGAATTGTATAAGTGTACTTATGTATTTTATATTTTTACAACCCATATTTACTAAGTCTGTACAGCTGTACTTGGCAAATTCTTTATCACTTGCAGCAATGAGCTAGTATTGTCTACTACTTTTAGACTTGGTTATGCACCTGATTTTGAACTTTTTAAGTAGTTGTCTACAACTATGAGACTTGTGTTTTTTCTAGAGTTTTAAATATCATTTTGAGATATCTAAATTGATCGTTGTTGCTCAACCAAAATTGTCCTTACAGTATTGGATATAATTTATTTTCGTCCTTAATATATCTCTCTTTAGACATACAGTCCTTAAAGTATATAAAAAGGTGGGAGTTTCAGTCCATAGACTTAAAATATACGAAACTTTCAAAAAACATGGTTAAGTATAACTCCTCTTACCATGTGCAACTCACTTGAATTTTTTATAAGACGTGATAACATTTTCTCCCAATCATAAATCAAATGCCTCAAACAATAAAAGCCTTTTTTCTTTTATTCAAATGTTATCTTCTCAACAATTTGAAGAGCTCTAACAAGATGAAACACATCGGTCTCCAGTAAAAATTCCACAAGACGCACAAGCTACTATAGTGGTTCTCTTCTCATCTTTTGGTATTCCAAAGCCTTAATTTTGAAGATTGCTCTGATTCAAAGGTGAAAGCGAAGCAATAATTGAAGCATGTTTCGAAGCACTACCTTATAAACAGGCAATCAAGATTGAACGTCGTCTGATCTTTTATGTAAAATCATTTTTTATCTTCTAATTTTATCTAAAATACGTATGGTTAGCTAATGTAGAAACAATGTCATCATTTAGCTTGAGTTCAATTTGTATGACGAGCAAGACCTGGTATTGAATGTTGAAGTGCGATTCAACCATGGTTATGTGTTGCCGACAATGACCTCTTGGGCTCAAAAGAAACCTGGAAGACTTTATTGGGTTTGTACAATTAATTAATTCTCCATGTTTTATTTTTAAACATCATGGAGAATTGCATTGTCATTAGGATATCCCATTTCTTACATATAATAATAAGGGGCCGTTTGGTATACACTTACAATAATTTAATACCCGCATAAAGTCTTGGTATTATTAATACATTGTTTGGTTTTCCCTTTGTTGGTTGCACAAAATTCAGCATTATAGTATCACGTTTGGTAGGTTTTTTCCTTTTCCACATAAAACATAGCATTGCTAATACAATGTTTGGTTCACAATTTCCTTTTCCGCATAGCTAATACTTGCAGAAGTCATGCGGGAATTTGTGTACTATTTTATGCGGGTAGAAGGTAGAGTAAGTAATGTGAGAAAGAATATTTTTTAATTTATTTAAGAAGTAAAATAATATTTAAAATTATAACATTGTATATTAATTTATAATATATTAATGATTCAAGTAATTCCTACATTATAAAACATGCATAACTAATACCTGCATAACATGTCTCCGTACCAAACGACCCCCAAGTGTTAAAGACATAATGTATAGTTTAAGAATGATATGTTCGTTAGGTAAAATTTTCCTACAAGAGCTGGTATACATGCAATGCTCAAACAAGATTTGATTTACAAGGGAAAAAGGTTGCAACATCTGTGAACTCCTAACGTTATCTTTGATTACTGAGCCGCCAACAAAAAAATTGTGTAGTTCCAAAGACATGAAATCTGAGAAACAAAGTTTTACCATCACTATAATTTTTACTAAGAGCTATGAAGGTCACTCGTTCCTGATAGAGCAATATTTCTCCCAGAGTGTCTGTGACTTCCCAATTTCACCCATCAGATTCTTGAACTTGTGGCTGTAGTCTCCTCCACTGCAAACAATCGCAGAAAGAACGAAGGCATCAGACTAGGTCAGTCAAACAAGATTGACACAAGATGAAGAGGAAAGGCAACAGAAGTATCAGATAGCACAAGGATATCTTTCAAGCAAGCAAAGCCATGTTCAATCATCTGTACAATTTGTAAAAGAGTAGTCCATTACTTCATTTTGGTCGTGAAAATTCCGAAATAGAAGCTAGTGTAAATATGGAAAACTTCCATTCTAGAAGAGAAAAACACCATGAAAAGCATAAGATATTATCCACCTTTATTCACGATTCAAGTCACATGTATACCTAGAAAGTTATAATTTCAAGAGACTAATGTTGCTCACCTAATACGATTTAGAGATGCAATTGCCCGGAGAGCACTTCGAATCATGTCCTCATTGCGATCAACCTCTTGCTTGACAGCATCCTGTTTTGGTCTGAAATTTATTGTTTTCTGCAGGGGATCCACCAACGAGTCCAGAACTGCAAGGAAAAAATACGGAAGGGTAACTTCTGAAGAGGTAAAACCTAAACTAGTCCAATTAGAAAGAAGCAGCAAAGATGCTCTACCTGCTAATACGGCTGAAGGGCACTTGTCAGCAAGTTTAGAAAGGATAAGGTGGCATGGCATTTTAACATCATAATGATCTGGACAGTAAGGCAAAGGATTCAGTTCAGCAGTAAATTCTTGTATTTGAGCAGTGGACATGTCTAATTATACCACCCCTCACCACCTCACGAAAAAACAGAGAAAAAAATTGCAGACATTTCATACCATTCAAACCAGATTCAAGATGTGGAACAATGAAGGATGAGGGGTTCACTTGATCAAGACAAGTGTCCAGCAAAGTGTCAACACATTCAAAGCCGGCCTTTCTCAGTTCAAGTCCATCATCAACTGTATGTTTGAAGGGGCCTAGATCAACTGTCCTTATCAATTCTTTCTGCAAAAGGGAAGAAGCAAAATCATGATGGAGAATGCCAACAATCAACCGACAGAAGTGAAATTCAGAGAGCACAAGATTATGAATAACTGATGTGTCCTTTGTCTTTCAATTATGAAACATAAAATTCATATGACTTTTAATTCAAAGGCAATTCATACATGTCAGCAAACACACATGCCAAATAGGTAGAAGTTCCAACTTTCCATCAGCGCAGGTTCTCTTTGTTCTTATTTCTCGACAACTGTGAGATACTTATCCAAAGATTAACAGAGGATGACAAAAGCCACCTCGCTGGAAGGAGAAACTCTATTAACTTCATACCATCCTCTAACCATGACAATACTTTCAATCCCTAGTTATTAAAATACACGAGTAGAAGTACAAAGAAATGATTATGAGTTTCACCACTGTATTGCAGATTCTTGCTTTATAAGTTACATCAAACTACCCTTATAATGGGGAGTAAGAATATTCAACAGGATGTAGTGTTATCTTGGGCCAACGGCTTAGCACAGCAATCACATAGATATCTCGGGGAAAGAAAAAGGAGGAGTTTTCCCTATGCATGTAGCAATCCATGTAAATAATGCAACATTTGTAAGAAACACTGAAGGTGGTGTGTGTCCAAATCTCAAGTGCCTTGAAATACAGTTTCACCTCAAAAGCACAAAAACGCGATTATTGTTTAAAGAAATATTTGACACCTTAATTATTGTCTGGTCATAGAGAAGTGGCAAAAGTTCAGGTAGAAGACCCTTTATCAGATTAGGCTTGTTATGAGCTGCAGTACTCAAGGCCAGGACTGCTGCACGCCTAACATGCTGCATAATCAACAAAGCAGGTGATGAACAGTTGTACTAACAGAATCAACATAAAATTTAACAGAACAACCATTTAGTGTGTGTAGGGGAGGGGGAAGGTGGGGGTTTGGAGAGCAGGGAGACAACATAAAATTGTTCCCACAATGCAAAAAGTTTTTGAAGATCAAGATAGGAATACCCGGTCTTTATCCTTAATAAGCACCAAGAAAGATGAAATTTCATGAGACAAGATTTCATCTATCTTCTCCGGTCGCTCTACTATGGAATATTTTACAGCGATCACAACGGTTGCTCTGGTAAATGCAGCTGGATTACTAATCCGCTCCTACACAAAAGTAAAGTTAAAAACTTAGGAGACAGAACAATACGGCCAAAAGAAAAATGATCTACAGCTAAGAATTATATTATCAATTGCACCTTCAGTGCTGGAACAAGTTTGCCAGGTTCAATTAGTGCAATTTTTCCTAGGCACTCAGCTACGACATTCCGGACGCCCTCTTCGTCACTTTCACAATGATTAAAGAGCAAATTAAGTATTTTATCCACACTTGAATCCTGGAATTCAGCATTATCCACAGACTGTCTCACAATGACCTGTTGGCAAGGACATGTTATAATGCTGAGTCCATAGAGCATGCATTTACCTAGAGGATGTGAATTCCTGAAAGAAAAGATCATCTAGAATGTAGATACCTCTTTCAGAGAATGGAGCAGTAGGTACTGTTTCTTCTGCTGATTGTCAATTTTGTCTAAGATAAAGGGCAAGTACTTTGGTAGATTACCCACAGCAATGTTTCCAAGAGCATAAGACGCAGCTGACTTAATCTCTTCAAAAGGTGATTGGAAGGACTCAATGACAATATTCTCGATATGGGCATGCAAACTTAAGTCCTTCCTTCTTCCAATTTCCCCCAAACATAGCAAAGCAAGGTGCTGCTTAGCCTGAAAAGGATAAATGAAATCAGAAAAGCAGTTTCGTAGCGTTAATTAGCAACAATCCAAGCTAGTAGAAGAAATGGAACAATCTGTTGTATATTTGCCACAAGGTAGGAGATGGATATTCTTAACTCGTAGTCCATCTCATAAGGCAGTCCAAGGTAAGAAAACATATTTTGTTCTTCTATGCATCAATAGTTATCCACAATTATTTACAAAAACAGCTGATCACAAGAAAAAAGATCACCATATTCCAAAATCCAGGTTTATTGACCCAACCACTGGATGCTATAAGCAAGCATGCCATAAACATAACTCACTAAACTATGATGAAATCATATACACATATCGTATGTTGGTAATATCACATTGTAGACATAATTAGTAAATTAAAGTGTGCCTTCTCTAACAATTTGAATGGACAAGTGTTTCCTTATACAATCCTGCCGAAATGCCACCAACACACCCAAGAAGCCTTTTCTGATTTTTTAATTGAGAAATGCAGTGAACTTGACCGAGAAGGCCAGAATACTAGAGTCCATTTTATTAACACGGTATAAAGTCTTACCGATACCAGTTGTTGTGTCTTCTGATGTTCAATCCCGGGTGAGTGAGAGTTTTAGAGTCCCACAATAAAGAGAATAGACTATTGTCTCCTAATGGTATCAGAGTCATCCTGTGCAACCATAGGTTATAATGGGCAACATCATCAAGAATGTTGAGTTCATAAAACGCGGTGTATGTAACACGCCAGACAAATCTCACGTTGACAAAACCCAGGAGAAATACTAGGTATATAAAGAAGTAGGCTTTAAAACCCTAGTGAGTGCTTTAAAGCCCAGCAAGCCTTGAAAAAAGGTGGACAATATCACTAGTGGATTAGATTATTAGTTTTAGTAAAAGAATGAGTTACTGTATCCTTATAAAGTCTTGGAATTCTTCACCTCATGAGCTAACTTTTGTTTTTCTGACTAGTTCATTGCTATACATGGTCTAGGGAGGGGAAGTAGCATGGGTGCTAAGTGACCAAACCCCTCCATGTCATGCGCTAACTTTTGGGATTGGGTTAGGCCCAAAATGCATTTTCATACAATAGTTTCATAGTAGACAAAGATGGATTCAAGCCTCAGACTCGCGCATTATCAAGGATATTCGCCTGGTTACCCCATCAAAAAATATCAGGTGACGACTGAGGGTTGTGTTGGCGTGCTGAACACATAAGTAACAACAAAGGTGGACTTTCTTTAGCGGCTTTAGCTTTTTAAATGAGATGGTCACACAAATTAACAACAAACCAGCAATAAATAAAGTGCCTACCGAATTATTACTGGTATCATCTTTCAGGCTGTCTGTCAGCATGTTCACTGTAGACGAACATTTCTGATCACCAGCGGCAAGACAAAGGACTGCCACACATTGAGCAATGGAAAACAAAGCTTGTTTTGTAACACCGCCAGATTGAGGAGATGGTTTAGCAGTTGAAAGGAGAGAATCTAACAGTGTATCAAAACTTGTATTGGCAGAGTAAACTAATGCAGCGAAGAAGTTTTGAAGAGCCTGTCATATTAACAAAAGTGAGTAGCAAAGCAAACGGCATAGATGAAAACTCAAACCAACAGAAACAAGGACGTACCAGGAGGGCTTGGCCCTGAAGCAGTGAACTTCTCACTAGTGTCAAGGCTTGAGGAAGAACTTTGTTTCTCACAGTCAAACCCACATTTGCGCTTGACCTTCTGTCAGCCATTAAAGTACAGCAAAGCTCCAGTGCAAGGGCCGTCATGTGCAAGTCTGAGTCACTGAAGTCCAAATGAATCAGAAAGTCAGAAGATATTGATAAATACTGTAGGAACATCAGACGTGGAAATTAGTCAATCAAACAAATCATAAACTCAAACCTTATTAGCGCAGAAAGTTCCATAACAATAACTTCATAAGCAGCAGATCCAATTTTATCACCATAAGCAACAATGAGGGTGTTCAAGGTCCCTAGAGTGGCCTGTCTGAGTGCTCGATTGGCCTACTCCCCAAATAGCAAAATTGTTTGACTCTTTCTCATAATGTAAAATGCAGAGGAAATTTTCCTAAAATGTTAACACTTAAAACATAAGTTTCACCTTGCGTAAGAATGCAGTTAACTCGGAAATCACTTGCTCAATGACACATGAGAGGTCTAGGTGCAACGAAGAAGCAGCTATAACAGCAAAAGCCTGCAATTATCGTGAACTCTGAGATAACTCTAATCAAATAAATGCAAAAAAAGATATGCGGGCAATAGCAAGAACATTGGCAGTAACCAAAGGTCGTTGGTCCCGCCCCTGGAAATAGTGAGAATGGAGAGGAGGAAAAGTTTAAATGTTCATTTTCTTTAACCTATGATTTCGGAAGAGGTATAGACTGAGTTGTTCTAAAGTTAAAAAAGTGCCTGTTTTTCTACAAATACTTATTCTGTTTCTTCTTAATTGATAATCAATGATCGATGACCTGCCTAATGAAAGAAAATAATTATTCTTTTGCAAAATTCAAGACAACCTCATCATAGATACAGCTCATTTCCAAAGCTGTTAGCATCAAAACAAACCTTAACAGCTGTCAGTCTAGTTATTTCATTGCCCATTCGATCCACCAGCACCGGAAGACATGCAGACAATTCAGCTTGCAGGTGATCTCCAAAAGTCGAAACTACGAGCCCCATGCAAGTAATTGCACACTCCTTAACCTCCTGGAAGAGCACAGTTTAAGTATACATCAAATCACCTAAGAAAATCCTCATTTCTAAAGCAAGATACTAACCTGATCCTGATCTTGGTTTGTCAAACGCGCCATGATAGCATTATATATTGGATGAACATACACCTTGAAATCAAAAGTGGGACCCTGAAAAGCAATATATAGTGTTTCAGAGAAAGCTAAAAAAGATTGTTCATTGGAACAGTAAAGACACCTAACCTCGATGTTTGGCCGCAGAACCCGTACAAGTTCACCACAAACTCTTAATGCTTCAGCAGTAACTTTGTAATATCGTTCACCAACAGCAGATATAACCGGACTAGATATAGCCTAGTTAACACAACAGAGAGTATAGTCAAAGACATCCTTAAGACACATAGGCCGTCAGGCTAAGATAATAGCTCTTATGAGATCCTTCACATCCAAAATACTGCACATTACTAATTCTAGAAAATTTTCATAATCACCCCAAAAAAAAAAAAAAGAGATTTTGCAAGATACAATGAAAAAACAAAAAAAATACTAGATCATCTCATCATTTGATCAAACAAAAAATGGAGCCACACAATTCTGCATAACAATTATATTTTTTTATATAAGTCTCTGCTGAACAATATTTTCGACTATATGGTTTCTAGAGATCTTTCTTTCTTCAAATATCATGGCTCTTCGCATTTTTGAGGTTAAGATCATATTTATACATGTGTTTCTCAATCAAGGAGTGAAGGTTTCACTTTCATTTTTTATGTAAAAAGTGGGTAGCCTGTAGATATACAAGCTTTGACACAGTTTTATTGGTTCAGACCAGTCCATGTATAAGATCATTTATGCATGTTGAGTTCCATTTCTCACTCACGGAGTAAAGTTTTCTTTTGACATTTTTTTCTGTGAGAAGTAGGATACCCATGCATTTTGCAATCTTTTAAAACACAGTTCTAAAAGTTCACACCAAACCAGGTATGTATTTATCTACCAAATTGTATCAAGCGAATGGCAACTAGATGTCTTACCTTGATATGTGGGTGGAAAACAGGTGGTGAATGTGATGCTAACACTAATCTAGTAAATATGAGAGCCTCAATCTTCAAATTCGACGTGGAAGATTTGTCCTGCAGAGTACAATTACAACAGTTAAAAGGAAAAGCAGAAATAAAACCAACAAAATTCAAAAGATAAAGTACAAAGACCCGCAGTGAAAAGACAACTTACACATAGTGCCTTTTCAATTCCAGGAATAAGGGCTCCAATGTGCTCTGCAAGGCAATCAGGCAGGACGACCACAAGTTCTTTCAAAACTGAAAATGCCCCAACCTACAGGAGGAAGACCCAAAAAATGTGAAGCCAACAAACACATAAAACCGCAGTTTATACAAGGACTACAGTAAGCAGTAGACACATACCTTTGTCTTGACAGATTTCTCCCGAAGTTGCTTATTTAGAGATCTAACAATCTTGGGGACTTCTTGCTTCAATAACCATCTAGGACTGCATGACACAGTAGAAGTTACCAATGAGATTATCATATGTCTTTGTCTTATCAAAAGAAAAAGATAAATCATATTAAGATAATCAACACTATAAAACTGGATTTAAACAGTCTGGGCTCAAGTATTTCATCTAAAAGTGCATATGTTTAGATACTAGTCTTCTGAATTGAAACAGGTGTTTCCATAAGTAACTGCACTCACAGCTGATATCAGAATAAAAATATGGCAAGCAAAGTCATTCAAAGATGCAAAAGCGACAATCTTGCCTTGATTCATTCAGATCCGCTTGTCCTTTTGTTACATTGCCTGTTTGCCGCAACAGCTCATTGAACGTAGTAAACACATCCATCTGTTGAACAATTTATTCAGACAATTAAAACCAGCTCGCCTATGAAGTCCAAACTACAGCTCCAGTTTACCTTAACATTCTCTTCCCTTTCTTTAAATCTGTCGATCAACTTTGGACAAGCCTGCACAACGTAGTAGATTTTTTTATAAAGAAGGTGAATCGTGAAGAAGCTGTGGATTGAAATATTAACTTCTAATATTATGAGCAAATGAAGAGTATTTAGAAACATCTGAAATTTCAATAAGAAAATTAGAGCAACATACATTAAGGAAAATCTAATGATAAATAGAGGGTAAACACTACGATACTGCACCTCAGATATAAATAGCTTTACGAAATCCAAATAGATCTTACTTCCTAATCAGTAATCATACCTGCTCATACAGCTTTGATAGCATCTCAGGACGAGTAACTATCAGTCCAGCCAAGCATTTGGCAGCAGCTCTTCTAACCTTCCAACTGATATCTTCATCATCTGTGTATTCGTTAGCACTCTCACTACAACACAAATGACAAGTGATTAGAGTGGCAAAAAAGTCTGCAATGTAAAACCAATTGGGTCTTACTAAACTCCTGTGCATAAGTGAACATACTCATCTTCCTCTTCCTCAAGAAGTTCTTCATCAATATCTTCCTCCATATTGTCGGTGAAGTTGGGATCATAGCTGAGATATTCCAGCGTGAGATGCAAAATTTCATCACAGTAGGAAGAAATATCCCGTGGACACCTTAGCAAAAAGCTTTCAAGTGCCTGGAAATGAAATTACTTCAAAACCAAGGCATCAAGGGGGAAAAGTAAAAAGAATAAAGTATAAACACAATCAACAAATATAACACCTGTAAACTATATTCACGAAGCTCCTCATCATTTTCAGATGCACTTGTACAGTAGCTAATTAGCAGTGGAACTGTCTCTCCAAGGTGGGGACCGAAACGATAGCCAACAGCACGACTGGAACCAGAGTTTGTCAGCTCGGTAATATTTGGTCAACAAAAATAAATAGATAGCAAAGAGGAAAGGTCTACAAAAAGAAGCACACAATCCTAAAAGAAAAAAAAAAGGATTAAGTGCAAAAGGGACATTCAGGGGTGAGCATGCATGTGTCAGTTTGACACCTAGTAAAAGTTCATGTCCATGAGCATTTGGCTAAAGTTAATAAGACAATAAATATATCAAAGTTACATGTGAAACATCTGATAAGATGAGTTGCAAAGTATCAATTTAGATTCAGGATTGCTACCTCAGGGCCCCAATCATCTGAATGTTAGTTCGTATCATATCTGACTTTGAGGTCTTATTTCTCAAAAGGCGAACAACTTCAACTGTAGCTTTTGCCAGCAAATCATCCGACAAACTCGAAGATAATGATGCTGCATATAGAAAAAGGTTAAACTGAATTTACTGCAGGAAAAGTTGTAAGCTTGGCCGCTAGTCCTAAAGTACATGATAGTATACGAAGCCTTATCAACCCATGTTCCCACACTGAACCGACAAATGCAATTACTATCTTGGAAAGCACCTTTGACTAAGCCATGAAACAACCACTGTCTTTATTTAAAACTGACAAAGTTACCTATACATGAAACTGTTTTCTTCCTGACACTGGCTTGATTGGAGCTCAGCTGAGGCAATAACGAAGTTAACAATGCCCCATGATCAGATGCCATCAGATTCCCATACTTGTGAAGAACATCACATAATATGTCAAGACACTCGCACTTAATCTCGGTGCTCATTCCCTGGAAAAGAGACAATCATAGTAACTAAAAAATAAAAGGATGTGCATTAGCACATAAAATAGCAAACAGTGCATGATTTCCTCGAATGAAAGGCAGATATATATACATACACACACACACACACACACACACACATATATATATAAAAGTTAAGAATGACAGCATATCACTTGCTGAGAACAAACTGTACAGGCATTGACAATTAGTCCAGTCATGCATCATGCCTTTTGTTAATGGGCAACGGAACATGTCCTTCAGTTGGAATGATGGAGGAATCAATGACTTGACAAACAATTAAACACCCAGATACGGACATCGAGGCACTTGCAGATTGTGTGTACATTGAATCATGGATCAATCCCCATCTATAATAGCTTAATATTCTATTAGAACACAACATTAAGCAACACTGATTCTTCTAACATTAAGATAAGTTCACGGGTAAGGGAACAGTTAGTGGATCCAAGCCTTTTGTTTAATTTTCCTTTTCATGACGGAGACAGTAAATTTTTGTAAGGTTTTCTACTTCTTTTGGTATACTTCTTGTATATGGGTGCTTTTCCGCCCTTTGTGAATAAAATTTTATTGCTTAATCAGAAATGAAGGAACTAGTAAATGAGAACACTTTCCAGAAGCAAATTCTTAATTTCAACTCCCTCGAGCTGTCTTACATAAGGTGCAAAAGCTCCTACTGTATCCTCTTCCCAGCTACTAAGAACGAGTCTAGGCGCATCATTCGCCCAGACCTACCCACTTACTACTGCGATTAACAAAGAAGGAAATTAATCGGCTTGATGAGGAAACTAGAACTGGGACTGAGAACCAAACAATAACAACGAATTGAACCAGGTCCAATAAAATAAAACCAGTAAGTCTCACTGTTGTAACTAAAAGCCATCCTAGGCAGGTATTATATATGATGTAACCTTGCCAAGCCCCTCAGTTAAACAAGATAATCAAGAGTAGTAAAAATTGAACGATCCCATCTCATTTCAGAAAAAGGTAATTTCTGCATAATTTTTATTAAATGCCATACACCCATTCAATTCCCAAATTCAGGAGTCCCTTAAGTGTTGCAAGCAAGTTTAAATATGTGAGAAAGCACCAAGCGACATCACTCTTCTCATTCATAAAAACATACAGAAGAGCACATAGAATAAGCTATATTATACTACTTAAGACATCAAATTGATATTCCCTGAAAAGTGATCTTCCAATCCCAACTTACAGATGCATGTGCATTAATCCACAATAAAGTTGGCTTTGAGCAACTCACCGAAGCAGTGATCCCTCTTATTAACTTTGGTGAAATTGAGACAAGAACGGATTGAGCAACAGATGATGAAGGAACTTCAGAAACAATAGTCTTCAAAGCTATGCTTGCAATATCACGGTTTTGCTCTTTCCCATTAAGAAGTTTATCACAGAGCTTATTCGTCATCTCTAAAATTTGTTGCTCACGCACCTTCTTCGCCAATGGAGCAAGACTGGATAACGGATAACCAAAATAGTCAGAAAGCAACTATCAGAATAAAGTACAGTTTCTCGGGCTTAAGCAAAGTTGTAAATGGAGAGGAATCATGTCAACAGAAGATTAGAACCTATTTTTGATAAAGCGAAGATTAGTACTTATTCTAAGTATTGACATATGAACGAAAGATGGTATTCTAGTCTTTTCTTTCTGGTCAGGAAAAACATATTATAATTGCACAAAGCAAGAAAAAATATGTCAAATCTTGAAAACAGAATTGGACAATCGAATTACAATCATGTAAGATTATGATTAGGATCGGGCATCACAAAGAGGATGTGGTGGGAAAATTCTTGTGGTAGCTCAGACTAGAGTTAGTTTACATTGTCCATTTTACCTTAGAATAGAACTCAAAAAATTTCCAACACAGTGGTCAGGCAGTAGTGAAAAGAAAAAGTTCTAGGTCTTTTTCAAACATTAATCAAACAAAACAAAATCATAATCTATCTAATTTACAGGCATAGCCAGAAGAATGAATAATACTTGATTAAATGATCCGGAACCTTAAAAGTTAAAGAGAATGGGTCGCAGTCAAATTTCTTATATGACCGCTCGTTTATCATTTTTGCACTAGACATCCAATTTCAAGTAACTTTAGATATTCAGAAATAACACCATCAAAGAGGGTTAATACCAAACATATTTGGTCTCAGTACAAAGAAAATCAGCAACAAAGAAAATGAAGTATTTGACAGACCAATGGTGATCAAGCAATGGGGTCTAGACTACGAAAAAGATTACAATCATTTTAGTAGGGTCGATTAGAAGCTCTTATGTCCAAGACAGGAATATCATTACAAGTATAGCGAAAAATGGGAAAAGGTCAACCATTTCACAGCCAATCCAGAAACATCACCGGCAGCATCATCAAGCTGCTGCAAAACTGTGCTTGATAACTTCCCTTCAAGCTCAACATCAAGTTTAAATCCCTCTTTGTTCAACTCATTTAGCAAATCAGAAGTTGCCATGTATCTATAGTCCTTGTCCTTGCCCGTCATCTGCAAAATGAAGTCAAGCTAAGTCAAATTGCACATTCGAATGGAGGAACAGAAAATAGACATCCCAAGAAATGTGAACAAGAGGAAGTACCCACAAAGTTGGATGTTTACCTTCTCAAGTATGTTTGTAATTGTCATATTCGCCATTTTTCAGGACCTTCAAAATCTATATTTGCCTTAATTTTACCAGCAGAAGGAAAAAATTGCGGTTTAATTAGCTGCAGATGGAAAAGAAAATAATAATAACAATAATAATAATAAAACAACTAAACATTCATGTGCAAATTAGCAAACCTCCAATTCACTGTTTAATGACTATAACAAGTTCCTTATCGACAAGGATGTATTAATTCAAAGAAAACCTACATCTCTGAAATATAATCACAGTAAAAGAAATGGTCTAAAAGTAGGAAACCGTCAAAGGAAAAGTCACACTGAAAACAGCAGGATACTAACAGCTATGAGCCAACCGCCCTGCCTACTGAACCATAGAGTAGAATGTAAAAGTCATTAATCTTTATTTAAAGGAATAAGGTGTGGATACTCGATACTGCCTACAGTATACGGGTAACAAAATTAAGAATAAGATATCTTAACCGGCAATGTTAAATGAAAATGAATGTTGGGCCACTAAATCCAAATCCACAATATGAGTTGTTACTGAGATGGAAGTGCATTCAATATTAAAAATGACTACTGCAGAAAAATCAGAAATGAAGGTCGTTTGAGATGATTTAATCATGTCTAGTGTCTAACTCGAGATTCACCAGTTCTTTGGTGTGAAATCATGGTGAATTAAGGTGGTAAAAGGAACAAGGTAGACCTAAAATCCCATAAAAGGAAGTTGTCTCGAAGGACCTACAATATCCTGGACCCCCACACAGACCTAATGAAAATAAAGAAGAAAATCACTGTAGGCAGTACCAATTACTTGGAATGATTGAATAGGCATGTCAGTGTATTTAGTTTAGGTCCAATGTTTTTTCTTTGCCATATCAAAGAAAATGAAAATATACTCAAATAGCGCTAGTTGATTGAACCTGCATTCCCTGTACTTCAACAGTCCCGGCCATCTCAGATTTTGCATTACCTTATTGGCAATCTCAGATCTTATCACCAGCGCTCTTGAATGCCAGTGATATCTATGACTTTCAAATATCTATGACTTTCACAAATTGGTTTGCTCATAACCATTGAAGTGATATCGCTTCCAACGATTTGTTCAAAATAAGTTATCCCTGTGAGGAACTGAAACTCTAGTTCTTTATCATGAATGTATATTCCATCTATTCTTTTATAGTTTTATTGAACTTTCCATTTATTTGGTTAAACAATCAACTTATGCATAGTAATAATTTTATCTTCTGGAAAGACCCTTCCCACCTTTAACCATAAAGATTTGAGTCACCAACGGGGCAAGTAAAAAATCCCATTATTGGCCCTAAGAAGGGGGGTAGGGTGGCATTTTTCCCAAACAGAGGCGGAGCCAGGATTTGAGTGGGACATTCTACTCCTTTTGAGTTAATGAATTCTAAATTAATAATTTGTACATATTAAATAGAATTCTTATGACAAATACATGATTTGGGCCAAAGCTACTCGGTTCGTTCGGCACTCCAGTTACGCCCTTTTACCTAGGGCTTGGGTGTAGTGGTACAAGGGCAACTTGTGATGTGCGGACTTATCTGAAGAAGGGTAGAGGGTCGAGGCTATTATCCACATATTTTCAAACTGTGTCCATTGGCCCTCATGGATTTCTCGATTATCTAGAACATCAATTCTCCCTACTAGGCTACTACATTGTGAATTTCAAGCAATAAAATCCAAAAAATTATATCAAAAAGTGATACAAGACAACTAGTAAAACCCTAACAAATTCACTAAACATAAAACACAATTAAAACACAGTACATATCATATAAAAAAAACACTAAAATCGTTAAATGAAAATCAATGAACGATAAAGCTTACTTGGCCGATTGCCACACGCACACACACAGTGAGAAGCTCAGTATATATTATATGTAGAGAATCGCTATATATAGAAAAATTAATAATATCGATCTGTCTTTTGGGTTATTTTTCACTTAAACCCTATTGGGACTGTCAATTTTTTTATGTAGAGTGAGAAGTGTTTGATGGAGCATTTTATAGGAAGAGAAATTGGACAAAACGAATTATTCCTGCAGCAACAGTTGGATGTCACTTTGGTCCCTTAAGTTGTTCAATATATCGTTATTGGGCACTATTTTTAACTTTGATCATTAATAAATGTTTAATTAATACTCCCTCTGTCCCACTTTGTTTGTCATATTTTTCTTATTAGTACGTCCCAGAAAGATTATCATATTTCTAAATTTGGTAACAAGTCAACTCAAAGTTAATTTTTGACTCATTTATAGCTACACAAATATCTATGACTTATTTTAGACCACAAGTTTCAAAAATCTTCCCTTCTTTATTAAACTTTGTGCCAAGTCAAACTACCACAAATAAATTGGGACGAGGGAGTAGTTAAACTTGTTTGATTATATTGATTGATTCATTTAAAGGTGAGGAGTGATTAGTCAATGTCGTTGCTCTCTATAGTTTCTTTTCTTATTTTACTAGCATTCTTTTGGTAGTTTTGTAGTTTTTTATGCTATTTATAAATATGTAAGTTTGTCATTATTAGTCTTTTATTATATTTATATAAATATTTAAGTTTGTAAATTATAATATAAAGATTTTATACTATCAGTATAGTTTAACAAGTTTTATTTCTATTCTTCTTTAGAAAATTACATGCAATTGGTTATTGATCAAACACATCAATTAAGTATGGTGTTTTAAACGTTACGGGAGTTAATATGATTTTTTCTAGTCTCTTGTTGACTATAAGTTGTTGATGTACTGGAGAAAACTAAAATGATAATTAAAGAATGAGTTGGAATGAGGAGAGTATATAGGCAATTCCCGTTTGGAATTGTTATGAGCACCCGATGTATCTAGTTCCTTTAAGTGAATCAAATTTTACTTAAACATGTCACCACATTTATAATTTAAATTTAATATACATGTCATAAAAGGGTAAACCATTCATAATATCAAACTTAAGTGAAATATATAAGAATTTATGGACTTACACATATATATGTATCAATAATAATTGTATGTTAACTGCTATCATTAAAGATTGGCCCAATTAAAGTAATTTGTTAAAGTTTAAAGTTGATGGACCTAATTAGATACCTCATAAAGTATGGATCCTTATGTGTAGATACCCGGTTGTAATTCTAGTTTAATGATGGGCTAAATCAGAATTACCTAAAGTGTGTACAACTATAAATAGGGTTATGGTCCCCAAACCAGACGTAACTATAACCCTACTTATAGTTGCACACACTTTATGTAATTCTAATGGCGGCTGTCACTGTGTGTGCAACAATAAATAGGTTATGGTCCCCAAACCAGATGTAGGGTTTTCTTTTCTGATATTCCATCATTGGAAGAGTGACAGCCGCCCCACGTAATGGTTTGGAAGACCTAACCGCGATTCCTATAGATTCAGGTACGCTTCCTCATCTAGTATTTTAATTCTTAATGATTTGATATGATAGGTCCTGGGGTAATTATAGTTTAATCTGCAATTCAGTTCTAACAAATGGTATCAAGAGCTTGTATTATGTTAAATTATTGAGAACCACTTTCGACACTTATGTTGTTTCGGGTTACATAGACTATTCCATCAAGCATCTATGGCGTGGCTGCATATCACATATTGAATTTCTTTTAATAATTTTAAAGGATTTTGATTTGTGATGGTTCACAAGTTCTTTTTAAGAAAAATAAATAAAGGGCAACTCAAGAACAACGTTGCCATTTTTACGGCGTGGATCTGGTATTTGGAGATTTGACCTCCGTTTCAAATATGTGACTACGAAAAGGCCACAAAAGATTGCCATTGCGTTTTGTTCTTTTCAATTTGTCCTTTGCCCTTCAAATAAATGTTGCGATAGGAGACAGGGATTACACTCCTGCAGCAATACAAGTTTAGGATTAAGGTCAAGGTTTACTTAATATTTTGGTTTTAATACCAAAAAAAAAGGGCTAGCTGTCGCAGTGTCATTAAAGCTTTTGGGAGTTTCCTTTACGTTTGTTGCCAGACAAATTTTGAGTTTCTTTGATTATCTTCTTGCTATTAATTAATTTAATAGTTGTTATAATAAATGCTCCTTTTTTTTAATAAAGGAGCATAAGGTAGGTATTGAATTCCACTTATGTGGATTGTACATTCTGGTAAAGGGGATAGATTTTCTCTTAGGCATTAAGAAAAGTGCTCTACAGTTTTGTTTGGTTAAAGTTATATACTATTAGATTAATCAATTGAAAGTATATATTGGTAGCCTTTGAAATTTTTGGTTACTTACATTTTGGGGCCCGCCATAAAGTTAGTTTTTGGTTTGTGAATCTATATATTCTAGTTTGGTGAATTCAAATTTGGATATTGGTATGGTTGTATGTATTTTGAGATGAATAAATTGAAACTAGATGTCACCAAAGTGACTTCTCTTGTGGAGATTATTTTTTTTTGAAATACAAAAGGTTGTGTGCGTGTAACCTATGTGAATGTTGATCGGCCCAAAGGAAGATCAATGTTTAACAGAATTGCATGTACAACTTTGTGGTAATAAACACGTGATGATTATTTGGTTTTACGTGTGGATAATAAATCGACCCAAAGGAAGATTTACTATTCGACATATTTTTATTATCAGTGTTTGATTACTACATCAAGATATCACTTACAAGTTAATATTTTGTCCAAAGATAAAATATTAATGGAGTGCCCGGTATCCTGAGATTGAGTTTACCTTTATTCAAATTTACTTTCAACTCGGTTTAAGTCTTATGTGAGCTAGTTTTCTTATTGGTTGTTCTCTGATTTGGCTAAGATTACTTCTACAGGTGTCACGAATGACACTAACCTCACATAATGACAAAAAAACTTTACATAGTTCTGGAGTCATGGATCTTGACACGACATTAAAGATAGATACTGAACCATTTTTTAAGGATAGAGTACCTCTGATGAAAAGAGGGAGATAGAAACATGGGAGTGATCAAAATGCATGTCTATAATTATCATGAGGAACACCTTTTCAGGAACATTCACGGGCACTATGTCTAACAAGATTATGACAATTAAGAAATTCATTATCAAAATTGAAAAGAAATTTATAAAGAATGAAAAGATAGAAAATTGTACACTCTTGACAAATCATATTTCAATAAAGTACACAAAGAATAAGGAAGTTGCAGTTATGGTGATAAAGAAGAAACAACATAATAATTAATTATAAATAGTTGTTTCTTAAGTAGAGCTGCAAGTCATAAAGATATTTTTCTTAACCTTGTTTGTTATGGGGTTAGTGTGGCTTCATTACCAAGACACATATGGTGGATAGATTCTAGTACAACGACTCGCACTAGTATGTCTATGCAAGGACGTATGAATTGTCGAAAGTCTAATGATGGTGAAGGATACATCTATGGTGGTGAAGGCAAGTCAGTTAAGGTTAAAGCTATTTGAATATTTAGATTATTGTTAAGAACTGATTTAATTTGAAACTGAATGAGAGTTATGATGCACTGCTTCTTTAGATGGAATTTAATTTTCATTTCAAGGTTGGACAAGTTTGGTAATTATTGTTCATTTGAAATGGAAAATATTATCTCATTCAGACTTCAAAACTGGTTAGTCCCGGTTCTTTTTGAGGTTACAATAATCTAAATTTTCTTAATATAATTACTTCATTTAAAGAATCCTTGCATGTTAACTATAACTTGTGAGATTTTGCTTCGTTATGAAACAACATATTAAGTCATATCTCTAAACGGGAGAAAAGAGATTCGTGTCTGATAACATTCTTGATCATGTTAATTTTATCTAATTTTTGATATATGCATAAATCGCATAAAAGGAAACAAACAAATATAAAGAGATTTGGAGCCAATAATAAATTATACATCTTGAAACCTTTATAGATTTTGTATTTGTGGATCATTCTCTACAGTTTTTTTTTTTTTGAATTGTCATCTACATCCCGTAAGGTTCATAGACAAGTTTTCAAGATATGGCTTTCTTTGTTTAATTCATTAGAAAACCGAAACTTATTACTTAACAGAGTTCCGACTAAAGGCAACTGAAAAGATCTTTTATGTGTTTTGGAAAAGGATTGGTCTTGTTTAAAGTAATTACACGTTTAGGGATGTCCAGCTGAGGCAAGGTCTTCTAGGCCAAAAGAAATGAAACTGGACAAAGAAACTTTCAGTTGCTATGTAATTGGATACTCTGAAAAGTTCAGGAGTTACAAGTTTTAGGATCCCAAGGCTAGGGCTATTATGAGACGAATAATGTACGGTTCTTTGAGAATGTTGAGTTTGGGGGGAAGAAAGAATAAAAGACATTGTCTTGGAAAAAGAATGTGTTGATATTTCATGTTCAATGATATGTTCCCGAAGTACAAACTTTACAACCTCAAGAACCAGTGCCATTAAAAAGATAAAGAGAGAGAGAGAGAGAGAGAGGAGAAGTGCAATTTCATATAATTATATTGTGTTTCTCTAAGAACATAAAGTTGGCATTGGAATGATGGAAGATGATTCAATCAAATTCTGTCAAGCCATGAAAAGTTCTGACTCTCAGAGGTATATTGATACCATGAATAAAGAGATGAAGCATATAAAAGATAATGATGTGTGAGACCTTGTCCAGTTGGCTGAAGGTGCGAAGCTCATTGGTTGAAAATGGATATTAATAACCAAATGGGATTCAAAAGGCAACGTGGATAGGTATAAGACACGTCTTGTCGCAAAAAGCTTCACTTAGAAATAAGAAGGCATCTATATAAAGAGACTTTCTTTTCGATTTCATTGAAAGACTCTTTCAGGACTATAATGGCGTTAATAAAATATTTTGATATTAAGCTACATAGATAGATAGATACAATATTGTTGTTCTCAATGGTTATTTTGATGAACAAAAATGCAACTAGAAAACTTTGTGTTTTATAGTGCAAAGTTAATGATTTGCAAATTAAGGAAATTCATCTATGAGTTTAAACAAGCGTCTTATTAATGGTATCACAAATTTCTTTATGTTATTGTCTCATTTGGTTTCGAGATAAATCTTGATGATTATTTTGTATATCACAAGGTCGGTGGGAGTAAGCATATTTTTCTGGTTTTGTATGTCTATGATATATTTTTTGGTTCATACGATTTAGGCTTGTTGCGCAAGACCAAGATACTTTTGATAAAGAATTTTGAGATAAAATATCTTGGTGATGCAAGTTTTGAATAAGGATTCAGATACATCAAGATTACTCTTGAGGTACTTTTGGATTATCACAAAAGCCTATATTGAAAAGGTATTAAAGATTTGGTATGCAAGATTGTAAATTAGACGATATCCCTATTGCTAAAGGAGAAAGGTTCAGTCTCAAACAGTGTTCTTAAGAATAATTTGAAACTAACGATGTTCAAAAGATTTCTTATAGTTTAGCTATTGGAAGTCTAATGCATACCTAGGTTTGTACGCATTCAAATATTGTGTGCATTATTGGGATGTTAGCCATATATTTGAGTGATCTAAAATTAATAATTAAGCAACAGCCAAAAGTTCAAGTTGTATTTACTGAGAACAAAAGATTTTAAGCTCACATACGGGAAGTCGGAAAAGGTAAAGATAATCAAGTATTCAGATACCGACTTCACTAGATGCCAAGATAATGCAAAATATACTCATGATATATCAATATCCTTGGTGGAAGAGTTACATCAGGAAGAATGTGCAATATACATTGATAGCTCATTTCACCATAACAGTAAAGTTTATGGAGCATTATAAGGCATCAAAGTTATGGAATATGACTGTAGAATCATGTCACTAGGCTACGAATTAAGGAAAAAATTGAAAGACACTAAGGTTATTTTATGACAATAAGTTAGCAGTCTCATATTCCAATAACAACCGGAGTTGGGTAAAGTCAAAGCACATTGACATAAAGTTCCTGGTTGTTAAAGTTTGAGTTCAGGGTGGTCAGGTGTCTATAGAACATAATATAACAGACTCCATATTGTGGATCCAAATACTAAAGGACTACCGCCGAAGGATTTTCATGATCACAGTGCTTATAGAGGTGGCATACCAGTTAAGGATATTCAGTTTCAGTGAGAGTTTGTAACCTTTCAATGTTCTTTTGATAGACACACTTCAGTTTTCGGTTTATAGTTTCAGGTTTACAGTTTCAGTTTATGGATATTCTAAAGAAATTTCTGCAGAAATAATGTATTCGGTTGAGTTTCTACTCTGACTTGTTTTTCGGTTGGATCAGTTGGAAATAGGCATGTCTAGATCACATTACATGTAATTTCCACGCTACACATCCATACTTGATATATGTTATTTGGTTATGTTGGTATACGTGATCAAGGAAGGTTTACTTGCGATATAAATGCAGCGAAAGCCGCCTTGGTTCTATATTGACATGATTGATGGACGAGATTGTTTAGAGGTACTTCAGTTTATGATAGCAAATATTTGGAGCTCATAAGGTGATATACAATTATAAGGCTATGTGTATATATGTGTAGTCCAAGTGGGAGATTGTAAGAATTTATAGACTTACACAGGTACACTTCCGCATCTAGTATTTTAATTCTTGATGATTTGATATGATAGGTCCTAGGGTAATTATAATTTAATCTACAATTTAGTTCTAACAAAATATACCTAATCTTTAAATAGAAAATCTCTCGGCACTAGCATTGAAAATCAATAAGAAACAATGATACATGGATCATGTTTATATTTTAATCATATATCCAAATCTTGTTATAGCGGTAGTGTTTGTAGAAATTTTATGGATGCTATAATGAGGGGCTCTATAAATAAAACTCAAAAAAAGTGACTTCATAACGATCTTTCAGCAGTATTTGATTACCGAATTGATGATTTGGGTACTTATAATAACTTCCTTAAGAAATGAATAGTTATTAGTTTCATAGATTTAAAAGTTCTTGAAGTGTAAAACGTTATAAGGGAGAGTAATGAATCACGTATTCCGTCATGGGGTATTTAAAATTGCAAAGTGAACTTGGGTATAAAATGTATCCTGGGGTATTCTTTAATATTTAATTCATTCTGTTATGAGCTGAGCTTATTGAGCTTGTCCAGGCTCGATAAGGAGAAGCCGGGAGAAAGGGCTTTCAAATATTAGTTAGAGAGGGACACGTGTACGCTGGAGATTAGAAGTAGTTAAATGAGCTCCAAGGGCTGGGATTAAAGTGGTGGTTAGTTGGTTGTTATAACAACTGACTTGACAGGAGAGAGAAACAGTTTTTGCATCCGGATTCTTTCTAAGAATTCTTCTATCTTCTTCTTTCTTTCAATCCCCAAATTCTCCTCTAACCCTTCTCCCTTCTTCCATGTCCATTGTTGGACTTTATCAGTGTGAGCCAATTCAAGTTGAAGCTGTAATAGTTTAGTAGTTGATTGAAGCTTAATAAGAAATTGTTCATTTTGCATTATAATTTAGTTAGTCCATTACAATTGGTATCAGAGCCTATTCGACCTGTTGAGAGCTTCCATTGCAGAAGGTACCCGACTGAAATCAATGGATGAGAAACTGATTAAGCACGACGAGCTGTTGACTGGTATACAAGGCACCTTGGAGCAGATCATGGCTAAAATAGCCACCATATAAAGGAATCATCATGTGGTTGAAGTTGAGGCCATAAATGGGGGAAATGGACTCCTTCCGGCACTACCAGTTGATAGTCGGAACCCTGGATTACCAGGTTTGCAACTGTTACCCCATAAATTGGAATTTCCTGGCTTTGATGGGACTGAACCTAAAGTCTGGACTAGAAAATGTGACAGATATTTCAGTTTGTATAAGATTCCTGCTAGTCAGATGTTAGAAATAGCTGTGTTGCATTTAAATGGTAGAGCTGAGTCCTGGTACCATTAATTTGTGCTGAGTAATGGTATTGTTTCTTGGAAAGAGTTTAAAGAGGAAGTTTGTAGCAGATTTGGGGAAAATCCTTTAGAAGATGTAGTAGACGAATTTAAAGAACTGAGACAGACTGGGACTGTGGAGGCTTATCTTACTAAGTTTGAGGAACTAAGAGCTGAAATGATCATTAGAAATCCTGCCCTGAATGATGAGCATTTTCTATCTAATTTTGCGGGAGGGTTGAAGCAAGAGATTAGTTCTCTGTTAAGTTCTTTAAGCCTGAAACCCTGAAGGAAGCCATAGAACAGGCCAGGATGCAAGAGAGGGCAATTCAAATTGCTAATCAAAAGGAAAGGCAAGTTAGCAGACCACCTAATTTTAATACTGGAACTCGGTTGCCTCAAAGAAAGAACCAAAGGCCTGTCACTAGTGCTAACTCTATCAGGTTGAACCAGGAGACTTATGACTATAGAAGAGCTAATCACCTGTGTTTCAAGTATGGGGAGAAGTACACAACAGGACACTAATGCGAGTTGAGACACCTACACTGCATTATGGGTGAACATGAGAAAATGCCTGAAGAGGTAGAGCTACTACCTTAAGGTCCTGGATGTTTACAGGTGGAGGACAACTATAATCAAGAAATGCAAGAAGCTGTATGCTTGAATGCATTAGTAGGAAGCACTAATAGAGCTAGCACCATTAAAGTGAAAGGAACTGTTAAGAAAAGAGAACTGGTAATATTGATTGATACTGGTAGCACACATAGTTTTGTAGATGTTCATACAGTCAAAGAAGTGGCGTTTGAACCTGCATACTGTGCACCAATTAAGGTCGCAGTAGCTGATGGCAACTACATGATGAGCAGTTCATATTGTGTAGCATTTTCTTGGACAATGCAAGGAATGAAGTTTCAAGATGATTTTAGGATAATCAAGTTGGGGGGATGTGATATGATTTTGGGAGTTGACTGGATGAAGAATCATAATCCAGTCACATTTGATTTCTTAAAAAATAGAGTGGTGGTGTTTCAAAGAAACAAGAGGGTAATGTTACAAGGGATGCAAGATACTGGGGAGCTAAGTTTGATCAGTGGTAGCTCAATGTCTAAACTACTAAAAAAAGGACAAACCCTGATGGCTCACCTCTTTATGATCAGCTCAACTGTGGAGGAACATTCTAGCCTAGAGAATGAGGCTTTAAAAAACTACTACCGTCCTATAATGACATATTCCAGGAACCCAAGACATTACCTCCTGGCATGGCTTTTGACCATCAGATTCCTCTTAAACCAGGTGCTGAACCAGTTAGTTTGAGACCATATAGGTATAGTCACTTCCAGAAGGAAGAAATGGAGAAACAAGTCAAAGACATGATGCAGTATGGGATTATTCAGAACAGTCAGTCTCCCTTCTCTTCCCCAGCACTGCTAGTTAAGAAGAAAGATGGCTCTTGGAGATTTTGTGTGGACTACAGAGGCTTGAACAACATCAGAATCAAAGATAAGTACCCAATACCAATAGTAGATGACTTACTGGATGAACTTAATGGCTCTATCATCTTTTCCAAGATTGATTTGAGAGCCGGGTACCATCAGATCAGGATGAAGCCTGAGGATGTGTACAAGACTGCCTTTAGAACTCATATAGGCCATTATGAGTTCAAGGTGATGCCATTTGGCCTCACCAATGTACCTGCAACATTTCAAGCCTTGATGAATCATGTGTTCCAACCTTACCTGAGGAAATTTGCACTGGTCTTCTTTGATGAAATTTTCATTTACAGTCAAACACTCACAGACCACCTACAGCACCTAGAACTTATATTCCTAACCTTGAGGCAGAATACTCTATGGGAAAAAAGGTCTAAGTGTTCATTTGGTCAACCTAAAGTGGAATACCTGGGTATCCACTGACCCTTATAAGATACAAGCTATGTTAGAATGGCCTACTCCTCAGAACATTAAGGCCCTCAGAGGTTTCGTAGGCCTGACAAGTTACTACAGGAAGTATGTGGCTAACTATGGAAGAATCAGTAAGCCACTTTCAGATTTGCTAAAAAAAATGCCTTCACATGGAATCCAGCAGCTGAAGCAGCTTTCTAAGAACTCAAGACTACCATGGCTAGTGCACCAGTGTTAGCCTTGCCCGATTTTAATCAAGAATTTACCGTTGAAACTGATGCATGCAACACTGGGGCTGTGTTGCTTCAAAACAATAAACCTATAGCATTTATGAGCGAGGTGTTGGCTCCCAGGCATTGGGGTAAATCCATTTATGAGAAGGAGTATATGGCTCTTCTCAATGCAGTGGACAAGTGGAGGCACTACCTCCAATTTAAACACTCCATTGTGAGGACTGATCACCACAGCTTGAAGTACTTGCTAGAGCAAAAAGTTACTTCAGCTATCCATCAAAAAGGCCTAACCAAATTATTGGGGTTAGACTATGAAATTCAGTACAAGAAAGGAGTTGAGAATAAGGTTGCTGATGCCTTATCTAGGAGGGATGAAATTGATCACAGTGAGAAGGAACCTAAGGCAGAAGTACAAGCTATCTCAACAGCTATACCACTTTGGGTGCAAGAGATACAAGACAGTTATGCAGCTGATGCTCAGGCCTTAGACTTAATATCTCAGCTAGCTGTGGACACTAAGGGCCTAGTTTGTTTCATCTATCATCAGGAGTGCTGAGAAAGAAAGGGAAAAAATCTATGTGGGCTCAACTGGAGGGTTAAGGAACCAGCTACTGCAGACATTCCATGATTCACCACTTGGGGGTCATTCAGGACAGCAAGGTACATTGAAGAGGCTTGCCCAACTTTTCTACTGGCCTGGCATGAAAGAGTCAGTTAACACTTATGTAAGAGCTTGTGATGTCTGCCAAAGAAACAAGGATGAACATCTACATTATCCTGGGTTGTTACAACCTCTCCCTATACCTGACCAAGCTTGGAGGCACATAAGCATGAACTTTATTAAAGGATTGCCTAAATCAAAAGGCAAGGATGTTATATTTGTGGTGGTAGACAGAATGACAAAATTTGCTCACTTCATGGCACTTGCTCACCCTTTTACTGCAGCTAAGGTAGCTCACCTATTCCTCAAAAGGGTGCATTCTCTACATGGGTTCCCAGAGTCCATAGTCTCAGATAGGGACAAGATATTTGTGAGCAACTTCTGGAAGGAATTATTCAAGCTGGCAGGCACCAGACTGTTATATAGCACTGCATATCACCCCCAGACAGATGGACAGACTGAAAGAGTGAACAGATGGTTGGAGACTTATCTAAGATGTATGATCTCTAGTAGGCCTACTCAGTGGAAACAGTGGCTTTCTTTAGCTGAGTGGTGGAACAATTCAAACTTCCATTCTAGCCTGAATTGTACTCCTTTTGAAGCCCTATTTGGTTACACACCACCCCAACTTAGCCTCAATCCATTACTAGAGGTGGTGGTACCAGCAGCTGAGGATGTGATTATGAGGAGACAGTAAATACAGCAACTACTTAAGGACAATTTAACAAGGCTCAAGAGAGGATGAAGATGTTTGTTGATAGGAACAGAACTGAGAGAGAGTTTGCAGTGGGAGATAAGGTGTTTCTTAAGCTGCAACCATACAAGCAAACTTCTATTGCCCTGAGGAAGAACTTGAAGCTTACCTCTAAATACTATGGGCCCTATGAGGTGATTGCCAAGGTTGGTAAGGTAGCCTATAAGCTGGAACTTCCTGATTCAAGTAGAGTACATCCTGTGTTCCATGTGTCATTACTGAAAAAGAAAATTGGCAACAAGCATGCGGTACAGACTACACTACCAGCTACAGGAGAGGATGGACAATTTTTGGTTAAACCAGCAACAATACTTCAAAGGCAGATGATTAAAAGGGGCAATGCTGCTGTAGTGAAGGTGTTAGTGCAATGGTCTAACCTTCCCCTGAAGATGCCACTTGGGAAGATTATCTGAAGGCTAAATTTTCGGGGTTTGATGCCAATCCTTGAGACAAGGATTGTTTGAGGGGAAGGTGATGTTATGAGCTGAGCTTATTGAGCTTGTCCAGGCTCGATAAGGAGAAGCCGGGAGAAAGGGCTTCCAAATATTAGTTAGAGAGGGATATGCGTACACTGGAGATTAGAAGTAGTTAAATGAGCTCCAAGGGCTGGGATTAAAGTGGTGGCTAGTTGGTTGTTATAACAACCAACTTGACAGGAGAGAGAAACAGTTTTTGCATCCAGATTCTTTCTAAGAATTCTTCTATCTTCTTCTTCCTTTCAATCCCCAAATTCTCCTCTAACCCTTCTCCCTTCTTCCATGTCCATTGTTGGACTTTATCAGTGTGAGTCAGTTCAATGTGAGTCAGTTCAATTTGAAGCTGTAATAGTTTAGTAGTTGATTGAAGCTTAATAAGAAATTGTTCATTTTGCATTACAATTTAGTTAGTCCATTACACATTCGTTCAACATCATCTCGTTCAATAGATTTTAGGCTAGTGTTTCATTTATTGGTTAGTTTCTTTTATTTTATCCGTTGTGTAATTACATCTTTCACAGCAGAAGTTCTTGAAATACTGTTTGATAGAACGGCAAATGGTCTTTCAACTTTGTGCCTTAGGGGCTTCCCTTTTATCGGATAGTGATAGATAAAGATTGATTATAGAATAGTACTTAATAGATAGATATAATAAATTCTTCACGAAAAGGGGAGCAACTCAAGAATGACAAAGGGACCGTGTAATCTGCTAGGATCTGCCTGAAACTCAAAATGGATTCAGATTTATCCAGGGAAAGGGGGCTGTGGGCAACTTATATAAACTCAATTGGGAGTTTCAACAATCTCAGTTTACAAAAGCCTTCTCTTTAGAACAAAGAATGCCCCTCTAGCTCTGCAGGTCTGATAATATTCTATATACAAGCGCATTCACAGGGAGAAAAAGAAAATTGGAGAGAAACAGACGCTTAAATTACAAGCTCAAGGCTCTTGAAGGAGCCTCAGACTCTGAATCCAAGTCTTCTTTTGTTGCTTCCGTCGTTTCCTAAAAAAAAAATAGATAAATTACTCAAATCTACACTCACATATCTTACACGAGTGCATAAAAAATCTTGTGCAAACAGTCCTCTTGATTCACACGTTTCTCCACTTTTTGGCCAAGATTGAGTTTTGGCATACAAATCCATATAACTGACCATCAGAGAGCAAACAGAACGATGTTCCAGATAAAAGGAAACCCGTATATACGAGTAGAAAGACTATAAAAGTGATGGATACGAGTAGAAAGACTATAAAAGTGATGGAGGGATAGGTGACTCACTAATGATTTAAGCAACTTGCAACATCTCATTATTTTGGTCCACAGAACTCATGTTTAATTGGTCAAGGGTCTTTGGTTAATGATCTTATATTTTGATTATAGACAAAAAATAAAACATCGAAGCAAATCATTCATACCAGGAACTATGAAGAATAAAGGTAGAAGGCATTCAAACACTGTGAATATGATCTGATTTGCGTAATTAGTGAAGCATTTGATATGCTGAAGTGGTTCTGTTCCCCATGATTGAGCCTTAGCCCTTAAGTTTTGATCTCAGATATGATAGAATAGAAGAAAAACTGATATCTTTTGCAGAATTGTAAAACAATCAGTTAAAGGCAACAGGTTTTTTTTTCTCCTGATGAAATCAAATTTTAATAGAGTAATAGAAAGGGCAAGAAAAACAGAAGTAGAGGATCACTGAACTCCTTAAATGGAGCACTGAAGTAGAGGAAATTGCAAGCTGGTCAATCCTAGGCATGCATTATAAATTGCAGGCACTACCTCTCAAGATAATCAGATTCGGCTGGCTGATAGCAAGTTGTCATAAAATGCCTATCTAAATGGAAGGAGACATACCATTGTCATTGTTGATTCAGAAGGACAAGAACGATGCTCCAGCCCACTGTTTCCATGAAGAACTTTTGCTCCACATCCAGATGTATCAGCTGTTCCGACAGCCTCTTCATCAACCAAGACAACATCTATGAAATCTTCATCTGGCTTGCTTCCAGGAACCTGTGAACAACATTCAGGATATGTTTATGAGTACAGCGCCTTACACAAAGGATCCTCTGAGTGCTATGTTGACAATCGATTGAAAAGTGCTATGTAAAGATGATTATTTTTTAGAACGGAAAGGCTGGGTTGAAATCAGAGGCAGACTAGCCTAACATACCATGTTTCACCAAAGCACTATTTTGGGAATGTGATGCAGCATGAAAAAGCAATTAAGCAAGGGTTCAAATAATGAGGAGTCATAAAGGTTTGAGTGAAAAAGCATTTCTGTAGAAGCTGTTGAAGCATTTGAAACACTATTAAGCCTAACTTAGGCACATTTAAACATGAAAGCAAATATTACTATGTTTCAGGTAATACCAAAAGCAGGTACTTCAAAAGCTACCACACCCACAAACAGCCACCAAGTATGACATGTCCTAAAACAACCCGGAGATATGAACAATATGTGCATCAGAAAATCAGGAAATATTTTGAACAAGAAACTAATATCAAAAGCTTATACTGTTCCTAATCTTTTTTAATAACCGTGGTCTCCAGGCAACCTTAAACTGTTCCTACTTTCAAATAAAAAGTGATTTATTTCTTCCCCCTCATGTACCCTAGCCTCAATGTGATTGAACAAAATGGTGAGATAATTATCCAAGCTCTTCCAGTATGAATGCCGTAAAAGTTAGGATGCCATGCAATACCTCAAACATGGCTTCAGTCAAAATACTTTCTAATATCGATCTTAAACCTCGGGCACCAGTGTTTTTGGCAATGGCTTTCTTGGCAATAAGTTGAAGTGCCTTCTCAGTAAACTGTAATTTGACCTGTAAAATCAAAACAAATCATTTTTAGGTAAGTTTGAGATCCTTTGATCCAGCTTATCAGAATGAAGTGTATCATGCATCAAAGCTAAATAGCACCGGAATAAAAGTATACATTATTCAAGTTGAACATTTGCTTGTACTGCTTGCAAAGAGCATTTTTGGGTTCCGTGAGAACCTGCAGAGTGAAAATCAGGATCCGCGACCAAAAGGGGGGAAAAAGTAAGTAAGAAACAGTATGAAAGGAGAATACAAAAGAGAACATCAACTTCTAATATCCTCTGTCATCATCAAGCAGCCTATAACTTTTCTCCTTTCCTCGGTGGTCCAAGGCATGCAAACTGAGAGACAAACTACTTCCCAAATGCATGCAAATTGAAACACAAACGGTATTCTCTCAACACAATAAACACATATTCTGCTAGTTGGTTTCTCTATCCAATTTTTAACCTACTAAGTGTAAGAATAGCATTTGGTCAAAAGTACTTGAAATCAGATATTTGAATTATTGTGTTACAAGCCAGAGTGTACTTTTGATATAGGTTATAATTGTAATGAATCTGAAAGGAATTCGAGGATTATTGCAGAAGTTCAATAATGAAATGGTTTGCAGGAGGCGGCAGCAACATCAAGCTGAACAAGCTGATCCTCATCCAGTGAAAAGAGTAGACAAACCTGAACAAGCTGATCCTCATCCAGTGAAGACAAACTCACTAAAACTGGAAACCGCCCCACAAATTCAGGTATGAGTCCGTATGCAGTGAGATCATCACTTTCTACCTAGATACAGAAAGCAATGTCAAATAACTGCTTCAGATGCATTTTGGTATCTACAGTTCCAGAGAATACAGACTCGAGAAATCATTAAATTTACAAAAGATACTGATTCCGAAAAGAAAACTACACTCAAGAGTCACAGAGATCTCCTCACAGATTCCAAAAGTGATGATGTCACTGCAGCATCAGTTATACCACCAACTCTCATGTTCGCCCGAACTGGTGCTCCGAATCCAATTGAAGAATCTTGACGTCTGCGAGAAAAGGAATGATAAGTTGAACCATAAAATATCACTTAATCTATGTGTTTTACGAGTTTACTCAAGTTCGATGGAACTACCTTTCTGAAATGGTCTTCTCTAGACCAACAAAAGCTCCACCACAGATGAAAAGGATGTCTTTAGTGTCTATCTACAAGTTAGCATATGGAAAAATATATAGTGCAGTCAGCGTCTAGAAAGAACAGCGATGAGACAAATAACAAGAAAGTAACTACCATCTTGTTACAGTAGTACATCATTCCCAGCCATTGATGCTAGGTTTTTTTTTTTTTTTTTTGACGCTAGGTTCATACACCAGTATTATGAATTGACTTCCTGCCTCACTACACATGTGCAGTTTATTAAACGACTTCCCCTTTCTTTTTGTTGAATATGTCATTGTCTGACTTTTAATTCATCTGTCAAACACATTCTCCCAGAAAACATTTTCTCCATGCCTAACTTCAGCAAATTGATTTAAAAGCACTAAACTATATTACCAACCAAAGAGATAGTAGCAAGTGCTTTCTCCCATTAACCTGTTAGCCAGCAATTTTTAGAAAAGGAAAAGTACATGAAAAGAGGATTTACTAGATCAAGTATACCTGAATAGTATCGCCATGTGGATGCTTCCGTGCTCTATTGTCGGGTACACTAAGAATCTGAAGAAGAAAATAAAGATAAATTGAGCAACTGAAATTATTTATCAAACAAATGCTTCAAAGGAGATCATATTTGATGTCAAGGAACTACAGGCACGACTCTGTACTAATTTTTAAAAGAGTAATAATCAATTGGAACAAACAGATGACCTAATTTGCTCTAAATACTTACAGTTCCTTCGAGCATCTTCAGCAGCGCCTGTTGGACGCCCTCCCCAGATACATCTCTGCCAATGTTCAGGCTCTCAGCCTACGCAGATAACTGATGAGAATGACCAATTTAAAATCAATGATCCAAATACACAAAGTAAATGCTTTCCAGACCTTTTTTGTTATTTTATCAACTTCATCTATGTAGACAATCCCTTGTTGAGCAGCTTCGACATTGAAGTCAGCAGCCTAAAAACAACCAAGAACTCCAAAATTCATAAATTGAATGACTTTTGCTGATAACGCAAACGGCAAGAAGATTACAAAAGATAACCTGTGAGTTTGCCTATTAGCAAAGATAACGAAAGCAGGAGCCTGAGATGTGGGATATATATCATGTGCAAAAACAATACATGATACACAGATCAGATAGGTGACAGACATGAAACAGAAAAGATGAAAAGTAAGCAACTTATAGAAGCAATAGCGCAATGCCAACTTGCCATGACCTGTTATTCTGTCAAATCAAGTATTTAGACACAGTTAATATCACACTTACCTCTATTAGGTTATACTTTCCGAATGGACATCAAATGGTATCATAATCTTAATCAGAAAAGAACTTAGGTCAACTAGTGCATATCTACCATGTTAATGATATATCAAACTGCAATGCTATAATAATCCCTACATATATCAACAATTTGAAATAAAATCGCAAAGAGAATCACAGAGAGAATCACAAGTAGTAGTACCCAAGATATAGAGTTCTATTCAGAGAAAAATTTGACCATTGGTATATCACAAAACACTGAAGTCAGAAAGTACATTGAAAAGATTGCACAAGGTAGAAAGTGCTACTTATTGAGTCTATCAATATTGAAAACACAGATGAATTGTCTGCAACTTGCTCTACAGATGTCAGACCATTTATTTTATCTAACTCCAATGACTATGCTTTGAAAGATCATTAATAAGATGAGCTGACTATATAGACTAGGCAATAATAGAATGAAGATTCATACCGTGAGTAATTTGTACAATACAGATTCCACATCCTCGCCAACATAACCTGCCTATGGAGAGAAAGATGGATACGTACTCATAATTTGCATGGTATAAATACAAATAAGAAAAGGTAAAATAAACTAAAATTTCATTTCACCTCCTTAAAGAAACAGGATGACTTAAAGATGGTCCACACACTAAGAACCAAGAAAACTCAAAAACTAAAGGTCATCACAGCACAATGGTGTCCAAGATTAAAAAGAAGTAAAACAAGATTTTTTGTGATGCGTTCGGCATATGGCCCTAATAATTAGACAACAGTCAAAATGGCATCCAACCAACTCCACGACTACACTCTAACTTTTAATATGCAAAAAAGGAAAATATTTTTTTTTTCATTCACAAATTAGACAAGTGCACAGCAATTCAACAAGTAGATTTTATTAGACAAGTTAATGACCAAAGTTAAAGAACTTTGAGAAAATTCTATGCCAAAGAAGCTAGTCCAGTTCATCAGTAATCTCTCCTTTTTACCCTTCTTTGAAACACATTTGAGTTGAAATGATTAGATCCAAAGTCATGTCATTTCAAAATAATTTTATAAACCTTTCTCTGTAGTGTTGAGTTCATATGTGGAAAACTACACAATTATGAGCTGCTTCTATTTAATTCTCGAGAACAAAGGGAAAATGAAGCAAAAAACTATTGCAAACCTGCCTGTGTTAATGTCGTTGCATCTGCAATTACAAAAGGAACATTGACGAGACGAGCTAGTGTCTTTGCAAGTAATGTTTTCCCTGTCCTTTCATTCACAGAAAACAGAAGTTAGAACACAATAAACAATTAAGTCTGTTGAAGCTACCATTCTAAACAGATGAATCAGATATCATACCTGAACCAGTGGGGCCCATCAATAAGACATTGCTTTTGTCTAACTCAACTAAGTCATTATCAAAATTTTCGACATCATCTCTAACCTTAACCAAATCTGAACCTGACCTGACATGACCATCAGTATTATCATTATAGAATGCATTATAATATCTATCAGTGCCCAAAAAGAAAAGAGAAAAAAAGCACTTCACTATTACTGTTTGCTTTAAATTTTCTTCTTATGCTCATAATTACAATGCATCATCTACAAGATATGCTACATTCAACAATATCTAGAACACAAAAAATCCCAAGGATGACTTAACCAAAAAATAAAAGAACCATTAACCTCAAGGATTTTCTCATGTCCTATTCTCGTGACACATTTTCGTTGAAGGACTTCGTTTGTCCCTCTATTGGTACACTAATTCCTATTCAATAACCACTATTACTGAAAGATGGAACAAAAAGTGGTTATACTCATTTCTCTTCGAATGAAAATGGTCAGAGTCTAATCTGACCTCCAAATGGGTTCTATGTGTCAGTGTTTTTCTTCTACAAGATAAACCTTGTGGCGTCCTGATTTGTGGGCCAAAAACACGTAACCTAATCTTACAACCTATGCATTGCCTAGATCGGGTCAGCCTCCTAAGGTTTGCCTAGCAAAACAAGTGTCAAAGGGAACTCAAGATGCAAAGACACACGAAATGGGGAAGAAGGCACTCTTCTATTATCACAATAGTATGCTTGCAAAGTATACAAGGTGCTGAAACTATTTACAAAGGGGGAACTAATTGGATACATCAGATTCTTGGTCACCCTTTTGTTGCTAATTTCTTTTGTGCTTGAACAGAATCCTATTAAATAACTACCAAGTCCCTTTTGATTTTCATGAGCACCCAATGATTTTTTTCCACAATTGTTTACCCACCAAGGCTTACACAAATGGGAAGATATCAACTAGTGTTTTTTCCTTCATTGAGGTTAGAACCTGAGACCTCGTGGTTCTCCCCCACTTGATTGACCACTAGGCCACTCCCTTGGTTGCATCATGAATACATTTACTTGTCATATGATTGAAGCATCGAAGGAGAAATCAAAGTTTCTTTTGAGATTGTTCATGACAAGCAAAAGGTAAGCAGTTAAAGCAAACGACTATTTAGATGGCATGGCCGATCAGAGGATCAAAACTCTCCACTATGGTGAGACATCATCACAAGTTGGAATCATGTTAGCTAGATGATATATGTCATTCAATAACATATGCTACTTACTTTTTATTCAAAGAGGAATGAAATATTCGTTTATAATGGTTGTAAACTGCAACAGAGAGCACCTGCAAGATTGAGAATATCAAGACATTAAGACTAAAATTGAATGCTTTACTCACTAGAAACACATTCCCCGGCCCCAAAAAAAGACAAGAACTTTTTTTATAGCCCAGAAATCCCTGAGTGACCGTGGCACACAGCTCAAGACTTGGTAGATAATGGGCCCGCCCTCTAGCTTTCGGAAACTAAAATACCAATGGTTGTATATGACAGTGTTCAAACTTGTGACACGCACCTAACCCACAAATTATAAGCTGAGCTTTTACAATAAGACCTAAGCACGGGAGGGCCAAACAAGCAAAGAATCAATCTTGCCAAGTATGACCCCTTACTATCTAACCACACTTCACCTATCCAATTATGTACATTAGCAAATAATGGAATCAAAGAGAAAGCGACAACAAAGATTACCGACCTTCTTAGCTCTCTCTTGCCCAACAACAAATTGATCAAGCCCTTTACATATCTCCTTTGGTGTAGGCAACTCAATCCCCAAATTAGCACCTCCCCAACACCCCTCCTCTTCCTTCTTCACTTCCGGAACCGCCTCTGGAACCTTCTCCGTATCAACATCACCATCACTAGTCCCACTATAAGACCTCAACTTTTCCCAAATCTTACCATCACTCTTCCCACAACTCCCTTCCACTTCACCACCATCACTCTCTTTCTCACCTCCTTTCACTCTCCCAATCTCAATAAAACTCCCGTGCAACGGCTCCAACTTTATCGGCCTAAAGTAAAACGCCGTCCTGCAATGAGGACACAAATTCACCGCCTGATAAATCCCCGTCTCCCCGGCCGTAATCGACAACGGCCGGTTGGAGAACAACACCGTCATAAGTTTCGAACAGCGGGGGCAGTTCACCTCCGCTTTTATATGATCGTAATTGTCTGAGCTCCCTTCCCATTTATGCCTAAACCCTAACCCTAACCTAGAACGTTCTAATTGAAACCCTAACCCTGTTCTAGAAACTTCGAAGAGCGAGGGTTTTGGTCTGGGCTTGAGGGAAGAATAAGTGGAGAAATGGAATTTGGAATTTGATAAAGAAAAAAGAGAGATTTTTAAAGTGAAATTGTTGTGGAGCTTTGATTTGTATCTGAATATGGCAGACATTTGTTTAAGGCTTGTTTGGTTGTTGTGAGCTCAGTCACAAGCATTTCAATGGAGGCTCTTTTGGAAAGGAGAAATGAGTGAATTGATGTGTGAGCAGTTGAGACAGAAATGGACTATCCATTTACTTCTTCTTTTGGGTAAGTGCACGAATAGCCTAATTTAGACGTACCATTTAAATTTTATCTAGAATTTTAAAACTATTTAGTTTTTAACGGCTAGTTTAAACTTCAAACCTTCAGCTGTAGACCTTCAAACTTTGAAGTTATCCATAGACAGGACATACCAAGTTTCAAAGTTGGGCATAGCAATTTTAAATCTTCACAAGTTTCGAGGTTTGAAGTTGGGCAAAACAACTTTCAATTTTCAAACATGCTGATTTGGAGATAGGCGTAGCAATTTTTATATATTCAAACCTCAACAGTAAAACTTGAAACATCGCTGACAATTGCTCTAGTCTAATATTTTTTAGCAATTTTTGTCTTCCTCGCTCAATCAAAATGGCCTTTGGGTAACTCAAATATAAAGACAAACATTCAACTTGTCAAAAGTTCCAATTAAGGAGCTCACTCGTTCATTAGATTAAAATCAAATGTTGGGCTTATGGACCAGTATAATTTCTCGATCACCGTCATGAGTTGCTTAACGTATAGGGCAAATCGGTGAATCTAAGTTTTTGTTCATGAATGTTTGTGCTTTATTTTTCAAATATGCCAAAAATGCTATTTTTGCACAAACAAAAACTTTACTAGCTAAAATTTAAATGGTGTTGGCAAAATAGGTTGCTTGGCAAAAATTTTACACAACCTTTTGCTCTCGGCCCATTATATCTTTCTTGCGTGAAATTTTCACCCACAGGCCATTTTTGTCACTAATATTTAGTTTGAAGCCCTTTTTTTTATTGGTCTTACATGAAATGCCACTTTTTGGAACTTCAGTCTTTGTAGGCCGAAGATCAAACCTTGTGGGTTGAACTTCATGCCTAAATTATGAAGTTTCAACTTCAATTAAGGGCTGAACTTTTAGGTATAGATGCGTAAACTTCAATCCTTGTGGACTGAACTTGTGTGAAGTTCAACCCAAAAGAATTGAAGTTGCAAAAAAGGTCTCTCATGTAAAACCAATACAAAAGATGGCCTCAAATCAAAGACCACTGTCAAAAGTAGCCTTTGGTGCACTTCGCCCCTTTCTTGCCATTGAGCCTTATAATTAGCGGGACTTGATTGGAGAAATGATAAATGTTTGATCCCGTGGTAAGTTGTACTGTGCTAAATGAGAAACAATCAGTATTATAATTTTTTAGAATACTAGCCATATTTAAGTAACAGGAAAAATATTAGTAAGTTTTCTTGAAATTTTGAACTAAAATTTTAAAACCTCTTGAAATTTTATGGAGAGTGCTAAATATGAAGTCCAAGAAATTTTCTTAAGACTTTGAAAATAGAAGCTAACTAGACTAAATGATTAGATTGTAACTAGTGGTTGACTTCAACACAAAAGGGGAAGAAAAAAAAAAGAACCTACGAATGGCTCAAAACTTCATATATGAAGCTTTATGATTTTTTTTAGAACTTTGAACAAAACCCAGGGAATTTTCATGGAGTTTAGTTTAGGTTCTAAGAATTCTTCTTGGGACTAATCTTAGAAAAAGGCATATGTTTAAAATATGACTACTTTTCTAAATGTTTGTAATTATTGAGTAGTACTTCTTTTAAAGTGGTTCAAAAACTAGCAAGTCATCAAAATAAAATAAAAAATATTGACCCCGTAGTCAGTTTGTGTCGCGTGAACTGAGAATTAGCCACCTTTAAAAAACTTTTAGAGGAATAGCCATATTTATGAAAATATGAATAATTTGAGGAAATCTTCCTGGGATTTTAAACTAAAATTTTCAAAATCAAAAAAAAATTCTACGAAGTCCTAGGAAATTTTAGAAAGTCCTTGAAAACTTTTGTTCGAAAGTCCTATAAAAATTTATTGGGACTTAAAAAATGAAGCTCCTGCAGAATTTCCTAAAACTTTAAGCTAAACTACATAAATTTATTCTAGAGTTTTCTTCAAATTCTAAGAAGTTTTTCCTATAGCCAGTTTTAAAAGAATGCATTTTTTCGAAATATAGCTTCTTTTCTAAGAGTTTGTAATTATTGACTTTTTCGCTTTAAACGGTTCAAAACTGCTAGTGGGGAACTGAACGAAGAGCTTATTTTAAGTGCGCCATTTAACTATTAGCCAATTTTAAAAAATTAGTTAGTTTTTTGCTTTTATATTGAACGCCAGACCTTCAGATTTGAAGTTCAATAAAGTGATTAAAAATTAAATAAATTTTAAAATTAGCTAAAACCTAAATAGTGCACATAAAATATGCTTAGACGTATATCAGAGTTGTCCGTGCGTAAGGCAATGTACAAATGTAGGAACAACATAGAAATTGTGAGCAAGGAGAACTCTTTTGTTAATATATCTTACATGTTGTGAATCTTGATTACTCAACCTAGTAATGCCTTTTTTTTTCTTAAGGTAAGGTAAAGTTTTATTAAAAGCATTATCAAAGAAATACGACAAAAATACAAAAAAAAAAACTAGACTTGCTTACATCAAATCTTTATAAAATCTAACAAGTCTAGTAGCTGATCAAAACTAAAAACATAGCTTTCCATTTTTCCAATAATATAAGTTTTGAATGCATCTAAATTTCACAACTTGAAGTGGCTTCTTTTTGCTTTTAAAGCATCTCCTGTTTCTTTCCTCCCATACTGTCCACACAATACATAAAAGAATGACGAGCCAAATCAGTCTAGTAATGCCTTACTGAATGGCTATACAAGAACCAAAAAAAGAAAAAAAAAAACAAAAACAGAAGAATTAGAATATAGAAAAGATGAAAATATAAGACAGATAGGGAAAAATTAAAGTAATTATGATAAGGAATAAGAGTTGAGTTATTAGCCTACTTGAGAAGGAAAACGACTCTAACTAATGGGACTTGGGAGGATGTAATTTCCTCAATTTTGTTTATGAAAAAAAAAAGTTTTTTTAATATACCCATTTTCTCAAAATAATTTAACTACAGAATGCGAAAGCCATTGTTAGCCATCAGTGTCAAAGTTTGAGCTCAGGTGAAAGAACTGCTTAAATTTAAGCCCTTAATTGCAATTTGCAGGACCCATCAAGAAATTTTTGAACTAAATTCCTGACAGTGCTCCAAGTTCGGTTGTCGAGGCTTAAAAGTTAAATAGTTTCTTAAGAGGGCCTGAAGTTGAATACTAGCGCTGAAGTATCCTATTTATGTAAATTCTGCCAAAGGCCACTTTTGGCAGTAATTTTTGGTTTGAGCCACTTTTTTTTATTGGTTTTACATGAGAGGCCACTTTTTGGAACTTCAATTCTTTTGGCTTTGGGTTGAACTTCACATACGTTCAGACCACAAGGATTGAAGTTCAACTCCAGCCCACAAGGATTGAAGTGTACGCATCTATACCTAAAAGTTCAGCCCATAAAGATTGAAGTTGAAGCTTCTTAATTTAGACATGAATTTCAACCCACAAAATTTGAACTTCAGTCCACAAAGATTGAAGTTCCAAAAAGTGGCATCTCAATGACCAATAAAAAAAGTGGCTTCAAACTAAATATCAATGACAAAAATGGCCTATTGGTGAAAATTTTATGATCTATGACGTAGTTGTGCCGGATTAAGTTTCTTTGGGCTGAACTGTACTCCGTTCCCACGAGCAGCATAGGGTGAAAGTGCACGAGTAGCCCCTTTTGGCTCGCCTTTACCGTTGGTGTCATTTTTTTTAAAATGTTTAGTTTTTTGTTTTTTTTGGAATTTCAATTTTGTGGGTTGAACTTTAAACCTTGTGGGCTGAAGTTCTTACTTGAATATATGGAGGTATGAAGTTCAACTTCAGCCCATAAGAGCTGAACTTTTAGGCATAGAATGTATAAACTTAGTTGAACTGAAGTTCCCAAAAGTAGCTTTTTTTGCACAATCAAGAAAAGTCTGAAACCAAATAACAGTGGCAGAAGTCGGACGAAATTTTTACGCCTCATAGGCTCTGTGACATGAACTGGTTGTGGTTAGTTCTAACACTTTTTGCAACTTGTACCATTTTTAGTTGGTTGATAACTAAAGAAATTCGATTATTTTTCCACCCGAGCAGTAAGCATTGATTTTCTCTACCTCTTTACTCTATCTTGAGGAAAAGTTGATTTTTTTTTGTTGGCATGGAAATGTTATTGCATCATGAAGAGAGTGCTATCATTATGCCTATTGGAAGTATAATTTGGTTACCTTATATGTTGATATTGAAGTCTTGGTTAAGATCCAAAAAAAGGACAGTCAAATCAATCTGGGATCTTCTTAAATGGACCACACGCATTGAGGCTTTGAAATGATGCCAAGGATACAAGTTTCATATGTGGTCACACTCTAAACTCTAGGTGGAACTCACATTCAGCTGCTGTATTCATGTTCATGGTCCAGTTTTACTACTTTAAGTCTTAACCTTGCAACATAAGTTGTTAGTCTCAGACATTGAAGGCCTTTACATGTTGTGGTCATGGAAGTATTTTCTACATGAAGAGTTGGCAAAATTGATCGTCTGTCTCACCTGAGTACACAAAAAGACTAGAAAGAGAACCAATTGTAGAGAGTGTAATACATTTCAGTATATGGCAAAATGTATGATCCCAGACTTCCTTTATGAGCTGTTTTACTAAAGGGGAAGTTTGGTTAATCTTTTGGGGGGTTATTATTGATAGTTTGATAACTTTATCCAAGTACAGCTTTGGTAGAGGCGAATCTAGGATTTCGAGAGGATAGGTTCACCACTGTCACAAGCAGGGTTACAATGTCAATAAACAATATTCGTTCGAAAATTATATAGCTAAGTTGCTTCATTTTTCAAGTGAAAAACAAACAAGGTGGACCAAAGTGGGAGTCGATCCTACGCTTCTAAGAATAAGTGAACCACCGTCTGGTCACATGAATCATTTAATCTTTAAAAGCGTGGTTCCCAAACATCATATTAAACATATTTTGAAAAATATGTACATAATATATCTAGTTTGTTGGGTGGACTATGGGTTCACGTGAACCGAATTTTTGTAAGTACATCCGCCTCTGAGCTTTGGTATATTATTTTACATATATTAACTAATACCGGTAAATGATAATGAAACAGTAAAACAGTATAATTCTAAGTACAGTAGAAATCTAATCCCATGATAACCAAACGGCCTCATATTATCGGCCGGCTGTCATTGAAACTTCACTATCATAAGACCGTTTGAGATTCTGCCTATGTCTTGTGTGTATGGTGTGATATAAATAAGAATTAATGGTAAACATTGCACTGGCATCAACTCCATGCCTAAGTCATGTGAAGAATTAATTACCTTATCACTATTGTCCTTGCTCGTACATAAACTTCTGAAGATGAGCACAAGATCGAACTATATTTCCATGTCATATAAGACTCCAAGAAGATTACAAGTATTATCTTGCACTTAGCGTTCACATCAGATAAGAAAGACCAATCTTAAGAGTGATAATGTTATGTAAGAATTAATACATGTTACTTACACTTGATTAACGCAATGATATCTATACAGAACGCATATTTTTGTATTCGTTTGTTTGGTGCAAACAGCCAATATTGATAGTTTTTTGTTATGTACGAAGATTTCTTCTTGTATAACTTTTCTTGGGGTAAATATTTAGTGTTTTTGTTGCTCTCAGACAATGTAGCACCCTCATATGATTTTATCCAAAATAAGAATAAAAATTCACTGTAGAATTGTCACTTGTGACTGAAATGTCAGTGTTTCCTTGAGCAGTACATAGGTTTCTGAGTATCCTACTCAAATTTACTAACTGGATGAAAGTTTTTATTTTACTACGTATTTAACTTCCAATTTTCGGAAACTTATGGTAATCCTACGAGTGGGTTTGAAAAGGATGAGATGTACGCAAATCATACATTCTTATTCATATCGTCCATTCTATTTTTCTCTTTTAATTTTTGTTGCGTATATTTTAATGTTTGTTGGCTTGTTGGGGGAGGGGGTTGTTCCGATTAATTCCCATTTTGGGGATTGCTGATGTCTTTTGGAAACTCACACAAGTACCCTCCGTACGAACAATAGCTTTTCTCCACTTGAATAGAAGACCTTTGCGTATATTTTTGTAGTTTGTAGCCATATGCAAAGCATAAAGTGACTCATAAACTCCTCTTTAAACTGTTATTAAAATAATCATCCCAAGAAATCAATGAAAAGGATGTAAAAATAATAATTAAATCCAGTCTGAACTGGATAATAATTACACGAATTAAAAACAAAATCCAACCAAGAAAAAGTTCCACTAGCTAGCTAGTCCAATTCCCACATGCACTAGTACTACATTAGTTACATACCCAAGTTATTATTTTTAAATATTATACTGACTCTAGAGAAATGACCATACACCATAAATATAAAATTCAGTAAAAAAAAAGTTAAAAGAAAAACAGATGGAATTAAATCAAACATGATCTTGAGGAATAATATTGTTAGAGTCATTGTTTTTCTTGGCAAGATTGTGCTTATTGTTGTGCATCCAAACTTTAAGTACTCTTCTTTTAACTCCAACTTCTTGACAGAATTGTTGCACCACTGCTTCCTCTTGTTTTTGTATTTTCCACCCAACTTTTTCAGCAAAATTCAGCATTTTCTCCTTTTGTTCTTGTGTAAACTTTGTTCTAAACCTTTTCTTCACATTCTGATGATGATGATGAATTGGTCTAGCCATAGCCATAGCCATAACCCCACCATTTCCAAGACCATCTTCATGTTCTTCTGACTCAGAATTAGGAAGTGACCCCATATTATAAGACATTATCATCTGATGTGGTGCTGGTCTAGAAGGGATTATAGTACCAAATGGTTCAGCTCCTAAAAGACTCTTGTGATGGTGTGATCCCAAGTATACTTTTTTTCCTACCCTATTAAGATGATAGTAATCACAAGGGGAAGGTAGTGCTTGTTGTTGAAGAAGTTGCTGTTCACCTTCTATCTCTTTTCTATGGAAATTTCTATGACAATTGCAAGCTGAACAAATGAGTGCTTCAAGTGTACCTTCTTCACCACTTGGCATGAACTCACCACAACCATCAGTTGCATTACCACCCATGGTTGCTGCATGGTTCTTGAGACATTCTTTGTACCTGTGTTGAGATAATATATTTAAAAGAGTATTAAGTACTTTTGAAGGTCTAAAATTTTTAGATGAAATAATTACATGGCATCGGAACAAACAGAATGTCTTTGCCGACTCTCCTTTACCAAAGAATTATATAATATACCGTTGAGTCTCCTATCGAACTTTTCATTCCCTTAATAAAATTTTTGTATCCGCCACTATTTAAAGGGCATGTTGAGATACTATAATTAAATGTGATAGCTTTTAAATGAGAGAATATAACAATTCAACAGTACCTGACCATCTTCTTGTAAGGTAGATGATGATCTGATGCTACTGGTGGTGCATCAATGGGAGGGCCATTCATGGAAGGTGGTGCTACTGAAGAAGGTATAATGTGATTAGTATTACTGTTGGGTGGTGTAGGATCATGATGTATAATGTGGCCATGACCATGTTGATGTACTCCTCCAACATATGTGCTGTTAATTGGTAGTGGCATTTCCTCTTCTTGATTTGGAAGTTCCATTTCTAACCTCTTTAAAATTAACTTATATCCTACTCACTCTATTTTTCTTTAATGTTTTTGTTGAAATCAAAAGGGTAAGAGACAGGTAGGAACTTGATAAGTTAGAAGCTAACTAGACTAAATGATTAGATTGTAACTAGTGGCTGACTTCAACACAATAAGAAAAAAAAAGAACCTACGAAATCCTCACAATTGTCCACTCTTTTTGAAACAAGAAGCCTACACAACTAGGAAATGACTCAAAATTCTTGACTCCACTCCCTCCTTCCTAGCATTCATCATCAGCATAATTAATTGCTCACTAATTCATTATGAAAATGAAGAACAATGAAAGCTAATTTTTGGAGTACTAGGATCATTTTTAATGAGTTTATGTACTTAAGCTTTGACTATTTTGACTTTTCTGAAAACAAGAGAAGTTCCAGAAGATGAATAATGAACAAAAATGAGCAAGTGAAGTGTATTTTTGAAAGTGAAGCAGAAAGAGGAAGGGTCAAACACTTGTTAAAACTGTTCACCTGAAAAAGACAAAAATAGTTGAAAGAATTAGAACAGCAAATGAAGGAAAATGCAAGTCAAATGGCAAGAAAATATTAAAGCTAAGTACTAGTACTATACTATAGCAGTTTAATTAGTAATGTTTTGTTCTACTTAAATACAAATTGTATAGAGAAGAAGAGTGAAGGTGCAATATTAAAGATAGTTACCCAATAGAGATATTTAAGACAGCAGCTTCCTAAGCAAAAGACAAAACTGCAAAATGATCATATTGGAGTTAATTTGGAATAATATTGTAATGTAGTAAGAAGTGAAAGAGGCGATGAAGAAGATGAGATAGCCAAAAAAGAAAGAAAGGAATGGGATGAAGAGACAAAGGGAAAGAGTGTTTTGTAGTGGGTTTTGCTAGTGAAGCACTAATACATGAGCTTATAGAAGTATAGTGAGGACCCAAAAAAGAGGGGAGAGAGACAGGAACAAAATACTATGTAACAACCAAATTTCCTTTAATTTTAATTTACAAGCATAGATCACTTGCATTTTAATGACATTACTTATATGTTAATTACACATAAATTTGAGAATATGCTAAACACTAATTCATAACATAATATAATTGGCAATAAAACTGTTATCATAAGTTAAACTGCATCGATTATGTAAATATTTTATACTTTCAATTTATATAACTGAAAGTCATTTTATTATGCATGTACCAAAGAATAATACAGTTTTTTTTTTTTTTTTTTTGGGGTTAGACAGAGGGAAGATTAATTATTTTTAAGAAAACAAATGAAAAGAAAAAAGTGGGGTGCTTGCTTAGCTTGCACTATCAGGCACCAAACTTACGCCAAATAGGAGCAGTGTGTCAGAGAGTGAGAAGGATAAAGAAGGGGAAGAAAGACAGAGAATCCAATAAAGAATTTTTGGAAGAAAAAGAAAAGAAATTAACCTAATAAATTTTACAGAAATAAACTGTTACAAGCAATCTCTTCCCCTTATCATATTTCTTTGTTTATTTCACCTTCTTTTTTTTCTTTGGTTTTGTTAATAACAAACAGGTGTCTGACAGTAATATAAATTATAATTGCTTTCACATCAAATAAATTTAACAAAAAGAGGGAAAGTGCTGCATATTTGGAATTATTTTTCTTTTTATGGCTCGAAAAATTAGTTAAAGTACTTGAAGGTATCATGTCGATCCCACCACATATCTTGTTTGAGTTTTTCTTCCCTATAATTCTGGAAATTATACCCCTTTATTTCTCAATAGAGGGAAAGAAATGGAGGGATAGAGAGTGATAATTTAATTCCAAGACTAAGTTGAAGTAGGAAAAATGAAATACGTTGAACATATATTGAGATGAATGGTGAAAGAAGCACATAAATCTAAACTACTAAATTAGGGCAAGCAAGAGGTGATGGTGGATATATATGTCTGTTTACCTCAAGATTGTACCCTTCAATTCTTTCCATATGACATTTTACTTTGAGGTAGGTTTCAAAAACAAAAAGAGCTTACAACCAAACTATGTGTATAATTTGTTTGATAGTTAAGTTTAGCCTATTTTTAATAATACATAATGACTCAAGTAGTTATCTTTATTGGCTTTTAACTCCATTCACTAAGACGAAACAAATTAGCTATCTTGCAACTAATTAGGCCAAGAAGAAGTAAGCGGATACATAGGGGCTTCAAAAATTACTAAGTTAATACAGCTGGGAGTCAAACTCTTTGGATTAAAATATTTCGAACCCCTTCACAAATAAATTTTTTAATTATATTATGAGCAATGTAATTTTTTAATGAAGGATGCTCAAGATGGTAAATTAAATAGCTCTGTCACTGGTCAGGAAAAGTCGTTTTTAAACTTTAAAGAGTGACGAAACCTTTCTTTAAATAATTTTATCATCTTGATTAAGAAAGAAATTGATGATAGGGTTGATAAGACAGTATTAATAGCAATCAAAGCAAATGGATGAAATATAAGCCTTTATGTAGCTCATTAATTATGCCGCTCGTGATTTAGTTAAATAGCTTATTAATGTAAAACTACTTTCTTTAAGACTTACGTTGACCAGATATGCCCCACCCATTGAAATTCATGTGAATCTTAAACATTAACACCCTATTTTAAAACCATGTATTTTATTCTTTTCTTATTCTATAAGATAGGAGTACTAAGTATCTAGAATCTTGAAGCACTTAAACACAGAGTATTATATAAGTCACTTATTAACAGTGAAAATCAAAACAACTTTTCAATGTCATTAGTATAAAAATTAGTCATTTTACGTGCATGAAATAAAGGTAGAATAATTAAACTTCCCCAACTTTTAAAAAGACCTTTAAAAACAATCATATCATCAACATCCTAAGTTTTAATTTATTTTTAGTTTTACCCAATTTTATTACTAGTGTATCAACAGCGACTATAAAAAATGTAAGAAGAAATTAAGCTAGCGTTTGTTCATAGTTTTTGGGGTGTTTTTTGGAGATTTCTCAAAAAATCCCAAAAACTGGTTGAACCCAGTTTTTGGGATTTTTTGGGAAATCCCCTCACAATCTTCAAATTTTGTTCCAAATAAAATGCATGTCCAAACAAAATTTCAATTTCCCAAGTTCCAAATCCCAAATCCCAAATCATGTCCAAACGGGAGCTAAATTGGTATGCACCTTATTTATTTTAGCTCACTACTAAAAGTGAATAGCTAAGAGATTTTTCAAATTAATGAGTTTCATTTAATGTTTATTCAGCACAGTTCGCACGCAGTTGTATTTTATTTATTCTTTGGTTCTGAAAAGACAAACCTACCTCGAAATAGCAATCTACCAATAAAGAATTTGGAGGGAAGATTTTATACACTTTCCTCAATTAAAGGGTAAGCCAAGTGTTGAACTTAATCATATAGAGGTTTTTTTTAAAGCAAATACCACCCGTGTTTTGTGATATTTATTAATAAAATAACCTTAAAATGGAAAGTACAAGTAAGAATGATCAGAGTTCATTGCAGTACTTCATAGAGGTAGTAGTAATATCTTTGAAGTTTTCTCATCATTTTTTGTTCCTTTTCATGCAACAAAGTACAAACCAAATTGCATTGAACAATTTTTGTTGGAATTAAAACTTCCTAGCTACTTTTAACAAGAAATTAAAGGGAACTATAACAAGTTAATTAAGTGGTGGCAATATTTTAAAAGGCGGGGCGCAAGGCGAGGAGTTTTACTTATAATGAGGCGAGGCATAAGTCCCGAGACGTGGGGCGTAAGTCCCATGAATCTTATTTTTTAATTAATTTAAATTAATAAAATAGCATAATGAGCCAAAAAAATCAAAAGTACAAAAAAATTAAAAATAAAAAAAAAATTATAGAAAGAAAAGATCTAACCTTTTTAACAATGGTAAGAAATTGAATAATGTTACAGTTTTTATGAGATACAAATAAACCATAAGGCCTTAACTTTTAAACAATTAAAAATAAAAATTTATTACTATAAATAGTGAATAAAAAAAATTTATTACTATTATAATTTAAAACATTAATTCTTCATTGATAAATATAAATTTCTACTAAATTACAAAATAATTGAAGTCTAACAATTTCGAGTGACTGAAATAAAACATGAAGACCAACAACAAGTGATGCTATAAACAGCGGCTATGCTTTTTTAGATTAAGTATACAGATGATATTCATCCTTATGATATTCTTAATTATAATACATGTAATATTATGTCTCGTTAATTGAGTTATACTCAATTTTTGAATTTCTATAGATGAATATAACTTCATTTTAAAAGAAAATTGTGGATGAGCAATCTTAATTAGGGAATTGGACTGATTTTTGTATAGGTTCAATAAGGCGAGTCCCGAGCGTTGGGCGCTGGGCGTGTTCTGGGCGCATCGTCAGGCGATTGAGGCGTAAGTCTCACGGATCTAAGCCCCGTCCGAGAGTCTCAGGGCGTTTTGCTAGTTTCTCGCCCCGGGGCGAGTCTTTTAAAACAGAGAGTGGCGGGTTGGAGTGGTGAAGAATGGTCAGTGGCTGTGAATGTGAGATGTTGTTGCATGCAAAATCAGAGGACTCAGTCATAATTAGGTGCTTAGCTTAGTAAATATATACTTAGGGGTAGTTCGGTACATGGGATTAGCATTAACAATCCAGGGATAAAATGTAGGATTAAGTTATCCCATGTTTGGTAGGAATTTTAAAACTGGGATTATTAATCCCTGGATTGCTTATACCATAATTGTGGTATTATTTCTATCCCATACCTCATGTGGGATTGCTAATCCCGGGATTAAGTACCAAAAGACACATTTGTCCTTCTAAGCTCTTCTTCCAATGATTTTTAAGAAAGTCAATGTTAAATATGGAAATAAATGTTTATCCCACTTTATATCCCATTATTATTCCAATGAACCAAACATTTACCCATAAAAGTATATCCACTAAATAATCCCATCATTATTAATTCCGGTATTATAATCCCATCATTATTAATCCCGGGATAATCCTTTGTTGAACCGAACGACCCCTTAGTGTATTGATGAGCTTGCTGTCAAGCTTATTAAGTAAGTGTAAGACATACAATATCATCCACATAGGTTTATAAATGAAGATTGTACGTATAACATTTGTTGAATTTAAATAAGATATCTATTAAATATGTCTAGAGAGAGTCGAACCAATGTGCCGAATTTTTTGCTAACGAAAAGCACGAACATGACAAAAATATATTATTCTTCTTCTACCAAACATACGCGATGCTGCTTCCGAAAGATAGTGTTAAGAATATAATTAAATAATAAAAGTGTATCACATCTAACACTTTATGCTTTTAGATGAGATAGTCATACAACTCCAACATGGTATCAGAGCAGACAAAGCTTTCGGAATCGGATTTTGGCGCCATCCAATATTAAAAATAATTTCCACGTGCTGGCTCATAAAAAAGAATTAAACCCCCACGCGAGGGGGCGTATTGAGAATATAATTAAATAAATGAGATGAGATGGACACACAACTCCAACGGATAGTAAGCCATTCGTTTAGTCTTTTCCAATGCTGCTTATTAAGAAAAAAAATAGTGCATTGAACTCGAACTCGATCATATGCAGTACTAATTTTTTTTTCTGGGTTGCTTGTTGTATAGCCAGAGTGAAGAGAAGAAATTGGTGAGAGGACAAAACAAAAAAAAGATAATTATCTTCTTGTGGAATACTTAGAGAAAAAGGACAACTGCATTTTATTCAGAGTTCATCACCTTCTTCTTTCAAACACGCAATCTCACCTAACACAGAAAATTGCACACGTAAAAAGTCTGAGCTCCATAAACTTTAACCCATCGCAATAAATTTCATTTTACATCTCCTTTTCCTGCTGTAGTACAGTCTTTTGCTTCTTCTAAATTTTCTTTAGTGTGTCATAATTAGTACAGTATATATTTTTCTCAAATACTTCTTATAATAACGTTTATAACTTTGAACATTATTTTAATACGAACTCAAAGAGATAATTAAGTCAACTTTCTGAAGACTAACAACTCGTATGTGTGTGTGTGTGTGTATATATATATATATATATATATATATATATATATATGACTAAACGTGAAATAAAAAAAAAGTCTATATATTAGCAAAAATAATCAATCAGCTAAAGAATTTTTGATCGGCTCAGGATTCCATTTTTTTTTTGAGTTATGTTTATACATCTCTCATCTTGAAAAATGATTCAAATTTAGTCGCTCGCGATTAATTTACTTCTTTTAATTAAATTCTATAGCGTGTTATGAAATAATTGAGGGGTATGATTTTGTGGTCAATTAAGTTGAAATGAGTCTGAAGAGAGAACATTCAAATCCCAGTTCGATTCCAAAGACATTATTTATGTAAGTATATATGCTGACTCAAATACTATGCTTATCCAAATAGAAATTCTATACATGTCATTGAAAGATATGCTAGCATAATACTTTATACATATTTTACTGTGTCCTAAAGGGTAAAAACTTCTGAAGTATTTCCCATCCTAAATATTATAGCCACTTTGTCTATGAAGAGTTTTTCACTTTTTTTTAAAAAGTTTTTGAAAAATTTGTCTGTCCACGATAAGTTTTGTGGAGATTCTCTAAAAAATAGTTTTTTAAAATCAAAAGTGTTTTTGACTAACTTTTTTCACTCAAAAACATCAATTTTTTCAAGTAAAATTTATGTCCAAATATAATTTTAATTTTAAATGTAATTGTTTATTCAAATTCAAGAACTCTTTTTTCAAATTTTTTTTTTAATATCTATGGTGGCTACTAAGGTACCATCTTTTACAGAAAGAGAAGGACTAGAGCAGTGTTTGGTTATGATGAGGTTTACGTGTCAATTTTATCTCGGTCAATTTATTAGAGCCTTAGTCAATTAGTGTTAACTACTCACTTAAGAGATGAAATTGCAGTGAATTTATTTTGATGGAAAAGGTTGATGAAACAATTTAAGATACTCTTTTGTCTTTTGATTGTATTTTCAAAAGGGTGAATTACACAAATATACAACCCTAATAACAAATTTACAAAAAATACCAATATTATTCAATTTTACAAAACATACCAATAGCTTCTTTACAAAACATATACAAATTACAACAAAACCATGGAAATGAAGCTTTCTTCTTCTCCCCCAAGCCACTGCTTCAGTTTCAGGTATGCCACCGGTGGCCGGTGGCCGATCACCGCCGGCGGCAGGTCGCCGGAAAATCTTTTTTTTTTTTTTTTTTTTTTTTTTTGTAAATCTGGAAACAAGCATAAAACATACAAAAATACAAATTCATACTTTAAAAAAATATATTTAACTAATAAAAAATACATAAACATACATAAATTTTAAAATATACAAAATATACATTTATATACACTCACAACATACAAAAGCTATACAAAAATGAAAATGCAAAAAATACAGAATTATACAAAAATATACAGATACACAACAAAAAAATTCCAAACATACAATTGAAAATGCAAAAAATACAGAAATATACAAAATATACAGATACACAACAAAAAAATTCCAAACATACAATTGAAAATGCAAAAAAATACAGAAATATACAATAACAATACAAAAAATTAAATAGCCATTTGAAAAGATTTTAATGTGTATTTTTACACAAAAAATACACATACACATTAATATAAAGGTATATACATATATACACATTAATACACTTCCAAAACAAACAAAAAAAGAAAAAAAAAAAGAAGAACAAGAGAAGCAGATCGGAGCAGAGATCTGCTTGGCCGGAGTAGGAGGAAACAGCAGCAGCTAGTCGCCGGAGATGGAGGAGGAAGGACGACGGGAGGTTCTAGTCGCCGGAGATGGAGGAGGGACGGCGGCTGGGTGGGTGGTGGGTGGAGGAGGAGAAAGAAAAGAGAGAGAAAAATTAGGGTTTGTGATAGGAGAAAGGGGGAAATGAGTAAATGGTATGTAGGGTAATATATTTAAGGCTAAATTATACAAATATACAAACATAATAGCAGGTTTACAATAAAATAACAACATTATGTCACTTTTCAAGAATATCAATACTTTCTTAACATTATATATACAAGTAATTAAAAAAAAGATTTAAATTCAATAAAATTGAAGATACACCATGCACCAAATCCGCCCATAATTATAGGCATGTCTTTTCATCTGTTCCTACTTTTTTGGGATTACAACTACCCAATTATTAATTCTATTGTATGTCTTTTGTATGTCTATCGTATGGTGTATGTGTATAGTATGACTATTGTATGGCCATTGTATGTGTATTGTATGGCTATTGTTAGTCTTTTGTATGTCTATCGTATGACTATTGTATGTGTATTGTATGACTATTGTTTTTTACGTATGCCTATTGTCAATTTTTAATAGATGGTTTTGAGGGGAGAGAGAAAATGGGTCTTAAATGTAAAAAGATTTAAACCTATCTAAACATGATTTGGGTGCATAAATATAGGATTAGATTTATCTTTTTTTTAATTATATTTCTTTTCTTTTTAAATACATTCTGCTATTTTTTGTAGCAAACAACAAAAATGTTGCTATTTTTTGTAAGTTTTGAAAATATTTATATATTTTGTAACAAAAGTAGATAAAATTATACTCTGTGTAATTATCCCTATATTTAAAAGTATCGTTATTTAGGGTAAATGTTTAAAAGTATCGGTATTTTTTGTAATTTAGCTATTAGGATTGTCATCTAGTGTAAATTTTTCTTTTCAAAATTCAAAAGTTGTAAAGTACTCCCACTGAATATTCTTTTTAAACATTTTTATGGTTTGGATTTGTGCAAAAAGAAAATTGTACACCCTTCTCTTTACTAAGTTGTCCAAAATGGACTTTAAATATTCTTCATTATCTTTTCCTTTATTCCAAAATCCACTATTTAAAGACTCTTTAAATTTTTTTGTCTTCACTTCTCTTTAAATCTAAATTATTCCATTCTCCATTCTTTCTAGCTTTTAATAATTTTACCCTATGATTTAGTCAACTCAAAAAGCAACAGAGACCCCGATTTTTTATTTTTTTTACTTTCTAAGTTTCTTTATTTCTTCACAGCAGGTACCATTACTATTACTACATACTGACAGAAGAGAAGTAATAATTGGTTTTCAAATTTCATGAAATATAAATGTAAAATATATGACTGTATTTAGTATTTTAACTGTGATTCCAAAAAAGAATTTGTTCAACATTCCAAATAGAGTGGTTTGGGTGGGGTATATATGAAGGACTGAGTATTGAGTAGAAAGGAGGTTGTGGTAATTATGGTACTGTAAGAAAACTGGGCCACACGAATATTAAATGTGGGTAGTTAGATAGATACTCCACAATCCACATTACAGTACACATACAACTTTCATAACAATTTCAAACAGTCTGTAAATATACTGGTACTATTAAGGGTTGTATGTAAATAAATTTATACACAATTGGATAAATCAATACCAAAAACTCTATAATATTAATTTATCCAAGTGTTAATTTATTCTGATATTAACTTATCCTTATATAATTAATCCCGGTATAATTCATCCTGGTACAAAACAACCCCTTAATTATCTTGGATCTAACATGCACAAATTGTCCATCTATCCCAATCAACGCCATACCCTAATTATCTGTGTATTTATTTTTTACTCATTGTATTTCACACTTCTCTTGTGTTTTTATCAGAGTAGCATCATTAAAAGTTTGAGGAATGATTCAGATTTTACAAATATTAGTAATGGTAATATCTCGTGACTGAATTGAAATTAAGATATGTGAAATCCCTGACACGTTTAATATACGGTACTCTTTTATTTATGGAGTAGCATTACCACTTACAGATATAAATACTGATACAATTACATATATTGCTGCATAAGACCAGCTCCATGGAAAATCGAAGTTTATGGAACGTCAAAGGCGTAAAACTTACCTATATAGCATAAGTGTTAGGTCAAATAATACTAGTAATTGGTTAGTATGTTTAACTTTAATTTTTATGTTGTAAGAATAAATTAGTTAGTTGACATCAGGATAAGTATTTATCATGACAAATCTTGGAGATATAAGGCTAGGTTAAAGCCCCTTATTTAAAGAGTAGTTAGTAGGTAGTCAACCTAAATGTCTAGAGAATTTTAAAACATATGATTATTCACAACAAAATTTATTTTATCCAACCTAAAATTTACAAAACTATCATTTACTCCTTCAACAAGAACAAAGAATAAAGAAATACTCCCTTCATCCCATTTTAGTTGTCGCTTTAGGCTTATGCACGCCCATTAAGAAATCAATAAATAGGGTATGTCTTTTACTATTTTATCCCTAATAAATGAAACTAGATTGACTTTTCTAGGAAATACTTCTTTATTAAATATGAGCATAGTTGGAAAGAATTGGAAAAAAATGTCTTGAAATGCTAAAACGACAACTAATTTGGGACAAATGAAACTTGCTAAAGCGACAACTAAAATGGGACGGAGGGAGTATTTGGAAAAAAGCATATAAAACTTCTTTTGATTTTTCAGGAAAAGCTATTTGTTTCGTGAAAGCAAAATGATCATTTGCACACAAATTTAGATACATAAATGATCGAAAATCAATTTTAAGTGACAAACCTTTTTGGTTTTATAATTGTAAAACCCAATTCTTCTTTTTTATCTCATCATCTGCTTTTAGTTCTAATAATCTCGGACAACCATTCCACACATTTGTTAATAGATCTTGTAATCAATATGTATATATGTAAAGCCTCTTTTAACAAGCGAATCATTTCACTTGCAACAGATTCTCTTTCCCTCTCACCTCTTTACCTCAAAAGGAAATTTGTTTCATGCTTCCTTTTGTTAGCAAAAGTGTGTTTGACCAAAGTTATCAAGGGATAATTGTATTTGTCAAATAGCGATCGATACTTTCTTATGATAATAATTACCCCTTTGCCCACTTGCATACTGCTCATGCTAGTTCTATAAATAATAATAGCAACAATATTACCTGGGCATTTATAAATGAAAAGTTTTGAAATATTATTTTGCTTGAAATGTCACCTAATTGTAATAGTAATTCTTAATCAAGGAACTATGAGCACAAGTATTAAACTCTTTTCAATTACCTGGTAGAGTTTTGGCGTCTCCTTAAATATTCGGGTTCAAGAATTAGTTGGCCTTATAGCTAACAAAAGTTGTATATTAAATAATCACAGCCCAAATATTAGTAAAATAGCTTTAACATTATCATCTATATGATCGAGATGCTGCAAGATTGTGGGATGTAGAATTGGTTTAATTCATTATCTTGTCTTGCCCAATCTTTTATATCCCATGGTTTAAATTTAACCCAACATTTAAACCTTCTATATTCGCCTTCCTCCAAAAGCCCCCTTTTAAACTTAAATATATTATTCTTTATGTGTGCATGGCAAGAAGTATTTTTAGGTACATGTCGTTTATAATCATTTTGCTTCAATAAAGAAGGATATGATCTTTGGTTGCTTATTCATCCTGCTCCTTCTGTTATTGTGTAACATAAGTAAATTACATCTCAAGTATATTGGGAAAAAAAAAAGCATGCAGCTTTATTTGGGAAATACTCAAACTTAGCTTGGAGTATAGAGGTATGCAAATAAACATGAAATTGCTCCAGCAGAAACAGTCAGACCCATTATTGGAGTATCAATCCTTGTATGCAAACTTCATATACTCATTACTTCTGTTACCTTTTTCTCCTCTTTTTTTTTCTGTATGTAAAATTGATAGTATGATGAAAATTATGTACACTTTAATTTATTTATAATCATATAGTATATATTTATTACTCCAATTAATTTAGATTTACATAATATATTATCAAGAAAAACGTTCCTTATTTTCATAGTTGGGAGTTGTTTGGATCACTAGTTACATATAGGGTACTATAGCATTGCTTTGCTTCTAGTCATAGTTCCGAAAGCTGCCACAGCACTATCATTTTGCCACATTTTGCACTCATGCAAGACGTGACTTTCTCCAAACTTCATACATATATAATCATATACATTTAGAACTCAGGATCTTTGGACTGTAAGTAAGCATGCTAAAATAGCTTTGAGAAACTTCGCTCTTCTCAAACTGACCTTTCATAGCATGGAAAAGGTTTCCAGCGAAATTAAACACTGAACCTTTAACTTAAGGATATGTTAATATTGGCCAACCCTCGAGGGGAAATGTTAGAAATTTATGTTTAACATAATATTTATATTGCTAGAAGCTTTTTAAGAGTTAATATACTACTAAACTAACTTTTGTCACTTAAGAATTATTTAACTTATGACTGGTTATTCAAAAATTGACTAAAATGCCAAAGTGAGACTCCACATCAGCAAGCTATTCCAGATAAAAAACAGACTTAGTAATTTTGTAATTTTTAAGATTTTACACATCAAATAAATTGAATTAACTCCTGCGATGGAAAAAGAGTATAGTAACAAAAATAACATGTAGCTCCTTTGTTGGGAAATATATATGTAGGAGAATCATACGTCAATTTCAAGCTGTTACTAATTGAGAAAGGATTGTTCGTAAAATGAAAGGAAATAAATGGGTGGATTGTGCAATGATATGGACAAGGCATATGCAATGTCTCCCTTTTTACTTGTTTTCAAATTTTGGAAAAGTTGAAAACAAAACAAGAAAACAAAAAGCAAAGAGAGAGACGAGTAGCCGTTTGAGAGAACATTCTTGTGGCTTTAAACTTTTGTCTGGACTTAGATTCAGAAAATTAAAGCCACATGCACACACCAGCCAGACCAGACATTTATATTCTTCTTCAAGGCAAGGCATGAGATTCAAAGTTACAAATTTTTTAAAAAGACTATCTTTTCTTTTACACAACATATCCATTGGTATCTTCTAACAATTCTCTTACCCCACCATCCCCTTGTAGTTGAACAATAAGAATTTTGACATAAAAAATAAAATTTGAAGATAAGAACGTTCTTTATTAGTCATTGTGTGTGTGCATAAAAAGGGTTCATTTGGTTTGGAAACAAGTTATTTGAGATAGTAATCAGATGAAGATTAAATAATGACAAAATTATTTAATAAATAGACTTTTATGGTAGATATTTTGGTTCATTACATTAGACATGAGATCGGCAAAGGTATAATATCAAATATATGTTTCGTTAAACTAGATAACTTGAACAAATAAAATAATCTTACAATTTATCCCAAAAATTATTGTTCGTTATCCCACCATGCAGGCACCATCCAAACGAACCTCTAAGACTTTAGTTACGTGGCACTCTCAAGCATTTTCAATTCCAATATTTATGTAATTTATTTGATGTTCTAATTTTTCTTGTCACGAACTACCGCTCTCAGTTTTGTGCATTTTTGTGAATTTTCAACTATTGCAGTCCCCTAAAAGGAAAAATATTGCAGCCCCGCACAAAATAGAAATGTTAGAAATGGTTAAAGATCAAAGAGTCTATAAGATCCAATTATTGTTCGATTAGAGAATCAAGATAAAACAACAGATTAAAGTACTACTATCATTTATCGACAAGTAAAGAATTTTCTTTTATTTACAAAAAGAAAAAAAAAGAAATGGAATTTCCAGTCAATTACATAAGGTTCAAATCTTGGATCCGCTCATTTACCATATATTTTGCAATATAGCAAATATTAGAACTTGTTTTCACAGCTTAGACCCTTGATCCCCGACTTCCTAATCACACAATGACAACGTTTATACTTGCACCAAATCCTTTTTTGATCACATAACATACACAGAGAATTCCAGTTTTGCATAAGAATTTGAGCGTAATTGACTAGCAGTGAGTCATATTACATCTAAAGTAGAATATATATGGTACGTCAGATTTAAGAATAAGAAACTTTAGTCGTTGGTAGAACAAGGTGCACACATTTCAATATTGGATTACTTTGAAGAACCTCAATGTTGTTAAAACACGACAAAATTTCATTATATATCAGAGATAATAGAGAATATTTGCATGCTCTCCAGTCTCCTTCCTTTTCTTATTCTTCAAATCCTTTTACATCCTCTAAGCTCCTTTATTCTACATAGTACAGGCTCCATGGGCCATATTGAGAGAAAAAAGTAGGATAAAAAAAGTAAATATTCTGAATCAGCTTTTATTTGCATGCAGTTATTGAGAAAACAAAAAACACTATGGAGATTCTAATTCTCAAGGAGTCCTTGATGGAACCATTTTCAGTTGATTGGTAGAGCCATTAAGGTGTTTTTGAGCAAATAGTTTAAGTTATATGCATTAATCATCCGATTAAATCGAACTATAATAATAGACAACTCTTGATATCAAATCTTGTTGAAATCCTGAAAAAGTAGAGTGACACTATTGAGTTCTGCTCATATCTTCATTTTTAATCATTGAAAAAATTTAGGATTAAATTATGTAGCCTGCCTAGCTAAGCTCATTGAGGTTTTTAGGGTTTAATGAGTACAAGGCAGAAAGATAGTACTTAGTTCTGCTCATATTTTCCTTTTAATGTGGTCTGACCATAGTGATCATGACGAGTTTCCACACGAAGCTAGTTCAGTCCTCCACCTACAATCTTTCTTTTAGGTTAAACCATCTTAGTATTAAGAAATTATTGGTTTAACTAATCAAATGTTATATACAATTTATTAATGAGGAAAAGCTCCCTATAAAAAACTTTATCATTCTCAAAACTCTAAATCGAGACCTCTAATTAAAAGTGAACGAATTTAATCATACTTATCACATCTGTAGTGATTACTATAAAGCTTGTTCTTACTCTTCTAAAGATTTTCCTTGTATCGCTATGTACTTACTTTTTATCATTATTAAAACACTTCTCTTTATCCTCATGCACTTAATTTCATAATCAAATGTAACTTTACGATTTGGCACCACACCCACCCACCCCTCCCTTGCACAACCCCTCCTGCTTTCCCTTACAAAAACCCTGCCTCCCATTTACTTTGAGTGGGTTTGGTCGCGTTTCTTTTTTCCTTTTCCGGGAGTTGGTTTGAGATGGAGGTAAAGAATATTAATTACTATACCAGTATTCAATGTTTACATTGAATTAAACAATATAACCTTAACAGATGCAAAATATAAAGTAAAAATGTACTCCCTCCGTCTATTTTTACTTGTCCAATTTTTTTAAAGTCAAATTTTATTTTTACTTGTCTTTTTAGCAATTCAAAAGAGAATTAACTATATTCTTCCTAAATTGCTTTTGATATTAAAGATCTTGTAAATTTCGAAGTGATATAATTAATTGAATCAAGCATTATTAATAAAGGTATATTAGTAAAGTTAATTTTTTTTTTTGGTGGGTATAAAAGTTGAAAGTGGACAAGTAAAAATGGACGGAGGGAGTATATTCGTTAATGATGGCCTGGGTAACCATTAATACATGTATAAAAGACATACAATTTGCATAATTGCATTCATTAATGTGATATAAACCACAGAGTGATAAGTTCTCTCTCCCCCCCCCCCCCCCCCCAAAAAAAAAAAAAAAGAAAGAAAGAAAGAGGAGAGACAAAATGCATACTGTAACTTATAATTAAAAGGGAGAGGGGGTTTAGTTTAGAAAGCTGAAAACAGTAAGAAGGGGAGAATTTAGTGATCCAAGAAATGAAAGAAGAAGAAAGAAAGTGAGGGACACTGTTTTCTTTTCTTTTCTTAAAAGTAAGTGAATGCATGCAGTAGATTCTTGCTTATAGACACGCTTTTGCCCGCATGGGAATTGCTTAGAGCCTGAGAAAACAAGCTTTTCTACTATGGCTTTTACTTCCTTCTTATAATTGCTTTGCAGCTTAAAGAAGAAATATTATTTGTACAGTAAATTTCTGAGTTCAAAATTATGGTTCCCCCAGTACAGAGTTCACTCCACATTCTTTTGTGTTTATGATCGTGGAACACATCCATTACCTTCCAATCAACTTTTTACATAAAAATTACTATAATGTTTCAAAATATGTACGTATTATAAGTTTGCACCAATCACCGGATACTCTTTTTAACCACTTCAAATATATATTTAATATATATAATCAACCAAACCGATGTCCAATGGCCTTTTTTGGAATATATTTAAATATCATATTTACAGCACATTATACTACGGAATTAGAATTACTAGAAGTATAAAGTATAAACTAGTACTATAAAGTATCGTCAGCCGATGGTGTAAAAAAAACTGTATCTTGTCAATCCTCAAAATTTTAAGCCTTTTAAAGAATCCTTATTTTTTTCTTAAATCTAAAGAGTAACTAGTGTGTTGTCCTTCTGAAATTAAGCTAACGTTTGGACATAGATTCTCAAATAATTTTTGGGAAACAAATTTTTTGACATTGTCATAGCCTTTGAGCCCTTATGCAAAGCTAATTTGAACAGTTTTTGGTTCAAAAACAGCTCAAATTTTTTGAATTTTTGAGAAAAATTTTGCTCAAATAACATATACAAATACTTTTTCAACCAAAAACTACACCCCTCCCCCCAAAAGAACTTTGTCCAAACGGGAGCTAACTTGGTCAGAGAAACTGTCATTCTAAGGTTCTGGTTTAATACGTTTATTATGTAGGTGCATTGGTTAGTCCAATGTCAGATTTGTTTTTGTCGTGTAAGAAAACCACCACAGTTGCAGATTAGACATGGGTTTTACTGCAACTGCAACATCCGTGGACTTGTCAAGTTTCACATAGTTTTCTGTTTTGATGATCAAAGCCTGTCTGGACCACTCAATAATTCATGTTCTGCCTCCCATCTGTCTAAAAGTGAAAGTACTTGAAACGTAAAGAGCGGGAATCGCAAATGTTACGATTTCTCGATTTTGATATAAAACTTTAGAGGATATTTACCCTCAGGCTTTCCAGATTTATTAACTGCGCAAAAGAATGTGGTATGGACAGATACTTTGTTTTAAAAAGAGCTGGTTTTCCCAGAATAAAATAAGCTGGTGAACTGCTGTTAAGTATATCCTATGTTAGCTCTGATTTTAATATCAATACACCACAATCGCTAATTTAATACAGTGATCAAAACTCACCCGTGAGAGTTCAAAAGGCTGAATATTGAACTACCTGGCAGATTACAGATCGTCCACCCTATAATATACCCATTAAAATTTGAAGGATAGGTGATATACAACACTGTAGAGAGCTCTAAATTCACATTCTAATCACGATGAAGAACTACACTCGGCGTTTTTTCCGCTTCCCAGCTATGTCAAGATTTCATGAACATTTTCCGAAATTCATCATTGGATTTAGGATTTTCATCTTCGGCAGAATCAGTTTCATCTGACTTGGGTTTATTTTTGTCAATCCAACCAAGCGGCCTGACAGCTCGGGGCATAGCGAATGTGTTTGAACCTTTGAGCTGGATATTAGATGCCCGAGGATGACTAGAAGGTTGTGCGTGAGACCCTTTGCCCTCCTTGGAAGCTTCAGCAGAATCCTTGGCACCTGAATTTGGATTCCCAGTAGTTTGATCAGCTCCATCACCTGCAATTTTTTACCCCCCTCCGCTTGCGGTCACAATGAGACAATGAACAAAAATATGCACTGAATAGAAACAATGAATAGCCATCCGAAGATCGATACACATAAATAGCATTTTCTTTTTCACAATAAATGGTGAGACAACAGGCAGAGCATGAAACTTTGTTAGAATAGTTCATTCTGCAGTATGGCTCAATACCAAGAGCAAAAGCTAAAAGCTGAAAATTGTGCCATTGCACAAGAGAAAACATAGACGTGATTATACAAACAAATCAGAAGTAGGTAGAGATCACACACAGCAACTAGAGAAAAAAATATTTGCATCTCTAAGCATTTCACCTTGTTACAGAGCAATTGCCTTCGCCAAACACAGGCACAAGATGAGAAGTATCTACGAACCAATGACATTCAAGGTAGAGAAGGAAACTAGTAGGAATGTGAAAAGCCAGTGAAAACAACTGAAGCAAGCATACCTTGTTTCGAAGCCGCACCGTGAACACCACTTCCTTTCTTTCTGCCCTTGGGATCTGATTTAGCAATGCTCAATCTCTTCCCTAGCAGTGTTTGCTTGTTTTTTGCCACGCCTGCAGCCAGGTGCTCATCATCCGAGAAATCCACATAAGCCAGTCCCTTAACAAGTTCAAGGGAGAAAAACAATTACAACAGCATACAATATATAGGCCTGAAATGTTTAACTGTATGCAATGCTATGGAAAAGTCCCATGCTATTTGAAAAATTTTGTTACATCTAGCAGAACGTGCTAGTCAGATTCATTTAAGTGATTCTGATCATTCACTCGTAGTGTATCATGAAATTCAAAATTGCTGGAGGTGCAAGCTCCTTGTGTCCGCACAAGTTGTTCATCTAGCTAGACAATTGTGCATTCCCCCCAAATCCAGGTGACTAAATATGAAAGGTAGCAAAATCAGACCTTTGGATCGTTACTACTTGCAATATACTAGTAAGTGCCCATAACCCTCCAATGCACAAGGTTGGCAGATACTGATGGAGAAGTGCATTAAAAGATACTTGTGTGCTTCCAGCCAAATATCTTGTAAAAATACGAAGGAATTGGATCTTCAACAAAGATAGGTTTAAAATATAAAATGCTCAGCAGGTCCATCATCCATGTATACAACAAAATTTGACTGGATATGGACTTAAAGATGTTAGTTCACTTGTGTGAAAAGTAATGAAAGCAAATATCGAAGCAATACTTGAAACACAATTTTAGATAGAAAACATCAGAGTTTGAATTTGATTTTCAAATGAAATTAAAGTCAAAAAATTTGTGAACATTGTACAAATCACAGGATAGGGTATTGGTGTTGCACTTTTTTTTTTTGAAACTGGTAACATTATATAACTTTAATCTCTATAGCACAAAGTTAGTGCTAAGAGCATATACTTACAGCATTAGAAGTCTGAAGCACCCAAAAAGTCAAAAACTAAGCCATATGACCCTTACAAATTTTCAATGACATCTAATAAGGATCCTACATCTTCTACAATTTTTTCTTTACACCAGAAATGAAACAAAAATAGACAATTCATCCTAATCTTCTGCTCCGGGCTAGATATGTCTTCAAAACATCTAGAATTTCTTTCCATCCAAATTGTCCACATTTTGGCTTAAAATAGAAAGTGACGTATCCTTGATAGAAGAAGCAGCAAATAAGATGAAAATAGAAGTACTTTTATCTTGGATTCAACCATGACAATTCTTTTCTCTTCTATTTCCTCCGTATAAAAGAACATGTACTCCTCCCTCCCAGATTAAATGACGGGGCTCAAAGTATGTCAGACTTCTAATATCCACAATGTTATCACAAAACATCGACTCCTTCACGTTTTGCAAATGATACTCACATCTTAAAAGTCTTTATAAATGTACTATAACACACAATACGTAGAAATAACAAAACAGTTGAACTGTAGGGCAAAAATAAAAGAACTATTTGATTTGTCAGATAGTAGAGTATCTCATGAAATGTGCACTGAGGGATTAACGGAAAAGAAAATAGTAATGCTCGGGGAACTTTTCAATGATCATCAAAACTTGTGTGGGTCTCATATTAAAACACAGAGAGGAGTAATTATGTAGCAAAAGACAAGCAACTTTGTACTGCAGTGTGAAAGTAAAGCAGGTAAGGATAAACAAAATCTCTTGCTGCGCGCGTGTGTCTAGAGAAAGAGAGATACCCTTGACTTTCCAGTGAACTTGTCTGTCAATATTCGTATAGCAACCACTCCTCCAACATCGCTGAAGAATCTACGTAGATCATCATAGGTTGCCTGTACCAGTCAACCAACCAATTAACTTCAGCTCACTAAGGTAGGTTAATTCATTTAGGAGGGTTTAGGCTTCAAGAAACACCTATGGACAACTTACCTTGAGATTAAGGTTAGATACAAATGCAGTACACTGGTCATTATACTGCTTCGGTTTTCCAGAAGAGAAATCTTTGTTCTCTTTTTTGCTTCCACTCACTGCTTTGCTGGCATCCACTACTGGATTGGAATTATTTACCTTGACTGAGTTGTTTGCTTGGCCTTTACCATCTTCAGAAGTGATCTTAACATTCTTAGCTTTATCTTTGCGACGTTTCGCAGGAGACTGTTCTTCAATTAAATTTGAAACTGGCTTCCTCTTTTCACGCACATTCTTCTGCGAGTAACTGTCTTTATTGTCCGCTGATACACCGACGTTCTTAGCCTCTTGTAGCTTGAATAACTGCAATTCTTCAAGGCGGGGAGTGACCTGAGACAATTAGAGAAAGGAGTAGCGATCCATCAGAAAGAGATTCCTACTCAGCATCCACCAATAAGATACTCAGAGAACAGAGATATTTTCACATCAGTAAAGGAGCCTCTTCACCCCACCCCCAACCAGAAGAAGGAGTAGCTCCATCGGAACTGTTTTTCATGACTAGAAGTGATTGATACACCACAGGGTAGAAACCATAATTACATCACTAGTGCTATGAGGCTTTAAGAAAGTCCATTGACTAAATTTCTAATTTTCTTTATATTGCTTAAAGAAATATAAGCTATTGATTACGATCCTGTTAATTAGAATTCTGAAATGCATCAAAAAGGATTGCCAATGTTTCCCTATAGTACATCAAGAACTCCTTCGTGTATCATCACAGCTTACTTTCAACTGAAGCAGGAATTAACACACTTATGAGCGGACTCAAGAAGCAATGATATTGACCTGCATTACCTTTTTTACGGCAAGGTCAAAATCTTCAAGTGTACCATACTCTCTCTCGAAGCGTATCCATGAATTGCATATTTCCTGAATGATTCTGCTTTTTAGAAGAAGAAGGTATCATCTAATTCAAAATGAATAGCAGCTTTGTTTTAGGCTACCAAAAACAATCCAGTAAAAGATAATATATAAAAGATAAAATATACTAACAGATAACATATAAAGGATAGCACAAAAAAGGAGCAAAATAAAGCACCCAGTGAGAATCGAGAAGAAGTGCTTGATTCTTGTTTTTGCTTCTGTTCCTCTTTTATCCTCTTTGTGATTTTTAATAAGAAGTTCAACCAAAATATTGGAAAACTGCTTGGAACCCAAAAGATTTCTGACACAACATTTTCAGTAGTAAAGTGTGTATTCACATTAAATAGCAAAATCAATGAATCATGACAAAAGACATGCTTCAAAGCATAACACAGACTTGAGTACCTCGAATAGACATAGTATTGCAGATAAAAAGTTAGTTTTCATGGCCCCAAATGCATTTCCAAATTGATCGTTCCAGAAAAAAAAAAAAAAAAAAAAAAAATATATATATATATATATATATATATATAGTTAACTTTTTATAGGTAAAATTAATTACTATTAATAAAGTCAGTACCAAGAAGGCACTCAGAAGTACTCCATAAATATAGTTTTAGTAAGATCATAACCGAAAGTTTTCCCTTGTCCTAATGGGACTCTTGGCTGAAGTACAGAAGGATCCGATGCAACTGAACCAAGAGACTTCGTGTGAGGTAGTTTGAGTAAAATTAAGTGAACATATTATAACTATTGGTAACAGTTCAATGGTTCGAGTGTTTCACAACCAAGTTAGAGATGACAGTCCTAATGGAGTTAGAATTTGACTGAGTAATATAAGCAATATTTTACAAGAACATACCTCTGAGCCAGCCCCAGAGAACCGTTTACTGTAGCATCTCTTAAAGAGGGATCGAGCTTCATTTAGATTACCCATCTCAATTTCCATAGCTATGTATGCTTGCCACACCTCTAGCATAGATCCACTGCAAAACAAACCATATTACAACAGAGAAAATACAAGGAAGACACTTTTAGAACATAGATTAAATGTGAGCATGTCGATTTTTAAAAATGGAAGGGAGCATATATATGTATCAACACCTGATTTTAAGCAGGCTCTCCCAGACACCACGAGCTGCAATGCGATCTTTCCCCAGAGTAGACTCCAAGCGGGCCCAATATCTATACATCCGCAATAAACTTTCTGTATTCTTCAGATGTGGAGACAAATAATCTGCTGCATGCTGGAAGGACAGAAAAAAGATAGTACCTTTTATTTCATGGTCGGTTAGGTAAAAAAAGGAATTATTTCAAGCGACAGATCAGAAAGACTTGAAAGAATATCAAGGATATAACTTGAACAATTAAGATGGTGAATGGTATAAGAAGTTCCAATTACAAATCAAACAGCATTTGTCTTGACATGACTATAAGACAGTTAACTGTGAAAATTTTGAATGTCATCTGGGGACAGGTGATAACAAAAATGATGTTGAATATTTTAGTGATAGGAAAGCGCAGAAGCGAGTTGACAGATGAGCACTGGAAGCTTGTATTTAGGAAATTGAGAATTCATTGAGATGGTAAAAATAGAGGCATCACAAGCTGAAATAAGTATAGTAAGCCACATTCAACTTCCAAAATATCAGAAATAGTAAAAATCAAATAAAAGAATTGGAGACAATGGAAGAATGATTAATCACAATTCACAGGTAAGTTTAGAATTATCGCAAGAACTGTGTCAATACTAATATTGGAAAATAAAACTCCCTGTGTCCCAATTTATGTAGCGAAGAAATAGGTGTTGAAGATTGGAGAGAAAAAGGAAGAAAGAGAAGACTGGAGTAATAAAATAGTTGGTAGTAGCTTTTAAAGTAACTGGGACCCAACATCGGTAAAATAGAAAAAGTGCTATTAATAGTTGTCAAAATAAGGACGCCTGGCATTCTTTTTGGGACTGACTAAAAGGGAAAGTGTGCCACATATTTGCGACAGAGGAAGTAATGATTTTTTCTTTACACATTCATGCTGTCATTAACCATTCAGCTTTTGGGATGTTGCTTGTGCAAGGGTATATCCCATTATTATTATTATTATTTTTTTTTTTTAAAAAAAGGAATTAGCCAAAAGCTTTGGATGTGTGAAATCCTCTGTAAAGCAAGAATCGACAGGAAGGCAATTGAGCTAACTGAATTCTGGGGGCTAGCGTAAATACCAACAGCATGTCAAAATTTTTATTTGAGCAATTACAAGGTATACCTGAAAAGTTTCCCGTATAGTTGTATAATCTAAGTCACTGCTGTCAGCCCCAGATGCCAATGAAGACGATCTCCGCCTTAAGCCATCAACTCTTGTGAGAAATACATCAAGATACTGCAACAAGAAGCCCACTTAAAGATCATATCAATCACGTAAAACAGACAATTCTGGAAGTGAAAACTTCTTTTTTAGATGGAGGTCCAGCACTTCTGAGGCTAACAAAAGCAAGCACGAAATTATTACCAGATTATCTTCGCGAGAATTATTAGGTTTATGACTGAGAAACTATGCGTCCCCTTATAAGTTTGCCCAGCAAGAGACGTTCCAACTCGCAAGTCCTCTTTTTCTACTCATTCTTTCCAGCATAGAGAAATTTTTACTTCAATTAGAGGGTTTAAATTTTGTGTCCTTTCTGCTCATTTATTTAGCTTCTAAATCATTTAATGTGAAGTATTTAACTTTTCAATCTTCTAACCTATTCTAACTATTTGTGTTCTGTTCTGCCTAAATCATACCTGTTTTCAAAACGCTTTTCTTAAGCCGAGGGTCTATAGGAAAGAGCCTCTCTACCTCACACAAGGTAGGGGTATGGTCTGTGTACACGCCACCCTTCCCAGACCTCACTTGAGGGATTACACTTGGTATGTTGTTGTTGTTGTGTTCTTCCCAAACATGAATAGGGTTATAAATCTCAAAAACTGTACTCTAGCCCCTCATACACACTCAATGCCCCTCATATTTTTTTTAATCAAGACTCAAGTAATAAGATTTTATTTATAAAGGGCAATAAACACTCGTATACAATCAATGCCCCTCATATTCTCATAATATATTCTAACTAATTGTATTCTGCCTAACCATAGGTTTATAACCTCATAAGCGGTACATCTAGGCTCTAGCCATTCATACACACTCAATGCAGCTAAAGGTTAGAACCAAATCTATGATATCGGTCCCAATAGAAGCATCTTAATTCGCAGAAATCTCTTCAGAAATTTTCCTTGTTTTCTCCGGAGGGCATTCTCTTTTAAATCTCAAAAGGAGACCATGGATGCAGCAAATATTCATGCTCCCTAAGAAAAAATGTTTCAATGATCAAGAGAGGCAAGATTGATTGACTTCTGCTAGTTCTCTATGGCGCTTATTTCGAATGAACAGTCACTGACAAGCATCCATGAGCAATAGACTTCTTAGAAGTATACCTCGTAGAGGCACCGAAAAATACGATTTGACCACAGCAAAGATCATGACAAGTTTCACTCAAATAAGGGCCCAATGAAGAGAAAATAAGAGTAAATCTCACTAAAGTTTGAATCTTTTGGTATACAGTCAATCTGTTATTCATTTTTGAAGTATTTCCTATCAAATACTAAACTGTAACTTGGAAGTAGACATGGAAACTGCAAAGTGATAGCAGTAGTCAAATCTAATGTTGCAACACCTCATTAACAGGTAACAGAAGTAAAGCAACCCTGCAAAGGATGCACACAACCTATGTAGCTTTGCACCATAGAAATAGTAACCTACTCGGCAGGAATGGGCCGAGAAAAACTTGAATAAGTTGCATTAGTAAGGATAACAAAGAGAAGATATGCCCCCACCTCTTCAAAGCTTGAGAAAGTGCACTGTAGGGCCTTCTCAAAAACCTGGAACAATAATAAAAAATGAATAAGAATCCCAACAGTAGCCACAAGTAACTTTCATGAAAGATAGATATCATCTCTAATTCACTCGTGCAAGCTCAGTTGGATGAAAATCCAATAGCACCAGAAAGGAAGAAGAATGTACAATATCAGCTTGTAATTCTGGTGTTGGATAGCGCTTAAATTCAGAAGAAACATCAATGATTGGAATTGAGATTGTTAATTTGCAAACTGGAGCCAGTGACAGTGGAAGAGAACTAGCACTCTATACTATGGATGGACAACAAGGATGGCATGTTTAATGTCAGATCTTGCTAGAAGATTCTACTAAAGCAGCAGAGCAAGGTGTTAGCCCTTCAAAACAATCTGGAAGACAAGAGCACTCCAAAAGTAGCTTGGTTTGGCTGGAATGCAGATCATGGTGCTTGCTTGAATGAGATAATCTATTAAAGGAAAGAAACAACCTTTGCAGCTGGTATTTAATATGCGAAGACTCTTCAAAATCAGCTGGCAAAGGCAGAAAAAGAAGGGGAAAAAAATGGATTTCAATTCATAAGCATATATTTGGAAAATGTGGTCAGAAAGAAATCGTTGATATTCTTTAGGGAAGGCAAGAGCACGTCTCTTGCTTAGAATTTATGTGCTTCAGAATATTTTCTATTGTTACAGGGGAAATACTATAAATGACAAAGAAATATATTAGATTTAATGGACTCCTAGGAGATAAGTCCACCAACTTTATACCTTATCCTCCCCCCACCCCAAAAAGAAAACAAAAAAAAAACCAACTTTATATACTCTGTGTACCTCCTGGCTACTCTTTATTACTCAATAAGATTGCTTTTGAAAAAGACGAATAACCCTCTACCTTTCAGAAGGTTAGAAAGTTTATAATTAAAATTGTTACGATTATGAAGGAAAGAATCATGAAAACTGTATGACACTGTGAAATCTACAGCTGTTAGGACAATATATTGCAGCCAAATGAATGACTGCCGAATTTCTAGTGAAGTCTGCCTATAATTTCATGGTATCAGTCAGTTTAGCATTGCCAGGTGACTGGACAGCTGTCGACATGATGTTCAACATATTCAAGCTTATATGGGTGATACAAAGCACAATAAACTAATAGAGCAACTTCTTGGTGCTGGTCAGGCAAGTCAACATGGTCCATGATACCTGTGTCTAATTTTTGGGTAAACTAACTAGAAAGGGATTAATTGTACTTGAATGAAAGGCACCTGGGATTTTGGTCTAGTGGTAAGAGCGGAGTTTGTGAAGTGTGGATTAGGCACACATCAAGGTTCGAACTATGCCGCAGCCAGAAGCCTGGTATTTAAGTGGAGAAGGGTAGAGGGGCAGCCTATTATCCACAAAAATTTGAACCTCCGCATTGGCCCTCGGAGATTTCCGAGTTACCAAATAAAATTGTGCTTGAAGGGAAGGCGGAATCTATTCACTAGCTCAAGCAGAAATGTTCGTATGGTTTCGGCTTTCTAGTGCAAGTTGCTAAATCTATATGATTTTAATTATGTTGAACTGATTTCCTCAGCTCCCTACAACTATAAAGGGACTGAATTTCTGCTCATATCATAGCAGCTACTGTTTGCTGATTTACAGCAATAAATTTACCTTGCGAATCAAAAATAAGTTCACAACTGTCGAATTCACCCCCCATAAAATAATCGCAGAGGGTGTTGAGAAGTGCAAGCTGAAATAAGAGCAAAGAACAAGATATACATTCCATTTCACTACGGTATAATTCAATACGTAGAACCAAGACTCTAACATATGCTAGCGTCACAGAAGCAGAAACCATGACTACTTTCAGTCATAAAATGCAAATAAATGTGAAAGCACAATTTCAAAGCCTTGGAAATCAATATCCATCAAAATCAAGAATGGAGACATACAGCAGATAGTTCTTCCTCAGAAACACGACTGCGTTCAAGAAACAGCAAGTACCGCACCCACAGTTCTCCAACCCAGGGGCAGTTCTTTGTCGCCCTTTTGTAAATGTCCCGCACAAGACTGGAGGTCTGCAATGAAAGGCATGTGACTTAGCTCCCGTTTGGACATAGTTTTTGGGGGAGTTTTTGGTTGAAAAAGGTTTGTTTATGCTATTTGAACAAAATTTCTCCCAAAAATTCCCAAAAACTCAAAAAATGGTCTTGAGCTGTTTTTGAACCAAAAACTATACAAACTAGCTTTGCATAAGAGCTCAAAGGCTATGGCAATGCCAAAAAATTTGTTCCCAAAAAGTATGTCCAAACACTTTTTCATTTTCATATCAAATTTCACCCAAAAAGTGTTTCCCAAAAATTATTTGGGAATCTATGTCCAAACGCTAGCTTAAGCTGCGTTAGTTTCTATCACAATCAAGAAACAGCAATTTAAATAAAAAGATGAAGTTTGGAGAACAAACCTTCAGGGTTTTATCCATGTAGTGAGTATAATCATGCCAGAGTTCACTTGATATAGGAAATTCAGTTATGGCACGCTCATATAAGATCTGTATTCTTGCTGGATCCCCCAATGATTGCTCAAATTTTAAGTAAGCCTACAGAAACATGCCAAGCATCAGCATTTCTAACAGGTAATTGAGCCTTAAAAAAAAATTGGTAATATGACTAAGTTCTTAACACCCCAAAATCAGCTACATTGTAGTTATAGCAAAAATCTCGGATAAGAAAAAAATATATATTAAAGAACTTATCACTTCTATGTACACAAAGATAAACTCCGAGTGGTGCCCCAGCCAAAATCTAAAAAACCAAAACCTTATTACTGACTAGAATCATCTATTTACTTTTGCAAGAAAGACATGTTATAGGCATATACACTGTGCCGAGTTTCCACCACAACCACCCTTAACACAATTTGTGGGCCATCAATATTATTACCAACTACATCAAGACCATGTCACCCAAATACACAACTTATACATCGACAATTTTACATCTCTCCATATATATTGAATATTGATAAAGTACATCACTCTCAAAAGTCAAAACTATCACACACATAAATTAATCAACCCAAAAATAAATAAATTAATCAACCATGACTCAATCACGAGCTAATTCAGCTATATGAATCCTCCTTCCTCCATATCAATTTGGTTATATTCTAGCCCTTTTTTTTTATAAGGTAAATAATTTTATTAATAAGAAAAAGGGGAAAACCCTGTATACAAGAAGTATACCAAAAGGAAAAAACCTAGACCAACATATAGTTCTCTACAAAAGTACCCCAATCATCTATATATTCTAGCCCATTTAAGTCCCATACTCGATTTTTTGTCTTTTATGGCTAATCATCCACCCAAAATTAATCCAGATAAAAAAGACTTCCTCATTGCTCAGGGAGGAACTGTGACCACTAATCACATTATGGAACGGGATCCTTAGCTAAAAGGGTTTATATGAACATAATGACAACGAAAGGGAAAAACTTTACGATTGGGGAGGACGAGCAATATATCTGCCTCAGGCATTCAATCAATCAAAATGTATGAGCAATATATTTAAGGTACTATTCTTGTGAACAAAATGGGAGCATGTGACCCTTTCCTTTTTTCCTGTGACGAGTTAACAGGTATAGACTTATATCATCAATCGAATGCTACTAATTTCTTCTTTCATAAAATAACTAACGTTTGCTTTTTCCATAATAATCTAACTCTTGCACCTTAATGATCCTAAATCAGTCCGTTGCCTGTCAGGTAAAGCCATTTTCATGTTATGCAGATCTCCCAGACACATCATTTCATTGTCAAATCACCAATTTTGAGTCTTTTTTCAAATGGGTATATAACATAGAAGAGAGCATATGAATATGCACCATAAAGTGTTGAAGCCTTTCTGATTCAGGTGCATCTTTACGGGATATTTGATTCTCAAAACTTGTCCTGGCGTTCAACATCTCGAGAGCCTTTTGATATGAAGAAGTAACATGTGGCGAAAGCCCATCCAAGTTACTGGAGTTTACATCAAGATCGGCTCCCTGTTCTGCTTCCCAGGCCTTGTATGTGAGAAGAGTTGAACTTAGATCAGCAAGAGGGACAGATAACTGGCGATGGAATAAATTCCTAATGCGCTGGGCCTGCTTCTCTCTCAACTGCATACAATGAAGCGAGTACCCCATAGTAAATATCAACTATAAAATGTGGCAGATAATACAGATCAAGTTATCATTTCGGTGTAGGGCAATTAGAAACAAAATACCACTCCTTACGGGAATCTTCTTAATTCAAGAAAACAGAACATGCTATCAGTTATAGAAAGTTCAAGACCAATCATTCTTTGACCGTCATATTAGATGCTAGTAATGTAGACATCATTGTGCGACCAAAACCTCTTACTCAAGTCAAACCTTGACTAATTGAAGTTGCTAAAAATAGATACACAGTTTCTCGACAGTAAGTCAAATGAAAAACTAGACTGAATAGAATATTCTGCAAACTCATAACACAAAAAGACAACTCACTATGTGCATTCCCTTTCACGGCCCCCATTCAATAACAAAAATAGGCTTTCCCAGTATTCAAGTATCATGAATGTTCCATCTGCTACCAGTAGTTTGAAGCATTCTTATATAAAGAGAACTTGAATATTAAGCCGCATCGGTTTCATGATCAATAAAAGCAACTGAAGCATTTGAAGGTCACCTCCTCTTTACATCTCTTCATGATTTGCTGAGAGTCGATTAACATGATACAAATTTGACCCATTTAATATCATCTGGGAGGGAGTGGAAGTGGAAACCTAGTTCAGAGGAACAATAGCAAGGTGTGGTATCATTTATAACTAACACATTCTTAAGACTACCCAAAAAAAAAAAAAAAAGAGAGGATGTCAGGAGAGAGTAAACAAGTTCGACTGTCTCATAAACTGTGGAAAATGTTCTATAACCAGTTTCCAAGAACACGGTCGTGTATAGCACCACATTCCAAGGGAACAATGTTTACGAACAAAGATGTGTCTCTGACTCTAAATTTTCTCATGCATGAGGGAAAACATAGAGGCAGAGAGGAGAAGGAAGTATTCAACCTTAAAGGGATACACGGGCTGAAGAAATAACACATCCACATCTTTACACCAACAATGCCTCCCAAACAAGTTAGGGCTATCTCTAACTGTATCTTTAAAAAAAAAAAAAAAAGGCCAAAGAGACAACAGTAAAGATAAAAAGGAAAGAAGAAAAGCATAAGTCTTACGTCTGCATCAGTTTCATCAATTGTGAGGAAAATAGCTTGTTCGAATTCCCTGTATAATTCCCATATCCTGCTACCTTCAGCAAAATGCAAACCGACGGCAACAAGGGCACACTCAAAGAGATTTCTCGCCTTAGCAATTCCAGCAGCTGAAAGTGTACTGACTGATTGGTCATGCTCTTGAACGAAACTTAAGTAGTCACACCACAAAGCAACAGACTGCATCAAGTGAAAAACAATCAATTAACTATTTTGACTCTCACAAACACATTTCATTATCCTCACAAAAGAGTTTCTTTTTTTGGGTAAGCCATCAGAAAATTAGATGCATCAAATTGTTACTAGTTTTCACTAAGCCTTATGCTTTGAGAGATAGAAGAAGTCAAGAAGAAAACAACAGCACGAGGAATATTCCCCAGGTATGCAGCAGCACAAGAAAAGGGAATTCTAAAAAACTCACGGAAAAATATCCAACACACCCTCCTAGTTTACCAAGAGCAGGAGGATCTTTGGCGTCATTTGCAATACAAAGAATTATATTGCAACAAACAGGGCATGTTCAATAAAGATTCAGTGAATCTTAACTTGAAGTCACTAGCCACTGGGGCAAAGCAATTATATTTTGGATATCTGGGTGAGCCATCTTGCATATAGCTCCGACAACCAGAAAGCATTACTGTTTTCAAGCTAGAACAAGAGCTTGGCTTGCATTCTAAATCCTTCTCAAGCTATTGTAGAGAATAAGCAAGCGACAGGACACCAAGTCACATTAACACACTGCGTACCAGATAATCAGATACCCCACGCTCAAATAGCTTCTCAATTGCAGGGAGAGCCTCAGGTCTGCCAAAAAATACGTGCAAATAAAGGTATAAGAGTGATAGCAAAAAAGGTTTCCTTTCCTGTTAGCTGTTACATAATGTGTCACAGAGTTTAACAGGGGAAACAAATATTCAAGAATGAATAAATCAAGGGGATGTCTGTGTGTCCTCAGAAAACATTAAGATTACATGAATAGTAGGAAAAGAACCCAATGTCAATTACATATTACTTATATATACATCAGCCTGTGCAAACATACCCATAGTAATATCCAAATTTGGGAGAGAAAATGTTAAATTTGAATATTATGCCATCGAAAGTTCCACTCCATCTGCTATTGTTACCTTTCTCAAAAAAAGTTCCACTCCATCTGCTATTGTTACCTTTCTCAAAAAAAGTTCCACTCCATCTGCCTTCACCCTTGCAGGGAACTTTTTCTTCCTCCTTCAAAGTTTAAAACCTCCTTCCCATCTTTTTCCTACTATAGCTGATATGCTAAAGCTAACTCCAACTCTAAAGAAATTTCTATAGTAAACAAAGATCCGTTGTTGATTAAAATCTCATAAATGCTTCCCATAGTTTCTTATCAACTCGGCACTCCCTTACGTTTTGAAGAATTGACCTCTAGTGTAGTCAAGTTTTTTCATGTTACAGTTGATGCCCTCAATGATTTTTCTCACTTGAATTTCAGTAATAAGCTATCAAGAAATCCATACCAATTACAACGAAGTCAAGCTGCTTTCATCACAATAACAACAAATATGAGCTGAGCGAACAAACATACAACAACAAATGATATGCCCTCTTCATCTATATCTGGTTTTTCTTCTCTGTTAAATTTTCTCACTCGTCTTATCTTAAAATTTAGGCTGGTGCGTAGGAATTATATAAATAAAACATGTAACAAGAGTTACAAATCAGTAAGAAGTGGCCAGGATGTTATAGAGGAGTTCGCCTAAGCAAGCATGTATCTCCAAAGTGGAGAACAGCCTGACGTAGTTTCAAGTCAGCTAGTTAACACAAAAACTTTGTTCAAAGCGGACCATGTGTTCTCTATTTAGCTAGGGAACATAGAGATCTCCAATTTAATTCTCCCGAATATTTCAGTCTTATCCTCAGTAAGATGGAAACGAGAGGCCAGGAAAATGCAACCACTCGGCGAGTATAATGCGGGAAAGGAAAAATATAATATTAATAAATTTTTCCTGTCCGGAATAAACAACCTGCTTTTTATTTCTTCCGTTCCCCTTCTCTTATTAGAGATCCAACTGAACATACAGGAGAGCACAATTCACTATAGAAGAGCAATACAATACAAGACATCCTGAATACGTTCCACATACATTTTTTCTGCTTTTTCCTTCCCTACCCTAACCTATACAGTCCCGCGTGGTTATCCACTATCCTTCTATTACGAAGAACCTAAAGACTTCTATACACTACAAATATTTATAATTCATCGAACGATTACTACACATTCAAGATAAATCATTTAAATAACACGTAAACAGTACCCGGAACAAAGCGAAGTCTCGTCTTTAGTCCATTCCTGCCACATTTCAGAACTCAAAGGAAAAATAGCATTCATAGCTTCACGTGCTTGTCGAAGCTTCTCTACATCGCCTTGCTTCCTTAAACCTTTTATGTACTACACAAAAGCCACAACAAAACATTCGTATCATCAGTAAACAAACACAGTAGTAATATTTTGAACGAGCGTAGAAATATATAAATAGTACTTGAACATGAGCATCGTAATTGGAAGGGTTATTAGAGAGCTCAGTTTCAAGAGCTTGAATTTGTAGATTTTGCTGTGCTTCATCATCATCTGAGTCGGAGCTGGAACTTGAATCCGAATCGTTAGCGGGTTCTGAGGCATCGAGCATATTCTCGTCTTCGTTTTCACTGGAATGAGTAGAGGACTCTAGGGTTTCCGTTTCCGCCATTTTTTCTACCCTTAAAAGAGTTTCAGCTTACAAATTGAATCCAACGGCCTAAATGGGACGACAAGGGTTTTTTTAGCTACTACTAGTGGGCAGTTGCTCTTTTGCGCACAAAAAAAAAAAAGTTTAATCTTAATCAAAAGGATATAGTAAATGACATAAAATATTGCCCATTAGAAAACTGTCTCAGTCATGTCATGAGCTTGACACCAATGAGTCATATATGCTATTTTTCCCACCTTTCACTAACGGACTAATTTTAAAACCTACAACAACAACAACATATCCAGTGTATTCTACAAATGGGGTCTGAGGAGGTTGGGATGTAAGCAGACCTTACCCCCCACCAAGGTGGAGAGGCTGTTTCCGATAGACCCTCGGCACATATCGGAAAACATATATGACAATCAAGCCAATAAGATCATGCTATAAAGGATGTTAAAACTAAAAATTATCCAACAAACGGATAATAACATTAGATATAAAGGCGAAGAAGTAAAAAATAAAAATTATCTATATAAGCATTATACTACATCTATTAGGGAAAAAGATATTCGACTACAACCTAACCTTCAACCCTAATCCTCGACCTCCACGCCCCCTATCTAGGGTCATGTCCTCGGTGATCTGGATCCGGGTCATGTCATGTCTGATCACCTCGGCCCAGTTCTTCTTCGGTCTACATCTTCCTCTCCGTAGACCCAAAACGGCTAATCTCTCACACCTCCTGACCGGAGTATTTATACTTCTCCTTCTCACGTGACCAAACCATCGCAGCCTCGCCTATCGCATCTTCTCAGCCACTGAGGCTACTACGCCAACCTTATCACGAATGACTTCATTCTTAATTTTATCCATCCATAAAACCTATAAAAATCAATTTACTCTATTTTTTTATGGATTTTTTTACATAAAAGTACAAGTTTTAGAACTTAATTACCAAACATAGCAACATTTTAACAAAATAACCCTATATAGAGGAAAACACAAGTTAATTACAAATATAGCAAAAATATAGCAATATTTTTCCATAACATATCAAACCCTTACATTCTTCCTCCTATTTCCCCCACTATCACTTTTGCTCCTCCCATTTCTCCCTATTTCAATTTCCCCAATTTCACTTTTCCTCATCCCATCTTCGATGTATCTCACCGTATCTCAACTGTTTCTGCACCGTTTCAACTGTTTCTGCAGCACTGTATCTAACTGTTTCTGCAGCACCGTATCTAACTGTTTCTGCATCGTTTCTACTGTTTTTGCAGCACCATATCTAACTGTTTCAGCATCGTTTCTACTGTTTCTGCAGCACTGTATCTAACAGTTTCTGCACCGTATCTAACTGTATCTTACCGTATCTACGCTGTTTCAGCACTGTTTCAGATTATTTCAACACTATATCTAACTATTTCTCGAGTGTATCAAGTTGTTTCTTGAATGTTTCATCCTGTTTGTGCATTGTTTCTTACTGTTTCTAAGCTATTTTCATCTTTTTAGCATTATTTTTTATATTTTATTTCGAATTTTTTCACAAGCGGTTTCAGACTGTATCATATCATTGCATCACTGTTTCAAACTGTTTCAACTTTGTTTCAGACTGTATCATAGTGTTTCAATTCCGTTTTGAGACTGTATCATATTGTTTCAATATCATTTTAGACTATTTCAATACCGTTTCAGATTGTTTCAACATCGTTTCAAACTGTATCATTGTGTTTCAATACTGTTTCAGATTGTTTCAACGTCTTTTCAGACTGTATCAGAATGTTTCAACAGTTGTTTCAGATTGTTTCCATGTCGTTTTTTACTGTAACCTATTGTTTCAACGCCGTTTCAGGTTGTTTCAACAGATTGTTTCAACGATTTTTCAACTGTATAATACTGTTTGAGAACCTGTTCAAGCTGTTTTCAAACTATTTTAGTGGTGTTGCATTTATTTGTTCGGATCAGAAAAATGCAGCAATTGTTCTCAAATTTGTTCATATTAATTTTCCCCATACCCAATTTCCAATTCCTTACCGTTCCCACCACTTCACCGCCACTGTCAGACCAATCACCATCACTTACCACTGCTGCAACACAATCGGAGACACAGTTGCCAGATTCAGGAGACTCAGGTATGATTTTCCTCTTCTCCTTATCAATCTCATTCACCCCCGCCCAAATCCTAATTCCCCTATCCCCTATTGGATTTGTCATCTCTCATTTTGTTAACACCTATTTGTTCACAAGTGACATCAGAGGAGAGGAGAATGCTGGCGAAGCCGATGCTGGAGTGGAATCGGTGATGTGACGAAGGCGATGCTGGCGGCGCCATCGCCGTCGCGACGTCGATATGGATCTGATCAAGAAACTTCATGGATCAGTCGTAACGAGCTTGAGTTGAGATTCTTCGTTACTGTTTAACTTGGATCGTGGTGGGGGTTGGGGTGATGGTCTGCATCGGGGGGTGGTGGTGGTTCTGTTTCTGTTTGGGATCCGCAGTTGTGGTGGTGGAGTTGTGGAATTGAGAGGGTGGTGGCTGATTTGGTTGAGGAAGTGGAGAAAGTGTTTAGGTTTTTAGGAGAGTGGGTGTAAGTGTGTGTATTAAATGTTGCCATTTTTCTAGGAAAAATGTTGCTATGCTTTGTAATTTCAAAAATATTGCTATTTTTTTTGTAATTAAGGGTGAAAATTTGTATATTTGTGTAAAAAAAAAACCCCTTTTTTATTATTAAAAAAAACTACATGGACCACAATTAAACACCTTACACGCTATATTTTTTTTACCAGTCCCACACCCCCTTAAAATTTACCCGACCCCATCTCCCTTACAAATTTTACCTGACCCATCATCTTCATCGTTACACCATTGGATAAAGGTTGTTGGAGTTCGTTCAAGGGAGATTACACCATCGATTAAAGATATATATTTGTTTATAGTATTTCATGTATTTTTAGGATTTTGTTTAAAAAAAATGAGTTGTGTCAGTTGGATGGTGTTATGTGCTAAATTAAGGATAAAGCATGTGACTTGGGTGTGCATTGAGGACTATTTTGTTAGCTACCCAAGTTAGGGTATTGTTTGTATAAATAAAATTTTAATCAAACATTGTGAATTAGTCGGCGCTGCTGGCCAGTCCCACCGGAAATTCTGTTCACGAACCATTCTTGAACTTGGTTCCTTAGAAGTTTCCTTCTTTTCCTATTTGAGTCGTAACAAAAGATTAAGGGCTTTTACCATGTGCTTTTAGATTCTGTATATCATTAAATGATATTTTATTATGTAGTTTGGTGTCCTTATTTATAAAGTTGGTATTTTTAGGATTTTTTTATTCAATCCCAGTCTCGACACTTCAAATTCAATGCAATGTGGTCCCTTGATGTTTATCTTTTCTGTTATTTTGCATGTGACTATGGTAAATGATTGATGAAATGGATATTATTTTAAATTATGGGGGTAGATGGGTAATCACTCCTAAGTTGGTGTACAATAAATGTCTGGTGCAAACTTGGTATGCTCACAATCCAAACCTTTTTTTCCTCTGAGGACATACGTGGAGAGTTTACTGATAGATTAGGGTTCATGGGTGTTAAACAACTACTTGTAATTGGGCCTTCGGGTAGGTACTATCTAGTAGAAGGGAGTGATGGCATTAGGACTCTCCAGCCCCTAGTTTATAATAAGTTCATGGTCTTACAATTTTATTACCGTAGATGAGCATGAACTTACTTTGTTTACCCAAAACATCACACAACATAGTGAAATATATGGGTAGATGTTGATGTTGGAACTGATCAAGAATACAGTGAGGATGATGAATTTCTTTCAGATTCAAGCTATAGTGATTATGATGAAGATAAGCTTGATAGTTTTGCCCAGGAAAGGATGCGAGTATTGACTGACAGGCTGAAAAAATATAAAGAGATAGAATTATGAATAACCTTCGAGGATATTGTAGAAATAAGGCAGATGATGAGTTTTTATGCTATTGCAAATAAGAAGAAGTTGAAGGTTAAGAAACTGATAAAACAAGAGATATTTATGAATGTCAAAAGGTTGTCTTTTTAGGTGTCATCTATCAAGGCATGGGAAAAGTGTGTGCTTCAAGATTAAAATCGTGAACTCTGACTATTTTTGTGATGATTGTTTCGATAATCCATTACTTGCATCTTCTACATTAGCTCGCTACTTTAAGAGTAAAGTACAAGGTGACCTAAAGTATAAATCAAGGATACGAAAAGGCAATTATAAGCTGATTTTAAAATAAATGTGTGCAAATCCAAGTTGAAAAGGGCTAAGTAGTAGGCTCTTGAGAAGCTAGAAAGGGTGATTATTATAAGCTTGAAGCTTATGGGCAAGAACTTAGGTTGTCCAATTCAAGAACCAGTGTTGTTGTCATAATTTCAAGAGAACAGTTAAACAAGAAGGGGTAAGAAAGTTCTTAAGAATATACATGTGTTTCAAAGCTTTGAAAGAAGGATGAAAAACTGCATCGAGACCATTAATTGTGTTGGATGGAACTTTCTCGAAGCGTAAGTGTCAGGGTCAGTTGTTTGTTGCAATTAGGCAAGATGGTATAAACATTTTCTATCCACTAGCATGAGCAGCGAAGGATAAGAAAACTAAGTGGACTTGGAACTGGTTCATAGAGAATTTAAAGAGTTATTTATAGTTAAACAGTGGACATGAAGTAACTTTCATGTCTGATATGCAAAAGGTAAGTTTCTATCAAGTTATTGTTTAATCCCTAGAAAATCTGGTTTGTATCATTTTTCTGACTAATTGCAGGGAGTATTGGAAGTTGTGAGAACTGTTCTACCTGATGCACGTTATAGATATTGTGCCAGGCATATTGAAGCCAACTGGTGTAGGAGTTAGAGAAGTGGATAAATGAAAATATATATGTGGAGTTGTCCTGGAGTGGCTATGAGCAGGAGTGTATTGATCAACTTAACAAGTTAGGTGATTTGAACGAAGAAGCTGCAGAAGACTTGGTCAAGTATTCCCCAAGCTTGGTGTTGGGCGCACTTTGACACTCAGCGCAAGAATCTAATGGTTGGAAATAATTTCACTGAGTCCTTTAATAATCAGATTCTTGAAGCAAAAAGAAAATCAATCATCCAATTGTTGGAGGATATAAGTGTTACAGTTGGTATTGTTGGCTAGAAATGAAGAAAAAGTAAGGAAGTAGAATGGTGATATTAGTCCAACTTGCAAGAAACTTTACAGTGACTATAAAAGTATATCACACACTTGTCAAGTTGAGTTTAATGAAGAATGATATGAGATAACAGAGGGTGCAAAATAGATATACTGTGAATTTAGATTGAAAAAAATACACATATGGGGTATGGGACTGAAGTGGGATTCCATACCCTCGTGTCATCAAGGCATTGATGCACAAAAATAGTGATCATTTGACATAGGTGCACTGATGGTATAGTAGCGAAGTTTATATGTTGACATATAAGGTTGAGATGCAGACGGTTAAGGGAAGAAACTTTTGGAAAGTGAATCCTAGTTAAGCCATGGAACCTCCTGTTATTGCTAGTAAAGTTGGTAGATCTAAGATTAAAAGATAGATTGAGAAATGGAGCATTGTGTGCATCAAGAAAGAAGTTCATAATATTAAAGTGCTTTAAGATACTTTTTAAGTGTTGGAGATGGTTTCTTAAATAAACAATTACGCGTTTGGATGAAAATGCTAAAACCGAAAATAAGTTGTTGAAGTGTTTGGTAGAAAAAATATAATAATAGGTGTATGTTGTTCTCGTAAGAAAGTATCTACTATCGCTTGTAATAAGCTCGCTAAGTTAGACAACTTATGTGTCATTAACTCTATCCCATGTAATCCTATTTTATCTACGTAATGAAATATTATCTTTACAACCAAAAAAAATATATAATAAGTATTTTTTAGTCAAAATGACTAAAATGCCATCAAACTGTTAACACTAAATATAGTTGATTAGTTCAATATTTTTAAAACAAAATTTTTAATTAAATAATATTTAATAATTATTAAATTGATTAAAGTTTGTCATGAAAATAGTACTAAAATAGTGAAAAAGCAAGAATATATATATATATATATATATATATATATATATATATATATATATATATATATATATATATATATATATTATAATGCTAGGCTATAGAAAAGTGAGGTGGCACATCTCTTTAGTTAAAGATCATATTTATCATTTTTTCTCAAACTTTTGACACTCTTCTCATTCTTTTCTATTTATGTACAATATTAAAAGACTCCAAAGTCATTTCTTAATTAAATTCATTTACTACACCTTCTCCCACGTCCTTCTTCAGTTTTGAATGCTCGAAAGTCGATCATTAATCTTCTATATATATACATACTAGTGTTCGAGCATGCGCGTTGCGCGTGTACCTCATATTATCAGTATTAAACTTTATGAGATAAAATAAACATCAGTAAAAATGTAAAATAAAAGTAACAGGAATAGTCCGACCACCTTATAGGACGTTACTGATGCTTACTGTATCCTATTTAGCAAATTAAATAAAGAAAGAAGTGTCGCCCATCGATGTCAAAATTATAACCTTATGATTCAATTTAACATTTACATTAATAACACTAAACATATTACAAACTGTAATTATGAGGTCAGAATCTAATATATAGAGGAACATCATAGTTACAATAATAATATGTAATAAGAACTTTTAAACTCATAAGTAAATGGGAAATTGTTTTGAATTATATAATATTAATTCATGATATGTCAAATACTCATAAGAATATAATGGAGAAATTTGTTGGGAATGAAAACGCCATATTGTTTGTTATTGACGAACGAAGAGAACAACGAGAGAGTTGCATGACTTCTGTTGGAGTACAAAGACCAACTAACCTGCACCATGATACATAATTCTAAGAAAGTATAGGCATCCTTTGAGTTGACCGAACAGAAGAGACTTGAACCTAGATATTGGATGCTTCCTAGTCTTTGTATTACTTAAATCAGACGTGCATGTTGGCTAGTAATTGGGATTTTATATTCAATCTCAGCTTGTATTTATATTACATTTTAGGTGGTAGGAAGGGAAACATCAACGTAATATTTGGTAGAAGATATATGAGTAGATAAAAATATCTGAAACAAGTCTTGAAAAGTTACTTTGAAAAATATCAATTCTTGTCACAATAGTTTTGAGTATACATATTTATAGGTTAAATTGTATTTAGAATCATCGATAGTCCTAATACTTCAAGTTTAATAAATAGAGAAGCGAGATGAATTATGAGAATTTAAAGGTCACCTTGGAAAGATTGGATACATGCACCGTGTTAAGAATTCTGAAATTCTCAAGGCATAGTAACTTTATATTCTGAAGATAAATTCTGAAGTAATGTGTTATTATAATTTACCTTTGAAGCAATACATAGTCTTCATATTAAAAACATATTAAGAGACGAAAGCGCTTACACTTCAGGAACATGTATTGCAATTATATTTCATTGAAGCTGAATTGCAAGCATTTGCACACGTTTTTTTTGAGAAGACCAGATACAATTATTTATAATAAAGAAAAACAGTTCAACTCCCAAGAAGTGTGAACATTGGGTCAAATTAAAACCAGGTATACGAAAATAGTGTTATTTATTCTACTGTAAAGTACATATATAATTTAAAGTACAAAAAGTATTAGATTTAATAGAAATTTTTTGTTTTTGCTAATTGTAAATTGATGACTCAATATTTTATGGGTATTTTGGTCTTTTACTTTTTAACTTGATGGATTCTTGTTTATATATATATATATATATATATATATATATATATATATATATATATATATATATATATATATAAGCTTAAGATATTTATCATTGGAGTGTTTGGTTACTGCAAAATTGCTTAAAAGCCAAGGTCAGAAAAAGCTAAAAGCCATACGCTGGGTAATCCCAACTTCTGGCTTTTGGCTTAAAAACTGTTTTGGTTTGACCAACTATTTTACCATTTTATCCCTTATATTTTTTTAATACCTTAACTAACAAATACCCTAGATTATATTTTTCTTTTTTTTTTTAGTTTATTTTAAAGATATTTTAATTATTTTATATTAAAAAGCACTTTTTTACCAATCATCTCAACAACTTTCTTTTCAATTTCAGCACTTATATCGAAACATGTAACTGCTTATTTATAAAAATAAGCTTCAACACTTAAAAATTACCTTTTTTAAACCAACTCAAAAGGGCTCCTAGTAATGGCTTGCCCATGCTAAGCATGCCCTAATAAGTTAGTATTTTACCAACTTAAAAACTACTTAAGACTTTTATTTTTGAATCCAAAAATAAGGTTTCATGTTATATATGTCATAGTTTGCTTAGTTTTATAGTGCAATGAGTTACAAGAGTTGATACATGAAGATTGAAGCTAAAGAGCAATGAAATGGAGCCAAATCATGTAAATTCTGATAGATGCAGAGTGAGGCGCCCCGTCCTGGCAAATAGGCGGGCCACCTGATGAGAATCAGAAAATTGCAAAAATCTTGAGCTTGAGATGGGCGCCCGCCCTGAAGGTCAGGGCGACCGCACGGACAAAATCCTGAAGCCGAAGCCAAAATGGTTGCCGCCCTGGCAAGTAGGTGGGCCGCATATTGTGATTCAAAGAATGTGCAAGTCTAGAACCACAAGGGGCGGACTGCCGCAAGAGCTGGGTGGACCACTCATCACCTGCGCAAATGAAGAAATCTAGTCAGCCAAGTCTTCAAGGGGCGGTCCGCCCCTGACTATAGATGGGCCTCCCATATCAAAATGGTATTGTTGTAATTGTTTTCTTAGCTTAGTATAAATAGAACAAGATAGGGTTTTAACATTAAATTCTATTCTACATTTCATATTCTACTCTTAAAGGCAAGCTTTGGAAGACAAGATTGAAGGTTTTTATTGATTTGTAAGCTTAAAATTTTGTACTTTTGGATCGTTAATCTTATATCAAATACATATTTCATGTTTGAATCAATTACATCTTTTCATGACATATTTTTGTGTTTGATTCAAACCTCTAGTATGAGTAGCTAAATTCATAACTAGGGGTGTAAATGTGCTATAGGTAGTAGAAAATCAATGAGTATTATTTAGATTCACCACACATAACATAAGTAATGATTATCCAACTGCCATTATATTAACATCAAAATCTTGATATTCATAATATTAGGATTTCATTTCTACTTTGCTAGTTAAAGACTCGTGAGAGATTAACTAGTGTAGATTAGTGGAGTTGGCAAGGGTTTGAGTTTTGTTGGCTAAAACTTAGTTTAACCCATCTGAAAGAGGCTACACTCAGAAGATGTCATCTTCTCTTGGGTCCATGAGTTAGAGCTTTATGCCTTAACTATAGTTTTGGCGAGCGTTGTGAGGTAACCCCTCTTAGGCATGGCGAATTCCAAAGGGTTACCATAGAAATAACTCGACCATATTCAAATTTTGTGTTAGGTAGGTGACATTACTCTACCTATTGATTGGACACCACCATTAGTTTGACTTTGCACTGTAAACGATTTTCTCCTTCTATTCTCTTGGTCTGAAACTTAAAAATCTATGTTACTGAATATATTGTTCATGGCGAAGTTTATTTACATTACTTGATTTTATTTATGCATTTCCCTTTGTTTTTGGGAAAAACATTAAGGCTGCAGACCTACTGTACATGCATATGGTATAAGAGCTTTGCCTCCATGGTATGATGGTATGAATTAATTGAATGCCACCAAAGTTCATATGAGGCTAAATTAATATTGTATAAGCTATGTCTCTTATATCTTTGAAGATTATGTCAAGTGTAGATACTGAAATACAGATTTATTTAGTAGCAAACATGAAAATGTATGAGGTACTATAATTTACCTGCTGCGAGAAACTGTCTTTAAATAGCTACCTTCAAATGAAAATTCCATCTCATAGAAAATGTTTTAATTTGATAATAATAAATAGATTTCGGCATCAATTCAATTGTATATTTTAATTATTTCGAATTAAGTAGTTTACTCATATGTCATTTTCTAATTCCATGGAGGCATCACCGAAGAACAAATCATGATACTTACGGGGGCAAAGACACACTTAATCCCCTTTCAAGCACCAAACCACTATAACCTTCTTTACTCAAGTTTATCAAAGCCAACAGAAGTAGTCATGGGCGTAAGCATCTCGCCTTTCAGCCTATAAAAGCTTCCAACATAGTATAAATTCTTATTTGGAAGCTGAAATTCTCTTTTAGTTTGAGGCTGTTTTGGCTCAAGTAGTTATTGTTTCTCACACAAATTGAAGGAAGGGCCAATTTTGATTTAATTTTAAAAAATACCAAAAGTAATACTCGAAATGTTTAAAGTTTAATATTTTTAATGATTTATTATAAAAAGTTCGATATCATAAATTCATAAAAGTCTTTCACCATCTGCTCAAAGTGTGGACAAGTTTACTAGTATCATGTAATTAGAAGCGTTCAAGTGTAATATAGATATGTTGTCATCACAATAGCGATTACTAAATACAAAAGGCAACGAGATTCGAAATTCTAGGTTCTCTCTTTCACTTAGAGAAGTGTTCTTTGCATCACTTTCTTATTTGGTTAAATATAAAGCAATAATGAAATTTGCATATCAGAAAGGAAAAGGAAAGAGAAAATCAAAAGTAGAGGCAGCCCCAAAATTTTAAAATGTCGGGTATCACTAAATTTAACATAAATATACTAATTAATTGTTTTATTTTTTACATAAATATGACACCATATGCAATGGTTGCCTTTTTGCCCCACGTAATAGTGGTTTGCAAAAATACCCTCTGTTGAGTTTAATGAATAAAATCTGGATGAAATTATCCATATGAATTTTATGGTTCGGGGCCAACAGTTGCTTTTGACCCCTCTTTGTTAGGCAACACTTGCCCATTGAATCCTACATTTTCTAAGAGAAAATGTTGCCTGTGTAGCAGTCGTAAGTACTGTCTAAAAGGCAGCATTTGCCTTTGACTCATCTTTCTTCGGTGACACTTGCCCTTAAATCTCACATCTCCTAGAAAAAGTGTTGTCTAGGTAGTACTTGCTCCCTTCCAATCTCTTCCTGCATTCTCCCAAATATCTTGAACTGTTACCTAGGCAATACTTGCCACTTGACCTATTCCTGAACGCATCACTTGCAAATTGCAAATTTGAAGTGTTGGCTCCGTGCCTTAAAGATATTTTGCTAAAACATTATTAAACGGGTCAAACTCCCAAAACAAGTCACTATAGAGGTCACATAGTGAATTTTATAGACACTAGGTCTGCCTCTGATCAAATGAAATTAAAATGTAGAAAATATCTGTCAAAATGAAAGACAAAAAATAAATGAAAACTTTTTTTAATGTGAGGATGAAGATGGTAGTGAAAGAGAAAACAACAAAGATAAAAATGGTGGAGAGGTAGCCAGGCAGACATGGGAGAAAGAAACTGGAGTGAGACTTTTGTGTAATGAAGGGTATTTTGGGATTTATGAGAAAAACTAAAGATTAGTAATGTAAAAGGACTGGTCAAAGTATGAGAGCTTTTAAGTCAAAAAGCCGTAAGTTGAGATTTGCTAACAGATGAATTTGGCTTGTTTTGGTTAGTTTTGACTTAAAAATTATACTTTATTAATCTTCCCAAACACAAAACAAGCTAAAAAGGACTTAAAAATGGTTAAATCTGTTATGAATACGTGGTATTATGGATGTCCATTACTCTCATAGCTTCTTAAAGAAGCTAGATCTACAAGCGGCTTACAAGCAGACAGCTGACAAGCAGCTTTATAAAAAGTCTTGCAGCAGCTTCTAGAAAGCCTTGCAGCAGCTTGAAGAGGCTTGCAATCAAGCAGACAGCTTACAATTAGCTCGTGCAGACAGCTTGCCAGTAGCTTCTAAAAAGCCTTGCAGCAGCTTCCTGAAAAGCTTTGCAGCTGCTTCTTTTCTTCTATAAATAGGAAGTCATTTCAGTTTATTATGTACATCAGTTTGAAATGAAATAAGATATCAGTGTCTCTTTCTATATAGTATCTTTGTTTGATTTACTTTGCAGCTTTTATTTTCACAACACGTTATCAGCATGAGGCTTCTGCTATCTAGAAAAGGTATAAGGTAAGGATTTTACTTTCTAAATATATGGCTAATATTTCTAAGATTGAATTTACTGCCCTTGATATATCGGGCAAAAGTTATCTTTCATGGGTTTTAGATGCTGAAATCCATTTAGATGCGATGAGTCTTGCAGACACCATCAAGAATAATAATCAAGCATCTAATCAAAACCGTGCTAAAGCAATGATATTCCTGCGTCATCATCTTGATGAAGGTTTAAAGATGGAATATCTCACGGTTAAAGATCCACTCATGCTGTGGAATAGCTTAAAAGACAGGTATGACCACCTGAAGATGGTCGTACATCCACAAGCACGTTATGAATGGATCCATCTGAGGCTACAAGATTTTAAAACCATCAGTGAATATAATTCTGCTATGTTTAGAAATATTTCTCAGTTGAAATTATGTGGAGAAAATATCACTGATAGTGACATGCTTGAGAAAACATTCTCCACGTTTCATGCCTCGAATGTGCTCCTGCAACAGCAATATCGAGAGATGAAATTTAGTAAATATTCTAAGTTAATTTCACATCTGCTTGTTGCTGAACAACATAACAGATTATTGTGATGCCCTTCATCCTCCTTTCTTCCCTTTACCCTTCCCTCTCGTTCCTTCTCTCTTTCTCGTCTGGCTTGGTCTGGTGGTTCGCCTAGTTGGATGAAAAATCATGAACGTCGACCCACTGGTAGCTCCATTCCCAGAAGTGAATGAGACGAATTTCCACCAAAAACGTGGAAAGTGGCGTGGTCCCAGTCGTGGCCGCGGTCATGGTCGTGGTCGAGGAAGAAACTCCTATCATGATGATCGTTATGCACCAAAATCCTCTGACCACCGGCAGTGGAAAAGGAAGGATAAAAAGCATGAAGCCGTGCAAACGAAAAATTCAGAGAATGGTTGCTACCGTTGTGGAGCAAAAGGACATTCGTCACGTACCTGTCGTACGCCAAAGTACCTAGTTGATCTCTATCAAGCATCTCTGAAAAAGAAAGGAAATAATGCTGAAGCCAACTTTATGTCTGAAGATAATGTGGACTTCACGCATTTGGACATAGCAGATTTCTTTGAGATCCCTGAAGGACAGTTCCCTGAAGGACAGATCCCTGAAGGACAAATAGATCATCTGACTGGTGATGGATCTGTAGCCAAAGAAACTTAAATATGTTTTAAATTATGTCGTTTTTAATAATTTGTATGTTTAATATTATTGTAGTAATACTAGTAAACTTTTGTTTTGATAATAAAACATGTATTATATGATGTCTGTTTTTATCTATGTTATTTTATTTTGAAGAACACATGGATATCCCTCAAACTTTATTTGGATCAAAGATCAATTCTGGAACAATACATGCCATATTCAAAGATCGAAAATATTTTTCACACTTGATAATGAGAAAGGCAAATGTTTCTACTATTTCTGGTAATACTAATTTAATTGAAGGCTCCGGAAGAGCAACTATATTTCTGCCTAAGGGAACAAAACTTATAATTGATGATGCATTGTTCTCTTCCAAGTCCAGAAGAAACTTGTTAAGTTTTAAAGATATCCGCCATAATGGATATCATATTGAGACAATAAACGAAATGAATAATGAATATCTTTGTATTACAAAGCCTGGCCAGAAATATATTTTAGAAAAGTTTCCAACTTTATCTTCTGGCTTATACTGTACAAAGATTGGTACAGTTGAAGCACACTCTGTCGTAAACGAGAAGTTTACTGATTTAAATAATTTTGTGCTTTGGCATGACCGTTTGGATCATCCTGGATCAATAATGATGAGTCGAGTCATTGAAAATTCAAGTGGGCATTCACTTAAGAACCGGAAGATTCTTAAAAGTGATGAATTTTCTTGTACTGCTTGTTATCAGGGAAAGTTAATCAGTAGACCATCACCAACAAAGATTGGGATTGAATCCCCTACGTTTTTAGAACGTATCCATGGGGATATATGTGGACCTATTCATCCACCTTGTGGATTGTTTAGATATTTTATGGTCCTAATTGATGCATCTTCAAGATGGACTCATGTGTGCATATTATCATCTCGCAACCTGGCGTTTGCAAAATTGTTGGCACAAATAATTCGAGTAAGGGCGCAATTTCCCGATAATCCTATTAAAGCTATTCGCCTTGATAATGCTGCAGAATTTTCATCCCAAGATTTTTATGATTATTGTTTATCAGTCGGAATAAGAATTGAACATCATGTAGCTAATGTTCATACTCAAAATGGCATTGCAGAGTCATTTATTAAACGACTGCAATTGATAGCAAGACCGCTGTTAATGAAAACAAAATTGCCCACTACTGCTTGGGGTCATGCTATTTTACATGCAGCATCACTTGTTCGTTTCAAACCGACACATTATCATGAATTCTCCCTGTCACAATTAGTTTTTGGCCATGAACCGAATATTTCTCATCTACGAATATTTGGATATGCTATATATGTGCCAGTAGCACCACCACATCGCACTAAGATGGGACCCCAAAGAAGGCTGAGAATATATGTTGGGTTTGAGTCGCCCTCTATTATTCGGTATCTTGAGCCATTAACGGGAGATTTATTCACTGCTCGATTTGTAGATTGTCAATTTGATGAGACAACTTTCCCACAATTAGGGGAGAGAAAAAGGAAATAAATAGAGAAATTGTGTGGAAAGTTCCATCATTATCTCATTTTGATCCACGTACCCCCACATGTGAACAAGAGATCCAGAAGATCGTTCATTTTTAAAATATAGCAAATCAAATGCCTGACGCATTTACTGATTTGAAAAGGATTACTAAATCACATATCCCTGCAGAGAATGTACCAATTCGGATGGATATCCCAGCAGGACCATCTAGTAGTGTCATAGCCGGTGAACCTAAAGCACGCCTGAAGCGTGGTAGACCACTGGGTTCCAAAGATCGAAATCCTAGAAAAAGGAAAATAACAAATGATCAGGCTGACACTATGAAAGAATCTCTTGAAGAGAACCAATATCTTATTAATCTGAATTTCCTGAAGAAATTAATGAACCTGAAACTCAAGTGAGAGAGGAACATTTAATAAATTCCACTGGTGATGGAATAAATTTGAATCGATCAGAAATGGAGGTGGATGATGTGCATATAGTGTTGCGCTTAATATTATGCAAGATAATGAGGATTTTGAACCTCAATCTATTCAATATTGTCGACAAAGAAATGATTGACCAAAATGGCAAGAGGCAATTCAAGCAGAATTGAGCTCACTTGCCAAACGCGATGTTTTTGGACCTGTAGTCCAAACACCTAATAGTGTAAAACCATTTAGCTTTAAATGGGTCTTTGTGCACGAAATGAGAAATGTGAAATCATAAGATATAAAGCATACCTTGTTGCACAAGGATTCTCACAAAGACCTGGTGTCGACTATGAAGAAACATATTCACCTGTTATGGATGGGATAACATTTCGATATCTCATCAGTTTAGCTGTACATGAAAAACTTGAAATACACATGATGGATGTAGTTATAGCATACCTATATGGCTCACTTGATAATAAAAATTATATGAAAATCCCTGAAGGATTTAAAATGCCTAAAGCATATAATTCAAAGTCTCACGAAATGTACTCAATCATATTACAAAGATCTTTGTATGACTTAAAACAATCAGGGTGCATGTGGTATAATCGCCTTAGTGAGTACTTGCTAAAGGAAGGATATATAAACAATGTCAAATGTCCATGTATATTCATAAAGAAAACATCATCACTATTTGTTATACTTGCTGTTTATGTTGATGACATAAATCTCATTGGAACTCCAGAAGAGCTCCAAAAGGCAATTGATTATTTAAAGAGAGAATTTGAGATGAAAGATCTTGGAAAGACAAAACTTTGTCTTGGTCTACAAATTGAACATTTAGTAGACGGAATCTTTATTCATCAATCTGCCTATACAGAAAAGGTCTTGAAACGATTTTATATGGATAAAACACATCCATTAAGTACTCCAATGATTGTTCGATCCCTTGAAGTGGATAAAGATCCGTTCCGGCCTCAAGAAGAGGATGAGGAACTTCTTGGTCCTGAAGTACCATATCTAAGTGCAATTGGTGCACTTATGTATCTTGCTAACTCTACAAGACCTAATATAGCATTTTCTGTTAATGTTTTAGCAAGATTTAATTTTGCTCCTACACATCGACATTGGAAAGGTATCAAACAGGTATTGCGATATCTGAAAGGATCTGTTGATATGACTTTATTTTATTCTAACAAATATGGTGCAGATCTTGTTGGTTATGCAGATGCAGGCTATTTATCTGACCCACATAGGGGGTCGATCTCAAACTGGTTACCTCTTCACATCTGGAGGTACTTCCATATCATGGCGATCTACTAAACAATCAATGTGTGTTACTTCTCAAAATCATGCTGAATTAATAGCTATTGATGAAGCAAGTAGGGAATGCATATGGTTGAGATCAGTGATTCATTTCATTCGAGAAAGATGTGGTTTTAAGTGTGATACCAAAATACCCACGATCTTATATGAGGACAATACTTCATGCATAAACCAATTGAAGGGAGGATTTATAAAAGGAGATAGAACAAAGCACATTTCACCAAAGTTCTTCTTCACACATGATCTCCAAAAGGATGGTGAAATAGACGTGCAACAAATATGTTCATGTGATAATCTGGCAGATTTTTTCACTAAATCTTTGCCGCCTGCAACTTTTGAGAAAAGATGGTATACAAGATTGGAATGAGAAAACTGAAGCACCTTGATCGAAGTTTTCAATAGGGGGAGTAAAATACGTGGTGTACTCTTTTTCCCTTAACCATATTTTTTCCCACTGTATTTTCTTGGTAAGGTTTTTAATGAGGCAACTGATAATGCGTATTACAAAACAAGTGTACTATTTTTCCTTCACTAAGACTTTTTCACACAGGATTTTTTCTTAGTAAGGTTTTAATGAGGCACATTATCTATTAATGAACATCCAAGAGGGAGTGTTATGAATACATGGTATTATGGATGTCCATTACTCCCATAGCTTCCTGAAGAAGCTAGATCTACAAGCAGCTTACAAGCAGACAGCTGACAAGCAGCTTTATAAAAAGCCTTGCAGCAGCTTGAAGAGGCTTGCAATCAAGCAGACAGCTTACAAGTAGCTCATGCAGACAGCTTGCCAGCAGCTTCTAAAAAGCCTTGCAGCAGCTTCCTGAAAAGCTTTGCAGCTGCTTCTTTTCTTCTATAAATAGAAAGTCATTTCAGTTTATTATGTACATCAGTTTGAAATGAAATAAGATATCAGTCTCTCTCTATATAGTATCTTTGTTTGATTTACTTTGCAGCTTTTATTTTTAGAACAAAATCAACTTTTAAATCCACCCAACTTAATAATTGTAAAGCAACTTGTATCATTCATGTCAAGTTTTATCCTACAAACAATTTTGTGGCCACTCCTACCGCAATTAGGTCCATTGATAAAAAAAAATGCACCAAGCAAACGCTATTCCATAAGCAACCATAGTCCTCCACAAAGTTTTACGACAGTAATCAAATCGAGCATCCAAAATTTTGTATACAAATGCGTCAAGAAAAAACCAACTTGCTGCAAAAACAAGTGTTAGCGTGTTACTTCCCAAAAAATTTCACTACATATACCCTTTATCCTTAGTATGACTTTTTATCCCCACTTAAGTATGATTTAGCAAAATAATCTCGGTAGGCAACACTTCACGTTATAAATTTTTAAATGTTCCCTCGGAGGAAACACTTCAAGTATAAATTGCAAGTGTTGCATGCAGCACTTCAAGTTATGTGGAGAGAATGTTGACAGTAATAAAAGGTCAAATATTGCCACGGGGGCAACACTTGCAGCACTTGTCATTTTATACTTGAAGTGTTGCCCCGTGGGAGCACTTGCTTAAAATTAGTGAGGTTATTCTTGTAAAGCCATTTTAAGCGAGGTCAATAAGGTAAACTATTGCCTAAAGTGTCATAATTTTGTAAATTCCATGTTACTTCCTAATAAGAAATGGGCCTTATTTCACAACCACCAAGTTGTGAACAAAAAAATTTAAAAATAGAAACACATTTCCTTAAATTCGATGATGCAAGCTAATGCACAGTCAAAATCATGATCTTGTAAGGCAATGTTGAAGCGACAATAGCCCGGAATTCCTGTCAAGGAAGAGTCATTGATGAACAAACCAGTGGTTTTAAGCATGGCTTCTTCGATGTTTGAGTCATCAAGTTTGCCTTTTCACGAAGATGTTTCAGTGCTAATTTTAATTGTTTTTTTGAGGTAAGAAAGTAGTGTTGCTACCACAGACACACCTGAATAGGCCTCGAGAACATCTCAACCACAACTTTCAAGGGCCTATTGCACATAAATCAGGAGATTGCATTAGAGAATTATCCATCGATAAAGCTATTTGTAAAAGATTTAGATTTGGAGGCGAACACAACAAATATTTTCTTCAAATTGCAACAAGAAGATGACTGCATACAACTGTGTTGGAACATTCTCTTTGTTATCATTATTTACCTTCTTGGTTATCTCTTATGTCAGATTGTGTTATCTTTAGTTACATGACTATCATAGACAGTATTTTATAGTTATAGCTTATCTAGAATTCCTTAGAATAGTCACTGTATTACACCGCTTTCACCAATGCTTCCTGCAATCTACTCATTTTTATAAGAGATGCTTTGATCAAGACTAGTTAAAAGTCACATACTTAGATGAGTTTAACAGAAAAACTAATGATTGAAAATTGAATGCTGATATAAATGACGTGATAAAAAAAAATATATTGATGCGAATAAACTATCAAATGAGAAAACAAAGAAAAGAGATACATCTTTCAACATGATACGCTGACGAGCCAGAATATATTCCTGCTCTGCCACAATAATAGAAATTTCTGACGGTCTTCTCTCTTTTTCTAGAAAAAGCCCCCTCGCTTGGTATATTATTGTTTTGTGAGGCATGAGGCCAGAATACCTTTGAAAGGAGGTAATTAAGGTCGGCTGGTCCAAAAGCAAGTATGCAAAAGGGACTTCAGGAAACAAACTACCGAGCAAGAAAATATCTGGCCCTTGGTTCTGCACTCTCATCCCTTTTACATTTTTCTTACATATATAACTGTTTTGTGAGGTCTGAGAGAGAAAACCTTTGAAATGATGTAATCAAGGTTGGCTCGTCTAAAACCAAGTACGCAAATGAGACTACAACAAACAACCACTTGTCACACCCTTTTTTCCGCGCGCCCGCTTTTGGGAGGGCGTTTCGGGTTTAGGAAAGCGCTTATGGGATTTTTATGATTATTTGGCGCTATCCCGAGTTAGGGTTTCCATTTAAGGAAGTGACGGTGTTTCAAGGTACGAATTGTTTATTTAAAATTCGGAGTCGCCACTTGACAAGTTTAAGGTGTGCCAGGTCACCCAAAAGGGTACCTTGGAACACCTATGACTCGTTAGTGGTCTGCGTTAGAGTTCCGGGTAAGGATCTCGGTTGACTCTCGGGAAGGGGTTAGGCACCCTCGAGTCCTGTGTCGAGCACAGTTGCTTTTATTGATGCATTCCGGCTATATGAAATATTTATTGTACATGCCTTTATTTTCCTTCGCTACGCTTTGATTTATTATTATTTTTTTTTAATTTTTTGTTTCGGTGACTCGGCCGAATATTTTCGCGCAGGCACTTCACCCGTTCGAAACCTTATCAACCTTGATTTGAGTCAATTTTTGCATTTTTATTTATTTTGGTCAAAACTCGAATTTACAATTCAGCTTGATTCTGATTATATGTATTGCATTTATTTTCGATACATTTTTTCTTTATTTACGTACGGCTTGATTCAATATTTACAAATGTAATTTATTTAAAACCGGATATGGTCGCGCAGGCACTTCACCCGTTCGAGATCTTCCGATTTAGATAAATTACACTCAAATGACTTGTTAGTTAGAGAAGTGAATGTTATGTGTTAATATGGCTATCTAATTTTTTTTAAAAGAATATATTTGTAGACATATATTGTTCTTAAAAGGAATGTTTAAATTCAGGCCACATATGCAAAGAATGGGGCTAAAGCCCATTTCTTACTTACTGCCCTTTTTAAAAAAAAAAAATAAATTTACACAAATAGCCTTGTTCTTTTACCCTTTAATTAGAATAACCATTTTTCTAAGAGATAACTTGAAATAGGGTCGGATTTGCAAATCTGGGGTTCTTTTTCGTGAAACATTTGGGGCTTTTAAACGAGGCAGTTTGATTTCCATGATTATTGCGCATACGGACTATTTGTCTATTTGTTTCAAGATCTGGCCATATTTTCAATAATGCGTAAATTCAATTTTCTACACAACCTTGCTCATTTTCTAACATTTTATGCTTTCATGACAACTTATGAAACACCTCTTTTAAAATGTATAAGCAACAATGTTACTGTTGTTGCTTCAAAATGCGTTTGCACAAACAGTCACTATTTCGCTTAGGAGTCAGATCTGTACCAGGGTTATATAACAGTGTCATTTGCGCAAAATTTCAGTTTTAAGCATGATTCACAAACGGTCAACTTATCAAAACATTCATCAGAAATTTATGCATACGTAAACAACTTAAAACCAAGTTTAAATCACTATTTCCATACATCAAACATGGCTAGCTATTACATAAAATAAACAAGAAAGTGAAGATTTACCTAGTGTAGATAAACTTCCAACCAAGGAAGCTAAGGCCCACTCCAACAGCCCAAAGCAAAGACAAGCAGCAACAACAGCCACAAGCAAACACACCCTTTGAAAAAATAGCCTAAACCTAAACCATTCCTTGCTATTCCCCTTTTTCTTTAAGTATTTTTCTTGCTATTTTTTTTTTTACTATCAGATCTATTTCTTGAAGGTAGTTGAGAGAGTAAATGCCAGCTTTCAATGTGTATATGGCTGCCTTAAATGAGAGAGTTAATACTCTCTTTTATAGGGAAAAAGGCCAGCTGTTGGGTACAGCAAAAGGGGGTCCAAAGCCCAAAATTTCTCTCACTTTTTCCAAAACTTCAGACAAGCATGCCAAGCCATAAATGCAAAAATTGGATTTTAACTAAAAATGGCATTTGGCATGGGAAGAGTCCTTCTTTTGCCAAAATTTTATGCCCTTTTATTGCCTACTAAATCTGCCCTCATTAATGAGGGAGATTTTTGTTGACTCCTCCAAATTCAAATCTCCCTCTTTCCATATATTTCAGATTTTGCCTTGAAGGCCTATACTACCTAAAATTCCATCCTTATCTAAGTCTCAAACATAAATCCAAATGACCCCTGAACTTCTACTTCTTAACCAAACAGACTCAACTTAGAAGCTCCCACATACTAATTTAAAGACTAAGCTAAAATGGACCTTAACTTCACAAACTCACAAACTTACTGAAACTGAACAAATCTCAGACCAAAGTAGACATTTACAGATCACTTGAAACTTAAGCAATTCAACAAACAAGCTCCTAAACAAGTTCACACATACAAACAGCCTACTACCTTATACAGATTCCATGCTCCCTTTGAACTGAGATCGCACTTGGTCTAAAATACATCAAGGGAGAGTTTGTGCTACACAAAACAAGTTTATGCAAGCCACAACACTTTAAACCTAAATAACAGGGAATGTGCAATCTTAAGCAAACGAGATAAGTCCAGTTTCCTACTTCAATTCAACAATTCAAACCAATTACATTATCAGTGAATCGAGTAAAGAAATCTTCAACTTGTCATAATCAAACTATATTCATAAAGCAGCAGCCAATGGTTCAAGCTAATGGACGTCTATACTTTACGTGTTTTCACACAAAGCGAACCAGTAAGGACTGAAATGCATGCTTAATTTCAACCAAACTTAAGTAAATCATGCTTTACATCATGCTTCCAACAACGTAGCATACCAAAACAATCTCAGAATACTGCTATGTGATTGATAAAGGGAATTAACATGTATATTCAACGGTTTACATGATACGACTAAGCAAAGCATGGAAACACTAAACATGGCGCTTAATTAACAGGGGAAACAAAAGAAAAGAACTCGAAGTTTCTATCTAGCCCGTGTCAAAGCCATTTACATTACCAAAGCTAAATCAAGTCATTGACCAGGCTGTTGCATTACCTACGCCGCGCCAAACCATCGTCATCGTCTCGTCATTGCTTCAACGCCATCACAACAGCATCACCACACCAACTTTGTTGTTTAATACCCAAACAAACAGCCCCATCAACGCCAAATCCGTTAACGAGTAGCGACAATACCCCTCCCAAAGAATTCATCACAGCCCCCTCCACCCCACGCAAACCAACACAGCCCCGGAAAAGAGAGAAAATCGCCGGAGCGCCGACTTTCAAAGCCCGATCTACACCAAACGGTTGCGAATTTGAAGAAGATAGTTGCGGAAACGGAATCAGGAGGCCAGAAGCTTTGGAATGGTGTACTTTTTGTATTTTTTCGGCCACCGGAGGTGGTGGCCGGCGGCGGCCGATCGGCGGGGCAATGGTGGCTATACGGTGGGGCGATTTCCGGTGGTGTGAGGGAATTTTTGGCAAGAGTTTCCCCCTTTGAGTGTTTTATGTCCAAAAATGCCAAAATTGGCAAAGGAAAATGCTTATATATCTAGGCTTTGGGCCGGGTCAGAGGGAAATGGGCTCGCGGATATGGGCTGATTTCTTTTGATTAATAACCAATAGCCTATATTGCTAATTAAGATACAACCAACACGAAATATTAATCAATTACTAGGTAAAGGCATAATAACACATAAAATGTCGTATTGAAACTAAACACACATAATTCTATTTTTTTTAATTTTTTGGTATTTTTATCTAATAAATTAAATTGAAACGGCTAAATGGAGGCTAGAATCTAGCAAAAGAATCACACAACAATTAAAACAACTATTGTACGTATTTTGGTATTTAGGTGCCAAAATTGGGTGATTACAGCTGCCCCTCTTTGTTCGAGAACATGAAGAGTTTTCGGACAAAGACATAATCAACAACTAATTTTGGCTTTTCGGTTCTAGCCGAGAACATGCAAAAGGGTGACCGTACCTTGACCTTTGGTTCTAACCAAGAACAAGGCTACCTACATATCCCCGGACTAAGGAATCAGATCAGTGTAGTTCCTCACGTGCGGTAGCTGGGGCTACCGCATTTAGACAGATACTGGACTCTTCTAGACTAAAACTAAGTACTTTCTAGACATACACAGACTAAACTCTGGACACTTTCAGAACTAACTGGGACTGACTCGACGCTCCTAGACTTACCCGGACTGACACCAGATACTTTTGACACGCTAGAGTTGTTGTTGCTGTTCACTGGTTGCTTGCTGATTGGCGGTCATTGCTTTACAGAGAAAATGAAAGTACAACATTGAAAATGTAAAGTTACAATTTCTATTCTAAGTCTTCATGCTTCCCGAGATGAGCTTCTTGGTTCTTGCTCCCCTCACTTGTTGAAAATAAAACCACCGCTCTTGGTTCAGGTGGGTCTTGCTCTTTGTAGAAAAGATAAACCCCCGATCTTGGCTCAGGTGGGTCTTCCCTCTTTACAGAAACTACTCCCTCATTCTTCAGGTGGGTGCCTCGACTTCTTTACAACTACTCCCTCATTCTTCAGGTGGGTGCCTCGACTTCTTTACAACTACTCCCTCATTCTCCAGGTGGGCGCCTCGACATCTTAAATAAACTACTCCCTCATTCTTCAGGTGGGTGCCTCGACTTCTTTACAGATTGCTCCCTCATTCTCCAGGTGGGTGCCTCGACTTCTTTACAATTGCTCCCTCATTCTTCAGGTGGGTGCCTCGACTTCCTTACAACTACTCCCTCATTCTCCAGGTGGGTGCCTCGACTTCTTTACAACTACTCCCTCATTCTCCAGGTGGGCGCCTCGACTTCTTTACAGATTGCTCCCTCATTCTCCAGGTGGGTGCCTCGACTTCTTTACAATTGCTCCCTCATTCTTCAGGTGGGTGCCTCGACTTCTTTACAATTACTCCCTCATTCTCCAGGTGGGTGCCTCGACTTTTTTACAACTGCTCCCTCATGAATGCTGCTTCTGACTTGAAAACTGACATTGTCACTCTTGAAATTGGTGCTCAGGCGAGATTTGATTATCTTGAAATCTGCCTACCGTCTGATGATCTCTTTCATGGTGCAAATTCTCAACGCCTCAGTCTTGCGATCGCGAGTTGATTTGGCTTCCATTATCCAGGGGGTCCTGACCATGCTCTGGTACAACTGCAAAACAGGTAAACAGTTTTTGCAAAACTTTCTTTTGCTCGTTTTGATGTTATTTTGATTGAAAAGTGAACAATGGGAAAGATTCTGGACAAAATGACTCTGAACGAAATGATGTCCCTTTGGAGATGTAAACAGAAACTTATCTGGAGGTGGAAGCGATGACCCTAATAAACATGACATGCTTCTGGTCCTCAAACCCTGATCATTCAACAGTAGTTCTTTCTCGACCTTTCCCCAGTTAGAACATTTGGCCATGACTACTTTCCAAACCCATCTCGATGACATTTATGAAGACCCTCATTCGGTTAGTGGTGCCCCTTTTGGGGTTTTCATCAACTAACCTCTCTCTTTGTTCTTTTATCTCACCGTTTGTCATGCGGCGCCCTTTCAGGTTTTCACCGGCAAGACCTCATTTCCTTTTCTTCCCTTTTTCTTTTCTTCTTTTTTTTTCTTTTTTTTTTCTTTTTTTTTTCTTTTTGTTGATGATAATGTCTTAGGCGCTCTGAGCCTCTTTCTGATTTCGAGACTGAAATGCCAAACGTCTCATGAGCATGTGGAAAGATGGTAAGAATAATAGAAGTTTGTTTTATTTTATTGACGAAATAAAATAAAACAAACTTCTGCCCCAGTTTAGCAGAAACTGCGGATTTGGATTTTCTTTGAATTTGGCCGCAAACTTTGGAAGCGAGTTTTGCGTCAATATGAGAGAGGGAAAAAATTGAACTTTCCCCTATTTTGACCGCACCAGAATGGTTGCCTACGTATCCTTTGAGAGGAATCAGGTCAGACGTAGCTCTGGCAACTTAATGCCAAAATTTGTTGTTTTGAATCTTTCATTCATTCATTTCTTTTCATTACAATTACAGGATTCCCAATAAGGGTTCGCAAAAGCAATACAAAGGCAGAGGCTAACAAAAGGGATACATCGTCTGGATAAGGGAAACAAAGACTTTCACTATCCTAATCCAAGGACATCAAATGTAGTACCTCTTCACTGCATCAGCATTAACAACCATTTCAGCCATCGTGCCTTCGATGTCTGTCAAGAATAGAGCACCATTGGGCAACACCTTCTTCACCACATACGGTCCTTGCCAATTTGGAGCAAACTTGCCCTTCGCTTCTTCCTGATGTGGAAAGATGCGCTTCAAGACTACCTGGCCTTCACTGAATTTGCGTCGCCGCACTTTCTTGTTGTATGCTTTGGCCATTCTCTTCTGATATAGTTGACCATAGCATACTGCATTTAGCCTTTTCTCATCGATCAAAGCCAATTGTTCCAAGCGGGATTTGACCCATTCAGTGTCCTCGATCTCAGCTTCAACAATGATTCTCAAGGATGGTATTTCGACTTCTGCTGGAATGACCGCTTCAGTCCCATACACCAGTTCATATGGGGTCGTGCCTATTGAGGTGCGCACAGTTGTGCGATAACCCAGAAGAGCAAATGGCAACTTCTCATGCCAATCTCGAGATCCTTCCACCATTTTTCGAAGGATCTTCTTGATGTTTTCGTTTGCAGCTTCGACCGCGCCATTTGCTTTTGGCCGGTATGGTGTGCAGTTTCTATGCACAATTTTGAACCTTTCACATACCTCTCTCATCAAATGACTGTTCAGATTAGCCCCATTGTCGGTGATGATGGTATTGGGAATACCGAACCGGCAAATGATGTTCGAATGAACAAAGTCGACCACAGCTTTCTTGGTTACCGACTTGAATGTCGCCGCTTCCACCCACTTAGTAAAATAGTCAATGGCGACCAAAATGAATCTATGCCCATTCGATGCCTTTGGTTCTATCGGGCCAATGACATCCATTCCCCATGCTACGAAAGGCCAAGGAGCGGACATTGTGTGGAGCTCTAAGGGAGGTGAATGTATCAGGTCGCCGTGCACTTGACATTGGTGGCATTTCCGCACGAACCCTATGCAATCTCGCTCCATGGTGAGCCAAAAGTAACCTGCTCTTAAGATCTTCTTGGCTAACACATAGCCATTCATGTGTGGCCCACAGATTCCAGAATGTACCTCGTTGAGAATTCTTGAGGCTTCTTGTGCGTCCACAGATTCCAGAATGCACCTCGTTCAGAATCTCCAAGCACTAGTAGTTCTTTGATGTCCATGTCTATCGCCATGCGTAGACCCATGATGCAAGCTTCATATTCTGCAGTGTTATTGGTACACCAGAAACGAAGTTGCGCAGCCGCCGGATAATAGTGACCTGTCGGGGATATGAGAACAGCCCCAATACCATCGCCCTTGGAGTTAGAGGCCCCATCAAAATAGAGCTTCCAATAATGATCATCTTCAGAAGGCAACTCCTCAATTGTGCCTACCTCTTCATCAGGAAAGTATGTCTTAAGAGGTTCATACTCATCATCCACTGGATTTTCGGCCAAATGATCAGCCAAATCCTGGGCTTTCATTGCAGTTCTGGTGACATAAACTATATCGAACTCTGTGAGTAACATTTGCCACTTGGCAAGCCTTCCTATTGGCATAGGCTTTGAAAAAATGTACTTTAGTGGATCCATCCGGGATATGAGGTAAGTAGTGTATGACAACAAATAATGCCTCAGCTTCTGTGCTACCCATGTGAGGGCACAACATGTTCTTTCCAGCAAAGTGTACTTGACCTCGTAATCCGTGAACTTCTTGCTCATGTAGTAGATTGCCTGTTCTTTTTTCCCTGTGGCGTCATGTTGCCCCAGTATGCAACCAAATGAATTGTCCATCACCGACAGATAGAGGAACAAAGGTCGTCCTGGCTCCGGCGGGACAAACACTGGTGGATTTGACAGGTACTGCTTGATTTGGTCAAAGGCCGCTTGACATTCCTCAGTCCACTTAACTGCAGCATCTTTCTTTAGCAGCTTGAAGATTGGCTCACACGTGGTGGTGAGTTGAGCGATGAACCTACTGATGTAGTTCAATCTTTCGAGGAAACTCATAACTTCTTTCTTATTCTTTGGCGGAGGCAACTCTTGTATAGCCTTGATCTTTGAAGGATCCAATTCAATGCCCCGCCTGCTAACAATGAAACCCAACAACTTTCCAGCTGGAACACCGAACGCACATTTGGCCGGGTTCAACTTCAAATTGTACCTTCTGAGTCTTTCAAAGAATTTCCTGAGGTCTTTAACATGATCCTCTACCGTTCTTGATTTGATTATCACATCATCCACATACACCTCAATTTCTTTGTGTATCATATCATGGAAGACAGTTGTCATGGCTCTCATGTACGTTGCCCCAGCGTTCTTCAAGCCGAACGGCATGACCCTGTAACAAAAGGTTCCCCAGGGCGTGGTGAATGCTGTCTTCTCGGCGTCATCCTCATCCATCAGGATCTGGTGATATCCGGCATAGCAATCCACAAAAGATTGGATCTCGTGTTTAGCACAATTGTCTATGAGAATGTGAATATTAGGCAAAGGAAAATTATCCTTGGGACTGGCCTTGTTCAAATCTCAATAGTCAACACAAATTCTTGTATTCCCATCTTTCTTCGGCACCGGCACAACATTGGCCAACCAGGTGGAATACTGAATAGATTGTATCACCTTCGCAGATAGTTGCTTCATGATTTCCTCATGGATTTTCTTGCTCATTTCTGTCTGGAATTTCCTCCGTAGCTGCTTGACCGGAGGGAAACCATGATTAATTGGCAACTTATGAACCACCAAATCTGTGCTCAAACCGGGCATGTCATCATATGACCAAGCAAACACGTCTCTATAGTCAAACAAGACTTGGACTATGTCATTTTTCACTTTTGGCATAGCGTGCATGCTTATCTTGGTTTCCTTAACATCGTCAGGGGTTCCCAAATTTATATTTTCCGTGTCATCTAGATCGGGCTTAGGCTTGTTCTCAAACTGTTCTAATTCCCCGTTTATTTCAACCTCAGCTCCCTCCTCATCATATTCTTTCTCAAACATTTCTTCGGTATCAGTTCCTTCCATGTCATCTACCTCCTCAACTGTTACTTCATAATCACTCTACCCACCAACTTGTATTTCCTCAATTTTTGGTTGATTCATTGAGACCAAATAAAACTGTGTGTTTAGATCAGGGCGTGATTTCAGCATGCATGTCATGTTATTGAGGCCATTAGAAACATAGCTACAGAAAGAAATAAGAAATAAAAATCAGGAAAGTAAAGAGATAGAATAAGGAGACAAGAACATGTCTTGCTTTTCATTGAATTTGAAAGATAAAAGGGTTTGACATCATAATGAGCAAAATAAATACACTTGGATTACAACCCTTAGAATAACCAAGTATACAGAAAGGATAACAAAAACTTGCTACCAATAGCCCCTCCTAGTGGGGAGAGGCATGGATTCCCAGTTGTTCAGCTTCACATCAGGGCCAATGTCCTGGATTTCTGCATTGCTAGATCCTTCGCCAGTTTGCACCATGTTGATGCCAAAGACGTGCCTCAGATCGGCCAGGAGCTTCTTCTGTTCTTCAGTCTCCTCAGCATTCTTGGAAATAGACTTGCCCCCGTTGGACCTCGTGAAAGACTGAGCGAGGCAAGGGACAGGCTTCTCAAGGGACCATTCTTGTTTCTTCATCTTCCTAGCTCTTGCTCTGTCTGCAGCTGTGGGCTTGTATCCCAGACCCCAGGTACCTCGAACGCCAAGTGGATTAATTGGATACGACATTCCTTGGAGTGATGCCCCGAGACCTTTTCCTGGTTGAAAACCGTGCTTCAACATTTCTGTAGCCATCATGACTGCCGCTTTTGACAATCTTGCTTGGGGCAAAGGTTTGCCTTCAGAAACCTCTTCCACATTGACTGCTTCAAAGGCTTGGTACATCAGAGTTGGGCTATCATTGGTGACCTCGATAACTGGAATAGATGGGTCCTTATAGATTGACAGATCTCCATCTCCGTGTACCATGATCATCTCACGGTTCCACTCAAACTTCACAGTCTGGTGCAAAGTTGACGGTACCGCGCCCGCCATATGAATCCAGGGCCTTCCCAACAGTAGATTGTAAGACGAATCCATATCGAGGACTTGGAAATCAATAGGAAAGTCCACATGCCCAATTGTCAATGTCAGCTCGATCTCACCAATTGACTGTCTTTTTTCTCCATCAAAAGCATGGATACTCATAGTATTGGTTCGAATTCTATCCACGTTGATTTTCAATCTTTTCAAAGTAGACAATGGACAAATGTTCAGACCAGACCCACCATCAACCAGCACTCTCGTGACGTAAGAGTTGTCACACTTAACAGTCAGATGCAGAGCTTTGTTGTGGCCTGTGCCTTCCATAGGCAATTCTTCATCAGTGAAAGTGATCCTGTTGACTTCAAAGATACGAGCAGCAACAGCCTCCAAGTTACCAACAGTCATTTTATCAGATACATGAGCTTCGTTCAGGATTTTCAAAAGAGCATGACGGTGCGTCTCAGAATGCATCAGCAGGGATAACAAAGAAATTTGAGCAGGGGTCTTCCTCAGCTGCTCCACAATAGAGTAATCTTGCACTTTCATCTTCTTTAGAAACTCTTCTGCCTCTTTTTCAGTGACAGGCTCCTTGACGGGACCCTGACTTTCCCTAGCTTGCCTTGCTTTTCTTAATTCTTCTGGGGTAAAGCACCGCCCAGAACGAGTTAGACCGCCCACTTGTGTCGTTTCTGCTACAACCTCTTTTCCCATGTACGTTACCACTGCCTGGACATAGTTCCACGGGACAGCCTTGCTATCTGTCACATGGAACTGGGATGCCCTCTTTATGACAATGGGCTCGCGCATTATGTTCAAATCATCTTCCCGGGGTGCATTTTTTATAACCAACTTCGGTTTGGTAGCAGAATCTGCTTCCCCTTCCTTTCTGATGGCCCTTGAGATCACCAACTTTGGCTTCTCAGTCACCCTTTCCCCTTCCTCAACAGCTCGTTTCAATGTTAACACGGGCTTATCCAACTGGACAGATGGCTTTGTTCCTCCGGACACCACAACAGGATTTGTCTTTGAAGTGATATGTATCTTTTCCACCCCAATTGTTATTGCATCGACTGACACTATTGGCCTTGCAGATTCGCTTTCAAATCCCCCTGTGCATGCATATACCATGTGTACATCATGGACTGGCAGAGGATTGCGATTAATGTTTGGCGTTTCTGCATCTTCAATCACGATTTGGTTGTTGTCAATCAGATCCTGCACCACTCTCTTGAGATAATAGCAATCTTCTGTATCGTGCCCTGGTGCGCCCGAGTGGTAATCACAATGCTGAGAGTGGTCCACTTTGCCAGTAGGATTCATGTTTCCTTGAATTGGCTTTATCATGTTCAAGGCCCGCAGTTTCTCAAAGATACTGGTGTAGGATTCTCCAATGGGTGTGAATTCCCTCTTCTTCTCTTCTCGAGCCTTCTTGAATTCAGCTCTCAGATGAAAGCCTGCCGGACCTCTTGGTCGGTAAGTAGGGTTAGGTGGAGCCTGATAGTGATTATGCGGAGCTTGGTGAATGGGATATGTAGGCTGTGGGGCTGGTGCGCACCATTGCGGATAAGATGTTGGGGCATATGGCTGCGCGGCGTGTACAGAGTATTGGGGTGGAGGTATGGAGTATTGTGCATTTTGTAGTGGGTAATAGTGTTGTAAATAGGGTGTTTGTGGAGCTTGGTATGCATTAGCTTGACTGTACCGCTCATCATTCCACCTTCGTGGACCCGACCCTACCATGGCCGCATCTTCTTTCTTCTTCTTACCGAACCCTGCCGCCCCTGTCTGCACAGCCTGTGTGGTCGCCTTTACTGCAGTCTGGCTCACAATCTTGCCAGCTTTGACTCCTCTCTCAATCATTTCTCCCATCTTGACGACTTCACTAAACGGTTTCCCAAAGGCGGCGATCAATGAACCATAGAACGCCTCATCCTGCGCCTCAATGAACAAACGGACCATGTCATCGTCCGGGATTGCGGGGCTCACTCGAGCGGCCTGCTCGCGCCATCTGAAGGCGTACTCCCTAAAGCTTTCGCTTGGCTTCTTTTTTATCGCATCCAAAGAGGATCGATCTGGCAAAACTTCAATGTGGTACTTGTACTGGTCGTAGAATGCCTGTGCCATATCCTCAAATGACAACCATTAAGTTAAGTCCTGCCTCATGAACCATTCGGCAGCTGCGCCCCCCAAGCTTTCAGAAAAGTAGGCTATCAACAGTTTGTCTTTCTTGACCCCTCTCATTTTGTTGCAGTAGGTTTTCATATGAACCCTTGGATCTCCTTGCCCGGTGTATAGATCGAACTTTGGCATTATGAACCCATCTGGCAATTGCAATTCAGGGTAGGGGCAAAGATCCTTGAAAGAGATGTCAGTATGATCTCCATATCCTTGAATGACCTTACTGCTTGTTCTAGGCCCTTCATCTTTCTCAGAACCTCGCTCTCATGAAGCTTTCCTGATCGATCAACCTCAACTTGAGACTCGCGATGGAACTCTTGATCATATGAGTCACTGCGTCGGAAATTGGGTTCATGGTGCTGATCATAATGATGATCCCCAGCCTGGAGATGTGGTTCGCTGTTGAACCTAACCATAGCAGGCCTAGCTGGGCCCCGAAAAATTAGAACCTGTGGGAGAGGTGGGCCATACTGCCCCTGTGGCGGAGGTGGACCATACTGTCCCTGTGGTGGGGGTGGACCATACTGCCCATGTGTTGGATGTTGTCCATACTGCCCCTGAGGTGGAGGTGGTGGGGGCGGCGCATGAGGGCGCACTTCAGCTTCTTTTGTTGGACCATGACTAGTGCCAAAACCAGGGGGATAGGTCGGATCCTCGACCGCCGTAGATGTGCCTGGGGCTCACTGGCTAACTGTTGGCATAAGCCCATCTAGGAGGTTTGGCATGGGAGGAGGTGCCCGTCCCGTGGTTATCGCATGATGCATGTCTACCAGGAATTGCTTCAGAATCAGGGCCTCTTCTGTCGTCCTATCATTTTCTTCAGAACTGGCATCGGATTTGTCTCCTTCAGTGGCCATGTTACCAAATGGAATTTCAAGTCCCTTTGAGTTAGTTGTGTGAGAGTGGGGGTAATGCCAGGGCGCTGCACTAAATCACTGGTAATCTAGTCTTGTCTGCAAACAAAACAGGTTAGGAAACACGATATTTATGAGCCAAGCACGCCTACAAGCCTAAAGTCGTCATGCATCATCCCGAATCAAGACAAAGCGGGTCCTCTCTTTTCTTTCTTTTTTTTTTGCTTTCTCCTTTTTCCTCTCTTTTCTTTCGCTCTTTTTTTCTCTTTTTTTTTTTTTTTTTTAATCATATATCTTTCAAATGTAAGATGGGTCCAAATTCAAATTGAAAAAGGAAGAAAATGCATTTAAGATAATAAAGAGACACAATTTTGGGTTTTCTAATTTCTTTTCATAAATACCGAAACAGTACAATATAAAAAGCCCGCTGACAACATGGGGCAATAATAGTACTCCTACAAATTAAAATAAATAAACTAGACCGACTGTTCGAAAATAGAAATACCAATACATAATAAAAGCTACAATCTGTCCAAGATGCTAAATGACAAACAAAAGGCAATGAGCTGCATCATCTCGGACTGGCATATATCTGCTAAGGTGATCCGGGCCCTGCCTCATCTGGCTCCTCTGGATCTTACTCAAATGGCTCGTCGAGATCTTCCTCTGGTGGCTCCTCGGGATCTGCTGGTGGGCCTTCCACCAAGGTGCGGCGCAATCCAGCCAAATTTTCTGCGACTCTGGTGACGAAGGGAAGCACATGTGGAAGTAGGTCCTCCGCGGGCAACCTCCTATAGTCACTGATAGCCTGTGCAACATATACAGCAGAGTCATAAACCTGCCGATAAACTACACTGATAGTCTGTCCTGCAGCCTGTATATCCTGAAGTCGGCTCTGTGCTAGCTCCCTGAGCTGCTCTCCCTGCTCCAGTGCCCTGTCGAGTCGAGCTCGAGCATCCATGGCATCCCGACGATGATAATCCTCCCTTCTCCTGCTCTCCACCAAAGCTGTCCTGTCGGCATCCCGCTCTGTCAATGCCTCAAAGTGCATAACACGGAGCCGTCTAACTGTGTCTAGGTGCTGATGCACGAGACCCTCACTCTCAACCAAAGCAGCTCGAGCGGCATCCCTCTCAGAACGAAGACGGTAGACTAGACCCGCATATCTCTCCTCAGTCTCTACCCTATGCATCTCTATCTTCATGTCAATCCTGAGTGCCTCATCATACGGTCCCTTGACCGTTTTCGCTGGCATAGCTACCAAAGCAGGCTGTCGGCCGAACCAGAAAACATACTCGGGAGTGACCTCGCCTCTGAATCGGTCTATAACCTGTGTGCTGGAGGTCAAAGGTCTCATATTATCCCAAATAGAGAACCACTGAGTGTGCCTGGGAAACTCACCGCTAATATGCTCAAAGCGATACTCTTCCACGGCCTCTACCCTAGGTACACCCTGAACGCGCCCAAGCTGTCGGAGCACCCGCGTAGGGCAATAAGGCTCGGCTCCCTTATGACCCATCAATACTAGAAATGGACGGTCCATACTGCCATATATTCCCTCTTTCGAGGGGTACCAACTAACCTGCCACCGGATATTCTCCAGAGCTCGCTCGCTCAAGTACTTTGCCCACCCATCAAAGCTCTCAGGTAGAGCAAGATGTCGAGCACGATAATAATGAGTGTTCAAATGGCATTTAGGCGGATCGGGTAGTGGAGTAGGGTCAGAACGGCCAAACAAGTGCTCAACGAACCATACTTGCAACAACAAGTTGCAACCCTCGAAAAATCGGGCCCCTTTCTCTTTGCATCGAGTCAAAGCACGATAAATACTGCCCAAGATCATCGGCACAACAGTAGAGTCTCGAACTCCCCCGAATAGAGCTCTCATGATCTAAGAGGTGTGGATAGAGATTTGTCCATTCTCCATCGGGAAGACCATGAGGCCAAGGAAGCGAAAATGAAAGCTCTTTCCCTAAGGTTATTCCATTGGTCATGGCTCAACATAGTGATGAATTCCGGCCGATGCTCTGTGTAACCATCTCCCCGCCCATAAAGAGCATAAAGATACTCCAGACTGACCCAAACCTGAGGCCAAACTCACTAACTGTGTATCAGAGCGCAGACTCATGTCCCGTAACAACTCCTCGACTCTCACAAAGCGAGGTGCTATGCACTTCTTTGTCCTAAACACTGCATTAGTCAAACCCGAGATCTCTTCTAAAGTAGGAGTCATCTCAATATCACCAAACACAAAGGTATTTTGACTCGGTTCCCAATACCGAATCAAAGCATTTACTAGTTCCCGGCGTGGGGCAAACTTAGGGTTAAGAAAATGTGTCATTTCCCCAATTCTCGCATTCACAACCCCTTTCTGCTTTTCGCTCAAGTGGTACCACCAATCTCTCAACAATGGAGGACATTTATCGACCATCTTAATAGGCGGTGGAGTAGATCCCTCAGGAAACTTCCTTTTTCCTACTCTAGATGATGATGCAGCCATGATACCTATTTTATTAAAAATGAAGGATTAGGGCCGAGAAAACTTTGGACAAAATTTGTAAAACGACATTAAAATGGACAAGCCGACTCAAACGAAATTTTTATATGATTGACTAGGCTAGACAAATAGAAACAAAACTTGTCAATGTTTTACAAAACAAAATGGCTCTACTTTGATTTTTGAACAAAATTTGACATGACAACGACACCAAAATTTGACTATTGACATTAAAACGGACAAGCCGACTCAAATAAAATATTTACATGATTCGAGTAGCCTAGACAAACAAAACTTGTCAGTGTTTTACAAAACAAGACGACTCTATTTTGATTTTTTTTTTAATTTTTCTAACTTTTGGACAAAATTTGACATGACAACGTCACCAAAATTTGACTATTGACGTTGTTTTTCTTTTTTCACAAAATTGGCCATTATAACGACGTGAAATTGGCTTTAAAATCTTTGCCGACAACGGGAAAAGAACAATTGACACGCTAATATTTTAAAAATCTGAAATTGCCCCTCTTAACAAAGTCTCTTCTCTCTCTTTTTTTTTCCTTCATTTTTTCTTTTTTTTTCTTTTCATTTTTCCAAACTAACCCGCTTTCCCTCGATAAACGGTCAGCATAACGGCCTCCCTAGATGCAAAACAGAAGATGCCACTATTGTCTTTCTGGGGTGTGGGCCCCATCTAGACTCTAAAGGGTCAGCCTAGACAAGTGCGGTACCGGTATACCGCACCTCACTAAGTCTAATGACATGCAAATAAATCGGCCTAGATAAAAGCACAGGTTCAACTCTAGGTGATTCAATGGGTTCATGTTCTATAGTTTCTGGAAATTTGGAAGTGCCTCGGGGGTACCGCTCGACAACGTCTAACGACCTAACCCAACGCACCTCCTCCTAAAAAAGGGTTAACTTTTTGTGTCCTGAGACACGACAGAAATTCCAGACGCCGAAGCGAGACTGGCGTGCATGTGTGCAGTGTTCCAGAAGACTCAGAGGTGTATGAGAGAAGACAGTTGTGTATATACAGTTCAAACATATCAAAGCAGTAACATTCAAGACAGCATGTACAAACAATATTTAAAAGCCGAAAGCGACAAAGTATAAAGCCTGAGATTCTCAGTTTTCACTTTTTCCCCAGCAGAGTCGCCAAGGCTGTCACACCCCTTTTTTCCGCGCGCCCGCTTTTGGGAGGGCGTTTCGGGTTTAGGAAAGCGCTTATGGGATTTTTATGATTATTTGGCGCTATCCCGAGTTAGGGTTTCCATTTAAGGAAGTGACGGTGTTTCAAGGTACGAATTGTTTATTTAAAATTCGGAGTCGCCACTTGACAAGTTTAAGGTGTGCCAAGTCACCCAAAAGGGTACCTTGGAACACCTATGACTCGTTAGTGGTCTGCGTTAGAGTTCCGGATAAGGATCTCGGTTGACTCTCGGGAAGGGGTTAGGCACCCTCGAGTCCTGTGTCGAGCACAGTTGCTTTTATTGATGCATTCCGGCTATATGAAATATTTATTGTACATGCCTTTATTTTCCTTCGCTACGCTTTGATTTATTATTTTTTTTTTTAATTTTTTGTTTCGGTGACTCGGCCGAATATTTTCGCGCAGGCACTTCACCCGTTCGAAACCTTATCAACCTTGATTTGAGTCAATTTTTGCATTTTTATTTATTTTGGTCAAAACTTGAATTTACAATTCAGCTTGATTCTGATTATATGTATTGCATTTATTTTCGATACATTTTTTCTTTATTTACGTACGGCTTGATTCAATATTTACAAATATAATTTATTTAAAACCGGATATGGTCGCGCAGGCACTTCACCCGTTCGAGATCTTCCGATTTAGATAAATTACACTCAAATGACTTGTTAGTTAGAGAAGTGAATGTTATGTGTTAATATGGCTATCTAATTTTTTTTAAAAGAATATATTTGTAGACATATATTGTTCTTAAAAGGAATGTTTAAATTCAGGCCACATATGCAAAGAATGGGGCTAAAGCCCATTTCTTACTTACTGCCCTTTTTAAAAAAAAAAAATAAATTTGCACATATAGCCTTGTTCTTTTACCCTTTAATTAGAATAACCATTTTTCTAAGAGATAACTTGAAATAGGGTCGGATTTGCAAATCTGGGGTTCTTTTTCGTGAAACATTTGGGGCTTTTAAACGAGGCAGTTTGATTTCCATGATTATTGCGCATACGGACTATTTGTCTATTTGTTTCAAGATCTGGCCATATTTTCAATAATGCGTAAATTCAATTTTCTACACAACCTTGCTCATTTTCTAACATTTTATGCTTTCATGACAACTTATGAAACACCTCTTTTAAAATGTATAAGCAACAATGTTACTGTTGTTGCTTCAAAATGCATTTGCACAAACAGTCACTATTTCGCTTAGGAGTCAGATATGTACCAGGGTTATATAACAGTGTCATTTGCGCAAATTTTCAGTTTTAAGCATGATTCACAAACGGTCAACTTATCAAAACATTCATCAGAAATTTATGCATACGTAAACAACTTAAAACAAAGTTTAAATCACTATTTCCATACATCAAACATGGCTAGCTATTACATAAAATAAACAAGAAAGTGAAGATTTACCTAGTGTAGATAAACTTCCAACCAAGGAAGCTAAGGCCCACTCCAACAGCCCAAAGCAAAGACAAGCAGCAACAACAGCCACAAGCAAACACACCCTTTGAAATAATAGCCTAAACCCAAACCATTCCTTGCTATTCCCCTTTTTCTTTAAGTATTTTTCTTGCTATTTTTTTGTTTACTATCAGATCTATTTCTTGAAGGTAGTTGAGAGAGTAAATGACAGCTTTCAATGAGTATATGGCTGCCTTAAATGAGAGAGTTAATACTCTCTTTTATAGGGAAAAAGGCTAGCTGTTGGGTACAACAAAAGGGGGTCCAAAGCCCAAAATTTCTCTCACTTTTTCCAAAACTTCAGACAAGCATGCCAAGCCATAAATGCAAAAATTGGATTTTAACTAAAAATGACATTTGGCATGGGAAGAGTCCTTCTTTTGCCAGAATTTTATGCCCTTTTATAGCCTACTAAATCTGCCCTCATTAATGAGGGAGATTTTTGTTGACTCCTCCAAATTCAAATCTCCCTCTTTCCATATATTTAAGATTTTGCCTTGAAGGCCTATACTACCTAAAATTCCGTCCTTATCTAAGTCTAAAACATAAATCCAAATGACCCCTGAACTTCTACTTCTTAACCAAACAGACTCAACTTAGAAGCTCCCACATACTAATTTAAAGACTAAGCTAAAATGGACCTTAACTTCACAAACTCACAAACTTACTGAAACTGAACAAATCTCAGACCAAAGTAGACTTTTACAGATCACTTGAAACTTAAGCAATTCAACAAACAAGCTCCTAAACAAGTTCACACATACAAACAGCCTACTACCTTATACAGATTCCATGCTCCCTTTGAACTGAGATCGCACTTGGTCTAAAATACATCAAGGGAGAGTTTGTGCTACACAAAACAAGTTTATGCAAGCCACGACACTTTAAACCTAAATAACAGGGAATGTGCAATCTTAAGCAAACGAGATAAGTCCAGTTTCCTACTTCAATTCAACAATTCAAACCAATTACATTATCAGTGAATCGAGTAAAGAAATCTTCAACTTGTCATAATCAAACTATATTCATAAAGCAGCAGCCAATGGTTCAAGCTAATGGACATCTATACTTTACGTGTTTTCACACAAAGCGAACCAGTAAGGACTGAAATGCATGCTTAATTTTAACCAAACTTAAGTAAATCATGCTTTACATCATGCTTCCAACAACGTAGCATACCAAAACAATCTCAGAATATTGCTATGTTATTAATAAAGAGAACTAACATGTATATTCAACGGTTTACATGATACGACTAAGCAAAGCATGGAAACACTAAACATGGCGCTTAATTAACAGGGGAAACAAAAGAAAAGAACTCGAAGTTTCTATCTAGCCCGTGTCAAAGCCATTTACATTACCAAAGCTAAATCAAGTCATTGACCAGGCTGTTGCATTACCTACGCCGCGCTAAACCATCGTCATCGTCTCGTCATTGCTTCAACGCCATCACAGCAGCATCACCACACCAACTTTGTTGTTTAATACCCAAACAAACAGCCCCATCGACGCCAAATCCGTTAACGAGCAGCGACAATACCCCTCCCAAAGAATTCATCACAACCCCTTCCACCCCCACGCAAACCAACACAGCCCCAGAAAAGAGAGAAAATTGTCGGAGCGCCGACTTTCAAAGCCCGATCTACACCAAACGGTTGCGAATTTGAAGAAGATAGTTGCGGAAACGGAATCAGGAGGCCAAAAGCTTTGGAATGGTGTACTTTTTGTATTTTTCCGGCCACCGGAGGTGGTGGCCGGCGGCGGCCGATCGGCGGGGCAACGGTGGCTATACGGTGGGGCGATTTCCGGTGGTGTGAGGGAATTTTTGGCAAGAGTTTCCCCCTTTGAGTGTTTTATGTCCAAAAATGGCAAAGGAAAATGCTTATATATCTAGGCTTTGGGCCGGGTCAGAGGGAAATGGGCTCGCGGATATGGGCTGATTTCTTTTGATTAATAACCAATAGCCTATATTGCTAATTAAGATACAACCAACACGAAATATTAATCAATTACTAGGTAAAGGCATAATAACACATAAAATGTCGTATTGAAACTAAACACACATAATTCTATTTTTTTTTTAATTTTCTGGTATTTTTATCTAATAAATTAAATTGAAACGGCTAAATGGAGGCGAGAATCTAGCAAAAGAATCACACAATAATTAAAACAACTATTGTACGTATTTTGGTATTTAGGTGCCAAAATTGGGTGATTACACCCCTAAGCAATTAAATATATGTCACCTAGTTCAACACTCTTAATTCTTTTATTGTCTCATCAAGATACTAGTTAACTTAGCCCCCAACTTTATACAAAATCTCATTTATTTCTCGATAACCGTATAACTGTCCGGTCGGGTTGGCAGTTGGCCAGACTAGCCCAAGATTGATCATGCCATTCAACAACCTTTCAATTGTTGTCGGCGTCAACTTGAACCCTTCTTCTAAACTCGTAGGTATATAATCCATTATTGGTACATTCTTGATGAGTGGTATATAATCCATTATTGGTACATTCCCGATGAGGATTGAAGGGTGTTTTCATAAACTTCTTTCACCTTAGAACTACATAATAATATTTTTTGGAAAATTGTACCAAGAATAAAGAAGTTGCGGATTTAGCTCTCTATGTTATTTATAAAGTAGAGATAATAAATCATATTTTAACACTTGATCTAATTAAGGACGCTGAGATGAGAATGAATGAAAGATTATGTGAGATTTATTGAGTAACATAAAACACAAATTCTTCGAAACACAAAGAAATATTTACACAAAGTACTTTAAGAAGGTTCAAAATATGCTTATAACTTTAAAGGACGCTGAGATGAGAATGAATGAAAGTTTATGTGAGATTTATTAATAAATATAAAACACAAAATCTTCTAAACACAAAGAAATATTTACACAAAGTACTTTAAGAAAGTGCCTAATATGCTTATAGCTTTAACGATTTATTCTTGATTAATCAGTATCGAAATAAATTATAAATAGTTAGTACCGAAATAAATTAGAGAAATTTTTGCAACTCAATTTCCCCTCACAATGGCCTAGTCCACTGGTCAGTGGCGGAGCCACATGGAGGCAACGGTGGTCAGGAGATCACCCTTCGCCCGAAATTAAAACTATACTGTGCACATGATTTAAATTTAATTATTTATGACTAACTAAATATTATATTTTGAATACCCTTGATACAACTAATAGTACAAGCCTAGTGACGCATGGTGGTCGAATTTAGCTAAACAACCTAGGATCAAATCTCAACTTATACATTTTCAATAAAGATTTTTTCTTTCTTTGAAGTTTGAACACCCTTAAAAAAATTTCTGGCTACGCCACTGCCACTGGTTGCAACTAGGAGATTCTAATTTAGCTTACTTTTTTGCCATTTCGAAAAATAGATGCTCTTATAATCATATCAGTAGTCTGACCAACAGTCAAGGTCTGATACTAAAACAGGAACATGAGGTGAAAGATGAAATAGCATACTTTTACAAGTGACTCTTGGGATTAGCTACAAAAAGCTTACCTGCTATAAATCCTGTCATTGTAAAAGATGGACCGGTTTTAGCTCAAAGTTAACAGAGGGAGTTGATCAAACATGTCACTGTAATCACCTAATTTTGGCACAAAATATAAAATTACGTAAAATAGTTGTTTTAATTATTGCGTAGTTTTTTGCTAGATTTTAGCCTTTATGTAGCCGTGTTAATTTAATTTATTAGATAAAAAATACTAAGAAATTACAGAAAAAAATAGAATCATGTGTGGTTAATGTCAATGCGACATTTTATGTATTAGCATGCTTTTACTTAGTAATTGATCATTATTTGGCGTTGATTTTTGTGTGATTGACAATATGGGTTAATGGTTATTGATCAAAATCAGTCCATGTCCTCCAGCCCATTCCAATCCTGACCCAGCCCATAACTTGTATATATAAGAAATTTTCTTTGCTTTTTTAAGTCATTTTGCCAATTCCATCAGAATAACCAAAAACCCTTACCTATTTTCGGCAATCGCCCCACCCTTCTCCGCCGGTGCTCCGCCGTCGTCCACCTTACTCCGGCCACAAATCTCACATCACCAATCTCGCCTTGACCCTCTCTCTCAATTTATGGGTTCAATTTCTCCCAATACTCAATGGTTTGGCGTGGATCGGACATTTAAAAATGGTTGACACCATTTTTCGGCAACTACTCACTATCTTCCGGCAAGTCTTATCCATTCTTGTTTCTTTCGGCCTTTATGTCCTTGTCTCTTCCTTTTCTAGTGGAAAATGATTCTTTTAGGGTCATTTTCGGCTAGAAAAATTGAGAGATGGGGATTTGCCTAGTCGTATGATGGTATAGCTACTGTGATGGTGTGTGTGGTGACAGGAAGTGAGGCCATGTTCAAGGCTGTGATAGTGGGACAATGGTGATGATTAAGCGATGATACAGTGGTAATGGCGATGTCGACACTGTGGGATTATAGGGCTGTGGTATGATGATGCTAATGGCGTCGAGCAGGGGATGCTATAACAGTTTTCTTTTGTTGTGAGACTATGACGATGTTTCTGGATTGAGGTCTGATTTATGACAGTGGCGTAGGGGCTGCGGTTTTTGTTTTGGTTTTGGTTTGAACTCGGTATATATTGGATTTTGGCATTGTTTCAGTGGTGTTGATCGCTATCAGAATTGGGGAAATGTGATGACACTATTGGAGAAAATAGTGAGGCTGCGACATTGTTTGGTTGCGACGCAGCAGCTGTGACAATAGTGCAACGATGGGATATTGCGTGGGTAAGGAAGTTGGTGATCCGAGGGATGTAGTGGTGCTGGAAACAAGCAGTCATTGTGATCGCTTTGAGCGATGAAACAATGCAGCAGGGGTGATCGGGCAGTGGTTCGCTATGAAACTATTGTGGGGCTGTGTTGATGGCAATGATGGATCCTGAAGCAATGAGGTAGTGATGACTGGTATTCCAAGGGCTGTGAAGGCGACGTTGACGCAAGGGGTGTTTCAATGGCGTTGTTGACGCAGCAGTGAGGCGCTGGTGGCTGGGCAATGGCGAGGTAATGACACAGCAGTTGGTTAGCGTCAATGAGCTTGGCAACGTCGGGTTAGAAGTAGATTCCCAACTGTTTTCTTTACGTCCTTTACTGTTGTAGTTTAGCCACGATTAAATATCGAATATGAATTTCATGTGTAGATTGTTCGGAATAGCTATGTTCTCGTCCAAAGTGAAGTTTAGTTCGTGAATTGTGAAAAAGGTTATATATGCCATTGTGCCTGAGATAGTAGGATATGTTCATCTTTAAGTTTGAATGTGAAACCGTTAGCATTCATTTGTCTTTTCCTTGTCCGCTGACTTTGTTTGTTAGACATGAGGTCCTATGATTGTTTTCCATTGCTTCATTGTTAATTTGGTCGTAGTGATTAATCAGTAAAGTGAGCATTCACTTTGAGAATGTCTGATCGGTGTGAATGTATTGTTTTCAAGTTTGTTAACTCTTCATTTGTTCACTGCCAATCTAAGCTCACATGTTGAATGTCCCACTGTTTGCCTCATATAAGTGTGAAGTTAATGTGAATTTGTCTTCTAGTTAAGCTTAACTCGGTTAAATCCCGTTTTAGGTGTATAGCTTAGTATAGAATCGGTTATTGTTTAGTATGGTAAAAGCATGCTCTAGCTGGTTGTTTAGCTCTTGTCTGAAAAATGCAGGTAAGTAAGCCAGTGATCGGTTCTTTCTTTGGTTTGGAGTCAATGTATATAGGCGTTGTCCAGTGTATTTTGTTTGTTTGGTTTAAAGGACTATTTTGGTTTGATTGTTGAGTCTTGGGGTGGAGACTAAGCTTAAGTCTGAAGTAGGACCATTTGAATGCAAAGTCAGTTTGTCACTTAGTTAAAAGCAAGTCAAAAGTTGAAAAAGAGAAGGTACAAGTAGCAGCACATTTGAAGGCTTTATGCCTATTTGTCCAAGTCTTTTAGCAGGCCTAGACTAATTTTCAGAAAGTGAAAAACACAGGCACATGGGGTTGTCTTTCACCAAGTTTTTACCCCCATCCCTTAGCCTATTTAGCCTTTTTCCTTTCTTCATTTTGAGGCAGATCTGAGACACGAAAATAGGCTGAAACACACACAGACTACTCACGAGAACACATAGAAGGATCTGAAAAGAGAGGACAGATCTGAAATACTCCCTTTCTCTTATAAAAAGTCAGATCTGTGAGAGCAAAAATACTAGAGTCTTGGTAGAGAGAAATGGTTTAGAAAGCTGAAAGAAAGAGAGAAAGGCAAGAAAGATAGTTGTGTGCTAGTTAAAGGTTAAAATAGGCTGTTTGGGTGGCTGTCACCTTGCTGTCTTGCTGGTGGTGTTCTTGGTTTTAGCTCTGGTCATTCCTTGGCTGCTTTGGAAGGCTTCGCCATTAGGTAATTTTCCAGCTTTGTATGTACTGTTTTGCTATGAAGACGACATGAAAAACAGCCTGTTAAGGCCCCCCTTTTACAGTTTGTGTATGAGTTTATCATTGTGAGTTTGTCAGCTTCTTTACCATGAAAATTGCATACTAATTCTTTGAAGTTGTTTTGTTTCCTTTTCTTAACATACAATTTGATTAGATAAATTTAAGACTTAAACTGAACTTGTAAATGGAATCGAGAATAATTTTAACAACTTGAACTTGCAAACTTGGCCAAATATGTAGAGAAAGTAAGGCCCGATGTGGAAACTGAGAAAGAAAACAGAATCCGCTTTTTGAGATTTTCCAAGTTATTCCAGTTTCGGATTGGTTCTTAGGTTAAAGGCCATGAGTTCAAAATCAGTCCACAATAAGGCTATGAGTTCAAAATCAGTCCATAATAATACTTTTACGTCACTTATATATGTTCTGCATGATGTGTTATGTATGCTAAGGGCTGTTATGGTGGATGAATGTCTTGGTCTATTTTACATGTTTGGATGTGTTAGACGTAGGCAAACCTAGGCTCCAAAAGTAATTCTAAAAGAGGCCATGTTTCAAGAATTGAAGATTAGTGAGAACTTTGACCAAAAAAAAAAAAAAAAAGAGAGGAAACGTGCCAATTTGGATTCAGGCGATGCAGTAGCTTGCCTAATGGCATTGAAATTATGCACTTGGTTTAACTTGCAAATTCAAGTAAATAAAATTAGGCAAACTCGGCGTAGTGAAAGTTAGCTATACAACTAAATGAATGAGCTAACAACAATTATAAAGAGAAGGCGTACGATCAAGCAAGTTTTAGGATGAAGCAAGTTTAAATAATATAAGTAATCGTTGACACTGGAACTCATATTAAGTCAAGAGATTTCGAATGGGTGAAGTACCTGCGCGATTTAATTGATTTAAGTCGAAAGATTTCGAACGAGTGAAGTTCTCGCGCGATTATATTCGATTGGAGTTTCAAACTACCAAACATTAAAAATTTAATAAATCAAAGCGTAACAAATCAAGGAAAAATATAATGAACAATTTCAAAGAGTCGAAATGCGTCAATAAAAGCAACTGTGCTTGGCACAGGACTCGAGGGTGCCTAACACCTTCCCGAGAGTCAACCGAGATCCTTATCCGAAACTCTGACGCAGACCATTTACGAGTCATAGGTGTTCTAGGTACACCACTTTGGTGACTTGGCACACCTTTAACTTGTCAAGTGGCGACTCCAAAAAATCTCTAATAATCTGTGTACCTATTACCACCTAGTCACAGAGCCTTTTTAAAACTATAAAGTAGTTTTTCTTTTTGAGTTGTAAAAAAGGGTCGTGACAGCTTGGCGACTCCGCTGGGGAGGAAAGTGAAAACTGAGAGTCTCAGGCTTTAAAATTTGTCGCTTTCGGCTTTTGAATATTGTTTGTATATGTTGCCTTGAATATTATTGTTGCCTTGAATATTACTGTCTTCTCTCGTACACCTCTGAGTCTTCTGGAACACTGCACACATGCACGCCAGTTTCGCTTCGGCGTCTGGAATTTCTGTCGTGTCTCAGGACACAAAAAGTTAACCCTTCTTAGGAGGAGGTGCGTTGGGTTAGGCCGTTAGACGTTGTCGACCGGTACCCCCGAGGCACTTCCGAATTGCCAGAAACTGTAGAACATGAACCCATTGAGTCACCTAGAGTTGAACCTATGCTTTTATCTAGGCCGATTTATTTGCATGTCATTAGACTTAGTGAGGTGCGGTACACCGGTACCGCACTCGTCTAGGCTGACTCCCTCGTGTCATAGTGGGGCCCATGTCCCGAAAGATACGTCATTGGGCATATTATGTGTTGCATTTGTTCTAGTCTAAGGGTTGTTATGTTGATCGATCACCGAGGGACGAGAGCCAAATTTTGGAAAAAAAAGAAGTGAAAATGATAGAAAAATTGGGTTTAGTCCCGTGTCTCGAAAAATTTTGTTTAGTTGTCCTTTTACGCCGTTATAACTACGAAAATTTTTCAAATTTTTTTAGTCTCATTTTACGTTCGGGCTTGGTCCCAAGTGTTAGAAAATAATGTGTCATAGTATTGTGTCGTTATAATGGCGAAATTTTGGGATCTTTTGTGTTGAGTTCATATTTTGAAATTAATTTGTCGGGGTTTTACGCCGTCATGATGGCCAATTTTAGAAATCAGTTTTGCGTCTAACTTGTGTAATATTTTGTGTCGTCCTAATTGCCAGATTTTGTAAATATCCTAAAGATTCTTTCTCGAATTAGATCAAAGAGTCTGTTTCAAACAAAAACAAAAACAAAAACAAAAAAATTGTGTCTGTCTTTGTGTTGTCGTAATGTTCGATTTTGGAGTCACCTTCCGGATAAGAAAATAGTTTGTTTCATAATATGTTCTTAAGTTCCGTTTCGAATCTCTGGTTGAGTCTTAAGTTTAAAAAAAAAAAAAAATTTGTTTATTTCAGGGTCCCACTTTATTTGTTTTGTTTAAGGTCAAGTCAGGGCGCATACGATAAATTGCAATTAGTTAAGTTGTATTTTGCGTTGATCTTGGTAGAAAAATTTGATTCCGCTAAAAAGGCGAGTCTCGTTATTTTCACCGTCCAGTGTACCCGCCCAATGTGTCAGTTTGTATATATCTTTGACTCGTGCATCATGTCAAGCACTTTTATTTCGAGTTTGCCTCGTGTCGTTTGTCTAAATTACGTTTGTTGAGTCAGAAAAGAGAAAAGGAAAAAATAAATATACTAATCATCCAAGTTCATCCTTGTGCTGATTATGTATCAGTTACAATTTTGTTCTAATTTTGATCAAGGCACATAAGCAATCTTTCGGGGATACGATCGGTACACCCGGCTTACGCCGTTAACCGTTTCGGGATGACGCATAACAACCCTAGGCTTGCAATATGTGCTTTCTTTTGTGCTAACCCGGTTTGTTTGCAATAGCTTTGGAATTTGGAGATTTGGTACAGAATTCTGGCATCGACCCATCCGTACAGAACTAAATCAAGCGGACCTGTGACTTCACCCGTAGCCATGCCATCTGATGGAGAGAGATCCGAGACCGGTGCTCAGGAACTCTTGGCACTGGAAAATGAGAGATTGACTGGGGAGGTTAATACTTTGAAACAACTCGTGGCCAACATGCATCACGCATTGACCACAGGACGGGCACCTCCTCCTATTCCAACCGACCTAGATGGGGTTGTGCCGACAGCGGTACAACGAGCACCGGGCACATCTACGGCAGTTGAGGATCCCACTTATCCTACTAGTCTTGCCCCTGTCCGTGGCGTAGCAAATGAAGTTGAAGTGCGTCCTCATGCACCACCTCCACCAGAGGGACAATATGGCCCACCACCAGCACAAGTTCCAGTTTTTCAGGGCCCAGCTAGGCCAGTCACGACCAGGTGCAACAATGACCCACATCTTCAAGTTGGGGACCAACACTATGATCCGCCTCATGAATCCAATTTCCGGCAAAGTGGTCCATATAATCAAGGTTTCCATCACGAGTCTCAAGTTGAGCTCGATCGGTTGGGAAAAATGGACGAGAGCGAGGTTTTGCGCAAAGTGAAGGGTTTAGAACAAGCTGTGAGAATTATGCAGGGATATGGAGATCATTTCAACACTTCTTTCAAGGATCTTTGCCCTTTCCCTGAATTGCAATTGCCAGAGGGATTCACGGTGCCAAAGTTCGATCTATACATTGGGCAAGGAGATCCAAGAGTTCATATGAAGACCTACTGCAACAAAATGAGAGGGGTCAAGAAAGACAAGCTGTTGATAGCCCACTTTTCCGAAAGCTTGGGGGGTGCAGCTGCTGAATGGTTCATGAGGCAGGATGTAACTAAATGGTTGGCATTTGATGACATGGCGCAGGCATTCTACGACCAGTACAAGTACCACATTGAAGTTTTGCCAGATCGATCCTCTTTGGATGCGATAAAAAAGAAGCCAAGTGAAAGCTTTAGGGAGTACGCCCTCAGATGGCGCGAGCAGGCCGCTCGAGTGAGCCCCGCAATACCGGACGACGACATGGTCCGTTTGTTCATCGAGGCGCAGGATGAGGCGTTCTATGGTGCATTGATCGCCGCCTTTGGGAAACCGTTTAGTGAAGCCGTCAAGATGGGAGAAATGATTGAAAGAGGAATCAAGGCAGGCAAGATTGTCAGCCAAACAGCTTTGCCAGCCCAGGAAGAAGCCTTGGGGAAGAAGAACCAAGATGATGTAGCCATGGTGGGTTCGGGTTCACAAAAGTGGAGCGAGGAAAGATACAATCAAACCCACTCATACCAAGCTCCACGAGTACACCCTCCACAACACTACTACACCCCACAAAATCCGCAGTATTCCGTCCCTCCACCCCAATACTTAATCCAAACAGCACAGCCATATGCTCCAATATCATCTTATCCGCAATGGCGTGCTCCAGCCCCACATCCTATATATCCCATTCACCAAGCTCCACATAACCAATTCCAGCCTCCACCGAACCTTCCCCACCGACCAAGAGGTCCTCCAGGCTTTCGCCCAAAGGTTGAGTATAAAAAGGTGTATCAAGTGAAAAAGAATGAGTTCACGCCAATTGGAGAATCGTATGCCGAACTTTTTCAGAAGTTGCAAGATTTGGACATACTGAAACCGATCAATAGAGGAATGCATCCTAGGGATAGGATTGACGACTCTCGTCAATGTGCTTACCATTCAGGTGCACCGGGGCATGACACTGAGGATTGCCATTTTCTCAAGAAGGATATCCAAGCTTTGATTGATAACGGTCGGATTCAAGTTGAGGGTTCAGATGTACCAGATGTCAACCAGAACTCATTGCCCGTCCATGATGATGTGTATATGGTGGGAATGGTGGGTGTAGAAGATTTGAGAGTTGAATCTGCAATGCCGATAATATCTGTTGGTGAGGTGTTAGTTAGGGCCAATAAAATGCTAGTGACAATGAACTGTGTTCCTGAGATTGTGCTTGGGGTGGCAGACAAAGTAAGGTTTGAAGAAATGAAGAGGATGAACAAGTCTCTCGAGAAACCAATTCCATTCATCAATCCCGAAGAAGTGAAGTCTACCCTGATGGAAGTGGACAAAATGAGGAAAAGCAGAAGATGTTGCCAGATTTAGGGAATCTCTTTGGTATCAGCATGGTACATCTTGGTGAAGGGCTCAACAATGCTTAACACAGGAAAACTAGCCCTGACTTGCAATTGAGTGATTGTGAAATGTTGTAGCTTGTTTTGCTAATCTTTCTATGTACTTGGTTATTTAAGGGTTGTAATCCAAGTGCATTACTTTGCTTATTTTGATGTTCAAACCCGTCTCTCTTTAATTCAATGAAAAGCGAGATCTTTCTCTCGTCTCGACATTATTTCTCTTATTTTCTTTCTTGGTCTTGTTTTCTTAGTATTCTGTCTTATGTTTTGTCGGCCTTAATAACATGACATGCGTGCGGAATTTACGTCTTGATCTAAACACGTGGTCTGACATTGTGAGCTATCTGAGTAGTAATGAGAGACAAAAGAAGGAGCGAAATAAGTTGGAAATTAATCTGTAGTTATCCGATAAGGGAGATCGGTGAGAAGTTCAACATCGTGCACGGTCGCTTCGACCGAAGTTGAAATACCAGTTTTGAGAACCATCAGTGAAGCAGAAGTCGATGACACGCATGGATCAGTCTAGAACAATTCTTTGAATCATTATTTGTGCGAGGCATTCTCGGGTCGGGATGACGAACGGCTTTCATTTTTTCTACCCAAATACTATGTCCTTTTGTCAGTCTTTTTTAAGCCTTGTTCTGTATTTTCTTTGGCCTACCCTCCCTTGGAATCAATTTGATGTGATTAAAGAAAAAGGAAAAAAAAAAAGAAAAAAAAAGAGAAAAATCAAAGAAAACAAAACAAAATCTACCTCAGTGGTAGAGCTACGTCTGACCTGATTCCTCTCAAAAGGATACGTAGGCAACCATTTGGGTGCGGTCATAACAGAGGAAAGTTCATTTTTCCCCTGTCTCATATTGATGCAAAATCTTGCCTCCAAGTTTGCGGCCAATGTCAAAAGAAATTCAAATCCCCAATGTACGCTAAACTGGGGCAGAAGTTTGTTTTTATTTTATTTTAAAGAGAATAAAATAAAATAAAAACAAACTTCTATGTTTTTGTACCATCTATTCATATGTTTCATGAGATATCAGTCTCGAAATCGAGGAAGAAATTCAAAGCGCCCAGTTTATCCTAAACTGGGGCAGAAGTTTTATTTCTAAAAGAAAAGGAGAAAGTCAATTCCTTTTACTTTCTTTGTGTTATCTCGGGGGAAAGTCTCAATTTCCCCTATGTTTGCATATCAGAAATTCAAAAAAAAAAAAAATAATTCCTCGATTTTTCAATAAATTGGGTCCTCAGTTGGTTTTTATTTTAAAAGAAATGATTCCAAGGGTTGTAATATTTTACCAAGTCGTTTCATGAGATGCTTTCATACCGCTCTTCAAACCACACAAAAAAAAAAAAAAAAAAAGGAACCCCAATTTGCCTAAACTGGGGAAAGTTTGGTTTATTTTTCAAAAGCGGTGATTTCAAATCTTGTAATGCTCATTCTACTCGTCTTAGGAGATATTTTTGAGCTTTTATGCTGAACCCTTTTCTTCAGAGCCTAACCAAATCCAATGTTACAGTCCAAATAAAGACCCTTCTGACCGATCATTGAGAATGTCAAGCCGAGTAGGGTATCAAGGGATAAGATCCACGCTGTAAAGTCGCATTCTTAAGCCGACAATCGCATTAGGAGTTTGGAGCACCAAGATCATTAAAGGAGAGATTCTCCAGGGAATCAGGATAAAGGCCAAAATTGAAGAAAGAAAGAAAAATGGGGTCGATCAGGAAGGAAAGCTCGGAGGTCGGTTGGGAAAGAGCGAAAAAATGAAAAAAAAAAAGAAAAAAAAAGAAAAAAGAAAAAAATGAAGTCTTGTCGGTGAAAACCTGAAAGGGCGCTGCAAGACAACAGTGAGTTAAAGGAACAAAGAGAGAGGCTAGTCGGTGAAAACCCAAAAGGGCACTGCTAGTCGAATGAGGATCGCTAGATTTGCCATCAAATAAGATTGGGAAAGCTGGGTACACAGTCATGGATGGACTATGTGAGCGGATTAAGAGTTGATTTCAAAATACATGTCATGTTAAAAAGATCGCCATCTCTTCAGTCCTTTACCTCTCCCGTAAGGGACGTCATCATTTTTTCATCTTTTGGTTGGAAACTCTGTCGTTTCCATCATTTTGTCTTACTTCAGTTCGTTTCAGTTTCTCCAACATCAAACGAGCAAAGAAAGTTTCGCAAAACTTGTTATAGTTTCATAGTTGTACTAGAGCAAGTCAGGACCAACCTTGATAATTGGAGCCCAATGTTTCACATCGGCACAAAGTATGCCACACCAAGGAGTGTACCATGAAGGAGATCATCAAAGGACATGCAGATTTCAAGATGAAGTTAAGTTTCAAGTCAAAGCCTGCCCCAGCAGCAATTACAAGTTTTCAAAGCCCATCAAAGCGGCAATTTCAATGCCCGTCCGAGCGGCAATTTCAATTTTTCAAGTCAAAGTTTGTCAAATCGGCAAATTTCAACTTTCAAGTCAAAGTCCGTCAAAACGGCAATTTCAAGTTTCAAAGATCCACTGGATTAGTTAGAGCTTCAGACCAGTTCATCAGCTTGTGGAGAATGAGGGAATAGTTTAGAGAAGTCGAGGCACCCACCTGGAGAATGAGGGAGTAGTTTAGAGAAAGTCGAGGCACCCACCCGGAGAATGAGGGAGTAGTTTAGAGAAAGTCGAGGCACCCACCTGGAGAATGAGGGAGTAATTTGGAAAGTCGAGGCACCCACCTGGAGAATGAGGGAGTAGTTTTGAGGAGTCGAGGCACCCATCTGGAGAATGAGGGAGTAGTTTTGAGGAGTCGAGGCACCCACCTGGAGAATGAGGGAGTAGTTTAGAGAAAGTCGAGGCACCCACCTGGAGAATGAGGGAGTAGTTTTGAGAAGTCGAGGCACCCACCTGGAGAATGAGGGAGTAGTTTAGAGAAAGTCCAAGCGCCCACCTGAAGAACGAGGGAATCCGTTTCTGTAAAGAAGCAAGACCCATCAGAGTGATGGTCTCCAATTTAGCATGAACAAGACCCATCAGAGAGATGGTTTTAATTTTCAGCAAGAACAAGACCTATCAGAGTGATGGTTTTCAATTCAGCAAGAACAAGACCCATCAGAGTGATGGTTTTCAATTTAGCAAGAACAAGACCCATCAGAGTGATGGTTTTCAATTCAGCAAGAGCAAGACCCATCAGAGTGATGGTCTTTCAATTCAGCATGAACAAGACCCGTCAGAGTGATGGTTTAGCAAGACCCATCAGAGTGATGGTTTTTAATTTTTAGTCAGAGCAAGATCCATCAGAGTGATGATTTTCAATTTTCAGCATAAGCAAGACCCATCAGAGGATGATTTCTAATTTTCAACAAAAAGCAAGACCCACCAGAGTGGTGGTTCCAGTTTTATCTTCAAGTCAAAGCCCGTCAAAGCGGCAATTCTATTCAAGTCAAGGCCCATCAAAGCGGCAATTTCATTCAAGTCAAAGTCCGTCAAAGCGAAAATTTCATTCAAGTCAAAGCCCGTCAAAGCGGCAATTTTACTTTCAAGTCAAAGGCCGTCAAAGCGGCAGTTTCAACTTTAGAGGCAAAGCCCGCCCGAGCGGCAATTTCGAGTTTTCAAGACCCACTTGGTAGTGGGAGCTTCGGACCTGTTTATCAGCTTGGGAAGCATGAAGAAGTTAGCTTAGGAATTGTAATTTTACATTTCAAATGTTGTATTTTCATTTTTTCTTTTGTAAAACAGCGGCCACCAGCCAGCTAGCCACCAATCAGCGACAGTGACCAGCAGCAACAACTCTAGTGTGTCAAAAGTGTCTTGTGTCAGTCCGGGTAAGTCTAGGAGCGTCGAGTCAGTCCCAGTTAGTTCTGAAAGTATCTAAAGTTAGTCTGTGTATGTCTAGAGAATGCTTAGTGTTAGTCTAGAAGAGTCCAGTGTCTGTTTGTATGCGGTAGTCCCAGCTACCGCACGTGAAGAACTACACTGACCTGATTCCTTAGTCCGGGGATATGTAGGTAGCCTTGTCTGGGTTAGAACCGAAATTCAAGGTACGGTCACCATTTTGCATGCTCTCGGCTAGAACCAAAAGGCCAAAATTAGTTGTTGATTACTTCTTTGTCCGAAAACTCTTCATGTTCTCGAACAAAGAGGGGCAGCTGTAATCACCCAATTTTGGCACGAAAATATAAAATTTGCTTGAAGTACCCGTGTCAATTTGGTAGGATATTTGCTTAATTGTCCTAGGTTTTATCCTTCATTTTAGCTAGGTTTAATTAATTAATTGAAAAAAAAGGAAATATAAAAATTAACAAAAATTATTTGTTATGTGTTTGATTGTAATTTTATGTTTTAATTGTGATAACATGGCAGTTTTGTGTATTTTTAATTCTAGTTAATTGCATATGTTCTAATTTGTTTGGACCTTTTGTGGCCATTTGTGAAATCAAAACAAAGAAAATTCAGCCCATCTCCACCATTGACCCGGCCCACTTTGATTAAAAGAAAAAATTTTCCATTTTGGTACATTTTCCCCCAAACAAGACACAAAAATCAGGAGAGCAATGTAACATCTTCTCCGCCGCGAGCTCCGTCACCGGCGACGGAGAACCACCCCTCCTCCTACCAAAATTTCACTGTCCTGGACTCTTTTCGTCCCCTCTCTCCATTTGTGAGGTCCATTTTCCCAGAATACAAGCGGATAGGCGTAGATCGAGCCCCAAAACGACGGTCAAATTCTTCTCCGGCGGAACCCATTTATCTCGGCCAAGTGGTACCGTTTCGGCTTCCTTCCAGTCTCTTCTACACTATTCCGAAGGTAATTTTCATGAAATGTTTCTTCTTCTTTTCCGTCTTCTTACGCTTTCCCGTTCCTTCATTTTTTTTCTTTTCCTTATCTGATTCCACCACTGGTGTGGCGTTATGTGTGCTGATTATGGGGGCTGTTATGGTGATGGAACTTGGAGGATGTGGTGAGTTTGTTGCAGCGTGTGTGATGGTGAGATGTTTGTGAGGTGTCGAGGCAACGATTAGTGATGGCGTCGGGCTTGTTTCGATTTGGTTTTTTTTTTCCTGTGATGTTTTGGCGTCGTCGAAGCTGATCGGAGGTGCTGCGATGATTGTTGTTGGTTCTTGTTTGTGAGACAATGATGATGCTTCGTGATGCTGCGATGTCGATGGTCTGTTTTTGCTTTGAAACTATAGGCAAGGCAGTTTAGATTAAACGACAGGATTTGGGATTGGTTTTGGATTTCTTGATGCTCATGGCAATGACATTGGTGGTGATGTGTTGAGTTGATCCGAGGGAGTATGGCGTGTGAGGCTATGGTGTTGGGGCTGCGGGTTTTGGTTTGAACTCGGTAATACATTGGATTTGGCATTTGTTTCAGCAGTGGTGATGTATGAGGCAGTTTGTCGTTGATTTAGTGAGGCGATACAAAGTCAGGGACGATGCCGCAGCAATGGCAAGGCAGTGGTTGTGCTGAAAATGTTGAAGCTGATACGAGGGCTGTTTCAATGACATTGGCAAGGCAGCTTCTCTTTGACATGATGAATCTGGCAAGGCTGCGATGCTTACGTATTGGCGAAGCAGCGAGTCGCAGTCGCTGCAGCGATGGCGAGGCAGAATCGATCCGTGATGTGATGATTCTGTATAGATGAAGCAATGACAGTCGTGTTGCTATGAATGGTTAGATAGAAATCTTCTTTGCCTTTGCCCTTTACTTGTTGTTATTGTCTCATGAGTTTAAATTTGTTAAGTATAAAGAATAGTTCATGTGATTGAAGTTTAGTATGTTCAAAGTTGTGGAAATGTTCTGTTCATGAAAGTTGAAAATTATGAATATGTTGTCCCCTTATTGGTTCACTGATTGAATGTTAGAATTGTATAGCTTGCGGTTATTTCTTTCAATCTGTTATGTTCAAGTTCAGTGAGCATGGAAACTGTATGGTTGGAATCTCCTTCCTTAGGTTATGCATATTTTAGTTTGGAAGTCTTGATATACTCTAGTCTTGTTTGGTTGAGTTTCTTGAGTAATTTAGTTTGGTGTGTGGTTTATTTGCTTTGTCCAAAATGTGAAAAGTAGGATCTTTGAGTTAGTTTGACTGCTTTTTTTTTAGTTCTTTGTTATGATTGTGGTTTGCTATGAATGAAACCTCTTTAAAGCTGGAAATTGGTTTGAAGTGCCTATGTCAGTTAGTTTGTTTTGGTTCAAGTCTAGATATTTAGGTGACATGGGTTTGATGATGTAAATGGGATGATGTCAAATAAGTGTCAAAAATTTGAGTCAATGGAAGTACAAGAGTGAAACCTTCACATGGGTTGTACTTTTACCCAAGCTCTTGACTTTCACTTTTGGTCTATTTATGGAGAGTTTACTCTCACTTGAAAGACCAACAGAGACTCACCAACAGAGAGGATCTGAACACATGAAAAATAAGAGAACACTTCTCTCTTGAAACACACAGAACACACACGAAAACTGAAAAGGAAAGCACCAGTTTACTCTCTAAAACCAACACAGAGGATCTGAAAAAAAAAAGACTTCTCTCTACACCTTCAGATCTGAAAATTAGGGGACTCTTTTCTTAAAAAAAAAAAAAAAAACAGAAGAAAAGAGATCTGGGAAACACATTTCACAACTCTCAAAACTTGAGAGAAAGTTAGATCTGGGAGAGTAAAAAGAAATACTAGAGTCATAGTAAAAAAAAAAACAGAGAAAGTAAAAGAGAAATAAAGGGAGTTAGCAAGTAAAAGAGGGTCTGTCAAGGGGCTGCTAGAGCTGGTTTCTTCTCCTGTTCGTTGTTATTGTTGCTGGTGCTTAGCTTTATGTTTGCAAGATTCCTCTTAACTTGAGGAAATTTGCTTACTAGCTGTATGCTCTTGGAATTCATGGGGTGCTGAGTTTAGCTTGGTTTATTTTCTTCATTGCTGTTTTCTTAGCTCTAGAAGGCTAAACTCACAAGGTAAATCTTCCAACCATTATATTTTGGCTTGTTAAATATTTTTGAGCATGAGTAAAAATGGTCTCTCAAGGCTTTATCGTATACTTGCTTTCATATATTTAGTCTTGTACTATTTTATTGAATGTTGTGCGTCTAAAAATTATAAAAGGAAGAGTTACTAGATTGTTACTTATTTTGTAGTATGCAAGCAAATAAGCAATTTTTTTTGGTTTACATTTCTGTAAAACTAGATTTGGAGAAGAAGTAAATAAACTTTAAAAAATCTGAGGAGTTTTAAAAAAAACGCTAAAAAGAGGACTTGATTGTATAAACAACTTGAACTTGCAAATTTGGCTAAATATGTAGAGAAAGTAAGGCCCGATGTGCAGACTGAGGAAGGAAACAGACTCCGCTTTGAGATTTGCCAAGTTATTCCAGTTTCGGATTGGTTCTTAAGTTAAAGGCCCCGAGTCCTTAATAAGAATTAGGCTATTCAATAAAGTTGGAAAAAAAATCCTTGGTTATGTGGTTCATTTGTTGACAATAATGGAACGGTAAAAGAATGTCATGAGCTGTTTGGTTCTTTTGTTAAGGCCACAAGTCTTTAAATGGGATTAGGCCATTCAATAAAAATGGGATGTAATGTTGGCTATTTGGTTAATTTGCCAACAAAAGTTGAACCTTGAAGGAAACGCCATCCTTTTAATCAGTAACGTGGTTAGGCAAACCTTTTAGGCCGAATCAAGTTCAATTAAACTAAATAACCTATATAGTTCATTTAAAACTCATTTAAGTCAAGAGATTTCGAACGGGTGAAGTGCCTGCGCGATTTAATTGATTTAAGTCGAAAGATTTCGAACGAGTGAAGTTCTCGCGCGATTATATTCGATTGGAGTTTTCAATTATCAAACAGTAAAAAATTAATAATGAACTGAAGCGTAACAAAATCAAGGCAAATATAATAAATAATTTCATAAGAGTCGAAATGCGTCAACAAAAGCAACTGTGCTTGGCACAGGATTCGAGGGTGCCTAACACCTTCCCTCGAGTCAACCGAGATCCTTACTCGGAACTCTGACGCAGACCACTAAACGAGTCATAGGTGTTCTAGGTACACCACTTTGGTGACTTGGCACACCTTTAACTTGCCAAGTGGCGACTCCGAAAATCTCCTAAATATTTTGTGTACCTTTGAACACCGTCACAGACCCTTTAGATCCTTTTGCAACTAGGAGATTCTAATTTAGCTTACTTTTTTGCCATTTCGAAAAATAGATGCTCTTATAATCATATCAGTAGTCTGCCCAACAGTCAAGGTCTGATACTAAAACAGGAACATGAGGTGAAAGATGAAATAGCATACTTTTACAAGTGACTCTTGGGATTAGCTACAAAAAGCTTACCTGCTATAAATCCTGTCATTGTAAAAGATGGACCGGTTTTAGCTCAAAGTTAACAGAGGGAGTTGATCAAACATGTCACCAGAGAGGAAGTGTCCATGTCTCTTGAGGACATTAATGACCAGAAAGCCCCAGGATGTGAAGGACTGAAGTTTACTTCCTTAAGAAAGCATGGCTGACCATAGGTGAAGAATTAACTAAAGCCATCCTACACTTTTTTAGCAATGAAAAGATGTATAATCCTATAGACTACCCTTATCCCAAATGTTAAACATCCTACCTCTATTAAAAAGTATAGGGCTATCTCTTGTTGTACCACACTCTATAAAATCATATCTGAAGTATTAACAAAGAGTCTGTTTGGGTTCGCTGAAAGAAAAAAGAAAGACTAGTTTTTAAACACAAGTACTTAAAAGCACTTTCTAATTGATTGAACTTGTTTTATTAAATAAGCAGTTACATATTTGGATAAAAGTGCTGAAATTGAAAAAAGTTATTGAGCCGTTTGGTGAAAAATTACAACGGATAAGAAGGTAAAATAGTTGGTCAAACTATAAAAGCTTTTAAGCCAAAAGCAAAAAGTTGGGATTACCCAGCTTATAGCTTTTGATTTTTTTCTCGCTTAAAAACCAATTACGTTTAAATAATTTTTAAGTATCCAAACACCTCTATCAGCTAAAAATGACTTAAAAGCTGGTTTGACCAGCTATCAAGCCCACCCAAATACCCTCTAAAAGATGGCAAATAGTTATGGATGAGCTAGTTGATGACTGTCACTCTGCCTTTGTCCATAGAAGAATAATTGCTGACAACGTCATCATTAGTCATGAACTAGTAAATGGGTATGAGAGGCAAGGATTTTCACCAAGACGCATGATGAAGTTTGACATGCAAAAGGCCTAAGACTTCCTTAGAATGGATCTTTCTAAAACAAGTGCTAATTGGGTTGGTTTTTCAGAAAAATATATCTCATGGATAATGAGATATGTCTAGAATGTGTCTTACTTTATACTGGTGGATATGGAGAACCTACCACCCTTTGAAGCAAGAAAAAGATTGAGATACGGGACCCTCTATCCCCTTTTTTGTCTATCCTTGCAATGGAGTGATGTTGGGTATATGTCTTGTGTTTTGGTATTGATTTTTTACCGTTTTTGACATTATGTTAAGGATATTATGTGCCCAACAATGATCCAATTGAGATATATTGCTAATTTGATGTGTTTGAATGTTGTAGGAATGAAATGAAGAAAATTAGAGCTTAATTGGTACAAAAATAAAGAAGTAGCATTGCATACAGCCATCCATGCTTCACATGAATCGGTGTTTCGCCTGAGAAAAGCAAAGGCCAAGAACGTTACCCACTTATTGTATTCCATATATAAGCCCTTGTAAACATATTTTTGGATGTACTTACGTACTTTGGAGGCAAGAAACATACAAGGAGGCTAGAGCTTTGGAGATTTGAAGAATACAAGAGTTTTTCCTAAAATTCTTTCTTCCTCTTTGTAATTTATTCATTCATGAATTATATTGATATGGTTATCATGAACATGAGTGGCTAAGTTACCCATTCTAGAATTGATTGAACCACTCCATTACTTATGTGTTACGAATATTAGTTTTAATGAATGAAAACTTGTTAATTCTTCCTATCTAAGTGTTTCCATTTTATTTGCTATTGATTGGAAGTGCCACCAATTGATTGTCCCCTTTATTCTTGTGTGTCTAGGGATAGATTCATAAGTTAGGGTTAACACTTAGCAATATTTCAACCTAAAACCAATGCATTATTTAGGTTGTCAATAAGGTGATTTGTGACCGTGGACCTTGATTGTGAACAATACTTGTAGTCCTATTTATGTTCATTAATTAATCGGGAAATTAGTTAGTGAAAGTTATAGTTATTACACGGAAGTGAATAGTTGTGAATTTGGAGCAAGTGTTCATTAGGAAGAACCAAGTTGAATTCGTAAAATCACTATTCTAATACATAGGTAGGAGTTGGGTAGATCAATCCTAAGCTTTACATCCTTGAATCAATTTTATTCTCTATTAATTGTCGTTTACTCTATTGTTAATTTTTATTACTTAGTTGTTATACACAATCAATCTTAAATCAAACACCCTGAGAAGTTAGTTGATAGGTAAATTAGTTAGAATAACAACTAGATTTTGAGTGTTCTCTGTGGGATTCGACCTCGAGACTTTAAGTACCGAGCTATATTTGCTGCGACTGCTTATTCCCTTTTATATGGCGTAGTTGCGCGTGATCAAATCTTGGCGCCGTTGCCGGGGTACACGGTATTATTTAGTTGTTAAGATATCTATTTTATTTTTCTATTAACTTCACTCTTGTCATCTTGATCTCGTTTCTTTGGTGTTTACAATTGAAAGTTCAAATCCTGTAGAATTCAGGATGGCTCAAGATTTGGCTCTAAATAATTCCGCGCAACCTGTGGCTGGGAATTTGGCGTCTGCTATTCTGCTCCCAACATTCGAGGCAAATTTTTTTTATATCACCCAAACGATGGTGGCTTTGCTTGCTAATGCTGGTTTGATGTTGCACTTTTCAAATTTAGAAGTTTAATGTTCAAGACTTTAATAGTTCAAGTATCTTAAATAAAGTAAGTCTTTCAGCTTTTACTATCATTCATCTTTTTTTTTAAGTATTTAAAATAATATTATTTAAAAAAAATTAGAACTCGGATCTAAACCCGATCTGTTAAGACCTGAACCCGTACGCGTATCCACTAATACCCGAACCCGAATGGATTTTTTTTTCTACTCGAAACCCGAACCCGTTAAGAACCCGTAATTTAAACCCGTACCCAGAACCCGCGGGATTACAATTTTACAACCCTAACCCGGACCCGTATACCCGTTTGACACCCAAGTTGGACTCATTGCCTGTTAATTCTATTACATTGTGGGATGACTTGGTGATTAAGTTCATGAAGAAGTTCTTTCCACCCAATAAGATTGCCAGGTTAGTAGATGAGATATTTATGTTCAGGCAGAACCCGCTAGAGACTTTGCCAGAAGCTTGGGAGAGATTTGAAGGATATTTGAAAAAGTGTCCTCATCATGGTACTCCTGACCAAATACTGAGGCAAAGGATCTGCATGGGCATGAGAGATCAAATTAAGGACATTTTGGATGCAGCAGCCGGAGGAGTGTTTTTGAGTAAAATATTTGCTGAAGCAGAGGCCCTGCTTGATGTGATGGCTCAAAACTCAGTCTGGCTTAGAAGAGATGCATCTACTGGCCTAGGTACGGGGGTTTTAGCTATTGGTACTACTTCTGCAATGAAAGAACGGATGTCAAAGTTGCATACTACACTTGATGTTGTGTCGAAACAACTAAACGAGAAGATGCTAAAACTTGTTAACCAAGTGGACTCACGGGCTTAGACTCAACTCCTTGATCGTGGTAATTTTTCTGATGCTAATTTGTTTAATTGTACTGAAGATATGAACTTCATGAATTATGGGCAGCGACAACAGCAAATTAACAAGGTCAAATTATGACAGTGCAACAACAAGCAACTTTACCCCTGCAACAAGCGAATGATATAGCTGAGATTAAGACTATGGTGCAGTCTATGATGGGAGTACATAAGCAGTTGCAAGATCAAGTGACAACCCATAACACTGCAATAAAGGGTATAGAGACCAAGTTGGGACAACTGTCCCTAACTTCACAAAATAGACCTCAAGGTACTTTGTTGGGCGACACTGTGGTGAATCCTAAAGATCCAAATTCATATCAATTGATGGCAGTTACTTTGAGGAATGGTAGAAAATTGGACAAGGAGCAAGAATTAGCTAAAAGAGCAATACCCATTGTGCTAGACATTGAGCCTATTGATGACTATGCCAAACTAGTTGGCAATGACCCTGCTAAGAAAGAGACAACTCTAAAATCCGTTCATGGTATTGAGAAGGTAATTGCCAAAGAACTTATTAAAGAAGCTGAAAAGGTGATTGATCCAGATAAAGTGTCAAGGGAGCAGAACTCTAAGGCGAAAATACATCCTTGAATCAATTTTATTCTCTATTAATTGTCGTTTACTCTATTAATTTTTATTACTTAGTTGTTACTACACAATCAATCTTAAATCAAACATCCTTAGAAGTTAGTTGATAGGTAAATTAGTTAGAATAACAACTAGATTTCCAGTGTTCTCTGTGGGATTCGACCTCGGGACTTTAAGTATCGAGCTCTATTCGCTTAGTTCCTTTTATAGGACGTAGTTGGGCGTGATCATGGAGCATTTGACTAGAAGCTTGAAGTCACTACAATATATTCCAGATTTCAACTGCCACCCAAAATGTGACAAAATCGAAGTTAGTGCAGTTGGATATTGCTGATGATTTACCACTATTCACTTCAACATTATTATTTGAATGTTTATTTCAGTTGGCTTCAGGTCTAAAAGTGAATAAACAAAAAAGCTCAATATTCTTGGGAGGCTTACCAATGATAGAACAACAAGATCTTAGATGTCCATGGCATACCAAAAAGAGACTTGCGTGTTAAATACTTGGGGGTCCCTGAGCACCAAAAGGCTGTCTACGTCACAATGTCAATCATTGCTAGACAGAATGTTGAATAGGATCACTTCCTGGACCTCAAAGTTTCTATCTTATGCAGGTCAATTGCAACTAATCAAAAGCATTTTGTTCTCCATTCAGACTTATCGGGCTCATGTTTTTATATTTCCTAATAAGATAATTCAATTGATTGAAGTTATGTGTAAAAGGTTCTTATGGACAAGTGAAAATGAAATACCAAAAAAACCGATGCTAGCCTAGGAATATGCTTGTTGGCCTAAAGGTGGTTTCAATGTCATTGACTTGCACACGTGAAATAAAGCAGCAATGAGCAATTCTGGAATCCGTGCAAGAAAAAAGACATTATGGATTCAGTGGTTCATTCCTACTGTATGAAAGGAAAACAATCTTGGAAAGTCATGCCAAATCAAGCCTCTTGGGTTATCAAGAAGGCCATTAAATTGGAAAATACTTTGAGGAAGCTGGGATTTCTTATGCTGAACTAATAAGAATGAAGTCCTTTTCAAGTAAGAGGCTGTACCATAAGTTGAGGGGTGAGTATCAAAAAATGGAGTTGAAAAAATTAGTGTGTAATAATCTTGGCTGTCCTAAATGGATATCTAATTTGGTTATGGTGACCCATGGAAGACTTTACACAATAGATTGGACAAATGGGGTGTGGTGACAGATTTAGAATGCCCTCTATGTGAAAATGCTGCTAAAATTAGAGATCACTTGTGTTTTCACTATAACTATTCGAGGGCATTATGGTGCAAATTGCTAGCATATGGCAAGTGTTAGACTTTCTACAATGTCTAAACATATAGAGCAAAAATTATATGCGGCGGAATAAGGGATCAAATTACCTCCGGCTATTGTTGTTCGGATTATCTTTGCCGTCGGAGTCCTTTCCGGTTAGTCTTCTAAGCACTCAAAATCTCACTAGATGGTGTAGTATGAAGGAGAAAGTTTTTGTGCCTAGGGACCATACCATTTGCCTCATCTTTTATAATATTCTTCCATTGTAAGTAATATTAAAACGACAGATATTTTGTTTAATGGGATGTTTCAGATTAATGAAGGAGGAAGTTTCATTTGTCCATGTTAAATGGACCACTTTTGAAAATCGTTCAATACAGAACGTTTCAACTTACAGGACTACTCTGCATAATCATACTCTTCACCAAAAGAAAAGAGAGAGAGAGAGATTTAATACTATAGTTTCACAACACAGAGTCTGTTACATGATCATACTCTTCACTAGACAAAAAAAGAATCACATGTATACTTGTTTATCTACATTGCAGCTTTAGTAGCATTAATATCCTCACCACCAGCATCATTCCCTTCTTCAGAAATACTAATCAACTTACTATGTTTCTTTTCCTCAGTCAATTTTGGCACAAGAATCTTCAACACTCCATTTTCCAAATGAGCTTTAATGTGTTGCAAATCAGTATTTCTAGGAAGTCTAAACTGTCTCCAAAATTTCCCATAAGCTCTCTCAGCTCTGTGCCATTTTTCACCTTCAGTACCCTCCTCTATTTTCCTTTCTCCACTGATTCTCAACACTTTGTTTTCTTCAACTTCAATCTTGATTTCTTCCTTTTTCATCCCTGGAAGGTCAAGGGAAATAACATGTTCCTTTGTTGTTTCTTTCCAATCTAAACGTGCTAGGGCCATTGAGTTTGACTCTAACCCCTTAGAGACTGTAAGTGGGGTTTGTTCAAGAATCTTGAAAGGGTCTTCCTGCGGGATCATTAAGTCCCAAAATGGACGTGTGTATGGTATTAAAGCTTGGGTTTGTGATGGAAGAATTGTTATCACCATTGCTAAAACAAGAAAACTCATAACACCAACTTTTCCTATTTCCATTATATTTTGATATATTGTGACTTGTAGCGGAACTATATATTTGAATATTTTGAGAATTGCGTTTGTAAGAGATCTTTTCTGTTGGTTAAAAAGCTGCAGAGTAGAGTTTATATAGATGTTTAGGAGAATGCTGTGATTGGTCTACAAGTTTCTGGAGACAATATTTTGCATGGAGAGTTTTTAATTAATTGGGATACATAATTTTGACTATTCTGGAACGTTCAAGAGGAGACTCTGTTATGAGAAGTAAGAAAATTTATAGTCAGCTTGACCAATAATAATGTGCCATGTATGCGAATTGCATCATCAACCCCATTTCTAATTATGTTAATACCCTCTTCAATTTAAGTTTTATACCTAATCACACAAATAATAATGTGCCATGTATGAGAATTGCATCATCTGTTCTCGTCCAATATGTTGGGTTCTTTAGAATTGAACTTTTAATAACCAGTAAAATATAATATCAACGTAACTCAATCATTGAAAATATATCTATTTTTTATCATGGACACTAGTCTACGAGGCATTTATTAGTACATCCACAAGGGAAGTGTACACTTGACATTTCCAGGAAGTTATTCAGTTACCTGAATTAATCAGCCATTAACTTCGAGACTGAAGGCCAATCGTATTAATAAGTTAAATCCGAGAATCAATGAGGGATTACCAAAGGTTTAAGAATTAAAATTTCTAAAACAGAAAAGCAAATCTCACTACACAAAGTAGGCATATGATGGTATTAACTATAATAAAGTTAGTGCGTGTGAGAAGTGAATCATTAGCTAATGCAGCTGGTTATAGCATATGTTTTTCATACTATAGTTCAGCTGCTAATACTTTGCAAGGAATTATGGAAGGCTATTTGTACTGAAAGTTTCTTTACTAGGATCTGATCCTTTGGCTGTCTCATGAATGCCAGAGGGGCTCAGTTTATAGTCTAAACCAGCTCCATATTGCCAAGCCTCAAGTCGGCGCTTCCATTCGTATCTCATCTTCGTCGAAAATGATCCTATCAATGGCCTACCATAGGATGACAATTGTCAGAGGCTATAACATCTAGTCGCAAATTGCAATGCAACAATGCAAAGGGGAAATCAAAGTGCTTATATCAAGCAAAAAATAGAACTGTGTTACAGAAACTCATTACCTAATTGCAGGGTCAAGGAAGGTAGAGAGAAATGTATAGTATCCCAACATGATAAAATGTCCAGACCAGTCAAGGAGCACAGGAATTCCGACCTGAAAAATCAACCAGAATTTATCTGTTTCACTAAGATGCCACAGAGCACTACACGTTTCAAAATATAAAAATAATGTCGTATAGTACAAATGCCACAGAATGAAGTTACTCGTATTTATCCATTTAGATGATGGATTTGATCTATTTCCACATCCTCTGTAAAGTTGCGACACTCAAAGACAGCAAGAAGGAAGGACCCCAGCTAATTGAGTTTTATTAAGTTCTCGTGAAACTTAAAACTGTTCATCAGTGTCCTCTCAAACTTTGGAACTGACACCCCTTAAGCCACTCCGAAGCCTAAAAAGAGACGAATGAAATGTTTTCTGATCTCTTCTTATCTAAAATGTGTTTGGTCAACATGAACAAGCAACTTGGTGCTTAAGACAATACCACAGGCTATGAACATCTTTTACTGCAGGGGCTTAAAAAATACGTAGTTCTCAGTTATACATGCATTGTTTTGACTTCTAATTCTTGTATTAATAAAGGATGTTAGATAAATGTGATGTAAAGACAATTTTGTTGGGAAATTATAAAGGGAGTAATTCAGAAGATGGACATAATTTGGTGTGTAGCACTTCTCCAATGTACAGCTTGTTCAGACAATCTAACAACATAGACAGTGGCAGTTGCATTGGACATTCAAACAGGCAACCTCAGTCGAGCCATTACAAATTTGTATCTTCGAAGAATATTATATTCACCAGAGAAGAAAAGACAATTTTTTCTCCATAGTACTGTATGCAGAAATGAGTTCACAAAAAGCTGGTAGCCATATATTTACCTGCTTGAATATTGATGGAATAATCTGAGGTGTCGTTAACATTACTAGGCCTAATGTTTTCACAAGCGGCCCGAACTGTATAACGTCCTACATGAATTCAGATGAAAGGAGGTTAGTGCTAGATATAGAAACATTAAAGCACTAAAAGATAGCTCACCTGAAGAAAAGGTCTCAAGACAGGATCCCCTAGTTTCTGCAATTAGATGAAAACAAGACAAGGGTACAGAATTCATAATCCTATACTGAAAATGTCGAAGCGGTGGACATCTTTTAGAATGATGATGGTGTACCTGCATACTTTGGAAATTGGCAAAAAGTAGTTCATTGATGAAATCTGATGGAACATTCGACTGTTTCTTTGCTGACATTGCCCTTTGAAATAACCAGGACGAACTCAAGTTTGGCTGTAGAACACAATACATAAGTATGGTGATAGTAGAGTATTCAGTTTCTGCATCAGCTGAAAACTCACCATGTAAGGATTCAACATGGACAAGCTTCTGGAGTCTAGAAAATCGCCTTCCAGTGCTTCATGTATACCTTGTACCCAACGGGAAAAGACAAAATAATCAGAGCATTAGAAGCCACATTCAGGTCATCTTCTACAAGTCGGCATACAAATTATGCACAAGCTCATTTGCAGGTCATATTTTAAGGACAAGGTGATCAGATAACAGCTAAAGCATGTAATGATCAGAATAAAATAGCAAAAGAAATCTACAATTCTAATTTTCTTTCAGCTAGAGCCTAAAGCCAATTACACCTCAGGAATAATTAGAAGGCTGGTATTGGTAGTCCATTAGGATGGGTCATTGATAAAATGACACGGCCAAATTGATGTATTTGATTAGCTGTAGTGCACTTAAAACAATCTGGCAATGCCAGATAAAAGGAAATGACAAGTATCAGTATTTAAGTGTAGCAAAGATTATCTCTTTTCTTGTATTTAGGTAATTGTTTTCCATTTATTTGGAAGTCTTTTTATTTTATTTTATTTTTAAATTTTGCTGCAAGTAGTGTTTATCGATAGGTTTATTACCTTCCCCATCCTCTATCATGGAAAATAAACCCGCAGTCCTAAGAAGTAGAATATAAATCTCAATGCACAAATCCAATGCATGTTGAATCAACTGGCTACACCTCTAAGAAAGGAAAGCATCTGGTTGACATATGCCTCACTGATCTTTAACCTTAAAAGGAGGTTTCATGTGTCAGAAAGATTTTACAGATGAAGGTAAGAGAACTTTTACCAGTAGTCAATCTCCCCAGGTGCCTAGTCAAGCTCCCAAAACCACCAAAAGAAACCGGTGACTGTATGCCGCTAGCATCCCCAAACTGCAGACAGTCAAACTCATGTAATTATTGATATGCAACCACAATGAATTATTTCTTTGAAGGGTTCGAAGAAACACCTGTAAAATGCGATCATAAGCTGCTGGCAATGGACTGCCATCAAAATGAAAGGGGGACAGAGTTATCAGAATAATAAGTATAGTGACCAAGAAATTTTTGGTATTAACTCTTTGGCTTATAAGTATATTGGAAGTAATGTATCCAAATGCAAGGAGTTGGATACATTAAGTAGTGAGGAAATGGATTCACTTTCTCGTATTTGTTGGAATAGAAAGGACGCCATAGTTATCCATGGAAAAGGAATAAGTTAGGTGGCATATGAAATGGAAACATCTTATGGATATATATTATGCCCTAAACAGACTTTAAACTTAATGGTTACCTGTCCCGATACGTTGGAAAAATGCCGAATATTATCCTCAAAATCTCCAGATTGTCAAAAGATACACCCTGAAAATATAAAAATGGAAAAGAAAAAGATATCACTAATTAAGGAGAAGTGACAAGTTTATACAACAAGGTAGCAATTCTGTATGTATATTATACTCCAAGCATTAGACTCCACAGCTAAACCAATAACAAAAGCAATAATATGAATCCCTTGCCGTATGTTCTTAACCGACTTCTCTTTCAGGGGTTAACTCTTTCTAAAAAAAGATCGATCACAAGTAACAATGACAACCTACAGCTTCCAGAAAATGCTGAAGAGAAAAGCAGAAGTTTGCCCAAAATAAGCCTCAACAGCACACTCCAAAGGTTACCTGGTACTTTGGCATCAAATCCCAGTAATCTTCTAGTAACTCTTCAAGCTGTGGAGAGCTGGGTTGAGGATCAACATAAGTGAACATGTAAGTAGTTCGGTCCATGGGACCTGAGCCGGCAGGAAATGCCTGAAGATCATGGGAACATTTGTTACTCGCTAAGCACAAAAATTTTCCAGACTATGATGAGTGATTTTCCAGACTATGATGTACATGAATCATTATACCTCCCAGAAATATTGCGCTACTGACTGGCCAACTTCTTTAATGGAAGCACTGCTAAATATGACATCACTTGTAGAGTTCTCCTTAAAACCACGGGCGCAAGTACCAACCACAAGGCACATACCATCTGGTTTCCTTCCACATCTAATCTAGAGCAATTTTCACTCATAAGAGCCGGTTCGAGAATTAGGAAATGAACTAATAAAATATTTGAAAGACGAAGTTAGTCATTGAGATACAGAAGACTTTTATCAAAGGCATCAGGGTTAGGCTTACGAGGTCCAAGTAATCCCTGAATGCCCAATACTTTCAGGAATACTTGTTGGAATAAGAGAAGAGGGTTTTAATTTACCATCTTGAACCATTTAATCATGTGTTTTAGTGCAACCTAAGTGGTCCTAACTGTGAGTCTGTGACTTATTACTTCTCCTGACTTTTACAACATTTGATACCAAATCATTTCTTCCCTAAACGAGCAGTTTTAGTTGTAGGCTTTAAGAAAAAGATTCTGCACCTGCTTTACTATAGGAGAAAAATTTCCCATTGCATCAATGATGAGACGAGACAATAAAGTCTTCCCCTCCTTTAGTTGCAAGACCTGTAACAAGAAGAGGTAAGAGCAACATCCGAATGCACTTCACTAATATATTACAATTTCAATAGTAGCACAGCATTCTTGTGACGTTAATTTGAAACCCTTTGAGTGAAGAAATCCAGAGATCGGTACCATCCATCAGCTCATTTTCATACCCTGTGAAGTAAGTTCTTCAAAGTTTTTCTCTCCAACACAATTTAGTACTATTCTGTGGTCCCTATGTTTGAAAATTTGTGTGTTTACAACTTGGTCTTTTTATCTCCGCATCTTCACTCTGGCCATTGGTAGGTTGCTAGATTGAACTCAAGTCATTTGAGGTCCAGCACAAATTCAATCAAAGCAAAACCCAATGCCAAAAATAAGTATCAAATACATAAATTTATTGCTTTTTATCCTATTGTAGGATACTACTCAATTGATAAAGTGCATACTTAAATAGCCACATTTGTGAGTAAGTAAGCATACTGCTGCATCCTCATAGACAGATATGCTAGACATGCTGTAACCTTCAAAGGTGAGGCCTCCAAGGGAATCAAAACGCTCTTTAACAATCTCCACGAGCTTTACTGGCCTACAAACAGATAATTATAAAAGAAAAAGATCTTGAGCTAGATTTTACAAACAAAAGAAATTATAAGCAACAAATATGATCTCGATTCACGTTTTTTTAAAAGCCTTAAAGAACTATATGTCGTCTGATGCAAGAACCATCTAAACTGTAATGATAAAAACTTGGATGATGTTCAGATGTGGCATATGACAATAGAAGTACTTCATTTTATTGACAGTGGGAGATAACTGATTTCCCATCTTCTAGTTACCAAGTTTTCCATGAACATCAAGAATATGAAACAACAAGAACAGAAACAACTACACTTCAATCCCAAGCTAGTGGGAATCGGTTATATGGATCCTCACAGTTCAGTTCTTCCCTTTGGACCCTAAAACGGACAGTGCAGAGGGTGGCACCTTTCAAGGCAGGACCTAGAAATTATTATGTTGATACATTTGCTTATGGACTAACTTCAGAGAAGACTATAACTATGATTTTCCACCATTTGATATCAACATGTTATGCTAATTAAATCTAGTTAGTTTATTTCGTGAAGTATGACACAATCAGCTTCCTGCTCTCGAGCCTGTTATTAGCAGTTTGTTCTGATCCGGCTTATGATTCAAAAAAGAACATGGTTAAGACATCTTCCAGGAGGATTGGTAGTCGGCCATTCAAAGATGCGCTCAGATTACAAAAGCATAGCTGCATAACTCATTCTGTTTAAGAATTCTCTTGTTACTAACTTTATCAGGATCTAGAAATATTCGTCAAGAAATTTCAAAAAACCTTCATCTGGTTCTATCTGAAGAAATGAATTTGTTTGTTTCAGGGGTGTTTTTTTTCTGTTGTAATTTGGCATTTTATAAAACAGTCAAGAAGGCTGATACGATATCTATCGCAATTCCATATTAACGCTTACACATGATCATTCACATTTCACCTCATACTTATGTTCAAATATTGCTGACCAGAGTGGATAACGTAAGTAAAACAGACTTACGAAACACCAAGATTGAGAATGTCCTGGACCAAAATGTCTCCTTTTCCTTCAAATCCACATCTGTTCTGCAAAGTAAGTCAGCAGCAAAAGAGCATAAGTAGCAATGCCTAGAAAACAGCTGAGGAACCTTCATGGAAACAGGTCCAAGGAAATATTTCAAAATTACACACTAGACCAGTATAGGTAAAGATGTTTAAATTTGCTCTCTTTTGCTCTATTAAATTTGCTCTCTTTTGCTCTATCCTCACCCACCAAGCCCACTCCCAAAAGAAAATAATGTTTTGTTTTTTATCTGTCTTCCAAACAAAATTTGGTAGGTCCGTATTGGTCAAAGAAAAATCTTTCTTACCAGGATTCGAACAACAGGAAACTTGATGATGGCAATTCAGGTTAGTTTATGCACAAGACACTTCAACTTTTATGACACAATATCAACGTACTCAGTATTATGTAGTTATTCACAAAGCAACAATAGCTCAAATACCTAAAGAACAAGCTTGGTACGTGTGAAGACTAATGAAGGCTATAATGACTTTCAGGTACAGAACAGTGATATAGATTCTTCATTGACATTCCGCAGGATAAGCCTGACAAGATGGACCTTTCAATTGAACTTGTAAAATAGTCAAAGAATTCTAGGATAGAGAAGAACATACAGGATTGAAACTGACAGCAGTAGCCTTTTCAATGTCATCTTCAGTTAAAATGCCAACTTCAACAAGTTCCAGAAGCTCTTTCCTTGATATGTTCCACTCTTGCTCCCTCTGCTCATCAATTTCCCAAAGAAGAGTTCGAGCATTATTGTACTTCTAAGCAGGTGATAGTTCTAAATAATAAAATCTAGTCCCACTAAGGCAGACAATATAATGCAATACCCCTTTTAAAACATTCCTTTCGACGACACCAACTCGAAGACCTTTGGAACTCAATGCTGTGGCAATGAAGATTCCCAAGGTACCACCACAAACAATGACATCAAACATTTCCTCCGAATTTCCACCATGCTCAGAATCTTTGAATGATCCAGGGAGAGATGAAACTACTTTTTGAGGTTCTTCAACAACTACAAACAGGACAATCAAAATACCAATTCATCTTTCCGAACCATATTAACAAATAGACTAATGGAACAATTTCTGTTAAGGCCCTAATTAATATTACAAGTGTATCTGTTTTTATATATATATACCTCCTGAAGCAGAGCAAAGTTTAGACCATAGCTGGTCCAATCTTTTTAATGCAGTATATGAGTATGCACCACCAGCACCACCAACCTCCCCACTTACTGAGATGCCCTCCATTATCCTCTGCAACAACATTAATATTTATCAATTATCCATACACTACATGCAGGATGCAGCTTCAAACAACCCATGCATAGTGTACAATTAGTTTTACACCTCCCTCAACATATATATTGGATCACACTACATAGTACATACAAAATTCCAAAAGAATAATAAATAAGTAATTATGGAATTGAGTCACAGGTTTGAGCTGTGGAAACATCCATTGATATTGCACACACCGCTTAGGATGCGGCCTTCCTGCGTTTACGCAGGTTGCTTTATGCACCGGGATGCTCTTAAAGAAATGACCAAGGAGTATGTAGTATGTACCTGGGTTCTTGTAGGAGTGGCTTGTGCTAGAAGAGTAAACTTTTTTCTACCAATTCCAAAGGGTGTAATTGCAGAAGGGTACTGAAAGACTCCATTATACATAGTTGGCTGAAGCTGTAGCTGAAGAGACATTTTATGATATTCAAGATTCCGAAAACAAAGGAAAAAAATGATTCAGGCTATCATATTTTAGAGTAATGAAACAGTGCAAGAAGAGGGAAATAATATGAGAACAAGCGTTGGACACGTTAGACTGTTAAGTCCCATGATTTTGTAATTTGAATATTGACCATCCACTGCATGCTACAAGAAAATCTCGTCCCTTTTAAATTTCAGGGTCACTGATTTATCAAAATACAATTTGTTTCTAGTTGCACTTTGGTCTTCTATGTTCAGTTATTATATAATATAAAAAAGATACTTCTTGTTTCTCTTCTTGAAAATAGAATAATTAATTAATGTAGTTTATGCTTACATGCTGCAATTAATATTGTACACTCCCTCCGACCGATTATAGTTGTCGATTTAGTTTAAAAAATCATCCCAAATAGTTGCCGCTTTAAAAATTCTAAATAAAATATGTTTAATATTTTCAAAAATACTCTTAATAATTAAAAAGTATTAATTTTTTTAATATTGTTCAATTCACTAAAAGTATTTAAAACTGGTTATTTAGTAAACTATAGTACCATATATTATTGTTTGCCTTGGTAAAAATTATAATACATAACCATCTAACCCTTTTATATATATTTTTTTTTAAACCTTTATTTTTAAATTTTCTAAAAGGACACCTAACTACCTCTCTAATTTTTTGTTGCCACTCAATTTTTAGGGTTTCTTAGGTTTCCCCTTCTTTTCTCCTCTATGTAACAGGCGAAATCCCCTTTTTTTCTCTTCCCTCCGACAACTCTCACCTCCCTCAAAGTCACCAATGCCGCCCCGACTCTATTTTGTACATCTGTGGCCGCCCCTGTTGTTCTGTTTATCCCCCCGCCCGCCCCTACTTTGTTTTTCCTACGGCACCGGCGACGACAACGGTGGATCTCTTGGTCTATTCCTGATACGAGTTAGAATTAGCCTGCTTTGGAGGGTTGTTCTCTACGCTGGAAAAGGAGGTACAATAGGGGTTGTTAAGTTAGTTACAAGTTTACAAAGAGACCCAGCTACTTTTATTATATATTTTTCCTTCTTACACATTTGGCTTTAGATCTATTAAGGAGTTCACTTTTAGTCCATGCCAACTCAGCTCAAGTCACGTGAATTGAGCTGAGAGTTTTTCCCCTTTTCTCTTTCTTATTTAAGTGTAACAAACAGCTCAAGGAGCATTATGTTGAGTGAAATTTTATCTTCTTAGCTGCAAATTTGTTTTCTCTTCCATTTATCTTATCCGGTATCAGTGGTATCAGAGCCGGCGACCTCGCTCTGTGGGTGGTCGGCGATGGACGACATGAAAGAGGTGCTCCGACGACTGGATCGTATGGCTATTGATATGGCTAATCAATCCGTGCGACAAACCCAGCTTGAATCCAGACATGAGAAATCCTTTCAAGAGCTTAAAGAAGCTCTAGAACTTAACCCACGCGCAGAGAAGGGGAAATCCACAACTAGCTCCGGTGGAGGCAGAAGTGACCACGCAGAGCTCTATTCTCCGACAGCTGGACCATTTGGAGTGATGGGTAATCCAAGTTCTTCTTCTAGAGCTGTTAATGCAACTGCTATTTCAGCTTTACCAATCACAACTCCAACCCAACCTATGAACCCACAATTCCAAAGCAGGCTAATTCTAACTCGTATCAATTGGCCATTACCTGTAACTCTTAAGCAGCTGAGGGGATTGTTAGGGTTAGCTAGCTACTATCGGAGGTTCATAAAGGGGTATGGGGTAATTAGTAAACCCCTGACTGAATTACTCAAGAAAGACAACTTTAGGTGGACTGAACAAGCAACAAAGTCATTTGAGGAGTTAAAAAGGGTGCTAACTTCTGCTCCTGTATTAACTATGCCAGACTTTTCTCTTCCGTTTGTGGTCGAAACAGATGCCTGTGATGTGGGCATTGGAGCAGTTCTGATACAACAAGGAAAACCGATTGCTTACTTGAGTAAATGGTTGTCTCTGCAACACCAAACTCTTTCCGTTTATGACAAAGAGCTGTTAGCACTGGTGATGGCGGTTACAAAATGGGGGCAGTATCTTGGGGGAAGGCATTTCATTGTAAGAACAGACCAACAAGCCTTAAGGTACTTTCTTGAGCAGAAGTTACATACATGTTCTCAACTCAAGTGGGTGACCAAATTTCTCCAGTTTGATTTTAAAATAGAATATAAGCGAGGGAAAGAAAATAAGGCAGCTGATGCCTTGTCCAGGTTACCAGCAACTGAATTTTCATCACTCACAATGTCTACAATGAGGACTGACCTGTTGGAAGACATAATACAGAGTTGGAAGGATGATGCACACCTTCAAGCAATCATTCAGAAGTTGCAGCAAGCTGGAGAGGCTGAGAAAGGGTACACATTCTTTCATAATCAACTTAGAAGGCACGGTAAGTTGGTTGTAGAGTCAGACAAGCAGCTTAAGAAGGAAATCCTCACACTGTGGCATTCTTCTCCAATTGGAGGGCATTCTGGGATAGAGAATACTTACAAGAGAGTTGCTGCATTGTTTTTCTGGAAAGGATTGAAAGAGGATGTGACAGCTTATGTGAAAAGTTGTGATATTTGGAAAAGAAGTAAAAATGAGACCATTGCGTACCCAGGGTTACTGCAGCCCTTACAAATACCTTATATGGCTTGGAGTAGTATTAGCATGGATTTTATTGAGGGGTTGCCTAAATCAAAAGGGAAGTCGGTCATTTGGGTGGTGGTGGATAGACTAACTAAATATGCCCATTTCATTGCTTTAAGTTATCCCTATTCTGCTAGTGACATAGCTAAATTGTTCATGGATCATATTTTTAAACTTCATGGTCTGCCTGAAGAGATTATTAGTGACAGAGATCCAATTTTTACAAGTAAGTTCTGGCAAGAAATGTTGGCTATACAAGGAGTAAGATTGAACACTTCTACCTCATACCATCCCCAATCAGATGGCCAAACAGAAGTGGTCAATAGATGTTTAGAGACGTATTTACGGTGCTACAGCTCAGATTCCCCAACGGATTGGGCCAACTATTTGAATTTTGCAGAATGGTGGTACAATACCACCTTTCATTCCTCAATACAAACAACACCTTATGAAGTACTTTATGGGCAGCCTCCTCCTCTCCATTTTCCATACATTGCGGGTGAATCTAGACTAGACGAAGTGGATCGAAGTCTGGTTGCCAGGGAGTTCAAAATTCAGCTGCTCAAATATCATCTCAGCAGGGCTCAACAAAGGATGACTGCTAAGGCTAATAAACATAGAACGGATAGACAGTTTGAGGAGGGAGACTGGGTGTACTTGAAAATTCATCCCTACAGGCAAATAACCATGTCTCAGCAGCCTTTCACTAAACTCTCGGCTAAGTATTATGGCCCATACATGGTGGAGAAGAAGATAGGTACAGTGGCTTACAGGTTGTCCTTACCTAAGGAACTCATGTTACATCCCACTTTTCATGTGTCTCTCTTAAAGCCTTGTCATGAGTTACCTTCCAAAATTTCCCATCCGCCATTACTCAATTTGGCGAGTCCATACTGCCCTCGACCTCTCAAAATCTTGGATAGGAGGATGGTGCAAAAAGGTAACAAGGCAGTGGTGCAACTACTTATTCATTGGGATCAATTGTTTGAGGAACAAGCAACTTGGGAAGAAGCTAACACACTTAAAGTTAGATTCCCAGAGTTCCTTCCTTGAGGACAATGAAGTGTCTAACAAGGGGGAATTGATACGAGTTAGAATTAGCCTGCTTTGGAGGGTTGTTCTCTACGCTGGAAAAGGAGGTACAATAGGGGTTGTTAAGTTAGTTACAAGTTTACAAAGAGACCCAGCTACTTTTATTATATATTTTTCCTTCTTACACATTTGGCTTTAGATCTATTAAGGAGTTCACTTTTAGTCCATGCCAACTGAGCTCAAGTCACGTGAATTGAGCTGAGAGTTTTTCCCCTTTTCTCTTTCTTATTTAAGTGTAACAAACAGCTCAAGGAGCATTATGTTGAGTGAAATTTTATCTTCTTAGCTGCAAATTTGTTTTCTCTTCCATTTATCTTATCCGGTATCAATTCCATCATTGGTGACACAGCTACGGCAGCTCTACTCTGTTTCGTAAATATGTGATCGCGCCATGTTAGTCTGTCCCCCCCCCTGTTGGTTTGTTTCTCCTCCGGCCATCGGCGATGACAATAACCATTACTTCCTCTTCTTCTTTCATTTTTTTGGATGATGGTGTTTTATAAATGTATACACAATTCATTAATAAAAATGTGTATACATTGTAAAGAAATGCGTAAACATAGTGTTTACATTGTGTATATTTGAGAAAATGACTGTATAAACAGTAAAATTGAATGTAAACACTATATATATGTGAGGAGACCATTTATGTACACTATGACATTTTTGAACACATTATGTATTAGTTTTGTTTATTCCAGCTACAAAAAGTAAGTGTTATTAAAAATAAGGGGAGAGAGTTGACTGAGTGTTTTAGTAATTATTCCTTTTCTTTATTGGGTGTGAAAATAACTAAAACGACAATTGAAATAAGACGGAATTTAGGGTATTTTATTTAGTAAGCGGCTTGAAGATGTAAAAATAGTAAAAATTTCGCGTCTCTTGAAAATTTTAAAAAATAGGCAGCCCACTACCTAAAATTACAAACAGGAGGCCATATTTTTTTTCATGCATAGCACCCATCCCTAAAATTACAAATTTTAGCACTCCTTCATAAAAAAAAATATCCTAGCTACCAAATCTCCTCCTCCCCAGCCACTAAGCCGTCGGCAGACACCCTCCCTCGCCAGTGGTATTGTTATTTTTTTGTATTCCCTCGCCAGTGGTATTGTTATTTTTTTGTATTTTACGAATTTATGTTGTTTATTGCGTCTAAATCATTGCTTTGGACAAGTTTATACAAATAAATCTCCCCCAAAAAATAAATTATACACGAATATACATAGATAAATGGGTAGCAATGAGAGATACAAAAAAATATACGCAAAAAAGGTAAAAATTCATATAAACATCCTTAATATACAGATTTATTCACTCGCATATACACACTTATACAATTTGTATAAAAATATATAAACTTGTATAAACTTGCGGCAGACTGCTATCTCAGAAAAAGAGTAACAGATCGGTTAAAATTCAGAAATATGAGTCATTTTTGGTAATTTTCATCTTTTGCTTGTCTTTTATTGTAATTATCCTGTGTCTTTTTGCTATACCATTTAAATTTGTCAGTTATTTAGTTTTTAGCCTCTTTTTAAAAACGACTAGTTTTAGCCAGCTCGTGAACTTCAGAATTTGGGGCTGAACCTCTAACCTTCTAGTATGAAGTTTATGAAGTTAGACATAGAAGGTTTGATTTAAACTTGAACTTAATACCTGAAAGGTTTGAAGTTGGAAGCCCAAGGTCTGAAGTTCAAAAAAATGCCTAACCTCAAACCTAGTACAAATCGTATTCGGTTTCCTTGTTGATGTCGATTTTGGAAAAAAATAATTTATATATACGCCCTCTCCCTCTTGCAAAACCTGAAACCTCTCCCTGTTTGTTCATCGATGGCAAGGAATTTGCAATGTCTTCCCAATGAAATTGTGTTTCACATATTGAGCTGCTTGCCAATAAAGTCATTGGCGAAATTCAAATGTGTATGCAAGCTTTGGAATACATTGTTTCTTGATCCTCAATTCCGGTCACTTTACTGGCGAAATGTTGCTCGTGTTTTGGTATTTGAGGATATTCCCGCCGCCATCCTTCAAAAATCTCTCGTCTTTCTTACCAAAGCTGTGAGCAGTGAGGGCTTATTGCTGCAACAAACTAACTCCTCTGTTTCTTTTGCTTCTAGAAGATGCCGCATACTTTGGCTGCTATCAGAACAATATCTTGAATTTTCCTGTCCTAGAAACACTAGTTTATGCTTTGCTATCGAGTTTATTCCTTCTTGCCGTGCTGTCAAGTTGCTTTCTGTCCACGAAGATAGAAATCATCAGGGGCTGGGTTTTGAATTTCTTCACGTTGGCGACCCCTCTATTGAAAATATTAGTCCAACTAGTACCTACTGTTGGCGACCCCTTGATGTACCACCACGACGTCTAAGTGGGAAGAGAAAGACAAGTTTGAGTATGTACTCGTTGCAGAAAGATACCCTCTACCGATCTGCAAAACGTCACGGGGTTGTTCCTTTCATGTGTAAAAGTGGAGCTGCTTATTGTATTTGGCAAAATGATAATAGTCTTGATTTACAAGTTGATGTCTTGGATATGGTGAAGGAAAGCTACGTTGGTCATGCTACTCTTCCTGAAGCTCTTTTTTTCCCGGATCAGTTGCACAAGATTCAACTCTTAGATTGGAATGGCCAGCTCGCCATTGCTCAAGTCGAAAAAGATGAACTCCATGTCTTTGTGTTAAGCGAGAAGCAGAAGAACTGGAATTGGACTAGACGAATGTTTAATCTGACTTCCTTAAAACACACAGCTGTGAAACTTATTTGTTTTGTTGCTGCTAAATCTGCATTGTTCTTTTCGCTGTCACAGTCACGGCATTTCAAAAATTCTGATCTCTGCAGCATTGATATTATCACCGGAAACATAACTACTATAGGGACGTCCTACCCTTACGCGCTTACTGAGGTTACCGTCAATTTTTTTCTTTAACCCAAAGGAGCTTGGTTCTGAAGGTTTCTTGTTTTTGTGATTGTGAACTCTTTGATTTATGAACTTTTTGATTCTAATCGAAATGGATGAATTCTTAGTGCAGTAATGATCATATCTGTTGGTGTATTTCTGCTTATCATTGTGTACTCTGAAGTGCATAATTGGGTTGGCCGACTGGCAATCTTGAGTTTTAACACACACACACAGGGCTAAAGCTTACATGTGGTTGATGATAATAATGTTCTGCTTCATTCCTCTTTTTTATTAGAGGGGAGATAAATATAATTAGAAATTTAGACAAAGTTCCGTTTGTTTAACCTAAATTCGATTTTAGGCCAATTAACAATTAAATTTGTATTTGCGGGGTCACGATCAATAGCTGAGATTAAAAGTCTATATAATAAACTAAGGTGATAAAAATATGCTTGTGTGAGTTAAAGAATAGCATGCAAAATGTAAATAAGAGAGAAGAAACCGTATCGTTTCACTCGTCCTCTGAGAGAGTTCTTCGATATCGAATGCACGTCTGAAGAGCAGAGTAACGAACTAAGCAAGAACAAAGAGAATAATTGAGCAAGACTGAGAGAGAGAGAGAGTAGTTTATTGATATTTCAGATAGGAAGTTCCAGTGTCCATAATCGATTAAGGTGAGTACTATTTATAAGTCTGGTGAGCACTCGTTGAGATTTTTGTAACCGTTGGGCGTGGATCCGTTGGGATACGTAACTGCCGATCACCTATCCGTTGGAGTTAAAGCCGCTGGGTTAATTGTCATTAATAGGTTGATCGTGGATGATCATGCTAATTACTGCTCATTGAAGCCGTGTTGACCGTTGAGATACTTCGTAACTTCTTTAGGTCTGTTCGTGATGCTTGTCTGCCCGTTTAGTGCCTGCCCGTTTGAAAAGTCTGTTCGTGCCACGTGGAAGACACGTGTCATCTTCTCAAGCCTAGTCAGCTTTTATCCAATACAGATAGTCCCCGCACTTCTCGAGCAGAGTATCTGTTCGAGGAGTGGATACAATTTTTGGCGGGAATCCCTGAAGAATTTTTGTCTGTGTGTGACGTATTCTGATGACGTACGATCCATATCCGCTAAATGACAGGTCTTCGTGACGTGCGCATTTAATGCGCCGTAACAAAAAGTAATTGTAGCTGGCACGTCTGCGAGACTGCAGGTTACTCTGAAGTGACTATTACGTGCCCCAAGAGTAAAAGGTAATGATTTTAACCGCTCTAGTCACGTGCATACATCGCCTGCTGATCGCGAAGTGACTGTCCCTTTTCCATAATAATGATGATTTTATAAAGCTGGGGATGAACTCTATTTAACGGCCAGATCTGACTTAGGTCTCTTTGATAGCATCCACGTGTCTTGACGGAAGTTAGTGGGGCTGAATTTTTTGTTCCTATAAATAGGGGTTTGCTTGACGATAAGCCCTTTACTTGCTTTTATTTCTTCTGCTGTTCCTCAGAAATACTCTTGAACTAGCTTTGAATTCCTTCTGATAATTTCATACTTTTCTTGCGATCATGTCTTCACGATCCAGAAGAAACCAGGGTACTGATGCTGTTGGTAGTTCTTCGGCGGCCGCTTCTAGGCCCCGGGCTACACAAGCTACGGCTGCGGAGATAATCCCCAAAAAGTGGGGTGAACTTGAAGCAGACTGTAATATCAAGTCCTTCCATAATAAGGAAGGGGACACGCGGAACTGGCCGGCGTACAGATATAAATCTGGGATTACGAAGGAAGTGATCCCACGAGTGAGAGTGGACTGCAACTGGGGTGATGAAATCCCCCTCTTACCGGTCTCCGAGGAGGAGAACATTACTTCCCACAGAGCCGGGTGGACAGCCATGTGCACCTATCCTTTCACCGTGGGGAGCAGTTTACCCCTGCATCCGGTGTTGGAGAGGCTCTGTCGTGAGTACCTCCTCTGTCCGGGGCAGTTGAGCCCCAGTATGTATAGAATAGTTACTCTTTTAGATTGGTTCGCGGCTAAAACCGACCAATCTTTTAGTTATGAGCATTTTATTTCTTTGTATAGTATACAAATTTTTAAGGACAGCTATGTAAATGCCAGAATGCGTGGAAGCAAAGGCTTGGTACGCAGTTCTGAGGACACCGGTGACTGAGGCTGGGCTCATCGGTTTGTGTTTGTGCGTTCATCGGTCCTGACTTTTGATGACAAGGCCTATCTTCCAGAAGTCTGGAATAAGAAGCGTAAGTCCCCGAGTATTTTTGTTTTAATGCTTTTCGTGTTTTCCCTCTTCTCGGTTTCCAACTCCGTTAAATTTTGTAGCGGCCAAGCAACCCTATGACAAGCTCATTTCTGTTGAAGATCTGACTGCATGGGTTGGGCCAATTTTGAAGGAGTTTTCCCCAGAAAAGAGATAGTGGATGTACTTTGTCACTCAGCATAGTTTGACTGTGAAAAACCATGGTAAGCATGTTTCTGTTTTTATGATCATTCTTCTCCTTTGGATCTTCCTTATGACTGACCGTTTTACCTTTTAACAGGTTTGGGTACTTCGGGAAGTTTCTTTCCTGCTCCTCCTCAAGAGGGGCCTTCTGAACCTGTGGCTGACCCAGAGGCTGAAGCTGAGGCTATACTAGCTTCAGTAGGGGCTTTGCGCAGCCGGGAAGGCGGCGAAGAACTCATGTCCGGTGGACTGGCTCCCTTGAAGAGGAAGAAAAGGAGCCAAGGCGAGGGCGGAGCGCGGAAGAAGTCTGTTCGTAAGACTTCTGTGGCTACCGGGCAAACCTCGTCGGTTGGCGGCGATTCTTCTTCCAAGGCTTGTGTACCGGAGCCCATGGAAGCTGATGCTAGTGCTGCTGGAGTCCCCGAGTCTAGACGGGAAGAGGATATAGACAAGGAGGTTATTACTCTTTCGGACACAGAGGTCGGAGAGGAAGTTTCCCTTAGACGAAGGCCTCATCTCCGTAGTGATAGGAGGAGGGCCGAGGAAGAGACTGTACGTACTCCCCAGGGGAGTCCCCGAGTCAATGTAGGGGCGGAGGCAGGTCCTTCTCGTGCGGATAAGGGGAAGAGAAAAGTTGGATAAGAAGAAGAAGAAGAAATAGTGAAGGAAGGGGTAGAAGAAGGAACTCCCCAAGAGAGTAGCCAGGGTCCTCGTGTTTATCGTTTCGAGGATCTGGAGAACGTGGCTACTGAGGGGGCGACTCCCGTCGTCCTTCGTGATTGTGAGACCATAGATCCTGGAGTGGAGAATGATTCTAACCTCTCCATGTCGCGGTTCGTTTGGCGATCAACTATTAATGGTCGGACAGAGCTAAGTGACATCAAGGGAGTTCGCTACAAGTTTGGGCCAAATTATCCTTCCGAACAGGCTAGGGAACCCAAGTTTTGTGAGAGGAAGCATACTTTGAAACTTGCTCCTGATGTCAACTTTGTGTCCAGACCACACAGCTTGGCCAAGGTGGTCTCTTCGCTCATCGGCCCTCGTGAGGAGTGGGTGCTGAGGGAGTTGACCGATGAGGAGCTAGCTTTCTAGATTGCTTCTGATTCTGCCCGGGTAAGTTTTTCCGCTTCGTTTTGGGAATAACTTTTAACTTTGGATTTTTAACCGTGATTTGCTTTCTTTTTAGTCGAGCATGCTGGCTGCCGAAATCATATTCCGTTCCAGGATCAACAATGCTAATCAGGTGGTTGAGGTGAAAAAAGAATTGCTGGAGACTCTGAAGGACAACAAGACTGATCGAGCAGTGTGGTTTCCTTGGTAGAGAGGTTGACCGTTTGACTAGCGTCAGCAATGGTCGTGTTGAGCAAATCAACGCTCTTACCAGGGAAAAGGACCTTCTTCTCGAAGAAAAGAAAGGGTTCGCACGCTCTATTCAGGGTTTGGAGAGACTGCTTGAAGAATGCCGGAATTCTGTGAACAATGCTAATGAAGAACGCGTATCTTTCGAGATGGGTCTGCAGAGAGCAAATGAGGAATCAATTAAGGCCTGTTCTGATCTTCAGGCTGCCAAGGATCAGGTCGCTCAGTTAATGAGTGCTCAGACCGCATTAACCAAGGACTTGGCGAACCTGCGTGATCAGTCGGAAATCAAGACTAAGCTCGCGGCTCTTGAAGCTAAGCGTGCATTGCTCGTGCAGATCCAGGCTGGACAGATCAACGTCGAGGAGATGCTGCAGACAACAAAGAACGTTGTTCGAAGAATTCACTAGGCATTGGGTCTCTCTCCTGAAGAGTCTGCAGGTGATGATGATGACGATGATGACGAAGATGACGGCGGGGATGACGACAGGACTGACGGAGTTGGTGCGTTGAGTCCTGGTCATGGCCCTTCATGCTGATGCCTTTTTAAATCAATGATTGATGTACTTTTATTTTGTCTGGCGAAAGCCGGACTTGTTTGTTGGTGGACAGGAGTCTAGTATAGATTCTCTGGTCCTTTGTATGGCCGGTAAGTTTGGCCTTTGAGCACTCTGTAAACTTCTGTCAGCCGTATTTGGCATTTTATCCATTTACAAATATAGTGTATATATGCTTTTTAGATCTGTCCAGTGACTATATTTAGTTTGAACTTTTCGATCTTGTGTTTGCATGTATTGTGGCTTTCGAGCCTTGTGGCTGGGAGTTTTCTGAGGTCAGGACTTTATTAAGTCTGTACTCTCAAGAATCTGCCCGTGTGAATTTGGCTTAGCCTTTCGTTGAGAAGAGGCCGTAAATTGTAAGTGACCGAATGTTTGTAACTTAACCTTTCTTTAGGAAGAGGTGAGTTGTCATTGGTCTGACCGAATGATGGTCGTTTTTTAGCCGAATTGTTGCCCCATGCGTACGTCTTTGCTTATCATTTTGATGATTGAAAGTTATTGTAGGGCTTTGTGAATTGGCTCTGGCCGGGTCGTTGGCCTGGTGATTGGCTTCTCTTATTTTCGTGGAAGCCTTTTATCACACAGAAAGTTTTAATTTGTAAACGACTCCTCTTATTTGTTGTGGGAGTTTTGTCACGTGATAGTTTTTGATTTGTGAACTAACTCCTCTTATTTGCTGTGGAAGTTGTGTCACATAAAAGTTTTTTTTGCTTGATTCGTGAACTGACTCCTCTTATTGGCTGTGGAAGTCGTGTCACGTAAAAAATTTGAGTAGAGTTTGCCTTTTGGTAAGGTCTTTTGCCTCCTTTGTGAAGGTCTTACCTGGCCTACAGGGGGCCTCTCACCACCCTCCTTGTTTTTATGTTAGAACACGTAAAGTGATAACATGAAAAGAGTTGTTAGTGAGTCGCATATAGAACACATATAACCAAACGAGGAGTGTGTCCGTTGTGGGATTCGAACCCACAGCCGCAAAGTTGAAAAACTTCGAGCTCTGCCAGTTGAGCTAAATGGATCTGACCTTGTTCAGGCCGTTAGTACCATTTAGAAGAAAGAATATATAATTAAAAGTAAGAAATTTTTATAGAAATAAAAGTTAAGTGTTTGAGGACTAACCGTTTTACTACTTAAAAGTGATACCTTTTGAGGTGGATCACATTCCAGCTGTTCGGGACAGTAGAGCCGTCTGGCCGTGCCAAACGATAAGATCCTTTTCCTACCGAAGCAATTACTTTGTAGGGGCCTTCCCAGTTAGGACCCAGCTTACCTGAATTTGTTTCTTGTGTGCTTTGGGAAACTTTTCTGAGTACAAAGTCCCCGACTTGAAAGCTTCGTACGCGCAGTCCCCGATTGTAGTATTGCTCGACTCGTTCTTTCTGGGCGATTACCCGTATAAGAGCAAGCTCCATGCGTTCTTCGAGAAGATCCAGCTCTTCGGACAAACTGACTGAGTTTGACTCCTCAGTTGCGTGTGCGTATCGCAAGCTGGGCTCTCCGATTTCAACCGGGATTAGAGCGTCAGCACCATATACCAATGAATAAGGAGTTTCTCCGGTGCTCATTTTTATTGTGGTGCGGTAAGCCCATAGTACTCCGGGTAACTCCTCTACCCAACATCCTTTTGCCTGCTCGAGGCGCTTCTTAAGGGATTCCACGATGATTTTGTTGGTAGATTCTGCCTGTCCATTTGCAACAGGATGATATGGTGAGGAGGTGATCCTTTTGATATGGAGATCCTCGAGGAACCTAGTCACTTTCTGGCCGACGAATTGTGGGCCGTTGTCCATGACTATTTCCTTAGGCACTCCAAAATGACATACGACAAAACGCCAGAGGAAATCGACGACTTTCGTTTGTCGTATCTTTGAGTATGCTGCTGCCTCGACCCACTTTGTAAAGTAGTCAGTGATGATCAATAAGAAACGCATCCCCCTTGGTGCTGTGGGAAGAGGGCCAACGATATCCATCCCCCATTTCATGAAAGGCCACGGAGAGATTATTGAGTGGAGTGGCTCTGCTGGTTGATGTAGAAGATAAGCGAACCTTTGGCATTTGTCACATTTCTTGACAAATTCATTTGTATCTTTCTCCATCTTGTCCCAATAATAGCCTGCACGAATCAGCTTTCGAGTTAGTGCCTTACCTCCGGAATTATTTCCACAACAACCTTCGTGGACTTCTCGCATTACATAATTGATCTGATTAGGTCCAAGGCATTTTGCGAGAGGTTCTGCGAACATTCTCCGGTAAAGCTCGTCGTTGAGAATTGTATACCGGGCAGCTTTCACTCGAAGTTTGCGTGCAGCTTTCGCATCTTCAGGTAAAGTTCCATGAATAAGATAATTTGTTATCTCATTGCGCCAGTCCCAAGTAGCGTTGATAGTGTTGACTTCAAACTTTTCTCTATCCATGGTTGTGTAGAGAAGTTGAACAATAGCTGAGGAACTAGCTGCCCCTATCTCTGCCACTGATCCCATGTTTGCAAGAGCATCGGCTTCATTATTCTCTTCTCGTGGAATCTGGACTGCTGCCCATTCGCCAAACTGTGCTAGAAGCTCTTTTACTCGGGCGAGGTACGCTTGCATCCTAGATTCTCGTGCAACAAAGCCTCCATTGATCTGATTCACCACGAGCTGAGAATCGCTCTTCAGCTTGACAGATGTTGCCCCATAACTCCGGGCTAGTTCCAATCCTGCAATAACGGCCTCATATTCGGCCTCATTGTTAGTAATGAATGGGCACTTGATAGCTTGCCTTACCGTTTCGCCGGATGGAGTAATAAGAACTAGTCCAAGGCCGGACCCTTTGACGCTCGAGGAGCCATCTGTATAAAGGGTCCACGTGCCAGTTACCTGCCCTGCATAAAGAATAGATTCCCTTTCTGCCTCAGGGTATATGTTAGCGCTGAAGTCGGCTACGAAATCAGCCAGGACTTGTGATTTTATTGCTACTCTAGGTTGGTAGGTGATATCAAATTCGGATAATTCTATAGCCCATTTTACCAACCTCCCCGAGAACTCAGGTTTGTACAGAACATTTCGCAAAGGGAAAGTCGTAACCATGGCTATCGAATGACTTTGAAAATAAGGGTGTAATTTACGAGCAGCAGTTACTAGTGCCAGTGCTAGCTTTTCTAGAGGTTGATAGCGTATTTCTGCATCAATTAAAGCTTTGCTAACGTAATAGATAGGAAGCTGCTTACCTTGGTCTTCCCGAACTAGTACAGTGCTTACCGATGATTCTGAGACTGCCAAGTAAATCAACAGCTGTTCGCCTTCTTGAGGTGTGGAGAGTAGCGGCGGATTGGAGATACTTCTTCAGATCCCTCAATGCTTGTTGGAATTCGGGAGTCCATTCGAACTCCTTGTTCTGTTTTAAGACATCGAAGAAACTTTTGCACCGGCCAGATGACCGGGAAATGAACCTTCGTAAGGCTGCCACTCTCCCCGTTAGTCTCATGACGTCTCTTCTGTTTTGAAGCATATCTGGAATTGATTCGATAGCTTTTATCTGAGCGGGATTGACTTCAATGCCACGCTGAGAGACAATGAAATCTAGAAACTTCCCTGATCCAACTCCGAAAGCGCATTTCTCTGGATTCAGCTTCATATTATATTGATCCAGGATCCTAAAAACTTCTTTCAGATGTGCTAAATGGTCTTCTGCTCGCTTAGATTTTATCAGCATGTCATCGATGTATACTTCCATAGTCTTACCAATATGGTCGTGAAACATTCGATTGACTAGATGCTGATAAGTTGCACCTGCATTTTTTAGTCCAAAAGGCATAACTTTGTAACAGCACGTACCTCGACAGGTGATGAACGTCGTCTTCTCCTGGTCTTCGAGATCCATCAATATTTGATTATACCCGGAGTATGCGTCGAGGAAGGTTAGCACTTCGTGCCCGGCTGTAGCATCGATCAGTTGATCTATCCTGGGAAGAGGATATGAATCCTTCGGGAAGGCTTTGTTTAGATCTGTGAAGTCAATACAGACTCGCCATTTGCCGTTCTTTTTAGGTACGACAACTACCAGTCGGTCAACTTCGTCGTTGATGACCTGGTTCCGGAAGGCTTCTTGTTGGCGCGTCTTTTGTTTCACCGGGCGGTGATACGGATCTACATTTAACCTGTGAGTAATGATGTCAGGAGAAATACCTGTCATGTCTTCGTGAGACCAGGCGAATGTTGTATGCCGCTCCTTGAGAAACTGGAGAATATCTCTTCGTAGGCGTTTGTTTAGTTCGGTCCCCAGATACACTTTTCGCTCTGGCTTATCGGTGAACAGCTCCTCAGGATCCAAGGCTTCAACGGTTGGCATATGGTTTTCTTTCTCGTCCATCTTCGTGATGAATTCCGGGACTTCGTACTCAGACGTCTCAGGTGGGATGTCTGGTCCCGATCGCTGTATTGCTATTTGTTTTCTTCAAGGAGTTTGAGAGCCACAGAATAGCAATCTCGGGCAGAGCGCTGCTCTCCTCGAACTTCACGTATTCCCCATTCGGATGGGAATTTTAACACCTGATGATAAGTGGAAGGAACAGCTTGCATTTCGTGGATCCAAGGTCTGCCCAATATGATATTGTAGGCCAGATCCGCGTCGATAACATGGAAGGTTGTTTCCTTTGCTACTCCTTCGGCAAGAGTTGTGAGGGTGATCTCCCCGAGAGTCTTCTCATTCGGGTTCGTTAGCATTTACCTTTGAAGTGTAATGGCCACAAACGTCCGTCCAGCTGACCGCTGGGGATTCGCGGAGAGACTCATATAATCGACGTGTAACTATGGAGCTTTCCCTATCCAAACCGTAAGTAAACGCGACTATCGCCCACTTGTCTGGCATCTCGGGGAATGCTGCTAGCTCTTCCTGGAAACGACCTATATACTGGCGAAGAGATTCGCCGGGCCTCTGCTTCGCTTCGAAAATATTCATGACACGAATACTTTCTCGACTTCCCCTCGCAACGATTTGTTGAGAGTTGCTATCTGCCATGTTAATTATAAAGCAAAAAGAATAGAAAGATGCGAAGATAACAGCAAAAATAGACTATTAACCAACGAAGGCTTATTGACCGGCTCCCACTGTGGTCGCCAAATTGTTTAACCTAGATTCGATTTTAGGCCAATTAACAATTAAATTTGTATTTGCGGGGTCACGATCAATAGCTGAGATTAAAAGTCTATATAATAAACTAAGGTGATAAAAATATGCTTGTGGGAGTTAAAGAATAGCATGCAAAATGTAAATAAGAGAGAAGAAACCGTATCGTTTCACTCGTCCTCTGAGAGAGTTCTTCGATATCGAATGCACGTCTGAAGAGCAGAGTAACGAACTAAGCAAGAACAAAGAGAATAATTGAGCAAGACTGAGAGAGAGAGAGAGAGAGTAGTTTATTGATATTTCAGATAGGAAGTTCCAGTGTCCATAATCGATTAAGGTGAGTACTATTTATAAGTCTGGTGAGCACTCGTTGAGATTTCTGTAACCGCTGGGCGTGGATCCGTTGGGATACGTAACTGCCGATCACCTATCCGTTGGAGTTAAAGCCGCTGGGTTAATTGTCATTAATAGGTTGATCGTGGATGGTCATGCTAATTACTGCTCATTGAAGCCGTGTTGACCGTTGAGATACTTCGTAACTTCTTTAGGTCTGTTCGTGATGCTTTTCTGCCCGTTGAGTGCCTGCCCGTTTGAAAAGTCTGTTCGTGCCACGTGGAAGACACGTGTCATCTTCTCAAGTCTAGTCAGCTTTTATCCAATACACCGCTTCGTATGGATATTAATTAATCAAGCATATATACGTGTCAAAACAAGCATATGATAGTTTGATTACTGATTGATAATATTCTTCAGTAAAGATTAATCATTACCAACAGAGCTGTCTGCTGGTAATGAGTTCCTCTGAGCGTACCACAGTTTTTCACTGTCTTGTCATTGTGCCTTTTTATTGGGTTCCTTTTTGTCAATCATCTCCATTCTTGTTGGACTTCGACAAGCATCACATATGTCAAGGACAGCTATGTGTATATGTAGTTGAAACTAGGAGGAACCCAAGCAATGTAGTCCAATTTGCAGATTTGCGAACACAATAGAAACTCTGCGTTTCAAATAGGCTAAGGAGTGGCTATATTGGTAGTCTTTGCTTCTTATGGTTTTTTCTTTTTCTGATCAGGAAAAATACCGCTCTTTTTAATGAGCAACACAAAGAAGGTGCCATAAAGCAAGAGTGCACTTGACTTCCTCATATACTAACCTACAGAGAGCGTGTGGGTATTAATTAATGAGTTTAAAAGGAAAAACTAGTCCTGTATAATACAGATGAAGTATGTGAATTTTTTTTACTTCATTGTTACACCAAAATGACAGCCAGCAAATGGGCTGTGCTCTTTTGAAACATCTGAGGTTCCTCTCCTTTCAAATTATCGATTGTGCGCCACATCCTTCTTTTGGCGACACCTTTTCTATTCCAGAAAAACGGCAGCTCGTTTGTGTTTAACCTAGATCCGATTTTAAGCCAATTAACAATTAAATTTGTATTTGCGGAGTCACGATCAATAGTTTAGATTAAGAGTTTAAATGATGAACGTGTTGTATGTTGTAATATCGATATACTCGTGATTTCCAATAATAATTACTAATGTGGAGATTAAATATAATCGAAAATAAATAAAGTTAAAGAGCAAACAAGGTAGATAGAAGTAACCGTGTTGGATCGCTTGACCCCGGTGAGACTCCTTCCTTACTGATTGCACTTAGAGACTAAAGGACAAAGTACGCAAGCAGAGAACAGTGTTTGAGAGTAAGAGAGTATTCTTATTGGTGTTGTAGACAGGAAAATAAAGTTGTGTTACAATGGCTTAGAACGAATGCTATTTATAGGCCTGATAGGCATCCGTTGGGTTTTGTAACTGCCGGGCACGTATCCGTTGGATATGTAACCGCCGGGTTGTAGTTATTGCCTTTATGACCATTTATTGAGTGATCGCATATGATCAGGTGAGTAATTGCTCATTCAGATCGTGTTGACTAATGGGACGTTACATAGCTGCTTTAGGTCTGCTCGTGGTAACTGTCTGGCTATTTGTCTGTTCGCTAGATGTTTGTCCGCTAAGTATCTGTCCGGTGGATCTTCTGCCCGTGCCACGTGGCGGACACGTGTCATCTTTTAGATGATGTCAGCTTTTATCCAATACAGTTTGGAGATTTTGTCATTGCCCATTTCAAGTTGAACATATTCATATATTCCGAGTTCAACCGTCACATTGCAGTGCAAACACATGTGACAGTTTCTTTCCATCTACTTTTCCGCATAGATAACGCCTATTGCACAAGTTGTAGTCTGCCTTTGATATGCAGCTGGCCATTCAAATCAACTCACCTTAATGGATGTACTCCATCAGTTTCAACTTATGTAAACCGATTTGACTGCTCACAGAGTTAAAGAAATAAATGAAGACTTTTGAAACTTGTGACTACAAAAAGGTCATACCATTTTTGTACTATAAGACTTTTGAAGCATTGGGAAAAGTTCTAAATTTACAATTTGTTCTCTAGTTGCACTTTGCTATGTTAGAGTTTCTCTTCTAGAAACTAGATTAATGTAGATCCATAGAGCAATTAAGATTGTATTTGTGTTGTTAATATCTTTCTAGGTAACTTTACCTAAATAATCGTACTAGTCAGAATATATACATTATACACATATTATACCATTTTTGAAAAATTATTATTTTTTATTTAAGCTGCCAACGACCTTATTGATGTAAAACAAACCTTATTTGTGTTGGATTTGGATTTGGTGTCCATATTTGTTTAGGAGGGCAAGTACTCGGCATATATTATTCCCTTTCTGTTCATTCTTAACTTGGATTGCTCAATGGCAAGCATCATGCGGCGTCTTCCGGATGAGCTGGTGTTTCACATATTGAGTTTCCTGCCAAGGAAGGCTTTAGTAAGATCCAAATGCGTATGCAAGTTATGGAATACCTTATTTATGGACCCTCAATTCAGGTCACTTTACTCGCGAAATTGGATAGTTGAATTCGACACTCCCCCTGACATGTTGCAGATTACGCGTTACAGGTTTGTTACCATAGCTAAGAGTAGTGATGGTTTATTGCTGCAACAATCTGGCTCGTCTGTTTATCCTTATTCCAAATGCCGCATAAGATGCCCTTTATCATACCAATCTCTTGAATTACCCGGTCCACAGAAACCTGGTCTGTGCTTTTCTGTCGAGTTCCTTCCATCTATCCGAGCTGTCAAGCTGCTTTCTGTTCATGAAAGTAGGAAGCAAGTGTTTGGTTTTGAATTTCTTCACATTGGCGACCCCTCTATTGAAAATATTAGTCCCACTACTACTACTTATTGTTGGCGACCCCTTGAGCTACCACCTAACAACAACAACAACAACAACAACAACAACGGGCAACCACATTGGAGGAAGAGAAATAGAAGTCTGCGTTTGTGCTCTTTGCAGCAGATTTGCCTCAACCGATCTGCAAGGCACGACGGGGTTCTACTGTTCTTTAGCAAAAGTGGAGCTGCTTTTTGTATTTGGGCCTATGTAAATAGTGTTGATCTACAAGTTGATATTGTGGATATGGTGAATGAGAGCTACGTTGGTCGCTCTACTCTTCATGCACCAACTTTCTTCTCAGATAAGTTGAGCAGGATTCAACTCTTAGATTGGAATGGCCAGCTCGCCATCACTCAAGTCGTTAAAGATGAACTCCATGTCTTTGTGTTAGTCAACAAGCACAAGGATTGGAATTGGAGTAGTCGAATCTTCAAGTTGTCTTCCTTAGAACACCCTAGTCATATAAAAGTTATTTCTTTAGTTATGGATAAATCTGCATTGGTCTTTTCGCTGCCACAGGGTACCCAAAATCATGATCTCTGCAGCATTGATATTATCACAGGGAATGTAACAACTATAGGTTCCTACCCTTTCATGCCTAATGAGGCTGACATCTACTGTATTCTTAATCGTAGAGGAGTTTAGTTCTGAAGGTCTTCTTATTTTCATTCGAATCCTAATTTTTAATTTTTATTAATTTCTTCTCCATTGTGATTATGAAGACACTGATTTATGAACTGAATTGTTTCTGTCAAAATGGATGCTCTCTTGTGCAGTAATAATCGTATCTGTTGGTGTTTTCTGCTTATCACTGTGTATTTTGAAGTGCATAATTGAGTTGGTCGACTGGCAATCTTGAGTTTGAACACACACGCGGGTTAGCTTACATGTAGTTGATGATAATACTAATAATGTTCTGCTTCAATCCTCTGTTTATCATGTGACCATACATAGCTAGTCAGTTACTAGAGGGGAGATAAATGTAATAAGAACTTTTGGACCAAGGTTAACATTTGTGTGGCCATAAAAGCTTATCATTAAGGGTAAGATAGAAAGTTAAGTTAAATTGTTTTGAAATTTAGCTGTTTGGATTCGAAATATGATCTTAAGTAAGATGGAGGAAACATCTGTTAGTTATGTAAATGGACTAATCATGTGTTTTCCGTTATATTTTTCTGTAGCTTTCACTTCTTCTTTTCTTGGATCATGTTCTGGGTTCTACCCATCGGACATAGAGAAGAAATGCCGTGAAAGATGTTGTAATGTAGTAATTGTTATATGTCTGCACTTTCGATAATGACCAAAACAGAAATAAGATGAAGTAGAAAAATTCCAAGCCAACAGTAGACACTGCCTGTCCTTAAGAAATCTAATCCCCTCACAGTTACCCAAGGTTTGTGGATTAATTTCTCCCAGGATAGAATGAAATTATCCTCACTGTGATAGCGGTAATTCAAATCACAATGAACAACGAACTCAAATAATGGTAGCAAATCACACTGACTCAGAACTTACTTTTGTTTTGAAAACAAATGCAAAAGGTAATGAGAGAGAGAGAGAGAGAGTATGAAATTTTGGATGATGAAAATGAGGCAAAATGCCTCTCTATTTATAGCCACAAGATTTGGAGTGAAAAGGCATGAAGGTGTCTTTTGGTGAAATGGCTGTTCATGAAAGGCAGCCTTCAAGGTAGCTGTTTAATGAAAAGGTACCTTTTCATTGGTGAAGTAGCTGTTCATGAAAGGAAACCTTCAAAGTGGCTGTTCAATGAAAGCACTCTTTCATTTGGAATGTTACAGCAGCCCACCTTTGGAATATTTGCATAATTAGTCCACTTTTTAATTTCGTTACGAAACCGGCTTCATATCAAATATTAATATTTTAATATTAATATTTATTTCATTTCCCATTCACACCAATTTACCTTCCTTCCAAACCCAACAATCTCCCACATGAATGGGGAATGGCTATATGAAGAAAACATGCAGAAAACTATGTGATTTGCAAGTAAGAATTAATTGCATCTGGATAAGTGGGTTTCTCTTTAAACTTTCCGTAGTGAACATATATCGGATATACTCGGTCAATCGGTAGATTTGATATCTTTGAACCGTCGAACTTTGGTGTATACCTAGACAACATATGTCACACAATTAATCCTCGACCATTTTTGGTTCTCATTGTTGTGTTCGTTTCAGCCATGAACATCGCCTGGTTCATGAGTGCGTAGAGAATTGGCCTTACAGAATTCTCCTTGAAGCGGACTAAACGTGTAATCCCGTAGATCTACACTATTTGACAAACCCCGTATCAAACTTAGATAATCATTAAAAAACGTCTTTAACGTTTTATCCTTGGTACTAAATATTGTCTTATTAAGAGGATGGGTTAAGTTTTTTGACAATGTTGGAGCGGTCGTACACAACTTTGTTTGAGCTCCTTGAACCTAGATCTTGGGATCTCCAGTCTTCTAGGTAGACTTACCGCCATGACGACTTGTCCTCGGCCATAGTCTCATTCCTCTTGATGATCTCTCAACATCATCTCTAGTTAAACCTTTAGTAAGTGGATCCGATACATTATCCTTTGACTTAACATAGTCAATTGTGATAATTCCTCTAGAGATAAGTTGTCGAATGGTTTTATGTCTTCGTCGTATATGACGATTTTTACCATTATACATAAGGCTCCCAGCCCTCGATATTGCCGATTGACTATCGCAATGTATACATATAGGTGTCAACGGCCTAGGCCAAAATGGAATGTCTTCCAAGAAGTTTCGGAGCCATTCAGCTTCTTCATCGGCTTTGTCCAAAGCTATGAACTCAGCCTCCATTGTAGAGCGAGCAAGCAAGGTTTGTTTGGATGATTTCCAAGTTACCGCTCCTCTACCTATTGTGAAAATATATCCACTTGTGGATTTTGATTCTTTTGAGGCGGTGATCCAATTTGCATCACAATATCCTTCTATAACAGCGGGATACTTATCATAGTGCAAAGAATAGTCTTGGGTGTACTCCAAATAACCCAAAACTCGTTTCATAGCCATCCAGTGATTTTGTCCAGGATTACTTGTGTATCGACTCAGTTTACTTATAGCACAAGCTATATCTGGTAGTGTACAATTCATGATGTACATTAGACTTCCCAACACTCTAGCGTAGTCTCGTTGAGACGTGCTTTGTCCTTTATCCTTTGTAAAGGCAAGATTAACATCAATTGGAGTCTTTGAAGTTTTGAAGTCTAAATACTTGAATTTTTCCAGGACATTTCTGATGTAATGAGTTTGAGATAATGCCAAACCTTGAGGAGTTTTGTGAATTTTAATACCCAAGATTAAATCCGCAACTCCCAAGTCTTTCATATCAAACTTGCTAGTTAGCATACGCTTAGTAGCATTGATGTCAGCAATATCTTTACTCATTATTAACATGTCATCCACATATAGACAAACAATGACTATATGATTTGGACTGTTCTTAATGTAAACACATTTATCACACTCATTAATTTGGAAGCCATTTGACAACATTGTACTGTCAAATTTCGCATGCTATTGTTTAGGTGCTTGTTTTAGTCCATAAAGAGACTTAACAAGTCGACATACCTTCTTTTCTTTCCCAGGAACCACGAACCCTTCAGGTTGTTCCATGTAGATTTCTTCCTTCAAATCTCCATTTAAGAAGGCTGTCTTTACATCCATTTGATGGATTTGAAGATCATACACGGCGGCCAAAGCTATTAGCATCCGTATGGATGTAATTCTGCTTACCGGAGAGTATGTATCAAAATAATCAAGGCCCTCTTTTTGTCTATAACCTTTAACGACCAGTCTAGCCTTGTATTTGTCAATAGTACCATCAGCTTTCATTTTCCTTTTGAAAATCCATTTGTAACCTAAAGGGTTTGTTCCCAGGAGGAAGATCAACCAACTCCCATGTGTGGCTGCTTAAAATAGATTCAATCTCACTATTGACTGCCTCTTTCCATTATGGAGACTCTGAAGAAGCCATTGCTTCTTTATAAGTTTGAGGCTCATTTTCCAATAGGAAAGTCATAAAATCTGGTCCAAAAGAAGTAGATGTCCTTTGACGTTTACTACGTCTTGGATTATCATTATTTGGCATACTTCCTTTTGTACCTTCTCTTGGTCGTTTTGTGCTGACACTTGACGATTCATATTCACTTTTATACGGATATATATTTTCAAAGAATTCAACATTATCTGATTCCATAACCGTATTAATATGAATGTCAGGATTTTCTGATTTATAAACCAGAAAACGATATGTCTTACTATTCTTGGCATATCCTATGAAAACACAATCAACTGTTTTTGGTCCTATCTTTTCCCTTTTAGGTTTAGGAACTTGTACCTTTGCCAAACACCCCCACACTTTAAGGTAATTCATGCTTGGCTTTCTTCCCTTCCACTTTTCATATGGAATGGATTGTGTTTTGCTGTGGGGTATACGATTAAGTATTCGACTAGCTGTAAGAATAGGTCCCCCCCATAAGTTTTGGGGTAAACCCGAATTTATCAACAAGGCATTCATCATCTCCTTTAAAGTTCCATTTTTCCTTTCCGCAATCCCATTAGATTGTGGCGTGTAAGGGGCAGTAGTTTGGTGAATAATGCCATATTCCAAACATATTTGTTCAAAAGGAGATTCGTATTCACCGCCCCTATCACTTCTTATCATTTTTATTCTTTTGTTAAGTTGTGTTTCAACTTTATTTTTGTATTGCTTGAATGCATCTATAGCCTCGTCTTTACTACTAAGTAAATAAACGTAGCAGTAACGAGTGCTATCGTCAATAAAAGTTATGAAATACTTCTTTCCACCGCGAGATGGTATTGACTTCATATCACAAATATCCGTATGAATTAAGTCTAAAGGTTCGGAATTCCTTTCAAGTGATTTGTAAGGATGTTTCGCAAATTTAGACTCAACACATATTTGACATTTGGATTTATCACATTCAAATTTAGGCAATACTTCTATATTTATCATTTTCCGCAAGGTTTTATAATTAACATGTCCCAAACGTGCATGCCATAATTCATTTGACTCAAGTAAGTAAGAAGAAGCTTGAACTTTATTATTGATAGAAACAGTCATTACATTCAGCTTGAAAAGGCCCTCACATAGGTAACCTTTTCCTACAAAACTGTCATTCTTAGTTAATACAACCTTGTCAGCAACAAAAACACACTTAAACCCGTTCTTGACGAGAAGTGAAGCTGACACTAAGTTCTTACGTATTTCTGGAACGTGAAGAACATTGTTGAGAGTCACAACCTTGCCCGAGGTCATTTTTAGGCCTATCTTGCCATAACCTTCAATCTTTGCTGTTGCAGAATTTCCCATGAAGAGTGTCTCATTAGGTCCAGCGGGAGCATAGCTAGTAAACGCATCCTTATTTGCACAAACATGACGGGTGGCTCCAGAATCAATCCACCATTCTTTCGGATTTCCTACCAAGTTACACTCAGAAATCATTGCACAAAGATCTATCTCTTGCACTCCTTGGGAAATAGTATCTTCTACCATGTTTACTTGACCTTTATTATTTTTGGCATTCTTTGGGGCACGACAGTCTACAGCCTTGTGTCCATATTTGCCACAGTTGCGGCAATTGTCCTTGAATTTCTTCTTTTTCGGCTGATTGTTTGGTCCAGAAGGTTTCTTCCTTTTGTTGTTCTTTGGTGCATCATTTGTCTCAACAATATTTGCTCCCATTACTGTTGAACTTCCACGAGCAACCTTCTTCTCCGCAATCTTGTTGTCTTCCTCGATCCTCAAACGAACAATGAGATCTTTGAGTGACATCTCCTTGCGCTTATGTTTCAAGTAATTCTTAAAGTCTTTCCACAAAGGTGGTAACTTTTCAATTACCGCAACCACTTGAAACGCCTCATTGATGACCAAACCTTCAGCAATAAGATCATGAATGATCACTTGCAACTCTTGGACTTGACTTATGACAGTTTTACTGTCCACCATCTTAAAGTCCAGAAATTTGGCGGCTACAAATTTCTTCATCCCAGCATCTTCAGTTTTGTACTTCTTTTCAAGAGCAAGCCACAGCTCCTTCGAAGTTGCAGCAGTACTGTAGACATTGTATAAGTCGTCCTCCAGTCCATTCAGAATGTAGTTTTTACATCGAAAATCAGAATGCTTCCATGCCTCAATAACAACGAAACGTTCATTTTTAAGAGTATCGTCTGCCGGGACAGGAACATCCTCCTTAATGAATCGTTGCAAACTCAGCGTGGTCGGATAAAAGAACATCTTTTGCTGCCACCTTTTGAAGTCAATCCCGCCAAACTTTCCCGGCTTTTCAGCCGGTGCTGGCGCAGGGGTCGGTGTAGATACAGGGCGGCTAGAGCTTGCACCAATAGAAACATTTGGTGTACCAGAAACACCGTTGTTATTTTCTGTGCTCGTCATTATTCTGTAAAAACAAAATAATACAGTCAGATTCAAACAATCTGATTTAATGTACAATGAAGATTTTATATCTTCAAATTGATTTAATGTACAGCGAAGTTTTTATATCTTCAAACTGCAAATAATAATATAAATATTTTAATAATCCGGAAGTTTTTAATCTTCTGAACGGATTAAACACACAATAATTTTTATAATCCATTGAAGTATTTAAATCTTCAAAAACGGAATATTAAATTTGGAGTAGAAAATCTTTTCAGATTTTAGTCTCCACAACAGTTTGGAGTAGAAAATCTTTTCAGATTTTAGTCTCCACAAACAGCCTATTATCGATTAGCAGACTAAAATACAAATTAGATTTCTTAAGATTGTTATATGTCTGCACTTTCGATAATGACCAAAACAGAAATAAGATGAAGTAGAAAAATTCCAAGTCAACAGTAGACACTGCCTGTCCTTAAGAAATCTAATCCCCTCACAGTTACCCAAGGTTTGTGGATTAATTTCTCCCAGGATAGAATGAAATTATCCTCACTGTGATAGCGGTAATTCAAATCACAGTGAATAACGAACTCAAATAATGGTAGCAAATCACACTGACTCAGAACTTACTTTTGTTTTGAAAACAAATGCAAAAGGTAATGAGAGAGAGAGAGAGAGAGAGAGAGTGTGTGTGTGTGTGTGAAATTTTGGATGATGAAAATGAGGCAAAATGCCTCTCTATTTATAGCCACAAGATTTGGAGTGAAAAGGCATGAAGGTGTCTTTTGGTGAAATGGTTGTTCATGAAAGGCAGCCTTCAAGGTGGCTGTTCAATGGAAAGGTACCTTTTCATTGGTGAAGTAGCTATTCATGAAAGGCAGCCTTTAAAGTGGCTGTTCAATGAAAGCACCCTTTCATTTGGAATGTTACAGCAGCCCACCTTTGGAATATTTGCATAAATAATCCACTTTTTAATTTCGTTACGAAACCGGCTTCATATCAAATATTAATATAAAATATTAATATTTATTTCAGTTCCTATTCACACCAATTTACCTTCCTTCCAAACCCAACAGTAATGTCACGCATGTAGCATAGCTTCCTGTTTTTTTTAAAGTTTTTCTTGCATTACAGGTTTTCTCATCGTTTATATTTCTGTCAAGAAGCTTTATTAGTATGTGCAAGTTCGTGCAGAGACGCTCTTATCCCTTTTTTCTTCTTTTTGTTTAGTGATCTTTTCTATGGCACTTAAAGGTTGATGCATTAACTTAAGGCAAATATAATCAAGCTAAATGCTATATGGCTTCTTTTCCAGGAAAATAGTTTTACTCAGATGCTAAATATAATGTTTTGAACCACAAAGTGCCGCTAGCATTACGAAGCCAAACCTAAAGGGAGGCCTATGAAATCATCTATTTCCTTTATAGAAGACAACCATCTTAACCTAAGTCTATCTCAATGAAGAACTCTGTTCGCATCTATGCGGTTCGAAATCAAAGTTCAACTTTTTGATAATACAGTTCATTGTGAAACAAATAGTGCACTTTTACAATTTATGATTTTATTATTTTATCATATCCGGTTGACATTATTTTTTCCCTTTCCCCTACAAACAATTTTGTGGCCACCCTATCCCAATAAGGTTTGTTGAAAAAGAAAAAGAATGTACCAAACAAATGTTAGTACTCCATAAGAAAACATTGCCCTCTAAAATTTCACGAGAGGAATCAAATCGAGCATCAAAGATTTTGTATACAAATGCGTCAAGAAAAAACCAACTTGCTGCAAAAACAGATATTAACGTGTTACCTCCTAACAAGAAATGGGCCTTATTTCACAACCACCAAGTTGTGGACAACAGAAAAATTAAAAGGGGAGAGACGACCTGCCTTGGCAAGATCGTCTATCATTTAGCAAGATATTTCTTTAAATTTGACGATGCAGGCTAATGCACGCTCAAAATCACCATCTTCTAAGGCAATGGTGAAGCGACAATAACCAGGAATTCCTGTCCAGGAAGAGCTATTGATGCACAAACCAGTGGTTTTAAGCATGGCTTCTCTGATATTTGAGTCATCAAGTTTGCCTTCCCACGAAGATGTTCCAGTGCTAATTTTAATTGTTTTCCCGAGACAGGAAAGTGGCTTTGCTACCACGGACACACCCGAATGGGCCTCGAGCACGTCCCAACCACAACTTTCAAGGGTCTGTTGCACATAAATCAGGAGATTGCATTAAAGAATTATTTCCAGCGACGAAGCTATTTGTAAAAGATTTAGATTTGGAGGCAAACATAACATAAATTTTGTTCAAATTGCAAGAAGAAGATGACTGCAATCTACTCATTTTTATAAGAGATGCTTTGATCAAGACTAGTAAAAAGTCAAAAACTTAGATGAGTTTAACAGAACACCTTATCCATAATGTAGAGAAAGTGGCCTTAGTGACTTTACTGAACTGCCTCTCTAGATAATCACTAAGTGCAACCATGGATTTAGACACAATAATAAACGACTGAAGTTTGACGCTGAAATAACTGAAGGGATAAAAAATCTACTGGTGTGAAGTAAACGTTCATTGAGGAAAAAGAGGAAAGACATACCTTTTTCAACAGATTATACCGACTAGCCAAAATCTTTTCCTGCTCTGAGACAACATTGGAAAGTTCTGCAGTTTGTTCTCTTTGATCCAACAGCTTCTTTACTTGGTATTTGATAGTACTGTGAGGTTTGCTCAAACCTGGAAAACTGTGAAATGCATCAATTAGAGCAGGGTGGTCTAGAAGAAGAAATCCAAATGTGACTCCAGCCGTAAGCATCTTTAGAAAGAGTCCTCCAAGCAAAGAAACACAAAATGATGGGTTCTGAGATCTTAGTTTCGCTAGAGTCTCCTCCAAATTCCAGCCATCCCAGCCCTTGGAGTTGAATTCAATCCCAGAAAATGAAGTATCAATTATAACCCTTGCCCCAAACTTTGCGCACACTGATAATATATTTTTTATCTCTTCATTGCTATACAGCTGTCCAGTAGGGTTGACAGTTGGTCCAGAAAGATAAATCCAAGGCCTATTCACGCTCTTCAAAAAACTTTCAACTGCTTTCTGCGTCAATTTAAACCCTTCTCCTCTATCAGTAGGTATATATGCTACATTTGCTTTCATAAATTTTGCAGCAGACACATAACTCCCATTTGAGCCAGTTGGGAAGCATAGCGTCCCACCTTCATGGATGCAACAAAGTACCAACTTACTGAAAAGAGCTTGAGGGCAGTCACCATATATGAAGTCTGTGTTGTTGTTGGTCGGGAAACCATAACTACTCTCCATTAATTGTCTAATATTGCCTGTCACATCAGTTTCCGACTCTGCAATGTTTTGCCTTACAAAACTCTCAAATATAGCTGCCTTGACAGGAGTTGGTATAGGCAAAAAGCTTTGATCCACATCCATGTGAATCAGAGCATTGTCTGAATCAATAACAGATAACTCTGCATCATTGAGTACTGAGGAGACAGAGCTAGGAAAGCCAATCATCTTGGATGCTTTCAACTTCTCGGCTTCTCTCTGGAAGAATGTGTAGAGAGTAACTTTTAGTATGCTCAAATATTAACCAGCTATTTTAGGCAGAGTTAAGATAATCGTACAATAAAAAATGTAGGAAAGTGCAATAGTATCTATTGTTGGAATTAGGAATTCTTAGTCAGCATATGCAGTCCATTTTCGGAAGCATGAAAATTCCATCTTCATTCGGACTATCCTTCTCTCTCTCTCTCTCTCTCTCAAATTTAATGGATGGATAAAGGTGCCAAAAAGAAAAACCAGATTGCCCAAACTTGACCTTTCCCTTGTCTGCCCACTTTGGAAATCTTTATAGACAAGCAAGATGATTATCTACGACAACACATATTAAAAGATGATCCAGAATCGAGATACTCAAAGTGCAGGGCTTCTCTTCTTTTTGCTATACCTTCCTTCCTGATTTATTTAGAGTATATGAATGTCAAGAGCCAAACTACTAACCTCAACAGGTGGATGTCGATCAGCAAGCTGAAAAGCAAGAAGCTCGTGGAAAAGACATCCATAATAATATTGGCTTATAAGAGCAGTATTTCCTTGTAGAAGTTCCATGGTTTTGGATAATGCTTTATAGATAATTTCATCTTCTGATATGACAAAAGCTACTTCCAGATCTGAATACACCTGAAAAAAATGACAGAGACGACAAATATAAAGCTAGCAAACTATAACTGCCAAGTAATTTAGAAACAAATGACAAAAAGCAAGACTTTTTAGAATTGCACAAGCATATTATCAAATTAACCTACCTGATTCTTTACTAAGCCACAAATAATTGCTGCATGTGAGGGAAGAGGAGTTCCAGCAAGATATTTCAGGACCCCATTAGATTTGGGGAGGCTTGATAGCTCAAGCTGATCAGAAATGTCTAAAAATAAACGGCATCCAATTTCCCTAGTGGTGTCCAGTAGATGCTCGAAAGAAGAACTAGAAACTGATTCAAATTGTGCCATCCCAGTAACCACAACTTGGGGCTTCAATTTCTTTATCAGTTCAACCATAGAATCAGATTGTCGTGGAGCTTCGATAACTGTGATGATATCCTCTGAATTAAAATCAGCTTGTCCTTTCTGCATGAAAGCCAGATTACAAATTTGTTGTTAAATAGGGACCAATAAACCCTTTAACAGTACACGTGAAGATGAATGGATATATCAGTTCAAGTATTCACTTCACATATTATTAAAAGTTCAAGGAAATTAAACTTGGCCTTCATAGAGAACTATGCATAAAGTTTAACAGGCGAGTGAACAATACATTACAGGATATTTTTTTGGAGAAATGGTAAGGATGTATCACTAAGAAAGTTAAAAAAATATTCTACCCTTTCGACCTGAATTATCATCCAATTGTAGGAATCATCTCATGTTTTCCAACAAAGCTATCTGCTCTCCCTCAAGCTGAACCACTACTTTAAATAACATAAAAATGATAGCAAAAAGTTTGATCTCAAAGAGATACCCCAGCAAACAAATTAAGGCTTAGCAGCTAGCCGAATAGTCAATGGAAATTGAGTCATAGGATGTAAGATGAGACAACCCCACCAGCCCCTAAAACGTTTACACACTTCCACACAATTTCGCAGAAACAGAAAAAGCTTGTAATCATTGTTTTTACAAGTTCCATAGCTTCATTAGCTAATTGCTTCACTGGAGTACAATACTTAAAACAACTAGGAAGAAAAAGAAAGACAGATGCCAGAGTGGCTGTATAACTCAGACATGTAAGATAATAACAGAAATATGAAGGCAGACAGACAATATGATGTAGAATATGATCCAAACATGAATCGAGTTGCTGCTTGGTAAGTTGCTTAAGTTCTTTATGTATTTAGGTTCCTGAGATGGAGAGCAAGTACTTAATAGCTACTGCTTTGTGGTTGCCTTCATTTGTTTCCCGAATTCACATAATATTCTAGCTTAATACATATAGACACAAAGTTCACGTCTCATACCTCAATCTTCAATGATGTCAGCCATTGCCTAGGCAGGTGTCGTGACAATTGCTCATCAACAATTGCTAGATTTGGCAGGAATAACCGCAGTAGATTCTCTATAGCCACAGCCCTGGAAGGAAAGACAACGACATTCTGGCATAAAATCGAGAAGTCTGTTAGAGTTAATAAAAATGTAATTGTACTCTTGCATAAACAAATTCCCCCCCCCCCCCCCCCCCCCTCCCACACACACACAAGCCAGTTTAGAGAACTGAAGCCTTAAATAGTACTCACATTTTTAAAGATATGACTACTGCACGACTTATCATTAAAATAGCAGCAGTAACAAATCATGCCAATTTTTATTGTTTCTTCCTACTTGCATGAATCATTTACATATTTTTGATACGTTTGCTTGGAACATAGTACTTTATCATGTTAATATTGCTAAGACGTACAATTTGAGTTATGTTTTAGACATAGCTTATAACTACCATACAGTTCAAGTATGAGTCATTTAGCATGTCCACTGTAGCTTCCAAGTGAAGAAACATGATTCTGACTCAATGGTTGAGCATAGTCTGACAAATTACCAATAAAACTCGATCCAGACTGCATGATCAACTAATGCATGAAGTCCTTGCTTATTAATTTCAACTTGTGATTAGTATTTCCGTAAATGCACAGAAATATACTAAACATCAAATAGCTTTTCACAAGGAGTACTAAATAGGGGAGTAGTAAACAACACACGACGAAACTAGTTTATTGAACGACTTTTTGATTGTTAAGAGGTTATTTGTCGAAAATATTTACAGAGGTGGCAGATACTGCTGAAGTTTAGTGCGATGTGATAATTAATGGATGTAGGTTGTAAGTTTGTAACCGGTTAAGTAGAAAATATATGATAACATTCACACGACAAGCTCAATTTGCCATTCTCTACAAATGCCATCTCTGGCAGCAAAAAAAAAACAATCTTGCATAAAGCAGAATAACAAAGTTATACAATCTTACATCGGCAATAAGAGGAAAGTGGTGGTATGTTTTCATAAAGCCAGCAATCAGATTGCGGAACCATCTGCTTCCTGCCGGTGATTCATACGGGAAAACTGAGTTCTCCTTAAGAACTCTAGCAAGATAAGCTAGGAAAGGGATCTTCTCATCTGCTACAGCATCATCTTCAAATGATAAATCCAGAGAATTACTGATATCATGGAATCCATTTTTTATGAACTCGAATATCTTTTTGACCTGTCAGTTCAGCTGACTCAGTTTCACGCCCATTTTCAGTGCTATCCTTGGTTCAGTTACTAGATTTGAACATATGTAAGCTCTCCAAAATTACCTGATTTGGCTGACGGAGTTGACAGCTGTACACAGACAAAGCATGAGAGATACGGCCACCAGCCTTGCCATAGGCCCATGCTGTTCGAGCACAGATTGGCTGATCTCCAACAAGTCCCATGAAGAATTCAAACCGGTGCATGCTACTTTTTTCGATTTCAACTAGAGCTGATATGTCGGTGTCAGCTGCCTGCATTGACCTACCATTTAGAGGCATAGTCTGCTGCAACTGTTATATCATCAAAAGAGAATTCACCCACCTGAAGAATTTTAGTTTGCCAGAGCTTGTTAACACGAAGACCACGACGCTCAAACAACCGTTTGCATACACCTTGCCCTGGACGGCCTCCCATGTTGAAGATCATAATGCCTAATGGTTTTATGACAGAAATACCTTCTTCAACTGCCCTTGCAATAAGCCCTAAGCCAAACTGATCTTCAACAAAGCCCTAGTCATGATAAAATTTAAACGGACATTATGTCAGCATGGAAAGCAAGGGTATTGTTTATCAATGAATGTCTTGTTAATCGGTCCATCTCTCAACCTGAAGTGCGCAGTAATTGCTTAATGAATGTAGAAATTCTTCACTAGCATTCTCAGTAATCAACTTGGACATTGCATCCGGATTTGGATTAAGAATCTGCATCCAGAAGCAAGATGCATAAAGTCAGAATATGTGAAAAACTTCCATCACATGACCACAAGACATTCCCTGTCTCTAGCTTTTCAATAAGATTAAAGAAGCATCATGCCAATTGTATAGATAAGCATAATATGGCATGCTAGTTGTAGCAGTACCTGTGGTATGCATCCAACAATTCGTTCAAGCTCTATGTGATTATCTCGGCAGTAAGCTAGTAGATCAGACTCGTAAAACTCTACCCTATCTAGTAGTGTTTTTTTTTCATCATCATAGATTGGTTCGCCGTTGTCATCCAGAGCATTCAAGTACAAATTTATCCACGAGATCTTTACTGCTCTTGGATTTATATCAAGCCCATATACCTGTAAAATGACATTGAAGAAGAGTGATTTGTAAGCAAATATGCAGCAACGGCATCATTCCCTATAGTTCAGAATTGCAGGAGGAATTCTAAAATACAGTTGAGAAGCACAACCTTTGATGGTAACCATTTATCAGCAATGGCAATGGATATCCATCCATTTCCACATCCCAGCTCTGCAACTGTCTTGTCCTTGAAGATGGAATCGGGGTGTCTATTTAGTCCCTCGTAAAAGGTGAAGGACCAATCCTCTGGGATAAAGATACTGGGGATGACAATCATTGTCAGTTTCTTTCGCTTCTGGAAACCTGCAAAAAGTAAACAGAGGGGTCTACTAAGAGAAGCAACACTGGATTTCCTTTTCATTTTAGGGGTGGTATCTCTGAACGAGTTAAGAAAACAAATAAGAAAGCTATGCGGAAAGTTAAGAACATAAGTAAGACTTCAACGACATCACTACCGTAATGCCTTAAAAACTGCATCATGAACCCGCAATAAGCTTGCCTTTGACCATTGAAGAGAACACATTCGTTAACCTAATAGCAGGTGTGTAAGAATTTATGTGCAACTTAAAAGTTTCAGGGGAGAAATGAATACATTATTTGAGCTCTCGAGATAGAGAATTACGTAATGTTGCAGGCTGATGTTAAACTTGTATTATTTTCTTAAGTTCCCGACATGATAGGCTTTATTACAATCTATGAGATTAGAAGACATAGTATCTCCATCTGCACCAAAACAAAGATATTTGACTTGCTATAGAGCGAGTAGAAGTATCCTATTTTAACATAAGGATTGATCAAAGATCACTTTGTGCTTTGAGTAAGCATTAGGAGTATGATATACACAGAACGAAAGAAAAATAGATAAACTCCAAGGCTTTTTCTCATTCCATTTCACCTCTCGCCTCTTAACTCTTATTCCTTAAAACAACAACTACTATGACTCATTCCCAAACTAGTCGAGGTCGTCTATATGGATATCTATTTCGCTCCATTGAACAGCTCTTATTCCTTAAAGAACAAAAGAAAACTTGCTAAGCCTAAACCTCACCTTTTTTTTAAAGGAACTATAGTTCATTCCCAAAAAAAGTACACCATGATAATCATGAATAGTTCTATTCACCAATAAAATAAAGAATTTTAATGATGTGAGAAAAAAAAAAAAAAAAACTACTATATAATATTCCCTCCTTCCCTAAAAGAAAAACAGGACTTTGAGTACAAACGTCAACTCATCTAGTTTTTGGTTTGATATGGACATTAATTTCAATTTCTTATATAACCGTAATATCCAAGCTAGCTTGCGTGCACCTCAACTAAATCCACCCACGAGAGCACAGCGTACCGAGAAACTCTGTCCAACATTTCTTACAACAACAACATACCTAGTGCAATACCACAAGTGAGGTCTGGGAGGGTGAGATGTACGAAGAACTTACCCCCATAAAAGTTGAAGAGTCTGTTTCCGGTAGACCCTCGGCGTCAAACATTTCTTAATATTATCTAAAATGTACACAACTAATATGATCAAAATGTACATAAAAATGCAATAGACATCAAATGTTCACAACTGTACACGTCCACGCATAATATAAAAAAATTATAGAAATGTGAGTGCAAAAAAAATAGGTACATAATTTGATAATTATAAAAGAGTTAAACCTTCATATTGCTCAAGGAAAATATCCTGAATTTGGAAATGATATTTTTGGAGGCATTGATCGGAAGCTTCTTTAGTATTGAAATGTTTGTGAAGAAGAGTGAGGAAGATCCGAGCTTGTTTACGGGTAACCGGATCCTCCAGTCGTTCAAGTAGTGATCGGAGATTACTGTAAGCTGCATCACCTGATTGTTCACACCGCTTCAGGAACTCTTCCGTTGAGGTACACAATCCATTTACTGCCATTTTGTGTCTGTGTGTGTTGGGAGGTGTGAAAAGTGTGTGTTGAAGGTGCTGGGAGGAAGTTAGCTGAAACTTCCCGTATATATTGGAGTGACTTGTGGAATAAACCTTTTACTCTGTATTATTGCAAATTATTTCTTCTTTTCTTTTCATAGAAATTAAATTAGAAAAAGTTAAAAAAAAAAAAAAAAAAATCTTAATAGTACTACTACATGTTACTGTATTATATTCTTATGGACGAAGCTAGAGTATAAAATACTAGGTATTTGGATGTACCCAATATCTTTTATATAGACTATGTTAGTGTTACTTTCTTTATTGGATACTAATTATTAAATATTATGATTTTTTATAATTTTATGTACATATACATTATAAATTTTGATAAAACGTGTCTGTGACGCTCCTATTCTAAAAATGCCTACAACCCTGTTCGTTGATGTTGATGTTGTTATATATAAACATCAATTGCGAATTCAATAATTAAAACGAGCTATTAAAGTTTTGTGAGTATTAAATCTCAAGTTCAAGAGTCATAAACTTTAAATTTCATTACTATGCCTCTGTTCATGGTCTCTGGGTTGGTGTGCAATGGATTATCTGAATTTCACATCCCAATATGGAAAATCCTTGAACTATAGTATATTATAAAATATCTATCACTTGTCGTTTCCAACTACCCCCGCGGCGTCATCCTGTGAATCTTGAGTACTCATATGATTTATTTATGATTTTTCAGAAATGACGCTCAGGGACTTTTTAATTTTGACCATATCTTTCCTGGTTTAGACTATTCTTTTATGGCAATGATCTTGACCATTGATAGGAAACCATTGATGACGCAAGCGATATTGGTTAATAATCATAATTCAGTTCTTAATCAAATACCTATAGAAAAATTAAATCGGGTTTTGTTTTTCTATTACACCACTAGTCCTTAATTCAACTCGGGTACAACACTACCACAAATTAGTATGTAAGGCTTCCTATCGTGCTTTAAACATGAATTATTCTTACCAAATAATTATAATTAGGAAAATTTACACCATATGACTATCCTAATTGCTTAATTACAAAAAATAACGATATTTTTATACTATTTACATAACATAACAATAGTTTTTCATATTTGTCATTTGCCCTCCCCAAACATAAAACCCTAGTTTCTTCTCCTCCCTCTCCTTCTCTCCCCTCCACCATCCACCCGCCCGCCACCACCACCCCCTCCCTACGCCTTCGATCGCCGATCTGCTCCTCCAACAAAAACTCCGAGACTGTGTCCATTGCTGCGTGTCTGAATCGTTGATGCTGCTGCTGCTGTAGTGCAGCGGCGGCGCTGCTGCACTACGGCGGCGGCTTCTCCGATCTATGTATTTTCCGGCGAGTTTGTATTATTCCGATCTGCTTCTTTTTTTTCCCTTTTGTTCCGTATATGTATGTATATATTTGTATTTTATAAATACATACTCAGATCTCCTTCTTTTTTTCTTTTTTTTTTTTCCTTTTGTATGTGTATATACACATATGTTTATGTATATATTTGTATTTCGTATATACATATTTAGATCTGCCCTTTTTTTTCTTTTTGATTTTTGGTTTTGTACGTGTATTTATTTGTATATACAATGTATAAGACTGTATATATGTGTATGTGTATGTTTTGGCGTACAAATACATTTAAGTTTTTTTTGAATATCTATATGTTTTTATTTGTATGTTTATGTATTTTTTGTATTTCAAGTGTATGGTGTTTTTTCTTGTATAGTTTTGTATTTTGTATAATTTTGTATACAAGTATTTTTATGTGTATGAGTGTGTTTTTGTATGTTTATAAGCTTTTCTTCCAGATTTAAAAAAAAAATTAAAAAAAAAACTTCCGCTAACCTGCCACCGGCGGCAGGCGGTGGCAGCACTGGCAGCTGGCTTATGGAGGTATAAATCTTCCATTTGTATGGTTTAATGGAGGTTTGTATATGAAATGTAAAAAAACTATTGCTATGCTTTGTAAAGTGGAAAAGTATTGTTATTTTTTGTAAATATGGTGTTAGGGTTGTATATTTGTGTAAATCTCCCTAATAATTATAGTTCTACAATAACATGTCTCTCATGTGCTCACATAAGCTTAGACTTAACTCACACCCCAAAAGCTAACTCAAAAGGTGGAGAATTGTACAGAGCTTATATGAGCATCTGACCCTATCTCTCTCACCGATGTGGGACTCTTCCAACATTCTAACAAAATCCAAACTAGTAATGTACTTATGTAGATTATCTTATGGAAATAGTAGATGTCGATTGTCTATGAATCGATAGTAACCTCTTCAATAACCTTTTTCCAATAAGGGGAAGATTGGAGAAAATTTCTCTGTAGAGTTATCGACAATTTTTATGAAAATGAATTTTTATGAAACTCTTTCCTTTTCAAAAAAATAAGTTCTTACTCGTATGAAGCAAAAGGAGGGGAAGATAGGAGAATTCTTCTTTAGAGTTATCTTATTCTTGTGAAGCAAAATAACACATATTATTGACTTGTCTTCTCCCGGACCACAACTGTTTTTAAGGACTTAACTAAACTGAAATATAGCAAAATATTTTATTATTTCAATGTAGAACCTTTGAGACACCATCATCAAGAAGGCTCTTATGACTTTGTCACCTACTCACAAGTTGCATAAATCGTACTATGCAATAGCATAAGCATGCTGAACATCACTACTAATAATGATGTTTCAAGAAGAAAAGATAGATAGACCCTCAAAGATCTAATAAGAAAACAAATGTCGCCGTTCTCTTTTTGTTAAAAACCAATTTTTATAAAAAGAAACTGTATAATTTATTCACCTGACGAATCTAATTATTTCTAATGCCACTTCAAAGCGAGAAAGAGAAGTCTTGTAGAATAAATAAGTACATAAGTGGGGTATATTATAAATTATGGAAAATTCAGAAGAATGGAAGGATGACATGATTTTGCAAATTAGTGCTTAAAATACGGATTTGTCATTCGTTCATACCCCAACAATATTTAATTTTGATGTTTCCCTTGCTTCTTTTAGACCTTCTTTTGATTTTATTTTCAACTTTTCCTAGTTTTAGGACCACAAATAAAGGACCCCCACTAGGTACCTATGTCAATAAATCAACCACCTCAAAAACAAAAATTGATTAAAAAATTACTCCTACAATTGATTTTTGCCTCACCGCTGATTGATATGCTCTTGTTCGGTTTTGGATACTTCACAATTCACATTGTATGATCAATAATACTCATTGAGTTGGGACAATTTCATATTTTATGGAGCTAATACCCTATTATGGGAAAAAGGTCTTGCTAATAAAAAATTCGAGCTCAAGTGTTGTACCAAAAAATATAAATTTTGAGTACTATAACAAACAATTTTGTTATTTCTGTTAATCACGATATTCCACAAGTATAAGAAACGCTCAGTAAGAAATGCTTCGCCTTTTGAAGGCCCTTATGGGATGAGAATCTGAACTCGCTGCCCAACGTTTCCATACAGGTTTTTTTTTTTTTTTTTTTTTTTTGGAACCCCGGGAAAACTGCAGCTACAGCCTATTGACTATTGACTGTGCGCACTGCAAACCACACAAAGGGTGTAAATCGCACTAGAAAAACTCGGTGCAACAGGCTCGACTCAGAAGGCATTAGGGTCATCTATGTGGATAACCACCCTCCAAATCAACTGAGTCATCCCAAAGGGACGTTTCCATACCGGTTATACCAAAAGAAAATAATGTTTCCACAAGCAGAACATAAAAAGATGCTTCTTGGAACAGAAATGCTTAGATCAGTGTGGATCACTTAAGAGCCCCACAAGGACTCACAGATATGGACAGAGTATTATTATTAGACCGATCTGCTAAATAGAGGAAAAGGCAAATTAATTAGGGACAGATTTAACCAAATTCATACAAAATGTAGTTGAATTTCACCAGTAAATCCTACAAGTCAACATATTAAGATATTGAAACAACATATACAATACACCATTGGTTTTTGTAATGTCTACTTTTTTTTTTTTTTTTTTTTTTTGGGGTACATCATGTCAAATGTATTACAGCATAACTAATTATCCACTATATCACCTCCCTATTTTGAACTGTTTACCACGCTGTGATACATCTCCAGGCACGTTATCATAAGAAAACATGGGAACTTGGCTTGCAACTTTGCAGTTTGATGGGTCAGGGTCACTAAGCTCTAGCTCGTCACTGACAAGGTCGATGCCAAGTTCCTTTACCTTCAGGCTATTCAAACGCACTTCAATAGAAATGTTATCTCCATCTTGTAGCAGATGTCCGAATTTCCAGTGACTTAACCATGTTATTTCTTCATTACCTTCTGGCACGCCGAAAACTCTTGGATTGTGGATCCACTTCAAATCTTTTGTCCTATTGTGTACAATATTCTGGTTTTTGCGCCAGTAGGCTCTTGAAAACTCATTCTCTTGACTTTCAGAACTTGTATACACAACGGCTATGGATAGGCCTTGGATATTGTTGAGAGGTTGAGATATGGTAAAACTTGCTGCATTCATATTTTGTAACTTGGTGAACCAGCTAGGTACCTTGTTTCCAGGAAGAAATGTACTAAAGACTCCATGCTCGTATAAACCCTGTCGCAGTCACATAATCAACAGTTAATGATCAAACTGTAAACCTAAATGGAGAGTCATAGGGAGAGTGACTGAGAGAAAAGAACCTGCGGTGGAAGCATTTTCTTCTTGTAACTCGAAAAATGATCCATTTTCACCATAGCGTTTTCCATACTTTCCAGATTCAAACCAAAATGTTTGAGCATCTGGGGGTCAGCATTTTCTAGAGATTCTAACTTAAAGTTCCCCTGCATCATGACAAGACTGTCACAATTGTAATCATGACCCAGGCTTGGATATTTCGATAGCAGTGATTGGTATGTCATGATCTCCAAGGATGAGCAACTATCTACGGACAATTCTGAAATGCTACTTGGCATCTCAATAAGTGATTTGAGCTTCTTACAGGACTTGACACTGAGGCTTTGGAGCTGCGGGAGACTCTTGACCCACTCTGGGAGGCAACTAATTGAATTCTCACTTATATCCAATTCTAGGAGCAGTGGAAGATTACTAAACTTCTGGGGAAAAGATTCATCAGAGAGCCTGCAACTCACAAGACTCAAGCTCATTAACGAGCTTGGTAGAAAGGCCAACGACATTTCAGGAGAGTTTCTTGGCTTTGATATCCAAGATGAAAATAGTGCCAGTAAAGATTTCCACTCATTGGTGGTACAGAGTACTTCGTTTAGACCAATTCCATCAGCTCTTAGAACTTTCAGAGAATCTATCATCCTAAGCTCCATTGGCAACCATTCCAGGCTTGAGCAGAAAGATATATCAAGAGTATATTCCTTGGCAGCTTTCTGATGTTCTTGCAGTGTTTCAAATTCAGTAGGGTGATCTCTTGGAGGCAACCGACAGATTCGTCAATATCAACTAGTTTAACACAATCTTTAAGAATCAATTTCTGAAGCCGGGGCATTCCAGCAAAGTTAGGTGTTCGGGTAAGTTCGCAAGAATGACTAAGGTTGAGAATCCTGAGAAATCTCAAAAACTGATTGAAGAAAAGCATTGAATTAATTTGTTTTTCTGAATCTACAATCTTGATTAAGCAAATAAAGCTACTGAAAGAGAAAAATGAAAAGAAAAGATGATTTATACCTCAGTTCCATTCCAAGTTTGTTGTAAACTGCTGAATCGCATGTCAATAGAAACTAGGCCTTCACAGGAAAGATCACGAGGTATGGATTTTAAAGGGCATTTACGCCAAGACAGCCATTTTAATCTCTTAGGAAATTCTTTGTAGCATCCGATGAGGTTCACATCATTTAGCTTGAGTACTCTTAGGTTTTGCATTATCGTAAATGCATCAGTTCCTATGCTGTACTTTGAGTGTCTTGATGAACCCTCAATTGAATCCGATGAATAAAAGCTAGAAGAAGATTGGTGCACTGAAACATTATGATCTGCATCTACACGATCTTTGAGGAAGCACCTTTCCGAGCTATTTGCAGTGAAAAATCTTTTGGCTGATTTATTTTCCATCAGCATGGGCATGTCTAGGTTGATCCCTTCAATCCTTTGAGTGCCCTAACAGGAAATTTGGAAAGGAAAAAATGAATACTGAGGTATAGCACAACAAAGAAGGAACATGAAGGACAGACATGTAATAAGTGTGTGCCTTACAGTCTTATCCTTCAACACTCTAAAAGAATCCTTGTTATTCCAAAGTCGACTACGACTTCCAGGATCCTGTGATTCCCTACGAACGATGTCTCTCCCCAGGTCTCGAAGCAACTGATGCATCTCCAAATTATTTAAGTCATCGATTGTCAAAAGACTTCTATCGATGAGGTTTTCCATCCCAATTATTGTGTGAAAACCACATCCATCCAGTATACTGACAGAGTCATCTTTATCCATCCCAAGAAAGAAAAGAGCTATATGAAGGAATATGTCTTTGTCATGTTCATCTTCTAGAGAGTCAAAACTCAGTTTAAGCTTTTCAATGACATGACCATCAGGGATTGTTTCCAGCTTTTCTAGTGCACTTCCCCATATTTCTGGTCTTCTACCTGACAGAGCTGAACCTAAAACACGAAGAGCCAAAGGAAGGCCTGCACATTGAAGAACCACCCTTTTTGAGAGCTCAAGATAAGCTTCCAATGGACGGTCTTCTCCGAAGGCATGCCAGCTAAAAAGCTTTAGGGAATCAGATTTATTCAAGGCTTCAATTTTAAGTACCCTCTGAGGTATAGAAGGCTTTAGCAATGACTCATGTCTTGTTGTTACAATGATTTTGCTAGCAGGATCAAACGAATCTCTCATTCCTAAAAGTGTATCTATCTGCTCAACGTCATCAACGTCATCAAGAACAAGAAGAATTCGTTTACAGCGCAGAGCATCTTCAATCATCATAATTCCTTCAAAAACATTGGATATCCTCTCCTTTTTTCCAGCAATATCGTATAGAACTTGCTTCTGCAAACGAACTAACCCATTACATTGTTTTGCTGTTTCACTGATATTTGCAAGAAAGCTGCTTCCTTCGAATGATCTTGCACTTGAGTTATAAGCATATTTGGCAAGGGTTGTCTTCCCAATTCCACCAATCCCACAAATAAAATAAAAGCCAACATCAGTTGATATATCTTGTAGCCACAAAATAATATCTTCAGCCCGATAATTAATCTCAATGAGGTAAGGAGCATTGTTTAAGGCTCTGGGACGTAGCTTGTTTACAACCACTTCAACAATATTCTTGATGAACTTTGCCTCATGTCTACAAGTTCAGATTAAATTTGAAGGAAATTAAATCTGGATTAAGAGCTGAAAGGTGATAAGAAACAGAAATATGATATAGAAAAGTAATCCAGAAAATTGAAAATGGCAAGTGCTCAAATATATATAATCATTCAGTATGTTCTATGTTATAATTTATGTAGTCTAGATGTATGTTATAAATTTACACATATTATTCCATATAAATAAATTTAAAAAAAAGACTTAGACACAATATATCGTTCATTCTCAAGTTAGAGTGTATGAATCATATGCTCCAAGATTTCCGCCCTTATAGTGAATTAGACGCAACGGAAGAGACTAGAAATACCAAATCAAAATGTTGAAAACCTATCGAACAACTTACTCAAATGTTTGGATAAAGTGGTGATTTTAATGTAGCCAACATGATGAAAGTGGAATCAATTACTTGACAGTGATGTAAATTACTGACTGGATGGTGCATCGACATGGTACAATACCGTCATAGCACCCCCTTATTGGAGTATTCCAATTACACGATCTTATGTCCAAGTAGTTGGCAAACTTGACATGTAGCTGACATTGGATAATTCATTGGCACAAATGTGAACAACTAACTTGACTAAGCAACTGACATGAACAGATTATATCTGTCCTAGAAAGTTGATGGTGCCTGAATCATGTGATAGAGGCACCGTTGAACTTTTCTGGCAGCATGTGTGAGCAGATGAAGAGAAATTCTGAGGATAGCATTATCTTGAAAGAAGAAATCTGTACTATAGTCAACTTAACAGATTTGATGACTGGATAGAGAATGCTAGTTAAGACAACAAATTGCCACGAGTTAGGGCTGTTCTGCACAATAATTGCTAGAGACACTTGGGTCTGTACTGGATGACACTAGCCACTCCGATCCAGGGAAAAATAACCTTCAGTATCTTCTGTAATTTTAAAGGCTATGGTGTGAAACAAGAGGGGAAGTCCTTCTTTCTGGATAACTTTCTCTGGCAACCTTGATGAAACACAAGTTTTGATCACATGGTAACTAAAGCCTAGTATATGGGGCTTGACTGATATAGAACTAGTGCATTGTTGGTCAGATATTGAAAGGAAATCATTAGAAGAAAACGGAAAGAAAGGGCAGTGTTTGGTTAGCATAACGTAAAAGAAGGAAGGCTTTTCTGAGGAAGACGATGGTAGAAAGCACATTATATGTACAAATATCAAGCATCTTAACATTGGCATATGAAAGGCTCATAACTATATGAATACTAATTCTTTCCGGAACTTCAATTGATATGATAGATCCATAGGCACTGTCAAGAAAAGGCTAAACACGATTATATTTGAAAATCCAATTCATTTATAGATGGAAGGACACAACAAACAACTGATGAAATTTAGGAACTTTATATGTCCTACTTTTCTTGGTAAATTTAACTGAAATTTCTACTTTTATACAAAAGACCCACCTTGGGTGTGGCTTTTCCCCGGACCTTAGGTGAATGCGGCCTGTTTTGTGCACCGGGCTCCCCTTTTATACAAACGACGCACCCCCGCCCCTCCCACCAAAAAAAAAAAAAAAAAAAAGAAGAAGAAGAAACAAATAACAAGATAAATGCAGAAAGCAAATTCTTTGGGTTTCACAACAGAAATAAAGGGAAATAATCAAATATAGTTACCCATCAGCTTGATTTTGCAAGACCATCCCTCCTAAATCTGCTACTTCTTTGAGAGCTTTGTTCCATTGCTCGACACTTTCACCATTTACCATCCTGCTTATATTTCCTTTTTGCTTCCTAACATCAGAAGGATCCACATCAAAGAAGACAGGCAAAACTATGTGACCACAATTCCTCTTTTGCTCCAAAATCATAACAAGATCATCAAGACACCTTTCAGATGATGCATAGTTTTGGGACAATACAATCACTGACATCCTCGATTTCTCTATTGTTCCCTTCTTCAAATTTGATTTCAAGTCCCCCCTTTTATCTTTGTCACCACCATCATCATCATATTTGAATGCATGAAATCCAGCTTGAACCAAACTTGTATGGAGATGATCAGTGAAAGTCTTGGCTGTGTCTTGAGCTTTGAAACTCAAGAAAACATGATAAGGCTTCGAGGGTACATCCATAGCCAATTCAATAAAGCTCTAGCTAGCTAGATAATACAGAATAAAGGGTGCCAAGAATTTGAATGGATCACCGAGTATTGATTCCAAATAGATAAATGGAGACTTTGGATCCTAATTGGATGACCCCAGTACTGATTAAGGTATAATAATTCACTAGGAAGTTGACTTTAAGTCTTTAACTACTTTTGCTGCATACATGACATAAAGTATACTTCCTTCAGTTCTAAAATGTATCATGAGATATGAAGTATGAACTAAAAGAGTCGACACATTTGCCTATTTAAAAATTACATCTATAAATCGTATTTTTTAAATTGTCGAATTGAAAATCTAAAAATCTTCGAAAACTTATAGTACTAGTTAAAAGTTAGGCGTATTCTTCCATTATTGCAGTAGTAACATTGAATGATGAGTACGTATTCAGTGCTCCGATAAAAGGAACGTATTGATATATAGTAGTACTGCCCCTAGAGAGAATTATCTCAAATTATACACATCAAACACCACACTTTGTGTATTACGAGGGAAAGAGTATATAATATAGTTTAAGAAGAGCTTATATAATGATAATAATGGAGTAATAAATAAAAAAATTACACTGCCATGTCACCTACAGTTAAATATAATTAGTTGGATTATAATCACATGCAAAATGAGACACGCCATACAACAAATTTAAATACAATAACTAGTTGTTATGAGACACGCCATACAACAAATTTAAATACAATAACTAGTTGTTAGTATACACAAGGAAGCTACTTCATGCATCTTCTTATATACAGAATTTTCTCTGGTTTGGACCGTTTAGTGCTCTTGCATGTGAAGGGATGGTTCTCAAGCGGTAGCTTTGATCACTCAATCTCTGTATACACATTTGCAAAGCTAGTAAAGGAAAGATTGTTGGATCAGAATTAGAGGCGGATCTAGAATTTGAAACTTATGGGTTCTAAATTTTAGGGTAACAATTTTAAATGCAAGTTACTGGGTTCTTCACTTGATTTTTGTACATATTTAATAATTTTTTTAACACAAATACACTATCTGCGCAAAATCTACTGGGTTCTGCCGAACGCGATGCTCGTACTCTACATCCGCCCCTGCAGAATTGCAAAAGGCAGTCAAGAAATCAAGGATTTCAGTAATGGTATTTTCAGAAGTTGACTTTAACTACTTTTGGTAGATATATAATTTATACTCCGTTAGTTATAGCACGTCTTTAATAAAATATTTTTAGTTCTAACTTATTTTCTAGACCCTACATAAATGCGATATATTTTGTACATGATATAAACTAGACCCTACATAAATGCGATATATTTTGTACATGATATAAACTAGAAGAGTCAACACATCTACTTCCTCTTCCTTAATTTCTTTAAAGTCAATTGCTATTTGACTATTACATCTATATATAGGTATATTTAATTGGTATATTTAAAAATCTTTGAAAATGTTTTACTATTAAAAGTTGGCGTGTTACTCCATATTGCAATATTAATACTGAACGATGAGCATGTATCGTGTTACTCGTGGGTGCTCCGATAAACGGAATTAGGAATGTAAGTGGTGATATATAGTAGTACTGCCCCTAGTGAGAATTATCTCAAATTGAACATCAAATACCAGACTTTGTATAGTGACAGTTTTAAAAAAACTGTACGTTATAAGGTCAATTAAAATTAAATATAATTAGAGGTATTGTTATGGGATCATACAAGTACATTGTTGTTTATGTTGTAAGTGATGAGATTATAATAACATGCAAAGTAAGACAAGTGACGCTACAACAAATTTAAATATTATACAACAGGAAATATGTAATACCCTAGTTAAATAAAATAAGGGCAATTTAGTTATTTCATAAATTATTTCAAAAAAAAAAAAAAGAAAGAAAAAAAGAAACGAGCCAAGCCAAAAGGGACTCTATAGAGTCCAAATACAAAAGAAAATTGGTACCAAGGGATTAAGGGAAAGGGGTTTTTACGGCAACAACAAAAGGAAAAAAAAAGTTTACAAAGAAAAGCTTTTACTAGTTGAGAAGAACATCAGGGAAAACAAAGGTAGAATCAGGGAAAGAGAACAACGAAGGTAAACAAAACTTTTTTTTTCTTGGTTAATTTCAACCTTTGCCCAAACAATTAGCCTGTATAAGGAAGTAAGTTGGTTAACCAGATGTAATGAAAATAATAGGAAGGCACAGGAGTATTTTTATATAGAAAAATCAGGAATCTACTATTAGTGGGATGCAAATCCTGTTAGCTTTTAGCAAGCACTATAGTGTACGGATTAAGAGTACTTGCTCGTTCTATATTTGACGTCAAAAGTTATTCCTCTATATAGATATGAACTAATAGAGATATAAATTGAATGATTATACAAGGAATGACATTCACAATTGACTAAATTGAAGAATAGAATCTCAATCAGGCATCCTCGAGGATCGAGTATTTTAATTAGTTTTGAATTATCCTAAACAAGAAAATTAACACGAGATCGATACAATGTGATTATAGATTGACCGGACGAGGTGTTGGATCGCTCGTGGAAGACACGCTTAAGCTACACGTGTTTGTACTGTGACTCTGTGAGTGATGACCTTACCACAATTTGTGTTTCTATAACCTGCATGGTTTATGCTTAATTTGAAATAAAAGGTGTTACTGAATATTTTGAATTGCATGGGACAAGTCCTTTTACAAGATATGTACCGAGATTTACTTGAATTATTTTACCGTTACAGGATATGGTTTTTACCGCTACTTGACATGTTTTACCGCTATGTGAAATATTGAATTGTTACTTGAAATGCCTTGTACTTGGTATAGAGCATATATATATATATATATATATATATATATATATATATATATATATATGTGTGTGTGTGAGCCTTGACAGACCCCGTAGCTAACGACAGGTACGTTAGACCTGGTGCACCTTGTATACTCCGGATTACCGTTACAGTCCTTGCTAGTGGGAAGGTAGAACTAGCTTACCGTTACTGATTTCCTCAGGCTGGAATTTATACCGATTACATGGTTTGTTCTTGGAAATCTCCCAAACCCATATACTTGATATAATATAGTGATTAATGAATTTACTACTGATTTGATATTGATTACTGTTTACAAGAAGTACTTGAAAAGACTGATCTCTGTTTGTTATTCTGAAAGTGACAATTAAATGATATGTGTATTTCTGCATAAGATATACTGGCATGTTTTTGACTTGTCCCCACTTAAAACAGTTGTGGATAAGCGTTGTTACTCACTGAGTTGCGACTCACTCCTCGCTATATTTTTTTTCCAGAGACAGCAGGTGCAGCAGCCGAGGATTTCCATTCTTAGAGTCGCGAGTTGACAATCCTGGTGAGCCTCGCATTAGTTCGCGTGGGCAAGAGCTTTATTAATTCATTATTGTCCTTCTTTGAAACTCTTAGAGTCGCTCCATTTAGTCATTTGTTAGTCATTCATTTAATCAGTTGGGTAACCAGTTGGAGTATTCATTAATAAGTTACTCTTGCGAGTATTTGGTCTTTTATGAACTTACTACAACTCTATTAGATGTTCTCGTAGTATTTGGAGATAAATGTGGTATTTTTTCATTATTAATACGTAAGGATATTGGTTGTTGCTTGGTTTTCTGTTTGTTTAAAAGCAGGTAAATTTTTGTTATGCCAAAAAACAGGGAAAACTCTGCCCTATTTTCTGCAGAATTTTGATAAGGCTTGCTTGGGGCACTAGCTCCTAAGCGCCGGTCACTGCCCAAAGTGGATCGTGACGAAGTTGATATCAGAGCCCTAGGTTATTCCTGTGACTAATGGAGCACTTCAGTAGTAGAATCTCTATTATGGTTATGTAGCCGGCCATTCCCATAATCGTTGTTCTGCAAGGGCATAATAGGATGTTTCGTGTCTACCTTTCTTTCTTGTTCCTTCCGTACGTGTGAGATGACTACTGCTAAATAGATGAATCTAACGTTAGTTATCCTAATACTCAGATGGCTGGTAAGACAAGATCTAAAAAGGCGGCCCGAGCTGTTGCGAATTCCTCCACTGCTGGCCGTCATCTACCTCAGCTAGGAAATGAGGTAATACTCAGGGACGAGGCCAAGCTGCTACCATGAGGGCTGGTGCTACCACAAGAGCTACAAGAGAGCCTACTCCAGAAATTGAGGATAATCCACCTCCACCGTCATATGAGAATGCTACTATTGAGGCACTTAATGCTGTGCAAAGGTTCATTGATCTCTTGAATGCCAGAATGGATAGACAGGAAAGGGCTAGACAACAGAACATTGCTCCAACGCAACCTCAGGCACCTACACAGACTCAGGCTCAGACTCAGGCTCAGGCTCAGACACAGACTCGAATTTTTGGTAACAGAGAAGTATCCCTACCAGAGTTCTTGAAGCTGAAACCACCAAGATTCACGAGTTCTGACACTACAGAGGATCCTCAGAGTTTCTTGGATGGGACACTTAAGGCGTTGCGTGCTCTTGGATGTTCTAGTGAAAGATCCGTGGAACTTGCAGCATACAAATTGGAGGATACGGCTAATACCTGGTATGAAACTGCACTTTTAGAAAGGCCCGCAGAAGCAGCACGATTAACATGGGACGAGTTTACTAAGTTGTTCATGGATTTCTCCCTGAAAGTCTGAGGAAGGAATATGCTAGGCAGTTTGAGAGATTAGTTCAGACTCCAGATATGGATGTATCGACATATAACACTAAGTTTACTAAGTTGGCTAGATATGCACCTAACTTAGTGCCTAATGAAACATCTCGGGTTCAGAGGTTCGTTGATGGGTTGGTTGACCGTTTATTCAATGCAGTTGCTCCGCAGATGAAGAATCTGAATTACTCTGATGCACTCGACCTTGCCAGAAAGATAGAAAACAGGGATCGTGAATCACGGGCAGCTAAAGATTCATATAATAAGGTTAAGACTGGGGGATCTTTCACTGGGGGGAGTTAGCACAGACCGTAGAGCCGGGAATCAGGTACAGCGATAGGATTTTCAGACAGGGACAGACCTGGTGTCCCAGCCAGCTGTTAGAGCGCCTCCTCACAAAGATAATGCTAAGGGACCATCATCATCATCTGGATATCATAGCTCTGGGCAGATATATGCTACTGATTCAGCCTGTCAAACTTGTTGTTGATTACATTAGGGTCCGTGTTGTGTTTGACTGGAGTGTGTTTCCGGTGTGGCCAGTTGGGACATCATATAAAGGATTACCCACATCCTCAGAGAGAGTTTAGCCAGGCTTCTGTTCAGGCAGCGACACCTACACAGACTGCTCGTAATAATACAGGTAGTGCTGGTAGGGGTAACAGAGGTAGAGGTGTTAGAGATCATGTCATGGGTAATCGAGGATAGGGGACTGCTGGTAGAGGTCAGTCGAGAGTTTTTGCACTTACTAGGCAGGATGCTCAGGCCTCAAATGTTGTGGTTACAAGTATTCTTTCTGTTTGATCACTTGATGCACTTGCATTGTTTGATCCGGGATCTACCCACTCCTATGTGTCCTCATTTTTTGCTTTGAGGTTTGATAGACAACCAGAAATATTGAATTATCCTTTTCTAGTTGCTAATCCTGTGGGATATCTTTTACTTGTTGAATATGTGTATCGCGCTTGTCAGATTCGAATAGAGGATAGGGATACCTTAGCTGATCTAATTGTACTTGATATGGTTGATTTTGACGTACTGATGGGTATGGATTGGTTATCTTCTTGCCACGCTACCCTCGATTGTCATGCGAATGTAGTTAAGTTCGAGATGTCTAATGAACCTAGTTTTATTCTGAAAGGGGATCAAATTCCAGAGATGTGTAATATCATATCATTTGTAAAAGCTCAACAGTTATTGAAGAAAGGTTGTTGGGCATTCTTAGCTATGGTGAGAGACACAAGAGATGTGACTCCTAGCTTGGAAATGGTTCCAGTAGTGCAAGAGTTCACCGATGTATTTCTTGAGGATTTACCGGGACTACCACCAGTGCGGGATATAGATTTCAGCATTGATGTAGCACCTGACACGCAGCCCATATCGATACCTCCATATCGTATGGCACCAGCGGAGTTGATAGAGCTAAAGGAACAATTGTAGGAGTTATTGAATAAGGGATTTATCAGGCCAAGTGTATCATCTTGGGGTGCACCAGTGCTATTTGTGAAGAAGAAAGATGGGTCTCTAAGAATGTGCATTGACTACAGATAGCTGAACAAGGTAACAGTACGTAATAAATACCCTTTGCCTCCTATTGATGATCTGTTTGATCAGTTGCAGGGAGCTGCCCACTTTTCAAAAATTGATCTTCAATCTGATTATCATAAGCTCAGAGTTAGTGACAAAGATATTCCTAAGACAGCTTTCAGAACTCGATACGGGCATTATGAATTCCTCGTGATGCCTTTTGGGTTGACTAATGCTCCAGTTGCGTTCATGGATTTAATGAATAGGGTGTTCAAGCTATTTCTGGACAGATTTGTCATTGTATTTATTGACGATATCTTGGTGTATTCTCGTAGCCAAGAAGAACACGATGATCATCTGAGGGTTGTACTGCAGACCTTGCGGGAACATAAGCTTTATGCGAAGTTCTCTAAGTGTGAATTTTGGCTAGACTCCGTAGCATTCCTTGGGCATATTGTATCCAAGGATGGAATAATTGTAGATCCTAGAAAGACGGAAGCAGTGCAGAAATGGCCTAGACCCACTACTCCTACAAAGATTCGTAGCTTTCAGGATTTAGCAGGTTACTATAGGCGTTTTGTGCAGGATTTTTCCAGAATAGCAGCACAATTGACCAAGCTAACACATAAAAATGCAAAGTTTCAGTGGACAGATGAATGTGAACAGAGTTTTCAGAAGCTCAAGACATGTTTGACTACCGCACCAGTTCTAGCCTTACCATCCGGTTCGGGAGGATTCATAGTATTTTGTGATGCTTCGAGAGTGGGATTAGGGTATGTTCTCATGCAAAATGGTCGTGTGATAGCTTATGCTTCGTGACAGTTGAAGAAGAATGAACAGAACTATCCCACTCAGGAAAGAAGGAAGATATAAAGAAAATGGAGAAATCTTATTTAGTGTCTCACACGCCACATCATATTTGTGTGAGTCATATCTTTGATTTACAAGTGGAATGATTTTGGATCCCAATTGCCATGTAATCAAAGACAAATTAAGAAATATTAGTACCAATCTTTCTCTCTCCTCAGCCAATGCTTTACCAAACGAAACTTTCTCTTTCTTATTTCCTTTTCTCTCCATCTTTATTCAGACTACTCTTCCTCCATCAACCCTCTCCCTCTCTACCCTCTTTACCACCTAATCCTGCTATTTTCTCCATTCTTCGTCCATAATCAGAGCAACGCTTTCATTTGTTATCTCTCTTTTTACATTTAATTAAACATTGCCAACAACCCCCCTTTCTCTTTGTTTTCCATTTTTTTCTACTCTTCTTAATGCTCACTTTTCATTTTATGATAAGATCTAAAACAATTTTGTGTATTTCAAAGTTCAATTGTGGAGAATGCTTTTTTAAGATATTAGTTAGCCAATTTATTTAGTTTAGCAATTCTGGATCCAATTTTTGTAATGAACTCTATGTATTTTTATTGAAATATAATTGAATAAATAGGGGAAGAATTATCTAAGAAGAAAATGAATAAATTATTCATGGCCGAAGAAACATTTGAAGAGGATGAACGAAAGGGGTGTTTGGAAAAGAAGAGAATAATTATGCAATTTAGCTTTGATTATGTAGAAAAAGGAAAAAAATAAAAGAAAAATTTAACCACTTGTCAATTAAAGACATGTCTCACACAAGTATGATGTGGCGTGAGGCACTAAATAAATTTTTTCGAGAAGATGACAAATATTATCTCATACAGAATTTCCAATTGGCGGTACTCTTATATGTGAAGGAATGGTTCAAGTGCTAGCTTTGATCACTCAAATATATCACTACAAATCTCAAAGTGCAAATGTAGAAAGTACGTTCTTCATCACTAAAGTAGTTCCCAAGAATTTTTTCATATGGGTCGTTACTTACATTAGAATCAGAATTCTGTGTTTGCTGATTGAGGTAGAAGATTTTAACACCAATTTCCTTAAACGCAGCAAATTGAGGAGACCCCATAACCTCAATGACATCAACTTTTTCAAATAAACTTTGAACTTTCCAATAACTTAACCACATCATGCCACTAATTTCATCTTCGGGAAGACCAAACCATGCTGGATAAAGAGCATAATTCAAATCTTTTGTCTGATTCCTTATCCACTAAAGAGCCCAACTAGGACTCACAGATTTGGACAGAGTTAATATCTAACAGATCCGCTAAATATAGGGAAAGGGCAAACTAATAAGGGACAGTTTTGAACAGAAATACTCAAACATTGTACTACAGCAATTTAAGTAGATTACAACAGTAATACACTAGAAACAATCAATAAATTGTATAACATACACAATTTCCACTACTTGTAATACAAAAGTTTTCTAGGATGTCAAATAATCTCCTATTTTATACACTTTACCTCGTTGTGATATGTCTCCAGGCACGTTATCATTAGAAAACAAGGGAACTTCACTTGCAACTTCGCAGTTTGATGGATCATTACTCAGGTCTTGCTCCTCACAGACAAGTTTGATTCCAATTTCCTTTACCTTCAGGCGACTCAAACTCACTATTATAGAAATTTCATCGCCATCTTCTAACAGATTTCCGAACTTCCAGTAACTTAACCATGTTATCTCTTGATTACCTTTACCTTCTGGTCTGGCGAAAATACTTGGACTGTGGATCCACTTCAAATCTTTAGTCCTATTATGTACAATATTCTCTTGCTTGCACCAGTAGGCTCTTGAGGGTCTTTTAAATTTAGAATATGTATACACAACCGCGATAGATAGGCCTCGGATATTGTTGAGAGGTTCAGATATGGTAAAACTTATGGCATTAGTATTTTTTCCACTTATGAACGAGCTAGGTATCTTGTTTCCTGGAATAAATGTGCTAAACACTCCATGCTCATATAAGCCCTGTTCAAGTTATATAATCAAGAGTTAAACAACTACTAAATACTCATATTGGTGGTCGTAGGAAGAGTGAATAAGAGAAGAACCTGAAGTGAAAGCATCTTCTTCTTGGCACCAGAGTAATGGTCCATTTTCATCACAACATTTTCTGTTCTTTCCAGATTCAGATCAAAACGTCTAAGCATCTGCGCATCAGCATTTTCTAGAGCTTCTAGCTTAAATTGCCCCTGCATCATGACTAGACTACCGCAATCATCATCCATGCTCACAATTGGATGTTTTGATTGGAATGATTGGTATGTCATCCTTTCCAAGGATGAGCAACTATCTATGTACAATTCTGAAATGCAACTTGGAATATCAGTAAGTGACTTGAGCACCTTACAAGACTTGACACTCAGGTTTCGGAGCTGAGCGAGACTCTTGACACACTCTGGGAGACAACTAATTAGATTTTCACTTAGATCCAAATCTTGAAGCAGCGGAAGACTGCTTAACTTCTGGGGAAAGGATTCATCAGAAAGACTGCAACTAACAAGACTCAAGCTCATCAAAGAGCTTGGTAGAAAGGCCCACGATATTTCAGGAGAATTTCCTAGCTTTGATATCCAAGCTGAAAATAGTAACTTCAATGATCTCCGCTCATTAGTGGTGCAGAGTACTTGGTTTAGACCAATTCCATCAGCTCTTAGAACTTCCAAAGAATCCATCATCCTTAGCCCCATTGGCAACCACTCCAGGCTTGAGCAGAATGATATATCAAGTGTCTTAAGGCTTTTAAGTTTACCAATAGTTCTTGGCAACTTTCTGATGTTCTTGCAGTCTTTCAGATTCAATAAAGTGATTTCTCGGAGGCAACCAATAGATTCATCAATATCAACCAGTTTAACACAGTCTTTAAGAATCAGTTTTCCCAGTCGGGGCATTCCAGAGAAGCAAGGTGTTTTGGTAAGTTCCCAAGAATGACTAAGGTTGAGAATCCTGAGAAATCTTAAAACCTAATAGAAGATAGGCATTAGAGAAATTTTTTTCCTTCTGAATTTACAATCTTGATCAAGTAGAATGTAACTAAAACAGGAGAAAAGGAAAAGAAGAGATGACTCAGTACCTCAGTTCCACTCCACGTTTGTCGTAAATTGCTATAGCGCATGTCAATAGAAACTAGGCTTTCCCAGGAAAAGTCATTTGGTACGGATTTTAAAGGGCAATTACGCCAATAAAACCATTTTAATCTCTTGGGAAATTCTTTGTATGATCCGATGAGGCTCACATCATTAAGTTTGAGCACCCTTATGTTTCGCATCATCTTAAAAGCATCAGTTTCTATGTTGTACTTTGAGTTTCTTGATGAAGTGTCTGCTGAATTCCAGGAAAAAGAACCAGAGGAAGGCCGTCGTATTGAAACATTATCTGCAGAATGTTCTACACATTCAGAGACATTTGCAGTGAAAAGTCTCTTGGCTGTTTTATCCTCCATCAACATGGGCATGTCAAGGATGATCCCTTCAATTCTTTCAGTGCCCTAACAGGAAATCCAAAATGATAAGCAAATTAATTTTGAGTAAATGGCAAAGAAGGACAATAAAAGGCAAAATGTTTATAAAAAGTGCCTTACATTCTTATCAGTCAATACTCTAAAAGAGTCCTTGTTATTCCAGAGTCTACTACGGTTTCCAGGATTCCCTGATTCCCTACGAACAATATCTCTTCCCAGGTCTTGAAGCAACTGATGCATCTCCAACTTATTCAACTCATTGACTGTCAAAAGACTTCTGTCACAGAGGTTTTGGATCCCAATTATTGTGTGAAAACCACATCCATCCAGTATTTTGACAGTGTCATCTCTATTCATCCCAAGAAAGAACAAAGCAATATGAAGGAATACATCTTTGTCATGGTCATCTTCTAGAGAGTCAAAACTCAGTTTAAGTTTCTGAATGACATGACTATCAGGGATTGTTTCTAGCTTTTGTAGCGCACTTCTCCATACATCTAGACTTCTTCCTGACAGCGCTGAACCTATTACACGAAGAGCTAAAGGATGTCCCCTGCATTGAAGAACCACCCTTTGTGAAAGCTCAAGATAACCTTCACAAGGATGATCTTCTCCAAAGGCATGACAACTGAAAAGGTTTAGGGAATCAAGTTTATTCAAGACTTCTACTTTATGCACCTTATGAGGTTCAGAAGGCTTTAACAATGACTCGTTCCTTGTCGTTATAATGATTTTAATAGCAGGATTAAGCCAATTTCTCATTCCTAATATTTCAGATATCTGGTCAACTTCATCAACATCATCAAGAACAAGAAGAACTGTTTTACAGCTTAGGGCATCTTCAATCATCATAATTCCTTCATCAATGTTTGATAGCCTCTCTATTTTTCCAGCGATATCATACAGAATTTGCTTCTGCATACGAACTATGCCATTACATTGTTTTGCAATTTCTCTGATGTTTGCGAGAAAGCTACTTCCTTCAAATGATCTAGCGCTTGAGTTATAGGCAAATTTGGCAAGGGTTGTCTTCCCAATTCCACCAATCCCACAAATCACATATACCCCAACATTAGTTGATCTATCTTGTAACCACAACATAATATCTTCAGCTCGGTGTTTCATTCCAATGAGGTTAGGAGCATTGTTTAAGGCTTTGGGACGTAGCTTATTCGCAACCACTTCAATAATATTCCCAATGAACTTTGCCTCATGTCTACAAATTCAGATTAAAACCAGAAGCGATTAAATTCAAATTGAAGAGCTAATAAACATACGGTAATATGAAAGAAAATTATACAATAGAGAAGTACTCTAGGAAAGTGAAAAAGGACAAATACCTCTGATTTTTAATAAGTGAAAAGGACAAATACTTAAATACATACAGATACAAAATAGTCACATACTTGAAATCTTCAGATGGAAATGATCTACAGACTTTATATTCAAGGCAAAGACCTAAAACCTCATATTTGTAAAATTAGGTGTCAACATGATGAACTTAGCCGCTTGAATGCTCTTGCAAAAGTGTTGGAGATAAATTGGAACAGCCCAATGAATACTATATCTTCCCAAAGCTTCAATTCAGATTGTAGAATTGTGCCCATGGTAGCTACTCAAAGGACAGGCGAAACAAAATTATAATTCGAAGATAGAACACAATTTAAGATGGAAAGATAAAGCAGACAACTATTAACATTCAAGGACTTTTAGTACTCCTACTTCTACATGGAAAATTTTGCTGAAGTTATTGACTTGTGTACAACAAGTTGATAAAATGCAGAAAACTAACTGTTGGTCATTCTCACTAGTCACTTCAAGAGGGAATCAAGCTAGTATTTTTAAAACAGAAATTATAGAGGGAAATATAGTTACCCATCAGCTTGATTCTGCAAGACCATGCCTCCTAAATCTGCCACCTCTTTGAATGCTTTCCTCCATTCCTCCTCACTCTTACCATTTCCCTTTAGCTTCCTAACATCAGAAGGATCCACATCAAAGAAGACAGGCAAAACAATGTGACCACAATTCCTCTTTTGCTCCAAAATCATGACAAGCTCATCAAGACACCTTTCAGATGATGCATAGTTTTGGGACAATATAATTACAGACATCCTGGATTGCTCTATTATTCCCTTTGACTTCAAGTTCTCTGTTTTCTCTTTGTCACCATCATCATTATCTTCATTATCATATTTGAATACATGAAATCCAGCTTGAACCAAATTCTTATGGAGATGATCAGTAAAGGTCTTGGCAGTGTCTTGGGCTCTGAAACTCAAGAAAACATGATAAGGCTTGGAGGGTACATGTTGCTCCATTCCCACTTCAACAAAGCTCTAACTAGCTAGATACAAAACATACACAGTTATGAACAATAATGGATGCCAAGAATTTGAGTGGATCACCGAGCATTGACTCCAAATACATAAATGGAGACTTGGTCCTAATTGGACGGCATGGCCCAGTACTGATTAAGGTATATTAATTCTCTCAGAAGTTGACTTTAACTACTTCTGTTAGACACTCCGTACTACATAAGGTATTATACTCCATTAGTTAATAGAGGTGTCAACACATTTACTTCCGTAATTTCTTTAAAGGCAATGAAAAAATTTATTGGAGTACATGTTTCGCCCATCCGGTCATACTGTGGCTCTTAACTAGTAGTAATACTTGATAAGTAGACTCATGGTCCTATTTATTATTGTAAGACAAAATATTTAAATGGTAACTTTACAATCTATATTTATTCTTTTTAAGCTTCTTAATTGAAAAATCAAATGAGTAATAATATTAAAAAGTAACATAGTAAAAAATATTTACCAAATGGAGGAATTTTGACTTCTTTATTTTATGAACGAGTTCTTTAGTCAAAATAAAAAAGATAATGACTAGCTCAAACTATATACTACCTTATGATCCCACATCTTCTGAATATCCCATAAATATGTGGAACGTGTTCCGCATCTAGTGAATATAGCGTCTAGCTAAAATATAATGTTTCTTTTTAATTTTAACAAAAAAAAAAAAAAAAAAAAAACGTAAAGAAAGTAGAGGACACGAATTTTCAGATCATACAATGAAGAATGAAACTTCGAAAATTGATCTCGTCAAAATCATGTCATATTTATGTTCTAGCATATATGCTATCAAGTTCATAACTCCAGACAAGGAAGAAGAAAAATGAAAATTTGTATAACGATTTTGTTAAAGTCATGCTGCAATTACATTATTCAGTTCAGATGATGGTAAATATTTACTTAGCATACCTTCTTAATATATATATAGTCTTTGTCTTTCAAATCTTCAAAGAATAGATATGGATTTAGCGATTAACATTTTAATTTTGTCTATCAGTAATCAAACGAAATTCATGAGTCTACTTGTCAAATACTTAAGATCGTTTTCAAAGTGAATTACTATCTGCCTATTTGAATTTTACTCGTTCTGTTCCATAAAAGATGACATGATTCGAATTTTGAGAGTCAAACTTTCAATTTTGACCATTAATTTGAACACAAAATCTTAAGTCTTTTTGAAACAAGATTTTTATTTTTAGAAAGTATTGCGGTAAAAAAATAAATTCGTTTGACTTTCAAAATTCGAATCATGCCATCATTTGTACACTAACGTTACTAAAACTAGGGCAAAATCTTAAGTCAAATTTGCCCTTAAACAAATCGAAATTCAACACATTTACCCTCCGTTACGAGTTCAGTCTAGGCATACCCTTAACGTTACTAAAACTAGGGCAAATATACCCCTTATTTGACGGAACTTACTAATTAGACTGCTTATACACTAAGCTTGCTGATTTGTCAAATCTTGGCCACGTGTGCGCCGACGTGACGGAGGGCAAATGTGTTGAATTTCGATTTGTTTAAGGGCAAATTTGACCATTTTCCGTTCTTTTAAATAAAAGAGGTTGTTCTCATTTTCATCAACAACCTTGAACAACAATCAAACAAAGGACCTTGTTTCCAAGCAAACTTCATAAAAGAGCATGTTCTACCATCCCAAAGATCTTGATTTACAACTTAAATTGCATCTTAAGGAACCCTACTATAACCAAAAATTTCGTTACAACATCACAAGAAAGAAATATTAAGTCGTTCATGATATAATGTGCAATACAATACAATACAATTTCATTATCCTTCCCCTTCATACACTCTTTAAGCAGTTGATACAACAATGAAAAGATTATAGCGACTAGTAGATGTATGAAATGCCATTTTGCTTATACAATCAAGTTAAACAGCTTAAGACTAGAGAAAAATAACTATTTTTCAAGTGAAGCCATATACAATTAGAGTCACTCGTAAAATGACATATAAGGGAAGTAACATTCAGGGCAACATAGCTTATTGTTCGGAAAGAAACATGATTATCTTCATCTAATGGTTTTACTAATAAGAAACCAATCACTCTTTCTTTCTCTCTATAACTCTCTCCAACCAACATGGTCTTTCTTGTTTAATATTTCGATTTAGTTTAACGAAATGGTCATTGCTATTACATGTGATATTGTAACGAAATTTTTGATTATAGCAGGGTTCCTTAAGATGCAATTTAAGTTGTAAATCAAAATTTTTGGGATGTTAGAACATGCTCTTTTATGAAGTTTGCTTGGAAACAAGGTCCTTTGTTTGATTGTTATTCAAGGTGGTTGATGAAAATGAGAACAACCTCTTTTATTTAAAAGAACAGAAAAGGGTCAAATTTGCCCTTAAACAAATCAAAATTCAACACATTTGCCCTCCGTCACGTTGGCGCACACGTGGCCAAGAATTTGACAAATCAGCAAGCTTAGTGTATAAGCAGTCTAATTAGTAAGTCTAATTAGTAAGTTCCGTCAAACAAGGGGTATATTTGCCCTAGTTTTAGTAACGTTAAGGGTATGCCTAGACTGAACTCGTAACGGAGGGTAAATGTGTTGAATTTCTATTTGTTTAAGGGCAAATTTGACCCTTTTCCGTTTGTAGAATCCAAGGAGTACAAATATAAAATGGTATCTATAAAATAGCCGACTTGTGTATTTAAAAATCATTGAAAACTTACCGTACTGTACTAGTTAAAAAATTAGGCATATTGCTCTAATATTGCATTATCAAAAATATTGAACGATGAGAATTGTTACCCCCCATGAGAAATATCTAAACTTAAACATCAAATACCAGAAGTTGTATGATGACTCAATAAAAGAAATTTGTATATTACTAAGTCGCTTAAACTTAAATAAAAAATAAGTCGAATTATAGTAACATGCAAAATAAAAACAAGCTTCTGTTACAATAATTTTAAGTACAATAATAGGGAACATAAAATTGGTTTACATTGTATGTGCAAAAAAGAAAGGAAGGAAGGTACTTCATGCATTTTTTATCAGCTCATACGGAATTTTCTCCAGTGCGGCACCCTCCATGGTAGAGGGATGGTTCAAGTGCTAGTGAAATGTAGAAAGTACGTTCTTCATCACTGAAGTTTCCCAAGAATTTCTTCATATGGTTCAACCGCAGTTAAGCCCTTGTTTTCTTCCATACTTGTAGAATATCAAAATATAACCAGAGCTACCATGCCCCACCCTTTGTGCCCCGATCTTGGCCATGTATGTCGCAGTTTCACACAGAAATCTTATGTCATACGCAGCCAAAAGAACTCCGTCATTCTCATTTCTCACTTCCGACGACAAAAAGTACTTACTATCACCCACGACAACCATAAGGAGGAATTTAACAAACTCAATTGAAAAATTGCTAATTTTATTGGTACATGTTTAAATACGATACAAGAATTAGTTCTGAAGATATAGACGGGTAGACGTAACATAAATTATATAAAGCTCCCATCTTCATCATTGAACATCTCTGATATTAGCTACAGTCTACAGATATGGAAGGAAATGGCAAGGACTTAACTATGGTTAGAGTGTAATTAATAATTACTAATTAATCTGAACCATTAGATTTTTAATAGAATAGGTGTCAAATAATAAGGGGTGCACCGGAAACAATGGAGGGGATCCTCACTGGAGGGAAAAGAATAGTGGAGGAAAACTTATTGGAGGAAAAATAATAGTGATTGAAGCCAAAGTAGTGAACAGGGACTTTATAGATTTTTTTATCGAGTATGGGCATTTTAGGTCCATGGAGGTATGGTCATTTAGCAGCGTCCATTTAATAATGTGTTGGAGTCTGTTGTATATTTTTGGATTCAATATGGTCCTACTCAAGTGAGTGAAAAAATCCTTATTTTTGATAATGCACATTCTTTATCTTCAACAATAAAAGAAAATAAAAAATAGGGAGAATGAACCATTAAAGAATGAAATACAAAATAATAATAATAATAATAATAATAATAATAATAATAATAATAATAATAATAATAATAATGTACTTTAAGAAGGAAGAGTAGGAAAGAAAAGGACAATAACAATTTTAGAATAGATTTCTATTTTGAAGAGAATATTTCAGATTTGCTGGTTATAGGTCATAAAGAAGAGGGAGCGAGAAGACACTCTTATAATATATTAGCTGTTTAGAATTTCCATATGGATGGTGTTTTTCACTTCCCACGCGTCCCGTAAAAAGTAAAAACACGTACTTTACTGTGTGGCAAGGCATGAGTGGTAGATACGAAAAGTACTTGTTCAGGAGGATTCGCGAGCAAGGCGTGGTTTAAGTAGGGGAGGGGGGCGAGGGGAGATTTTGACCATTATTTCTATTTTTTATTTAAAGTTCACTTAGAAGAAATTAGAATAGTGCATGCATTTATAGATGGAGCCACAATTTGAAGTTTATAATTCTGAAATTTTACTCTTTTAAGATTATGAGATTTCAAATTAATTATTTATACATATTAAATAAATTTTTTTAGACAAACACTACATAATTTAGATCAAAATTAGAACCGGCTTGACAATAAGTTTCCTTTTCTTCAAAAAGTTTTTGGAGAATTTGTTTGTCCATCTTTTTCAAGTTTTTTCAAAAAGCCAACTTTCCACACGCAACCCTTTAAATTTATATTGAAACAGTATTTCAATTTCTAAATATATATTTTTAACTCAATTTTAAAAACTCTTTTTGAAAAATATTTAAGTATCTATAGCCAAACAAACATCATAGATGATTGTAACACCGCCGAGTGTGTGAAGAAGCTGGAAATTTAAATACACGTTTATTAATTGGTCCTTGGGAAGTAGGTAAAAGTGGAGAGCAAGAAAGTAAAATAGGCGGGATATTGCAAAACCCAAACAGAATAGAGAATAGAGTTGGGAAATACAAACACACTTACAAAGGAAAAAGGAAACGTAAAGGGATCGTTGTTATAAATAGGCGAGATTGTGAATATTGAGTTGATCAAAATAGAGAATATGGAGGAGTCGTCAGGGTCAGGGTTGAAGAAGCTGGAGTATCTTTCGCTGGTATCCAAGGTATGCTCCGAATTAGAGACCCACTTAGGTTTTGGTTATAAAGTTTTAGGTGAATTTGTCATACAACTTGGCAGGAGTAGTTTAACTGTTGATGAATTTGATGAGAAATTGAAAGTTAATGGAGCACAAATCCCTGATTACTTCGTCAGGACTTTGCTTACCATTATCCATGCCTTTCTTCCCCCTGATAGAGCAGATTATAGAACAGCAAGGGACAGGGCTGAACCCAGGGTTTCACAAATTCACAGGGACGGAGATGTATATAATGCAGAGGGTAGTAGGGATAGGAGGAACCGAGTCCTTAAGGGCCGCGTCTCCAGGGTAATGGACTATGGCTGCTTTGTACAGCTTACCCATTCTGTTGGGGGAGCCAAGGAAGGCCTGCTCCACGTTTCTCAACTTCCTAGGCCACACCACTTTTTGAGGCGCGACCAAGAGGTTTATGTCAAGGTCATCTCTGCTCCTGGCCAGAAGCTGAGTTTGTCTATGAGGGATATCGATCAGCGTACTGGAAAGGGTCTGTTGAACTATGATGCTGGGTTGACGACAGCTAATCCTCCTCCTGAGGGCTCTAGGGTCACGATTACTGACAAGGATGTTGTTCCATCGCGCAGGCCCCTGAAGAGGATGACCTCATCCGAGAGGTGGGAACTGAAGCAGCTTATCGCTGCAGGTGTTTTGGGCTTCAAGGAACTTCCCATGTCTGATGATGATGAACTAGGGGATGGGATGCTATATCATGATTTAGATTCTGAAGAAGAGCTTGAGCTTGAGCTGAATGAGGATGAACCCCCTTTCTTGCAAGGCCGCAGTCGTCACTCACTGGACCTCTCCCCCGTTAGAATTTTCAGGAACCCCGACGGTTCGTTGGGGCGTGCTGCTGCACTACAGTCAGCCTTGATCAAGGAGCGAAGGGAAGTAAGGGAGCAGCAACAGAGATCGATGCTCGACTCCATCCCAAAGGATCTCAACAGACCATGGGAAGACCCAATGCCAGGGACGGGTGAGAGGCATCTGGCACAGGAGCTGAGGGGTGTTGGTTTGTCTGCCTATGACATGCCTCAGTGGAAGAAAGATGCTTATGGTAATAGTCCCTTGACCTCTGGCCAGAGGTCTAAGCTATCCCTCCTGGAGCAGAGGCGGAGTCTTCCTATTTACAAATTGAAGAAAGAACTGGTTCAGGCTATCCATGACAACCAGGTCCTGGTCGTTATTGGTGAGACAGGTTCTGGAAAGACAACACAGGTGACACAATATCTAGCTGAGGCAGGGTATGCGATGAAAGGGAAAATTGGCTGTACTCAACCTCGCCGAGTGGCTGCAACATCAGTGGCTAAGAGAGTCGCTGAGGAGTTTGGTTGTCGATTAAGGGAAGAGGTTGGTTATGCTATTCGTTTTGAAGATTGTACCGGGCCAGATACTGTTATCAAATATATGACTGATGGTATGCTTCTGAGGGAGATTTTGATTGATGAAAATTTGTCCCGGTATTCAGTCATAATGCTTGATGAAGCACACGAAAGAACCATTAACACTGATGTTCTCTTCGGTTTGCTTAAGCAGCTTGTGAAGAGGAGACCTGACCTTCGTTTGATTGTCACATCTGCAACTCTGGACGCAGAGAAGTTTTCTGGTTATTTCTTCGGCTGCAACATCTTTACAATCCCAGGAAGAACTTTTCCAGTAGAGACACTCTACACAAAGCAGCCAGAAAGTGATTACCTTGATGCGGCTTTAATTACTGTTTTGCAGATTCACTTGACAGAACCTGAAGGTGATATCCTCCTCTTCCTGACTGGTCAAGAGGAGATTGATTATGCTTGCCAGTGTCTCTATGAGAGGATGAAAGGACTTGGTAAAAATGTTCCTGAACTGATCATACTACCTGTCTATAGTGCCTTGCCCGGTGATATGCAGTCCAGAATTTTTGACCCCGCCCCTCCTGGGAAGAGAAAAGTTGTTGTTGCTACAAACATCGCTGAAGCTTCTTTGACAATTGATGGTGTGTATTATGTTATTGATCCTGGATTTGCAAAGCAAAATGTCTACAATCCAAAACAGGGGATTGATTCGCTGGTTATTACCCCTATTTCACAAGCATCAGCAAAGCAACGAGCAGGGCGTGCTGGACGAACTGGACCTGGGAAGTGCTACCGTCTGTATACTGAGAGTGCATTCCACAATGAAATGTCCCCTACCAGCATTCCAGAAATCCAGAGGACAAATCTTGGGAACACAGTTCTTATGATGAAAGCAATGGGTATTAATGATCTTTTGTCGTTTGATTTCATGGACCCACCTTCCGATCAGGCTCTCACATCTGCCATGGAGCAACTCTACACGCTTGGAGCACTGGATGAAGAGGGGCTTCTGACAAAACTGGGAAGAAAGATGGTGGAATTTCCATTAGATCCTCCTTTGTCCAAGATGCTTCTCGCTAGTGTGGGCCTTGGCTGTAGCGATGAGATCTTGACCATCATTGCTATGATTCAAACCGGAAACATCTTTTACCGACCAAGGGAAAACCAAGCTAAGGCCGATCAGAAAAAGGCCAAATTTTTTCAACTTGAGGGTGATCATCTTACCTTGCTTGCTGTTTATGAGGCTTGGAAAGCCAAAAACTTTTCAGGTCCATGGTGTTCTGAAAATTTTATCCAGGCACGATCTCTCCAGAAGGCACAGGATGTTAGAAAACAGCTGCTCTCCATCATGGACAGGTATAAGTTGGATGTTGTGAGTGCTGGAAAGAATTTCACAAAGATCCAGAAGGCAATTACAGCAGGTTTCTTTTTTCATGCTGCCAAAAAGGATCCTCAAGAGGGTTATAGAACTCTAGTTGAGAACCAGCCAGTTTACATCCATCCTAGCAGTTCTCTTTTCCAAAGACAGCCAGACTGGGTTATTCACCATGAGCTTGTTATGACAACAAAGGAGTACATGCGTGAGGTGACCGTGGTAGATCCTAAATGGCTTGTTGAGTTGGCACCAAGATTTTTCAAGGTGGCCAACCCAACGAAATTAAGCAAGCGCAAGAGACAGGAACGTATTGAACCTCTTCACGACAAGTATCATGAGCCTAACTCATGGAGATTGAGTAAAAGGCGTGCATGATATCTGTTTTTTTTTTCTTTCTTTCTGTTTATTTTTATTTTTCCGCAAAAGTGTGTATATTAGGTACTAAATTTCAATTGGAGAACTTCTTTCAGTTATTTACCAATAAAAGTAAATAAACTTTCTTGTAGTTGATCTTTTGTCTATGCAACTGAATCGCCTTTTTCAAATAAACTTTGAACTTTCCAATAACTTAACCACATCATGCCACTAATTTCATCTTCGGGAGGACCAAACCATGCTGGATAAAGAGCATAGTTCAAATCTTTTGTCTGATTCCTTATCCAAATGGCTGGTCCATCGTACAAGCCAACATTGGTGTATGCTTCAGGACATGTGTACACAAAGCAAATGCTCAAACCACTTATTACTCTATGGCTATCAACATTTGGCAGGGTGCAATATACATCTGCTGCATCTGTGAACTTGTAGCTGAACCAACTAGGTACGCTTTCACCAGGCAAAAAAGTGGAGAAAACACCACGGTGGTACAGTATCTGAGAGAGAAAATAGAGGTTATATACAATTAATGTAAAGAATTTTGCATTTAACTGTTATAGCAGATTATTACCCTGTGGAGGGAACTTCTTAATTAGGTGATAGAGAAAATAAACTTGTTATGTCCTCTTGGACAAATCTTGGGTATTCATGTCTAACTCTTCCAGCGTTATACGCGCGACCAAATACAAGAGAAACCATATTACCTTTTATATGTTCTAAAGTTGAAATTCCCATGTTGTTAAGCACTTGAGGATCTGCATTTTCCAGTGGCTCCAATTTGAAGACGCCCTCAACTTCAACAAGATTGATACAATTTATATAACCTTCTCCCGGATGCCCTTTTGCACAAGAAGATACTTTTTCCAAAGATATGCATCCAACAGCATTTAAGTCACTGATATTTGATGGTAACCCTTCAAGATTCTTGATCTTTGCACAATATGCAATGTTAAGAGTTTTAAGCCTTGTAAGATTCTTAATGCTATCTGGTAAATTGGATTTCCTCCCAAATCTAGCTAATCTAGAGAGTTGAGAATGCTTAAATCAACCTTACCAAAAGCATCTAGAGATAAATTGCATTTTGCAATGTTTAACACATGCAAGGACCTAGGAAAATGGATTTCTTGAATTTTAGTATATACTCTATCTTTCCAAGCCCAAGCCCATATGGATCCATACCATGTTTGGACCCCCAATTCATTAGAAGATATTGTGGCTCTATTCATAGAGATCCCATCAGCATAAAGTTCCTTTAGTGAAGTCAATTTATCCAGCTCTGTTGGAAGATATTCTATATTTGAGCAGCCTGAGATATTAAGTGTTTCAAGACATTTTAACTCACAAATGCCATCAGGAAGGTTCTTTAGTTTCTGATAGTCTTTAAGGTTCAAATGGATGAGTTTTTGCGAGTATCCTATGGTCTCATGAATACTGATTAGTGATTAACTTGGTACAATGTTCAAGTATCAATCTTTCAAGATTGGGAATGCCTGAGAAATCCGGTGTTGTGATGAGCTCATATGAATGGCCTAGATCCAGTATCTCTAGGAATTGGAGCAACTGATAGATCAACAGAGTTCTTTGTTATTAGAGATTGTAGTGACTTAGTAAGGTGTCAAATATAACACATGAAAATATAACTTTTTTGGTTTATAACAAGTTGTCTGTGAAAAAAAATTGGTGTGTCGTCTTATTACTCATTATTTAGCTCAAGTTGATCGGTCCATCTTGAACCAAGCAAACATTGAAGTGGTTATATAAAAGAAAGCCATTAATTAATTCAATAAATTTTAATCCGTCCATATATAACCCAGTCCGCGCATTTGAAACCATAACATGATGAAAGAAAATGGCTAGATAATACCTTGTATCCATTCCAAAGTTGTTTCAAGCTGCTGTATCGCATGTCAATGGAAACAACACTTGCCATTGGAAACTCATTTGGTATTGACTCCTCTGGGAATCCACTCCAGCATAGCCATCTCAATCCCTTAGGGAAGTTCTTGTAATTTCCATTGACTTGAACTTTGTTGAATTGGAGAAATCTTAGCTTGTGCATTTTCTCAGAGGCATCAGTTCTGAGATCTTGTAAACTAGAACTGCCTTTTGTGCTCCAAGTGAAAAAACCAGCTGTATTTTGTCTCACTGGTAATAAGGGGCTTAAATGTTCTTTCTCAATCATACGCATGTCAAGTACAATCTCCTGCACTGCTTCAGTGCCCTAAGAAAAATCATAAAAGAAGAAAAAGTAATATAAGAAATAAGTTTGCACATAGGAATAAGGTGACGAATAGTTGGTTACCTTTTAGGACGATGGAGTAAGTACTCGGTGAATTAGTCGAGGTGTACTTATTTCCTTACCAATTTTCTAGTGAGGACATTGTAAGAATCGGGGTGGTGCCATAGTCTACTACGCTTTCCAGGATCCATAGGTGCTTCTCGACGAACAACGTCTCTTCCCATATCTCGTACTAATTGATGCATAGTTATCTCATTTACATATTCAATTGTCACTAAACTTCTATCAATGAGATTTTGAATTCCCACCAATGTGTAAAAGTCACATTTATCTAATATCCTAACCACGAAATCTTTTTTCATACCCACAAAGAAACAAGAAAGGTGAAGGAACAATTTCTGATCATGATCATCTTCCAACAATTCATAACTTAATCTCAATTTGTCAACAATTTTATTTGTGGGAATATCTCTCAACTTTTCTATTGCACTTTTCCACACATCCTTACTTTTTCCAGCTAAGGAAGAACCAATAACTTGAAGAGCTAATGGAAGTCCTCTACACCATTCAAAAAGGTCACTCAACTTTGAGAAATGTGTGACCAAAGTCACTTTGCTTTGAATTGTACTAATAAAGTCACTCAACTTAAGGTAATTCTCACTAAAAGTCATTGTAACCGGATTTTGCACTCATCTCACCAGAAATCTGACATGGCATTTTTATTTTTAATTATATATACACGTGGCACATCATTTTCCATGTAGGATTTTATAATAAATTAATTTATTTTCTATAGGATTTGGCACACTTTATAATAAGTTAGATTTATTTTCCATGTGGCACACTCTTTCGCTGATTTTCTATCTGAGGTATTACTTTTTTTACTTAATTAGTTAAGAAATAGTTTTATGTTTTCTCCAATGTATTTTTATTTTTTTATTTTTTGTTTACCAGGGAGCAATTGAAGATCATACAGAAGCTAATACTGTTAGAGTTGAAACCTTCATTGGTACTAGAGTTGTTGATGATGTTAGTACCACAAACTTGGAACAAGGCGTCAGTAAAGGGACTGGTATGGCTGCCGGACCTTCTTCCATTTCTATGAGAGGTCGACGCTTTAAGAGGAAAGTTATGAAGGAGTTTGTTGTTGCAGCTCTGAAAAGAAAGACAAGGGATGCTAGCAAAAAGTAGAAATTTTATTAGTACTTTTGTTGTGTTAATAGCAAACAATTATGATGCATTAGGAATTACTAGTTTGTCCTACTGCCATGCCTTAAGCTCTTAAGATTGATTTTTTGAAGCTGTTAAAGATTGGTTTCTGTTTTCTTATATCTAAATTGTGAATTCTGTGCTGATGTTCTCTTCTCTTCAGTATGAGAACTTCATTTGTTGAGATATCTCAACAAGTCCAAACTTTGACGTTGATTGGGGATTGTATTTATTAAATCTGTTATTGTTTCTCTAAGGTGTGCTACTGCTTCAGCCTCTCTGTTTTTGATGGGAATGATGTATACTAATAGTATTTCACTTGTCTTTGGAACTTAGTTTTTGGGTTGTGTCGAGTTTATCTTCCCAAATCCTACACTAAGATACATATACAAACTTTCTTTATCTCTCTCTCATGTAGGAACTTGTCAATTTCTTGTGGTTCACTCTTAGCTCTTTCATTATTAGATGGGTACGTAGTGGACTTTCATGATCTTTCTCTGAAGATAGAAAATCAGCGAAAGAGTGTGCCACATGGAAAATAAATCTAACTTATTATAAAGTGTGCCAAATCCTATAGAAAATAAATTAATTTATTATAAAATCCTACATGGAAAATGATATGCCACGTGTATATATAATTAAAAATAAAAATGCCATGTCAGACTTCCGGTGAGATGAGTGTGCAAAATCCGGTTACAATGACTTTTAGTGAGAATTACCTTAAGTTGAGTGACTTTATTAGTACAATTCAAAGTAAAGTGACTTTGGTCACACATTTCTCAAAGTTGAGTGACCTTTTAAGTATTTTACTCTCTCTTTCAGTCTCCTCATCACCACCTCTGAACGTGCGATACCCGGCTTGGTTTAAAGTTGCGGAGAGGTGATCTGTGAATTTTTTGCATGTGTCTTCACTTTTGAAACTCAAAAAAACATCATATGAATCTCTAAAGGAGTTGGGAAATGATTCATCACAGCTTTGTTTTTCGGCCATTGAGCAAATTAAGCTTATCTATGTTAGGGGCGCCAAGATAATGGGCTTTAATTTGTGTGTTCCTTTACCTATGGTAATAGGAGATCAAGAATTAAGGTGCAAGCAAACGTAAATCTATATATATATTAAAAGGAGTGTTGTAGCCAACCATGTTTAGCCAAGTGGCAATAAGTTAAAAAGACACATGGCAATTTTAAGACAAAAATTAGTTATTAGTTACTACATTTAAAATATGATTACTTTTAGTTTAAATATTAACAAGTGGCATATCCCTAACTATTCATCTAAAATTTGAATTAAAATCTGTAATTAACTAATTTGTAGTTAGTAGTTTTCAGTTTTTAAATTTGAAATTTGAAATATTTTTAGTTTTAAAGTTTAAACTTAAAAAAAAAAATGTGAGAACAAATCGTATGGTTGTTTTGGTGTTTGGGGTGACTGCGGTAGTTATGTTGGGAAAAATTTAGATTACATTATTATTTACACAAAAAGATAAATGATAATGCTCCATTATTTTTCAGTAACTGTCTCCTTTATTTGATGTAGTGGCAGGCCCACGTTGAATTTGTAGAGTAGTTTTAAAAAATAGGAGTAACTGAAAGATAGAGTTTAGGTTTAGTGCAAACACAGTTTTTCTTTTTGCTCCTTGCCTCTTTCCTCATAGCAAATATATATCCAAAAACTGTTATCTACAGAAACTGAGTGTTGCCTGTTTCTTTTTTCTCCTTCCCTTGCAGGCACACGTTTCATTTTTTTTTTCTCTCTTTTCTAAACTGAGATCTTTTCGGATATTTTTAATGAACATATAGAGAGAGATGTTATCTTCTACCTTTTTTTTTATTTTTTTATTTAGTGTTTCACCATGAAAAGGTATGAAGACAATATGGGCACGGAGAAAAGTTAAAAGGGAATACGAAGTTACAGTGATAGGTTATCTCAATTCATATCCAGTCTCACTTTTCCCATATCTGTATTTTGTTTCCTTTTGTTTATGAATTATATTTGTTGTATCTTCTAACTATTTTTTATTATGAGTGGCTTGGTAGTTTTTGAAGAATTAGTATAAGTGATGAATATTCTTGAAACCTTTTAGAATCAAGTAAAACAATAAAGTAGAAGGTGCTTATAGCCCATGTAAGTTAATTGGGATTGTATCATGTTTATTTTGATTTTTTTCTAATAACTTGCTACTCTGTTTGCCCTCTTGCAGATTGATTTTCATTTAATTGATGCATGCAATGTTAAAGTTACAAAGACAACACTTGATAAACCATTCAAAAATATTGGAAACCGAGAGAAAGTTTTGATCCTGGTACGTACAACATATGTTGAGTAATGTGTTACTGGATAATCTTGATGTTAGTGCCTTTATGTCGACAATGTAAAATATATGAAGAAAATACTTTTCTACATCAAATTTTGGAGTTTCTATGATTATTTTATTGCCATTGAAGAAACTCAAATGCTGATTCAGTTACCATGCAGTTAAAGGTAGTATCGATTTCATTATGGTTCGCCTTATATTTCTGTTGTCTGGACAGTACTATGCATAGGGTTTTGTTTTCTATAATTTTATCTTGGCAGCTACTACTCTAAAATGCTTTAGAATGGGAAGGAATACTATAAGATTCATCTATTGTTATTCAGGTATAGATCATGGCTTCTAAGTCCTTTATTAATATTTATCGATTTCGCAAGTTGTTCAAGCCAACTGATTGAGGGGCCATTTGATTTTATTAAAATTAAGATGTCTAAACTTGAAAACACTGTTGACACCCAATTTTGTCCCGGATTTTAATTAAAAGTATAATAATTTTAAAATTAAGTTCACTTTTGAAGATTGCAAATAAATAGCTAATTTTAAAAGAAATTGCCAAAGTCATCCCTTCATTTGCAGCGTACTGTATAATTATTTGTTAATTTAATTGAAGACTAATTAGGCTCTTAACCTTAAAATCTAGCCTATTTGTGCAAACCCTCTACCCGTATATATACCCTTAAACTCTAGCCCCATTCACTATTCATCATTCCCACAACCCCTAAAATTTTCAGATCTACTACACACAAAAATGACCATCACTCATCATCCTAAAAAAAAAACCCCTCATCTCCTTCTCCTCATGGCACAATAACCCATCATCTTGTTCCCACTCAAGAAAAAAGATCGGCTACACACACAACACCCCCCACTCTGATTTTTCCCCTGACCACTCACCAAAAACCCACACACATTTACTCCCTCTCCTCTCCAATTCCTAGCATAAGCAGATATATACACACACACATCCCAAACCCCACCCCCCAACGATCAAGAAATCCGGTACCGGAGTTCCATTTCTCTTTTGCCGTTTCTGTTGCCGAATCAAAACTGAAAAAGGGATTGGGAGTCGTAGCGACGCTGTTGGCGTTGCTCCTCCTCTTCCCCTTGTGTATTGTTGTGTCACTGGCCAGAGTTCATTGTTTCCGGTGACCGGAGATGTTGTTCTGTGTTTGTTTCGTTTTGTTCAAAAAAAATGATTTAGGCTTGTTCGTTGACGTTGCTTATGGATTCTCTTTTGTTTCTTTGTTGATTCGTGACTGAAATAGAAAAGGGAAGTGGGGAGTGGTAGCGACGCCACCAAATCGGCGTTGCTCCTCCGTCCCTTCCGTTCAACTGCGTTCTCTGCCTCGCCGGAAAATGCCATTACCGGCGACCTTTGCTTCCCTAGCTGTTTAACTGCTCCATCATCGTCTCGTCCAGATTTTGACCACTGTTTGTTTTGTGTGGGTTTTGGGTTTTATTGCTATGAAGTTATCTCCCAAATGATTTGGTTCGATTTTGATGGTGTTGGTCGATTGAGAATCTGTTTCTGGTCCTTTTGGAAATTGATCAATGGAACTGGGTTGACTCGTTGATTTTGAATTTGGTTAATCTGTTATTAGGCTTGCCTATGCAACTGTTAAATCCGTTCATTTCATTTGAAATACTGGGAATATTGTTGATGCATTTCTCCTCGCTCTAACTGTTTCTTTGTTGAAGGAATTTAGTTTGGCAGGCTAGTCGCGTAATTGACATTGGATCACTTTTCCCGGCTTGCTAAGATCTGAACAGTACTATGCTAAAATGGTCAATGAAAAAATAATATTTATCTATATTGAAGCTATGGACTGATAATGAATTGATACTGCACATGGCCGATGAAAATACACATACATGTATTGAGGCCTCGGGTTGATTCGAACACGATACTACACTTGAACCGTCCCGTCCAGTGTCCCTAAGCAAAAAGGCGATGATGAATGCATTTTAACGCTAAGCAAGTTGAATAGAGTAGTGGGTTTGGTGCTTTGGCACGGCAACACGGCCCGGGCTCCGTGTTTGCAACCGTACTAAATCCCGATCCTCTATTCGACGCACCATGCAAACCTGAGCCTAAATTTTGCAAAAACAACCCCCTTTATTATTATTATTATTATTATTATTATTATTATTATTATTATTATTATTATTATTATTATTATATATATTCTATTATTATTATTATTATATATTTTATTATTATTATTATTATTATTATTATTACTTTATTACTTTATTATTGTTATTTTATTTCATTAATTATTATACCTTATTATCGTACTAATTCTATTTTATTTGTTTGTTTTGCGAGGTATATATTGGCACGAATAATTTATGGACGAATTTGGCTAACTCACGAACGGGAATAACCCATTGCACTAAAGGCATTTGCGGATTGAATTCGGACCCGAGCATCCAGAAATAAGACTTAGAAATTTAGAAAAACCAAGGCTCCCGCGAGTTGATCAATTTTCCGGTTTTATCTTTAAACTTCGCATTACTTTCCTTGGATATTTATGCAAATAAATGTGTAAAATGCTTTCTTTATCAATAATATTTGATTGCTTGATATATTGCTTTACTTTATGCGCATTATCCTTTTATTTTTGAAGTCGTTATTTAATTTATGGTAAACTGGGGCAAATTAGCAAAATGCGTGCAAATTAAAATATTTTTCATAAACAAGTTTTATTTCAATTAATTATTTTAGATAATTTTTTTTAGAAAAGCATATTTTGCAAATATTTGGAAACCTGTCGGATTAACCGTATTTTACGGAATTTCGGAAGTGCCTTAAAAACCTTCTTCCGAAATTAATAAAACCTCTTACCTTTAGAATCTCTGAAAAGACCGTCTTTTTTATAAAATGGAGTTTTTGCACGCATTTGTTAATTTGGTTCCCTGTTTTCCTTAAATTGGGTGGCGACTCCAAGAACTCCAAAAGAGTTAGCCCATCCTGTCGATATTCCGGAATTTATCCCTTTCGGGGTAATTTTGGGGTTCAACAGCATGGCGACTCCGCTGGAGACCAATAAAGGTTTGACCATAAAGGTTTCCAATTGTTTGCAACTAGCATGCCTGATTTATTTGCTTTATTATATCTGTTTGTTTGGTTTGCCTTATAAAGCATGCATTGTATTAATTTGTGCATAATCTGCGTTCCGGTCATATTTCCTCCCTCATGGAGCCTGTCAATTCTCTTTCACCTCCTCGATTTCATCACGGGGTACCCGCTTGACGGGTAGCTATGCAGGAAGGGCATTGCCCTTACCTCACTCTTTCAAACTTCTTTCGTGTCACCAAAAGTTAGTTGGGGTATGGTTTGCCTGGTTTTGCCATGGCCGGTTTTACTGGTTTATGGGGCCAGGTTTATCCCGCATAGGTCTGAATCAGCCTCAACCGTTAGCCCACTCTTAGAAGGAGATTAAGTCATGCATGCATATACACCTTAGTTTGGGGGAAAGTTCGGCAGATTTGGTTGGTTTGTGTTTTGGAGATGGCTTGGTGTAGTGAGTGTCACAACCCCTTTTTCAACTTAAAAAGAAAAACTATATTAGTTTTAAAAGGCTCTGTGACGGTGTTGCAAGGTACACAATTATTAAGAGATTTTCGGAGTCGCCACTTGACAAGTTAAAGGTGTGCCAAGTCACCAAAGTGGTATACCTAGAACACCTTTGACTCGTAAATGGTCTGCGTCAGAGTTCCGGGTAAGGATCTCGGTTGACTCGAGGGAAGGTGTTAGGCACCCTCGAGTCCTGTGCCAAGCACAGTTGCTTTATTGACGCATTTCGACTCTTGAATTTGTTTGTTATATTTTGCCTTGATTTTGTTACATTTCAATTTATTGTTAATTTTATTGTTTGACAATTGAGACTCCAATCAAATATAATCGCGCGAGAACTTCACTCGTTCGAAATCTTTTGACTTAAATCAATTAAATCGCGCAGGTACTTCACCCGTTCGAAATCTCTTGACTTAAATGAGTTTCAAGTGAACAAAGCATTTGATTTATATTATTTCGGCCTAATTACTTGCCTAAAACTCGTTTGATCCTTGTTGATAGTTATTTTGTTTTCAAGATCAATAAGAAGTTCGCACATAGTTGCCTTCGCTCATTTGCTTTGCTTGCTTCAAGTACACTATCATTCTTTGTGTAATCATGCTTGCTTGAATTAATTTTCATACAATTCACTTCACTCATTGGCCCAAACTAATTTGGACAAAGAATCCAACCCTATTTATTGAATTATTTCAGATCTAACCAAGTAATCCACATCAGATTTAACAAAACCTAAGCATTTGCCTAACAGTTTCAGCCCTCGGCCAAGCTCGTTAATTTACAGATATTTACGCAAGTGAGCTATTTTGTCACTTGATTTCAGATTAGTGCTAAGTCAACATGTCATGCTGATTTCTAAATTTCGAAGGGAAGTTTCAATCTCTCTATTTCTCTCACATAATTATGCATCAAAGATTTCAAATTGTCCATTCATCTAAGATTTTACCAAGTTTTACACAAGTAGCTCACAGATTTTCAAGATCTATTCTCATATGTACATGGCTAATAGTTAAACAAGTTATGAAACTATGTACTTCTAGTATATCATACATTAGCTAATATGGCAGAAACATACTTGGAAATAAGTAGAAAAGTGACAAACTTTGGCCTTGATAGGCTGGCCCTTACATTCATGGCCATAAAATGGGCTAAAATTTATACATGATATATAAAGAAAGTTGGAAGTTTACCTTGCTAGCAAGATTTCCAAACTCAACAATAGTAACTCAACCCAAACAAACAGCAACTCTAACAACCAGCTCCCAGATCCGTGAAACTTCTCAAGACCACCCTTTAAGACTTGAAAAATAAAACCACTTTCTGACTATATATTTTTTTTTAGTTTTTTCCTCACTAACTCTCGCTTTTTCTTGCTCTTAGATTTTGTGTGTCCTTCTCTTTTTCCAGATCTGCTTCTCTCGTGTGTGTCTGTGTAGTATGTGTTCTCTGTTCTTTTTTTTTTCTCCCTGGTCTGTGTATGAAATTCTCTCTTAAATAGACTAGTAGAGAAAGAGAGTGAAGTTTTTGGTCAAAGTACAAATTCACATGTCTTTGCTTTTACTTTTCAGAAAAAGCAAAAGAAAGCATGTGAAAGTCCCCCTTTCTTTGCTGACTTATGTACCTTCTTATGACTCACTTTTTTTCAACTTTTCAAAATTCCCAGATTTTTTATAACTCAACTAAACATATGACTCAAACTAAACACAAAACCTCACTTATTGGGACACACTTAATTCCCAGCTGGACCTCGGCCTAAGGCACACTAAAATATACTACTAGCAAACATAGCATTTTACTCAGAAAAGTAACAATAATATTTCTTCTGACTTAGCATATACTCCAACTAGCAAGAGGTGCACAATTCCTATATTTCACCAAAAACAATACTACCTATTTAAACCAAGCCTCATTTTTTAACTATCTCATGCTTTGACAGTATGCAAGTGACTGTAACCAATCCTCATCCAAATAGGAAATAAACACAGAGTCTAGTAAATGTTAACATCACACTTGGAATGCTTAAAAGCTTAAATAAAGTAAACAACAGAATTGGACAATCTCATGCTTAAACAAAGCCAACTTGACAAAATTCGTATTTGAACAAAATTTGAGCAGAATCGCTCTCGGCCATGTTAAAACTTCAAGAATTCAACAATTTCCATTCATAAATGATGTTTTTGCTAAGTTAACACATGGATAGATACTAAACATGACTAGAAGATTAATAATACAAAATGAACAAACTTTTTCTACTAAAAATGAACAATCTAATCAGTAAAAGGTAAGAAAATAACTAAAGAGAAAGGGGATTTTTCTTTGTTCTTTGTCGATACTAACACAGAACAGTCATCACTACCATACCACCAACACAATAGTTACTGCCTTACCTCGCTTCAATACCAAAAATGAGTAGCGCTGCCTAGCCATTGAATCGGGGCTGCCTCGGCTTTACTGCCTCGCCCTCGAATCAGCCGTATCACTCGCAACAATTGCAGCACCTCCAAGACCTCACAATCGACTACAAACGCACTAACAACACCCTTGCCCTCGCTGCTGAATCAGAAACAGAAACATCACAGCCCCCCGCTGTCCCGAGCCCATAGCATCCCAACCATTTCAATGTCAAACAACGTCGCCATTAACACATAAATACCCCCCCGCTGTGATGCTGCCATAGCAACTGGTCCAGCGCCATTGTTGTCGTCACAGCTCCACCATCGTCCCTGCTACAAAGCCAACGTCGCAACACCACTTTCTCAACTCCGCTCCACTGCTCCGCTGCCCAAACATCAAAGCCGAGTCGCTGCCTCGACTCTCCTATATTCCCTCGTCACTGCCTAGCGTCGCACCACCACCACCACAACCTCGCTAGCAACATCCCAAAACCATAGCAGCGTCACAACGGCAGTCTAAAAAAATGAGAAAAAACGAAAATGGGAAGGGAAAAGAAACAATGAAGGTGGAAGAGTTTTCAAGGGAATTTACCTTCAGAAACTTTTAGAAGAGAGTGAGACAAAGCCTAGGGATGTGAAATTTGTCCGCAAAAAATGGAGTTCCACCGGATTTGGATTTTGGCCACTTCTTTGAGCTCCGATTTACACCAAACCGGTGAGAATTTAAACAAATTGATGCCATATTTAGATAGAGGAAGTCGAGACGAGTGAGAAAAGGTAAAACTTTTGGTGATTGATGACGGTCAGCGGCGGAGGGTGGCGGTCAACGGCAGAGTCCGGCGACTTTGCGAAAAAGGGGCATAGTTTCGTTGTTTCCTCTGATTTTTAGTGTCCAAAATGAGCCAAAATAACAATTTTTCTATTTAAACAATGGGAGTTTGGGCCGGGTTGACTAAATGGATTGGGCTGGCCTTCTTCTTTAATTTCCCTGATTAATTATTTACCCAAATGGCCACTAAACTAGTACTTGCTAACAAAAATGATCCACTTAAGCTAAATAAACTAGCTCAATAAATTAATTAAAATACATACTTGAACAAGAAACACATAAGAAAATATCTTAACTAGCACAAAACATCAAGTAGAAATTACTTACACAATACAATATTTTTTTGATTATTTTTCTTCTTTTCCAGAGTTAAAGATAAAAATCCAGAAAATAGACAAAGAACACATGATAATTAAGACGACTATTTTATGCAATTTTTGGAATTTTGGTGCCAAAATTAGGTGATTACAGTGAGATCTAAGAGGCGAAGCCCCTGGTGTCTTTAAAAGGATCAGTGGGGTCCCTCTCCTGAATGGCTTTGCGTGTGTGCAGGCCTATGTTGATTATCCAGCTGCAACTTTGTAAAATTGAAGTATGCTTGTCGCATACTAGGAGAGCGAAGCCCCTGTGTCTTTGAATGACCAGTGAGGTCCCTCCTTGAAGACCAGTGCGGTCTTGGCTGCCTAGGAAACTGAGAGGCTTGATTAAAGCCGAGGACCAGTGAGGAGCCTTATGAACAAGGTCTGTGAGCCTTGCAAAACCTAGGAAACTGAGAGGCTTGTCCTAAGCCGAGGACCAGTGAGGTTTTATTTTGAAAGGCCAATTGGCGCCTTTCGTGATTTGCAGTCTGGTATTGTGGAGGCAGTTGGAAATTTCTCCCTGGATGTTGTAAAACAATTGGGAGTTGTGCTTGGAGAAGTGTGGATGTTTGCAAAAGCTATGGAGGATTGTTTCGGGTTTTAGGCATTCGGGTTTAGAATTTTGTGCAGATTCTATGGAGAGAATGAGTTGTGTTATATACTTGTGATTGTCGCATGTTAATTGCCTACCTTGCTTCATTTGGTCAAAATACGTTAAATACTAGGTGTTGCTTGCTTGTATGCAATCCTATAAATGACATGCAAACTATCTTAGTTACCCTTTGCGAGGTTTCTTTTGTTTTGTTTACTTCTCTATCAAATGTTGGATTTGTGAAGTGGCAGACCATCCACCATGCAAAGGTTTCGAGATATGATTGATGGTAGACGCTTTAGCTCGTGAACGGTGCAGTACCAGAAGCTAATGACATTGCTTGAAAGAACTTGGCGATTGAACTTAGTAGCATTGTTTTCAATTTTAATTCAGATTGAGGCCCTGAATTGCATTGTACTTTAAAGCTTGTGTTATTCCGAATCGACTCATTTTGAATTTATGAAAGTTGAAATAAAATTCATCGCATTCTTATTATGTTATTTACGCTTGCATTTGTTTCCATTGCAAAATTAAAATTGATAAACCTGTCAAAACCTTGCTTGTAATGTATGGCAAAACAACTGAACAATTTAAATCAATGCACTGAAAGTTATTGTCTGTGCTCTTTGGATATCGCACTATCTGTTAGAACTTCAACTGGGGCAGCTTTTATTTTATTGGTATATGGCATTGAAGCAGTGATGCAGAACTACGCACGGTCTGATTCCCAAGGAGGGATACGTAGGCTCCCACATCGGGCTCGACCCTTTAGCATTTAAGTTTCCATTTTCCCCTAAGAAGGACAACTGGGGCAATTTTTACAAAACGAGTTGGAGATGCGAAAGATCGCAACTGGGGCAATTTTGCAAAATGAGTTAGGGATGCGCAAGATAATAACTGGGGCAGAATTTTGCAAGAAGCGGCGTTGGATGTTAAAGATGAGTTGGCAATAATTTTGAAATCGGTTAAGCAAACAGTGCAAAGTCTAAGACAAAGGACGTTCAGTTTGTTTTAAAATATGTTACAAGTTTAAGTCAAGACAAAAATTTTCAAAATGCATATTTGACTTCATTTGCATGCTTATTTCACTCGCTATATTGCATTAAAATATTTTATCTTGCCTCTATCTTTCAAATTCTATGCTATTTGAGTTCATGAGCCAAGTTTCTGAAAACAATTCGCAAATCCAAGTCCAATGAAGACGAGGAAGCAGCAAGATCAGGATGAAGTCTGCACAAATCAAACGTTTCCCCTTCCCTCCTCAGAACTAACAATTTTCTTTGAGAGCAGGAACATAAAAGCTTGCGTTGAAAAGATCATTCGCACTATGGATGAACAGTTTATGGAACGCGCATTCAAAGTTGCCTTGCAAATTGCGTCGCATTGCCCTTTTCATGACTTAAAGCATTATGCTTTGTCATGAGTTATTGCCGAACAGGCGGCATTTCTACCCCTATGACTTTCATTCCTAATAGGCGATAAAGCCGAGGCTTGTTTTGTGTTTTCAAAACTAAGCCAAATAGGGCATCGCTTTGTTTCAGGCTATAATCCGCACAAGGCCATCCTTGCCGGATTGTCTCGCCAATTGATTTATCAATGGCTATCGCACTGACTACTTTTCCGCACTACTTTGCTTTGCACTTATCTTGAATTACGCCTTTACACTTGCTTTAAAATTAACGCCTCGCTTTACTCTTTCAGGTTGACCATCGGCTACGAGGATTCCCTTTGTTGGACTATCTCGCCCATTGATTCGCCAAATGGCTCTTGCATTGCTTTACATTCCCGAACTGCTTTTCTTTGAACTTGCTTTGAATTATGTCGTCGCACTTGCTTTAAAATTGATGCCTTACTTTACATTTTTCAGGTTGACCACCAGGCGGGGCTTCTCTCTTGTTGGACTTTCACGCCTGTTGATTTGCTAAATCGCTTTGGCGTTGCTTTACATTTCACGCTAAATTGCTTTGCACTTGCTTTCAATTATGCCTTTGCACTTGCTTTATATTATGACTTGCTTTACTTTTAGTTTAACAGGTCAGCCCTGATACCCTCCTTGCTTTGTGCCGGACCGGATCACCAGCTGATTTGTAGACAATCAACCCCAAGACCCTCCTTGCTGCGTGCCCGACCGGCTTGCCAGTTGATTTGTCAAGATGTTCAAATTGCCTTACACTTGCTTTCAATTATGCCTTTGCACTTGATTTATACTATGACTTGCTTTACTTTTAGTTTAACAGGTCAGCCCTGATACCCTCCTTGCTTTGTGCCGGACCGGATCACCAGCTGATTTGTAGACAATCAACCCCAAGACCCTCCTTGCTGCGTGCCCGACCGGCTTGCCAGTTGATTGTCAAGATGTTCAAATTGCCTTGCACTTGCTTTCAATTATGCCTTTGCACTTGATTTATACTATGACTTGCTTTAATTTTAGTTTAACAGGTCAGCCCTGATACCCTCCTTGCTTTGTGCCGGACCGGATCACCAGCTGATTTGTAGACAATCAACCCCAAGACCCTCCTTGCTGCGTGCCCGACCGGCTTGCCAGTTGATTGTCAAGATGTTCAAATTGCCTTGCACTTATTTTCAATTATGCCTTTGCACTTGCTTTATATTATGAACCGCCTTACTTTTAGCTTAGCAGGTTAACAGGTCAGTCCCGAGACCCTCCTTGCTTCGTGCCGGACCGGTTCGCCAGCTGATTTGTTCGACAATCAACCCCAAGACCCTCCTTGCTTCATGCCCGACCGGCTTGCCAGTTGATTTGTCAAGAGTGTTGAAAATGCCTTGCACTATGCCTTCGCATTTGCTTTATTGCTTCACCAGTGGATGGGAAGACAATTATCAAAGATATTGCAGCTTGCACTTACAAATTACGTCATGCCTACCATAAGCAATTGGAGGCCTTATTTTGAAGCCTATCATAAGCAATTGAAGGCTCTTTTATCATTGATCCTACCGTAAGCAATCGGGGGATCTTATTATTAAGTCTATCGTGAGCAAGCGAAGACTTCATTAGCATTCATGCCTACCATAAGCAATTGGAGGCCTTATTTTGAAGCCTATCATAAGCAATTGAAGGCTCTTTTATTATTGATCCTACCGTAAGCAATCGGAGGTTCTATTATGAGTCTATCGTGAGCAAGCGAAGACTTCATTAGCATTGAAGCCTACCATAAGCAATTGGAGGCCTTATTTTGAAGCCTATCATAAGCAATTGAAGGCTCTTTTATTATTGATCCTACCGTAAGCAATCGGGGATCTTATTATCAAGTCTATCGTGAGCAAGCGAAGACTTCATTAGCATTGAAGCCTACCATAAGCAATTGGAGGCCTTATTTTGAAGCCTATCATGAACAATTGAAGGCTCTTTTATTATTTATCCTACCGTAAGCAATCGGGGGTCTTATTATCAAGTCTGTCGTGAGCAAGCGAAGACCTCATTATCATTGAAGCCTACCATAAGCAATTGGAGGCCTTATTTTGAAGCCTATCATAGACAATTGAAGGCGCTTTTGTTATTGATCCTACCAATAAGGATCAACCTAGAGGTTCTCCGGGCGGAGTACTTTGTCAGTTGATCGAAGGAAGAACTTATCGATGACACCGCAGCCCGCATTTACAATTTTATCACTTTATCTATTTCTTATTCCAATTATTATAGTTTATTAGCAGTTGCACGCTTACCTCTTGTTGAGATTATTGCAGGATTTTAGCAACACCGCAGCAGCATCTGGAGCATGGAGCTTTTCTTAGCAATAAACTGGGCAATCGTTGATATGAGCTAGACTCGTCAACAAAGACCTGAAGAATCGCACCCGCATAAGTCATCCACCCTAGAGGTAAGTCTCTTGCTAACCCTAAGTCTGAGGTTTGAAATTGAAGACAAGATGGCTCGGTTATCGAGGTGCAGTGGAAGCTATGTCCGTGTAAACCCCTCTTTCTGGGTGTGTCGTCGACCACATTCTCATAATTTGGGTAATTACAAGCCTCTCTTCCCGTGCTTGAGTAGTCGTTACTATCTCGTCTTTGATTTTCAAATCGCGTCGAACTACATATGGCCTGATTCTCTTTCAGCCCGAGATATGTAGGCAACTCGGAAACCGAAGTTCGGCCATGTCCATAAGCCTCGCATTTTGATCCCAGGAATCGAAGTCTTGGCTTTACCGTGACAAAATTGGGTTTCACGTCAACTTCTTTACCCTGGAAACTCTTTCATCCTTTCCGGGTAAAGAGGGGCAGCTGTTGACACCCAATTTTGTCCCGGATTTTAATTAAAAGTATAATAATTTTAAAATTAAGTTCACTTTTGAAGATTACAAATAAATAGCTAATTTTAAAAGAAATTGCCAAAGTCATCCCTTCATTTGCAGCGTACTGTATAATTATTTGTTAATTTAATTGAAGACTAATTAGGCTCTTAACCTTAAAATCTAGCCTATTTGTGCAAACCCTCTACCCGTATATATACCCTTAAACCCTAGCCCCATTCACTATTCATCATTCCCACAACCCCTAAAATTTTCAGATCTACTACACACAAAAATGACCATCACTCATCATCCTAAAAAAAAAACCCCTCATCTCCTTCTCCTCATGGCACAATAACCCATCATCTTGTTCCCACTCAAGAAAAAAGATCGGCTACACACACAACACCCCCCACTCTCATTTTTCCCCTGACCACTCACCAAAAACCCACACACATTTACTCCCTCTCCTCTCCAATTCCTAGCATAAGCAGATATATACACACACACATCCCAAACCCCACCCCCCAACGATCAAGAAATCCGGTACCGGAGTTCCATTTCTCTTTTGCCGTTTCTGTTGCCGAATCAAAACTGAAAAAGGGATTGGGAGTCGTAGCGACGCTGTTGGCGTTGCTCCTCCTCTTCCCCTTGTGTATTGTTGTGTCACTGGCCAGAGTTCATTGTTTCCGGTGACCGGAGATGTTGTTCTGTGTTTGTTTCGTTTTGTTCAAAAAAAATGATTTAGGCTTGTTCGTTGACGTTGCTTATGGATTCTCTTTTGTTTCTTTGTTGATTCGTGACTGAAATAGAAAAGGGAAGTGGGGAGTGGTAGCGACGCCACCAAATCGGCGTTGCTCCTCCGTCCCTTCCGTTCAACTGCGTTCTCTGCCTCGCCGGAAAATGCCATTACCGGCGACCTTTGCTTCCCTAGCTGTTTAACTGCTCCATCATCGTCTCGTCCAGATTTTGACCACTGTTTGTTTTGTGTGGGTTTTGGGTTTTATTGCTATGAAGTTATCTCCCAAATGATTTGGTTCGATTTTGATGGTGTTGGTCGATTGAGAATCTGTTTCTGGTCCTTTTGGAAATTGATCAATGGAACTGGGTTGACTCGTTGATTTTGAATTTGGTTAATCTGTTATTAGGCTTGCCTATGCAACTGTTAAATCCGTTCATTTCATTTGAAATACTGGGAATATTGTTGATGCATTTCTCCTCGCTCTAACTGTTTCTTTGTTGAAGGAATTTAGTTTGGCAGGCTAGTCGCGTAATTGACATTGGATCACTTTTCCCGGCTTGCTAAGATCTGAACAGTACTATGCTAAAATGGTCAATGAAAAAATAATATTTATCTATATTGAGGCTATGGACTGATAATGAATTGATACTGCACATGGCCGATGAAAATACACATACATGTATTGAGGCCTCGGGTTGATTCGAACACGATACTACACTTGAACCGTCCCGTCCCGTGTCCCTAAGCAAAAAGGCGATGATGAATGCATTTTAACGCTAAGCAAGTTGAATAGAGTAGTGGGTTTGGTGCTTTGGCACGGCAACACGGCCCGGGCTCCGTGTTTGCAACCGTACTAAATCCCGATCCTCTATTCGACGCACCATGCAAACCTGAGCCTAAATTTTGCAAAAACAACCCCCTTTATTATTATTATTATTATTATTATTATTATTATTATTATTATTATTATATATATTCTATTATTATTATTATATATTTTATTATTATTATTATTATTATTATTATTATTATTATTATTATTATTATTATTATTATTACTTTATTACTTTATTATTGTTATTTTATTTCATTAATTATTATACCTTATTATCGTACTAATTCTATTTTATTTGTTTGTTTTGCGAGGTATATATTGGCACGAATAATTTATGGACGAATTTGGCTAACTCACGAACGGGAATAACCCATTGCACTAAAGGCATTTGCGGATTGAATTCGGACCCGAGCATCCAGAAATAAGACTTAGAAATTTAGAAAAACCAAGGCTCCCGCGAGTTGATCAATTTTCCGGTTTTATCTTTAAACTTCGCATTACTTTCCTTGGATATTTATGCAAATAAATGTGTAAAATGCTTTCTTTATCAATAATATTTGATTGCTTGATATATTGCTTTACTTTATGCGCATTATCCTTTTATTTTTGAAGTCGTTATTTAATTTATGGTAAACTGGGGCAAATTAGCAAAATGCGTGCAAATTAAAATATTTTTCATAAACAAGTTTTATTTCAATTAATTATTTTAGATAATTTTTTTTAGAAAAGCATATTTTGCAAATATTTGGAAACCTGTCGGATTAACCGTATTTTACGGAATTTCGGAAGTGCCTTAAAAACCTTCTTCCGAAATTAATAAAACCTCTTACCTTTAGAATCTCTGAAAAGACCGTCTTTTTTATAAAATGGAGTTTTTGCACGCATTTGTTAATTTGGTTCCCTGTTTTCCTTAAATTGGGTGGCGACTCCAAGAACTCCAAAAGAGTTAGCCCATCCTGTCGATATTCCGGAATTTATCCCTTTCGGGGTAATTTTGGGGTTCAACAAACACGAAGACCTGAACACTAACTAACTCTTGGGGTCTAAATGTATAGATCAATATTAAATGGGTTTGGACATTTTAAAGATAAAGGAATAGAAAATGACCCATGCTAAAGTAGTTGGGATAGCATACGTTTATGTATCTTTTTCCTTCTGTTCTGTTTGGTACATTTTTTAGTCTCAAGTAGGTACACGGTGTTTAAGTTACGATTATACATGACAAATTTCAGATTATTTTTTTTTAAAAAAAAAACTGAAGGTAAGAGTAAGACATGAAAGAGTTCCCAGCATAATGAATGTACAAGTTTTTAAAAAAAAAAAAAAAAAATAGTTCCCGGCATAATGAAAGAGTTCTTGATGTATTTGCTAAAAAATGAATAGATTTTCTAAAGCAATCGAGAAGTATAAAGGCCCTTAAAATAGAATTATTGACATTAGCATAGATTGCTTTTCTGTTTTCTTTGCGCTTTGAAATGTTCAGTAGGTACTAAACTATTAGAAAGTCGCGCAATTTTTTTCCCTCAACAGGTACTGATGATAAACTAATTATAATGATCTTTGAAGAAAGTATAGTTTCACTTGGTAACGGCAACTGGAAGGGTATTGATTCAAAGTTCAAGGATTGAAGCATATTTGATGAATAAGGTATTTTAATTTCAATGCAAATAAATTTGTTACGTGCAATTATTACAATCTGATTTCTTTGAATTGAGCAATACTTACTCTACTTTTCTGTACCTTGCCATTGCATTTCTAATGGTTGGCAGAATTACAACTGTTTTGGGCGACGAAAAGGTCAGTTCATCATATATCAATTACAAAGAAATGGCAAATCCACTTGCGATACTACAAATACAAAGGTTCCGTTTCTTTATAAAGTCCATATTACATGGATGATTTATCTATCAAGATTGGCTACAGTGAAGATCAATCACATAGGCTCGATAGAAACATGCAAGAACATTTGGTCAAATGTTTCGCAGCGTGAACTGTTTTTGACAGATATGTAGATAGACCAATCATCGAGGTATTATACAAGAGCTAAATGAGTCAATTTTAGTGGTTTAAGAGTTTCAAATATTAGCTCTATTTTTGTAAGTTACTGATCTATCAATAAGCATATATGATAATATTATACTTTTTATCTCTCTCTGAATTCAGTTCTCAGGTATTTCATTCTAATATATTCTCCTACACTATAATGATAAATGCATTAGAAAGAAGAGATAAAAAATATACATATTTTGTAATGAGTTGGACGTGACATGAAGGGGTGTAGCGAGCAATCATCTCTTTACATTAATTAGGCGACATTATATTTGGGCTATGTCAACTGTCAAGGGATATCGTCAGTGCTGTACAATCTATTTCGTAATTGTTAAAATGATAATTCAATCAGGAGGATATGTTGCTAATTTTCGTACATCCCATGAATCTTTTACCAAAAAGAAGAAATTGTAATTGAAATTTCATATCTGATGTAGTTATTTATTTTTGGAGTACTTGAGTAAAAAGTCGTGTACAAATATCATTATACCAGAATTGCATCTCCCGTGCACAACAATGTTTCAATTAATTTTTTTTTAATTATATTTGTTTTAGTTTATTTTGTTTAGAAATTTACTTACCATTCAAGAGAAAGAAAGTGTAGAATTACTTTTTTATATTATATTTACTTTTTTTTTAAAAAAAAATATTATATTTTTAATGGGACAAATACTAAATTAACTACTTAAACACTATTTTATCTTTTATTTTCTTTCATGATCATAATTATATATGCTTATAATAATAAATTATTGCTATTTGGTAATTCCTACTAAAATAATTATAACTCATAAATGTAGAAAAAGTAACACTTAAAATAATATCTTATTGATTTTATTACATAACGAAATTATCTACGTTTTTCATTATTTTGTACTTAGTTTATCTAACTCTAATCCATAAATTTTTTACTAAAAGCATATTTCCTTTTCTTTTATGAAAAAAAAAACTATCTTATATTAATCTAAAAGTATTGAGTGTAATCTTCATTAAAAGAATTATTTAGAATATTATGTACATTTGAAGAAGGGTTGATTAAAAATCATATCGAATAAAAAAGGCATTTGGTCTAAAATTGAAAATTAATAATGAGAGATATAAACAACGGAAAAAGGCCTGATTTGCCCCTCTACTATCGACAATTAGCCTACCTTACCCCTCGTTATACAATCAGGCCAAAAACCTCCCTACCGTTAAGAAAGTATTCACAAATACCCCCCGTCACTAACGATTTGCCATCATGGACAAACCCTTTTCTAGATTTGCCACCATGGCTGCCATATGGGCGCCATGTGTGTATAATTTCAATAATCAGTTTCTTTTTTAAAAGGAAAACAACCAAACTCAACATCCACAATCCCATCTCCCTTTCCCCTAAAACCACCGTCATCTTTCACCCAAGAAACATCCTATGGCCACTTGAATACAACCAAAAATAAATCATTTTACTTTGAAAATCCCATTTCACAACTATCCTAATTTCAAATATGGTGGATTGAAAACTTCGAAGACAAAGAAATTGAAGAACATTAAGTTCTCAAATATGGTGGATGTCGGATTAAATCTTTTTGGAACTAAAAGTTTGATAAATTTGTCATTTTGTTTTGGCTCGGGTTTGGTAATAGATGGAAGAGCAGGAAAATGAGCTTTAGAGAATTTTGACAAGGTTGGGTTGGCACTGAGTGTTGACGCTAATGGCAAAAAGGATGGTGGGGTGCTGTGGTTCTTGATGCGGAGAAAGCAGAAAAAAGTGAATAGTTTAAATTGAACTCCTTTTTCGATGAACAATTTGATTTAAGAACTAAAATGAAGGTTTCCTAAAGTTTCAATCACTGTTTAGTGTTATTCCATCAAGCAATTTTTTGTTTTGAAGTTCATTTTATGGTCGAAAAATTGTGTCTTTGAGTGGTGATGGTGGAATTTTTTTTGTTTTGGGTGGTGGAAGTGCTGGTGGCTTTGGTTGGTGGTGGAGGAGGAGATAGAAGTCGAAGAGAAGGGTTTGACTGGTGAGGTGGCATGCCACATGGCGTCCACCTCACCCAAATGTAAGGCCACATAGGAATCTTTAATTGCTATGGTGGAAGACTGTTAAAAATAAGGGTATTTGTGAATACTTTTTTAACGGTAGGGGGGTTTTTGGCCTGATTGTATAACGAAGGGTAAGGTAGGCTAATTGTCGATAGTAGAGGGGCAAATCAGGCCTTTTTCCGTATAAACAAAGATAGCTTCTAGAATTATGATTGAGTAAAATGACTTTCTTATCTTTGATAGAAACACTTCACATTTCTATATAATTAGCCTCTGATGCATTTCATATAAAGTTCATGGGCTGATTGAAGAAGTTTTAGTGCGTTCAGTAGAGATGTCTTTTGGGGCAAAGGAATAAGCAAGTATACATAATTTGAGCGTTTCATTTGCTTAGTTTTGTATAACGGCTGCTTGGTGTTATATTGTTGAGTATGGTGTTTGAGCTTTAAAAGATTTCTCATGTAATTAACAATTAAACTCAATGGTAGATAGTGAGAAAATAACATATGATATTAAAAACATAGTAAATCGACAATTGTTCTTAATTTAATTCGAGAGTTTATTGCAAAAGATACTCCTTTAGTTAATATATTCGTATTTGTTTTTTATCAAATTTTTTATCATATAATTTCATAACACACTGTATTAAGTTATATTTGATTAATATACTTTAATGTTGTCCGCGCACCGCGCGGGTTCTTATACTAGTTTGATTACAAAGAGAATCTTGAACTTTCTACGTAAAATCTCTTAACATCCAGCACTTATATATTTTTTAATTATATACCGTACGGGTCTTAAGGATATAAAATATTGTCCAACGTTTTGGACTCGTCCTAGCTATGATTGCTCGGTGGACATGGATATGCCTTTTCTTTTGTCAAAATTTTCTTTATCGCATAGTTTAATTTACTGATTGCGGGATGATCATTATTCTTTTGGTCATTATAAAATATTAATTCACACATTTTCTAACAGTACTAGCCTAGCTGGCAGGAAATCATCCTAGCGCAAAATACTTATAAGTATTATATTTTAGGAAATTCTGGTATCCCCAGGTGGAATGTTATTAAAACAAAGCTAAGTATACATGAAACAGTAAAATACAAGCATACCGGCTAAAAAATGAAAATTGTGACTCTAGATGGTTATTTATGAAAATCCCAAGAATAATGGTGCAGGTGGACGGAGCTGTATGCTGATGCTATGTTCAAGATAGTAGATCCACTCAAGAACTATTTGAAGCTGTCAGCTGTACCGCGAAGGCTTTTTTTTTTTTTTTTTGGTTATTCGAAACCTATTAATTTGAATTCGTAAAAAATAATTAAACCATTCCTTACAAAGTTCTTTATTTCCAGCCGAGATCTTTTATTAAGGACAAAGAATCTTAAGTCTCAACTATCCTACCACTCTTTAGTGATAAATACTGGCTAATACTCTCTTCCTAATGAATGCACATTTTCCGATTCTAGCAGGCAGCAGCGGTCGAAATCGACAAGTCGTTCTCCTACGATGGTGGAGAATCCCTTGCATACAACATAAAATTGAATACTAATTTCAGGGTGAGAAATTACATTCCTTAGAGTTGTTTCATTATTACTGAATATTATTAAAAGAAAAAAATTGTAACTACTCGATCCCTACAATATATCGTAATTTGTCTTTAAACATTTAGCATGAAATCTCTTCTAAGTTTGTCACCACAAGGTTATTTTAATATTTGAGGGATGATCATTAGTCCTTTGGAATTTATAAAATATTAAGGTATGAATGATGTTATTATGGAATATATTGACACATTCTTAATTTACTTGTACCATTCAAGGTTCATATAGCTAGCTGAAATCAATCATACCACTAGCAAAATATTTAAGAATAATTTTCTCGGATACCAATTAAGTGGACCAGATTAACCAAAATATAAAAAGCAGATTTGGAACTTTTGAAGCATATGTACGCATATATGCTGATGCTCTCATCCTAATGGTGATGATGCTTTTATCCTAGGTCCTTTTTCTCTAAAGATGGAACTTTCCTCCCATGGTGGAGATTGAGAATATATATATATTACATTCAAAGTTAAAGAAGAGTGCTTTTATCTTTTTATTTATTGGTCTTGTTTGAAATTCCATTCACATCGTTTTACACATAAAAATTGGTTTAATCAGAATGTTTATGTATTTTAGTTTCTGTCGATGCTGGTCAAGATATCAATGCGCATAATGCAAAGTGTCCGATTGTTGTGCGTATGAGGAAAGACATTTGAGTATTTGACATCTTGACATACTCATAATCCTTAACAATAAAGAAACACAAAACAGATAGAGAAAGAGAAAATAAAAAAATAAAAAACTATGTATTTATTCACAAACAATATTAATATTATCACAAGATCATACCATTGTTATTATCGTTGATTATGAGTAGTCCTTTTTTTAACCACCAACAACTTCATTTCTATCAACGCATGCATAAAGGATTTCAAAGTGTGTATGGAAATAATAATGGGGAAAGCGAATGGATTTTTCTCACTATATATTTGAGTTGGAAATAAAAAGGACATATTTTTCCTTTTCGCAAATAAAAATGGCGTGACTTGATATTTTCTAGCTAATACGTCCAACTTATAACCTAAGGAAATATTGATTGCAAGGAAATAAGACATGTTGGAACTTGAAATATTGATTAATCAAATGGTAATTAGTTATCGAACCAATTCCATCGTCCTTCAGTCTTTTTCTGTTCTTTTCTTTCAACGGATACATTTATCTCGATAAAATTGAATAGTACGTCCTACATGTCTGTTCTAAGAAAAGTAGATCGAACGTGCATAATAGTTTTCATACAACAGTAGTACTCCCTCTGTCCCATTTTGTTTGTCATAGTTACTATTTCGAGAGTCAAACTTCTTAAATTTGACCGTAGATTAATATATAAAATCTTTAATTTTTCTTAAATAAAATTTACATATTTGAAAATTACTTGAAAAGTACTATAAGTCAAAATAAATTACTACTCAAAATATATAAAAGATATATATATATATATATATATATATATATATATATATATATATATATATATATATATATATATATATATATATATATATAAAGATTACGGTCAAAGATAAATTTGTTTGACCCTCGAAATCCGAACTGCGACGAACAAAGTGGGACGGAGGGAGTAATTTTTAAAGAGTTTTACCAACTTAATATTTTGTAGTTGCACAGACACACTTGATGACACATAGGTGTTTTTTTGACAATTTCATGCATGAGCGCTAAAATATAGTATCTGCAAAGATTGTAAATTGAATCTACAAGCTATTATTTTTTTGTCATATTAAGGAGGAATGAAGTATCTCAATCAATAAGCTTATTTCAATTTCATAATAAACCATAACATATATATCCTCATCCAGTACATCACACTAATATGGAGAGGCAAACCAGTCGATAAGACCACTTATTTATGTGATACAAAAACAGTTCAGAAAGGCCCAACAGTTTGTAGATCAATTTGCTTTTTAGTTATTATCCCACCAAAATTGTGATTGTAGATAATCTACGACTTTCTTTTCAACTTGGAATGCTTTTGTGAGAACATCAGAATTGATTGGTGGATCTGAGCCAAATACCGCATTTGCAATCGTGATGACTCCTGGATTTTGACTACTGAGTCCAGCAAATGCAATAGCCTTAGTCTTTCCCACATTAAATTGAAAATGAATGAGACCAATTGGGAAAACAAACACATCTCCAGGATTTAGAATCTTGGTAAAGAGTTTGTTCTTCATATTCGGACCGGGGTTTGAAAGGACAAAGCCAACATAAAGTGTGCCCTCAAGGACCACAAGAATCTCGGTTCCTCTAGGGTGTGTATGTGGTGGGTTGAGACCATATGGTGCATAATCAATACGAGCTAATGAAATGCCCAAAGTGTTGAGTCCAGGTAAATTGTTGACGTTCACAGCAGTTACAGCAGATCCAAGTTGATTTGAAGTATTTCCAGGTATGTTAAGACCTGGTCTAAAGAAATCATTTGCCATAACAAGCTTTGGATCCTTGCAAATTTTTCCATTCACAAAAACTGCAAAAGATGTACACATTACTTAGAAAAAAGAAGTTCAGAAAGGGGTAGGAAAAATTAAAGCACACAATTTATATGAATTTTGAAGATCATGATAGTAATTTTGGCATTCTAATTTGATCATTTAAGTTACCGGCAGCCATGGAGTCGTTAACAGCTACGCAGAAATCCTGCAGAGGACTAGGGTCAGATGCATGGCTCATTGAAGATAACAAAGCCAATATGGTAACGGTTAATATGAATGACTTGAGAGCCATTGCTACTAGCAAGTCTATTATGGAACTATTAAATGATCTTTCCTTTGTTGATTCTGGACAAACATAACAAGAAAGAGTTGTACTATTTATAGATGAATATTTGTTTGATTTGGTCATCAATTTAATTTCCTCTAAACAAAGTGTTGATAGGCTTATGCGTTACCAAGTCATGGTAAATTTTTAAATCTTCAATATCAATGAAGCTTCCTTCAACTACTACAAAGACTAAATCTTATTTACCGAAACTTACATCTGTTGTTAATCCACAGGTTCATTTAAAGAGTCATGAAAATGGAAAATTTCAAGATAGGGTAGCTACTTCACAAAGACAAAAAGAAAAAAGATCGTAACTAACCACTAGATGTAGACTGAAAACTGTATTGTATTAGACAAGCGATGAAATCGATCATGGGTTCATTAATCTGAAATCATAGACTAAATCTTGCAATTTTGAGATTATCACACGATCAACGACTGCGTTGATTCATCAAACTACTGTATTAAATTTAAAATTAATTGAACTGATGACTACGTTGGTTTAATTTGCACGCCAAGACAATCCATTCATCTCAACAACAAACCACGTCCTGGAAATTTTTAATTTTAAAAATACACTGCCTATTATACAAGCTTATCATTGTAATTAAAAAGGGAGTACGTAATAGCACTAAGTGAAAATAATTATACATGTGATATATAGTCATATAGAGCATGTAGTTACTAATTATAATGATAAGTCTTCTTCCTATTCACCTGCTAATGTTTTAGTATTCAATGTCTCTGTTACTTTGACTTTGGGGGTGGCGGCTTCTAAAAACACACACAGACCACACACACTAAGTGTGTCTAATTAGTATGTACGTATATATTTACATACATATGTATATAGTTTATAAGTATACATTGATTAATTAAATCCAAAGGTCTTCTATTGGAAAAGATACTTAAATGGTTGAATATCAGGATCGGCAACACCATGTTGAAGTGTCTTAAAGGGAAAATATGCAGAGAAATTGCGATAGCTATATTGGCAGCATTAACATACCCAATATGGAAAGGGAGAAATGAAGCTATATGGCTTCTAGACTTCTAGTTCTGTTGCACGTGTTTATGTTACCTTTGTGTGTCTTTTGAATCATTTCTAGTCAATTTTTGACTCGATACCTTCATTTCTTACTTGCTTTAACTCCACGTACTGTATATATCTAATTAATTGAGAATCTATTTAACAATAACAATGTCACCTACTTCTTCACAAAGAATTAAGTTTCACACCAATTATTACTTTTAACACATGCATTTTTTCTGCTATAACAACACAATTGAGGCCAAAGAAAGATGGAATTAAGGTGACAGACTTTGCATGGGAATTGTAGTTATTTATAGATGAAATACTTGATCAGTCCTCAGACTCTCCCAAATAATTAAATAATGAATTAACCTTCTTAAGTACCAAGTCTTCAATGATTACTTTATGATAAACCAAAATCCTGAACCCTTCTTCAACAACTACGTACAGACTACAGTGTACAGAGACTAAATCTTAAGTACGTAATTTCCCGAGATTTCCACCAAGCTAATCCCCCAAGCCATTGGAAATGGTCAGTATTAGGAAATAGGAAAGTGCCAAAGAAAAATAGTTTTGGGATCCAATAATTCTTATTATTTCTATGTTGGAATGTTCGTATCGGATCTTAACTTCTGAGCATAATCATTTTCTTTTCTCCTCATCACTGTTAAAAATGGTATTATAAGACCTCAGAAAATAATATTTAGTCATTGTAGTTGTTAGTTAATGTACGCTCTTAGAAATTTATAAGATTTAGTCATTATAGTTGTTGACGGAACCCACGACTTATAAATATGTTTAAATATTAGCACTGATGACTTGGTAATGCATGCAGAAGCCTAATCCACACTTAATTTGTTAATTCGGGGAAGTAACTTAACTACTAATTCAAACATATTTGCATCTATAAATAGGCACTCCTCGCTTATCATATTTCTCACATATCAACAAAGAACAACATTATTCAAATTGTTTTATAATTGTGATGGCTCTCAAGTCTTTTGTATTCATTGCCATACTGGCTGTTATGACTTCTTTGAGCCATGCATCTGATCCTAGTCCTTTGCAGGATTTTTGTGTCGCTGTTAATGACTCCATGGCTGCTGGTAAATCATCGAATTTAATTTGATACTTACTTCAATCATGATTTCATGTCCTTTTGTTTGTTGTTCCCACTGAACGCATGCCTTGGTTGCTTTATTTACTTTCTAAATATGATTGTTAAATTATGCAGTTTTCGTGAATGGAAAAATATGCAAGGATCCAAACCTTGTCAATGCCAATGACTTCTTTAGGGCAGGTCTAAACATACCTGGTAATACATCAAATCAACTTGGATCAGCTGTAACTGCAGTAAATGTCAACAACTTACCTGGACTAAACACATTGGGCGTATCTTTAGTTCGTATTGATTATGCACCATATGGTCTCAACCCGCCACATACGCACCCTAGAGCTACCGAGGTTCTTGCTGTCCTTGAGGGCACACTCTATGTTGGTTTCGTCCTTTCAAACCCCGGACCAAATATGAAGAACAAGCTCTTTACAAAGATACTAAAACCTGGAGATGTCTTTGTTTTCCCCGAGGGACTTGTCCATTTCCAGTTTAATACGGGAAAAAGTAATGCTATTGCATTTGCAGGTCTAAGTAGTCAAAATCCAGGAGTTATAACCATTGCAAATGCAGTTTTTGGTTCAGATCCACCAATCAATGCTGATGTTCTTACTAAAGCATTCCAAGTTGACAAGAAAGTGATTGATTACCTCCAAGCACAATTCTGGGTGGACAACAACTAAAACTATAACTATGTGTGGTGTGCTATTTTCTATGCTTTTTTTTTAATCTTAAGAAATCATAAATAATTTTCAGGATCTGGTCTTGTGGACTGGTTTTCCTTGATCTTCATATTTTATGTACTAAACGAGGAATATAATTGTCATATTTAGTTTCAATAAAACCATGTGTTGTAACTTTGATAAGTAGACTCATGGTCCTATTTAATTAGTTTAAGACAAGTTTTAAATGGTAACTTTGCAATCTATATTTATTCTTTTAAGCTTCTTAATCCAAAAATCAAAATGACTAAGAATATTAAAAGATAACATAGTAAAAAATATTTACCAAATGAGAGAATTTTGACTTCTTCATCTTATGGACCAGATAATGACTAGCTCAAACTGTATATCTTATACTCCTTAATTCCCCATCTTCTGAATATCCCATACATATGTATGACGTGTTCTTTTTTTTTTTTTTTTTGGTTTATCATCCGGCGTTCGGTATCCTCATTGGATCTCTGACTAATCAGAATTCGAGCCACGTAAGACCTATTTCTAGGGAAAGTGCGCACTACCAAAATTTTTTCCATTCTCAAATCTTGAACCCGATATTTATGGTTAAAGGTTGAAGGATCCATCCATCCCACCACGACCTTTGGTGGTGTAGAATCGTGTTTTACATCTAATGAATATAGCATCTAGCTAAAATATACAGTAATATTTCTTTTAAGTTTAACAAAAAAAAGAAGTAAATAAAATAGAGACACGAATTTTCAAATCATGCTACTGACGAATGAAACTTCGAAAGTTGATCTTGTCAAAATCATGTCATATTTAAGTTTTAGCATGCTTGGTTTATCAAGTTCATAACTCCAGACAAAGAACAAGAAAAATGAAAATTTGTACAACGATTTTGTTAAGGTCATGCTACAAGTTCATTATTCAATTCAGAGGTCACATGATGGTGGTACATATTTTCTTACCATACTTTTTTAATACGACTATACGAGTATTACATTTGTCTTTCAATTAAAATCTTCATAAAATAAATATGGATTTAATGGTTAACATTTTTAATTTTATCTTAAAGTAATCAAAAGAAATTCACGAGTCCACTTGTCAAGTAGTTAAGAGCCTTCTCAAAGTGAATTCCTATCTGCGTATTTGTCATGATTCGTATGTCGATAGTCAAGCTTTTTAATTTTGACCATGAATTTGTAGATAGAATCTTAATTTTTTTGAAATAAGATTTATATGTTTTGGAAAGTACATAAAAAATATTATAAGTCACAAGAATTAATAATTCAAAATATTCAAAAGACGTTTGACTCTCGAAACCCGAGTCATGTCATCTTTTATAGAACGTGGGAGTACAATATAAAATCGTAATTTTAAAATAGTCGAAATGGATACTTAAAAATCAATGAAATATTTATAGTACTAGTTAAAAATTGCATATTCTTCCAATATTGTAATATTAAAATATTGAACGATGAGAATTGTTGCCGTCCGTGAGAATTATCTAAAATTAAACATCAAACACCATAAGTCAGATTATAATAATATATAAAATAAGACAAGTTAATTGCTACAATAATTTTAATTACAATAATAGGGAATATAAAATTTGTTTTCACTCTAATCGCAGAAAAGAGAGAAGCAAGGTACTTCTTGTCTCTTATCATCTCATACCACGGTACCCTTCATGTTGTAGCGATGGTTCAAGTGTTAGCTGATCACTCAAAAATATGGCTATATTTATATTTGCAAATTCTCAAGTGCAAATGTAGAAGGTACGTTCTTCATCACTAAAGTAGTTCCTTAGAATATCTTCATATGGATCGTTACTTTTACTCACATTAGAATCAGAATTCTGTGTTTGCTGATTGAGGTAGAAGATTTTAACACCAATTTCCTTAAACGCAGCAAATTGAGGAGACCCCATAACCTCAATGACATCAACTTTTTCAAATAAACTTTGAACTTTCCAATAACTTAACCACATCATGCCACTAATTTCATCTTCGGGAAGACCAAACCATGCTGGATAAAGAGCATAGTTCAAATCTTTTGTCTGATTCCTTATCCAAATGGCTGGTCCATCGTACAAGCCAACATTGGTGTATGCTTCAGGACATTTGTACACAAAGCAAATGCTCAAACCACTTATTACTCTATGGCTATCAACATTTGGCAGGGTGCAATATACATCTGCTGCATCTGTGAACTTGTAGCTGAACCAACTAGGTACGCTTTCACCAGGCAAAAAAGTGGAGAAAACACCACGGTGGTACAGTATCTGAGAGAGCAAATAGAGGTTATATACAGTTAATGTAAAGAATTTTGCATTTCACTGTTATAGCAGATTATTACTCTATTTTTTCAGATTACAGTATCAAATAACTTGCGAAGAAATGTTATGGGTTGTTATGGTCAACTTAACTTGAGAGTATTAAAATCCTATACTATAATCATTGCACAAAGGTTAAAATCGTGAACTAGCCTTTTCTTTTCACGAGATATCTATTTGATCAACTCATAATTTTTATATTCAATTTTGTATTTGATCGCAATTTTTATAACAAATTTATTGTTTTTCTTCTACGTAGCATATGCCTGGACAAAAAATGATTGTCTGACTTTGAGGATAGTCAGGGATACAACTAGTTTGTTACTACAACTACTTAGAAATGACTGAATTGTGCTTTTTGTCTGATCTTGTATATTCTCTCTTTCTTGGGAAATGTCAATTAAAAACGTTCTTATTTATTGAACATATATTTAATCTGAAACCGTTTCAGAGCATATATGTCTGTGTGATCAATCCACTTCCATATATATAAAATTCTCTACATTCAACAATATGTGCATGTAAACACAGGGTTGGAGAGACATACCTGTGGAGGGAACTTCTTAGGTGATAGAGAAAATAAACTTGTTATGTCATCTTGGACAAATCTTGGGTATTCATGTCTAACTCTTCCAGCGTTATACGCGCGACCAAATACAAGAGAAACCATATTACCTTTTATATGTTCTAAAGTTGAAATTCCCATGTTGTTAAGCACCTGAGGATTTGCATTTTCCAGTGGCTCTAACTTGAAGACGCCCTCAACTTCGACAAGATTGATACAATTTATATAACCTTCCACTGGATGACCTTTTGCACAAGAAGATACTTTTTCCAAAGATATGCATCCATCAGCATTTAAGTCACTGATATTTGATGGTAACCCTTCAAGATTCTTGATCTTTGTACAATATGCAATGTTAAGAGTTTTAAGCCTTGTAAGATTCTTAATGCTATCTGGTAAATTGGAAATTGGATTTCCTCCCAAATCTAGCCAATCTAGAGAGTTGAGAATGCCTAAATCAACCTTACCAAAAGCATCTGGAGATAAATTGCATTTTGCAATGTTTAACACATGCAAGGACCTAGGAAAATGGATTTCTTGAATTTTAGTATATACTCTATCTTTCCAGGCCCAATTCCATAAGGATCCATACCATGTTTGGACCCCCAATTCATTAGCAGATATTGTGGCCCTATTTATACCGATACCATCAGCATAAAGTTCCTTTAGTGAAGTCAATTTATCCAGCTCTGTTGGAAGATATTCTATATTTGAGCAGCCTGAGATATTAAGTGTCTCAAGACATTTTAACTCACAAATGCCAACAGGAAGGCTCTTTAGTTTCTGACAGTCCTTAAGGTTCAAATGGATGAGTTTTTGCAAGCATCCTATGGTCTCATGAATACTGATTAACTTGGTACAATGTTCAAGTATCAACCTTTCAAGATTGGGAATGCCTGAGAAATCCGGTGTTGTGATGAGCTCATATGAATGGCCTAGATCCAGTATCTCAAGGAATTGGAGCAACTGATAGATCAACAGAGTTCTTTGTTATTAGAGATTGTAGTGACTTAGTAAGGTGTCAAATACAGCACATGAAAATATAACTTTTTTGGTTTATAACAAGTTGGTCAATTTAAAACATTGGGTCAGTTTACCACTTATGTAGCCTATATTGACTCATATGAAAGCTTATAAAAACATTGCGCAATCGTCTTGTTACTCATTATTTAGCTCAAATTGATCTGTCCATCTTGACCCAAGCAAACATTGAAGTGGTTATATAAAATAAAGCCATTAATCAATTCAATCAATTTTAACCCATCCATATATAACCCAGTCCGCGCATTTGAAACCATAATATGATGAAGGAAAATGATTAGATACTATATACCTTGTATCCCTTCCAAAGTTGTTTCAAGCTGCTGTATCGCATGTCAATGGAAACAACACTTGCCATTGGAAATTCATTTGGTATTGACTCCTCTGGGTATCCACTCCAGCATAGCCATCTCAATCCCTTAGGGAACTTCTTGTAATTTCCATTGACCTGAACTTTGTTGAATTTGAGAAATCTTAGCTTGTGCATTTTCTCAAAGGCATCAGTTCTGAGATCTTGTAAACTAGAACTGCCTTTTGTACTCCAAGTGAAAAAACCAACTGTATTTTGTCTCACTGGTAATAAGGGGCTTAAATTTTCTTTCTTAATCATACGCATGTCAAGTACAATCCCCTGCACTGCTTCAGTGCCCTAAGAAAAATCATAAAAGAAGAAAAGTAACGTAAGAAATAAGTGTGCACATAGGAACAAGGTGACAAATAGTTACTTGGTTCCTTTTAGGACGATGGAATAAGTACTCGGTGAATTAGTCGAGGTGTACTTAGTTCCTTACCATTTTTCTACTGAGGACACTGTAAGAATCAGGGTGGTGCCATAGTCTACTACGCTTTCCAGGATCCATAGGTGCTTCTCGACGAACAACGTCTCTTCCCATATCTCGTACTAATTGATGCATAGTTATCTCATTAACATATTCAATTGTCACTAAACTTCTATCAATGAGATTTTGAATTCCCACCAATGTGTAAAAGTCACACTTATCTAATATCCTGACCACGAAATCTTTTTTCATACCCACAAAGAAACAAGAAAGGTGAAGGAACAATTTCTGATCATGCTCATCTTCCAGCAATTCATAACTTAATCTCAATTTGTCAACAATTTTATTTGTGGGAATATCTCTCAACTTTTCTATTGCACTTTTCCACACATTCTTACTTTTTCCAGCTAAGGAAGAACCAATAACTTGAAGAGCTAATGGAAGTCCTCTACACCATTCAATCACTTCTTCTGAGTACTCTTTGTATACTTCACTTGGATTTGTTTTCCCAAATGCATGCCAATTGAAAAGCTCATTTGCTTCACTTGTGTATAGAATTTCAACTTCATGTACTTCATGGCCTAATTGTGGTCTTAATAAACTCTTGTGCCTAGTCGTCACAATTATTTTACTTCCAAAACCAAACCAATCCTTCATGTCAAATATGGCCTCAACTAAATCAGGCTCATCAACGTCATCAAGAACTAAAAGTACTCTTCTATTACATAAAGCATTCCTTATCTTGATGATTCCTTCATCAACACATGAAATTTTTGCTTTTTCATGTTTAAGAAGGCTTGAAAGAAGTTGTTTTTGCAAAGTGATGAGACCATTTGGGAGTTTTGAAGTTTCTCTAATGTTTGCCAAGAAACAACTACTTTCGAAATATCCAAAGTTTAAATTGGAAACATATTTGGCAAGTGTTGTCTTCCCGATTCCACCTATACCGCAAACCAGAAGAATTCCAATATTATTATTAGTAGATCCATCTTGAATCCATGAATTAATCGGTCTGGCACGACGATGAATTCCAATCGTACAAGATGCAATGTACAAGGCTGGCCGACTTAGTCGTGTGCTGATAACATTAATAATCTTCCGGATGAAACTTGATTCATGCCTGAATTGATCATTAAACGAAAACAAACATAAAATTCTCTAAAAATTTCCTCCTGCTATGTCTTAAAGATAAAATTTTACTTTTATACGCTAATAGTATTGTAAAATAATTCGTAACATCATCAGGTCGATCACCTAACAGAGAATTATAGACTACCCATTATACGTTAGTGGTTTAATTACCTGAAAAATAATTAAGGCAATCATCCTGTTACAATATTTTGGACATGTAGAGTGGAAATTTAAGAATATCACAAAGTTGAAGGATATGAATAGAGAGATTATGGATCGGATAATTAATAATAGTTAAATCTTCTTTCATTAGTACTTACTGTTTTTCAAGGACCATTCCTGCTAAATCAGCAGCTTGGTTAAGGGCATCCTTCCACTTCTTTAACTTATCCTCCCACTGGTCTTTTTCATTTCCATGTCTTTCATACTTAAAATATTCTTCATGTCTACCTAATGCTTCCCCTATACTTCCCTTGTGCTTCCTTAGATTGGAAGGATCAACATGGTAGAAAATAGGCAAAATTGTACATGCAAACTTCATTTTACGTTCAAGAATGGTAACAAGTTGATCTAAGCACCAACTAGAAGTTGCATAATTTTGTGAGAAAACAATTATAGTGATCTTTGATTCTTGGATTGCTTTAGGCAACTCCAAATTGATGTCTTCTTCTCTTTCAGTCTCCTCATCACCACCTCTGAACGTGCGATACCCGGCTTGGCTTAAAGCTGCGGAGAGGTGATCCGTGAATTTTTTGCCTGTGTCTTCACTTTTGAAACTCAAAAAAACATCATATGAATCTCTAAAGGAGTTGGGAAATGATTCATCACAGCTATGTTTTTCGGCCATTGAGCAAATTAAGCTTATTTATGTTGGGGGCGCCAACAAATGGGCTTTCATTTGTGTGTGTTCCTTTACGCTATGGTAATAGGAGATCTAGAATAAGGTACAAGCGCACGTAAATTTGATTACAAAGAGAATCTTGAACTTTCTACGTAAATTTTTTAATTATACCGTACGGGCATTAAGGATATAAAATATTGTCCAACGTTTGGACTCGTCCTAGCTGTGATTAAGGATAAATATATTAGTATCTCGATACGTGTTTTGCAAGTAAATGTCATCTTATACGGTACATGTTCGTGTAAAGTAACTTTAATGTTATTAAAACAAAGCTAAGTAGACATGAAACAGTAAAATACAAGCATACCGGCTAAAAAATGAAAATAGTGACTCTAGATGGTTATTTATGAAAATCCCAAGAATAATGGTGCAGGTGGACGGAGCTGTACACTGATGCTATGTTCAAGATAGTAGGTCCACTAAAGAACTATTTGAAGCTGTCAGCTGTATCGCGAAGGTTTCTTTTCTTTTTTTTTTTTATTTTTTTTTTTATTTTTTTATTTTATGAAACCTATTAATTTGAATTCGTAAAAAAGTAATTAACCCATTCCCTATAAAAGTTTTTTTATTTCCAGCCGAGATCTTTGATTAAGGACAAAAAATCTTAAGTCTCAACTATCCTACCATTCTTTAGTGATAAATACTGGCTAATACTCTCTTTCTAATGAATGTACATTTTCTTATTCTAGCAGCGGTCGAAATCGACAAGTCGTTCTCCTACGATGGTGGAGAATCCCTTGCATACAACATAAAATTGAATACTAATTTCAAGGTGAGAAATTACATTCCTTAGAGAGTTGTTTCATTATTACTGAACATTATTAAAAGAACAAAAATTGTAACTACTCGATGCCTACAATATATCGTAATTTGTCTTTAAACATTTAGCATGAAATCTCTTCTTATCCTTTTGTTTCCATGCTTTTTCACTATGATTTTCTCACATGCTTCTTTATTAATTGGACACAAATATGCTATATTCTTTTGTTAGTCTTTCCCTCATTCACCTAAGTTTGTCACGACAAGGTTATTTTAATATTTGAGGGATGATCATTAGTCCTTTGGAGTTTATAATTAAGGTATATTATAGAATATATTCACACATTCTTAGCTAGCGTTTGGACATGAACTCTCAAATATTTTTTGGGATTTGGGTGAAGTTTGATATAAAAATGAAAAAGTGTTTGGACATATTTTTTGGAAATAAATTTTTTGGCTCAAAAGAGCATTTGAGCTCTTATGAAAATGAAATTTGATGAGTAAATGTTAGTTTTTGGCCCAAAAACTGCTCAAGACCAGTTTTTGAGTTTTTGGGATACATTTTGTTCAAAAAGTATAAACAAACACTTTTTGGCCCAAAAAAATCCTCCCAAAAACTATGTCCAAACGGAGCTTAATTTACTTGTACCATTCAAGGTTCATAGCTAGCTGAAATCAATCATACCACTGGCAAAATATTTAAGAATAATTTTCTCGGATACCAATTAAGTGGACCAGATTAACCAAAATATAAAAAGCAGATGTGGAACTTTTGAAGCATATGTACGCATATATGCTGATGCTCTCATCCTAATGGTGACGATGCTTTTATCCTAGGTCCCTTTTCTCTAAAGATGGAACTTTCCTCCCATGGTGGAGATTGAGAATATATATATATTGCATTCAAAGTTAAAGAAGAGTACTTTTATCTTTTTATTTATTGGTCTTGTTTGAAATTCCATTCACATCGCTTCACACATAAAAATTGGTTTAATCAGAATGTTTATGTATTTTAGTTATTCTGTCAATGCTGGTCAAGATATCAATGCGCATAATGCTAAGTGCGGAGATTGTTGTGCCTATGAGGAAAGACATTTGACATCATGACATACTCATAATCCATAACAATAAAGAAACACAAAACAGATAGAGAAAGAGAAAATAAAAAAAAAATAAAAAACTATGCATTTATTCACAAACAATATATCACAAGATCATACCATTGTTATCGTTGATTATGAGTAGTCCTTTTTTTTAACCACCAACAACTTCATTTCTATTAATGCATGCATAAAGGATTTCAAAGTGTATATGGAAATAATAATGGGGAAAGCGAATGGATTTTTCTCACTACATATTTGAGATGGAAATAAAAAGGACATATTTTTCCTTTTCGCAAATAAAAAATGGCGCGACAAGATATTTTCTAGCTCAAAACAGAATTTTTGATGAAATTTAAAACTTTGGACTTATTTCTTTAATACGTCCAAGTTACTAACTTGTTTAAACTTGACCCAAGGTTTCATGAATTTTAATTGCAAGGAAATAGGACATGTTGGAACTTGAAATATTGATTAATCAAATTCCATCGTCCTTCAGTCTTTTTCTGTTCTTTTCTTTCAACGGATACATTTATCTCGATAAAAACTGAATAGTACGTCCTACATGTCTGTTCTACCAACTTACTCCCTCATGGTTGTCATAGTTTGACTTGGAGCGGAGTTTAAGAAATGTGGTAAGACTTTTGAAATTTGTGGTCCAAAATAAGTCATACATAAATATGTGGCTATTAAGTATTTCATTAAGGGTAAAGTAGTAGTTTGAACTAAAAAATGTTTCCAAATTTAGAATTGTGACATTCTTTTTGGAACGGACTAATAAGAAAACTATGACAACCATTTTGAAACGGAGGGAGTAATATTTTGTATGCACAGACACACTTGATGACACATAGGTGTTTTTTTTGACAATTTCATGCATGAGCGCTAAAATATAGTATCTGCAAAGATTGTAAATTGAATCTACAAGCTATTATTTTTTTGTCATATTAAGGAGGAATGAAGTATCTCAATCAATAAGCTTATTTCAATTCCATAATAAACCATAACATATATATCCTCATCCAGTACATCACACTAATATGGAGAGGCAAACCAGTCGATAAGACCACTTATTTATGTGATACAAAAACAGTTCAGAAAGGCCCAACAGTTTGTAGATCAATTTGCTTTTTAGTTATTATCCCACCAAAATTGTGATTGTAGATAATCTACGACATTCTTTTCAACTTGGAATGCTTTTGTGAGAACATCAGAATTGATTGGTGGATCTGAGCCAAATACCGCATTTGCAATCGTGATGACTCCTGGATTTTGACTACTGAGTCCAGCAAATGCAATAGCCTTAGTCTTTCCCACATTAAATTGAAAATGAATGAGACCAATTGGGAAAACAAACACATCTCCAGGATTTAGAATCTTGGTAAAGAGTTTGTTCTTCATATTCGGACCGGGGTTTGAAAGGACAAAGCCAACATAAAGTGTGCCCTCAAGGACCACAAGAATCTCGGTTCCTCTAGGGTGTGTATGTGGTGGGTTGAGACCATATGGTGCATAATCAATACGAGCTAATGAAATGCCCAAAGTGTTGAGTCCAGGTAAATTGTTGACGTTCACAGCAGTTACAGCAGATCCAAGTTGATTTGAAGTATTTCCAGGTATGTTAAGACCTGGTCTAAAGAAATCATTTGCCATAACAAGCTTTGGATCCTTGCAAATTTTTCCATTCACAAAAACTGCAAAAGATGTACACATTACTTGGCAAAAAACAAAAAAGTTAAGAAAGGGGTAAGAAAAATTAAAGCACACAAAATTTATATAAATTGTGAAGATCATGATAGTAATTTTGGCATTCTAATTTGATCATTTAAGTTACCGGCAGCCATGGAGTCGTTAACAGCTACGCAGAAATCCTGCAGAGGACTAGGGTCAGATGCATGGCTCATTGAAGATAACAAAGCCAATATGGTAACGGTTAATATGAATGACTTGAGAGCCATTGCTACTAGCAAGTCTATTATGGAACTATTAAATGATCTTTCCTTTGTTGATTCTTGACAAACATAATAAGAAAGAGCTGTACTATTTATAGATGAATATTTGTTTGATTTGGTCATCAATTTTATTTCCCCTAAACAAAGTGTTGATAGGCTTATGCGTTACCAAGTCATGGTAAATTTTTAAATCTTCAATATCAATGAAGCTTCCTTCAACTACTACAAAGACTAAATCTTATTTACCGAGACTTACATCTGTTGTTAATCCACAGGTTCATTTAAAGAGTCATGAAAATGGAAAATTTCAAGATAGGGTAGCTACTTCACAAAGACAAAAAGAAAAAAGATCGTAACTAACCACTAGATGTAGACTGAAAACAGTATCGTATTAGACAAGCGATCAAATCGATCATGTGTACATTAATCTGAAATCATAGACTAAATCTTGAGATTCTCAGACTATTAACGACTGCGTTGATTCATCAAACTACTGTATTAAATTTAAAATTAATTGAACTGATGACTACGTTGATTTGCACGCCAAGACAATCCATTCATCTCAACAACAAACCACGTCCTGGAAATTTTTATTTTTTAAATACACTGCTAATTACAAGCTTATCATTGTAATTAAAAAGGGAGTACGTAATAGCACTAAGTGAAAATAATTATACATGTGATATATTGTCATATAGAGCATGTAGTTACTAATTATAATGATAAGTCTTCTTCCTATTCACCTGCTAATGTTTTAGTATTCAATGTCTCTGTTACTTTGACTTTGGGGGTGGCGGCTTCTAAAAACACACACAGACCACACACACTAAGTGTGTCTAATTTACGTACGTATATATTTACATACATATGTATATAGTTTATAAGTATGCATAGATAAATTAAATCCAAAGGACTTCTATTGGAAAAGATACTTAAATGGTTGAATATCAGGATCGGCAACACCATGTTGAAGTGTCTTAAAGGGAAAATATGCAGAGAAATTGCGATAGCTATATTGGCAGCATTAACATACCCAATATGGAAAGGGAGAAATGAAGCTATATGGCTTCTAGTTCTGTTGCATGTGTTTATGTTACCTTTGTGTGTCTTTTGAATGATTTCTAGTCAATTTTTGACTCGATACCTTCATTTCTTACTTGCTTTAACTCCACGTACTGTATATATCTAATTAATTGAGAATCCATTTAACAATAACAATGTCACCTACTTTATCACAAAGAATTAAGTTCCACAATTACTACTCATATCACATGCATTTTTTCTGCTATAACAACATAATTGAGGCCAAAGAAAGATGGAAGGTGACAGACTTTGCATGGGAATTGTAGTTATTTATAGATGAAATACTTGATCAGTCCTCAAACTCTCCCAAATAATTAAATAATGAATTAACCTTCTTAAGCACCAAGTCTTCAATGATTACTTTATAATAAACCAAAATCCTGAACCCTTCTTCAACAACTACGTACAGACTACAGTGTACAGAGACTAAATCTTAAGTACGTAATTTCCCGAGATTTCCACCAAGCTAATCCCCCAAGCCATTGGAAATGGTCAGTATTAGGAAATAGGAAAGTGCCAAAGAAAAATAGAAAACCTCAGCTACGTACCTTTTGGGATCCAATAATTCTTATTATTTCTATGTTGGAATGTTCGTATCGTATCTTAACTTCTGAGCATAATCATTTTCTTTTCTCCTCATCACTGTTATGACCATTTCCAATATTGGTCCGGAGGCCATTAAAAATGGTATTATAAGACCTCAGAAAATAATAATTTAGTCTTTGTAGTTGTTAGTTAATGTACGCTCTTAGAAATTTATAAGATTTAGTCATTATAGTTGTTGACGGAACCAACGACTTATAAATATGTTTAAATATTAGCACTGATGACTTGGTAATGCATGCAGAACCCTAATCCACACTTAATTTGTTAATTCGGGGAAGTAACTTAACTACTAATTCAAACATATTTGCATCTATAAATAGGCACTCCTCGCTTATCATATTTCTCACATATCAACAAAGAACAACATTATTCAAATTGTTTTATAATTGTGATGGCTCTCAAGTCTTTTGTATTCATTGCCATACTGGCTGTTATGACTTCTTTGAGCCATGCATCTGATCCTAGTCCTTTGCAGGATTTTTGTGTCGCTGTTAATGACTCCATGGCTGCTGGTAAATCATCGAATTTAATTTGATACTTACTTCAATCATGATTTCATGTCCTTTTGTTTGTTGTTCCCACTGAACGTATGCCTTGGTTGCTTTAGTTACTTTCTAAATATGATTGTTAAATTATGCAGTTTTCGTGAATGGAAAAATATGCAAGGATCCAAACCTTGTCAATGCCAATGACTTCTTTAGGGCAGGTCTAAACATACCTGGAAATACATCAAATCAACTTGGATCAGCTGTAACTGCAGTGAATGTCAACAACTTACCTGGACTAAACACATTGGGCGTATCTTTAGTTCGTATTGATTATGCACCATATGGTCTCAACCCGCCACATACGCACCCTAGAGCTACCGAGGTTCTTGCTGTCCTTGAGGGCACACTCTATGTTGGTTTCGTCCTTTCAAACCCCGGACCAAATATGAAGAACAAGCTCTTTACAAAGATACTAAAACCTGGAGATGTCTTTGTTTTCCCCGAGGGACTTGTCCATTTCCAGTTTAATATGGGAAAAAGTAATGCTATTGCATTTGCAGGTCTAAGTAGTCAAAATCCAGGAGTTATTACCATTGCAAATGCAGTTTTCGGCTCAGATCCACCAATCAATGCTGATGTTCTTACTAAAGCATTCCAAGTTGACAAGAAAGTGATTGATTACCTCCAAGCACAATTCTGGGTGGACAACAACTAAAAACTATAACTATGTGTGGTGCTATTATTCTGTGCTTGTTTTTGAATCTTAAGAAATCATAAATAATTTTCAGGATCTAGTCTGGTGGACTGGTTTTCCTTGATCTTCATATTTTATGTACTAAACGAGGAATTGTCATATTTTATTTCAATAAAATTATGTGTTGTTTGTTATGGTTATGTTCACAGAACCATACACAAGTTTGAAAAGACGGCATAGTATTTGTTGTGATCCATTTTTGTACATTGTACTCCAGAGTCCAGACATTTGGTGGCTTACATGCCCCCTTCCTTCCTTTCTCACCCCCACACCCTTAACATATATAGTCCCATGTTGGAAAAGAAATAACCAAACAAGAATTATAATTTCCCACTTAAAATAGTTTTTCAAAAGGCAAGCTAATTGGCCTAATTAATAGTACTACTATGTAGGAAAGAGTAAACAAAAGCACAAGTTTGATAATGTAATGGAAAACTAAGACAAATCATTTACAAGTACATTGAAGTTGGTTCAAAGAATAGATATAAACGACAAGCTGGAGATTTTTAAAATTTTCTACTATAACAGTCCATGTTACTCCGTTCTTTCTACTTTGTTCATTTCAACTTAAATTTTGAGGGCTAAACAAAGTATAATTACCTATTACGAAGTGTTATCAAAATATAGATACCTATAAGATTGTAATTTTCTAGCGAAATATCCTTTAGTAAAGAGTAGTTCCACCCTTATCAAAGCTACTAGATTTTGTCGAATACATATATTACAAGCTACATCGGTGCTAATTGGTAGCAGTAGTAGTAGTTTTAATTAGGCAGAATCGATAAACAGACACTCAAAGTAGACGCCAACTGCAAGTTGGACACTCCAACTTACAAAGTGACTTTTTAGACACCTCAAGTCGGATCTAAATGAACTAACACATACCCCCCGCTGATGTGGAGAAACGCGTGTGGAAATGAGAGTATATGGCGCGTCCCAAGTTTTTTTGACTGTTCCCAACGGTAAAAAAAGGGGAAATTGTGTATTTATTTCCATTTTTCATCCAAAATAACTCCATATACTTCTCCTTCTTCCTTAGTTCAAAGCCACCATTAATGGAGTAATTGAAAGCTCTAAATTAACCATTTTTCTCCTGTCTAATTCCTGACCCAACCCCATAATTTTCTTCACTATTGCTAGTTAAATTTACAATAGAGTCCGATTAAGCAAAATAATGGAGGGCCGATTCCTTTGTTATTGTGGTACTACCGCAACAATCCGCACTTCTTGGACACAAAACAACCCAGGAAGATACTTTTATGGTTGTAGAGTTGGTCGAGTAAGTACTTCTTATTGAGTTGAATTTTAAAGTTGTATAAGAAATCTCACTTTTAATCCTTTATTGTCTATGTATTTATAGGTTGGAGGATGCAATTTCTTTAGATGGGTTGATGATGAAATGCCCCAACAAGCTAGCCTAGTGATTTGGGGATTGTTGAAAAGGGTAAAGGATCATCAAGAAGAGATGGAGAAGATGAAGAAGTACAAAACCTTATTTTTTCTTGTTATTGTAATGTGGATTTATAGGGAGCTATATATGTAGTTCTAGTAGTTATAAGTTGTATCAGCCTTGAGTTATTAAGCTAGGATATTGTATCAACCTTGGCTATTGTATTAACCTAGTTGTAGTACTTCTTATATATGTGGATTCTCTAGGCTATTGTATCAACCTTGAATTAATATGTTTGAAATGATTATGAACTAACTATTGTATTATTCATGCATGTACTTAAGAGATTGACACAAAAACAACACACGTAATAATTGATCCATCAATATGTAACATAATAGCCGATCCAAATGTTAAGGCAAATGACCAAGTTTGGTCATTAACAATACCCAAAAATGGACCTAAACATGCCAACATCCTTTGTTTGTTACATCAACAAAAACTTAAGCTAATCAACATAATAAAAGGATCACTTCTTTCCTAGTGATCGAATTTTGTTCTGCCTTTGTTTATGAAGCTGGTTCCCTATGATGGCATCTTTTCCTCCCCATTTCAGACCATGAGGCTTGTATCCAAGTTCCACATTTTGTTGAGATGCATCCTTCAATTGGCTGCCTCTGGATAGGACTCTTTCACTTGGTCGTCCAGGCTATAAAGGTCAATTAAACACTAATTAGAAATTAGTAAAGGAACCTAAATACACTAATTAAAAAGGTAAGTGAAATCACATACATTCATAACTTGTCTCCCACTGTTTGTGTCATGCAAAATACCAAAACCAACATCTCTTGGTCGTTTTTTTCCAATTGTAGCACACACCCCAGCAGTTGCTGCATTAACTGATGCAGCTGAAGCAAAACCAGTAGCAGCACCTACACCCCTTCCCCTACCAGTTCCTACACTCCTTCCCCTGCCAGTAGAATCAGCTCCTACACCCCTTCCCCTGCCAGTAGAATCAGCTCCTACACCCCTTCCCCTGCTAAGTCCTACTCCCCTTCCCCTACTAAGTCAGAGTGTATTACCTCTACCCTTGGAAGAACTAGATCTTTCAACTTTAGAAGTTTCAGTACATAGAGAAGAAGGTGCCTGATTTACATTACCAGGACCTTGAGAAGAAGCTGGTTGAGTTGAACTAGCAGCAGGTTGAGAGTAAGATGACTGACTGAATTTTGCAGCAGCTTGGGAGGAATTTCCAGCAGGTTGAGAAGCAGATTCATGACTGTTTTGCCTAGGCACATTCTGTGTCATGGGAGAGGAAATTAGTAATAAATGAAGGTGTTAACAACAAAAAATAATGAAAGTAATGGAGTATATACCTGTCTACATGCAGATTTGTTATGACCAACTTGTATGCACACAGAACATCTCATTTTGCACCCTTTCTTTGACAGTTTCCCCCATTTTTTCTTTGGTTCATCTTTATCTTTTCTTCTACATCTCTTTGGTCTTTCTGGCATGGGTTTCACTTCAGGTGGCTCTATGGGTGGATTATTTGATTCTGGCCACATTTTGAGATTAGGGATAGGCTGGATAAAATACTTATAGGCAGACAAGAATGTGTCTCTCCTATACCAATGCTCAACATAGTCCTCTGGCTCTTCTCCAAAATTATGCAGTGCACACACTGCATGCTGGCAGGGGATACCCCTCAATTGCCAAAGTCTGCAACTACATGTCTTCCTTTGAATATTCACAGTATGCCTAAATTTCTCTTCATGTACTTCAAAGCCAGTATCAGCATTCCAAACCACAGATAGCTTTCTCCCTATATCTTTATTTTGTTCTAAAGCTAGTCTTGCCATGGGTGCTATGTCAGTTGCCCAACCAGTACCAAACTTTATCATTTCAGCTTGCCTAGTCATCAACTTGTGCCTAATCTCTTCTAACATACTTATCACAAACTTGTGTCTTGGACTAACTATCCAAGAGTTAAATGTTTCACACATATTATTCTCCACTACATCACACCTAGCAGATTCATTAAAGTATGCCCTACACCAAGTTTCTTTATTGTAACAAAGAAGAGACTCACAAATTTTGTAACCAAGTTTATCCATACTATCAAACTCTTCTTTGGCCTTTACTTGAAAGCTTGCTTTGCTACACCTCCAAAACTGTTTTCTTCTTTCTTCACCTCTCCAAGTCTTCTGCCAATTTTCCCAAATGTGTCTAGCACACATTCTTTTCTCAGCATTTGGTAGGACATTTCTAACAGCTTCAAGAAGTCCCTATTTAAACACCAATAAAGAGAAGTGGTCAGTAAAGCATTAGCAATGTTAAACAAAAAAAAAATGGATAAAAGAAGTACCTTCTGCATGTCTGACATGACAGTAATGCCAGTTCCATCACCAAGCTCCAAATCAATGGTTAAAAACTCTAAGAACCATGTCCAGGAATGCTTTGTTTCTTGGTCAACAACTGCCCAAGCTATGGGATACATCTGCTGGTTCCCATTGTTTCCAATAGCTACCAGCAGCTCTCCTTTACATGCTCCCTTTAGAAAATACCCATCAAGCCCTATGATCCTCCTACACCCTTCCAACCACCCCTTTTTTAATGCTTCAAAGCAGACATAGAAATATTTGAACAAGTGTTTCCCAGGGACTGTTTGATTATCAGTCCTTACCTAACAAGAAGACCCAGGATTTGTACTCTTGATTATATCAGCATAATCCAAGAGTCTTGAGAATTCAAGATTCTAGTCCCTCATAAACTCCTGAATGGCCATCATCTTTGCCCTATAAAGAACAGATCTACCAACATGCAATCCCCATTCTTCTTTAACATGCTCCTGCAGTTTATGAATTCTAATACCAGGTTCTCCAAGGATTCTGTTCCTCATATTTCTAGCAATATAGTTTGCTGAGCACAACTTGTTCTTGTTCTTTGTATTGCATTTATGTGCAGGGAAGTACTTTTTCACAATAAAATCTCCAGAATCAGTATGAACACTAGCATACAATTCCCAATTGCAGTTTTTGTCTTTACATTTTACCCTAACTCTATGCTTTTCATTAGGCCTAAGTTTCAACTGAACCTTGTTCTGGATCATCACTGTCTACACTATCAGCATCAGATGAGTCAATGAACTCTTCATCACCAGCAAGCCTCCCAATATACCTTGCCTTCTTATTCTTCCACATGTCTTCAAAGCCTTTGTCTATGCCTGCTTCTCCAAGTTCCACCTCTTGTGTAGGTTGACCCTTCTTCTTTTTAATCTTCTTATCCTTCTTGGCCTTCATTTCATTCAGTTTTTCTTGCCTAGATGCCTCTCTAAATGCTTTGAGTTCATCATCAATGTCACTGCCATCTTCAGGAGGAATATCATCCAAGTTGTCTTCTTCATAGTCAAAGTCAGCATCACCATCTTGACCATCAGCTTGATTAATGTCCACAGTATCCTGATTTATGTCCTCAGCATCTTCATTTAAGTTCTCACCCTCAACAGTCCCATTTAAGTCCCCAGCAGCCTCATTTAGGTCACCAACCTCATCAGTCTCATTTAAGTGTTCAGTTGTATTAGCAGCTTCATTTAAGTTCTCACCCTCAACAGTCCCATTTAATTCTCCAGCAGCCTCATTTAGGTCACCAACCTCATCAGTCTCATTTAAGTGTTCACTTGTAGCAGCATCTTCAGTTGGAATCTCTTTTATACCCCCATTTTAATTTTCATTTTGTTTTCTATTTTCACTATACCCAATGCCACCTTCAGTATTAAGTTCCTCTTGGTCACATGCTTGTGGGCCAACAAGAAACCCCACTGGGACCACATCATCCACTATAGCTTGTTCAATAACATGGGAGACATAAACTTCAAAAATGTCCCCATGCTTCAAGTCTTTAACAATATTTAAAAGCTGGCAGTCATTTTCCAACACAAAAAATTGATTACTTTTAGGGCATTTGACATGGAAAGCATCAATTCTAATGTACCCCATTTCCCTTGTAAAATTTTCTAACTCAACCAAAGAGAAATGATCCTTGTCAATCATCTGCAGGTGTTTTATCAAAGGTGTAGCATATTCACCATCAACAAATTTACCCCCATGGTGGAAATAAAGGTGTATAAACTCATCCATACCTCCCAACTGTTACACAATCAAAACAATAACCATTCAAAATTACAGAGTCTTAAAAAAAACCTAATTTTAATAGTTATGAACAAAACCCTAATTTAATTAATGCTAACAATAAAACCCTAATTTAATCAGATTATGCCTAAATTTAACAATGAAACACTAATTTAATTAGTGAATATCAAAGAAGGAAACATACCTAAAAGAAGAAAGTGCAAATCGACGAATCCCCACAGCGACGATGCTCGATTTCCCCTTTACATGCAGTGCTCAAACTTCCCTTTAAGTCTAACCGATGAATCCACTAATTTACTAGTTGTTTTTGATAATTTACTAAGCCTAATTGATTTAGTGAAGAGAAAATTGGAAAAGGGCGTTAGGGTTTACGGTTTTGGGTGAAAATTGGGTACCCGTTTGATTTACCCCTCCCCTTGTTATACTTTAAGCACCTCCTAAGGACACTAGAAGGGGGGGTTGAATAGTGTCTCTCGATTTTTCACAAGAACCGTGTTCTTCTATCGTAGAACAGAGTTCTTAGAATTTCCTTTTACCTCTTTCTAACAAGAACACACCCCAGCACATACACCAAAAACACAAGGATTTTTACGTGGAAAACTCCTTGCTCAAGGGAGAAAAATCACGATCCACACTCTGGGATTTTTGCACTGAATCCACTAACACAAGAGCAACGTTTTAGATTACAAACTCTGTAACCAAGGGGCTACACTCTAGACCCTAATCACTAATCAAAGCTACACTCTAGCTTTTCTAGTAATCACAAAAGAGTTTACCTAATACATATGCTTCTAGGATAAGCAAATAGGTAAAACAATGAATGCTCAATATTATGACAACTTACAACTCGATGATCCTAGACAAGAAATCTAGACTCAATACTCTGCATGCAGTTTAGTTGTCTTCTCCAGCTTACTCACGTAGAAAATTATCAGATCGCCTCTGTTTGTACTCAACTCTCTACTTGTGAATAACTATCTTCAGCTGTCTCTACTACTAGCTTTTATATGAGTCTTATAACCCTAGTTGAGTTCTACTGGGAATCCTCTTAATTAAGGTAAGTTAGGATTCGTAGTAACTCTTTTCCATGTTAAAGTCTGACTCTTTTCACACTTCGTAGACACAGCTGGGGCACCGCCTCTTTTAGTCTGACTAGGATACGTATACAACCACGCGCCACTACTCCTAGTTCCACAGGGATTTGCAACCCGCAATCTTTTCGATCAAGCGTGCCCTTCTCTTCAAGGACCAGGTTCCTTAGGTTCCTTTCACGAACCTTGGGGTCCTTCCTGTTTGTCATACTTCAAAACCAGCTCTCAACAAATTCCCCCTTTTTGATGATGACAAACAACTGTTGCCCAAGAACCTGAATAGACATAGACCAAAACCAAAACAAGAAAACAGAAAGAAAAACAACAGATGAGTTAGGTCACAAACACCCCAACAGTTCCTTCTTCCCCCTTTTGGCATCATCGAAAAGATTCGACGACCTGCAGGAACTTGTCAAGTTAATGCAGTCTAAAGCACAAGGCAACTCGTTAGTAATAAGAACACAGGCATACAAAAATAAGGGCCCATCCAAGAACCGAATTACTTAAACAGAAAACAGTTAAGAACATAAAAAATTTAAAATCATCATCCAGATTGTGACATCAGCACAACCCTGTTAATAGTTACACAACCAAATTTAAATTGTCTTAAACATCCATAACATGCAATCACAGGAGAATGAGAAGGGGTAGATATCAGGTAGAGGTAGGAGGACAGGACTGGAAGAATCAAAGCTGAAGGTTGAAGTGTTTGACAAGCGCCTCAAGTTGCTTCGTATTTTTGGCCCTCTCCATCACCAGCTCGGCCTCATACTTGTGGCAATCTATCTTCAAACGATCAATCTCTTGATCCTTCACCTTTAGCTGTCTGTGGAGCTCTGCATTTTCAGCATTAACCTCAAGGACAATTGTCTCCAGCTCCTTCACAGCATTGATGGCCTCATCAGGCCCAAATTCTTCACTGTCATCTGCTTGCTCTTGTTTTACCTGCATTGGCCTTTTGGAAGCTCTGCTTTCTCTGAAGAAATCACAATTTTTAAGCACATTATTCCCAAACATTTGATGAATGGTTGGATTCTTTCCAGCTTCTAAAGGAACCCCAAAATGCTCAAGAATCTGATGGAGGATGTAAGAGTGCACAAGAGAATGTGGCTTCTGATCAGTATCAGAGATCCTCTTTATGTGCCTAATTATCAACCCAGACAAATTAATCTTCACCCCCCTGTCCATCAGATCCATGTATGTCAGGTCCAGAGCACTAGCCTCACAATTCCTCTCTCCCCTAGGCAGAAGAAACCTATGCACAAATTCAAACAACAGCTGATGTGCAGGTTCCATCTCCTTCTTCTCTACCTTTCTCTCCTTCCTCAGTCTGGGTTTTCCTGAAAACTTTCTGACAACATCTAAAGGAGTGACTCCATCTGTTCTTTTTGGCCATCTCAGCTTAACATACCTGCAATAACCTTCAGCAGGTATGTCCAGAATCACTCCCAACTCAGGTCTTCCAAACTCTATCTCAATTCCTTTAACAGTAGTGAACACTCTCCTGGCTGTTACTCTACAATTAGTATAGAATTCTCTAACTTCATTCACAAACAACTTCCTGTCCTTGTTGACAAACAATCCAACCCAACCCTGATCACCTATCATTCTCAATAATGGCCTCATATGGAACTCCTTTTCATCATGCAGAATGCTGCCTGGCAGCACCTGATGCCTAGAGAAAAAGGCTTCCCTATCCACTTCTTCTTTGTTGTTCCCTCTTCTTCTTTTCTTATTCTCCATCTCACTGTCTGTATCAGAATCACTGGGTTCTACATAACTCCCAGCCTCACTCTCCTCCTCTGCTTCACCAGCTCTCCTTTCTTCTTCTTCTCTCTTCTTTACCTCTCTATCTCTCACATTGGTCACTGTCTTTCCTATTTTCTCAATTGTCTCCAGCTGCTGCTTTAGTGCAGACCTGGTGCCAACTCTTCTGACAACAGTCTCACTAGCCAACTTGTCATCATCTTCTTCACTTGCCTCATCAACCAGTCGTGTCTTCAGCACTGGCTTTCCACCTTTCACCAACCTTCTTCTTTTCCCAGGCTCCACTAGGTTTTCTTTCACAAACACCACTTCCTCTTCTTCTTCCTCAGCTAATTTCTCATCCTCTTCACCGAACTTCCTCTTCCTTTTTGGTTCTTTAACTTTCTTGGTTATCTCTTCTTGTTCTAAAACAACTTCCTTGTTCCCTTCCTCCTCAGAATCTGTCCAATTAAAATTTGCATCATCAGCCCCAGTAGGATTTGGACAAACAACAGACTTTTGACCCAAATCCCCTGAGGCTTCAGCAATATCAAGTCCACCACCTGCCGGACTTTTAGGCACAGATTCTTTCACACATTTGACAGTTCCACTCACTTCTTTACTTAGCTCTAATGCATCTTCCCTCAAAGTTTCCACATTATCTTGTTCCTTAAACTGTTCTACTATTCTTTCTGCAATATTCAACTTATCTCCAGACTCACCAACTACAGGACTTAGCACATCTTCCCTAAGTTCATTCTTTTTACTATCTTGTTCCCCCTCACATGAATTCCCCCTATCTATTCTGTCCTTTTCCTCATTACCCATTATCTTGTCTAGTTCAGTAACTAGAATTTCACTTTCTACAATTCCAGGGCTTTTTATATCAACAGGACCAACAGGCATAGATGCAATAGGTTCAGGAATTACCTCATGTGACGATAGTGATGAACTTTGTGCAGTGGGTGTCGAGAGAACAGTTCTTGACCTCATCTTCTTTACCAATTTCCTGTCCCCCTTTTGAAGAAACATTGTGCGAGCCCTTGCGATTCTTTGAGCAAGAGTGGATGGAGGTGGTGTATCAGACATCTTGAAGGATTTATGAGCGATTTCTGAGATTTCTAAGGAAATTTCTATTTTAGGGTTTGAGAGAATTTTGGTGTTTAGCAGGAGAAGTAGGTGAATTTTGAAGGATTGAAGGCGTGTGTTGAAGTGGAGGAGTTTTGGTGATTTGACACAGTCTAGGGAAGGCAAGAAGTAATGAGTAGAATAGAAAAGCAGCTTTTTGAACTTTTTGAGAACCGGGAAGAGCTAAAGATTTGACGGTTATGAACTTAATTAAATAAGCCCTTTTCAAGAGGTGGGGTCCAAGCTATTCAAAAAGAGTTCTATCCTAAAAAGGAATGTGTTCCTATAATTTAGGACGGTTATGAGAAAATGGAAGATCCCCCATGACACACGTATGGATGACAATTTTAATTTCAGTTATGAATACTATCATGCAGAGTAGGATGAATGTACCTGGACACGATTCCTCATGTTCAAACTGGTTCCTTCTCAGTACATAGTAGGTTCTTCATGGGATCACATTATTTGTACCTTGTGATCAAAACAACAACACGAGTGTACTTTTTCAAGCACGAGGTTATACTAGACATTTATGACAAGTTTCAAGCAACCACATCAAATACTTAACTAGCCAAACACAAATGGATTACCTGCTGGGTCATCCGTGTATTTTGGTCATCCCTAACTCCAACCTGTTCCTCTCGAACTGTACCTTGTTCAAAGCTTTGGTAAATATGTCAGCTATTTGATCTTCAGTCCTGCATGAATTCATAGTAATCAGACCCTTTTCCACATTATCTCTCAGAAAATGGTGTCTGATATCAATGTGCTTGGTTCTTTTATGTTGGACTGGGTTCTTGGCAATGTTCACTGCACTGGTGTTGTCACAGAAAATTGGCACTGCTCCACACTTGATACCAAAGTCCTCCAGTTGTTGCTTGATCCACAGCAGTTGTGAACAACATGAAGCAGCTGCCACATACTCAGCTTCAGCGGTTGATAGGGCAACTGAGTTTTGTTTCTTTGTAGCCCACGAAACCAAGCAGGGACCTAAAAAGTGTGCCATCCCTGAAGTGCTTTTCCTGTCCACCAAATGACCTGCATAATCTGCATCAGCAAAACCAATGAGTTCAAAAGTCCCACCTCTAGGATACCAAAGACCTAAATCCTGAGTCCCTTTCAAGTATCTCAGGATTCTCTTCACAGCTGTCAAGTGTGATTCCTTAGGCTTTGACTGAAATCTGGCACACAGTCCTACACTGTATACTATATCAGGTCGGCTAGCTGTGAGATATAGAAGTGAGCCAATGATTCCTCTGTATTTCGTTTCATTTATCGAAGGACCGAGTTCGTCCATGTCTAACTTTGTTCCAGGTGCAATAGGGGTAGTCATTTCCTTTGCTCCTTCCATGTCAAACTTCTTCAATAGTTCCTTGACATACTTTTGCTGATGAATCATGGTTCCTTCAGGAGTCTGCTTTATCTGCAACCCAAGGAAGAAGTTCAGTTCACCCATCATGCTCATTTCAAACTCACTTCCCATCAAATCCGCAAAACCTTTGCTCAGCTCTTCATCAGTTGCTCCAAAGATGATATCATCAACATACACTTGAACTACCAGCAGATCCTTTCCTTTCTTCATGAGAAATAGTGTGTTGTCAATTTTGCCTCTTGAAAAGCCATTTTTCATCAGGAAACCTGAGAGTCTTTCATACCAGGCTCTAGGAGCTTGCTTCAAACCATACAAAGCCTTATCTAGTTTGTAAACATGATCAGGAAATTCATTGCTCACAAAGCCTGGAGGCTGTACCACATAGACTTCCTCATTCAAATAACCATTTACAAAAGCACTCTTCACATCCATCTGATACAGTGTGAATTCCATGTATGTGGCAAAAGCAATCAGCATCCTAATGGCTTCCATCCTTGCAACTGGTGTAAAAGTTTCATCATAATCTATTCCTTCTTCCTGACTGCATCCTTGAACCACCAGTCTTGCCTTGTTTCTTGTCACTATCCCATGTTCATCCAACTTGTTCCTGAATACCCATTTTGTTCCAATTATAGATCTGTCCTTCGGCTTAGGAACTAGGTGCCACACCTTGCTTCTTTCAAATTGATGAAGTTCCTCCTGCATAGCTAGAATCCAGTCTGGATCTTCTAGAGCTTCCTTTACATTCTTTGGTTCCAAGGATGAGAGAAATGCAAAGAATGCACAGAAGTTCTTCAATGCTGACCTGGTCATAATTCCTGCATCCAATTCAGATAGGACATTCTCCAGTGGATGCGAGCTTTGATGCTTCCATGTCTTGAGCTGAATCTGACTGGAAGGACCTGCAACGTTCTCTTGGGTAGGTTCTTCCTGACTTTCTAGATTGTCAGCCTCATCAGAAGTTCCCCCTGTCAAGTTGACCCCTTCGTCTGAAGTGTTCAGATTCTCCTTTTCGTCTGAGTCTTCCAGTTCATCTATGCTTTCTTCTCTCCTTAAACCAATTACTTGATCATCTGCTTCAGCCTCTACCAATGCCTTATCTGATTCATCAAATACGACATGCATACTTTCTTCTACAGTTTGTGTTCTTTTGTTAAACACTTTGTATGCCTTACTTTGAGTAGAATATCCCAGAAATATTGCCTCATCACTCCTAGCGTCAAACTTTCCCAAGGGTTCCTTGCCATTGTTGTGAACGAAGCAATTACAACCAAAAGGCCTTAGGTGAGCAATACTTGGCTTTCTACCTCTGAGTAACTCATACGGAGTTTTGTCAAGGATTGCTCTGATAGAACACCTGTTCAACAAGTAACAAGCGGTGTTTACAGCTTCAGCCCAAAAATTTCTTGCCAACCCACTTGATAACAACATAGTTCTAGCCATATCTTCCAACGACCTGTTCTTCCTTTCGACCACCCCGTTTTGTTGGGGAGTTCTTGGTGCAGAAAAGTTGTGATCTATGCCATTCCTTGCACAATACTCAGAGAATTTTGAGTTTTCAAACTCAGTACCATGATTAGATCTCATACTAATGATCTCAAGACTTAATCTTTTCTGTACCACACCAGCCCAGTCTTTAAAACTTTCAAAAGCTTCATCCTTAGAGGCTAAGAACAGGGTCCATGTGTATCTTGAATAGTCATCCACAATAACAAACACAAATCTCTTTCCTCCACGGCTCCTGACTCTCATAGGTCCACATAGATCCATATGTATCAGCTCCAGTGGTTTTGTTGTGCTGACCACTTTCTTTGATTTGAATGATGTTCTCACATGTTTTCCCTTTACACAGGCATCACACATTTTTATGTTTTCAAATTTCTTGCTTGGAAATCCGCGAACCAGTTCCTTCGAGGCCAGCTTATTTAACTGAGAGAGACTTGCATGACCCAATCTTTTGTGCCACAGCTGAGAGTCACTTTCTTGCACATTCAATCATGTCAGATTATTTTTAGGTAAGGACTTCAGTGATGCCTTGTATACATTATTCACCCTTTTTCCTTCCATCACTACTTCTCCACTCTGTAGGTTCTTTACGATGCAACCAACAGATGAGAAGCTCACTTCGTTTCCTCTATCACACAGTTGGGAGATACTTAGTAAATTGTGTCTAAGACCATCCACACAGTAGACATTCTCGATTGCATGTTCCAGAGATCTCCCAATCTTTCCAATGCCTACTATCTGACCACTTTTTCCTCCTCCGAAGGCTACACTGCGTCCTTGAAATGCTGCGAGTGAGAGGAAGTTTCTTCTATCTCCTGTCATGTGCCTAGAACAACCGTTATCCAGAATCCAGCTTGAGTTGTTCTCCCTCACTCCAGCCTGCAAGACAAATTAGAGGTTAACCTTAGGAACCCAGACAAGCTTGGGTCCCTTCTTATGAGAGAATGGATGAATCAGATCTTGTTTGGCCCATTTGGGTAAAACACATCTTTTATTTTTGGCCTTTGCCTTGCTGATGTTAACACACTTTTGTTTAACATGACCAGTTTTACCACAAAAAGTGCATAACATGTTACAAGATAGACCTACATATTTGCTTTTAGGATTATATGGAGGCAGGGGCTTCTTGAATCCTAATCCTTGTTTTCCTTTGTTTTGATTTTCAAGAACCCAATTCATTGCTTCAGAAGATTTATTCCATTTTGTCAGTCTGGTAAGTTCAAGTTTTGAGTTTTCAACCTTTTGACTTAAAATCCTGTTTTTTTCAATTTCCTGATACATAATTTTATTGGCTCTTTTCAGTTCATCTTCCAGAAAGGTTTGAACTTCACTCATAACTTGCTTACCATTCTTACTCTCTCTTAACTGATTACATTCCAATTCAAGCTCAGTAATCTTAGAGTTTGACACAAGAGTCTGCCCTTTCAAGATGGCATTAGTTTCTTCAAGTTCAATATTCTGTTCCAGGAGACTCTTGTGCTTAGTTCTAAGATTACTCAGTTCTTCAGTTAATTTATCCTTTTCAAGTTTTTCTTTTTCATATCCTTCAATCAATGTGGCTGTGATTAGAATTAAATTTTCAGAAGAGTGTGTATGTAAAGTTTCCTTTAGATCAGACAAGCATACCTCTGCTGAACATCCTGCTTCCTCTCCATCAGTTGCCATGAGAGCAGAGTCCTTTTTGGTGTTGTCAGCTATGTACAACTCCTTCAGTTTCTTCCATATTTCCTTGGCAGATTTACACTCCAGTATCCGTGCAAGCACATCATCAGTGAGTCCTCTTCTTAGATACCCCTCAGCCTTGGAGTTTGCTTGTAACCAGTCCAGATCTTGATGATCTAGTTCTTCCACTTTCTTTGGCACCAGGACACCGTTTACTGCTCTCTTCACAGGAACATGAGGTCCTCTTTTCACAATCAGCCATAGGCTGTAATCAGTTGCCTGTAGGTAATTTTTCATCTGCTTCTTCCAGTGATTGTAATGACTCCCATTGAACACTGGTGGCTTTGATGGATCTCTTCCTCCTCTAAGTTCTCGAGGATCTTCTTCATCAGAACCAACGTCTGTCATACCTGCTAGTGCTAGTGGTGAGTCATCCTCAGCCTCTTTTTCATGATCAGACTCACTATCAGTTGGTCCCCATGTGGCATAAAAAGCTTCTTTCCTTTTCCTTCGTTCTGCTCTAAAGTTTGGGGGCCGTCTTGACTTCTTTCTATCTGCATCATATTCCTTTGTGGTTTCCTTTTCCTTTTCCTTAACAGCTCTGTTCTTCATCCACTCTATTTCCCACATCGGGCAGTCCATGACAGCATGATCCTTCTTGAAACATTTGAAGCATCCAGAGTAGTCAGGACTGTCAACTATGTTCTTCCTTCTAGAGCTCTCCTTGTTTCCTCGTTTGAAACCTTTAAACCTTCCCAGATTGAGTTTTTGTGTTAAGGCACTTACCATTGCAGCTTCCACTGATTGAAGATCAACATATTCATCAGTTTCCTCTATTGCTTCCAGCGCAAGGGTCTTTTCCTTCTTTGCTGATGGTTTAGCCTTTGAGTCCTTCATCATCTCATGAGTCTTCAAACTTCCAACCAGTTCTTCAAGCTTGATGGATTTCAAAGGTTTGGATTCAATGATGGCAGTCATCTTTGGTTCCCATGCTTCAGGCAACACATTCAGGATTTTATCGACCATCTCTATTTCAGACAATTCCATCTCCAAAGATCTCATTTCATTAGTGATTATGGTCAACCTGGTCATCATATCCTGAATCGACTCCTTCTCGCCCATAGTAAACAACTCAAATTGTCTCTTCAACATTCTCCTTTTTGAGTCTTTTACTTCTGTGGTTCCTTCATGTGCAACCTGTAAAGCATCCCATATTTCCTTAGCCGTCTTATATGATGATACTCGATTGAACTCTTCAGGACCAAGACCACATATGACCAAACGCTTGGCCTTGTGATTCTTTTCGATCATCTTATAATCCGTCTCATCAAATTCTTCTTTCAGTTTAGGTTCTTTTGTGGCAGTGGTTCCTTCACCAACTATTTTGGTGGGAATCAGATTTCCTTCTGAAACTATCAGCCAAAGTTGATAGTCCTCAGCACATATGTAATTCTCCATCCTATTCTTCCACCATGCGTAGTATTGCCCATTAAACTTTGGGGGCCTCAGAACCGACTGTCCTTCAGTAATGGTAGGCGGTGCACTCATTCTGATCCTTCTCAAGGTGTTAGCCTTAAAAGAGAAGACCCGCTCTGATACCACTTGTTAAACTTTAAGCACCTCCTAAGGACACCAGAAGGGGGGGTTGAATAGTGTCTCTCGATTTTTCACAAGAACAGTGTTCTTCTATCGTAGAACAGAGTTCTTAGAATTTCCTTTTACCTCTTTCTAACAAGAACACACCCCAGCACATACACCAAAAACACAAGGATTTTTACGTGGAAAACTCCTTGCTCAAGGGAGAAAAACCACGACCCACACTCTGGGATTTTTGCATTGAATCCACTAACACAAGAGCAACGTTTTAGATTACAAACTCTGTAACCAAGGGGCTACACTCTAGACCCTAATCACTAATCAAAGCTACACTCTAGCTTTCCTAGTAATCACAAAAGAGTTTACCTAATACATATGCTTCTAGGATAAGCAAATAGGTAAAACAATGAACGCTCAATATTATGACAACTTACAACTCGATGATCCTAGACAAGAAATCTAGACTCAATACTCTGCATGCAGTTTAGTTGTCTTCTCCAGCTTACTCACGTAGAAAATTATCAGATCGCCTCTGTTTGTACTCAACTCTCTACTTGTGAATAACTATCTTCGGCTGTCTCTACTACTAGCTTTTACATGAGTCTTGTAACCCTAGTTGAGTTCTACTGGGAATCCTCTTAATTAAGGTAAGTTAGGATTCGTAGTAACTCTTTTCCATGTTAAAGTCTGACTCTTTTCACACTTCGTAGACACAGTTGGGGCACCGCCACTTTTAGTCTGACTAGGATACGTATACAACCACGCGCCACTACTCCTAGTTCCACAGGGATTTGCAACCCGCAATCTTTTCGATCAAGCGTGCCCTTCTCTTTAAGGACCAGGTTCCTTAGGTTCCTTGCACGAACCTTGGGGTCCTTCCTGTTTGTCATACTTCAAAACCAGCTCTCAACACCCCTTTTACCTCTTTTCTGATTTTTGTTATTCGTTTTTAATTTTTTACCGCATCAAATACCTAGTCAGCGTAAGTTAGTCCAGCTGGCCATTTCTAATTGGGACATAATTCACGTGGACGCGATTACATCCCACGCGTATAGGTCTGATGGACAGGGGTGTGTGTTAGTTCATTTAGATCCGACTTGAGGTGTCTAAAAAGTCACTTTGTAAGTTGGAGTGTCCAACTTGCAGTTGGCGTCTACTTTGAGTGTCTGTTTATCGATTCTGCCTTTTAATTACAAGCTAAACTTAAATTTTAAGCTTGTTCAGAAAAGAATGTTAAACTAATTTCCGCTTCCTCTGATGATCTAGAATGAGTATGTCAATAGATTGAAGATCTGGTCTTGTTGACTGAATTTCATTCCTGAATTAAGGTTGGTTAATGGAATAAGATTGGGTAAGTTTAAAAGCTACTTAAAACTACAAATATACTTTTAAGTAAAAAGTGGGTGTTTGGTAACTAAAAAAAATAAAGTACTTATAAGTACTTTTGTACTTAAAAAAAGCCAAAAGTAAAAAGTTAGGATTTCTTAATTAACTTCTTAAAATTTACTTATAAGTAACTTTTTACTTTTAAACTAATTAAAATAAAACCCACCCAAATGGGACCTATTGTGAACATAGGTAGATAGGGCGAAGTGCACCAAAGGCCACTTTTGGCAGTGGTCTTTGGTTTAGGCTACTTTTTTTATTGGTTTTATATGAGAGACCACTTTTTAGAACTTTATTTCTTTTGGGTTGAATGTTCAGCCCACCACAGGGATTGAAATTCAACTTCAGCCCACCACAAGGACTGAAGTTCAATTTCAGCCCATAAGGGTTGAAGTTTACGCATCTATACCTAAAAGTTCAGCCCTTACAGATTGAAGTTGAAACTTTATAATTTAGGCATGAAGTTCAACCCACAAGGTTTGAATTTCAGTCCACAAAGATTAAAGTTCTAAAAAATAGCCTCTATTGTAAGATTATTAAAAAAAAGTGACTTCAAACTAATACCAGTGATAAAAATGGCTTGTGGGTGAAAATTTTATGGGTAGACTGCTTCTAAAACACATAATTGTGCATTATCAATATAATTAGCAGTTGTCATGACAAAGGTTGAAAAGCATAATTAATTGTCAAAAAATAAATGGACATATGCCTAAGGAATAGATTCACTCTATGTGTAACCAACAACGAGGAAAACAGGAGGGTAAAATGTTTGCTTTCTATGGACTCAATTTAAGCTGATTGATATACAAATAGTACTACATTTCTTGCTCGAGCGTTAGGGGTGCTGGGGTACTGCTTCTGCATTCAGATTGTTGAGTCGAGGTCCACTCTTCAACGGCCTTTGTAGCTCTTTCCTGAAAAATAGAAATATATCAACGGTACAAATATGAAGTATAAACGTTGAAGGATTGGCGCGAAAAAAGTTTGAATTTAATAACTTACCCAGGTCTCTTTTGCGCGGGGCTCGACCCAGACTTCTCCGTCCTTTTTATCACTCTTGATATGTCGGATCTTGTGCATTTCAGGGATTGGAATTGTCTGATTTTCTTTCTTTTCCCACAAATTAAAGAAGAGAACAAGTTAGATAAAAAATAAACGATTATAGTAATTCATATAAATTAAATTACTTTACCAATCGCATCTTCTGCGTCGCAGCGCTAACTAAGCCACCGGTATGGAGCAATCCACCCTTACTTGATGCTCGTACTTTCTTCCCTTGTTCGCTCTTCTTCAAGAATTCGGGAGTCTCCCAATATTGCTGCAGCTCTCTCCATTGATGATCATAGAGGAAGCCGAACATTTTTCCTTTTTTACGCGCAACATACATTGCATTCTTGAATAAGTCACCACATTTTTTTGGGAAGTTGGAACGGACTTTATAGTCCAGAGCCGGATGCCACTTAAACTCAGCCTGGAATATTCATCAAAATATTTTATTTAAACATAATCATTAGAAAAACCGCAATTAGTAATAAACCCGATGCATATTTATCACCTCAAAAGCATGCATTATCCGCTACTTTACTTGAGGGGGCACAGCGCCCCAGGATGGCCACGATTCTTTCCATTGAGATCTCATGCATCTCGTCAGTATCGGAGTAGCATCAGTGTTGGGGCAAAAGCTACATAAAAATCAGAAGCGTTAATAGAAATACTAACAATTAAACCTTAACTAATTACTAAATAGATAAGAACTTCAAAAATAAGATACTTACCTGTTATCCCCCTCGGGATAAATAATCAACCGCCCTCATTCCCATGTGTCAGGCTCACCGATGTAATAGGGCGATCTCGGATCATAGTACATGATCTCCTGCTGGACCGATGGGCCGGTATAGCTAGATGGGTCTGAAGTTGGCTGAGTCGACCCAGACGGAGTAGTTTGCAGGGGAGTGTGTGGGATAGCCCTGTGGGGGATCGCCCTGCGTGGGAACTGCCTGGGTCTCAGTCATGTCATAACTACTGAAGTCATGCCGCCAACCAGGATGCAACTGAGACATGCCAGGGGGCCTGAAAAAATCTGGATCATACCATGCAGGGGCTCCTATAAAAAGCGAATGCGGCACCTGAGAAGTATGAGTGTCATCGGCCGGCTCAGCTAATGTCTCGCCTACCTTTTTATTTCCCTTCTTTCTTCTAAAAAATTTCTTCATACCTGCTGAAACATTCACATTACTTTAGGAAAGAAAAAGTAAATACGTAACAAACTAGCTTGTCGTTGTCATTTGGAGTAATTAATTACTTAGTGTTTCTGTATTTTATTGATAGTAATGTTATATAATTTGAGCAATTTTACCACGATGAGGCATCAATTAAATAAACACATTCCTTGCACAAAATAAGAATACATATATCTTCTTATGTTTATACGTATATTAAACTAGCAAATTAAATAAACTAAACATCAAAGTACAAATAAGGTCAATCATCATCATCAGCCAATTCTTCTTCCTCATCCTCATCGTTAAATTCTTCCTCGGTTGGCTCGTCACCATCTGTATATTCATCATCCTCACTGTATTGGATAAAAGCTGACTAGGCTTGAGAGGGTGACACATGTCTTCCACGTGGCACGAACAGACTCTTCAAACGGGCAGGCACTCAACGGGCAGACAAGCATCACGAACAGACCTAAAGAAGTTGTGAAGTATCTCAACGGTCAACACGACTTCAATGAGCAGTAATTAGCATGATCATCAACGAACAATCTATTAATGACAATTAACCCAGCGGCTTTAACTCCAACGGATAGGTGACCGGCAGTTACTTATCCCCAACGGATCCACGTCCAGCTGTTACAGAAATATCAACGGGTGCTCACCAGACTTATAAATAGTACCTACCTTAATCGATTATTTACACTGGAACTTCCTATCTGAAATATCAATAAACTACTCACTCTCTCTCTCAGTCTTGCTCAATTATTCTCTTTGTTCTTGCTTAGTTTGTTACTTTGCTCTCCAGGCATGCATCCGATATCGAAAGGCTCTCCCCGAGGACGAGTGAAACGATACGGTTTCTTCTCTATTATTTATATTCTGCATATTACTACGAGCATATTTTCATCACTTTAGTTTATCATATAGACTCTTAATCTCAGTTGTTGACCGTGACCCCGCAAATATAAATTTAATTGTTAATTGACCTAAAATCGGATCCAGGTTAAACAATTTGGCGACCACAGTGGGAGCCGGTCAATAAGCCTTCGTAGGTTAATAGTTTATCTTTTCTATTATCTCCGCTTTTGTCTATTCTTTTTGCTTTATAACTAACATGACAGATAGCAATTCTCAACAAGCCGTCGCGAAGGGAAGTCGGGAAAGTATTCGTATAATGAATACTTTCAAAATGAAGCAGAAGCCCGGCGAACCTCTTCGCCAGTACATAGGCCGTTTCCAGGAAGAACTGGCAGCATTTCCCGAGATGCCAGACAAGTTGGCGATAGTCGCGTTTACTTACGGTCTGGATAGGGAAAGCTCCATAGTTACACGTCGATTATACGAATCACTCTGCGAATCCCCAGCGGTCAGCTGGACGGACGTTTGTGGCCGTTACACTTCAAGGGTAAATGTTAACGACCCCGAATGAAAAGACTCTCGGAGAGATCACCCTCACAACTCTTGCCGAAGGAGTAGCAAAGGAAACAACCTTCCATGTTGTCGACGTGGATCTGGGCTACAATATCATATTGGGCAGATCTTGGATCTACGACATGCAAGCTGTTCCTTCCACTTATCATCAGGTGTTAAAATTCCCATCCGAATGGGGAATACGTGAAGTTCGAGGAGAGCAGCGCTCTGCCCGAGATTGCTATTCTGTGGCTCTCAAACTCCCTGAAGAAAACAAATAGCAATAACAGCGACCGGGACTAGACATACCACCTGAGATGGCTGAGTACGAAGTCCCAGAATTCATCACGAAGATGGACGAGAAAGAAAACCTTATGCCAACCGTTGAAGCTTTGGATCCTGAGGAGCTGTTCACCGATAAGCCAGAACGAAAAGTGTATCTGGGGACCGAGCTAAAAAAACGCCTACGAAGGGATATTCTCCAGTTTCTCAAGGAGCGGCATACAACATTCGCCTGGTCTCACAAAGACATGACAGGTATTTCTCCTGACATCATTACTCACACGTTAAATGTAGACCCATATCACCGCCCGGTGAAACAGAAGACGCGCCAGCAAGGAGCTTTCCGAAATCAGGTCATCAACGATGAGATTGACCGGCTGCTGAAGATCGGTTCAGTACGTGAAGTCAAGTACCCAGACTGGCTAGCCAACGTAGTTGTCGTACCTAAAAAGAACCGCAAATGGCGAGTCTGCATCGACTTTACAGATCTAAACAAAGCCTGCCCGAAGGATTCGTATCCTCTTCCCAAGATAGATCAACTGATCGACGCTACAGCCGGGCACGAAGTGCTAACCTTCCTCGACGCATATTCCGGGTATAACCAGATATTGATGGATCCCAAGGACCAGGAGAAGACAGCATTCATCACCTGTCGAGGTACGTACTGTGACAAAGTTATGCCTTTTGGACTAAAAAATGCAGGTGCAACTTATCAGCGTTTAGTCAATCGAATGTTTCACGACCATATTGGTAAGACTATGGAAGTATACATCGATGACATGCTGATAAAATCTAAGCGAGCAGAAGACCATTTAGCACATCTGAAAGAAGCTTTTCGGATCCTGAATCAGTATAATATGAAGCTGAATCCAGAGAAATGCGCTTTCGGAGTTGGAACGGGGAAGTTTCTAGGATTCATTGTTTCTCAGCGTGGCATTGAAGTCAATCCCGCTCAGATAAAAGCTATTGAATCAATTCCAGATATGCTTCAAAACCGAAGAGACGTCATGAGACTAATAGTACTACTATGTAGGAAAGAGTAAACAAAAGCACAAGTTTGATAATGTAATGGAAAACTAAGACAATGTTATGAAAATAAAAGCTGCAAAGTAAATCAAACAGAGATACTATATAGAGAGAGACTGATATCTTATTTCATTTTAAACTGATGTACAGAATAAACTAAAATGACTTCCTATTTATAGAAGAAAAGAAGCAGCTGCAAAGCTTTTCAGGAAGCTGCTGCAAGGCTTTTCAGAAGCTGCTGGCAAGCTGTCTGCTTGAGCTACTTGTAAGCTGTCTGCTTGATTGCAAGCCTCATCAAGCTGCTGCAAGGCTTTCTAGAAGCTGCTGCAAGGCTTTTCATAAAGCTGCTTGTCAGCTGTCTGCTTGTAAGCTGCTTGTAGATCTAACTTCTTCAGGAAGCTATGGGAGTAATGGACATCCATAATACAACGTATTCATAACACTCCCCCTTGGATGTTCATTAATAGATAATGTGCCTCATTAAAACCTTACTAAGAAAAAACCCTGTGGGAAAAAAATCTTAGTGAAGGAAAAAGAGTACACTTGTTTTGTAATACGCATTATCAGTTGCCTCATTAAAAACCTTACCAAGAAAACCCAGTGGGAAAAAATATGGTTAAGGGAAAAAGAGTACAACGCGTATTTTACTCCCCTAATGAAAACTTCGATCAAGGTGCTTTAGTTTTCTCATTCCAATCTTGTATACCATTTTCTCAAAAGTTGCAGGCGGTAAAGATTTGGTGAAAAAATCTGCCAGATTATCACACGAACATATTTGTTGCACGTCAATTTCACCATCTTTTTGGAGATCATGTGTGAAGAAGAACTTTGGTGAAATGTGCTTTGTTCTATCTCCTTTTATAAATCCCTCCTTCAATTGGTTTATGCATGAAGTATTGTCCTCATATAAGATCGTGGGTATTTTGGTATCACACTTAAGACCACATCTTTCTCGAATGAAATGTATCACTGATCTCAACCATACGCATTCCCTACTTGCTTCATCAATAGCTATTAATTCAGCATGATTTGGAGAAGTAGCACACATTGATTGTTTAGTAGATCGCCATGATATGGCAGTACCTCCACATGTGAAGAGGTAACCAGTTTGAGATCGACCCCTATGTGGGTCAGATAAATACCCTGCATCTGCATAACCAACAAGATCTGCACCATATTTGTTAGAATAAAACAAACCCATATCAACAGATCCTTTTAGATATCTCAATACCTGTTTGATACCTTTCCAATGTCGATGTGTAGGAGCAGAACTAAATCTTGCTAAAACATTAACAGAAAATGCTATATCAGGTCTAGTAGAGTTAGCAAGATACATAAGTGCACCAATTGCATTTAGATATGGTACTTCAGGACCAAGAAGTTCCTCATCCTCTTCTTGAGGCCGGAACGGATCTTTATCCACTTCAAGGGATCGAACAATCATTGGAGTACTTAATGGATGTGCTTTATCCATGTAAAATCGTTTTAAGATCTTTTCTGTATAGGCAGATTGATGAATAAAGATTCCGTCTACTAAATGTTCAATTTGTAGACCAAGACAAAGTTTTGTCTTTCCGAGATCTTTCATCTCAAATTCTTTCTTTAAATAATCAATTGCCTTTTGGAGCTCTTCTGGAGTTCCAATGAGATTTATGTCATCAACATAAACAGCGAGTATAACAAACTGTGATGCTGTTTTCTTTATGAATATACATGGACATTTGACATTGTTTATATAACCTTCCTTCATCAAGTACTCACTAAGGCGATTGTACCACATGCGCCCTGATTGTTTTAAACCATACAAAGATCTTTGTAATCTGATTGAGTACATTTCCCGAGACTTTGAATTATATGCTTCAAGCATTTTAAATCCTTCAGGGATTTTCATATAAATTTCATTATCAAGCGAGCCATATAGGTATGCTGTAACTACATCCATCAGATGTATTTCATGTTTTTCATGTACAGCTAAACTGATGAGATATCGAAATGTTATTCCATCCATAACAGGTGAATATGTTTCTTCATAATCGACACCAGGTCTTTGTGAGAATCCTTGTGCAACAAGGCGTGCTTTATATCTTATGATTTCACCTTTCTCATTTCGTTTACGCACAAAGACCCATTTAAAGCCAACTGGTTTTACACCATTAGGTGTTTGGACTACAGGTCCAAAAACATCACGTTTGGCAAGTGAGCTCAATTCTGCTTGAATTGCCTCTTGCCATTTTGGCCAATCATTTCTTTGTCGACAATGTTGAATAGATTGAGGTTCAAAATCCTCATTATCTTGCATAATATTAAGTGCAACACTATATGCAAAGACATCATCCACCTCTATTTCAGATCGATTCAAATTTATTCCATCACCAGTGGAATTTATTAAATATTCCTCACTCACTTGAGTCTCAGGTTCATTAATTTCTTCAGGAAATTCAGGATTAATAAGATCTTGGTTCTCTTCAAGAGATTCTTTCATAGTGTCATCTTGATCATTTGTCACTTTCCTTTTTCTAGGATTTCGATCTTTGGAACCCAGTGGTCTACCACGCTTCAGGCGTGCTTTAGGTTCACTGGCTATGACACTACTAGATGGTCCTACTGGGATATCCATCCGAATTGGTACATTCTCTGCAGGGATATGTGATTTAGTAATCCTTTTCAAATCAGTAAATGCATCAGGCATTTGATTTGCTATATTTTGCAAATGAACGATCTTCTGGACCTCTTTTTCACATATGGGGGCACGTGGATCAAAGTGAGATAATGATGGAACTTTCCACACAATTTCTCTATTTATTTCCTTTTTCTCTCCCCCTAATTGTGGGAAAGTTGTCTCATCAAATCGACAATCTGCAAATCGAGCAGTGAATAAATCTCCCGTCAATGGCTCAAGATACCGAATAATAGAGGGTGACTCAAACCCAACATATATTCCCAGCCTTCTCTGGGGTCCCATCTTAGTGCGCTGTGGTGGTGCTACTGGCACATATACAGCACATCCAAATATTCGTAGATGAGAAATATTCGGTTCATGGCCAAAAACTAATTGTGACGGGGAGAATTCATGATAATGTGTCGGTCTGAGACGAACAAGTGATGCTGCATGTAAAATAGCATGACCCCAAGCAGTAGTGGGCAATTTTGTTTTCATTAACAGCGGTCTTGCTATCAATTGCAGTCGTTTAATAAATGACTCTGCAAGGCCATTTTGAGTATGAACATAAGCTACAGGATGTTCAACTCTTATTCCGACTGATAAACAATAATCATTAAAAGCTTGGGATGAAAATTCTGCAGCATTATCAAGGCGAATAGCTTTAATAGGATTATCAGGGAATTGTGCCCTTAATCGAATTATTTGTGCCAACAATTTCGCAAACGCCAGGTTGCGAGATGATAATAGGCACACATGAGACCATCTTGATGATGCATCAATTAGGACCATAAAATATCTAAACAATCCACAAGGTGGATGAATAGGTCCACATATATCCCCATGGATACGTTCTAAAAACGTAGGAGATTCAATCCCAACCTTTGTTGGTGATGGTCTAGTGATTAACTTTCCCTGATAACAAGCAGTACAAGAAAATTCATCACTTTTAAGAATCTTCAGGTTCTTAAGTGAATGCCCACTTGAATTTTCAATGACTCGCCTCATCATTATTGATCCAGGATGACCCAAACGGTCATGCCAAAGCACAAAATTATTTAAATCAGTAAACTTCTGGTTTACGACAGAGTGTGCTTCAACTGTACCAATCTTTGTACAGTATAAGCCAGAAGATAAAGTTGGCTACTTTTCTAAAACATATTTCTGGCCAGAGACATTCTTTGTAATACAAAGATATTCATTATTCATTTCATTTATTGTCTCAATATGATATCCATTTCGGCGGATATCTTTAAAACTTAACAAGTTTCTTCTGGACTTGGAAGAGAACAATGCATCATCAATAATAAGTTTTGTTCCCTTAGGCAGAAATATAGTTGCTCTTCCGGAGCCTTCAATTAAATTAGTATTACCAGAAATAGTAGAAACATTTGCCTTTCTCATTATCAAGTGTGAAAAATATTTTCGATCTTTGAATATGGCATGTGTTGTTCCACTATCAATTACGCAAATATCTTCAGAATTGATCTTTGATCCAAATAAAGTTTGAGGGATATCCATGTGTTCTTCAAAATAAAATAACATAGATAAAAACAGACATCATATATTACATGCTTTATTATTAAAACAAAACTTTACTAGTATTACTACAATAATATTAAACATACAAACTATTACAAACGACATAACTTAAAATGTATTTAAGTCTCTTTGGCTACAGATCCATCACCAGTCAGATGATTTATTTGTCCTTCAGGGATCTGTCCTTCAGGGAGCTGTCCTTCAGGGATCTCAAAGAAATCTGCTATGTCCAAATGCGTGAAGTCCACATTATCTTCAGACATAAAGTTGGCTTCAGCATTATTTCCTTTCTTTTTCAGAGATGCTTGATAAAGATCAACTAGGTACTTTGGCGTACGACAGGTACGTGACCAATGTCCGTTTGCTCCACAACGGTAGCAACCATTCTCTGAATTTTTCGTTTGCACCGCTTCATGCTTTTTATCCTTTCCTTCCCACTGCTGGTGGTCAGGGGATTTTGGTGCATAACGATCATCATGATAGGAGTTTCTTCCTCGACCTCGACCACGACCGCGGCCACGACTGGGGCCACGCCACTTTCCACGTTTTTGGTGGAAATTCGTCTCATTCTCTTCTGGGAATGGAGCAGAACCAGTGGGTCGACTTTCATGAGTTTTCATTAATAATCCGTTATGTTGTTCAGCAACAAGCAGATGTGAAATTAACTCAGAATATTTACTAAATTTCATCTCTCGATATTGCTGCTGCAGGAGCACATTCGAGGCATGAAAAGTGGAGAATGTTTTCTCAAGCATGTCACTATCAGTGATATTTTCTCCACATAATTTCAACTGAGAAATAATTCTAAACATAGCAGAATTATATTCACTGATGGTTTTAAAATCTTGTAGCCTCAGATGGATCCAGTCATAACGTGCTTGTGGATGTATGACCATCTTCAGGTGGTCATACCTGTCTTTCAAGCTATTCCAAAGCATGAGTGGATCTTTAACCGTGAGATATTCCATTTTTAGACCTTCATCAAGATGATGACGCAGGAATATCATTGCTTTAGCACGGTTTTGATTAGATGCTTGATTATTATTTTTGATGGTGTCTCCAAGACCCATCGCATCTAAATGGATTTCAGCATCTAAAACCCATGAAAGATAACTTTTGCCCGATATATCAAGGGCAGTAAATTCAATCTTAGAAATATTAGCCATAAATTTAGAAAGTAAAATCCTTACCTTACAACTTTTCTAGATAGCAGAGCCTCGTGCTGATAACGTGTTGTGAAAATAAAAGCTGCAAAGTAAATCAAACAGAGATACTATATAGAGAGAGACTGATATCTTATTTCATTTCAAACTGATGTACAGAATAAACTAAAATGACTTCCTATTTATAGAAGAAAAGAAGCAGCTGCAAAGCTTTTCAGGAAGCTGCTGCAAGGCTTTTCAGAAGCTGCTGGCAAGCTGTCTGCTTGAGCTACTTGTAAGCTGTCTGCTTGATTGCAAGCCTCATCAAGCTGCTGCAAGGCTTTCTAGAAGCTGCTGCAAGGCTTTTCATAAAGCTGCTTGTCAGCTGTCTGCTTGTAAGCTGCTTGTAGATCTAACTTCTTCAGGAAGCTATGTGAGTAATGGACATCCATAATACAACGTATTCATAACAGACAAATCATTTATAAGTACATTGAAGTTGGTTCAAAGAATAGATATAAACGACAAGCTGGAGATTTTTAAAATTTTCTACTATAACAGTCCATGTTACTCCGTTCTTTCTACTTTGTTCATTCCAACTTAAATTTTGAGGGTTAAACAAAGTATAATTACCTATTACGAAGTGTTATCAAAATATAAATACCTATAAGATTGTAATTTTCTAGCGAAATATCCTTTAGTAAAGAGTAGTTCCACCCTTATCAAAGCTACTAGATTTTGTCGAACACATATATTATAAGCTACATCGGTGCTAATTGGTAGCAATAGTAGTAGTTTTAATTACAAGCTAAACTTAAATTTTAAGCTTGTTCAGAAAAGAATGTTAAAGTAATTTTCGCTTCCTCTGATGATCTAGGAGTATGTCAATCTAAAGATCTGGTCTTGTTGACTGATTTTCATTCCCGAATTAAGATTGGTTAATGGAATAAGATTGGGTTAAAAGTTAAATGTACTTTTAAGTAAAAAGTGGTGTTTGGTAATTAAAAAAATAAAGTACTTATAAGCACTTTTGTACTTAAAAAAAGCCAAAAATAAAAAGTTAAGATTTCCTAATTAACTTCTTAAAATTTACTTATAAGTAACTTTTTACTTTTAAATTAATTAAAATAAAACCCACCCAAACGGGGCCTATTGTGAACATAGGTAGACTGGGCGAAGTGCACCAAAAGCCACTTTTGGCAGTGGTCTTTGGTTTGAGGCTATTTTTTTTATTGATTTTTTACATGAGATGCCACTTTTTGGAACTTGAATTCTTTTGGGCTGAACTTGTGAAGTTCAACCCACCACAAGGATTGAAGTTCAAATTCAGCCCACAAGGGTTAAAGTTTACGCATCTATACCAAAAAGTTCAGCCCTTACAGATTAAAGTTGAAACTTCATAATTTAGGCATGAAGTTCAATCCAGTCCACAAAGATTAAGATTGTAAAAAATAGTCTCTCATGTAAGATCATTAAAAAAAAGTGGCTTCAAATTAGGTACCCATGACAAAAATGGCTTGTGGTAAAAAATTTACAGGTAGACAGCTTTTAAAACACAAAATTGTGCATTATATCAATATAATTAGCAGTTGTCACGACAAAGGTTGAAAAGCATAATTAATTGTCAAAAAATAAATGGACATATGCCTAAGGAATAGATTCACTCTGTGTGTAACCAACAAGAAGGAAAACAGGAGGGTAAAATGTTTGCTTTCTATGGACTCAATTTAAACTGATTGATATACAAATAGTACTACATTTATTTAGTACTACTTAATTAAAATAAACGAGGCCTAGAAATAATAATATAATAAGAATTGAAGTTGACTTTGACTCAGGGAACCACTATGCTCCTGCTAATCATCTTCCCCATCAGTTCTTCTAGTGTTCTGATTATTTTGCCTATGCATAACGAAAGCTGAAAACCAGGTAATTATATAATAATCTCTCAAACTCTAATGTTGTTCCTGTGTTATGTATCAATTGTCTCTTATTGGTTATAAAGAGAAATGTTAATGAGTTTATAGGCTAAATGAGCTTTTCTACATATTAGACTAATATTTTGGGTCGGACTCTCTTGTTCGGACTATAACATCCTGCCAAGGACATTACCATTATTTTTGTTTTTTTAGTGTAAGTTGCAGTATATGTAAAACACTGTTCAGTATTTAATAATTTAAGGGAAATTGCAGATGAATAGGGTAAAAGCAGGATAGTTATGGAACAATAACTGAGCATTATACTTTGTGCGCTTAAACTTATGTGATAGATTACTTTCTGTTGTAAAATTATTTCCTCTTTCTCTTTAAACTTAGTTATTTTGTTTTAGTATTTGTTGTAAAAATCTCATTTTCATTTCTAGAGTTAGTGATGGGTTTGATGAGATTATTGGCCTCTAATTTTGTTGTCAAGTTATCAGTTCTAGATTATCGGCATTATTGTTTTGGTGAATGTGGCGTATAGCCTCCATCTCCCTCTACTACGCCGTGATTGTCATAATCTGGATTTAGCTGATTAGGAATAAATTTGACTACACCGCTAATTTTTCAAAGGTGTAAAAGAGTCCATGTCATTATATAAGTTGAGAGCATGAGTATTGTTGCATGGAGAACTGTGATGAATACAAGATCCGCTTGTCTAAACCTGTAAAAGATCATGATTTGGCTGTAGTAACCACTTCCCATTTTGCAATTTGAGAAATATCTTTTTCCGATTTCATGAAATGCATAAGAGAACATAATCTTCAATAAGTTATGTATTTATTTTTCCTTCTTTCAATGAACTTTGCAGATTAAAAAGCGTCTCCATTTAGTTCTTTGATCGTTCATGATGAGAGCTGAGAGAGCATCATTCTCCAGGTCTAGATGCTCTTATCATGTCTACTTGAGTTATAGAGGCCAAGAGATAAGCATGAACTTTATCAATCTCCTATACATGGCATTGACACGTGTAGGTATTCGAACATTTAAGAAACATAGTGAAGCTAGTAAAGGAAAGATTGTTGGATCAGAATTGCAAAAGGCAGTCAAGGAATCAAGGATTTCAATAATTGTATTCTCGGAAGATTTTGCATATTCTAGACGGTGCCTAGATGAGCTTGTGAGCATCCTTGAAAGGAAGCAGAGTGCTGGTCATATGATTCTCCCTGTGTTCTATCATGTAGATCCATCCCATGTGAGAAAGCAGACAGGAGCATATGCAAAAGCATTTCATAATTATGAAGAGCAGATCATGGTGGAGACAGGTGAAAGAAGGGACCGGAACATAGCAAAGGTGAAGATATGGAGAGCAACTCTCAAGGAGGTTGCAAATATGGCAGGGATAGTCCTAGAAGACGGGTAGGCTAAATGAAATTTGTTTTGGCTCTGCAATGTTTGTACATGTTCAAACAATGAAAGTGCGACTAAACTTTTAATGTTTTTGAATATTTATAGTATTCTGTTGTTTCTCTACATTTATCTTCTATCATCAAGTTTGTTTGCGGACATTCAACTTCCATCATGTTCAGCTGTGATATAATTTTCATTTTAACCAATGTTATCTATCTGATAGTCTTCTTTTTATTTTCTGGCAGGGATGAGTCAAAATTTATTCAAGAAATTGTTGAGGACATTTGGGGTAAGCTGAGTCGCAAAGTTTTGAGTATTGCCCCATATCCAGTTGGAATTTATTCCCGCATAAAAGAGATTAGCGTCTGGTTACAAGATAGCTCGACTAGTTCTCGCACATTGATGATCTATGGAGAACCTGGAATTGGCAAAACAACCATTGCTAAAGCTCTTTTTAACCTACACTATGAAATATTTGAATGCAGCAGTTTTCTTGCAAATATTCGAGAAATTGCAAAAGAAAGCAGTGGTCTGATTAACCTGCAGAAAAATCTTCTCTCTGATCTTTTGAAAGAGGATAAGGTTAAAGTATATGATATATATGGAGCTTCCAAGATCAAAGAATGTTTACTCCACAAAAGGTTTCTTTTTGTTCTTGATGATGTTGATGAGTTGGACCAACTGAAAGCACTACTTGATTCAATGGATTGGATTCCTTCAGGGAGTAAAGTTATTATAACAACTACGAATGAAAGCTTGCTAAATACTCATGATGTTTGTGTGATGTATGAAGCGAAGAGGTTGGATACTCATGAGGCGCTACAGCTCTTCAGCTTGCATGCTTTTGGTCAAGACCATCCTGTCAAGGAGTACATGATGCAGTCCAAACAGATAGTCAAACATTGTCGAGGTGTTCCTTTAGCTCTTCAAGTTGTAGCCTCTTCACTACGTGGTGGAAGCATAGATACATGGGAAGGTGCAGTAAAGAAATTAGAAAGATTTTCTGAACGCTACGACCATAAAGTTCTTGAACTGGGCTATGAAGCTTTACCAGATGATCATGAGAAAAATGTATTTCTTGATATTGCTTGCTTCTTTGTTGGGAAGGACAAAGATCATACAATCAAAATTCTGGATGAATGTGGTTTCCATACTACTGCGGAAATACAGGATCTCACTGATAGATATCTTCTGTCAGTGACTCCTGACAACAAGCTAATGATGCATCAGTTACTACAAGAGATGGGTAAAGAGGTCGTCTGCCAAGAATCGCCTACAGAACCTTGTAACCGCAGTAGAATCTGGCATCATAAGGATGCCCTCAGTATACTGCAGGAAGAAACTGTATGACTCCTTTCTCTTGTAGGATTACCAAATTGTTTCTTTTCCCTAGGGCCCATGTTCACTTCAATATTACTTTCCATGTCAGGATACAGAATCCATTGAAGGGTTTGTACTTAAACTGCATGGATCAGGTGAAACCAAACCAGACAGACGTGAAAATATATCAAAAATACCTCATTGTGATGAGTCACGGATTACTTCAACATTGACTGCTAAGGAAAATTCAAAGAGGCTTCGCCTAGGTTTTTCCTCATGGCATCAGATGACCTCTGTTTTGGCAAGACCACAGACCTTACCAAATGAAGCTGGAATCAGTACTAAAGCATTTTCAAAAGTTCAAGAACTGAGATTTCTTGAGCTTGATAATGTGCAGCTTTCTGGCACCTATGAGGGATTTCCAAAGAAATTAAGATGGCTGTTCTGGCATGGATTCCAATTGACTTTCTTTCCGAGTAGCTTCCCTCATGAAAACCTTGTAGTTCTTGAAATGAGCAACAGCAACTTGCACCAAACCTGGGAGGGGGCAAAGGTTAGCTGATTCCTGCTATTATCTAATTTTGTAAATGATTGAGTTCTTGCAGACATTGATACTTTTCCTTTACTTGACACCTTTCCTCTCTGTTTCCTCAGTCTTTTCGATCATTGAAGATACTTGATCTCAGTCACTCACATAGTCTCGTGAAGACCCCTGACTTCTCTGGACTGCCGCGTTTAGAAAAAGTCATTCTTGAAGATTGCACAAGTTTGGTCAAGGTCCATGAGTCCATTGGAAGACTCTAAAAGCTTCTTGTCTTAAATATGAAGGGCTGCGAGAGCCTCAGGAAGCTCCCTAGGAAGATTGGGAAAATAAAATGCTTAGAAGAACTAATACTCTGTGGGTGCTCGAAACTGGAGTTTTCTATGATGAGAAATCAAAAGTTTTTGCAAGCACTTCAGCGAAATATGACTAACAGAGATCAATTTGCATCTAAGACTGAAAAGCCAATATGTAATGAACCTCTGCCTCCTAAATCAGTCTATTCATTCTTCTGGTCTTGGATGTCACTCTGGCAACGGTCAGCATCAATGTCAGAGCTCCGACAAATCACCTTACAAAGTTTGGATATCTCACATTGCAATCTGACTGACGCTGTTATTCCATATGATCTTTCTGTTCTCTCCTCCTTAAAGTACCTGAATCTAAAAGGAAATCTCATATCTGTCCTGCCAGAGAGCCTCAAGAGCCTAACTATGCTGCAGTCTCTTCAGTTAGCCGACTGCACGAGGCTCCTGTGGATCCCGGAGCTTCCATTGAGTTTACAATTCTTGAATGCACGTAACTGCAGATCACTGGATAAGATAACAAATCTACCCAACTTCATGAGGTCACTTGAATTGCACTTAGAGAATTGTGGAAAGCTGGTTGAGCTTCAGGGAGTGTTCAAACTAGATCCTATTGAAGACATTGATATTATTCTTGATCTATGGAGCCTAGAGTACTTGGAGCTCAGAGCAGAAGATGTGGAACTTTGTAACTATCTCACCTCAACGAAAAGCAAAGGTCTTCAGGGACTATATGAATTTGGTATACATAGCATTTACATTCCAGGAGGCCAGGTACCTAGCAAGTTCGATTATATAAGCACAGGGAGCTCAATAGCTTTCACTGTGCCTTCACTTCCTAATGTCGAGATACGAGGAATAGAGTTATGCATAGCTTATGAACAATGTTATGAAGAATTTTTCAGTGAAAGGCACTTCATAAAGGTGAGCAATAAGACTAAGGGGATCAAATGGATTTACGGTCCAACGATTTTTGGGATTGCAGGTCCTGATAATCCAATGCTATGGTTAAGTCATTGGAAGTTTGGAGATCAGCTTGAAAGGGGAGATCAAGTTGTTGTCTCGTTAAGCATGAGGTGTTCAGTTAGGGAATTTGGAGTCCATCTTGTATGCAGTGAACAAAGGGAGGAAGGCACCCTAACTGAGAATGCAAAGGAGGAATGTCGTCGTCCCTCTTATCCACTTCATCATGAAATTGGAAGAGATTTGTCTCCTTTTGAGCTAAGCTCAGGTGTCTATCACCTCTCCATTTATTCTTGATGGAATGCTAGATAGTATAGTGATTTTCTTCCCTCCTATATATCCACTATACTATCTATCACTAGATAGTGTAATGATTTTCTTCCCATAAAGTAGATAACTTCTGATTGAAAACTCAGGAGAAAGTATGTCAATAAAGCTGTGAATCAGCAGATATTCTTCATATTGAGTCTAATATGATGACCTGAAAAATAGGTTAATACTTATCTGGTTCAAACAGGCTAAAATGTCCATGATTGGGATTCTGGGAAATGTCCGTCATGATGTACTTCTAGTAGGATACGTAACAAAAATCGCGGTATAAAAGTATAAAACCTAACTAATAATAAGACACAAGCAATAGTGATGGCCTTCAATATTCCAAGCATTCTAACCATTATTATTGTCTTACTTATACTTTCAGGGGTAAATTACTTTCATCCAAAGTACTTGTAGTAATAGTAAATCATTACTAGGAATAACACACAAGTAACAACAACGTTATCACATCTACTAATACAGAAGATAGCAGCAACGATGAGGATGCTAAGCAGTCACTAACAGAGTTTTGTGTGAGTTTTCTTGGTCAGCAACAGGCCCTAAAACTAACAAACTATGATGCATTTATGTGCAAAGACAAGTTTTGTTATATTACAGGGACCATTGTTTTAGCTTAGAATTCAGTCCTATATATGTTGGAACTCTCAGAAAATTTGTACCCAAATTCGAGGACAATGAAGTTGCGTTACAAGGTTTTCTTAGTGGGATAACTCGATGTCCACCAATTTATACATGAAGTTGCGTTACAAGATTCTGAACTATGGCAAGAATATCATCTTTTCAGCTGGGGCTCTCTACCATAAAGCCATTAAGGCAATAGTTTGGGGGCCCCTTTTTTTTTCTAAACTTGTATTATATATATTGTAAAAAAAAACAAATATTGCCATAGATATGCATATTGATGTTGCCATAGATCATTTAAGTGGTCTAATTTCTTTTTTCCAAAAATAAAGAGAAGAAGGATTTGTTATTACTATGATTTCTGCTAAGGAAATAACGTCTAAGATGAATATAGAATCTGAATTTCCTTGAAAACGCGTAATATTTAGAAAGAAACTCTGATAATATTAATAACAAAATCACAAAGTCTCCTGAAGAATCTTTTAGAGTTGATTATGTCTCATATATAGTAGACCAAACTATTTTGTCACTTCAAAATAAATTTGAACAGTTTAAAGCGTATGAAAGTATCGTTGGTTTGCTATTTAGTAGTATTGTTGGTTTGCTATTTAGTAGTAAAAAATTGAGATCACTAGATGATGAGAATTTAAAAAATATTGTATTAACCATGAAGTTTTTTAGCACATAATAGTTATTCTGGTTTAGATTTATTTTATGAATTAAAAGTATTGAGATAAATAATACAAGTAGAAGTTAATGATCTAATCGAAATACTCAATCAAATAAAAAAGACTTAATTTTTTCAAATACATATATTGCTTATAGAATAATGTTAACAATTCTTGTAACTTTTGCCTCAGCCGAGAGAAGTCTTTCAAAATTATAATTGATAAAATCTTATTTAAGATCAATGATGCCTCAAGAGAGATTAAATTGATTAGCTATATTATCAATTGAAAAGGAATTGTTAGAACAAATTGATTATAAAACAGTAATTAATGACTTCGCATCTAAAAGACGAGAAAAGTAAACTTTAAATAAAATTATATATGACGATCTTTCTTCTTTTTTTAAAAACTAAAAATTAAGATCTCTATGTGAAGTTTGACTTTAGGCCCCAATCTGATTGAAACAGGCTCTGTTTCCACATTTTCAGATTTTGATAATTGTCAATCTAAGGTGTATTGATCCTTGATAATTCTACAAACAAGTCAGCTTGATCTGCAGTTAGTTTTAGTTTTGAATTAGTTATAAGCCATGATGTTTACTTGTGATACAAATTAGACCTCTATATTACTCTATATCATCCCTAATACCCTTCGTAACGAACTTTATTTATATTCAACAAATTTTTTTTATAAAACTTAATATTCACACGAATAACAAACAAAAGAATAAAAATTTAGTAACATACAACTTTTACTAAATAGAAAGTGAAACAAAGAAGTACGGACTTACATTAAACTTAACTTGACATAGTTATTAGTCCACTATTATATTACTATGTAAGAAGAACTTTTGATGTTGTGCATGACCCAATAGACCAACGGATAGAAACAGAAGAAATTGACGGAAGCCAGCAACAACACAGATGGCGGGTGCAAGGATTAATTTATTTCACATAATTAAGGGGTAAATACATTTACAGAAAACTTGGGCTATCAGGTCCATTGTTCACAGATTATATAGAGAGTTCTTAGGCTCTTAGGCCATTATATGCAATCTCAAAATGATCTTCTATGTAAATTAGTATTTATGGTTATTGTGAAGACTTGGAGAGTTGAAGTTTCCAATTGAGACTATGTAATTTGCCAAGATAAGTAGTTATGGAATCAGCCACCAATGGTTGCAGCATGGTAGGCTCAAGGCTGCATATATTACACCCCATTGCAGGCTGCCCTTTTTTTTATATGTAGTTATTGTATATCACTAGATGCTGTATGCAGAAAATCATTTTGTCTGTGTGTAGAGAATAGTAGTTGGTGCAACTTGAGAGTCCAAGCTGCAGATTAATTCCTGAATAAAGTAATCAAGATGGATTAGATAATTAAGCAGTGGAACGCTTTTTCTTTTTGATAATCACACAGCATAGTTTCCTAGACCATCTTTTGTTTGTCAATGCATTTATCATGTGTTCTTGAGTTTCAGAGGTGAAGATACCCGCAAGACTTCTACTGACCATCTTTATGCAACTTTGGTAGGTGCAGGGTGGCGCACGTTCAAGGATGATAGTGAGATTGAGAGAGGGAAATATATTAAGACAGAAATAGAGAATGCAATCGTACATTCGAGGAGTTGCAATAATTATCCTCTCGAAGAACTATGCTACTTCCACATGGTGCCTTGATAAACTTGTGAAAATACTTGAACATAAGAGGACCAAAGAGCTTACAATTCTTCCCGTGTTCTATCATATCGATCCTTCTGAAGTTAAAGATCAAAAAAGAGCTTTGCAAAAGCATTTATGAGATATGAGAAGCAGATTGAAGCTAAAATTGATGAAGGAAAGAGGGAGTGGAAGGATGAGGTTCGATAATATTGGAAAGCAACTGTTGGAGAGGTTGCAGATTTGGGTGGTGTTTTAGTGAAAGATCAAGAGGATAGGTAAGTCTTTTCATAAGCATAAATTCTTCATGCTGCAAATTAGGAGTAGATCATAAAGGAGATGTCTCTGTAAACAAATTAAGCCATCTAGTTGCTGAAAAATATCTCTTATATTTGCAAGGAAGCTACTACCTTCAAATCTTTTGAAATTTGTCGAGAAGATACATTTGGCAACAATTGTCTTCCCAATTCCACTCATCCCACAAATTGCAATGAAATACCTAATATTTTTGATCCGTGAACTGATCCCAACCAGGTAAGGCGCAACACTTAAGATTGTGCGATTCAATTTATCCTCAATGAGTTTAAGAATTTCTTGAATAAAGTCTGGCTCATTACTAGTAATAGATTACCAAGAAGCAAATAGATTGGATATCACATCAGACTTTAACGACTTACAAAGGCTTTTGTATACAAGCAAGCAAAAGTCAACCATGTAATCAGCAAACAATTTGATGAATCATAACTAAGACCATTTTGTTAACTTTTCCAAAAGAGAAACAAAAAAGAAAAAAGAGGGAGAAAATCCAGCATCCTATTCCTAGCCTAAGCCAATACGGGCTGACATGAAATTTCATCGACGCCACCAACCAATTCATACAAATACTTCAATTTTAAAATCCCGACATTTTTTTCTTCTGCATATTCAATCCTTCAGCAGCCAAAAAGTCTAGTTGAGTGTCTCTTTTCAGCGTTTCGAACCCTTTCCTCAAGTACCCGAACCCTCTCAGCAGAAGCTCTTGCCATATCTAGAGCTTCTTGTTCAGAAGCCCTAGCCCTCTCTACCTTCAATTCAGCAATGCGTACCATCTCTATAGCTTCCCGTTGAGCAGTTGTTGCTCTCAACTCAGCATCCCTTTCCCTCGCTATAGCTTCCCGTTCAGCAGTCGTTGCTCTCAATTCACCATCCCTTTCCCTCGCTTCAGCATCATGTTCCCTCGCTATAGCTACCCGTTCAGCAGTTGTTGCTCTCAATTCAGCATCTCTTTCCCTCGCTATAGCTACCCGTTCAGCAGTCGTTGCTCTCAATTCAGCATCTCTTTCCCTCGCTATAGCTTCCCGTTCAGCTGTCCTTGCACGCTCTTCAACAGCCCTAGCACTCACTAAAGCAGCCCTTGCTGCCGCTTCAGCCGCCCTTGCACATGCTACAACTTGCTCGTTCCTCGCATCAGCCTCCCTCACCCTATCCTCAGCCTCCCTAGCCCTATCCTCAGCCTCCCTAACCCTCCCATCAGCAACTCTAACCACCTCTTCATTTAAATTCTGTGGTGGTTGTAGGTTATAATTAACCCAAGATTCATACAGACTTCTAATGAACAGCACTAGAGAGCTAGAGGCTGTAGCACAATTTGGCTGCCATTTCCCATGGAAATCTCTCAAAGATAAGGTCACAAGCATAGAACAAACAAGGTTTAATATTCCGAAATCGGTGTTGACGGGAAACAAAATCACAAGCAACAATAGAGTACCAACCATGAAGGTATATATACACCAAAAAAGATACATGGATATTGGTTCGGGAAAATGCCAAGCAAAATAATATCCAAGTAACGGACCAACAAAGTTACATATTTTTGCTATATAAACTCGGATTAGCATCTCGTTACCGACTACGTACCGTCGATAGAACGAAAGCAACCCGAAAGTGAAAAAAGCTAGGATTACAGCAGTAGAAATGAAAATCCATTTGTGTTTTGCTTCGGCATAGTTTTTACCATGATAAAAACTGAAATAAGTAGAAAGAGCATATGATGCTAAGGAAAAACAAAAAAGAATACTAATTGAGATCATGTTTTATTTTAAAAAAAATACATGTAATTTTCAACTGGTCATTTATTCTTAATAAATTAATCGGTCTATTATCTAAAAAAACAAAAGTAGATGGCATATTATTTTGTAAACTGAAAAGGTTAAGGGTGTTTAGGCTTTATAAAATATTTTTTTCGATTTATTTTTACGTTCGGTAAAATTAAAAGTGCGTAGCGCAAAGTGCTTATAAATTAAAATAAGTCATAAGTTATAACTTGGTCTCTCCCAACTTATTTTTTTTAAGCTTATAAACACTTTTGATTTGACCAAAAATTTTACTATTATATCCCTAATATTACTATTTTGTAATCCCTAAACAACCCTTACTAAAATAAACTTTAACCCTCTCCATCACTCACCCCTCAACCTTTTCATGTTTTTCTCCAAAAAAAAAAAAAAAAAAACGAACTTCACGTAGGCCTACATCAAATAACTACCAGATTCGAAGCTCTTTAGTAAGTCTGATGTTGTCACTTTCAATTTTTAATGTATTATAAATGTTCATTAATTAACAGATCTTTTTATAAATTATACGTTAGCTAATATTTTGTTCCTTTTTGTAGCAATTAGTTAACTGATTTTTTAATAAATCACATGTCTTGATTAGTATATATATATATATATATATATATATATATATATATATATATATCCTTCAGGGTATTAGAGTCATTTTAATAGAAAAAGGTGATTATCGACACTTTTTTATCAAACACACCAACTGCTTATTACCAGATTCAGCATTTTCATCCAAACACATAACTGTTAGTTTATTAAAAAAAATCAGCTTCAACACCTAAAAGTGCTTATCAACACTTGATGTTTATCAGCCACTTTAAATCAGCTAACCCAAATGCGCTCTAAGCTCTCGTTTGTTTATAAAACTTGGGGGCACATTTTGATGATTTTTGGGAAAAATTTATTTGGACATACTTTTTGATGAATTTTTGGTCAAGTTTTGAAAAAGAGTTTTGAAAAACCAAGACCACTTTTTGGGAGTTTTTGAGAAAATTATCTTATTTTACCCACAAAACTTCAACTATTTTTCAAGTAAATTTTATGTCCAAACACAACTTCAAGCTTTAAAAATTATTTTTCAACTTAACTCTAAAAACTCAAATTCCCAAATTTCAACCAAATCTAGCTTAGCATTGTTAACTAAATATTGAGTTATGGGGAGTTATTTCAAAGAGCATACGGTTTTTGTAGCCAATGCTGTAATTTTCTCTTTCGATGCAGTATCCATCTTTTGCAGAAAATTGCATGTTGTTTGCTTTGCGCTCTTTGTTTCATTCATTTTCTTCACACAAAAAAATATGTGTGTTTGTATAATTTTTTTTTTGGGTCTAACACATTAATACCTTAATTTCCTTAGTATTAATTAGGTTTATTATTTGCTCAATCTGATAAACATGCCTAGCTAGCTAGTAACTAGTCCATTGTATTTGAAAAGAAGCAGTAAACCGGTCATAGCATTATATGCCAATGAGCTCAACTTTTTCTCCATTATGGCCAAGAACTTTTGACTGAACATTTGATTTTCATAAAGTATATAAATAAATTTCATGGAAAGGTAAAAACACATCAAACAAGGAACTGACAACCAGGTCTCTTTCATATTCATATAAATTCAGAGTTTGACAAAGCTCTTATGTCTAAAAACGCTATGTCTAAAACTTGTCTTTTTTCTTATAATTAGTTATTCGACTATTAAATAAATTGATAGATGTAGGGTTAAATATGTATGAATGAACCAAAAAAAAAAGTGTATGAATATGGACTATAAGTGCTAACAAGCATATGAATGGCGATTCCTATTATCCTATATGATTATGGACTATATTTATACATATATTGCTAGTATCTTTCAACTAAAACATAGAGGAACTACAAGCATAACAAGACCGATCATTTAGAAGTGTTAAGTAGAAGTTTTTACCGTGAAAAAAGAAGTGTAGGTTATATGGATTATTTCATCAATTTATCTCCCTGCTAATTATATCTATACGTACCATACATCGATCCATGACTCTTTTATGTTGTTATCCTACAAACACTACCATACAAATCATTCTTATGGCTTTCATCAAGATATGGTATTAACTGCGAAATTTAAACTGATTAGGATGAGAAATGTTATTTCATTGGTCCCATTTAATTTGTCACTTTAGCTTAAGAAAATATCTTAATTTAGTTGTCGATTTAAGAATTCAGAATTTGTTAGTTATTGAACAGCTAGTATATCCTAAATCTAACGAAGTGCTAAATTTTTTTATAATTTTATTCAATTCTCAAAAATATATAATATCGTAACTTGGTAGTATAATTAATATATATGCATTTATCACTTTATTCCTAAACCTAAAAAATTTTAGAATGACAACTAAAATGGATCGGAGGAAGTAACTTGTAATTAGGGAATTGTTCATACTAGGAACGTAACAAAAAGTTCTTTCTATTAGTTGAACGTGAAATTTATAGGGAGGTGAATGTGGAACTGTATAGTTGATCTAAAAGTATAAAAATTACATATATTTATGTACTTTTATTTATGTAATATTTAGCACTTTTATTGTTTCATACCTGCAAATTACAGATTTTATTTTACTATAAGGATTGAAATCTACGTGCATGCTTAATTCCTCGGGATAAGGCCAGTTCGTCTAGAAATTATTTTTATAATGATTAATATCATATCATACGAAACTCTAAGTCCCTTCTTATTTTGGTAGACCACTGTTTTCTTCATGTTATATCGATCTTTATAGTGTCGTGGTAATATATATGTGGTCATGTATCCGTTGCTTAATTGAGCAGAGATTTATTTTCAATAAGGTGAAATTGATAAAATTGGACATCGGGCGTGCACATACCCGAGCATAGCAAACTTGGACGCTCATATTTATTTGGACCTAACTCACACCCCAAAAACTAACTTAAATATTAGGAGATTATCCAAAGCGTATTTTGGTATCTTGCCCTCTTTTTTCCGCCGATTTTATATGTTTTCCTCTTTTAATAAACTGTCAGTTCTAAAGACAGCATGGGGATGAAAAGTTGGGCTTTTTTCTTTTTTAAGCTTTCCTTGTGGAATGGGTGAGAAATGGAGGCAAAATTTGAATATGCAACTCGCCTACTCCATCTCAGTGCGACATTTCTTTCCTCCTCCAAAAATATCATACATGAATTAGATCATTCCAAGAATATAAGTTATATCCTACCATTGAATATTTAATTAAGTAGAAGTAAAAAAATCAAGACATAATGGTATTATTTTGACACATACACTTGGCATACAAATGCAATATCACGTAAGAAGGTTAGGGGCCATTTGTTTTTATTAAGATTAAGACGCCTGAACCTGAATACACATCTGAATATTAAGATATGATATCTAGAACTGAATATTAACAAATTAAGACTGTTTGTTTTCAACATCTGAATCTGAATTACGCCCACTTCTATTTTTTGCTTCTATTCTTCTCAAATAATATTTTGAAATGGATCTTGTTAAACTCCAAATTTGAAGATGAAAAATATGATTAGGAAAAGGATTCACGTTTGTAAATTCCAATTCTAAAATTTTCAATAAAAGTTTTGAGGTATATTAGTGCTTTTGGCTTTGGTAGTTGGAGAGAGAAAGAGGGGGGTGAGAAGCCTGTTACAAACCATGATAAATTATTTCCGAAAAAGAAGTTAGTATCACTTTTAAGAGTCTGTATGGTATAAAGACATGGTTAAAGATCTTATTTATTAAGAGTTAATAAGGTCTATTAAGAACTTTTCAAGAATAAAAAACAAATGCACTTAATAGGTAGTTATCTGAATTATTCAGATTCAGACCCCCATTAAGTGCAAACAAATGAGGCCTTATATGGCTCCGTCACATAGACGCAACAAGAAGTCAACTAATAATGGTTGGTGCAGGGATGGTCATGAGACACATTCCCACACCACACCACACTCCGACAGAAATCGTCTTCAAAATATTTCTACTCTGTGTTTCACGTACATTAAGCTAGCGTTTGGACATAGATTCCCAAATAGTTTTTGGAAAATTTTTTTTGGTGAAGTTTGATATGAACATGAAAAATTATTTGGACATATTTTTTGGAAACAAATTTTTTGGCTTAAAAAGAGCCTTTGAGCTCTTATATAAAAAAAAAATTGTATGTAAAAGTTTGTTTTTGGCTCAAAAAGAATCTTTGAGCACTCTTTGGATTTTTGAGAATTTTTAAGAAAAGTTTAGCTCAAATAGCATAAAGACATAACTTTTCCCCTAATAAATATTCCCAAAACTATAAACAAACTGGGCTAAATAAGTGATCATGTAAAATTGCTCTAATTGTGAAATGCATACTCCAGAGTCCACAGCAGCACGAGAGAGGATATGTGACCGGACGAGTTGAATGTCAGAAGAGACAGAGGAACAACAGCTGGCGTGTGTAGGGCCAAGAGCTAGTGCCCTATTGGGAGCTTGTTATATCCACCCAGCAATTTTGGGTTCTTTTTCCTTACATTTATAAACTTCAAAAGCTGCAACTCAATACTATGAGGTGACGTTTGGTTTGAGGAATTGGGTATATTAATCCATGTATTAAATTTAATCCCTTATTTGGTTTGTATTTTGAAAGAGGTATAACTAATGCATGTATTAAATAATACATCAATTGGGGGTCGTTCGGTTTGGGCTTCTTTTTACTCGGGTATTAATTATTAATGCGGGTATTAATAATGTGGGTATTAATAATGTGTGTATTAGTAATGTAGGTATTGATAATGCGGGTATTAATTATGTGGGGTTTAATAATGTGGGTATTATATTATAACGTAGGGATTATTTGTTGAATCAATGATATATTACAAATTAACAAAAAATATTATTAGTTAAAATATTTATTTACTCCTTAAATAAAATTAGAAATATCCTTATTATTATGAGGGTTAATTTTGTCATTTTAAATTTTAATACCTGTATTATTAATACCCACATTATTGATACCACCTTCTACCCCGCATAAAATAATACATAAATTCCCGCATTAATAATGCGGGTATTAATAATGCGGAATATACAAAAACACAACCAAACGTTGCACTAATTTTATGTGGGTATTAAAATTTCACAAAAACCAACCGAACGCTGCGCTAAATTAACGCTAAGTTTTGTGCGGGTATTAATAGTTAATACGCCACACCGAACGACCCCTTGGTGTATTATTTTATCCCTCCACCAAGGTGGTATAACTAATACATGGATAAAGGAACAAAAGGACAACAATATCCTTCTCATTTCCCTAGAAGCCAATAAAAGTCAATCATTAAAGGATATAATTGTAAATTCATTACTTTTTAGTTTAAAAATAAATCAAATATATTAAATGATAACTTTTATCTCCAATGAACCAAACACTGCATAAAATTTAATCCCCGTATTATTAATCCCTGCAATATTAATCCCTATATTATTAATCCATATATTACAATTCATGTATAACTAGTGCATCAAACCAAACGACCCCTGATAGGAGTAGTAAAATAGTACAGTACTATATTTAAGTTCATTTTCCTTTTGCAATATGCACTCGTGAAAAATGTAGCTAGTCCACTCCACACTCCACAGTCATTTTCCTTTGGCATTCTTTGCATATATGGTGTGAAATGCGAAACCAACTTCTTAGTGTGCCACGTGTATCAGCCTGTATCTCTCTACAGAACAAAGCCAGACCCACTTGAGTCCAACCAAAATTTAATTTACTGTACTCTCTTTTGTTTTTATAAAATTATCTGCTTTTTAAAAGATTTAGGCCCATGCATGTTATAAATAAGGCGGAATAGTCTATTCGATACTTAAACTTGCACGAGTTTGTCACCCCGACTATCTAACTTACGAAGTTCCCATTTTAACACTTATAGTTGATAAAATGAGTATTTATAAACACATTTGACCATTGACCAAGTCTCTATGGCTGATGTGGACAAAATGCGTGAATATCACCATTAAGTGGCGCGTGATTGTGCTGAATTTACATTTAAAGTATTTTAAAAATTTAAAGAAAATACCTATATAAACATTAAATCAAAAAGATAAAGGATAAAGAAAATGTTCTTTCTTTTGGTCATTCCCGCTGTCCCCTTTTTCCCCAATTGCAATTATTTTCTCTTCCTACTTAATTCCTTCTCTCCCCATGTCTTCTCACCCATTAACTTTGATTCTCATCACAATTTAGCTAAGAACGTCTCAAAGAAATTATTTTTCCCACTTTTTCTTTTCCATTGTTCTGTCCACATACCATATTTTTTCTCGTCTTCTCTTTCCTTTTCTTTTTCAAATTACGAAAATATTTTTTTCTGGAAAATGGATTTTTAATTTGGAAAGGTTGGTGAAATGGGTTCCAATTTTTCTTCCAAATTCGGCAAAATAATTATGATTTGGACTTTAATCCGATCTCAAATGGTAATCGATCGGTGATATACGAATAGACTTTCGTTGGTGATGGATGAAATTGGTGATGGAACTTTGGTGGAGATAGATTAAACCTGTGCTGGAGCTGTGGTGATGGTGGAGATAAAGCTTGATTTTTAATTGTTGTTAGTGAGATGACTGGAGTTACTTGGTGGGGGTGAATCGTGACAGAGATACGGCTGAAGCTTTTGGAGGTGATTGATGGTGGAGATACGGCTAAAGCTTTTGGTGGTTGTTTAGTTGATGAATGGACTTAAGGAATAAAAGTAAAAAATTAAAAAATATATAGATTAATTTTTAAGTGTGGGACCCACAAGTTACATCTGTGTATAGTAATACACTCAACATGTGACGTGTCATCCTTTTAAGCGCATCTAAGAGTCACGCACTTATGGAGGTGTCAAAAATATTCGTTTTGGTCAACTATAAGTGTTAAAATGGGAACTTCATAAGTTACATGGTCGGTATGACAAACTCGTGCAAGTTAGAGTGTCAGATAGGCTATTCCGCCTATAAATAATGCAATAAAATATGCTTATTATTGGATTAGTTTTTGTAAAACATATCAAAATACTTTTTCCAACGGCATGCCCAGTAAAAGTTACTATCATCTTTCTTCTCCATATACATATTCAAAAAAATAAAAGAAAAGGTTTCCTACAATTAGTTACTGTAATAGACTGTGGACTAGAAGTGTTAACAAGCATATGGACTATATTTATACATATCTTGCTAGTATCTTAACTGAATCAAAGAAGGCACAAGCATAGCAAGACCAATCAATGTAGAAGCGTTAAGTAGAAGTTTTCACCGTGAAAAGTTGGGTAGAGCAACGGATGAGCTAAACCACTATCCTAAGTCAACAGATGAGCTTAATGTAGTTTTTGTTTGCTAATATCAGGCTAGGCCGTAAGGTAAGGTTGGTCTTTGTTTTGGAGTTGTTTTGGACTAATGCTTTGGTGATAAATAATAATGTTTGTGTACATAAAAAAATATTTTTTGATCTATGTCTTTTCGATTTCTTTTTGTGAAATAATTAACTTGCCTACTCGATAAAGACCTACAATATTTTTAAAGATAACCTATTTTTGGAGCACGACTCTGTTCGATTGGTTCAATCGATTTTTTAATAACTATTAACACTCGGTACTTATACATTCATGATCACTCTGGTAAAAAAAATTCTCCTGCAAAACATGCGTAACCTATATGGCAAATCTTATAGTTTCCATCTAAGATATGGTATCGATCTTAACTTTGAAATTTGAATTGAAAAGGATAAGTAAATGTTAGGAATAACTTGTATTATCTAACTTGGTTCCACGAGGAATAAAAAGATTGTTCTTTTTTAGTGATAGAAATTTGAAAGGGAAAATTTATAGGGAAGTGAATGTGGAAGATAGCAAATGTTGTTGTACGTTTTACAAGAAATCGAAGATAGTGAAAGTGGAAATTTATAGTTAGATCTTAAAGTGCTAAATATTATTCCAATATTTTGGTTATTCATAAATGCGAACGACAATGGGAATAATATAAATGCGAATGGCAATGCGAATAAACATAGATCAAATTACAAAGTGTTTTATATAAATTTACGTATACTAGGATTGAGATTCTCATTCAAGCTTATTTTCTTGGGAGGTTATTTAAGACCGGTTCGTCTATAATTATTTTTATAACATCAGATCATACAAAACTCGATGCCCCACTTCAGATCATTGTTGTTCTTCTTCATGTTATATCGATCTTTATTTTGTCAAGGTAATATATGCTCATGCACAAATTTATCTCTTTGGTCAGTTGAGCCGCAATATTTTTTCAATAAAGTGAAATTATTTTCAAATATTTCAACTCTCTATGTCACAAAATGAATTTCTTAGAAGAAATTTTGTAAAATTACTCTAATTTGAAATGAATTGCTCATATTTTGCTCTAATTGTGAAACTATTTTCAAAAATAAATTTACTACACAAGAGAGGTTATGTGATAGGAGTACATGCTGCTAATTCAGCTTCAATAAGCTAAGAACAAAAACCCTAACTCGAAGCAGATAGAACTAGAGAGAAAGAAGATAGAGAGAATTATTTAAGGGATAATCATTATTCTGTTAACTGCAAATGAGTCTGTAGAAGGCTATTTATACACGACGGACCAGTTAGCAAAACTGTTAACTAACTCTAACAGCTAACTATTGTATCTAACTTCTTGACATTAAGAAAATTATTAAACTACCCCTTACTACATTGCTAGAGTGTCAGCTTGCTCAACACTCCCCTCAAGCTGGAGGGTGCAAAAGATATATTAAGCACTCCTAGCTTGGAGCACTGATAGCCATGTTGCACATAACTCATACATTTTGTAAGAACATAAACCGGTTGATCCTTGGTTGAAATGTACTCAGTGGAGAATAAGGTATTACTAATAATTTAAGTATAGAATAAGGTACGGAGGAAAAGAATTAGGGGTCAAGTGATTTAGTTATACTCTAATTAGTGATTTAGTTATACAAAGAAGGGTAATGTTACAGTAAATATAAATAATCTAAATAACTATAAGAATTACTTTAATATATCCCCTAAATATTAATATTATGGCTAATACACTCAGTGTCATTTTAGGGCACTTTTTAAAAAAATATACCAATATTTTGTCACTTTACGAAACGTAACAATATTTTAAAAAAATGCTACCAAACATATCACTAACTAAAAAACTCTAATCCTAAATTCTCTCTCTCTCTTCTCTAATCTCTCTTCCACCTTTACCCAACCCTCACATCTTTCCGCTGCCGATCCCCCACCCTTCCGGGGCCGTTCTCAATCCCCGCCACCCCCACACCCTCGCGCGGTGGTTGTTGTCCCTTCCGGGGTCGTTCCCATAGCAAAAATATGCAAATATACAATAATTGTATGTGTGTATCTGCTGTATTCTCACTGTATGCACAATGTATCATTGTCCATACACTGTATATACACTGTCCATACAGTGAAAATACACACAGATACACAAAAAAAATCGGTGACTGGCGGCCGGTCGACGGCAGTGGTAGTGATGGTGGGTGGCAGTTGGGGTGGTAGGAGGTGGATCTAGGGTTTTATCACCCTTTTATATGTACTTTTGCTATGTTTTAAAAAAAAAATGTTGCTTTATTTTGAAAATGGGACAATGTTGACATTTTAGTGTAAAAATGAGTGTTAGATTATATAGTTTTGAAAATTGCCCAAATATTTATTGCCTTTATATTATATGATAAGAGTACTGTAAAGTGTGGAGGGAGAGCACGGTTTTTAAAAGGCCAAATACATCACCGGCCCCTTGAATTTGACACTATATTCTACTTAGATATTCTAACTAAGATCGTTTCCAATTAAGTACTTGACCCTTTTTTAAAGTGTCAATCTAGACACTTTCCGCCCACTCTAATAAAAAAATCCACGCGCGTATTTGCACACGAGTTATACATGATTTAGTGACCCATTTATAATCTGCCACATGTCATAATTGTACACATCATATAACATACAATGCATCCAATTATGTGTTATATGATGTGCTAATTATGACACGTGACAAATTATAAATGGATCACTTAACCACGCAGGACTCGTGTGTGCAAATAGGCACATGATTTTTCATCAGAGTGGGTAGAAAGTGTTTAGATGGACATTCTTAAAAAAAGTTCAAGTACTTAATTGGGACGGGCTTCAATTGGAGTGTCTAAGTGAAATATAGTGTTTAGTTCAAGAGGCTGACGATGTATTTTGTATTTTTAAAATGATAAGGAGTAGTTGCTAAAACAAAACAATGAAAATTGTTACTCCATAAGACGTGATGTTAAGCAACTAGTGGGTCCATGAGAGGATTTTTTTTTTCACTCTGCTACCTATGCAGTGTGCACTATACCCCATGCAAGATCGAACTGCCATAATTTGTTTTGATCTTCAATTACTTTTCTACTTATGTGGGAAATTTGTTGTCCTTTCATGATGTTTTAAAAAAATTCCAAGTATTTATCAAATATGTTAAAAAATTAATTTTTTAAATACAATATATGCAGTTTTAGCAATATTTAAAATAATTTATGTTTTAGTATGAAAGGACGTGGGAGTAGCAATGGAGAAAGATAAAAATCGTTTGCAACACGAATTGAGAAGTGAGTGTATAACATTTATTACGCAGTAGTAATTTTGAATTAATTTTATTTGTGGTCATTCAACTATTGTTTCATTACCACAAAATTATTTTTGTTTTTTCGGTTATCCAAAAGTCACTCATCTTTCTTCCGATCTACACCAGAATCACTATAGCCAGATTTTACTTATACTTGATGGAAAAATGATGTGACATCATTAATTATAAGTTAATATATTAACCTAATTCCTTAACCCATTGCACTAGTTCTATCCAATCTAGAACCAAATCAATTTTGCTACTTCTTCAAGTTCCCTTGTTTACTCTAAATCCCAAACACATTATTAATCAATAAATGCACTAAAAGTTTCAAACTATATTGCTCATTTTCTATTAATTTAGGAAAGGATTGACAAGTTACAAATGACACATACACTTTATAAGCAGATTATATAGCTTTAGTTAAACATAGTAATAATATCAACGGAAATTTTAAATGTTGAAATGAAAACATCACTGAACAGTTTGGTTGTGGGAGGTGAGGTCGAATGACAGATTAAACTCGGAGTGGATAATAAAACTTGCAGCTACAGCAAACTAGAAGTATTTTTTGACTTGACACAAGTAACTACAAGGTTAAACACTTCCCAAATACTTGCGCTCAGTAAATGAATAGTATAATTATTACCTCATTAACCTGACAACCATGATGAATTTGCAAAACAATATAACTACTCATAAGAGTAAAAGAAATCTTAAAATAGTTGATGCCACATTTTAAAAAATTATTTATAATTAATGATTAGTGTAATGGATTAAGAAATTAGTGTATTGAGTAGACTTAGTGTAATGAGTTAATGAATTGGATTAATATTGATCTATAATTAAGAAGATTATTTTTAATTAATGATGTCATGTCATTTTTGGCAAGTTTTAAGCAAAATCCGGCTAGAGTGACTTTGGTGTAGACTGAGAGAAAGGTGAGCGGCTTTTGGGTAACAATAGTTGAGTGACCACCGATAAAAGTAACTCATGTTGTCTTTAAGGTAATTAGATTGATATTTGTAGATGTATTTATGTAAGTTCTCATAAAAAATCATATTGTTTCGTAATTATCTTATTTTTTCTTTTTTGTAATTGTGACTCTTATATTTTCAACTGCGTAAACTTTCAATCGAATGACTTTGAGTTACAGGTGTTCATGGGGCAATACGGTTCGGTTTTTAGCTTATCGGTAGTGGTATATCGGTTAGCAGTATGTGATTATGTAAATCCGATATCGTACCGATAAGCTATTGGTTATTGTTAGTTAACGGTTTGGTAGTTAACGATTCGGTAATCGGTATCACTTTTACCATCGAAGTAATGCATGAATTTTCGGTGGTTGATTGTCAATAGCTAACATTTTCTCATATTAGGAACTGCCCCAAGTAATCTCTAAAGAAAAGGTGCACTATAATTGAGCATTAACAAATAAAGAGAAAGACTCGTTTTTGTGTGAGTGAAGCTTGAATATAACAATTTAACTAAGTGAAGTGAGAGAAGTAGAAATTATATAATATTATCTTCATTTTTGACGAGGCCAAAGTGTATAGGATTTTCCTGCTCGTGCTTGTCAAATTATAGTATAGTTTAAGATATCGTCCCACAGAGATTGGGAAATCTATGCTACAGACTTTGAATATTCCAACTACTATTTGAGAGAATCAAATTGATGAAAAGTGAGTTTTTTGAACTTTTAAATAACTTTAACTAAAACAAAATAACTTGTGGAAGATTTTCAATTTAAAAAGAGTTGGGAATCATTGAATTCACTTGATAATATTTATAATAAAAATCTCAATTTTGACATATATTTCTCTAAAGAATAATTGCTTATTTCTAATTCAATTATATTTTGCTCACAAGAAAATAATCAATTAATAACACTCCGTGAGGTTATGCAAATTAATTGAGTTATAACAAGTGACAGTTAAACCGAAATATTTTTCTTGCCTGAATTGTGCCAAAAAGTAGTGAAAACTTCGTGAGAATATTTTTACTAAAAATCAATAATCTTGCCTACAACAATTCCTCCGTGAGAATTAAAACTGAGGCAAGCAAGACTACGGACTTGAAATGGTAGATTACTAAAATTTACTTTCACCCTACTTATTTTATTCATCAGTTACCACATATCAATTTTGCTCCGTGAGAATTATAAAATTAATACGATAATAACCGTGAGATAAAATATGTAGGAGTGATAATAAAGAATAATAAAACTAACATTCCCGCACAGTGTAAAATGTGAAATAGATAATTTCAGGCCAAGATTAAAACTGAGATAAGTATTATAAATATATCAAGCTTCATCAACTATCCCAACAAAAAGAAATTACTCCATTATGGAGTATTTGAACAAAAAAAAAAGATTTATATTATTGACAATATTGCCAATATTTCTAGAAAATATGGAACTTACAAGAAGAGAAAGAAAATAAAGACCAAAGCTTTTAAGAAAGTAGAATAGCTATTCTCTCACTTGGTATCTAACTAAGGGAGAGTTGTCCTCTATTTATAGAAGAATACTTCTTCATTAAGTCTTGAAATGCCAATTGATGAAGATGTGTAGCAAGTTCCTTGCATAATGACATAGATACGTAGAGTCTTGAAAAAGGCCATGTGATGAATATGTTTAGAAAGTCCTTGCATAATGATAGTCTTCCATTGCTCCTTCATTTGCTTTAATTCCACATTCTTTTATTAAATGTGTAATTTCATATTACCAAAATGTATAATAAGGAGCAAATATTGTAGCCAAGATATGTAACAACTTTCTTGCATAGTGAGGAAGACATGTCATGGACTTCTTCTTGCACACGTAAAACTCTTCTTCCTTTGTTATTTACTTTATTCATAATATATTTCTCTTTCCAAGTATTCTTTTTCTCTGCAAGATTTGTTAGAAAATATAGGAGAATTGAATATATTTATTCATGCTTTTATTTAAAATATATATTTTTATATAAGAAAATACACGAATAAATTATATTCATCAAATTCCCCCATACTTGAACTTTTGCTCATCCTCGAGTAAAAAGTTTTTTTTTTTTTTTTTATGATTTTCTTCAAAAATTGCTACTTTTGTAGGATATGCAATTTATTCAAAATAAATATCTCTCACTATGTTCAATGCAATTATCCTTTCTAAATTCACCAAATCTTTTACCTTATGTCTGAATTCTGACTTGATCAACAAAAGCTTGCATTTTTCGCCCCTTGAATCTTTCAGAATTGATAAATTTATGATCACTTATTCAGTAAGTATCATAGCCGAGTCCATATGCATGCTTTTCATGTTTATCTCCACTAATATAGATACAACACTAATTTTTAAAATCTTTTAGGACTTTTCTTGGCTTGTAATGTCAGGCTATAAGCTGGTAGGGTAAGGATATATTTATAGTGACTTTTCTCCTTCCAACTTTGAGCAAACATTTCTTGGTTCTTAGTATTTTCATCCTCTTTTTTTTTTTTTTAAGCACTCCTCCTTATTACATTCTTTGCCTTTGCAATATCATTAACAATCATATATTCTCTTTTTTTTTTTTTTTTTTTGTACTTCTTCCTCTTATTGATATCAATCTGTGCTCATTAACTGCTGGAAGAAAGTGTATTTTTATGTGTATATATAGAGATATATACATATATACGACTAATATTTTTTTTTTCTTCTCTTCTTTTTTTTTTTTTTTTAAAGAGAAATACGGTGTTAAAAAAATTAGGATCAAGGCTAAAAAGGTTCTAAGAGGTAAAATATGTATATTTGGATGAAAAATAAAGAGGCTAGAATTGGGAATCAAAGAAGGCCTAAGTTCATTTTTCAAAAATCAGTGTCATCCATTATTTCGCCTCGAAAAACATTTAGAGCAAGTTCTAGCCAAGTTTATTGATTCTTCCTGCTTTTGTGATCATAACTTTTCTCAATCCCAATGATTTCCTGAGTCGAAGATGCTTGCTACTGTTTTCACAAAATCAAAATCGTTCATGGAAAAAAATATGGTGAAAAATAAAAAGAAATAATATTGAGCATAATGTAAAGAATTTATGTTGTTAATTAAATACCTACAAAAAAATCACAGTTTAGAAGAAGATATTATATGTAAAATATATAAATCAGAATAATCCTCCCCCACACTCTAACATTTCATTCTCTAGAATGAAAACACGTTTCAACACGAGTGGAAAGGGAGTAAAAGAATTTTTTTTTTTTAAACTAAGATAATTAAAATAGAAAATACTATTTAATAATTTTTTTTTTAAAAAAAAATATATTTTTGGCGTTCAAAATTACGATCACAGAAGAAAGCTTGAAAGAAACTGTGACTACACATATTCTATGTGTAATAGACTGATTATTTTAACACCTTAACAGTCATAAGGTCCTAGTTTGAATATAAACTAGAAAATTACCTGTGCCAAGATTAGATTTGCACAATTGAATGGTTAACCAACCAGTAACTTAGGCATACCGATCACCATGGAGTTACTCCTGTCTAGGTGACACTGTTTTTGTAGATGCCTTCATGAGATGTTCCAGTTGTACAATAATCTGGATATTGACCAGATCAATTGGTTAAGCATTTAATTAGTCAGATCTATGCTGGACTTATAAGGCTCCATTGCTTCACCCTCAATGGCTACGGGTAAGAAACCTTAGTTCTGAGTTTAACGTCGTCAGCTCGACGTAGTAACTGTGAAACTCATCAATCTATCATGGTTACTGATGGTTGCTGCTCAAAATGTCCTCCAAAATACAATTTTAGTCTGTGGCCATTGACTTTAAACTTGTCTCCTCCATTAATCTGTTGAATTTCAATTGCTCCATATGGAGTGACATCTGTAACCATATAAGGACCTGTCCACCTGGATTTCAATTTTCCAGGAAATAGCCTGAGTCGGCTATTGTACAGAAGTACCTGATCTCCAATTTTGAAGCTTTTTTGTCGGATCAGGTTGTCATGCCATTTTTTTGTTTTTTCTTTATAAATCTTGGCATTTTCATAAGCTTCCAGCCTCAACTCTTCCAATTCATTAATCTGAAAAAATCTATTTTTACCAGCAGATGTTAAATCAAAATTCAATGCTTTTAATGCCGAAAAAGCTTTGTGTTCTAATTCGACTGGCAAATGGCAAGCTTTTCCAAAGACTAATCTATATGGGGATGTTCCAATTGGCGTTTTAAATGCCGTTCGGTATGCCCATAATGCATCATCTAATTTTAAAGCCCAGTCTTTTCTTGAGATTCCAACCGTTTTTTCAAGTATCCTTTTTAATTCGCGGTTAGGCACCTCAACTTGCCCTTGAGTTTGAGCATGATATGGTGTTCCTGTTTTGTGAGTTACACCATATTTTGATAGAAATGCAGCAAATTGTCTATTCATAAAATGAGTGCCATGGTCACTAATGATAACTCGTGGTGTGCCAAATTTGGTAAAAATATTTTTTCTGAGAAAATCGCACACAGTTCGAGCCTCATTCTTTCTTGTGGGAATGGCTTCAACCCATCGTGAAACATAATCAACAGCCACAAGGATATATTCGAATGAATGAGATGAAGGAAATGGTCCCATAAAATCTATATCCCAGACATCAAATATTTCACATACCTGAATTGATTGCAGTGGCATTTCATCTCTTTTAGTGATGTTACCTGTTCTTTGACACCTGTCACATTGTGCAACATATGCACGAGCGTCTTTGAAAAGTATTGGCCAGAAGAATCCAGCCTCCAAATTTTGAAGGCTGTCCGATTTGCAGCATAATGACCTCCAATTGCTCCATCATGGCAATGATGCAAAATCTTGCTCATTTCTTCTTCAGGCACACACCTTCTAATAATATTATCTGCACAATATTTAAACAAGTAAGGATCATTCCACAGATAATACTTAGCATCAGATATAAGTTTTTTCTTTGTTGGTAAGAGAGATCTTGGGGTGTCCACTTTCCAACCAAGTAATTTGCAATGTCTGCAAACCAGGGTGGTTGAGTCACAACTGAGCTGACAGAAAAGATATGTTCATCAGGAAATTCTTCTTTTATTTCACAAGGCTCAGAAGGAGGGTTCTCTAATCTAGACAAATGGTCAGCTACTTGATTTTCAGTTCCCTTTTTGTCTTTTATTTCAAGGTCAAACTCTTGCAGAAGTAAAATCCATCTTAACAATCTAGGTCGGGCATCTTTCTTTGTTAAGAGGTATTTTAAAGCCGCATGATCAGTGAAAACAGTGACCTTGGTTCCTATCAAATAAGAACGAAACTTATCAAAAGCAAATACTACTGCCAATAGTTCTTTTTCTGTTGTGGCATAATTCAGCTGAGCTTCATTCAAAGTCCTACTGGCATAGTATATGGGACGAAAAATCCTATCTTTTCTCTGGCCTAAAACAGCTCCAACAGCTGTATCACTAGCATCACACATGACTTCAAAAGGTTGGCTCCAATCAGGGGATACAACTACAGGGGCAGATGATAATTTCTCCTTAAGAGTTTCAAAAGCTTCTAAACAATCACCTGAAAAATCAAACTTGACATCTTTCATCAAAAGGTTAGTCAGAGGTTTTGAAATTTTTGAAAAGTCTTTTATAAACCGTCTGTAAAAACCTGCATGGCCTAAAAAACTTCTAATGCCTTTAACAGTTGTAGGAGAGGGTAATCCTGCTATAAGATCAATTTTAGCCTTATCAACTTCTATCCCTTTAGCAGTGATTTTATGTCCTAAAACTATTCCCTTAGTAACCATGAAATGACATTTCTCCCAATTAAGAATCAAGTTTGTCTCTTCACATCTCTTAAGAACTAAGGTCAAATGGTGGAGACAATCTTCAAATATTTTACCAAAAAGGGTGAAATCATCCATAAAAATTTCCAAAAATTTTTCAGTCATGTCAGAGAAAATTGCAGACATGCATCGCTGAAATGTAGCAGGTGCATTGCATAAACCAAATGGCATTCTCCTATATGCATAGGTTCCATGGGGACATGTGAAAGTTGTCTTATCCTGATCTTCTGGTGCAATTGGTATCTGGTTATACCATGAATATCCATCAAGAAAACAATAAAAACCATATCTTGCTACTCTTTCTAACATTTGATCAATAAATGGTAAAGAAAAATGGTCTTTTCTGGTGGCATCATTGAGACGTCTGTAATCAATACAGACTCTCCATCCTGTAACTGTTCTGGTAGGTATGAGTTCATTATTTTCATTTTTTATTACCGTCATACCTCCTTTCTTTGGTACCACCTGAACAGGACTTACCCAAGGGCTGTCAGAAATGGGGTAAATAAGACCTGCTGCGAGAAGCTTAATAACTTCATTTTTTACCACTTCTTGCATTGCTGGATTCAATCTCCTTTGGGGTTGGACTATTGGCTTGTAGCTGTCCTCCATGAGGATTCTGTGTGTGCAAATTGCTGGACTAATGCCTTTGATGTCTGCTATAGTCCACCCTATGGCTCCTTTATGTGTTCTGAGTACTTCAATCAATTTATGTTCTTGTTCTGCAGACAGAGAAGATGAAATTATTACTGGAAATAATTCAGGCTCAAGATAAACATATTTCAAATGGGAAGGGAGAATTTTGAGTTCAATTTTTGTGTGAAATTCTTCTGATTGCATTTCATCCTCTTCCTTAGAATTATGTTCCAATAATTTTGCTTCACTTCTGACTATAAGATCATCATCTTGTGTGGTGCCAGATTTAGCCAAACATCTCTCCATTGAGTCTAAAATCAATTGATCATCTTTAAATTCATCTGCAAGATCACCAATCATGTCAATTGAAAAACAAGAAGATGATGTCTCATCTCCTGAAAATTTTAGAATCTTTTGCATATCAAAAATGACTCTTTCTTCATCAACTCTTAGAATCAGTTGTCCTTGATGAACATCTATGATTTCTCTACCTGTAGCAAGAAAAGGTCTACCTAAAATTATTGGTTCATCAGGACATTCTTCCATTTCAAGTACTATGAAATCTACAGGGAAAACAAACTTATCTACTCTCACAAGAACATTTTCAATTATTCCCTTAGGTTTTTTAGTACTTTGATCTGCAAATTGAAGAGAAACAACTGTATTTTTCATCTCACCAAGATCCAATTTCCTAAAAAATAGAAAATGGCATCAAATTAATTGAAGCTCCAGAATCACAAAGTGCTTTTTCAAAATGTAATCCTCCCAAGGTACATGGAATTGTAAAACTTCCTGGATCACCGAGCTTTTGTGGTAGCTTATTTTGAAGTATAGCACTGCATTTTTCAGTAAGCATTACCACAGAAACTTCTTCCAATTTTCTTTTGCTTGACAAGATTTCTTTTAGAAATTTGGCATATGAAGGCATTTGCAACAAAGCATCAGTAAAAGGGATATTAATGTGAATTTGCTTTAAAATTTCCAAAAACTTTGCAAATTGATTATCAAGCTTTTCTCTTTTCATTTTTTGTGGAAAAGGAATTGTCACAGGGAGAGGAGTTACTTTTTCAATATTTTTTTCTTTTTTCTGGACTTCTTTCTCTTGTGACAGTTCACTGGGTGTTTCAACATTCTTACCTTTGTCTACCTGTTGCTCTGCTGGTTCTTTTCATGTCTGTCAGCATATGGATCATCAAGATTCTTACCTGACCGTAAGGCAATGGCCTTAAGGTGTTCTTTTGGATTTTTCTCCGTATTGCTTGGTAAGGGACCTTGAATCTTTTCTGAAACAAGAGTTGCCAATTGGCTTACCTGAATTTCCAAATTCTTAAGGGCAGAATTTTGGCTTTCCATTTTCTCGTCAGTGGCCTTAATGTACTTGTACAAAAGGTCATCTAGACTTTGATGGGCTTGCTGAGGCCTTTGTTGATATGGAGCTGCTTGCTGATATGGCTTGAAATTCGGTTGCACACGATTTTGATTCTGGTATCCGGGTGGTCCTTGTACCTGTTGCTTCTGGAAGCTTTGAGAATTCTCAGCACCATTTGGATTGCTCCATTGAAATCCTGGATGTTTTTGTGCCATTGGACTTCCAAAAGGGTATGGCTTGTACCTGATGGCATTGACCTGTTCATCATTCTGATTGGTTGCTTGGCATTCATGGTTCAGATGGTTTCCTCCACACATGTCGCAAGTCTCAGACTGGCTTGGTTGTTGTGTATTAACCTGAAAAGATTCAAACTTTTGTGCCAAAGAAACAATCTGTTGTGTTAGTGTATTTAAAGCATCTGCCTGATTTACCGTAGCAGCTCTTTTTATTACTACACGATCAGATGGCCATTGAATAGCATTTTCAGAAATTTCATTCAACAATTGCAATGCTTCAACAGTGGTTTTTCCCATTATGGAACCTCCTGCAGCTGCATCTATCACATTTCTAGATGATGGTTTTAACCCGTGATAGAAAATGTACAGCTGCATATGCTCAGGAATGTCATGATGTGGACATTTTCTTAGCATTGTTTTTAATCTTTCCCATGCTTGATAAACTGACTCAGTATCAGTTTGGATCACCGGTGAAAGTACATGATTGTTGAATTGTTTGAATCAGGCCGGTCCTGATTTCAAAGTTGTTGGCCGCAACTGGGGATTTTTTCACACTAGACTCACAGTTGAAGCGGTCTGGTCTAGCATAATCCCTTAGGATTCTGTTTGCTGGTCTTGGAGCCACTTCGTCAAACTGATCTTCTACAATGACTGGTGATCTACTCCCAGTTGGTTGTTGTCATCTCTTAGTTGCTGCTCCATTTTGTCACAAGTTACGCTTTGAGAAGATGATGACTGTCCTTTCCTGCGCAACCGTAAAGATTTTTCAATTTCAGGATCGTAAATGACCAACTCTTTGTTAGAAGAGCGGGTCATAAACTACTTGAAATTTTTAAATAATAATTTTTTTTAAAAAAATATATATTTTAAAGTAGTAGTAATATCAGTACCAGAAAGAAAATAGTATAAGGAAGAAAAAATTAAAGATAATAAAAATAGTAGGTATAAAGTAAACTAGTTAGTAATAATAATATAATAATAAATATAAAAAAAGAATATGGAAGAATTAGTACTAACAATAAAAATACAAAAGTACTATATATAAAATAGCAACTAGTAAGTAGTACTAGTAGTGCAAAATATAGATAACACTTGAGTAGTTTGAAAAGAAGGAAAGTAGTACGTAAGTGGAGTAGTAGTAGTTGTATTAAAGTAAAAGTAATAAAAATTGGTAGAAGGCCTTTCAAGGAAAAAGAAAAAGAAAAATAAAAATAGTACAATACTATTGTTATTTGAGCAATGAAAAGAAATAACGATAATTAGATAGTACTAGTTTGTGATAGAACAAAAATAGTAAGAAGACATAAGTTATTGTTTATGTCTAACTAATAATAGTATTAAGAAAATAATAGTAATAACTATAATTTAAATAGAAAAAAAAGTTGTGCTATAATATAAATAGAAGCAGTATTAGTAATAACACTATAGAAACTTAAGAAGAAAAAGAAAGTAAAATAGTGTAGAAGTAATAGTAGCAATAAAAGTAATACTAATATAATAATACTTGTAATACTACTAATAATACTAAATAATTAAAAAGAAGACTTGTTATGTCAAAACAGTACTTACGTAGTAGTACAAACAACAATTTCTTTTTTCTTTTTCTTTTTTTTTTTTTTAATTTTTTCTTAAAAAGGTTAGTAGCAATAATAATAACAATAAGAAATACTTAATATAGAGAACTACTAATATATTATATTATAGACTATAGTAATTAGTAATGGTAAATACTTTAAAGAAAATTTATAATAATAATAATAATTATAATAAAACTTAGATATACTAAAGTAGACGTTATAATAAAAGTAGTAGGAAAAATAAAATGATAGATGAAAGAAGTGACATGGACTATTAGATAAACACTTTAATATTATTTGCTAACTAAAAATAATAATATAATAAAATATACAAAACAAAATATAAGTGTTAGAAGAAAAAAAAAATGTTAGAAGTAGTAATGGAAATATTAGAAAGAAGTACTTGAATAGCAAGGAAATATTAGAAGAAGTACTTGAGTAACAAGGAAATATTAGAAAGAAGTACTTGAGTAACAAGGAAATATTAGAGAAATTACTTAAGTAACAGCGAAATGTTATAGTTAATATATTAGTAAATAATAGTAGTTGTAATGTAAAAAATGTAATATAATAATAAAATTAATAATAATAATAATAAAAATAATAATAAAAATAAAAATAAAAAATAAAAATAAAAATAAAAAAAATAAAAAAAGCTAGAAATAAAGAAAAAAATGTTAGAAGCAGATATAATACTGTTAGAGATTAAACGTCAGTATCAGTAGTTATAGTAGTATTTTATAGATTATATAAATATTAATTATATTAATAAGTTCTCAAATTAGTAACCAAATATTTAGTCTGAAGTAGATGTCTGCCAATCCCCGGCAACGGCGCCAAAAATTTGACGAGACCAAAGTGTATAGGATTTTCCTGCTCGTGCTTTGTCAAATTATAGTATAGTTTAAGATATCGTCCCACAGAGATTGGGAAATCTATGCTACAGACTTTGAATATTTCAACTACTATTTGAGAGAATCAAATTGATGAAAAGTGAGTTTTTTGAACTTTTAAATAACTTTAACTAAAACAAAATAACTTGTGGAAGATTTTCAATTTAAAAAGAGTTGGGAATCATTGAATTCACTTGATAAAATTTATAATAAAAATCTCAATTTTGACATATATTTCTCTAAAGAATAATTGCTTATTTCTAATTCAATTATATTTTGCTCACAAGAAAATAATCCATTAATAACACTCCGTGAGGTTATGAAAATTAATTGAGTTATAACAAGTGACAGTTAAACCGAAATATTTTTCTTGCCTGAATTGTGCCAAAAAGTAGTGAAAACTTCGTGAGAATATTTTTACTAAAAATCAATAATCTTGCCTACAACAATTCCTCCGTGAGAATTAAAACTGAGGCAAGCAGGACTACGGACTTGAAATGGTAGATTACTAAAATTTACTTTCACCCTACTTATTTTATTCATCAGTTACCACATATCAATTTTGCTCCGTGAGAATTACAAAATTAATACGATAATAACCGTGAGATATGTTGACACCCAATTTTGTCCCAAAATCCTAATTAATGAAAATTTAATTTAATCAAAGTCAATTTTTAAATTTTAAATGAATTAATAATTGATTGTAAAACGGAATAGGGATAAATGTGTAAGACGTAGCCTAAATTCCACCCTACCCCGCGCAACCCTCCGTTTTCTTTAATTTATCATAAAAGAAGGCTAAAATCGCAACTTACAACTTAAAATCCTATCCACCCTTGCAATTACCTTAATTCCTTTAATTTTACCCAAAAGAGGCTATTTTCGTCCCTAGTCTAAAACTCTGGCCCAATCACGCAAATACATATAATACACATATACCCGGCCCAAATTCCCTCACTTCAGAAATCCCATTACACACAACACTCCTCATTTCTCTTAACCCGTTCACAGAAAATCCCTTACCCAGGACCCGAATTCCCATTTCGACCCGAGACAAAACCCAGATTCCCATCAAAAACCAACCCAAACGCGGTCTTCTTCTCCGTACAGAAGTTGTGCTGGACGAATACTAGTGTTCCAGCCGTATCATTCTCGAAGTTTCTCAGCTATTTCCCCAACGGATATTTCCTTAAGAGATAAGGAGAGGAATTGTACCATTTTTTACAGAGATGGACGATTCTCACCCTTATCTTGAGGATGAAATGTCTATTTTGGGTAAAAATTTGAATTTCAATATCAGCAATCCAAAACCCTAAAGCTGAGGTATATATATCCTTATCTTGTTCATTTATAGGGGTGGGGGATTTTGAACACACAAAAACGGCAGCATTTATATATATTTTTCAGATTTTTCTCTCAGTTACAAAAAAATATACTCATAGTGTTTTAGCTTCTGGTTTCGAGTCGAGCGTTCCTTTTGGCTTTGTGTCGTCATTTCTCCTGTCTAGTCGTTGACCTCGTTCGAGTCGTCGACCTCGCTCGAGTCGCTTTGTGTCGACTCACATTCTTCGGATCGACGTCTTGGTTCACTGCCCTAGAAAAGGTAAAATCTGAACCTTTACCCTTTTATTTATTTGTTTGGTTACATACTGGTCTGATGCAAAGCTTTGTCGAATAGGTATTTATTTGTTGATAGGAAACTGTTGAAATGAATTTGTGTATCAATGAGAAGTTTGAAATTCATGCCTGTTATTCTTGAGTTATTCTGAAATTGTTATTTAGTGTAAGAAGTTGTTATTGATCCGTAATAACATTACAATGATATTTTACCATGCTAAGTAAGCTTAAAATTCTGTAATCATTCAAAGACCTGTACTTGTTTTCTTAAAAGGGTCGTGTTAAAGTTGAATAAAGTTCTATAGTCTAAAGTATTTTAAGATGATCAGTGACAAGGAAACAATGAACCCTTTACAAGCCTCATGATTGTTTAGTTAAAATGGTTGTTCGGTCTTCCTGTTTGCTTGATATTTTTATAGTCTGATTTGCTGGTTTGTGAGAAGAAGAAGTGGATTGAGGGTGTTCTGTTGGCTCTTGTTTCTGGCTGACTGTGAGTGTAAAGGGAGCCCTGTTTTGTGTGTGTATTTGTTCAGGGATCTTGGTTTCTTGTTTCTTGTTTCTTGTTTTGAGATATGCTGTTAGTTAGCTGATGGAGTCCATTTGGTTTAGGTTTGTCTTGGTGAGGGAGTTCTGGTGTTGTGCAGAGGTGTGTTCTGTGGTTGTATGGAAGGTGTTTAGTATGCAGGGTATGTTAGGTAGTTTGTGAAGGTCTATGAGAGTTTCTTAGCTTGGTGGCTAGGTAATTTCTGTGAGGTGTTGGAAGGCTGTCTTTTGTAGCTGTGAGGTCAGGGGTTCAGGGGTGCTCATAGTAAGAAGTTTAAGAGGGATTCAGGTAGCTGCTAGGCAATGAGGGATTAGTGTGAGTGTGCAGCTGGGCTGATATGGTGAGAGTGTGTATAAGGTCTGGTCCTTGATCCCTATTCTTGTTTTGGGCTGCAGTTAGTTTGTTTGTGAGAGGCAGGGAGTTGAAGGGATATGCAGGTCCTAGGAGTTTGTTTCTGATTGTTTGAGGGATATGTAAGAGTTTAGGGTTGGTTCTAGTTAGTAGTAGGCTGAATGCAAGTTCAGAGAGGGCTCAAGGTTGCCTATAATCTGGAGTGGTTGAATGCTTACTGTGTAGGCTTCTATTTAATCAAGTATAGCTTTGCAGCAATTCCATTATAGTAGTTCAGCTTATGATTGAGTTCTTTGTGTTAGTTTTACTTCAAACTTTCGTTCTAGCATCTGGCTTAAATTTCTCTTCTGGACTCTTTACTTTCCTCCTGGCTTCCCTGATCTCGACCCTTTGAAATGATCTTGTTGGTTTCGTTTTGTCTCAAATTGAAATAAAAGTTCTACATAAGTTGTCTCAGACCTTGAAGGTCTTAAGCTGGATAAACTTCTCTAGTTGCATATTCAGTTTGTTTCCTTTAGTATATATCTGCACCTATTCCTTCTTTTCCCGGCCCAAAGTCTTTTCTCTGTTTCTTTTGGCTTCAGTTAATCCTAATGTAAGAGCTCTAGTATTTTGTTAAGAGGGTGAGAAATGAGCTTATTTGTAGTCTAATATGCCTGCAGCAACTCCCATATGATTAGTTCTCATCTTATTTTGATGTCCCATCCAGCCTATTCCCATCCCTTTCTGAACCTCTGGTTTGTAACTTCATTTTCTCCCTGCACCTCATATATGTTTCTCTAATACTAAAGTTCCAGTCTCCAGTACTATGTGCCTGGCATCACCCTCTGTTATCTGGTTTAAGAACGGCTGAATATTGGAGCTGTTTGTATGTGTGAGTGAGTGGATGCGGTTGTTGCTTGCTTTTATCCAAGTTTCATGTATCAGTTAGATTTATCCTTAGTCCTTGTTCTGTTCTTTTCCTGTTTGTCCTGCCGCCTGGAAAATGAGTTTAGTTTCTAGAAAGTTGTAGCTCGCTTTAATGTTAGTTCTCGATCTTCAATAATTCTCTTGTCATTTTTGAGTTGTCTGTTCAAAAAGGATCCTTTTATGTTTTTCTTTTATGAAGCTGAATAACGTAATTAAGGTGATGGCTTTAAAAATGAATTTTATAATTGTTATAAAGAATTGTATCTGTATATTTAAAATCTAGAAGTTATGTTTCTTTTAATCTTGCTTAAAAATGAACACTTTTCAATTTGAACTATTTAGTTGAAACAACTGGCAAGTAGTATGGAGAAGTGTGTATCTCGTTTATGGTCTGATTAAATTTGGAGAATTTGTGTGGAATTTTGGGTCTGCTAATCTATTAATTGTATAAAAAGGGGCATTTTGTCATCTTTGTCTACTATTTGCTTTGTTGAAATTGCATATGACCATTTTATTAGCTCCCTTAGTACTGTTAAAATAGGTTGGTGTTTGTTAAACAATTTTGTTTAGAGAAGACCTGAAGGTCCTAGTTTTTTTTTTTATTTTATCATCATTGTTGGTATGAATGCTAATTCTTTACCTCTTATTTTTTCTTGGCATGAACACTTGGGACGAGTTGAATGAAAACTCACAAATGGGGTGGCGTGCATTTGGAAGTTACTTGAATCGCTCCGCATTTTTGGGACTTGATATCCCCGAAAATGTAAAACAAAAAGAAATGAATAAATGAAAGCCTTGTGAAATGCAGGGCTCACATTGAGTTCGCTACCCCGGGTTCTATTTTCTAAAACTCTTTCTCTCCCGTCCCTTTAGAAAGCATGTTTTAGGACTTTGTATGATTAGAAATCTGGTGGATTAGTCGCTTTAATTGAATTGTTATCTTATTGTTTGGTCTAAGACTGTCTATAAATTGCATATCCCGTCTCTTTGGGACTCGCCGGTTAATTTAAGATAGTAGAAACCTTTAGTTAATATTCGAGTGCAAAAGAAATAAAGTTAAAATTGTACCTATTTATTCATTATTTATATTTAGCCAATTATTTATCCATTTATTAAATTTATTTATTTATTCATTAATTAAATTAATTAAGTGGCATTTATTATTAATTTATCTATTTAATTTTAATTAACCATTTATCTGCCTAATCAATTATAATTATTTATTTATTTATTTATTTATTTATCTATTTATTTATCAAATTATTTAAGTGGTATTTATTTACTGTTTTATCTATTTATTCCATTAATTAATTTTAATTAATTATTTATGTGTTTAATCAATTATATTTATTTACTTAACTAGTCAAATTATTATTGCTTATCCCTCATCTAATTGAAATCATATAAATATTTATTTATCTACTTAGGTCATTTATCTATTTATTTATTTATCTAATTAATTAATCAATCAATTATTATTCTTTATCCAATCATTTGTTAAATTTAGTTACTTAATTTTAATTAGCCCTTATTTATTTAGTCAATCAATCAACCCTTCTCATTATTCATTTAATTAATCTTATGTTTTGTTCAAAGTATTGTCATAATCAATTTTATCTTCTCTATATTATTTTATTACCTATTTATTTTATTTAAAATTTATCCCAAACTAAATTTCAAGTAAAATTCGTGAAAATCGCCGGATTAACCGCCTTTAGCGGACTTTCGAAAGTGCTCCCGTAATAAGGACCTTCTTTCGAATTTAATAGAACCACTTACCACTACTAGAAATCGCTGATATTCCGAGGGACTGTTTGGAGAGGGAATTCCTTCTCCAAAAATTGGAGAAGGAATTCCCTCTCCAAACATAAACTTTCACTCGCCAAAACGAATAAAATAAAAAAGTTGAAACCGGCTTGGGAATTCCCTCGCCAAACTACACAACAAAATTTTCTCTCTCCTGGTTGGAGAGGGAATTCCCTCTCCAATCAGGAAAGAGAAAATTACAATTTCCATTATTTTTATTGGAGAGGGAATTCCCTCTCCAATCAAGAAAGATAAAAATTTTCTCTTTCCTGATTGGAGAGGGAATTCCCTCTCCAATAAAATAGTGAAAATTATAATTTTCTCTCTCCTGATTGGAGAGGGAATTCCCTCTCCAATCAGGAAAGAAAATTACAATTTCCATTATTTTTATTGGAGAGGGAATTCCCTCTCCAATCAAGAAAGATAAAAATTTTCTCTTTCCTGATTGGAGAGGGAATTCCCTCTCCAATCAGGAGAGAGAAAATTATAATTTTCACTATTTTATTGGAGAGGGAATTCCCTCTCCAATCAGGAAAGAGAAAATTTTTATCTTTCTTGATTGGAGAGGGAATTCCCTCTCCAATAAAAATAGTCAGATCTTCTTTTCCTTGCCACAACACACAGCACGCACAACTCTCTTATTTCTCCCCCAAACATACGCACTCTCTTCTCCCCCAAACAAACTCCCTTTCCCCATTGTTGTCGTCTCCAACTCGGCCCTCTCCCCGTCGACTTTAATTTTTTTGCCGTTCAACCCATTGCAAGCCCATCCCCATTAAGGTAAATATTTTTATTACACTTTTTTATGCTTCTATGATTGTTATTATTATGAAACCCTATAATGAATTAGTTTATCACACAAATTCGTGAAATAATATTGTGGATGAATGCTTGGGAATTATTAGCATTATTGTGATTTGAGAAAAGTTATGCACTCTATGTTTAAAAATTAACCTCATTATTAAAAAGTTATTATGCCCATAGAATTCAGATTATAAAGGGTCGAGAGTACGTTTTGTTCTTCCACTATTCTCTCCCTCTTCCAATATTGTGGATGAATGCTTTGGAAAACTTAGATCTAAATATGAAGGGAAATACATGCATCAAAAGAAGAAAAATAAGACAAAAAACAAAAAAGCAGATGAGATGAAGAAAATGGAAATCTAAACAAAGGATGTAGTATATACCAGCTACGTTGAAAAGGATAATACATATAATAAGTAGTACTGCTATAAAATAAAGACCAGCTGTTAAATTTTCATAATTTCTCTTGTTTAGCCTTAGTTTAACCTTAGAAAAATAATATGGAAATATAAAGTCTTTGAAAAATAATTTGGAAATATATGTTTCCCTCTTGGGTGATTTGAATGCGCAGGTATATATGCATATATATATGTTGTTTTTGCTACTGCTTATGTGTTGCTGTGTTGCTGCATATATGTTGTATTTGCTATTGTTGTTGTGCTGCTTCTGTGTTGATGTGCTGGAATTGTGCTGCTGCATAAATGTTGTTGTTGCTATTGTTGCTGTGCTGCTTCTGTTGTTTTTGCTATTGTTGCTGTGCTGCTTCTGTGCTGCTTTTGTATGGTTACTGATATTTGTGTTGCAGGGACACTATATTTGGAGAGGGAATTCCCTCTCCAATTGCCTTTTTAAAAATATTTTTAACAAAATTGGAGAGGGAATTCCCTAGCAAAGTGAAATAAAAATATTTAATTTTTACACTTGGAGAGGGAATTCCCTCTCCAATTCCCTAGCCAAAACTAAATAAACGAATATATTTTACACTTGGAGAAGGAATTCCCTCGCCAAGTGAAATAAAAATATTTAATTGTTACACTTGGAGAGGGAATTCCCTCTCCAATTCCCTAGCCAAAACTGAATAAACAAATATATTTCACTTTGCTAGGGAATTCTCTCTCCAAGTGAAATAAAAATATTTAATTTTTACACTTGGAGAGGGAATTTCCTCTCCAATTCCCTAGCCAAAAACTGAATAAACAAATATATTTCACACTTGGAGAAGGAATTCCCTCGCCAAGTTGAAGAAAATATTTTTCTCTCTCCTACATTTGGAGAGGGAATTCCTTAGCTATACATTATCTGACACAATACAAAATTAGACTGACACAACAGGCTGGAGAAGGAAGTCCCTCGCCAATAATGCTCTGCTACGAGCCTTATTCCGAGGGACCACTTGCTAGGGACTTCCCTCTCCATCACACGTTTGGAGAGGGAAGTCCCTCTCCATTCTCCCTCGCTAAAACATTAATTTCTAGTAGTGACCTAAGAATCTCTGAATTTAATTTAATTTCTTTTAAATAAAGGTTAAATTGCACTCCTTAGTTAACTTAGGTTCCTAATAATCCTTAAATTAGGTGGCGACTCCAAAGAAACCCTTTGGAATCCCACTTTGTTGAAATATTCCGAAACCTATCCTTTTCTAAAGAAAGGGTAATTTTTGGGGTTCAACAAGATAAAATATGTAGGAGTGATAATAAAGAATAATAAAACTAACATTCCCACACAGTGTAAAATGTGAAATAGATAATTTCATGCCAAGATTAAAACTGAGATAAGTATTATAAATATATCAAGCTTCATCAACTATCCCAATAAAAAGAAATTACTCCATTATGGAGTATTTGAACAAAAAGAAAAGATTTATATTATTGACAATATTGCCAATATTTCTAGAAAATATGGAACTTACAAGAAGAGAAAGAAAATAAAGACCAAAGCTTTTAAGAAAGTAGAATAGCTATTCTCTCACTTGGTATCTAACTAAGGGAGAGTTGTCCTCTATTTATAGAAGAATACTTCTTCATTAAGTCTTGAAATGCCAATTGATGAAGATGTGTAGCAAGTTCCTTGCATAATGACATAGATACGTAGAGTCTTGAAAAAGGCCATGTGATGAATATGTTTAGGAAGTCCTTGCATAATGATAGTCTTCAATTGCTCCTTTATTTGCTTTAATTCCACATTCTTTTATTAAATGTGTAATTTCATATTACCAAAATGTATAATAAGGAGCAAATATTATAGCCAAGATATGTAACAACTTTCTTGCATAGTGAGGAAGACATGTCATGGACTTCTTCTTGCACACGTAAAACTCTTCTTCCTTTGATATTTACTTTATTCATAATATATTTCTCTTTCCAAGTATTCTTTTTCTCTGCAAGATTTGTTAGAAAATATAGGAGAATTGAATATATTTATTCATGCTTTTATTTAAAATATATATTTTTATATAAGAAAATACACGAATAAATTATATTCATCAATTTTATTTGAAGAATTTTGCATGGTTCTTTCTCAAGTAAAGCAGTTGTTTCAAGTAAGCCATCTAACTTTAAAAAAGTCATTTCAGAAGCTACTATCCAACAACTTATAAAATGGGCTAGGCCTCATAATTAAAGTATAATGACAAACAATCACCCACAGCAGTAATAGTTGAAGTTTAACTTATAAATTAAAGTTGTAAATTAAAACTTAAAAAGCTTAATATACTTATAATAAGTAAAATAAAATATAAAAAATTATAATACATACCTAATCGGTTATCAATACGGTAATGGTAAAGATAAATAGATATCGTTATCGTACCAATACCTTATCGGTACTATAAATCAATACCATTATCGAACCGATATACTGTTATACCGATACTGTTATGCTTATCGATAGCGATAACAGTTCGGCTATCGATATCGGTTCGATTTTGCACACACCTACTTTGAGCATTATACATAGTATTGGCATATAGTTTTGAACAAAGTGGGAATGCATTGTCTAAATTAATTATGCGATAAAACCCAAGAATCAGACTGTTATGAAACAAAATTGAAAAATACTTATTAAGAATATGATTTTGCACGAAGAGATTTTTGGCAATATTTGCACAATAGTAAATACAACATTTAAAGTTTCCCTCGTATAAACACAATTAATTATTGGTAAATTACAGTTTATTACAGTTCTATAAGGAGATAATCGATATGTTTTCTTTTTACCAACTCTTTTACTATACATTATTTCCATAACCAGTTGAAAGCATGTCCTTTTCGGAACTGAGGAGAAGATCTTCATATGTAGGGACCTACTGTGAATTGTGATAGTAGAAAGAGAGAGAATCATGGAAGCATTAATGACGATAAGTATATTCTTAGCTTTACTGTTCCCCAGTCCTAGACAAAGTAGGAAAAAAACAAGAATGTGGCCCTTACCTGCACTCTGCAGGTCCTTTTGCTGCGGCAAACAAGGCATTTCCAATGCTATGATCTCCGCAGTCAGTTGAACTGGCCGTTCTTTTGCACAAATTTGCCTCCTGCACGCTTTATTGACTTCTCGCAAATCACATAATATAAAGCTGGACTATGGACTAGGTGACTTAGCACACTCTAAAGCCAACGATCTTACTCATCTTTTTTTCTCATTTTTTGCCTTTTTTGCTACTTATAAAATTTCAAAAAGCCAACAAAATGGTTTACATAAATTTACTACCACATTAACTCACTGTGTAGAATTAATAATTACGATTATGTTGTCTTTTCACCGAGCAGAATGACCACTACATCTCCTATCCTATACGTTACAAAATTGTACTAATTTGTACAGATGCTACAACACACAACAAAAATCAGAAGGGTAATCATAAAGAGAAATTGCATTTATTAGAGCATTATGGTACTTTAATTCTTAATTTATTTTTTCCATATACCCACTCAATTGCATGAATGTTATAGCTTCCTCTCTGAACATCATCATTCAAATTAAAATTCCAATATAATGTTATCACTGGAATAATGTTATCACTTGGAAATTCTCTGTTTTAAAAGGCAGTTTTGGGACTCGCTCTGGAGCGGGGCACTTGCAAAACGTCCTGAGACTCTCGGGATGGACTTAGATCCATGAGGCTTACGCCTCAAGCACCCGACGATGCGCCCACAGCACGCCCAACGCCCAACCCTCGGAACTCGCCTTATAGAACCTATGGAAATGATCTGTCCAATTCCCTAATTAAGATTGTTCATCCATAATTTTCTTTAAAAATAAAGTTATATTCATCTATATAAATTCAAAAATCGAGTATAGCTCAATCAACGAGACATAATATTACATCTATTATAATTGAGAATATCATAAGGGTGAATATCATCTGTATACTTAATCTAAAAATGTATAGCCGATGTTTATAATATCATCACTTGTTATTGGTCTTCATGTTTTATTTTGTCACTCAAAATTGTTAGACTTCAATTATTTTGCAATTTAGAAGTAATTTTATGTTTATCAATGAAAATTAATGTTTTAAATTATAATAGTATAAATTTTATTATTCATTCACTATAGTAGCAAATTTTTATTTTTAATTATTTGAAAGTTAAGGCCTTATGGTTTATTTGTATCTCATAAAAATTATAACATTATTTAATTTCTTATAATTGTTAAAAAAATTAGATCTTTTATTTCTATAATATTTTTTTAATTTTTAATTTTCTTAAATTTTTTGTACTTTTGATATTTTTTTTGCTCATTATCTTATTTTATTAATTTAAAATTAATTACTAAAAAATAAGATCCATAGGACTTACGCCCCGTGTCTCGGGGCTTACGCCTCGCCTCATTGTAAGTAAAACGCCTCGCCTTGCGCTCCGCCTTTTAAAACATTGCTTGGAATTCAGTTTCCAAAATTCTGCTGGTCTAAACCTTATCATCTGTTTTGTGTATTCTGGAGTTTTTGTTTGCCTATGTTTATTTACGTGATGTCTGCATGTGTTGTAATTTATCCAGATGGATCACAACAATTTCCATCAATAAGGGAGATGAGAATTTTGGATAATAAGTTTGGATGCCACAGGCCACAGGCCACAGGTAAGAAGTCTCACAACTCCATTGTTGTTTAGCGTAGGATTGGTATTGCTATTTCAAATTTGTGTTCCTCTTATCTTTCTTTTTATCTTTGTCTATTGTTTTAAACCTTTTTGTATTGACTTAGATTTCAGGTCTCCAAAAGATCGTAAACAATTGCCAAGTCACCTTTTGGTAATAAATGTAGAGCAGCCTTTGTGAAGTGTAAGCTAAATTACTACTTTATTCAAATTCTGCCTAATTAGTCGCTGGCCTATAATTTTGTATGGTTGATCTAGTTGAGAAGGAGAAACATTGGCATAAGGATATCGGTACATAAAATACTGATGAATTTTTCTTGGTTTCAATTTAAAGGAGACTTACTTGATTTCACTCTACAATAGTTGCGTACAGACACCTATTACCACTGTGAATGGATTTTGATTTTAACAGCTTTATTTATCATTTCAATATCTTTTATTTGTAAATTAATTTTCATTGTATATTTTGATTTGTTGCTTCTTTATCTTACTGTCTGGATCTTTTACTCCTCTAGAAATGCTTATTACTTATTATAACTTTATACTAAGAATATTAATAGATGTACTTAAATTTGCAAACTTTCTGTTGGTTCCTGACTTCCTTCTAAATTCCCATGGTTTGTTTTAAAGTGTGTATGTTAGCTACGGTTCTTTATTGTTTTCATGCAGTACGCGATTTTTTTTTTTTTTTGGTCATGCACTATATATATGAAAAAATTGAAGTGAATATAAATATTAAGAAGAACAAAAGTAAAGATTCATTTAGACATGATTTTATTTTCATATGTATTTTCCATGTACATTTTCTTACAATTTCTTTTATGTACTCCTTTATCTCAAATAAGTTGCCGTGGTTATTCAAAATGTACATCTCAAAATATATGTCATTTTAGAAGTTCAAATACAATTAATTCTTTTTCACTCTAACGTTAATATTAATTGTTCTTGAAAAAAGAAATAGGGTGGATTTATTGAAAGAGAACAACATGGGGGAGGCTAAAGATATAAATAAGTATAGAATAGTGAAAAAGCTCCAATTATTAATATTTTTAAGGGGCACGTAAATGATAAACATGAAAAATTATTTAAGACAGATGGACTATGTCTTACATAATATTTTTATTTTTATTTTATGCAGATCTTTTGTCTCTTTTATGCTAGCAATATTTTCAAAGAAATATGAGAGACCATGCAAACCGCGGACAAATTAACTTGTGAATAGTAAATGAGTTTTTTACACAAATATAAAATTTTTTATCCTTAATTACAAGAAAATAGCAATATTTTAGAAATTTCAAAACATAGCAATATTTTTCCTAGCAAAATGGCAATGTATAAATAGTTCTTTCCAACTCTGTTTCATAATTTCATCCACGCTGAAACTCTTATTCCTTTCTCTCTGTTTTTTTTTCTCTCTCCGCTTCCAATTCTTTTCTATATAACAATTCTGTAACTACTCAAAATCGTATCTTTTCTATTTCTATTTGTTTCTACACATCGTCCTCTATTTTCAATCCAAAATTCTAAAAGCTGCTACTGTTTCTCCTCTGTTTCGCGTCTGTTTCTCCTTGATGTTACTCATTTTTTACAGTTTAAACAGATCAAATTTGCAATAGATATGGCATAAATATAAATTCTATTAAAACACAGTGGAAGATGGACAAATTTGATAATTATATCGATTTTGTTATTGATGTGATCGCGATAAATTCAGATTCAAACTTTCAAATGCTTCGTGATACAGTTGCGAAGCAGCTGAACATTGATCTGACTAGAAAAATTATTAAAATAAAGTATAAGGTAATATAAAAAAGTCCAAGTTTAGAAATACACAATGACATGGGTGTTTTCGTATATACATGATTGAAAATAGAGAAAAAAGGAATAGAAATATATCTACTTTGTATCACACTCGAGGATATTGTTGAGGATCAAAATTTCTGGAGTGATAGACATAGCACAACTTCCCACAACTTCTTCAATTATCCTGTTTCCCCGTTTGTATCACAGAAAGGTGCAGCGAAAATGGTGGAGTTATTGGTGTCAGGTCGGTGAAGATTTTTGGTGAAGACATAGTTTATTTACGATAGAAATTGAAATAGGATTAGGCCCACGAAAAAATAATTTAATCAAGAAAAAAAAAGAAATAACAAAGTCAAAAGCCTCACACACTCATATTTAAGTGTAACACTTGCTTTGTCAAGTCAACATGAAATGTTTAGAAGTTTCACTTATAAGTTAAATAAAGTGTTCGAAAAGTCAATTTGGATAGTTCGAATATCTAACTGACACAGTAATAAATAATTTAAAATATATAAAAGACATATAAAAATAGGGTAAAAATTATTTTCATCTCCTAACTTTATTTTAAAAATCAAATATATCCCCCAACTTTGGACAATAAATAATCTCATCCCTTTATTACAATTGAATATTCTAAATGCCTATTTTACCCTTTAAATTTTCTACATGTTTATTTCTATTTAAATATATTAATTACATTTTTTCTCTTTTATATGTTATGGACTTAAGTATAAAACAAATAAATCATGTAGTAAAAAGTGAAACAAAAGATTTCATAATCTAGAATAATTTGTTCTTATTAATATTTCTACAACAACCAACCCTAATAATTTACACTACAAGAAAAAGGCTTTTCAGGGACCAAGTTTTAAAGACGAGTACAAAATCTGGTCCTTAAATGTATACATATAAGGATGAGATATTTTTCTGGTCCCTACCGCTCAATTTTATAATTTTATCTGTGACCGGACCAAATCTAGTCCATAAAAAAATAAAATTCTGGTCCTTATCGCTCAAATTTGAGCGGGGAAGTAAAAGTAGCACCACATATTTTTGCCTCTAAAAAGAAAAACTCAAAATAAAAACACTTTACTAAAATCGATAAAGTTTCTAAACCCTAAAAACTTGACAATCTCCCAAATTTATCTCCACACTATGCCCATCAAAATTCATTTCTCTCCCTTAGATCTCTTTATACAAGTTGTCGATGTCTTTAATTTAGGTTGGTCATTCCCCTTCGTTGAATCTCCTAATTTTTCTTCTTTTTTGATTTACTGATGAACTTTTTAAGTGTTTTTCTAATTTATCTTGTGAGTTCTCTCCATTGTGGCTTAAGATCTCTACAGGATATTGTCAAGTGGATTTGTACAGGTTTTAAATTATGTGTCATCTTTTGCTTCTAATATTGGATCGATGCATAGAAGCTAGGATGTTTCTCTTTTTTCTTTTTCTTTTTTTGGTTTTGTTTGCATGTAAAATAGAATAGGTGATCTCAGTTGTGGTCTGTTGAAACTTACTATGCTTTGATTCCAATTTTTTTCAGAACCTATAATTAATGAAGTAGCAAGAGCTTTAGGAGTTCTTCTATACCAGGTAACCCTCTAAAAAATTTTGATCTGCTTTTAGCTCCTTCTAGCTATGGCTCGGCTAGGTAGATTGAATCACTCTCATGATTAATCTATCTACTTCACATTCAAACAGGTAAGGAAAATGATACGAGGCCCTTTGTGCGGCTACAAATTAAGAACCTTAAAAATCTTTTGGTTTTGTATTTAAATTCATTGTACAATTTCTTTATGTTTATTCAGTGATATGAATGGTGACTAGGTGTATTATGAGATTGTTGTGCTATTCAAGATTGGATTTGTCTATTACAGAAATTGTGTATTTAAGATAACCCGATAGAGGATTTAGAAGGCAAATCTGGTGGTGTTCCACACTCAATGGCAGGTTTTTTATCATGCTTTGCAGCTTTTCTCCCTGATTATGGTGTAAAATCATATTGTGTATGTGTAAGCTTGTTAAAAAAACTCTGCCATGTACTCCGTCTCTTTGCTGCAATAGTAATTATTTGTTCATTACCAAGCTAGAAGGGCAGTTTACCCGCAATTAGAACCTTTATCTGTTGGAACTTGGCAGAAAGAGACTTTTAAACCAGATGTATACTATTGAGAAAACGTTAGACCTTATAAGCTAATAAGACGAAGAAGGAGAGGGGCTTGCATTTCCCTGTATTTTTTGTTACCAATTATTTATTTCAATTTACAAATTGTTGTTGGAGAATAGTTATGCAAGTAGGAGGAACATAAATTTATTTTCGCTTAAAGGTATGGGATTAGTGTCAATGGCCAGGGTGAATTTTACAGAGGTGTCCATTATTTTTTTTCCCTAATACTTCTCTTCCATTCATTAACTTATATCATTAAGGGTGCTACTTTTTAGCAACTGTAGGCTGTGAGGTCATTCATTCATGTTTTCTTTTTTCGTCTGAGCTACGCTAATTTTGTCTCCCCACTTGTATCTGTTTACCTTATAAGGTTACAAAATACAACCTCACGCATATTTCATATGCTCGCATTTTTTTTTATTATTAAAAACTGAAATTGATATATTGTAGGTTCTTGGAGTTTAGATACTCTCTGTTTCATCTCCAATTATGCGTCGTCTCTTATTCTATTTTTATTGTTCACTATTTATCACTTATAAATTATAAACTAGCATGTAGGAACATAATAATCCTCATCATTGATGGCGTAGCATCTTGAAGTGTAGCTGCTTAGTGACTTGGTCATTGGAACAGAGGCATCAAGATCATGTAGTCATTGATTCTTCCTTAGAACTGTATGGGAATCAGGGAAAGAAGAAAGGGGGTAAAATGAAGGAGGGATTTGCTGGTTGCTCTTCCATGTTAAGAGTCTAATAATACTATTGCTCTCATGTTTGCTTAGGTGGGAATGCTTATTACTCTCTGGTTCCTTACCAGAAAGAGAAACTTCATGATAATCCTCTTTCTGTGATACAACATCAGCACTTCTCAGTAAGCATACATTCTGAACTGCACTAGCTATTTATTTATTTTTTATATCATAGACTTGTAGTAAATGATTCAGCCTGATGAGCCTGCCCTCTATTTATCCTGCAAAGTTTTGGAAAGTCACTATCATAATGTCGATTTATTAGTTCATCAACCCATGTGGCTCATCTTCCCTCTGTGTTTCTATTATGTAATGTTTGATACCTCGACTATCAATTAAAACACGAATGTTGAAATATTAAAAAATGGTGATTAGGCATATTCTGTTGGTTATGAGTACTGTTGGTCCTTTTATATGTTATGGTATTTAGATGCTGCAAGTAAAAATGATCTTGGTCATTTTGTACAATGCTTTTGTTTCTTAGGTTAAGTTCACTTGGATTTTGGGTTGTAAAATTGATAAATAAATTGACTATGCCTCATGTTTACATAGATCTATCTTACATAAATTGCTCCATTTCTCTCTGTTGATTGACGTCTTATTCTTTAGTTCATTTTTAGTCTTCTTGCCTGGTAGCTCTTCGTTGTGTCAACTTGGTTAACTCACTGTTAGGCTTGTATTAATGAAAAAATTATATAACAAGTCTGTATAGTTGAATTATTGTATTTTTTAAAGAGAATTATTTTACTTTTTTCAGGGTTCGAGGACTTTCAAAATGCAAGATTTGAAGATGTCACGAGTTGATAAATTGGTTATCTTTTAGCTAGGACTTTTGGGTACTACGTTGTATTATTTGATAGGGATGTCCCCTTTTTGCTAGCTGTTGTGTAAAAATGTTGTGACTTATATATATATATGGAAGCAGGAGATTATGGATATTGTTTTGTGTTTGCATTTGATTTTTTATATTTAAAATTGTATAATATTTTGATAAATAGGAAAATTAAAGAGCATGATGCTATTAGAAGCTAAAAATATGGTCCATAAAATAGCTCCAGTGACCAGATTTGTTTGGTTACAATTGCATGAGTAATGGAGCTAATTACCAGTACATATAAATCTTTAGGGACCAGTTAAGTTGGTCGTTAAAAAGTTATGAGCACCAATCAACTCATATTTAGGGACCAGAAATATGGTCTATAACATACGCTTTAAGGACTAGTTTTTTGCTAGTCGCAAAAACCTTTTATGGACCAGTAACATAATCTCGTCGTTATTGATCTTTAACGACGGAGCCATTAAGGACGGGGTGACGACCAGAAACTCTGGTCGTTATTGACCTTTTGAGACCAGAACAAGACTTTTAGGGACCATATTTCTCGTCCCTAAAGGCCTTTTTTCTTGTAGTGTTAATCATAACTAAGAGTGAAAATAGTAAGTGATTCTTTGTTATGTATTAAACGACAGACAATATATAATTAGAAAATATCAGATTAATGGTAATCGAAACTCTAAAATTTATACACACACTAAGGAATAGAAGGGGCTTTTTGTGTTTGTGTGTGTGTGTGTATATATATATATAAATTAAAATAAGTTATAACTTAATTATAATTAATGCCAAAGGAACTAGCTCAAAAAAAGGACAAATATTACATATAATACAAACATATATGGCCGAGGGTCTATCGGAAATAGTCTCTCCACCTTAGTATGGGTAAGGTATGCGTACATTCCACCTCTCCAGACCTTATTTGTGGGATATACTGGTATGTTATTATTGTTGTTGTTTATGACATGAGAAATATGGTTTAAAATTTCTAAAAAATTATAAATAATAAATGAGATCGAAATTGGCATGGGCATAATAGACATTACATAAAATAAGAGGATGAATATATCTATTGTTCAAAGTTTGGGGATGTGTGCCGGCTCGGAGCTCGCCCGGCTCGATTGCCTTTTAGCTCGGCTCGGTCAAAGCTCCGCTCGACACGATTAGCTTGATTGATTGTGTAACTTTATCTTTAAAATATAACTTCCATTCATTAGGCTTAATTACCAAAAAATATTAGAAGTCTACGTGTTGTTTAATATTTTAATGTAATAGTTAACAATTGATAAACTAGTACTTTTAGCATTATTCATGATTATGATCAAAAGGAAAATTTAAATATTATTTTTTATATTATTAAGTATGGGAACAAAAGAAAAAAAGTCGGCTCGAGCTCGGTCAAACTTTAATAAACTTTGAATATATCTATTTTTCAAAGTTTGGGGATGTGTGCCGGCTCGGAACTCGCCCGGCTCGATTGCCTTTTAGCTCGGCTCGGGTCGGTCTCATTTAAAATTTGGCTCAGCTCGGCTCGGCTCGGTTAAAGCTCGATCAAGCTCGGCTCGGTCAAAGCTCCGCTCGACACGATTAGCTTGATTGATTGTGTAACTTTATCTTTAAAATATAACTTCCATTCATTAGGCTTAATTACCAAAAAATATTAGAAGTCTACGTGTTGTTTAATATTTTAATGCAATAGTTAACAATTGATAAACTAGTACTTTTATCATTATTCATGATTATGATCAAAAGGAAAATTTAAATATTATTTTTTATATTGTTAAGTATGGGAACAAAAGAAAAAAAGTCGGCTCGGTCTCGGCTCGAGCTCGGTCAAATTTTAATAAAGCTCGGTTGAGCTCGACTCGGGCTCAGCTCGACTCGCTCGCTCGATGCTCAGGCCTATGTGTCTGATTTTTAAAATAAAGTTGGAGGATTAAAATAGTTTTCACCCTATAAAAATATTACAGTAAAAAAAAGCATTTGACTCTCGAAACCCCAATCAAGACAGTATTTGTGGAACAGAGGGAGTAGCAGGAAGCTGAATCATTTACAACAAAGAAAGTTTCAAATATAATGTTTCCGACCACGACATGTCTACTGTCAGAATGATCCGACAATTATCGTTTTCCCGAATGCAGAAATCAAGTCTAATCAGATATGTAGTAATTAATGAAGGAGGAATTCCAAAGGTTAGCCGTTTCTAAGCAGTAATTCAAATGATTGTGATTCTTATCGTTATGTTGTATAGAGTAATGACAGATTCTTATTAATACAGACATTAGGTCTTATAAACACGATGACCCTTTTCCTTTCATTTGTCTGATTTCTTGACAATTTATAGCACTTTGTTTCCTGTTCTACTACTTACTTACGGTTGTATTTTGAGTTGTATTGTTGCAGTCTTCGAGCACGCAGACAAGCACCTTTTTGCTTATTTATTTCGTCATCTTTCCTTCTATAATCGTTTTATATATAACAAAAAAATCTTAGATACAATTTTATTATTTGTGGCCTAAATATAAATTAGCTCCAAAATGCAAATTGTTTATTGAGTACATTACCCAAATGGTCACTCAACTATTGGAAGTACACTAATAAAGTCACTTTTCTCTGTATTGTTCCTAAATTGTCACTCAGCTTTGCATAATTAACTCAAATAGTCATTCTTTCTATCTCAGGTGAAATATATTGACGTGACATTTTTTTCTAAATTTAAAATATAAAAGAAATTAAACTCATCCATTTAACGGACTATCCAATTTATTTATCCAAATAAAATCGACCCTAACAACTTAACGGGTTAATTGTTTATTTTCATTATATAGAACAATATCAAACTTAAGTATTTAATTTCATCATCAAGCTTCATTCTACCACAATACCTCACCGCCGTGGAACTAATTACGTACTTCTAAGCCATTATAATTAAACCAAAATTCTCTTAAAATACCATAAGCTCATAACATAATTCATGAAAAAAATTCATCTTTCTATTCAAGATGCCTGAATCTTCTAAATTGATAGAACACATCAAAGTATGTCAACAACATATAAAGGAATTTTAACAAAAGACGACACCTTATATATTGTGTCATATTAACAGTGTGTGCAACCAAAAAAAATACGACATTCCTCAACTCACCTTAAAAGAAAATACGACATTCATTAAATACTTAAGTTTGATATTGTTCTATATAATGAAAACAAATATTTGACCTGGTAAGTTGTTAGGGTTGATTTTATTTGGATAAATGACTTGGATAGTTAATTAAATGGTTGAGTTTAATTTCTTTATATTTTAAATTTAAAAAAAAATGCCACGTCAAGATATTTTACCTGAGATAATAAATTTTCCAACAAGAATGACTATTTGAGTCAATTATGCAAAGCTGAGTGACCATTTAGGAACAATATAAAAAATAGTGACTTTGTTAGTTCATATATTTTAAATTGTCATTAAGAACCAGAAAATTATATGTCAACAATTTTATGATGTATTAACAGTCGACTCTAACCATAATAGTAAAACTGAAATATCTAGCTAATCGATCTTAATTGTTATTTAAATGTAATGAGTAAGGAAAATAAAACTTTCAAAATATTAATGATCAAGAATCAAAGATTGAGCACTCATTGATATTATTTCACAAATCTAAGGCCTTGAATATGAAATGAATAATGTTTGAACCTTTAAAGATGAACAATGATATCCCTAAAATTTTATATGTGAATCACAAATAAATTAGTTGGTGCCTGGTATGGCTTCCTTTATATATGAGCAACTGCATGGAAAAAGAATCGCACAGAAGTGAATAATCTTAAAAATATACCAACAAATGCAACTATGCAAGGAGAGAAACTAAAACCAAAAGCTATACTAAAGGTAAATAGACCAACATATGCAAGGGAAAAAAAAAGGTGACTGGGTTCCAGGCCTCTGCGCTCACGTCAACACAGCTTATAACACCAACGCTGAGCTGCTAGCTCTTTGGCATGGCTTAACTGTCATTAAAACAAACAACTTTCTTCCCATTCAAATTGAAACAGACACATCTGAGATAGTTTCACGACTTCAAGACTATACCTCAAACTTTGTTCTTTTCAATGCATTGGAGAAAATTGATGTAGGAGCTGGGCCAGCAGGAAATTAATCACTAATTTAGAGAACAAAAAAAGGTTGCTGACTCACTGTCTAAGGAAGGATTAGTTAGTATTAGTAATTCTAGGTTATCTATGTTTACCAAGACTCCTACTACTAGTATTTGAAATGCTTTTGTTAATGGGTCTATGTACCCAAGAAACATCTCTTTTGATGCCTGTGATATTCTGGTTAAACTTGGCAACACTATAGCTCAACAGAATTATTCTGTCATAGCACGCATTTATAATATTTCGTGTTTAAACCAAAAAAATAAAAAAAAAAAAGAAAAAAAAGCCAGAACTACAAGATTATGAATGCAACGGATACAAAGTAATGAAAGCTCTATGCCAAAAACAATCCAACCAATAAATAAGCTACGAGATATAAGAATCGAAGGTAAAACAACAAATATAAGCGAGTAAATAATACGAGACGAGAAGGAAATCTGGCATACTTTATACTACATTGAAGTAGAACATGAACTTAGTCAAGTAACCGTTAATATTATGGTAGGAGCATGGAAGGTGTTCTTGTCCATGTGAAATTAATTTAGGGGTGGAACTTCAACAATAGGTAGGACACTTAATTGTATTAGGAATCCATACAGATTCATATTATGAGAAGTTTCTAGCGTTACAAATTTCCGAAATCAACTTTCTGAATAAATTATTTAGCTTTTTCCGGTACCTACAATCTTATCCAATATCAAATACACTTACAGTTATGTAGGGAGGATAAAATAATCGATCAATACCTCAATGTGGGTAAGTATTTTCCTTTTAGTTTGTGTATTCATGCCTTGCACGAGTATACAACGTCCATCAATAAAAAATTGTTAACAAGAAAATGAATTGTTGTACACAGAATTCAAATCTTCGATGCTTTTACATTAACGCGAATAATTAGATTAGAATGACTAATTAGTTATCGTATGTACATGCAAATAGTCATTCAAGTTACTTATATAGAATGTAGATGAGGTACAAATATGTTATATTATTGCATCTTCTATTTAAGGTACAAGTTTGTGAGGTCAACCTAATCCATACATTGTGGTCTAGTTCAGAAGCTCCAGGAGCCATTTTGAAATTGTTTCGAAATGATTTACCCTTTTCTCCAGTAAAGTTCAGCTGATACATTTACATTCCGTGCCAAGGGCACAAGATATAGCTAGAACAAAAAGCGAGAGAAAATTAACTTATCATATTATGAGATACTAGAAAGGTACACATAAGTACTCTACGAGCACCTGCAGATCAACAAGGCAGCTGCTCCAACTCCTTTTTACAATGATTAGGTAATTCAGGAGGACTATACGTCATGTATCTAAAGAAACTTAAACCAAGGCAGAAGCTCAAAGCCAAAGCACCTACTAACAATTCTTCATTCAGCATGTGAACAAGAACCAGCATTGCCGATCCCATCAGTACGTCCATTCCACCAATATCATACGCTGCATGCATGAAGTGGGCAAAGGTATAGAAATTTCCGGTGCAGCATATCAGCAGAGCGAGATACCCATAATTGAACTCCAAAAGGTGAGGCAAGGCTGCTGCAACTATCATAGGAATGACCTCGATCATAAATTTCGCCTTGGCACCAATTAACCGGAAAGGAGACATCTCGCGATGCCAATAACAAACAGAGTACAACGCAACAGTACGAACCAATCCGCCACCAAAAACGACTATACAGAAGGTGAAAGGGTCTGGATCATCCACTAAAATAAAAAAGGATACCCACATAGAGACCAAGGGAATGAAACTGAAAGCAAACCACCACCAGTCATTACCCACAAAGAGATCCCCTGAAAGAAACACGAGGAAAACATTTTCAGCATCTTAAAGAAAGTCACGAAAACAAAAAATTGAGCAGACCAAGACTATGAACAAGCACAATTGGATAGGTAAACATTGCACAAACAATCACCACTTAAAAGTCTAAAAAGGTGAAACTTCTCGTGTCTCCAAACAGTATCAGCAAAGTTATTGCGGCATTGATCTGCCAACCAAGCTAGAAAAGCACCGTATAATTTTTTCCTGAGCATGTTTAACCTAGAAGTCTAGTTAATATCTTCATAGCTGTAGCATGTCAAAAGTGCAAAAGGATAAATTGGCACCAAAAAAACAGGGAATAGATTTTCAACAGCTAACAGAAAACTTTATTTGTAAATGGACTTCAACGGAAATCTGATAACCAAACGGTTTTCTTTTTTAAAATCAGTGAACTTGACAGGATATTATTATCAATGCGAAAAGAAAATATCATAAATTTGTGTTAATGTCAATGACAAGACTAAAACATTGTCGAACTTATGCATTCCTCAAGTTCCAGTTCCCGGTTGTATAATTTGAATTTTTCGTCCAACAAATGTTAGTACAAGCTGACGGATTCCTATGTGAGGCATCATAAGTGGATTCTAAGCAGCAGGAATTAGTGTGTTTTTACTAGAACTGAAAGATCCTGGAAGATAAATGTCCAAATTAACTCTCTGTTGGTATATGATAGATTAGTCTAGGTTTAAACCTCATAATTTTAAAGGTAGGTAAAAAGACATACCGCCTGATTGAGAATCAATGCAGAATGGACCAGGGCTCCTAATCATCTTCAGAATTGAGACGAACACCTTCAAGCTCCGCCTCCCTTTGTGATACGAAACCATCAGAGTGCTGCGGAGAGGAGAAGCGTACTTAGGATCAACACAGCTGAGGGGAGAGGTGCACTTAAGATCAACGCAGCTGAGGGGATCGGCGCAGCTGAGGGGAGAGGCGCACTCAGGATCGACGCAGCTGAGGGGAGAGGCGTACTCAGGATTGGAGCAGCTGAGGGGGGAGGCGCATTTAGAATCGTCACAGCTGACGGGAGACGGGGCCACAGGGAGAATATCAGCCATCTGCCTGCACATGTTGATTTCACAAGTTCAGGTAAAGTAAACGACATGACCAAAAAAAAAAAAAATAAGGGCAGCAAAAATTAAAGGAGGGTAAGGGGACTGCAACATCACAAACATGTATATATATATTCACAAAGGGGGAAAAAGGCACCAACTTTACCTTGAACACTAGCAAAAGTCAGTTATTACCATTTAAATTAATTCAAAATAGATACAAAATTGCAATGAAAAGACTGAAAATATGCAATTGATAGCTTCAAGGAATGTTCTTTTAGGTTTCAAAGACTGCAACTTTAAGTTTGCAAATTCAAAATATATACAAACTGCAAGAAATATAATTTTTTAGGGTTTAAAATCGACAAGTACCAATTTGGGGAAGAAAAGGGATTCCTGAGTGACTTATATTTCACTTTTTGTACTTCAGTATCCCAAGTTTTCTTTGTTTACACTTATGTCCTACTCCTACTAGATGATGATTAGACAAAGAAAAATAATTTTTGAAATTATTTTTGAAGTTTAGTCCAAATACGGAGTATCATATTAGTAGTATTTAGAAGTTGTAACTTGTAATTGCTTAAATATTTATTTCACTTCGAAAAAAGGTTAAAATTTTGTGTGTGGTATTCTGTCTCATCCAAATACTTGTTCAGATTAGTTTTTGAAACTTAAAATCTCATATGTGGGAATTGTTGTCCAAATACCGATCAAATTCTATTTAAAAAAAAACAATAAAGCATTCAATTTTTTTTATCTCTATATATATATATATATATAAAGGAGGATAGTAGTTAATTATAATAGTTAGAGAAGTAGTTAAGAAAAAAATTAGAACAAAATATTTGTCAATTGTCTTAAATTGAATTTTGAATTTTTAAATCTATATCTATATGAATTTGAATTGCATTACCTTATTTTAACAAAATTAAAAGATAAGATTTTTAAAAAAAAGGTAGTAAATATATTTTGAAAGATAAAATTTAATGCCTTATCTTAAGTAACTAACAAATTATATACGCTATGAATTTGAATGGAGAAATATCACAAAATCTGCTAATAAAATTTATGTGGTAATCTAAAGTCATAGGTGATCTCCTAAAATCACGTCATATGGTAAAGTGATATGATAATCTTCCAAATCCACGTTAAAAAATGTTTACAAGTTAATTATTATTTACAAAGAGTAAAATAAAAAAAAGTTTGTTATAATTCGAAACGAATTTGAAATTTGAAAAACTTTGGTAAAGCTTCTGGATTTATCCCTTCATATCATATATTTTAAATATTAAGATAATATCTTTACCTCATCTCCTTGCCCTATTTAATCCCATCAAACTTAAAGTGAGAGTCAAACATTCAAAAAAACTCATAAAGTTCATGGACCTATTTGAGTTCTGCTTCTTCTTTGTTTTATGTTAATATGAGCCTTTTTATTTTGATTCTCAGGTACATATTCATATATTTGTAAAATATAGCCTAATGTACTTGTGCTCATTGTTGTCTGTTGCTGGACAGGTATGCTGACTCAAATCAAAATATAGTCCTCGACGTCGTTTGGCTCATCTAGGAAGTTTTGTCATTGTTTGCTCTCTGGATTTAGTTCATATCTGTTAATGCAGTCTTGAGGTTTAGTATTTTTATTTTTAATGTTTTTCAGTTAAAAATATAATTCTGAAAACACTTTCATTTTATCTTTTTCTTTGTCTTTTTTACAATTAGATCTAGCAGTTAAAACTTTCATCTATTAATTTATCTCGCATAATTTTAGTGCAATTCTTGATAAGCTATTTATAATGTCAACCCAACTTTAAAATCTAGAGGACTCTATTTTACATTTCATACCTTATTATATAATACACTAAAAGATAACTTTACAAAAGTAGATGTTTCAACCTTTTATACGTTTATTGGACTGTATTGTTAATTTTCTTCTGCATTTAATGATTGTTTTTCATTTTGTTAAGAAATTTATTTCGGTATTTTTTTCTTATCTGCGTCAATTTCAACATCTCACATGTGCATTTGTTCTTTTTAAGTTGATGATTCACTCATTATGCCATGATGAGATACATTGAGAAGCATGACGAGTCTCTTCTCCTATTGAAGTTCTATGCACTAATAAAGTAAAGAATGTAACACTATCTAACATTAACATTCTTAAGACAAAATGTAGAATGATACATTAGGAGAATAATTGTAATGACATTTCAAATTTAAAATTAGTTAGTTTAAATTTGAATTACAACAAATGATTTTAGAATATATACAGATTTGAATTGAAATATATAGTACTTAAGAGATTGAAAATATTAATGGTTCTGGATAGGGATTGATATTGAATTTTTTTTATTTGATTTCAAGATTAAAAGGGATGATAATAAGATAAGATACAAAGAGAAGTCATTAATTAGCCTTATCAGTTTTCAACCGTAATGGACAGATATTGAACTTGGGTATAAATCAAAATTTCAAATTTAAATTGACAAGCTTATCTGCACATCCTTTCAGTGGCATTATTAGGAGATCATGGATAACTATGAGCTTAGAATTCGTAACCTTTTAAAAGATATCTTCCTAACAAACTGATTAATTTTCCAATTTGAAATTCAAATGGAATTTGAGTTACATGGATCAATGAACTTCCAACTTCTTAATCTCTTATATATATATATATCCTTTCGGTGACAAATAAGTCAATATTATGCTTTCTTTTCATTTTTTTTGTAGGTGATCAGTATAATAGAGCTCTATCGCTGTTCATGGCTCCTCCCGTTTCGTTTCATATCTGTACTCTCTATGTAAGTTTAATCGATAAATTTTTTATATTTAATTTTGATAGTTTTCTAAATTTAATAGACTACCAGTTATGGTTATTTCATTTCTTCTGCGAGATATCCAATACTTTTTATCCTGTTAGCACTTGAAAAAACATATCCTTCTTTATAGATAATAATGTAGCTAGCCTCTACAAGTAAACTTAGGGGTTTGTCATTTGTACTAGGGAAGGAGGAGGATGAAGCAGAATATGGTATGCTATCATTTTTTTCACTATTGAAGTCTAAGCTATATTACTAATATATTTAAATGTGTGATCATGTAGCTTATATCTCTATTATTCTAATGTACAACTGACGAGCTCTGGGCGTATATAATTTTATGCTCGTACTCTGTCAAATTATAGTATAGTTTAAGATATCGTCCTACAGAGATTGGAACCACCTAGGCTACAAATTTATATTGTCTTTGTCACTATTTGAGAGAAATAGATTGGTGATATGAGAATTGTTTAATAGTCCTAAAAATTTAAATAACAATAAAGTAAATATTTTATGGATTTTTAAAGTAAATAAAAGTTAATAAAGATAAAGGTTGGGATACTTTGTATCAACAAAATAAAACTATTATAATAAAATCAAAATTTCATTATTTCTTCTCCGTTTAATGACATGGTCGTTTATTTCTAATACAACCAAATCACATAAAAGTAACCAATTAATAACACCTCTTTCGGTTAATGTAGTTAATCGATTGACAGTGAAACAGAGACCTTGTTCAAAGAATGATCATTTATTTCTAATATAACCACTTCACTTAACCACAATATATTAATAGCACCACTCGCGCTTATACTATTAATTTATTGATAGTCAGTGACATTAAACAATAATTGATTAATAACACCTCTTTCGATTAGTGTAGTTAACCGACTAAAGTAATGATTTAAACAAGAAGTATCTTAGTTGAGTACACCAAGTGAGCAAAAACCTCTTTCGATTAGCTTTTACTAAATCAATAATCTTATTTGAGTCAACTCCTCCGTGAGAATTAGAATTGAAAGAAATAAGATAAAGATTATGGTTAATTCTGGTGTATAAAGATGATAAAGAGAAAACCCCAACATAAGAATATAATAAAATCAAGACTTCCATTATAAAAACTTTATCCAGCTTCAACTAATATCCCAACCAAAGAAAATTACTCCATTATGGAGAAAAGAAAATAATATTTCTACAAAGAAGAAACAACTTATAAAACTAAAATAAAGCTAATAGAGAGGTGTTTATTATTTACACAGAAGATGGGATTCCCTTCTCAACAAAAACGTCGATCTATTTATAGAGGAAAAAACTGCCACTAATGTGAAGTCACCACCGATGTCATGTATGGCATTTCTTTGTTATTTTCCCACGGATGCGAGCCACCGATGCCATCCGTGGCTTTTTTCTCTTTTTTGCCACTAATGTGAAGTCACCACCGATGCCATGTATGGCATTTCTTTGTTATTTTCCCACGGATGCGAGCCACCGATGCCATCCGTGGCTTTTTTCCTTTTTTTGCCACTAATGTGAAGTCATCACTAATGCCATCGGTGGCATTTTTTTTCTTTTGTCCCACAGATGCGAGCCACCGATGCCATCTGTGGCTTCTTTTCCATCTTCCTTGCTTTTGCGTTCTTTCCTTTCCTGAAAGGTTGTTTTGTGTATTTGCACATATTTGAAAATAATATCATATATTTTATATAAAAATGTTAATATATATAATAATTTATGTATTTAAAAATATATAATATATATAACTATCAAATACCCCCTCACTTAAATATTTGCTCGTCCTCGAGTAAAGGACACAATATAAAGTAGCAGCTGAAAACATTAAGAAGAATGAGAATTTTCGGCAAACAAGAATCAACTAAGACCAAACTTCAAGTTCAAATGATCTTTATCCATATTCATGTTCACCGATTGAGAATTAAAATCACAATATTTTCTAATCCCAATGTGTCTCACCAAATGAAGAGAGATGCCCATGAATAACACATTATATAATATAAAAGAATAAGGGCATAGATAGAAAAATTCTCTCACTCTCAACAAAGAAGTATCTCTAGCTATTGAAAATTACCATAGGCTTGCATATCATGTGGCTCTCCACTAATGTAGGAATCTTTGAGTTGAGATCATGTAGGGCTTTTCTTTTGGTTGTAATGTAGGCTTAGGGACATGTATGATATATATATTAATATGAGTGACTCGAGTCCTTATAGATACCACAATACATTGACATTCAAGTATCACTTTGTCTTCCTTTTTCTAGAACAATCAACATTTTTTTCCCATATTTTTTTCTTTATCAGACCCCATATCTCTCTATTTTTTCCTCTTATTTTCTTTTCATGACTATCACAAATTTTCTTTGTAGCACTTTTTTTTTTCATTCTTTTTTTTTTTTTTTTTTTTTTGAAGTGATTGCAATCTCAATAATGAATAAGCTAAGCAATAACAATTTTGCCTTATTCTTTCACAATTACTCCCTCATACTTTATTTTTGCATTTAAATATATATTCCTGATTTTTTTTATTTTGTAAGTGCCAAAAAGGGAATATGGTGAATAAATAGATATGACAACGAAAATTGGGCTAAGGGTTAAAGTTTGGTAATCAAGAAAAATAAGGGATAGTTCATTTAGGCTCAACGAGGTTGACTAGGGATAAAAATATTATAGTAGGTTATTTTGGTCATGGTTTAGGAAGGAAGGCCTACTTTCATCTCACAACTCAAAAATCTACCTAGAATTTCGCCTCAAACCACATTCAAGGCAAGTTCTGGATTTTCAAATAAGCAAGAGAACTGATAATAACCTGACAACACAATTGTCACGACCCAAAATCTGGATCCGTGATGGCAGCTAAACGATATTGCCTAGGCGAACCAACAGAAACAAAAATGCGGAAATAAACTGAAAGAAGAGAAACATGATGAAATATATATATAAAATTAGAATCCAAAAGAAGGTAGACACCCCTGTCTACTATACCCAACAAACACCAATGGAGCATCTATAGAGTGACTCAATCGAAATAAAATACAACAGAAGTGAAGTGGAGTCTATCTCTATACAACACTGGCGGTACGCCACCGTGGACTGTACGGTTGGCTCACCTCAACAAAATAATACAGCAGCCTCGAACGGTCGCTACTGTCTCGATGGCTATCTAGAAGAAGTACCTGCACATGTGGCAGAGTAAGTTATGAGCCGAAGCCCAGTAAGATCACTGACAGGCCCGCTAAATCACCCTTGCGGGACAAGTCGCAAACATGCATCGCAAGCAACTAAGCACGTCGTTTCTACGTAAATAAATAGCGCAGTCGCACATATTCACAATATAATTATCCAAGTATATATAATTTTATATATATATATATATATATATATATATATATCCATACGTATGTACCTATGTACATACAGATAGCATATGTCACATACACATTAAGTAAGCCAGTAGCCTCAGAATATCATACACAAGTCAAAGAGGATTATGCCCACCCAACGTAAGGCCTAGGTCAATCAAACAGTGGTTTGGAGGTCCCATCTCTACTCCCACGCCGACTAACCTAAACCTACGGTAGGCTAGCAACACCGCCAACGGACGTAGACAACAATACATTCATCACTCAATATCAGCACGCACCCTGTGCGGCTCCGTCTATAGGCCATAACGCCATTGTCAACATAAACAACATACCAGTGACCCGTAGTCACTGTCTCAATCATAAGGAGGTAGACCAATGACCCGTAGTCATTGTCTCATCTCGTCTATATACGACCACACCACACCCCCTGTCACGTGTGCCGTGTCTCAACAATCTAGTGACCACACCACACCCCCTGTCAAGTGTGTCATATCAAATATCTAGTGACCACACCACACCCCCTGTCAAGTGTGTCACATCTCAATAATCAAGTGTCCACACCACACCCCCTGTCAAGTGTGACACATCTCATAGTATAGGCGACACCACACCCCCTGTCAAGTGTCCCTCTAACCGTATTAATATCCACGACATTAATAACAATAACAGAAATAATAACAGAAATATTAATAACGATAATATTACACAGTCACTGTAACCAAGATTGGTTATGCTAGCTCAATGTAAAGTGGAGGTTAACCCGACGACGGTTTGGAGGTACAATCCCTACTCCCGTGTCGTCTAACCAAAGGTTACGAGGAGTCAGCACTACACAACCCGTCATGATAACCATACAAGTACCAAATTCGTACATAAGCCGGCAGAAACCTCGGCAAGACCTAATCAATGATATGCCGGCAACATCCTCGGCCATATCCCCAGGTCCTTGCTATCTAATCATGACATACCAAGCAATCCCACAATATAAGTCATCGCTATCTCAATGTAGCGTCTAGACCGACACATACCTCGGTCAACTCATGTACTCACTATTTATGATCAAATAATAGTAAGCAATCCCACAATATAATTAATCGCTATCTCAATATAGCGTCTAGACCGGCACATACCTCGGTCAACTCATGTCGTTACTATTCATATTTAATTAATAGTAATATACCTAGCCAACGCTAGTCAATACATATTTAACACATAGCCCTAAGCTAATCACATAAGAGTACCCGAAGCGTACTAGCATGCTGGACGTATCCACAAGCAAAGTAGAGGTCAAGTCTCACTTACCTCGAATTCCGGTTCAAAGCTAGGAAGCAATCTCCTTTCCTGCTCTTCTTGTCCTCGGGGAACTTTCCTCTAAGTCTATCAAGACAATATAGCACTCATTAGTGCTCCATTATAGAGAACTAAGCTCATATACGACTTAGGGCAAAATTACCAAAATACCCTCAGGTGGGACCGAGCCCAAAATTAATAAAATATACATTTCCGGACTCCCCACACTCCCGTGAGTCCAAATATGCAATTAGATTTCTCATACGAGCCTTGCTCGTTGATTTTCCCCAAATCTTAAAATTTAGGATTCTAACTCATTTCCTATGAATCAAGCTTTGATTCTCATGATATATGATATGAAATGAGTTATGGAGGCTTACCTTATAATTATACACGTTTTGAACCTTCCAAAATTGCCTCCAAATCGCCTCCTTTGAATAAAAATTCGGTTTCCCGAAATCTGTCCCGAAATGACCCCTTTATAGCAGTTTTTTTACCACTGTAACATCCTCTGTTCCAATTATCATAACTTTTGATAGAAATGTCCAATCGACCTCAAACTATGGCATTAAAACCACAACTCAAAGGGCTACAACTTTCATGTTTTGAGTTTTTCCTAATTCCTTACGGATTGGCCGGAAAAATGCCATTTTTCCGGCTGCTCGCAACAGAAACAGTAGCAGAAACAGCAGTTTCGCACCAGAAAAATCCGAACTGTTTTGGGTCCAAACGGGACCCTACGAATCTCGGAATGACCCCAAATTTTGCACACAAGTCATAAAATACTTGGGTGACATGCTCGTCCAGACGGAACTCAATTCGGACCTCCAGAACTCAAAAAGTGGGTCCCACGGCAAAGGTTCAATTTTCGACTTTCGCCAAAATAGCGAAATTTAACCAAACAACCTCGGAATCCAATTCCGAAAGTTGCTACAAGTCACAAATGACTATACGAACCTAACGGAACTTTCGGATCTCTCATCGGAGCTCATTTGCTCAAATCGAGCTCGGAAACCTCTTTTAACTCTTTTAAACTTCCGAAACGGGGACTTTATCAAAAGTCCTATCAAACGAGGTCCGTTTTCAATTTTGAAGTTTGCTACATATCATAAATGACGAGACGGACCTAACGGTGCGCTCGGATTTTCCATCGGGGTTCGTTTACTCAAAACGACCTATCGAAACCCCAAATTCCTTTCCAGAATTTCATAAACGGATCCTTTTCTCGAAAACCTATCAAACGGACTCCGTTTTGATTCAAATTTCACGAACAGGTCATAAATGAGCTAACGGAGCTTTTGAGACTATCGACACGCAGATCGAAGTCTCGATTCCCGTAACGACTATTTGAGGGTCGTTACAACAATACACTTGGGATTAGCAAAAATTATAATTTTAATCACCAATAAACAAAAATGAGTTTGGAAAGATATTCTTAGAACTCAAGAATGGTACCCAATCAAATCTATTTTTCCAAAATCTCATTCAATGAAAAATCATGTTTTTAGCTGATTTATTTATTGAAAATCCTAAAAGATGTTCAGTTCAAAATATTACGACCATGGCAAAGAACTGAACAAAGAAATCCATGGAAGTATACGAAATAAGTTATGCTAATTTTATTTGATTTTTTTACAAAAGAAAAACACGTTAAAAAAAAATAAAAAGATTATATATACAAATTTATATATAAAAAGTAAATCAATAAAAGGTTTAAAAGAAAAAGAAACACACAAAAAAATTGAAAACACACACATATTTACACACACAAAAATATATATTCCTCTACCCCCACACTTAAAATATTTTCAAATCCTCATGACAAATAATTTAAAGAAAAAAAGAGGTAAAGGGGCTCCCCAAATTTTTATTTCTTTTTTCGCCTGGAGCTTGTGAACTCCACACCCAATTTTGAATCAATTTTTCTTTTTCGCTCCATGGTGTTACTTTTGGAGCTCACTTGGCCAAGAACAACATAAAATAGTTTCTTTGTACGCACATCCCGCTCTTTCTTAGCCTTTTCTCGAGCGGGCACTTCTTCATACATGTGGACCCCAAATTGAATTTTGTATTTTTTGAGGGGATCACTCCATGTATTTTCCTGAAAATCTCCAACAACAAAATCCAAAGAATTGTAAGTAGAATAGGAAGATAAAGGAAAATGGTCAATTGTATATTTTGTTTCTTTTTGATAATCAAAGGCCATTTTTTCCTCAATCTCTTCTATAACATGTTGAGTTGGTGGACAATTGGAGGATATTGTGAACTCTTCTTCATTTAATCCAAAACCAGTCAAATCATTATCATTATCCATCTCCACTAGATCAAGTTTTTCTTCTTGAGTAGTAGATTCATTCTCACAAGGTTCATCTTTTTGAGTTGGTCCATCCTCACAAGATGTAATTCCATTTACAGGTTCAACACAAAAATCTAAGGAGATTGCCATATTTATTAATTGATTCACTTGCATTGTTAGGTTTGTAATGGCTGTTTGGTTTTGTGTAAATTTCTCGTCAGTGATTTTCGTGAAATTATACACAATTTCTTTTAAGCACTCGTTCTCCCTTTGTGGTGGTTGACACATGTTCCAGTTCTCACCAGAATATTGGTTACACTCCGGATTGTAACCATATTCATTCGAATCAATGTACCTGTGAATGTGAGGACTAGAAACAACGTAAGATTCTTCATAAGATGAACCAAAGAAATAAGAGTTACCTGCTTCACATTCATGAATGAGGTGATTTCCACCGCAATATTCACAAGTAATAGACCTTTGGCTAACTTTATTAATTATTTGCTCAAGGTCTTTGATTCTCCCAGAATTTACATAGGTGAATGTGTTACTTGTTGGACATTCAAAGCTTTGGTGGTTGTCTCCACAATAGTCACAGATAATATCTTTCTGACAATATTTTTCTACCAACTCAACAAGACTTTCATTTGGCTGGTTAAAATTCATTTTTAGAGTGTTGGAAGAGAATTCAAATTCAGGTTATTTTTTTTTTTTTTTTAAAAAAAACTTTTGTTTCCTAGCACTTGTCAAATACTAGGAAGCAAAATACTTGAAGAAAAAGAAAAAAAAAATCTCAAAGTAGTAATAAGATAATTTATCTGAAGTAGATGCTTACCAATCCCCGGCAACGGCGCCAAAAATTTGACGAGCTCTGGGTGTATATGATTTTATGCTCGTACTCTGTCAAATTATAGTATAGTTTAAGATATCGTCCCACAGAGATTGGAACCACCTAGGCTACAAATTTATATTGTCTTTGTCACTATTTGAGAGAAATAGATTGGTGAGATGAGAATTGTTTAATAGTCCTAAAAATTTAAATAACAATAAAGTAAATATTTTATGGATTTTTAAAGTAAATAAAAGTTAATAAAGATAAAGGTTGGGATACTTTGTATCAGCAAAATAAAACTATTATAATAAAATCAAAATTTCATTATTTCTTCTCCGTTTAATGACATGATCGTTTATTTCTAATACGACCAAATCACATAAAAGTAACCAATTAATAACACCTCTTTCGGTTAATGTAGTTAATCGATTGACAGTGAAACAGAGACCTTGTTCAAAGAATGATCATTTATTTCTAATATAACCACTTCACTTAACCACAATATATTAATAGCACCACTCGCGCTTATGCTATTAATTTATTGATAGTCAGTGACATTAAACAATAATTGATTAATAACACCTCTTTCGACTAAAGTAATGATTTAAACAAGAAGTATCTTAGTTGAGTACACCAAGTGAGCAAAAACCTCTTTCGATTAGCTTTTACTAAATCAATAATCTTATTTGAGTCAACTCCTCCGTGAGAATTAGAATTGAAAGAAATAAAATAAAGATTATGGTTAATTCTGGTGTATAAAGATGATAAAGAGAAAACCCCAACATAAGAATATAATAAAATCAAGACTTCCATTATAAAAACTTTATCCAGTTTCAACTAATATCCCAACCAAAGAAAATTACTCCATTATGGAGAAAAGAAAATAATATTTCTACAAAGAAGAAACAACTTATAAAACTAAAATAAAGCTAATAGAGAGGTGTTTATTATTTACACAGAAGATGGGATTCCCTTCTCAACAAAAACGTCGATCTATTTATAGAGGAAAAAACTGCCACTAATGTGAAGTCACCACCGATGTCATGTATGGCATTTCTTTGTTATTTTTCCACGGATGCGAGCCACCGATGCCATCCGTGGCTTTTTTCCCTTTTTTGCCACTAATGTGAAGTCAGCACCGATGCCATGTATGGCATTTCTTTGTTATTTTCCCACGGATGCGAGCTACCGATGCCATCCGTGGCTTTTTTCCTTTTTTTGCCACTAATGTGAAGTCATCACTAATGCCATCGGTGGTATTTCTTTTCTTTTGTCCCACAGATGCGAGCCACCGATGCCATCTGTGGCTTCTTTTCCATCTTCCTTGCTTTTGCGTTCTTTCCTTTCCTGAAAGGTTGTTTTGTGTATTTGCACATATTTGAAAATAATATCATATATTTTATATAAAAATGTTAATATATATAATAATTTATGTATTTAAAAATATATAATATATATAACTATCAACAACCCTAGTTTTCTATTTTTTTTTATCATCATTCTTGCTTAAAAGAGTCTCATTGTTGTGATCCCTCTCGTTTATTTTGAAGTTTTTATTGCATATGGGCTACATATTCTTTGTTTAATATCTAACTTAACAATTGACAAGATTGTGTTACTTTTTTATCTTTAACTAAATCGAAAGATCAAATATCAGATGTTGTATCAATTATTTGAGTTAAAGTTTATATTGTGTTTTATTATCCTAGATATATACATGCTAGTATTTATGTATATTTAAAAGTTATTTTATTTAAATTTATGGGTCTCACGCGCGCGGCACGTGCCCAAAGACTAGTATAAATTAAAATGGGAGAATTTGTGATAAATATGTATATATATAAAATTAACAACTATGTATTTTAATTATGATGAACCTTAGAACTTAACTATTAACCTACCTACTGAGTGTTAATTGTTCAGTTTCTCATATACATATTTATCACAAATTCTCCCACTTTAATTTATACTAGTCTTTGGGCACGTGCCGCGCGTGTGAGACCCATAAATTTAAATAAAATAACTTTTAAATATACATAAATATTACCATAAAATGTGTTTGAGTTATAAAAGAGTATATGTTAGTGACTATTATTTGAGTAGTCTATCAATTTTTCGATCGACAATGGCTTCTGAATGTTATATGTTTACTTGACAAAAAGATTTTTGAATGTATTGTCATAGCTAAACTTTTCTAAAAATAATATAAGCGCAAGTGTATGCACCTAAATAGAGATATTGTTATTAGAAATCATGATAAAATGAAGATAAATTTTTAACTCGTGATATAAATGTACTTCTAGATTGTCATGAAGGGTAGAAAATGGTTGAATAGACAGATAAATGTCTAATTATATTGTCTAACATGTCAGAGTTATATACTACTAATAATGTCTAATTATATTGTCTAACATGTCAAAGTTATATACTACTTGTATTTCCTAAAAATGTATCAGGTTTTACAATTAAATTTATATTTAGTTGAGTCTAAGGTGACCGTTTTATATCTCAATTCGATCGATTGACGAGCAGTTTACGTTGACAAGCAGTCGTTTTCTAGCGATTTAATTCGAAGACAGTACGAATATCGATTTCAAAGATGCAGATTCGAAGTCAAGTACAAACAAGTGATTCAAAGGCAAGTATGGATAGATAAAATCGAAGCAGATGACCAGTTAGTAATCCACGATGTGATGATTCCGTTCAAGTTTCTTGTCGAAGACAAATTACGAGCTCGATTCCGTTTAAAGCAAAATACCCAGTTTTAATCAAATACGATGACAATGATAGATACGATGACGAGCGAATGTAATATAAATGTATTCAATCAGATAATGTGATCGTAAAGCGATATCAACAATTCACTTGGTATAATTTATACTAACGAGTAAATCGATAAGTTATCTTATGCAATCAGAATAACGATAACTAGTTAACAAGATCGAACGCAGTAAATCAAAATAACGAATAATATAAGTAGCAAGTAGGAAACAAGACAAGCAACGATTAAACGAGCAGATGATAAATAAATAATTAAAGCGATGAAAGCTTATTGTATTGAAGAATCAGAGGATGGTGCTTCGATGAAAGAGATGAATCTTCTTCCACGTTTGAACCAAGCCACGACTGAGTTTAATACAAAGGTTGCTTTGATAATGACAGTAAACTATGGTGTGATGAGAGAACAAAATGAGGAAATTTGTACAGCTTGTAGACTGAGAGTAATGTTATTCAGACGAACATGTCCCCAAATGAGAGCATGAAGTCCTATTTATAGGTTGAAATGATGAAGAATTCTCAACCCTAGAAGAATTCCACTTTGTCACGTTTCTCTTCCAACAGTTGCATATCTTCACTCACTTCCGCCGAATCTGCTAAATCCGTTCTGATAAACTTGGGATGAGGACAAGCTGCGTTATCCATTGGAACATTGCCTTCGAAATTACCCGATCACAACAACACATAATCGATCACGCAATTGAACGAAGCAGTTTCCGATCACAACGTCTTCGAAATCAACTAATGCCTTGTCATATAACCAAAACCGAAAATTGTGATCGAACAGAAATCGACCAATACACTACTAACTTATTATTTTCTACCTATCACGTGTAAATTTATTTCAAACCATGAGAATCTAATAAGGACCAAAAAGGAAAGCAAAAAATGCGAAGAGATTAAAGTTACCTCAGTAGAATTAAGTCAATTTCCATTCTCCATTCCGATGATGGCAAGCATCTCTTGTAGTCCCGCATGAAAAGGTCATTTTTCTCTAGATTGAAAAAACTAAAGAAATAGAAGATGATAGAACGAAAGACTATTGATGATGTTAATAAGTACTCTTAAGCAAAAAGATTGAAGTATACACTGTGTTGAATGTTGATATTAATTAAGAGAAGGGATAGACTAAACGGCATGACAGTAGGACACGTGAAAAAGGAAGTGTGGAGTAAATCTTAGATGTAAAACTCATTTTTTCGCATTAATCATAGAACACTTTGAACATTTGTATTTTATGAAAAATATTGCATTTGTAAAAGTTACTTGTTGAAAGTGATACATGAATCTTAATAGAAAAAATTAAACTTATATACTCTGAATATTACAAATGCATGTATTTTTATAGTTCTATAAAAATCTCAAGACATAATTCAAATTTTCAAGACTAACCCTATAGCTAAACTTGTAGTATATAATAAAATCAAAGGCATTGTTTAGTTTTAGAAGGGCAAAACGGTCGTTTAATTTTTGCTATATGGATTGGCTCTTTTAGAATAGTATGATTAGCAATCTCATGCTATAATGATGTAAGTTTTACGAGAGTACGTTTTTATTTTTAATTTCTTGATATTTTTCTATTTTAGTGGATTAGTACACTATTAATGAAAGTTGGTTTAATCTTTTCATGGCAATATAATATACTCTTTTCCGGTTAGTACTCGAAATCATTGTTTATTTGAATGTCACTAAATTGCAAAGCTTTTTATAATGACTAGTTATACAAGTAAAATGTGAATTGATTGAGATTTTGTAGGTTGATCAACTAAGTGGTTTGTGAAATTCATAGTGAACATCCACATACAAGGAGTGGTTTCGATGAGAATAATGAATACAGGGAATACTATTTATGAAATATCACCTGGGTAAAACCTTTGGATGCTTGTTAGAAATTCAAAAAAGTAACAGGAACAAAAGTTGTGTACCTGTTAACACCACAGCGGAAGTTAAATCTCCTATCAAGGAATTGCCCCAAGTCAAACCTTGAATCACTAGGAAACAAGGTAGGTTTCCACAAACTAAGTATCTCTTATGTGTTTCTTTTGTTGGGAGAAAAGTTAGAGAGTTTTTTTTTGTTTTCTCTGTTCAAGAAGAAGTGAGTTTCACGTTCAGTTTTTCTCCTTTTATCTGAAGAAGTGAGAGGGCCCCACCACTACTCACATAACGCATAAAGGAAGAGTTGTGGGGGGGGGGGGGAGTTGTAACTTCTCTTAACCACTCTCACTTATCTGAATTTAACTGGGTCAAGTATTGGGTTGGGCCAGACCACATGGGCGACCCATGATCCAATAACCCAAATAACTAACATCTCCCACTTCGCACATGGTGGACTGGATCCAAACCAGTACCATATCAATAACACATATAATTCATACAGACAAATAGTTCGTGCGACCTGCGAGCATCTTCAAGAGCCATACCTACTAAGGTTGTTCAATAGCTCCATATAGGAATTCAATCACATACGGAAAGAATTCACTATTAACATGAGGATATTCTTACTCGCAATACCCCAGACATCATTCGCTACCCTAGTAGCTACTTATCTGATCCCTCAACCTCGATTGAGGCGAACTCGAGTTCCTATTTAACTTAGTATCACAATTACACTTGAAACTCTCATGGCAAATGTAATGGTCGACCTGTGAATATAAGTTAATTTATAAATCATTCTAATTGTCTTCCCTTTCTACTCGAATCTATTCATCCCAAATCAGCTGCTTTCCTAGACATGCACCGCATTGCCGAATCACTCGTGGCTATTAGTAACATGCTAAAGTAGCAACACAGATTTGTACTTCAAGAGACAGTAAAAGGTCAAAGGGTATTCTAATGAAAATCAAATTGATTTTTCTTAGGGTCTCACACAATGAAGAAGCAGGGATCCATTCTTCTATCACCCTATTGGTCGATCAGCACACATGGTATGAAATACGTGCTACGGTGTTCTTGCCTAATTTTGGCGCGTGTGTCTCATTTCTAAATATATAAACACCGTACAGATCTTGATCTAGACACTTCTGAATGTCTAACCTGAGTTTTTCTTCAAACAATCCTCAGATCCATTAATTTATTAAAAAACTCACATCTGGCTTACGAAACAAGTCATATAGGATATACAAATCCATAAGTCTGAAATCTAATCAAGACCGACCATTTAAACTATTTATGACCTTGTACAATTCAAGGTTCCAATTGGTCTCATCTCTGCACGTTCCTCGACGTCAGAGGCGATCGCCCGTGTGAGAGAGCCGATCTCGCGACTTGTTCGACACACTTATCACAAATAAATTCCATCACATGCACATGAGATTTAATACAAACTCAAAAATATATATATAGATGAGCATTTAAATTGTTCTACAATTCATAAATTTAGTCATATCCTACGCAAACCCAGAGCCATAACATGTTTCTCAAACTGGTCTCTAGATATCGCCTTTGTAAAAGGATCAACTACCATTTTTAGTGTAGGCATGTATTGTATTGGAACTTCACCACTTGCAACTATGTTTCTCAAGTACTTATACTTGGTATCAATGTGTTTGGTCTTTTCATGATGCTTAGGATCTTTTATAAAATCAATAGCCGCCTGACTATCACAATATAAAATTATCGATCCTTGAGGATTCTTTGCAATATCTAGATGCTCAAAGAATCTCTTCAACCAAACAGCTTCTTGTACTGCATATGTATAAGCTACAAACTCAGCTTCCATAGTTGAAAGAGCAATACAAGTTTGTTTCTTACTTTTCCATGAAATGGCCCCACCATTTAGTAAGAAAGCATATCCAGATGTTGACTTTCGTTCATCCAAGTCACCAAGCCCAATCAGCATCTGTATAACCTCTCAACATCAAATCAGATCCACTATAGCATAGTGAATAATCTGCAGTTCCTTTCAGGTATCGAAATATCCTCTTCACTGCTTTCCAATGATCTCTTCCAGGATTGGATTGATACCTGCTAACTAGACCTACGGCATAACAGATATCAGGACGAGTACACAACATAGCGTACATCAAGCTTTCGATAGCACTTGAGTATGGAACTCGAGACATTTCATCTTTCTCTCTTTGCGTCTGTGGACACATTTCAAGACATAAAGCTTCACCTTTCGCTACAGGAGTATCCATGGGTTTGCACTCACTCATCCGAAAGCGTTCCAGAATTTTCTTTATATATGTTTCTTGAGACAGACTCAATAATTTCTTGGAACGGTTTCTTTGGATCTTAACTCCTAGGATATAGTCTGCTTCACCCATATCTTTCATGTCAAATGACTTTGAAAGCCATGACTTGATAATCTTTAGATACTCCAAATTATTTCCAGCCATCAATATATCATCCACGTAAAGAGAAAGAATTACAAACATATCATTTGACCTTTTAACATAAATGCAATGGTCTTCATCAAACATAGTAAAATCATATGAGATCATTTCTTTATGAAATCTCAAGTACCATTGCCTTGAAGACTGCTTTAGACCATAAATAGATCTTTTCAATTTACAGACCTTATTTTCTTGGCCCTTAACGATGAAACCTACAGGTTGTTCCATGTAGATCTCCTCGTTCAATTCTCCATTGAGAAAAGCTGTCTTTACGTCCATTTGGTGTAATTCTAGATCCAAACGCGCAACAATAGCTAAAAGTAAGCGAATTGAGGTAAACTTCACAACTGGCGAAAAAGTATCCTCATAATCAATTCCTGCTTGCTGAGTAAAGCCTTTTGCTACCAGTCGTGCCTTGTATCTTTCTATCGATCCATCCGCTTTACGTTTAATTTTCAGAACCCATTTGTTCTTAATTGCTTTACGCTCAGGCGGAAGATCAACTAAGTCCCAGACTTTGTTGGTTCTCATGGACTCTAACTCTTCTTTCATTGCTTTCATCCACTCATCCTTTTCAGGGCTCGATAAAGCCTCGGCAACGGAATTTGGTTCATTCACTTCCGATGCCGATACCAGGAAAACGTAATCCTCTATATCATAAGTACGTTTAGGTACACCTTTCCTGGTACTCTTTCTTAATTGAAACTCAGATTCACAAGAAGGATCTTGTATTGAAAGCTCCCACTCGGATCAGCACCATATTCTTGATCAATTAGATCATCAAATGTGTCAGAAGACACTTGCTGACCATCTGAGTTCAACATTTCATAAAGAGGCTCCCCATCCTTTACTTCACCCTTCTTAGGAAAATCATTTTCTAAAAATGTGACATCTCGTGATTCAATTTCAGTAACACTTCCATCCTCCAATTCACCAATAAACACATACCCTTTGGAGTGTTCTGAGTATCTTATAAAGATACATTTCTTGCCTTTTGGACTCAGTTTACCAAACTTGTTATAAGAATTTTTTATAAATGCAGCACAACCCCAAGGTCGTAAATAATCCAAGTTTGGTTTCCGGCCGGTCCATAGCTCATAAGGAGTGGAAGGAACTGACTTAGAAGGCATTCTATTCAATATATATGCTGCAGTTAATAACGCATCTCCCCAAAAAGAGATAGGTAAATTAGCTTGCGCTATCATTGATCTTGTCATATACAATAGAGTTCTATTCCTCCTTTCTGCTACACCATTTTGCTGAGGTGTATAAGGAATAGTTAATTGTCTGGTGATTCCTTTTTCACTACACAAGTCAATAAATTGTCTTGAAAGATATTCACGCCCTCTATCAGTTCTTAGAGTTTTTATACTCTTGTCTAATTGATTCTCAACCTCATTCATGTATCGTTTGTAGCACTCAAGTGCTTCGGATTTATGAGAAATCAAATAAACATAACCAAAACGCGTGAAATCATCAACAAACGTAATGAAGTACAAGGCACCAGATCTTGCCTTCACGATCATTGGACCACAGATATCTGAATGAATTAATTGCAATGGAAAGTCAGCTCTCTTAGCCTTCCCAAAAGGTTTACGTGTAATCTTTCCGGCAAGACATTGTTCACAAATTGGCATTTCAATTTTCGAGAAAGAACTCAAGTGTCCTTCCTTCGCCAATCTATTCATTCTATCTTGCCCAATGTGACCTAATCTAGCATGCCATGTAATAATGTCAACATCTCTATTACTAGAAGAAAATGCCATAACACAACGGTCCACATAATAGTCATAAGTAGAAGGATTACAACTCAATACAAAGAAACCATCGTAAAGATGTCCAGAACCATAAAAAACATTGTCTTGAGTAATTCTCACAACATTGCGACTAAAGTTTAAACAGAAACCTAAATTAAGAAGGACAGACACAGATATTAAGTTCCGTCGAATTTCTGGAGCATATAGGACGTCATGCAATATCAAAGTACGGCCACCACGCAAGTCAATCCTGCAAGTGCCAAGACCTTTGACTTCAACCTTCGCATTATTTCCTACATATATCCACCTTGATCCAGATGGTACTCGACGGTACTCCACAAACGCTTCTCGATCACGGGTCACATGGTCGGTGGCCCCTGAGTCTACAATCCACACAGGATAAGATTCAGTTAATAAAACGGTGCTAGAAACAAATGTAGCACTTAGAGATGCGTTTTGAAATGCTACCTTTTTCGGCTCAGTGCATTCACGAGCAAAGTGTCCCGGCACTTGGCAGTTGTAGCATTTCATCTTGCTCTTGTCTTTCTTCTTAAAGAACCGTTTTCCCTTCTTAGGGTTTGGTTTGTTTCTCTTCTTTGAGGGTCCCTCACCAGTCTCCTTGCCCTTTCCGCCTTTCTTCCAATCATTTTTACGCTTGAATCCTGAAGCCTTTTTACCACTTGATTCTGCCACATAGGCAGTGGGTATAGCTTTTGCAGCACCAAGCCGCTCATCTTCAAGCTCAACATGGCGAGCAACATCACCAAAAGTTTTGATGCTGTCATTGTGGGTCAAGTTTACTTTCAGATGTTCCCAATTACTTGGAAGAGACCGGATCACTGCCTGAACCTGCTGCTCATCAGAGAGAATATGACCAGCACTTTTGAGTTGAGCTATCATGTTTGAAACATATGGGGGTACTACAGTGACCCTAAGGTGTTGTTTGACACTGTGGTCATGACGCTTCTTGTAAGTGTCAAATTTGAGAGACAGCTGTCTAAGGCGGGTCACTGTAGTACCCCCATATGTTTCTCTCAAATGTGCCCACATGGCATGAGTAGTAGGGAATTGTTCACACTCGTGAATGAAATCATCCACAACCGAGCTTACAATGATTCCACGTGCAGTGGCATCTTTCTTTTTCCAAGAATTGTAAGCCTCAAGATCCCTCCTATGTTGGGCAGTGTTACCCTCCTCTGGGCAAACCATGACATGGTTAATAGCTTCTAAAGCATCTTGCTCTTCCAGCACATACCACATCTTACGGCTCCAAATATCATAATTTTCGCCGTTTAGTTTGTCACCCTTGTTTAAGTCAGCAATGATAGTTTTTGATGCCATAGTCTGTTAAATGAAACAATAATGCAAGTGTATTTATTACTCATCATTCTCGCATGTGATATGCACACTTAGGCGAATCAATTAAATAAAATATTAATTTTACACTTAGTATAGAATCGAAAGGTTACTAAGTTTCCATTCATCATCTACAACTAAATGTTCAACTAATATTTTATAAAATCATTTCTCATAGTGTGTATCTCGTTAAGATATTCAATATCATGTCATACTTATTTTTTAATTGCCACACATAAAAAATTAAACAAATAAAATGACATGTAATCTTGCAAACAAATAACAAAGTTTCATTAATAAAAAAAAATAAATTACAAGTAGTTGTAGAGACGATTCTCCCACTCGGCTTCAAATTTAAGAATATAAACCCAAAAAGGTTCACTTGGCCAAACCTCGTGATAAATATCAGTTAAAATACTACCTAAAGGTTCTCCAATTGAATCTACTAAAATTGCTAAGGCTTCCCAATCATAAAGTTCAATTATGCCAATAGCATCAATTAGTGCATCTCGGGTAAATTGATAATGTTCAATTTGATCAGCCAGTGAAGCCCTAAGCTCTCTAAATTTCTTTTCTCTTTCCCTTCGCATAGCCCTTGCATCCCTTAGCACATTTTGCATCGTCATGGAAACATCATTCCTTATGACTTCACGTCTTCGGGAATATGTCATACGACGACGTACTCTTCTACCTTGTCCTCTTGCTCGATTTTCAACACCACTCCCACTTGGAGCAAGTCGAGCTTGTCCCTGTTCAGCCATGTCTGAAATAGGAACAATGAAACAATAAGAATGGACATACCATTCGATGTGACAACATATGCCACATTTACTTGTAGAAGATTGCAAATAAGGGTCCTATACCATTATAACAGTGTGGCTATTAGGAAGTCATTCGAAGAGAAATAAATTTATAGGCTTAACTTCAACACTTCATATCTCACTCATTTTAAATCCGTTTATCATCATATAATATATCAACGGAAAGTTTGTAACGAGTAGATTATGAAAATATATAACCCATATTTTAATTCTAAACCAGTAATTTGCAGAAATCAAATTACAGAACGCAGTTTTTATAAAACTGTCCAATTTTCAGCATAACTTCAAAAATTCGTATCTTACTCGTTTTAAATCCGTTTTTGATGAATAATATATCAACGGAAAGCCTGTAATGAGTAGATTCTGAAAATATATAATCCATATTTTAATTCTAAACCAGTAATTTGCAGAAATCAAATTACAGAACGCAGTTTTTTCATAAAACTGTCACAATTTTCAGCATAACTTCAAAAATTCGTCTTACTCGTTTTAAATCCGTTCTTGATGAATAATATATCAACGGAAAGCCCTAAACGAGTACAATCTAAAAAAAATTTGTATCATGCTGAAAATTAGTTCTGGGCTAGACTAATTTTAATTTTCAGACATTATATTATGCTGTTAACATTCAATCCATGACTTGGAAACAATTAACAAGAACCCTAGGCTCGGATACCAATTGTTAGAAATTAAAAAAAGTAACAGGAACAAAAGTTGTGTACCTGTTAACACCACAATGGAAGTTAAATCTCCTATCAAGGAATTGCCCCAAGTCAAACCTTGAATCACTAGGAAACAAGGTAGGTTTCCACAAACTAAGTATCTCTTATGTGTTTCTTTTGTTGGGAGAAAAGTTAGAGAGTTTTTTTTGTTTTCTCTGTTCAAGAAGAAGTGAGTTTCACGTTCAATTTTTCTCCTTTTATCTGAAGAAGTGAGAGGGCCCCACCACTACTCACATAACGCATAAAGGAAGAGTTGTGGGGGGGAGGGGGAGTTGTAACTTCTCTTAACCACTCTCACTTATCTGAATTTAATTGGGTCAAGTATTGGGTTGGGCCAGACCACATGGGCGACCCATGATCCAATAACCCAAATAACTAACAATGCTCATCAGGTAATAAATAAATAGATTAGAGTAATTAGCTTCTTATTTGCACAATTATTTTTAGGATATATTTATCTAATTTTAATTGATCCAAATAATCTCAAACATTATTCGCACAATTATTTTTACGAAATTGACCATGTGTTTAGAGTGGATGAAGTGATACAATATATTTTAAATTTAAATTGACCCAAATAATATCACCAACATTTTATAATGTATAAAACTTTAAATTTTATTCAAAAATATATTGTTTGAGTCTACAAATATATATATGGATAAAGAAAGTATTTTTTTCATTCAAATAGTTTAATTTTTTATTAAGAAGTCGTTACTTTCTAGATTGAAATGACACCCTTTTAAGAAGAAATAATAAAGGTCTTTAGAATTTAGTAAAATATTTAAGACAACATGTGTTTTAGTTTATAATTTACTATTACTACAATACTACTTATTTATTAGATTGTTGAACCTTACTTGAATATCATCTATTAAAGCTTATCTCAAAGATGAAGATGTGCATTTCATATCAACACATCAATTTTTTAACTAAAAAGTGTAAACCAAAATCTATTCTAAACACCCATGTCTATTTATGCAGGTTACATGCATGATTATCATAAAGATCAAATTGATAATAAAAAATTATTTAAACTAGATAGGATAAATCATTATATCACATCAATAAGTAGCGCGAAAAAGGAGAGATTGTGGACGAATATGTTAAAGACAAGTAATAAGCTACGAAGTTGTTGTCAATGTATGGAACAATTTATAATACAGTACTTTTACATCAGTTAGAGACTATTGCTAATTTCATGTCATCTGTTGCAATTATTTAATATTAGCTTACTTGCTATATTTTTACAGGACTTGCAAACGAAGCCTCGAGTGCAATGAAGATTTAGGGGCGTGCTTTGGCCTTTGAAATTTTTCTTTGGAGCATCATAATTTAATTTTAGACCACTTTCAAGTTACATCGACAGGGTTTTTAATCTTAATGAATTTGTGAAGCAAAGTATCAATAGAAGAGTTTAATATTGAAAAGGAACAGACAAATTAGTGAAATCACAAATTTTACATTCACTACGATAGTTAGGTTAAAAGAATTATAAATATATCATGTGTGGTATTGCAATCTACAAAAGAGATCAATGTTATATTACAAAAATTATAGAAAGTCTCAAAAATTATCCTTTTTATTTAAGTTTAAAATGAGAATATATACACTTAATTTATTAATTTAGATAAGTAGCTTTAAAATTGAGACGAGAGGATACATCATAAATCTCAATTTAACATAGTAAAAAATTTATAGCGCATAAGTTGAAGTATCTTATGGGATAAAGTTTTTGTTTGAGTTATAAGAACTGTTTTTTTTAATTAAATGATAAGGGTTTAAAATTTGAATTAAATTATCTAATTATTTGAATTATACTTAGATTTTATCTTAAAACATGTAACAATAGATTTGAATTAAAGATGATGTTTTTGAAACAAAAAACACAGTATTTAAATTTGAAATAAAATATTAGTATTATTTTAATTAAAAAGCTTAAAATGTGTGATTTAGAGATGAGACCATAAATCTAATTCTACATGCTAAAATTTGGGGGGGGGGGGGGGGGGGGGACGCTTAACTTGATGTCATACATGATAAATTCAAAAGCTATTTCTCCACCATTAGTATTTACTAGGATTATATTATTTTTTTCCACTCGATGTCCGGTATCCTCATTGGAGCCACGACTAATCCGAATTTGCGCCGTGTAGGGCCTCATTCGGGGGGAAGCGCTCCCTACCAATGAGGTTTCATACCCAAAGCTCGAACCCGAAACCTATGTTTAAGGGAGGGATAGCCCGATCCGCTACACCACATCACTTGGTGCTACTAGGTTTGTATATGAATCATCTCAAAGCATTTTTTTCAAGCTTTCTTGGCTTAACTCTTTGTAGGAGAAAAATATTTTGGTAAGGGATTTATGACATACAGAATAAGGAGCAGGGAAAATATAAATGGGCTATAATGTTACTTCGACATACACAAACTGTATGCGCCTGTCATTATTTACAAATAATTATAGTGCTCTGTGTTGTCCTTCCTATGGTTGGGGTTTGTGGTGGTAAGATCGGTTTTTTCTTTGTTCATATATTATTGGATACATGAGATATATATTGTTGTTTTTCTATCACGAAAAATATCTGTTTTGTATAGTGATAAAGTTTTAAAATAATTTAATACTAGAACAAGAGAAAAAAAGGGAAAGAAAAGAGGAAAAGCTAAGTGCATTCTTAAAAGATCAAAACAAAAAAGTAATGAGGAAAAATAATTGGCTGATAATAGCAACTAATATGGTGATAATCTATTTTACAACTTAATAGATTATAGATATGAGAAATCGAATAAGTGAACACTTAGTAGATAGGTGAATAGTTGAGTATAAAGGTTCAATCGCGATTACATTATATAATTGTTAATTTTACATATAACACTGTTAAGATGAGTTGGTTTTCCCAAGAACCACGCATCGCGTGGGTGCTACACTAATTTTCTTAAAAGAGAAAAACCTATGGACAAACGAAGTCCTAGTCGTAGCAAGAGGGGAGGGAAATTTACCCAAAAGACAACTTGAAAAGATTTATTTTCAGCAAACACCATTAAAAAATTTCGAATTTCAGTTATACCATATTTATAAAGTTTTTACCAGTTAAAATTTTTTATTTTCTAATATACCAATTGGTTAACTTCTTAATTTTACTCCACTTAAATTTGAACTTCTTTTAAAAGGGGATTTGTATCTAGCACTAAGTTTATCACATTTCAAAGCGGTTATCTCTCCGCCGCCACCCACCCCCCTCCCTCCCCAACACAATCTGTTCCTTCACTTTCCTTAGTACCAAAAACCTAACTTTGACTAATATATTCTCCATGCGAATATATACTATAAATACTATATTGTATACCATATATATATATATATATATATATATATATATATATATATATATATATATATATATATATACCAATATATGGTATATTTTAATATATGTTATAAGATTATTAATATACTATAAACTCTATTTCGATATGTAGTATATTCCCTATATTATAGACCAATCACCAATATATGGTATATTCCCAATGATTTACCACAAATTGAATTATTAGGTTGATATTCTAACATTTCTTATAGGATTATCAATATACTATTATACTATATTTGGATATATAGTATACTGGAATGATTTACTTATAAAGTATATATTATATTAGCATCATAATATATGTTATAGATAGAGCAATAAGCTAGACAAAAATGTTTCAATGGTATATATTTGAATTGTCATGTTATATTACTTTTTAATGAAGAAACCATATGGAGAATAACTGATAGTGAAGTTTGGAATAGAATAGAAGCCAAAGGGGATAGAGAGGGAGTTTTTAAGGGAAGGATCATCCCATAAAATTCGTGAATTTTGATAGTAGTGGATAGAGATTAAGGATAGGAATAAATAGAATAATGGTAGATTTGTAATTTAATTTATGGTACCATATAGAAGTGGTACTCAATGAAATTAAATCTTATACTGCATGTAGTTATGAAAAAATCTCTAATTTTTAAATTGCTACTTACTGTTGTTGAAACCGACATGTCTGGCGCAAGGCATTTTGCAATGGAATTTTTACATTGTATAGACAATTAGAAGTGCCTTTAACAGAAAATAGATACATTTATTCTAATTTATAGTATATAGATATTTAGACTTATTTAACTATCTTTTAGTGGCCACTTTTAAAAACAGATCAACTTCCCTCTAATCGTGCCTAATTTTAGGAAACTTGCGATTTTCCCTCTTAGTGTGCCTAGTTGCCTACTACATTTAATATTTTTTTAGATTCTAATTAATTACTCATTGAGAATATGAGTTATTTCCTAATTTTTTGCTCTTATCATAACTAAAGCGAAAAATAAAAATTTCAAAATTTTTGGTAATTCTGTATGTATTTATTTTTTATTTAATTATTTTGATGATATATTTTTTAATACAATTTAAATATCATAAATTTATTCTGAGTTTTAAATGGTATTCATAGTTTTTAACAGTTTTTTTATTTTTATTTTTTGGGTACAATTGTGCAGTTTTAATGGCAAAGATACGCATACATGGGGTGTTTATGTATATTTAAGATATATTTTACGTATAAGATATGCATACATGTGGTGTTTATGTATATTTGAGATATATCTGACGTAAAAGATATTCATATTTGGGTTGTTTATGTATTTGAGATATGACGCGCTTGATATTTATTTAATAGATTTGTGATATATTTTTAATAATCGTCAATATAATGGTATAAATTATCTTTACAATAATTTTTTAAAAATTGGTATGGATAAACGTGACAACTATATAAATAAAAAATAGATATTGTTTAAATAAAATGTGAATATTATAGGAATAAAAAATATAATAGAGTATGAGTTTAAAAACTCGACATTGTATATTGACATGATCAATGCATATCTGAAGTTAAAAGTTTGTATACATGGAGATAGTAATTTATATATTTGAAATATAACTTATGTATATATTTTGTATTCATAATTTGTATGAGATATTTATGAGGTATAAATCTTGCATATAATGATAATATTATATGAATAAAAAAATAAAATTTTCTTGAAAATGTGAATACTCTAAAAATAAATAATGAATACCATATAAATAAAAATTGAATACTATATGAATAATATATTTAATAAGATATAATTAAAAAATTGATGTAATAAAAATTGGAACTCTTTATATATTTACCACCTAAAATTATGGGATTCTATTTATTGCATATATATCATGCAATTTTTTAGGGTCTATCATTTATCACTAACTCCACGATTCAAGGAACCTATATATATTGTCATCAACATTGTTCAAACTACAAGAAATATAGAACAACTTAAGAATTTTTTTTTTTTAAAAGAAAACCATTGAAGCTGTAGGAAAACATTTCCTCTTGTAATAGGCGACTGAATATTCATCCAGTACTTTATCACATATATAACTTTTGTATCTCGTTGAAAGGGCAAAAATATCTACAATATATCTAAAATATTTCTAAAATAAAAAGTGCATATATTGTACATATTTGCATATATCGAAATATATCTAAAATATTGACATATTTCCATATATTGAAATACATCTAAAATATTGTACATATTTTTATATATTAAAATATTAATATATTGTAATATATCTAAACTAAAAATTACATATTTTGTATATATCTGCATATATTGAAATACATCTAACTTATTGTACATATTTGTATGTATTGAACCATATCCAAAATATTTATTTTATATTTCTTACATGAATAATGACTAAATATTTGGTGAAAATTACAGGTATAACGACTAAGAAAAAAAAGGGATGAATAAATTTGGAAGAAAAACTTAAAAGAAAGAAAGAGAAATCGTAATTTGATGGAAGTGGAGAGAGATGTGTTACAGATTAAGTGATGATTTTTTATTTGTATAGGTAAATCTTAATTTACCTTATTTGTGCGTGAGTTATGCTAAATTTTAGGAAAGAAATAAGTGAATAATGCTAATATTTAAGATAAAGGATGCACATAAACCTATTTATTAACATCTTTTTGGCTAGCCATTGTTGTATATTAATTGTGTCTAATAAATTGTAGGGCCATGTTATATACTTGGTTAGATATGAAATTTTCCCTTTTGCAATACCCTCCCAGTCCACAAAAGGGTTTTAATTAAGAAAACTTTTCAAAAATGGCACCCCAAACAAAAAAAATTACAAATAAGGGCCACATTTTTGTTTTACATGCATGGCATAACTCATATTGTTTTTTAACACCACTCCTTCCTCTCTCTTGGAACAAATAGTGGTACTCCCATTTTTTGCTCCTACGATGACTCGAACCCACAATTTTTTGAATGTAGGTGGAGGGTGCTTACCATCTGAGCAACCCTTACTTGTCTGACTCCTACTTTTAAAATGTATGTTCTCCCTGAAAAAAGAAAAGCATAGCTGCCACTGCCCTCTTCCCCCGCCGCAGAACCGCCGGCGGCGGCCTAAAATGTAAAATCACCGATTTTTTTTTTTAATTTTTTCACCAGAGTTACTCTTTTTTTGTCTCACCGAAGTTATTTTTGTCAATTTTTTTTTATAAAATTGCTTTGAACAAGTTTATACAAACAAATCTATTCAAAAATAAATAAACTATACATAAAATATATAGATAGATGCGTAGACAAGGAGGGAGAAATACAAAATATACAAAAAAAAATACTGAAACTTTATACAAACATCCATAATATTGCACAAATTAGAAAATTTATACAAATTTATTCATTGTACATACACACGTATAAAAATTTATACAACTATATATATGTTTACAGAAGTGTATAAACTTATATAAAACATGTAAAAAATTGTAGATACTCGTAAAAAAAGCATGCAATGTTTTGGGCAGCTTTTACACAAAAGCTTAACAAAAATACCGGATTTATACAATTTTTTACAAGAAAAATACCAGATCTAAACATTATCAAAAGGTTTATTTAAAAACTACTAGATCTCGCCGGATCTTTTGTAAAAAGTGGGAAAAAAAACATGATAAATAAATCCTCATTAGAGCTTTGGCCGAAATTTACTTTGAAAATCGTCATTACTCTATAAAAAAAGTAATAATAACAAAGCGGCGGTGGAGGCACACGGTTGCGGCCACGACAGGGATGAGTAGTGTGGAGGAGATGTGGTGGAAGGGGGTGGGGGAGGAGGCGACAATGGTAAGGGAGGAAGGTGAAGAGCGGAAAGAGTTAGAGGGTTAGTGTTTTATTTTTTTTTTTTTGGAGAATGGGTAAGGGGTTTTTTCTTGTGGAGAGGGTACTAAGTTGTGTAATTTATGATTATAAAAAGGAAAATTTACACCATATGACAACCCTAATAGTTAAACTACAAAAAAATACTGATACTTTTAAACATTTACCTTACATAACGATACTTTTAAATATGTTACAATACATACAATTTTCTTCATTTCCCTCCCTCTCTAATACAAAGCCCTAATTTTCTCTCTCTTTCTCTCCACTCCACCCACCCACACACCAGTCTGCCGGCTTTCCACCTTCTCTGGCGAACAATCAGTGTCTATCTCCGGTAACGTAACGCGTTTTTGTTGCTGTTGCTGCTCCTCGCGTCATCTCCTCGGAGTGGCGGCGTTGCCGCTACTGCTCTGGACGACGCTGCTGCTACAAAATCTGTTGCTTATGCCATGGTCTTCATCGGTGGTGGCCGGAGCTACTACGCCGCCAATCTGCTTCTCTCATTTTTTTTTTTTGGGAAGTGTATTGATTTGATGTATATATATAAGTATATACCTTTTGTATTAATGTGTATTTGTATTTTTTGTGCCTAAATACATCTTAAAATCTTTTGAATGGCTAGTTAATTTTTTTGTATTTTACTGTATATTTTATATTTTAATTGTATGTTTGCGAATATTTTTGGTTTTGCATTTGTATATTATTTTATATACGCATATTTAAGTATATGTGTGTTTCATATGTATGTGAATAAATCTTTTGTATATCCAAAATTCATTTGTATGTCTTTGTATGTTGGTGTATATAAGAGTATGTTTTGTATATTTTAAAGCTTATGTATGTTTATATATATTCATTGGCTAAATATACTCTTTTTTAAAGTATGATTGTGTATTTTTTGTATGTGTTAGCTTGTATTCCTGATTATATAAAAAAAATAAAATATTTTCGGCGACTGACCACCGACGACCGGCCGCCGGCCCGTGGCAGAAAATATGAAATTGGAGCAGTGGGCTTGGGGATGAGTAAAAGCTTCATTTCTATGGTTTTATTGAAACTAGTATATGCTTTGTAAAAAAAGTGTTGTTATGTTTTGTAAAATGGTAAAGTATCGGTATTTTTTATAAATTTAGTGTTACTGTTGTATATTTTTATAAATCTCCCTTAAAAAAATAGTGACCATGTAAAAATCTATTTAATTAAACACTGATCTATTATTTGACCCATTTCAGTCTTTTTGCATTGTTTTAAGTAGTATAATAGGGCTGTTGCTCCTTGTTGGCTCTATGTTAGTGATTAAAATAGCCATAATAAAAAATGAGCCGCGTATGGAGTTAATGAAAATAATAGTAATTAACTTTCACTTAGGTAAGTAAGGAGATATATAATATTAGATGTTGGGGATTTTTTGAATAGTTGTGAATGGGAAAAGGCACCATAAGCACCTCTTTGTTGAAAAGGTATCACACCTTTTCATTACACCCATTCTTGGTCTATAAATAGTGAGACTCTTCCTCATTTTAGAGATAAAAAAAACAAAATAATTCTCCTCTCTTCTAGAGTCGTGTGATTTGCTACCGTATTTGCGTTCGCTGTTTACTGTGATTTGAATTACCGCTATCACAGTAAGGGTAATTCCGTTCTATCCTGGGAGAAATTAATCCACAACCTTGGGTAACTGTGAGGGGATTAGATTTCTTAAGGACAAGCAGTATATACTGTTGGCTCGGAATTTTTCTACTTCATCTCTTTCTATTTCTATTTATTTCGAAAGTGCAGATTCTAACAATCTTAAGAAATCTAATATTTTTATTCTGTGTTCGTTACTGATATGTTTTTGGAGATTGAATTTCGAGGTTGATGGAGAGGAAATACTCAAAACAAATTCGGATTGAATTATTATTATTCAATGCACTGGCAGTGGAAGCATACTTATAGTTCATTTTGAGAGTGAGCAGCATTATGTGGATTCCATTCTCTCATATTTGCTTCACTAGTATAATTTTATTATTTGTTGTGTTAGTTTGGAAAAAGAACTTTCTAACCATTGCAGCTAATTCATGATGCATGCTTTGGCACCATTGGTATCAAGATAACATATGGTTTGGCACGGATGGATATCAAGTCATTGTGAAAAGTTTTGTGTATGCTTCCAATAATAGTTCAAAAGTTCTCCAATAATAAAAGTAGAAAATGACAACCTTTATAGTCACAACTCTTTGGTAATCGGTGGCAAAGAAAATCCACTGTTTCCAGCATGCAGTTGATTAAGAAGTTGCCAACTCGATGCTTCAACGAAAAATATTAAAAAACCACCGTTTGAAAAATTGTTTATGTGACATGAACTTTGTCTTTGGAGGATAAACTTTCACATGCGGTAATATTTCTGTAAGGTTTTCCTTTTCTTGTTTCCACTCCTTGATCCTTTGGTTTGCTCTCTTAACAATATGGAGGGAAGTAAACAAATCAATTAAGGAAAGAAAAAAAAATAAAATAAAATAATTCTCCTCTCTTCTAGAGTCGTGTGAGTTGCTACCGTATTTGCGTTCGCTGTTTACTGTGATTTGAATTACCGCTATCACAGTAAGGGTAATTCCGTTCTATCCTGGGAGAAATTAATCCACAACCTTGGGTAACTGTGAGGGGATTAGATTTCTTAAGGACAAGCAGTGTATACTGTTGGCTCGGAATTTTTCTACTTCATCTCTTTCTATTTCTATTTATTTCGAAAGTGCAGATTCTAACAATTGGAAGGAAGGTAAAGTGGTGTGAATGGGAAATGAAATAAATATTAATATTTTATATTAATATTTGATATGGAGCCGTTTTCGTAACGAAATTAAAAAGTGGACTATTTATGCAAATATTCCAAAGGTGGGCTGCTGTAAAGTTATTCCAAATGAAAGGGTGCTTTCATTGAACAGCCACTTTGAAGGCTGCCTTTCATGAACAGCTACTTCACCAATGAAAAGGTGCCCTTTCATTGAACAGCCACCTTGAAGGCTGCCTTTCATGAACAGCCATTTCACCAAAAGACACCTTCATGCCTTTTCACTCCAAATCTTGTGGCTATAAATAGAGAGGCATTTTGCCTCATTTTAATCATCCAAAAATTTCATACTCTCTCTCTCATTATTTTTTTGCATTTGTTTTCAAAACAAAAAGTAAGTTCTGAGTCAGTGTGATTTGCTACCATTATTTGAGTTCGCTGTTCACTGTGATTTGAATTACCGCTATCACAGTGAGGATAATTCCATTCTATCCTGGGAGAAATTAATCCACAAACCTTGGGTAACTGTGAGGGGATTAGATTTCTTAAGGACAGGCAGTGTATACTGTTGGCTTGGAATTTTTCTACTTCATCTTATTTCTGTTTTGGTCATTATCGAAAGTGCAGACAAATAACAATCTTAAGAAATCTAATTTGTATTTTGGTCTGCTAATCGATAATAGGCTGTTTGTGGAGACTAAAATCTGAAAAGATTTTCTACTCCAAACTGTTGTAGAGACTAAAATCTGAAAAGATTTTCTACTCCAAATTTAATATTCCGTTTTTGAAGATTTAAATACTTCAACGGATTATTAAAATTATTATGTGTTTAATCCGTTCAGAAGATTAAAAACTTCCGGATTATTAAAATATTTATATTATTATTTGCAGTTTGAAGATATAAAAACTTCACTGTACATTAAATCAGTTTGAAGATATAAAATCTTCACTGTACATTAAATCAGATAGTTTGAATCTGACCGTATTATTTTGTTTTTACAGAATAATGACGAGCACAGAAAATAACAACGGTGTTTCTGGTACACCAAATGCTTCTATTGGTGCAAGCTCCAGCCGCCCTGCATCTGCACCGCCCCCTGCGCCAGCACCGGCTGAAAAGCCGGGAAAGTTTGGCGGGATTGACTTCAAAAGGTGGCAGCAAAAGATGTTCTTTTATCTGACCACGCTGAGTTTGCAACGATTCATTAAGGAGGATGTTCCTGTCCCGGCAGACGATACTCCTGAAAATGAACGTTTCGTTGTTATTGAGGCATGGAAGCATTCTGATTTTCTATGTAAAAACTACATTCTGAATGGACTGGAGGACGACTTATACAATGTCTACAGTACTGCTGCAACTTCGAAGGAGCTCTGGCTTGCTCTTGAAAAGAAGTACAAAACTGAAGATGCTGGGATGAAGAAATTTGTAGCCGCCAAATTTCTGGACTTTAAGATGGTGGACAGTAAAACTGTCATAAGTCAAGTCCAAGAGCTGCAAGTGATCATTCATGATCTCATTGCTGAAGGTATGATCCAAATTAATGCTCATATTAGAAGTATTAATTATCCTATTAATAATAAATTTCTCATTGAAGGTTTGGTCATCAATGAGGCGTTTCAAGTGGCTGCGGTAATTGAAAAGTTACCACCTTTGTGGAGAGACTTTAAGAATTACTTGAAACACAAGCGCAAGGAGATGTCACTCGAAGATCTCATTGTTCGTTTGAGGATCGAGAAAGACAACAAGATTGCAGAGAAGAAGGTTGCTCGTGGAAGTTCAACAGTAATGGGAGCAAATATCGTTGAGACAAATGATGCACCAAAGAACAACAAAAGGAAGAAACCTTCTGGACCAAACAAACAGCCGAAAAAGAAGAAATTCAAGGGTAATTGCCGCAACTGTGGCAAATATGGACACAAGGCTGTAGACTGTCGTGCCCCAAAGAATGCCAAAAATAATAAAGGTCAAGCAAACATGGTAGAAGATACTATTTCCCAAGGAGTGCAAGAGATAGATCTTTGTGCAATGATTTCTGAGTGTAACTTGGTAGGAAATCCGAAAGAATGGTGGATTGATTCTGGAGCCACCCGCCATGTTTGTGCAAATAAAGATGCGTTCACTAGCTATGCTCCCGCTGGACCTAATGAGACACTCTTCATGGGAAATTCTGCAACAGCAAAGATTGAAGGTTATGGCAAGATAGGCCTTAAAATGACCTCGGGCAAGGTTGTGACTCTCAACAATGTTCTTCACGTTCCAGAAATACGTAAGAACTTAGTGTCAGCTTCACTTCTCGTCAAGAACGGGTTTAAGTGTGTTTTTGTTGCTGACAAGGTTGTATTAACTAAGAATGATAGTTTTGTAGGAAAAGGTTACCTATGTGAGGGCCTTTTCAAGCTGAATGTAATGACTGTTTCTATCAATAATAAAGTTCAAGCTTCTTCTTACTTACTTGAGTCAAATGAATTATGGCATGCACGTTTGGGACATGTTAATTATAAAACCTTGCGGAAAATGATAAATATGGAAGTATTGCCTAAATTTGAATGTGATAAATCAAAATGTCAAATATGTGTTGAGTCTAAATTTGCGAAACATCCTTACAAATCACTTGAAAGGAATTCCGAACCTTTAGACTTAATTCATACGGATATTTGTGATATGAAGTCAATACCATCTCGCGGTGGAAAGAAGTATTTCATAACTTTTATTGACGATAGCACTCGTTACTGCTACGTTTATTTACTTAGTAGTAAAGACGAGGCTATAGATGCATTCAAGCAATACAAAAATGAAGTTGAAACACAACTTAAAAAAAGAATAAAAATGATAAGAAGTGATAGGGGCGGTGAATACGAATCTCCTTTTGAACAAATATGTTTGGAATATGGCATTATTCACCAAACTACTGCCCCTTACACGCCACAATCTAATGGGATTGCGGAAAGGAAAAATAGAACTTTAAAGGAGATGGTGAATGCCTTGTTGATAAGTTCGGGTTTACCCTAAAACTTATGGGGGGAAGCTATTCTTACAGCTAGTCGAATACTTAATCGTGTACCCCACAGCAAAACACAATCCATTCCATATGAAAAGTGGAAGGGAAGAAAGCCAAACTTGAATTACCTCAAAGTGTGGGGGTGTTTGGCAAAGGTACAAGTTCCTAAACCTAAAAGGGAAAAGATAGGACCAAAAACCGTTGATTGTGTTTTCATAGGATATGCCAAGAATAGTAAGGCATATCGTTTTCTGGTTTATAAATCAGAAAATCCTGACATTCATACTAATACGGTTATGGAATCAGATAATGTTGAATTCTTTGAAAATATATATCCGTATAAAAGTGAATATGAATCGTCAAGTGTCAGCACAAAACGACCAAGAGAAGGTACAAAAGGAAGTATGCCAAATAATGATAATCCAAGACGTAGTAAACGTCAAAGGACGTCTACTTCTTTTGGACCAGATTTTATGACTTTCCTATTGGAAAATGAACCTCAAACTTATAAAGAAGCAATGGCTTCTTCAGAGTCTCCATATTGGAAAGAGGCAGTCAATAGTGAGATTGAATCCATTTTAAGCAACCACACATGGGAGTTGGTTGATCTTCCTCCTGGGAACAAACCTTTAGGTTACAAATGGATTTTCAAAAGGAAAATGAAAGCTGATGGTACTATTGACAAATACAAGGCTAGACTGGTCGTTAAAGGTTATAGACAAAAAGAGGGCCTTGATTATTTTGATACATACTCTCCGGTAAGCAGAATTACGTCCATACGGATGCTAATAGCTTTGGCCGCCGTGTATGATCTTCAAATCTATCAAATGGATGTAAAGACAGCCTTCTTAAATGGAGATTTGGAGGAAGAAATCTACATGGAACAACCTGAAGGGTTCATGGTTCCTGGGAAAGAAAAGAAGGTATGTCGACTTGTTAAGTCTCTTTATGGACTAAAACAAGCACCTAAACAATGGCATGCAAAATTTGACAGTACAATGTTGTCAAATGGCTTCCAAATTAATGAGTGTGATAAATGTGTTTACATTAAGAACACTCCAAATCATATAGTCATTGTTTGTCTATATGTGGATGACATGTTAATAATGAGTAAAGATATTGCTGACATCAATGCTACTAAGCGTATGCTAACTAGCAAGTTTGATATGAAAGACTTGGGAGTTGCGGATTTAATCTTGGGTATTAAAATTCACAAAACTCCTCAAGGTTTGGCATTATCTCAAACTCATTACATCAGAAATGTCTTGGAAAAATTCAAGTATTTAGACTTCAAAACTTCAAAGACTCCAATTGATGTTAATCTTGCCTTTACAAAGAATAAAGGACAAAGCACGTCTCAACGAGACTACGCTAGAGTGTTGGGAAGTCTAATGTACATCATGAATTGTACACGACCAGATATAGCTTGTGCTATAAGTAAACTGAGTCGATACACAAGTAATCCTGGACAAAATCACTGGATGGCTATGAAACGAGTTTTGGGTTATTTTGAGTACACCCAAGACTATGCTTTGCACTATGATAAGTATCCCGCTGTTATAGAAGGATATTGTGATGCAAATTGGATCACCGGCTCAAAAGAATCAAAATCCACAAGTGGATATATTTTCACAATAAGTGGAGGAGCGGTAACTTGGAAATCATCCAAACAAACCTTGCTTGCTCGCTCTACAATGGAGGCTGAGTTCATAGCTTTGGACAAAGCCGGTGAAGAAGCTGAATGGCTCCGAAACTTCTTGGAAGACATTCCATTTTGGCCTAGGCCGTTGACACCTATATGTATACATTGCGATAGTCAATCGGCAATATCGAGGGCTGGGAGCCTTATGTATAATGGTAAAAATCGTCATATACGACGAAGACATAAAACCATTAGACAACTTATCTCTAGAGGAATTATCACAATTGACTATGTTAAGTCAAAGGATAATGTATCGGATCCACTTACTAAAGGTTTAACTAGAGATGATGTTGAGAGATCATCAAGAGGAATGGGACTATGGCCGAGGACAAGTCGTCATGGCGGTAACTCTACCTAGAAGACTGGAGATCCCAAGATCTAGGTTCAAGGAGCTCAAACAAAGTTGTGCACGACCGCTCCAACATTGTCAAACAACTCAACCCATCCTCTTAATAAGATAATGTTTAGTACCAAGGATAAAACGTTAAAGACGTTTTTTAATGATTATCTAAGTTTGATACGGGGTTTGTCAAACAGTGTAGATCTACGGGATTACACGTTTAGAAATCACCTATGTGAGTGTGAAGTGGAAGCCGCTTCAAGGAGAATTCTGTAAGGCCAATTCTCTACGCACTCATGAACCAGGCGATGTTCATGGCTGAAACGAACACAACAATGAGAACCAAAAATGGTCAAGGATTAATTGTGTGACATATGTTGTCTAGGTATACACCAAAGTTCGACGGTTCAAAGATATCAAATCTACCGATTGACCGAGTATATCCGATATATGTTCACTACGGAAAGTTCAAAGGGAAACCCACTTATCCAGATGCAATTAATTCTTACTTGCAAATCACATAGTTTTCTGCATGTTTTCTTCATATAGCCATTCCCCATTCATGTGGGGGATTGTTGGGTTTGGAAGAAAGGTAAAGTGGTGTGAATGGGAAATGAAATAAATATTAATATTTTATATTAATATTTGATATGGAGCCGTTTTCGTAACGAAATTAAAAAGTGGACTATTTATGCAAATATTCCAAAGGTGGGCTGCTGTAAAGTTATTCCAAATGAAAGGGTGCTTTCATTGAACAACCACTTTGAAGGCTGCCTTTCATGAACAGCTACTTCACCAATGAAAAGGTGCCCTTTCATTGAACAGCCACCTTGAAGGCTGCCTTTCATGAACAACCATTTCACCAAAAGACACCTTCATGCCTTTTCACTCCAAATCTTGTGGCTATAAATAGAGAGGCATTTTGCCTCATTTTAATCATCCAAAAATTTCATACTCTCTCTCTCATTATTTTTTTGCATTTGTTTTCAAAACAAAAAGTAAGTTCTGAGTCAGTGTGATTTGCTACCATTATTTGAGTTCGCTGTTCACTGTGATTTGAATTACCGCTATCACAGTGAGGATAATTCCATTCTATCCTGGGAGAAATTAATCCACAAACCTTGGGTAACTGTGAGGGGATTAGATTTCTTAAGGACAGGCAGTGTATACTGTTGGCTTGGAATTTTTCTACTTCATCTTATTTCTGTTTTGGTCATTATCGAAAGTGCAGACAAATAACAAGGTATGTGTGTTGAGAGTGGGATTTGAACCCACGCCCTTTCGGACCAGAACCTTAATCTGGCGCCTTAGACCAACTCGGCCATCTCAAGAAATCTAATTTGTATTTTGGTCTGCTAATCGATAATAGGCTGTTTGTGGAGACTAAAATCTGAAAAGATTTTCTACTCCAAACTGTTGTAGAGACTAAAATCTGAAAAGATTTTCTACTCCAAATTTAATATTCCGTTTTTGAAGATTTAAATACTTCAACGGATTATTAAAATTATTATGTGTTTAATCCGTTCAGAAGATTAAAAATCCCCAACATTAGAGAAAGTAAGAAACAAAGAGATAAATTGGCAAAGAGGAAAGCATGCAAGCCGTTAAATTATATTGAAATATTGTGCTTCCAGAAATGTTCATTTGATGAAGCCAATAGGTTTAAACGGTTTTTTATCATTGATGTGTTGATCGAAGACTCCCATTCGATTTCACTGCGCAATGGTTAAAAGAAAGGAAACTTAAATGAAATCAGTGCTTGTAAAGTGAGTGGACAGAGGTTGTGAATCCAATGGGATTTTCAAACTGAAATTGTCTGTTGCAATTAACTTTGTGGTTTTCTAACAGTTTCATCCAGTGAATTTGTTATAATCATTTGGAGATATGATATTTTTGTTGGAAAAACAAATGGGAAAAAAAAATGTATATCCTATATTTGGTTTCATACAGAATGATACAAACAATATCACAATGGATTAGTCTTTGAAAGTTGTAAAGTGAACGGGCAGAAACCATGTTGTGATTACATGATCTTGTGATGCCGATTAACCACGTTGTGGAGGATGTCGGCTAGTCTATTTGATCAGGCATCAGTTGCTAATTCTAAAGCACCAAAGGTTCCTTTGTTATCCTTTTGTTGCCTTGAGATATTAAGAAAATAATATTTTATTTGGATATTATTTTGGTTTCACTAATATCTATAAATTGATATTATATCTTATGAGAAACGTATTATGAGGCTTTCATACTCTATCTCGGCAACAAAATAGAATAGTCACATGAAATATTATGAAATGTGGGGGCGTGTGGCTATACATAATAAAAGCCAATAATAGACTTAATGTCTATATTATATGACTTTGGACCCCATGAATTTTTGGTGGATATTAACGTGGTAATTAATGATTCACGATTATTCGATCTTTGTGATGATTAGATAAGACTACCAATTCGGTGGTTGGTTACGCACTTTTATAGAAATGTAGTTGTGTTCTATAGCGAAAAGGTGCTACTTAAAATGTTAGTATGTTCTTTCATGGAAAAGTGTCACTTGAAAAGTTGTGACTGTTCATGTTAGTTGAAAGATTACTTTTGTATAGACATGACCTCCATGAACGGATGTATAGATTCATCGGTCTATAAAGAAGTAAATTAACTGACAATGTTAGTTGATAAAATCCATATCAAGTTGGATTTTAAGCGGTGAACCAACCAATAATAATTATAAAATCCATATTGATTTGGATTTGTATAAAAGGTTCTATAATTTAGGCATCAAGTAAATAGCAACACGGAAATGGTTGGAAAATATATTAAATATTAAAAGGTTGTGGCCACAACTGATGCAACCATTCCAGCTATTGATAGTGATGCTAGATTAAACAGTGGAAAAATTGAAGGGCTCCAAAATTTTGGAAGATATTCAATTCTGGCTCTAGCCGTTGACAGAGGTTTGCATACATTGCAATAGTCAAGCGTCAATAGGAAGGGTTGGGAGCAATATGTATAACGGGAAATCGTTACATACAACGAAGACATAAAACCGTTTGACAACTACTCTCTAGGGGATTATCAATATTGACATTGTAAGGTCAAGTGATAATGTTTCGGATCCGCTAACAAAAGGCTAACTAGAGAGGTAGTAGAAGTCATCGAAGAGAATGGGACTATGGCCGAGGACAAGTCGTCATGGCGGTAACTCTACCTAGAAGACTGGAGATCCCAAGATCTAGGTTCAAGGAGCTCAAACAAAGTTGTGTACGACCGCTCCAACATTGTCAAACAACTCAACCCATCCTCTTAATAAGACAATGTTCAGTACCAAGGATAAAATGTTAAAGACATTTTTTAATGATTATCTAAATTTGATACGAGAATTATCAAATAGTGTAGATCTACGGGATTACACGTTTAGAAATCACCTATGTGAGTGTGAAGTGGAAGCCGCTTCAAGGAGAATTCTGTAAGGCCAATTCTCTACGCACTCATGAACCAGGCGATGTTCATGGCTGAAACGAACACAACAATGAGAACCAAAAATGGTCAAGGATTAATTGTGTGACATATGTTGTCTAGGTATACACCAAAGTTCGACGGTTCAAAGATATCAAATCTACCGATTGACCGAGTATATCCGATATATGTTCACTACGGAAAGTTCAAAGGGAAACCCACTTATCCAGATGCAATTAATTCTTACTTGCAAATCACACAAGTTTCTGCACATTTTTCACTATAGAGCCATTCCCCATTCATGTGTGGGATTGTTGGGGATTTTTTGAATAGTTGTGAATGGGAAAAGGCACCATAAGCACCTCTTTGTTGAAAAGGTATCACACCTTTTCATTACACCCATTCTTGGTCTATAAATAGTGAGACTCTTCCTCATTTTAGAGATAAAAAAAACAAAATAATTCTCCTCTCTTCTAGAGTCGTGTAATTTGCTACCGTATTTGCGTTCGCTGTTTACTGTGATTTGAATTACCGCTATCACAGTAAGGGTAATTCCGTTCTATCCTGGGAGAAATTAATCCACAACCTTGGGTAACTGTGAGGGGATTAGATTTCTTAAGGACAAGCAGTGTATACTGTTGGCTCGGAATTTTTCTACTTCATCTCTTTCTATTTCTATTTATTTCGAAAGTGCAGATTCTAACATTAGATTCTCAAAAAATTTCTCGTATAACATCAACGCAACCTTGCAGCAGCCTATGATAGGCTGCCTATCCCCTTTCGCCCATTAAGCAAAAAAATATTTCTTGGTAACAAAGTACGAATGATATATATATATATATATATATATATATATATATATATATATATATATATATATATATATAATGTCCCTACTGATACACAGACAATGTGCTATAATCTTTCATCTCAAAATATAACAGTCATTATTTTTAGATGGTCAGCCAATGGTACTGAATACTGTACACAAATAATCAAGCAATTGTTCATTTCTTTCACCAAGATCTAAGCAACAACTGCTCTATCTCTACAATTGCAGCCTCTTCATCTACAGCCTCATGGTAATCACATATGCTATCATCGTCACCTTCTTCGTCTGCTTCTGCGTTGTGCAAGATTAGCTAATAGCACATAAATAAGTACTAACTGTCAAGATACATATATAGTTTACGATATGGAAGATGTGAATCGTGAGGCACGCACAGACCTGAACCCTCAGTCTCCACACATAATCCTCAAATAATCTCTCATTCAAAAATAGACTCCATTTTCGTGTCCACTAAGCACAAAATAATCAGCGCGAGAAAGGTAGTAATGATGTACAGCCATGATGCGAAGGCATGAAGCGTTCCATGACACTTCAAATTGATAAGCACTTGGAGACATTACGCCAACGTCTACACAGCAGTTTCACAAGCTTCCACATCTGATTTTCTTTTTTTTTTCTTTGATGAAAGCTGCACTTTTGCACATAGTTTTGGACTATTTTACTTGGGGGCTATAGAAATGTTTGATCAACGAGAAAAGCTGCCCTTTTGACTACATTACAATACAATACATGATAATCTCCTCAAACAAAATGAAGTGTATATAACCTGCTGCTCCTTTTCATATGTCAGTCACCTTTAGAAGCAAAATGTGATCTTCTTTCTTTATTTCCTCTTGGTACCTTCCCTTGTCTTTCAAGGGACTTTCTTTTGGGGAATTTACGGAATTTTAGCTTGATGTCAGGTGTGTCTGTTTATATAATAGTGCCCAAAACTTAATGATGAAGAAGCCCTTCAAATTCTGTAATTAAGTAATACATGTATAAGAATGTAACTGAAAGAACTCATAGAAAGCAATCAAAATTTTGTAACACAAGTTTTAATTGCTTAAAGGCTTTAACATCCAATGACATTCAAGCTGTTGTACCGGTTCGCAATTGCATTGCAAATTAAAGACTTTAAATTAGGACCATAACTAAGGACTAAACATCCTCCTTAATTAAGCAATGTATTTTGCCACTTTCTGAGTTCTAAACATTAGCTAAATAACAATATTAGTAGAAAACAAGCCAAAAAATTCAGAAAAAAGATAAATGTAAAAGCTGGCCAAAGTGAGGTGCCACGCCATCTCTTTTGAGCCTAGCTTTATATTTAGAATATATAGATATAAATATAGATTCATTATTTTTAGCTGGTCAGCCAATGGTACTGATTACTGTAAGCAATTGTTTCATTTCTTTCACCAAGATCCATGTAACAACTCCTCTATCTCAACAATTGCAGCCTCTTCATCTACAACCTCATGGTAATTAAAGATGATGTTATTTCCCACGATTACACCACTTTATTGTTTTAAGGACCAGTTCCTTAAAATGTGTTCCTTTAGTCTACGATATGCGGAATTAAAACTGTAAGTAATTGAACACCAGATATTAGCGTGGAAAAACCCCTTGACTCGGGATCAAAAAACCACGACCTACTTCTCAAGTAGGATTTCAACTTCACTATGTAAAAAGACCCACTTGGTTACAAGACTCACTCTTACTAACCTAGGACTAACTCTAATCCTTTAGTGATCTTTTTCACGATCAGTGAAGTTGTGTCAAGTCCACGACTTGAACCAGAAAGTTTACAACTCGATTTTTGCTTACTACAATTGAACTAAGACTTGAACTTTTACAAAATTCAATCTAAGGAACAGGTTCTAACTTAGTTCTACTGTAGCTAATTGATTACACAAATAAGCTAATAACTCTTCTTAGCTTTTGCTCGATGCTCTCTGTATTTGTGCACGCTTCTATGGCTGATATTGTAACAACCTCAAATAGTCGTTTCGGGAATCGGGACTTCGATTTGCGTGTCGACAATCCCAAAAGCTCTGTAAGGTCCATTATGACATGCCTGAATTTTTTTAGCTAAAACGAACTCTGTTAGATAGGTATCGGAGAAAGACATCCATGGGTGAGGAAGGATTGAGATTTTGTGGTTGTTCAGCAGTGGGTGCAGTTGAAAAATTATCAAAAGAAAGACATTCTTGCAATTCGAATTAAAAGATAATTGACTATTCTTTCTGAAATTTTGAGAATTTTAATTGATGAACAAAGTAAAAGAATAATGGGGGAGAAGGAGTGTATTTATAGAGTGAATTAGGTAGTGGAATTAGAGTAGAAGTCGATCAACTCACCTCCGCACAACATGCAACGGTTATGGACTCTTGGGAGTCTCCCGGAGAAATAGAGTCGTTGGGCTGCCAGGTTACCTTTTTAGAGTGGGAACTGTTCCTCCGATGAGACTCTTTTGCAATTTGGATATGGGTAGGAAACTTAGTGGGATTTATCCTAATCACAAGTTACCTATAGCCTTTATACTTCTAAATTAACTTAATAATAACGAGTACATACCTGAATTTAACACAAAAATTCAGTGTCCTTCCAATTTGCAACATTTTGATCATCTGAAATTCTAAGAGCATAAGGGTAACATCATTCAATTTTAGCAACTCTAAATAAGATATATGGCATAAGAGTATACATTTAAGTATTAAACTGGACTGAATTATTCATAATGACTTGAATAGAATTCATTTTAAGAGCAGTTTTCTAGCCAATTATGAAGTAAAGCATTGATGATTTTATGTGAATTTAATCATCCCTAATTCCAATCTATTTCTTTCAAAATCATCTCTACCTAGAGCTTTTATAAAAATGTCAGCTATTTGCTTATCAGTGGGACAAAATGCTATGGTGATCAAACCTTTTTCATAATTGTCTCTTAGGAAATGATGTCTTATGTCAATGTGTTTAGTCCTTTTGTGATGCACTGGATTCTTTGTCATATTAATAGCACTAGTGTTATCACAATAAATAGGAACAGTTCCTACATCAACACCAAAATTCTGTAATTGTTGTTTGATCCATAACAACTGTGAACAACATGAAGCAGCTGTCACATATTCAGCCTCAGCAGTGGAAAGTGCCACTGAATTTTGTTTCTTAGTTTCCCAAGAAACCAAACACTCACCAAGAAAATGTGCCATACCTGAGGTACTTTTCTATCAACAAGGAAACCTGCATAGTCAGCATCAGTATATCCAACAAGATTAAAACTACCACTTTTGGGATACCAAAGTCCCAAGGGACCTGTTCCTTTCAGATACCTCAATATTCTTTTAACAGCTTTCAAATGCGATTCCTTAGGATCTGATTGGAACCTAAAACACAAACCAACACTGAACACAATATCAGGTCTACTAGTAGATAGATAAAGTAGAGAACCTATCATACCCCTATATAATTTTTGATCAACTGATATTCCATGTTCATCAAGATCCAATTTTGTGGCAGTGGCAATATGTGTGTCAATTTCCTTAGCATTATCCATATCAAATATTTTAAGTAATTCCTTAACATACTTTTGTTGATGGATCATAGTTCCATTTGAGGTTTGCTTAATTTGTAAACCCAAAAAGAAATTGAGTTCACCCATCATGCTCATCTCAAATTCACTCCCCATCAAGTTTGCAAATTCCTTACTTAAGTTTTCACAAGTAGCACCAAAGATTATATCATCTACATAAATTTGAACAATTAAGAGATGCTTACCTTTTTCTTTTAAAAACAATGTACTATCAATTTTACCTCTCTTGTATCCATTGTAATTATATACACTTAAAAATATAAAAGCAAAGTAGAATGTCTTCAAACTCTTCACTGGGCCAAAATTTTCCTCTGCATAAAATTTTTTTCCCTGCTATTTAACAAAAATGATAAGGATGGAATCATTTCAAAAACAACAATAACATAAAGCAACATTTAATTTATAACTTGTGGCATTTACCTGTATGAGTTTTGCATCCTATTAAATAAAGTAAGCTCCGTAGATCAAACGTCAAAGTGCTCAAACACACTAATAACCATCCCATATAGATAAACTAGAAAGGTATACCCGTGCAACTGCACGGAACTAATTTGGTTCTTTAGTTTAGCTTCTTACCATCACTCTAGTTATAGTTACACAAAGTGGAGTACTTCAAACACTAGATATATGCCAATGCAAGTTCCATCCATTTCAAACCATCATCCACTTGAAATCTGAAATACACTAGATAGAAATCGTTACGTATGGAAAGAGTCGAACTTTTTCCCGGTAACCTGCAAATAAATTTATAAAGCTGACTTTAAACATCCAAAGTGCATAGAATTTGGTTGTTTGAAAACCTGTAGAAGAGGAATTAGATCTGCAATGCTGAAACAGAGCTTAGACTAAAAATAAATTAGCACATATAAAACAACTATGTTACCTTGTTGCCATGAAAATAGACCACAATGTGCTGATATTTACAACTAATTGTACTTGGCTGAAGTACCACTGCTTCTAACATTATAACATAAGTACAAAATTTTATTATTTTATGCTTATGAGGTCTCATAAGTAGTACCGAAGTCCTAAAGTTAGCTATAGTACTACGATATCAAAATATAACTCTCAACTAAGAACAAATTTGAAAAAATCAAGACGATGACTATGATTTGCTAACTTGCATCTAAAAGCAGAACAAATAATATCTTAACTTTGTTTAACTGCTCGTCCACTTAAATTTAAATAGCACTTATCACATAATATATCCAGCATCAAGTGATTGGATAAGTTTCACATGTAGTGAAACCCTTGGTTAAAAAAGTGAACACATAAATTTTTTCATGGCTTTTCTCAACACCTTTCTTGATTCCAATTCTTTAACATCAACCATATCTTCAATTGCACATCTTATAGGAGCAACCGAATTTTCACTTCACAAGGTACAAAAATAAAATAATGTATCTCTCTTCTTATCATTGGAACTCTCAAGTCTACCAAAAGCAGGTCGTGCCAAGAAATGGCTTCTCTAAAGCAGTTGGCAAAAATCCCCACTCCTCGGTTCAATCTAAAAACTTTTGTAGCATTTGGCTGCAATATTTTTATCCAAATAGCGTATTATTTGGAATAATTTTTAGAAATTATAAATCTACTTCTATTTTTCTTGAAAATATAAAGTTTGAGAAACAATATTCTTTCTTATAAGTAACAGACAACGACAACATCATAACAGGATTACAAAGCATTGTCCAAATTATAGAAAAGTTCAGTTAACTCCTAAATCACATGGCTATATCATTTAATAGTAACAAGGATATCAAATGTATACCATACGAAAAGACAATACACATCACAAACGAGAATATCAACAAACAATTCCTAAAATAAGAGAGAAGAGAATATTAATCAATGACAAAGACAAGTGAAGGAAGACGAGAAATTAATAATTTCATATTGGGTAGACTTGAGTATGTTTCATTAACTTTAAGTTAGTACTCACCAAAATGTAAGCAAATCAAATGTTTTTCCTCACAAATAATGAACTGGACACATAACAAGACAGCGTACAATGCTATTTATTTTCAGAAATAGAAGATTGCTTTTAGCCATTTTTCCCACTCATTCTTCCATCCTGTATTAATCAGCTATCCAACTTGAAGTTTTGTAGACCTCCCCATATAGAAAAGAAAGGGTCTTTTAAGTGACTGACACTCTACGACACCTAGTTCTATACTGCATTAATTTACCAGTGATTTCAGTTAATGGCATGATAAACTAGAATCCAATCTGAAGCTCTTTCGAACAAGCGAGGAACGAGTGACCACAAGCTCCGCTTAAGCGCTTGACATGCAGTTAGCTTAAAATATGTTCATCATGTGGTCGAGCGAAGCAACCTAACAGAACTTTTCAAAATGTGGGTTAAAAAACCACTTGTCTAGGTCGGGGTTGAGAATTGGGGGACCGCGCCCCAATAAAAAAAAGATTCTTGTGGTAGGCCCTGTCCTTGGTAAAAAATCTAGTGAAATAATTCTTAAAGTATTTTTTAGCATTAGATCTAAATAAATTAGCATACATAAATTTATCACTGTTGCATTCTTTTAGAGAAGAGTAAAAACAACTTATTTCTGAACATATGTACTTTTCAATAGTGGTAAGAAGCCAAACTACACCTTCTCGAGAGATTCACAACAATATGATGTTATGATTGTGTGCTAAGATAAATGATTCCATAAAGAAATTTCCATAGGAAGAATTGATGTTGATTATTTCCCAGTGATAGTGTTTGCATTAGGCTGGAAGAGGTAGAGGTGCATGCAGCTTTTAAAATACGAAATGCATAATTATTACAAGACAAAGTCAATATCAATGGCGCAAAACTTGCATAGAATTAAAGAACTAATGAAATGGAAGTTCAATATCTTATCTTATATAAGGTGCAGATTCTACATGTATCTTTCAGCGAGAAAGAAGAGTTCCAAGTGAGCACAAAGTTTATAATTAAACCCAAGGCACCACACATAGCTCCAAAGTTCTACCTAAAAGGTCGAACATTCAAATTGAACCGTAAAATTAAGATTGACCACAACTTAAAATTTGTATAGCATTGAAATGTGCCCAGAATTTATGTGATAATTGTTGAGGTTATAAGTTTAGATATCAAAATGGCAAACCTATTCTTGATATTCTTAATGCCTAACAATACAACAAAAAATATATTATAACTTTGTCGTCTCTGTATGAACAACTTCACAAAAAAACAATCAAAATTAAGAAAATAAAAAAGACAAAATACACAAATCACCACCCAACCAACTAAGTGATGATTGAATCAAAGATCTAAAGATGAATTTAGAAAAGGAAACAGAGTTGTCTTAAAAGCATAAAGCTATTTATAAGATACCACAAGCATAAAAATGGTCAAAGAAAACATCAACTAACCGTACTACAAAATGAAATACCTGGAAGATGAAGCATTAAAGCAATATAATCCACAACCTAACTGGTAAAGTTCATCAAAATTATAAAAAATCATGTCTATCATCAATATTCTTTATAGATCAGACTCGTACTTTTTCCCCCACAAAATAAAATACACACATCGCAGGAGTATAGCACAAGAATTCTACAAATCATATTTCATTAGGGAAAAATACATTAGGGTTTAGGAAGAACAAGTCTAGAGAGGCTAAAACCAAAGAGAGGGAGAGACAGCAAGAGAAGGAAAGAGAAAGAACGAAGATACACATAACAGCGACGATTTCTTTGGGAGAAAGGGTCGTAGAGGATGTTCCTAGGGAGAAGACCGCCGAGGAGTTTTCGGACTAGGAGAAGAGAAGACGTTCTGATTTTTGATTAGGAGTTAATTAGGGATGTTAATTTTTCTCTATAGGCGACTTTTATTATTATGACATAAAATAAATAGAACCTTAACTTATTGTGTCGACAAAGACGCTACTAATTACCCTTAGTGGCTACAAGTGCCGAATCGCAACAAATACTTCCCATATAATTCATATTAAAGAAAAAGTTGATAAATATTGTGGCGATATGATTATAGTCGCCACCAAAAAGTACGCATTCAGCTGCAACTATTGGGGTCGCAACTAAAGTCGCGACTTTTAGTGGCAACCTTTCAAAGTCACCACAGATACCCTTGCTTTTTGCGGAAACTAAAGGGGTCGCCACAGAATGGCGTCACAGAAAACATTAATTCTTGTAGTGTATATAGTCATATAGAGCATGTAGTTACTAATTATAATGATAAGTCTTCTTCCTATTCACCTGCCAATCACTACTAAAAAAACCCGGATCTGCGACCACCACCATGCGACCGAAAATCGGTCTCTCCAGTTATGCGACCGATTTTCGGTCGCAGAGACCACTGAAAATAATAATATTTTTTTAGTCACAGCTATGCGACCGTGTCGGTCGCATACCTGTGACTAAAAACGGGGCAGAACCCCTTTCTCCCCCATTTCAACATTCCCCTTTCTCTCCCAATCCCTAAAAATCGAACCCACCCCACCCAATAACCAACCTTCCACCATTATAAACCCCATATAACTTTAAATTACTACCCTATAACCTCCAACATAACATCTAACACAATCTACACCTACTAATTCAAGGTAAATTTCATTTTTAAGTAATTTTTTGTTATTTTTTTAAAACTCATATAATGACTTTTTAATTCACTTTTTTTGTAGTTATTGGGTGGATAGCACATTGGTAACTCATAGTTACATGCCATTGGATCCCATACAAAGTTGAGGTAAATTTTTTTTTTTTTTTGGTTTAATAATCCGAATTTAATTATATATATGACTTTTTAAATAATGGAGAGCCTATATATAGGGTGGATAACACATTGTTTACATGTTAGTTGTTAGTTTTAATTTGTTTATTCTATATAATGTGATGTCGAGTAAGTTGTTTTGGGTTGATTAACTTTAAATATAGGGTTGTGATGGTTGGGATTAATTATGGTAATTATTGTGATATGTTGGAATTGTTTGGTAGAGTTGTTTGCAATGTGTTGATGCCTTGTCATGGGTTGTGGTGTTTGGGATACTTGCATTGCACTTACTAGATAATATGGAATTCAAACGGACCAATGGATATTCCAAAAAAGGCTAGGATTATTAAAAATTGCTACCATTTAGATTGTTCTCAATTTGGCAATTTTTGTGTAGATATGGACTTTAATGCACGTCGTTTGTGGATGGACAATAGACTTTTCCCCGGTCGGCAGGGGATAAGGCCTGAATTTGAAGAGGATCTTAAGGAATTTGTTGCTTTAGCAAAAACAACCGAACCTTTAATAAGGCGGGGTACAATTAAGTGCCCCTGCATAAAGTGCAAATGTTGCACCCTCCAAGATATGACGACCGTGCAACTGCATCTGTTAGATAGGGGGTTTATGCCAGATTACTATATTTGGCGTTATCATGGAGAGCCGTGGGATTTGCAGGGGCATATTCAAATGCTTCAAAGTATTCATGGCACTACTAGTTCTCCGGTTTTGGAACCAGACCGTAATGATTATAGAATGGATGATATGGTTCATGATGCTTTCGGTATGTACCCGGATAATGATCCCATGCAGCCGGGTACATCACAGCCTAACACTGAGCACATTCCAAATGCCGAGGCAAGTGAATTCTAGAGAAACTTCACATTTTTGCTCATACTACTTCGACAAGGATGTTCCATGTATGCGCACAAGGCCGGATCGGCATGATGTGGGAGATAATAATGATCCCAATTACCCAGCATTCTCCATATTCAATCAACCAGGGAGGGGAAGTACATTATCATCCAGAAAATACCAGTTCACTGATACAGACAGGAAGCAGCTACAACACATGTGTTGTTGAACTGTCCCGAAGTCACGCCTTATTACAAGTATGTTTTATTTTAATGGTACCCACTAAAATGTGACTAACATAAGTATTCTTTCTAATGTAAATTTCTTTGTTGCATAACGCAGTCACTTTGTTGCTGAATATGGTCCAAATGCAGTCAGTGATCATTTTACAGATTGGTTTACGTCATTTGTAAGTGTTATGGAAACTCATATATTTTTCCATTGATTTAAAAACCTTACTACCGTCATCGAACATGGACTAAGTTAGTCTAATCCATTTAATTTTAATATAGGTAAACAATCCGGTGAATGGCATCAATTTTGATTTTTTGCGACATAGATGTCATGGCCCATATTACGAGTATAAAAAGATGAATACATACTTCGTAAATGGGTACAAGTTTCATACACACAGCTGGTCAGAGGGTAAAAAAACCTACAACAGCGGTGTGTCCGTGAGTGCTGGAACTGGTGACCAGGGGGCCGACTCTGAGTTCTACGGAGTGATTGAGGAGATCTTAGAGGTTGAGTATAGAGTTGGATGGCCTCATAAAAGATTGGTTCTCTTCAAGTGCAAGTGGTTTGATCCAGGTAGCAGGGGTACGCGAGTGGATTCGAGTTCAAAGCTAGTTGAGGTTAATCATAGAAGGTCATATGGAAACTATGATCCTTTCATCATTGCTCAGAATGTAAAACAAGTGTGGTTTGTTCCTTACCCTCGGACGAAGAACGCATCAAAAGCAAAGGCCAAATCCAAGTGGTGGGCGGTTCTTAAGGGAAAACCGGTGGGATTAATTGAAGTACCTGATAGGTTAGATGTTGCATACCAGAATGAGGTCTCAGCTGTTCCCTTGATAGCGGATATTGAACTTGCAGACAATTTGCGACATATTGATGGGACGTATGACCCGGTGGCTGCATCTGAATTTAGTCGTGCAAAAAACCCGGCTAGTTTTGGAGAAGGAACTTCAAGGGCATACGAGGCTGATGAAAACATAGATAGTGACGAGCCGTCCGAGGATGAAATTGCTAGTGACTACGAATCGGATGATGAAGTTGATTGAACCAATTTGTACTTTGTAGTTTATTATTGATTACCTACTGTAATGTACATATGAACATAATATGATTTATGTAATATCATTTTCTGATTGTGATGTGCTTACTTAGTTGATAAATTTATTCATTATCAGCACTTTAGATTTATGTATTCTCATAATTAATGAAGCAGAACTAATTTGAATGTTTCAACAGGTATGGACAAGTTATACCCTAAAGTTTTTAGAAGAAGGTCTGGCAAGAGACCCGTGGGCGAGAGTTCAGCTTCTGCGGGTGATGACAGTCAGACCTCACAGGTCCCGCATTCGCTGCCTACTGAAGCCCCATCTAGTTATGATCCAGCTTTTTTCAGGCCCCCTGGCCCATATCAGGTACCACTTATTACCCCGTCTCAGTTGCCTCCTGATTGGCAATGGACATTCCCTACCGTTGATTGTACTGAGACACAGGTCCCTCCCAGGCTGATGACAGTCAAACTCAGCCCCCTGAATTCCCCTTAGATAGTTGTGACGACCCACCGGGTCAGCAAGAGCTCATGGTGTATGATCCCCATTCGCCTTATTACATTGGTGAGCCTGGCACTCAGGTAGAAGGCAGGATGATTATTTACCCCGAGGCGGATAAAGGGTAAGCTACCTAATTTCTTAAGTTCTTGTCTATTAAATAATTTGTTCCTACTTTAATTGCTAGTATTATGAATAATTCTTGTTAATTTTTTTGTAGCTTTTGCCCAAGCGATGAGTCCACTAAGGTACTGACTTCGTGCATGAGAGCGCACTGGAACCAGCCTTGGCCAAAATGGAGCGATGTGCCCCAGCAAGTAAAGAAGCAGATATTGGTAGATTTTGAGGTGATACATATGCATTTGGTTTAAAACTAATTGCAGTTTTTTAAACCATGAACATGTTTAAAGAAAATATTTTGATACTCTTTCAGGGCAAATGTATCTGGCATCAGGGTCTGGATTATAGCATTCGTAGCATCTTCCCCAAGAAATGTGCTGCGCTCTTCAAGCAAACCTACTACAATGCGCGGCATAAAGGTACAAGGCCCGGCTTCCTCGATGCCCGTCAGTGGGCGCAGCTGGATGAATATTGGCAGACGCCCGAGTTCGGGGCGAAGAGCGAACAAGGCAAGGCTGCGCGGGCGTCGGAAAAGGGTGGATCGCTCCATACTGGTGGCTCAATTAGCGCGGCTACACAGAAGATGCGCTTGGTACAGTTATTTAATTGATTGATTATTTACTTGAACAGTTGCTTTTTTGTCTAACATATTATGATTTTTAATTTGTAGGAAAAGAAAGAAAAGCGCACTATTCCCGTGCTCGAGCTGCATAAGATCAGGCATACAAAGGGTGCCAAGAAGGGCGGTGGAGAGTGGGTCGAGCCCCGCGCAAAAGAAGTTTGGGTAAGTTTGTAAAATTCGATCTTTAGTAGCGCCAATCCTTCAGCGTTTAGTCTTTCTATTAACATCATTAATATATTTCACTTATTCAGGAAAAGGCTACAAAGGCTGTGGAAGACTGGACATCAACCCAAGCATCGGACGCCGGAAGCAGCACCCCGGCTCCCTTGACGTTCGAGAAAGAAAAGCAAATATGGGTCGATACTGTTGGAGGGGTTAAGAAGGGGTATGCTTATGGTCTTGGCTCGCTATTTGGTCCGGATAAGCATAATGCTCGCTTTTTGGGCTCTTCAGCTACTTCTTCTCCGTCGAGCTCCGTTGATCCTACTGAGATGGCTCAAATGAGAGAGCAGATCGCACAGCTGTCGAGAGTAAATGAAGAAACGCAGGACATAATCAAAAAGCTCCTTGCCAAAAAGGAGAAGAAGAAAGCGAGAAGAAAGCATAAGAGCAAGCATCGACGCAACTCCTCTTCCGAGTCCGAGTCCGGGTCTAGCTCAGCCTCGACCGAATAGTCCTTTTAATGTCTTTTGAATGTTTGTGAAGCTTTATTGTTAACAATTTTAGGATATAACTAATGGTGTTGGATGTTTTTGAACTGTTTGGTTTATTGCGTTGTATTGCTGAATTACTGTTTTTAGTGTTTTCGAAATGCAGTTTTCTATTGATTACAGGTTTCTCAATTGCTGGTTTTTGTTGTTGCTACTGCCTGATTGCAGGATTTTTATTGCAGGTTTTTTTAGATTTGGCGACCGATTTTTGGTCGCATAGCGGTCACCATTAATGTCCACAACTGAGACCAAGTATGCGACCGATTTTCGGTCGCATAAGCTATGCGACCGAAAATACTTGGTCTCAGTTGTGGACATCAATGGTGACCGAATTTCGGTCGCATACTTGGTCTCAGTTGCGACCGAATTTCGGTCGCAGTGTTATTTGCTACCATTAATTCTTGGACCACCCGTATCGGTCGCCGATCGGTCTCCCTGGCGACCGATCTGCGACCGATTTGGTGGTCGCTAAACTGTGTTTTTTTAGTAGTGAATGTTTTAGTATTCAATGTCTCTGTTACTTTGACTTTGGGGGTGGCGGCTTCTAAAAACACACACAGGCCACACACACTAAGTGTGTCTAATTAGTACTATGTACGTATATATTTACATACATATGTATATAGTTTATAAGTATGCATAGATAAATTAAATCCAAAGGACTTCTATTGGAAAAGATACTTAAATGGTTGAATATCAGGATCGGCAACACCATGTTGAAGTGTCTTAAAGGGAAAATATGCAGAGAAATTGCGATAACTATATTGGCAGCATTAACATACCCAATATGGAAAGGGAGAAATGAAGCTATATGGCTTCTAGTTCTGTTGCATGTGTTTATGTTACCTTTGTGTGTCTTTTGAATGATTTCTAGTCAATTTTTGATTCGATACCTTCATTTCTTACTTGCTTTAACTCCACGTACTGTATATATCTAATTAATTGAGAATCCATTTAACAATAACAATGTCACCTACTTCTTCGCAAAGAATTAAGTTTCACACCAATTATTACTTTTATCACATGCATTTTTTCTGCTATAACAACATAATTGAGGCCAAAGAAAGATGGGAGGTGACAGACTTTGCATGGGAATTGTAGTTATTTATAGATGAAATACTTGATCAGTCCTCAAACTCTCCCAAATAATTAAATAATGAATTAACCTTCTTAAGCACCAAGTCTTCAATGATTACTTCATAATAAACAAAATCCTGAACCCTTCTTCGACAACTACGTACAGACTACAGTGTACAGAGACTAAATCTTAAGTACGTAATTTCCCGAGATTTCCACCAAGCTAATCCCCCAAGCCATTGGAAATGGTCAGTATTAGGAAATAGGAAAGTGCCAAAGAAAAATAGAAAACCTCAGCTACGTACCTTTTGGGATCCAATAATTCTTATTATTTCTATGTTGGAATGTTCGTATCGTATCTTAACTTATGAGCATAATCATTTTCTTTTCTCCTCATCACTGTTATGACCATTTCCAATATTGGTCCGGAGGCCATTAAAAATGGTATTATAAGACCTCAGAAAATAATAATTTAGTCATTGTAGTTGTTAGTTAATGTACGCTCTTAAAAATTTATAAGATTTAGTCATTATAGTTGTTGACGGAACCAACGACTTATATGTTTAAATATTAGCACTGATGACTTGGTAATGCATGCAGAACCCTAATCCACACTTAATTTGTTAATTCGGGGAAGTAACTTAACTACTAATTCAAACATATTTGCAGCTATAAATAGGCACTCCTCGCTTATCATATTTCTCACATATCAACAAAGAACAACATTAATCAAATTGTTTTATAATTGTGATGGCTCTCAAGTCTTTTGTATTCATTGCCATACTGGCTGTTATGACTTCTTTGAGCCATGCATCTGATCCTAGTCCTTTGCAGGATTTTTGTGTCGCTGTTAATGACTCCATGGCTGCAGGTAAATCATCAAATTTAATTTGATACTTACTTCAATCATGATTTCATGTCCTTTTGCTTGTTGTTCCCACTGTACGAATGCTTTGCTAGCTTTATTTACTTTCTAAATATGATTGTTAAATTATGCAGTTTTCGTGAATGGAAAAATATGCAAGGATCCAAATCTTGTCAATGCCAATGACTTCTTTAGAGCAGGTCTAAACATACCTGGAAATACATCAAATCAACTTGGATCAGCTGTAACTGCAGTGAATGTCAACAACTTACCTGGACTAAACACATTGGGCGTATCTTTAGTTCGTATTGATTATGCACCATATGGTCTCAACCCGCCACATACACACCCTAGAGCTACCGAGGTTCTTGTTGCCCTTGAGGGCACACTCTATGTTGGTTTCGTCCTTTCAAACCCCGGACCAAATATGAAGAACAAGCTCTTTACAAAGATACTAAAACCTGGAGATGTCTTTGTTTTCCCCGAGGGACTTGTCCATTTCCAGTTTAATATGGGAAAAAGTAATGCTATTGCATTTGCAGGTCTAAGTAGTCAAAATCCAGGAGTTATAACCATTGCAAATGCAGTTTTTGGTTCAGATCCACCAATCAATGCTGATGTTCTTACTAAAGCATTCCAAGTTGACAAGAAAGTGATTGATTACCTCCAAGCACAATTCTGGGTGGACAACAACTAAAAACTATAACTATGTGTGGTGTGCTATTTTCTATGCTTGTTTTTGAATCTTAAGAAATCATAAATAATTTTCAGGATCTGGTCTTGAGGACTGGTTTTCCTTGATCTTCATATTTTATGTACTAAACGAGGAATATAATTGTCATATTTAGTTTCAATAAAACTATGTGTTGTTTGAAAACACGGCATAGTATTTGTTGTGATCCATTTTTGTACATTGTACTCCAGAGTCCAGACATTTGGTGGCTTAAACAAACGAGAATTATAATTTCCCACTTAAAATAGTTTTTCAAAAGGCAAACTTGGCCTAATTAATAGTACTATGTAGGAAAGAGTAAACAAAAGCACAAGTTTGATATGTAATGGAAAACTAAGACAAATCATTTATAAGTACATTGAAGTTGGTTCAAAGAATAGACATAAACGACAAGCTAGAGATTTTTAAAATTTTCTACTATAACAGTCCATCTACGTTACTCCGTTCTTTCTACTTTGTTCGTCCCAACTTAGATTTTGAGAGTTAAACAAGTATAATTACCTATAACGAAAGGTTATCAAAATATAAATACCTATATGATGTACTAGTTTTCTAGGGTATAGTAAAGAGTAGTTCCGCCCTTGTCAAAGCTATTACTACTAAGTTTTGCCCATCAAAATATAAATACCTATATGCATATATTATAGGCTACCTCATATCGGTCCCAAGTGGTAGTAGTAGTAGTAGTAGTTTTAATTACAAGCTAGACTTAAATTTTTCAGAAAAGATGTTAAACTAATATCCACGTCATCTGATGATCTAGAATATGAGTATGTCCATAGATTGAAGATCTGGTCTTTTGGACTGATTTTCATTCCCGAATTCCCGAATTAAGATTGGTTAATGGAATAAGATATAGTGAATACTTTAATAATTATGGTACTGCTCCATGTCTGATGCTCACTATTGGCCCGTTCGGTTTGCTGCGGAGGCCATTGTAATACACGTATTAAACAATGTATAACTAATTTCGTTGTTTAGTTCACTTTTTTGTTGGGTTCATAAACTCTCATTAATTATACATTATATTATTTGGTTGTCCAAAATAATATTCCATCCGTCTTATTTTATTATCGTGATTAATATAAATATATTTATTTTAAATTATTTATCATTTTAAAAGTTCAAGATAAAATTGATTAATTTTTTTATTTATTTTTAGTAATAATTATTCTTGGAGACCACAAAGTTATGATTATGAAGAAGGTACAAAAGTAGAGTAAATAATCAAACAAAAATTACATAATAAAGATAGAATAAAAGTAAAGTAGTAAAAAAAACTTCATTTCTATCCTATTTGTACAGTATCATTTTCCGGTGAAGAGCATTCAATTGAACCCAGGGACATATCCTACTTATTGGATAAAATGTTTCTTTCTATGGACTCAATTTAAGCTGATAATTTAAGGGTGTCAAGGGTTATTGAAAAACCGACATAACCGACCGTACCGTATCGAATCGAACCGATTCTTAGGTTATTTTTAGCAAAATCGAAGGTTTAAATAAATCTATAACCAAACCGAATAATTAGGGTAGGCTTTTTTATTTGATAAAAATACCGAAAAAATACCGAACTGAACCGAATATGTAATCTATGAGTTATATAATATAATACACACACACACATGTAAGAATAAATATAAATTTATATTATATATATATATATATATATATATATATATATAAATTTTATGAGTTAACTTTAAGAATAAAACTAAAAACATATTTTTGGTCGAGGTCTTCGGCCTTGGGGTGATGAAAATAACTAGAAGCTTGCATGAATTAGTAGCACCAAAAGTCCCAACTTCCAAACTCATTCCACACTTGTATAATCCTGTTAATATTAAATTAGCAGAGAGCATACCAACAAACTTTAGCGTTAAACTACTAGTGACTAGGTATCAGATATATTTTCACTCGATTAAATTTTCCTTTAGATGAATATTCTATTAACCTAGCTCTTGAGTTAGATTTGATCAATATTCGTCAACTCGTGTAATTTAGATTTTCCTTGGCTTTACGTAATTGGATTTACAGTACTACTATAGGATAATGCTCCTTTGATTAATCATCACCTTTTAAATAGTAATATAGTTTAGATAATTTTTACCAAAGTCATGTATAATGTATTGTGCTCTAATATTTATTTAATGGAGAGTGACAATTGTAGATCAATATTGGAGAACAAAACATGTCAAGTACTTAAATATTAGTGATGATTATTTAAGAGTTAGTACTTATTTGATTATTATCTTAAATCATACTTTATGTGGTACAATAAATTTTATAAGTATTTTATAAAAAAATGGCACATTCTAATAACAATATTATTCTTTTATAGAGTTTAAAAAAACAACCGAAAAATAATCGAACCGTACCGAAATTGAACGAAAACCGACATGATTGGGACGGTTTTGAAAAGTCTTATTTGGTTATGCGCAATGGAGTAACCAAAAAAATGGTATGGTATAAATTTTTTTAAATAACCGACCGAACCGAACCATTTATAGCACTACATTTATTTAGCACTTAATAAAAACGAGGCCTAGAAATAATATAAGTAAATCACTTATAATAATAAAAATTGAGGTGGACTTTGACTTTGAATCAGGGAACCACTATGCTCCTGCTAATCATCTTTCCCAACAGTTGTTCTAGTGTACTGATTATTTTGCCTATGCATAACCATAGTTGCAAACATTCACTATCCAAGAATTCAATTCAACTTAAAGCTGAAGTTTCTTTCATCTGAAAAGCCAGGTAGTTATATAATAATCTCTCAAACTCTAATATTGCAACTCTGAATTTATGTTTTAAGCTATGTAAACTTTTTGTTATGTGGATATGTTGTTCCTGTGTGTTATGTATCAATTGTCTCTTATCGGTTATAAAGAGAAATATTAATGAGTTTATAGGCTAAATGAGCTTTTCCACATATTAGTCTAGTATTTTGAGTCGGACTTTCTTGTTTGGTCTATAACATCCTGCCTAGGACATTACCATTATTTTTGTTTTTTTAGTGTAAGTTGCAGTATATGTAAAAGACTGTTCATTATTTAATAGTTTAAGGGAAATTGCAGATGAATAGGGTAAAAGCAGGATAGTTATGGAACAATAACTGAGCATTATACTTTGTGCGCTTAAACTTATAAGATAGATTACTTTCTGTTGTAAAATTATTTCCTCTTTCTCTTTAAACTTAGTTATTTTGTTTTAGTATTGTTACTTGTCTGCACTTTCGATAATGACCAAAACAGAAATAAGATGAAGTAGAAAAATTCCAAGCCAACAGTATACACTGCCTGTCCTTAAGAAATCTAATCCCCTCACAGTTACTCAAGGTTTGTGGATTAATTTCTCCCAGGATAGAATGGAATTATCCTCACTGTGATAGCGGTAATTCAAATCACAGTGAACAGCGAACTCAAATAATGGTAGCAAATCACACGACTCTAGAAGAGAGAAGAATTATTTTGTTGTGTATATCTAAAATGAGGAAGAGTCTCACTATTTATAGACCAAGAATGGGTGTAATGAAAAGGTGTGATACCTTTTCAACATAGAGGTGCTTATGGTGCCTTTTCCCATTCACAACTATTCAAAAAATCCCCAACAATCCCCCACATGAATGGGGAATGGCTCTATAGTGAAAAATGTGCAGAAACTTGTGTGATTTGCAAGTAAGAATTAATTGCATCTGGATAAGTGGGTTTCCCTTTGAACTTTCCGTAGTGAACATATATCGGATATACTCGGTCAATCGGTAGATTTGATATCTTTGAACCGTCGAACTTTGGTGTATACCTAGACAACATATGTCACACAATTAATCCTTGACCATTTTTGGTTCTCATTGTTGTGTTCGTTTCAGCCATGAACATCGCCTGGTTCATGAGTGCGTAGAGAATTGGCCTTACAGAATTCTCCTTGAAGCGGCTTCCACTTCACACTCACATAGGTGATTTCTAAACGTGTAATCCCGTAGATCTACACTATTTGATAATTCCCGTATCAAATTTAGATAATCATTAAAAAATGTCTTTAACATTTTATCCTTGGTACTGAACATTGTCTTATTAAGAGGATGGGTTGAGTTGTTTGACAATGTTGGAGCGGTCGTACACAACTTTGTTTGAGCTCCTTGAACCTAGATCTTGGGATCTCCAGTCTTCTAGGTAGAGTTACCGCCATGACGACTTGTCCTCGGCCATAGTCCCATTCTCTTCGATGACTTCTACTACCTCTCTAGTTAGCCTTTTGTTAGCGGATCCGAAACATTATCACTTGACCTTACAATGTCAATATTGATAATCCCCTAGAGAGTAGTTGTCAAACGGTTTTATGTCTTCGTTGTATGTAACGATTTCCCGTTATACATATTGCTCCCAACCCTTGCTATTGACGCTTGACTATTGCAATGTATGCAAACCGCTGTCAACGGCTAGAGCCAAAATTGAATATCTTCCAAAATTTTGGAGTCATTCAGCTTCTTCATTGGCCTTGTCTAAGGCTATGAACGCGGCTTCTATTATAACATCAATAGCTTGAAATGGTTGCATCAGTTGTGCGCAAAACTTTTTCATATTGAATGTATTTCTCAACCATTTCAGCTTATTCTTAGCATTTGTATGCTATGATTTATCATTCCAACATGGAATATAAATCTAAGTGATGTTCAAATTATAGCACCTTCATTCATTATATAAATCCAACTCAATATGGAATTTATATTTATAATTGGTCTGTTCACCACTCAAATCCAACTTGATATGACTTTTACCATTAATATCAATAATTGATTTAATATTTTATAGACCAATTAAAACATCCGTTCATGAACGGTCATGTCATTACAAAATGTTATCTTTCAACCGACACATCTTTTCATGAAAAGTCACAAGCTTTCGAGTGACATTATTCATGAATGGTCACAACTCTTCTAAGAAGACATGAACTCACCATCAAATTGGTAGTATCACTGATTAGTTATCACTAAGATGAACATGTTGTGAAATTTACCGAATATCATATTAATATCCACAAGGATTTGAAGAGTGCAAAATTTTACATAAATTATGTATCTCAAGTTCTTAATATAAACACTTCTCACTTTGACTTTTGTCTTGGATGAACCAAATGCCCCCACATTTCAAATATTTAATGTTTTTTTTTTCCATGTCCATAATATCAGTCATAAGGTCAAAGAAAACATGACAAACCTTCACCTTCTTAATTTACTGAAACTCCATTAGTTTCCAACGTGCAGAGGACAACATAATTTGACAAAGCCACATATAATTCATGCATTTAGTTGGTCTCACCTGTTAGTCCAAACCATTCATATTTCAAAGGTTGGACTACCATTGTCTTTCGACAATAGAGACACCTGATTTCTCTCGACGACGGCCACAACCAGTCGATAATAATGACCAGAAAACGAATCTTTCCTGGTACAAGACCAAATTAATTTTGAGATTTGGGATTTACCCACTAAGAAGCCAATCTCTTTGTTTCTTACTTTCTCTTTGCAAGAGACAACGATCAACATTTCACTCCAATTTTTCCTCTTTATTGGAATATGACACAACCATATATATATTCACTAACGGCGAAGTTTTTAATCTTCTAAGCCGATTCAATATAAATGTGAAGTTTTTAATCTTCAAAGTCAATCCAATACAACGGCGAAGTTTTTAATCTTCAAGCCGATTTAATACAATGGTGAAGTTTTTAATCTTCAAACCGAGTAGGAAAAAGAGTAGAAAATCACGAAGATTTTAATCTCCAAAACATGGGAGTAGAAAATCACGAAGATTCTAATCTCCAAAACATAGGAGTAGAAAACCACAAATATTTTAATCTCCAAACCAGAGTAAAAACTCTCAAGGATTTTAGTCCCAAAAATATGAGTAGAAAGCCACACAGGCTCTAATTTCCATGAATAAAAATTAGCATCACAGCATGTCCATTATGGACTAATCTTTACAAAAAAAATGATATGTATGTAAACAAGACTTTCCAAATATCATTTGATATCAATCCGTGCCAAATATGTCTGCTTCCTAAAAATCATGATTAATGCTGCCATGTTTAATAGTTTCTTTTTCCAAACTATCACAACAAAATCAAAATTGTTAGTGAACCAAATAAGAGAGTAAAGACCACAAAATATACACTTTCTCAAAATAAAAAAAAATAAAAAAAGGTATTCATGGCCTTATGTTATGACTTCTCCAATTCGAAGAGTCTCAGTTCCATCTTTGTCAATTGCCAACTATTGGCCAAATGAACAGAAATGATAGTAGCGATGGATAGATGGAGCTTCCAACATTTCAATTTTGACAGGGCAAAGATGAATTGAAGAGATTCATGACTTGTCACTTGATAAGAAGAAAATGCACCATATTCTTTAAATATTAGTATCAAAACAAGGAAGAAGAGAATCAATTGATTGAATGGCAACTTTAAGTATATTGGTACTCAAGGGTGACCAACCGCATCCTTATTTGATGCAAAATATTGTCCATTCCGAACAGGTGCCATTGCACCCTTTCTAAGTCATATTAAGAACGACTAATAAACAAGCCTTTGCTTTTTATATTTCACGTGGTCTATTTCTTAAGTCAAATTAAACTTGTTGACTGACCATATATGTGATCACTGTATCAAAGTGTCTCGTCTAAAGAAAACACCCTTTCAAATTAAATTATGAAGAGGTGTGTGTTTCTCAACTAACTCCAGGCGTTAGTCTTTCCACTAACATGCATGAGACAAAATTCTTTGACAACACTGAACTTCCTTCCAAGTTTGTAAGACTTGTTTGCTATCATCTTCTTTTGAAAGAATAAAGAATGCAAAAATTTCAGCGGAAGTAAAAACATACCGTGAAAATTATCATGACAAAAGCATCCCATTTACGATATCCAATTTCAACAACCAGATTAGTAACGAACACAGAATTAAAAAAAATATTAGATTTCTTAAGATTGTTACTTGTCTGCACTTTCGATAATGACCAAAACAGAAATAAGATGAAGTAGAAAAATTCCAAGCCAACAGTATACACTGCCTGTCCTTAAGAAATCTAATCCCCTCACAGTTACCCAAGGTTTGTGGATTCTCCCAGGATAGAATGGAATTATCCTCACTGTGATAGCGGTAATTCAAATCACAGTGAACAGCGAACTCAAATAATGGTAGCAAATCACACGACTCTAGAAGAGAGGAGAATTATTTTGTTGTGTATATCTAAAATGAGGAAGAGTCTCACTATTTATAGACCAAGAATGGGTGTAATGAAAAGGTGTGATACCTTTTCAACATAGAGGTGCTTATGGTGCCTTTTCCCATTCACAACTATTCAAAAAATCCCCAACAAGTATTTGTTGTAAAAATCTCATATTCATTTCTAGAGTTAGTGATGGGTTTGATGAGATTATTGGCCTCTAATTTTGTTATCAAGTTATCAGTTCTAGATTATCGGCATTATTGTTTTGGTGAATGTGGAGTATAGCCTCCATCTCCCTCTACTACGCCGTGATTGTCATAATCTGGATTTAGCTGATTAGGAATAAATTTGACTACACCGCTAATTTTTCAAAGGTGTAAAAGAGTCCATGTCATTATATAAGTTGAGAGCATGAGTATTGTTGCATGGAGAACTGTGATGAATACAAGATCCGCTTGTCTAAACCTGTAAAAGATCATGATTTGGCTGTAGTAACCACTTCCCATTTTGCAATTTGAGAAATATCTTTTTCCGATTTCATGAAATGCATAAGAGAACATAATCTTCAATAAGTTATGTATTTATTTTTCCTTCTTTCAATGAACTTTGCAGATTAAAAAGCGTCTCCATTTAGTTCTTTGATCGTTCATGATGAGAGCTGAGAGAGCATCATTCTCCAGGTCTAGATGCTCTTATCATGTCTACTTGAGTTATAGAGGCCAAGAGATAAGCATGAACTTTATCAATCTCCTATACATGGCATTGACACGTATAGGTATTCGAACATTTAAGAAACATAATGAAGCTAGTAAAGGAAAGATTGTTGGATCAGAATTGCAAAAGGCAGTCAAGGAATCAAGGATTTCAATAATTGTATTCTCGGAAGATTATGCATTTTCTAGACGGTGCCTAGATGAGCTTGTGAACATCCTTGAAAGGAAGCAAAGTGCTGGTCATATGATTCTCCCTGTGTTCTATCGTGTAGATCCATCCCATGTAAGAAAGCAGACAGGATCATATGCAAAAACATTTCATAATTATGAAGAGCAGATCATGGTGGAGACAGGTGAAAGAAGGGACGGGCACATAGCAAAGGTGAAGATATGGAGAGCATCTCTCAAGGAGGCTGCAAATATGGCAGGGATAGTCCTAGAAGACGGGTAGGCTAAATGAAATTTGTTTTGGCTCTGCAATGTCTGTACATGTTCAAACAATGAAAGTGCGAATAAACTTTTAATGTTTTTGAATATTTATAGTATTCTTCTGTTTCTCTACATTTATCTTCTATCATCAAGTTTGTTTGCGGACATTCAATTTCCATCATGTTCAGTTGTTATATAATTTTCATTTTAACCAATGCTATCTATCTGATAGTCTTCTTTTTATTTTCTGGCAGGGATGAGTCAAAATTTATTCAAGAAATTGTTGAGGACATTTGGGGTAAGCTGAGTCGCAAAGTTTTGAGTGTTGCCCCATATCCAGTTGGAATTTATACCCGCGTAAAAGAGATTAGCGTCTGGTTACAAGATAGCTCGACTAGTTCTCGCACATTGATGATCTATGGAGAACCTGGAATTGGTAAAACAACCATTGCTAAAGCTCTTTTTAACCTACATTATGACAGATTTGAATGCAGCAGTTTTCTTGCAAATATTCGAGAAATTGCTAAAGAAAGCAGTGGTCTGATTAACCTGCAGAAAAAGCTTCTCTCTGATCTTTTGAAAGAGGATAAGGTTAAAGTATATGATATAGATGGAGCTTCCAAGATCAAAGAATGTTTACTCCACAAAAGGTTTCTTTTTGTTCTTGATGATGTTGATGATTTGGGCCAACTGAAAGCAGTACTTGATTCAATAGATTGGATTCCTTCAGGGAGTAAAGTTATTATAACAACTACAAATGAAAGCTTGCTAAATCCTCATGATGCTTGTGTGATGTATGAAGCGAAGAGGTTGGATACTCATGAGGCGCTACAGCTCTTCAGCTTGCATGCTTTTGGTCAAGACCATCCTGTCAAGGAGTACATGATGCAGTCCAAACAGATAGTCAAACATTGTCGAGGTGTTCCTTTAGCTCTTCAAGTTGTAGCCTCTTCACTGCGTGGTGGAAGCATAGATACATGGGAAGGTGCAGTAAAGAAATTAGAAAGATTTTCTGAACGCTGCGACCATAAAGTTCTTGAACTGGGCTATGAAGCTTTACCAGATGATCATGAGAAAAATGTATTTCTTGATATTGCTTGCTTCTTTGTTGGGAAGGACAAAGATCATACAATCAAAATTCTGGATGAATGTGGTTTCCATACTACTGCGGAAATACAGGATCTCACTGATAGATATCTTCTGTCAGTGACTCCTGACAACAAGCTAATGATGCATCAGTTACTACAAGAGATGGGTAAAGAGGTCGTCTGCCAAGAATCGCCTACAGAACCTTGTAAACGCAGTAGAATCTGGCATCATAAGGATGCCCTCAGTATACTGCAGGAAGAAACTGTATGACTCCTTTCTCTTGTACCAAATTGCTTCTTTTCCCTCGGGCCCATGTTCACTTCAATATTACTTTCCATGTCAGGATACAGAATCCATTGAAGGGTTTGTACTTAAACTGCATGGATCAGGTGAAACCAAACCAGACAGACATGAAAATATATCAAAAATACCTCATTGTGACGAGTCACAGATTACTTCAACATTGACTGCTAAGGAAAATTCAAAGACGCTTCGCCTAGGTTTTTCCTCATGGCATCAGGTGACCTCTATTTTGGCAAGACCACAGACCTTACCAAATGAAGCTGGAATCAGTACTAAAGCATTTTCAAAAGTTCAAGAGCTGAGATTTCTTGAGCTTGATAATGTGCAGCTTTCTGGCACCTATGAGGGATTTCCAAAGAAATTAAGATGGCTGTTCTGGCATGGATTCCAATTGACTTCCTTTCCGAGTAGCTTCCCTCATGAAAATCTTGTAGTTCTTGAAATGAGCAACAGCAACTTACACCAAACCTGGGAGGGGGCAAAGGTTAGCTGATTCCTGCTATTATCTAATTTTTGTGAATGATTGAGTTCTTGCAGACATTGATACTTTTCCTTTACTGACTCCTTTCCTCTCTGTTTCCTCAGTCTTTTCGATCATTGAAGATACTTGATCTCAGTCACTCACATAGTCTCGTGAAGACCCCTGACTTCTCTGGACTGCTGAGTTTAGAAAAAGTCATTCTTGAAGATTGCACAAGTTTGGTCAAGGTCCATGAGTCAATTGGAGGACTCCAAAAGCTTCTTGTCTTAAATATGAAGGGCTGCGAGAGCCTCAGGAAGCTCCCTAGGAAGATTGGGAAAATAAAATGCTTAGAAGAACTAATACTCTGTGGGTGCTCGAAACTGGAGTTTTCGATGATGAGAAATCAAAAGTTTTTGCAAGCACTTCAGCGAAATATGACTAACAGAGATCAATTTGCATCTAAGACTGAAAAGCCAATATGTAATGAACCTCTGCCTCCTAAATCAGTCTATTCATTCTTCTGGTCTTGGATGTCACTCTGGCAACGGTCAGCATCAATGTCAGAGCTCCGACAAATCACCTTACAAAGTTTGGATATCTCACATTGCAATCTGACTGACACTGTTATTCCATATGATCTTTCTGTCCTCTCCTCCTTAAAGTACCTGAATCTAAAAGGAAATCTCATATCTGTTCTGCCAGAGAGCCTCAAGAGCCTAACTATGCTGCAGTCTCTTCAGTTAGCCGACTGCACGAGGCTCCTGTGGATCCCAGAGCTTCCATTGAGTTTACAATTATTGAATGCACGTAACTGCAGATCACTGGATAAGATGACAAATCTACCCAACTTCATGAGGTCACTTGAATTGCACTTAGAGAATTGTGGAAAGCTGGTTGAGCTTCAGGGAGTGTTCAAACTAGATCCTATTGAAGACATTGATATTATTCTTGATCTATGGGGCCTAGAGTACTTGGAGCTCAGAGCAGAAGATGTGGAACTTTGTAACTATCTCACCTCAACGAAAAGCAAAGGTCTTCAGGGACTATATGAATTTGGTATACATAGCATTTACATTCCAGGAGGCAAGGTACCTAGCAAGTTCGATTATATAAGCACAGGGAGCTCAATAGCTTTCACTGTGCCTTCACTTCCTAATGTCGAGATACGAGGAATAGAGTTATGCATAGCTTATGAACAATGTTATGAAGAATTTTTCAGTGAAAGGCACTTCATAAAGGTGAGCAATAAGACTAAGGGGATCAAATGGATTTACGGTCCAACGATTTTTGGGATTGCAGGTCCTGATAATCCAATGCTATGGTTAAGTCATTGGAAGTTTGGAGATCAGCTTGAAAGGGGAGATCAAGTTGTTGTCTCGTTAAGCATGAGGTGTTCAGTTAGGGAATTTGGAGTCCATCTTGTATGCAGTGAACTGAGAATGCAAAGGAGGAATGTCGTTGACACGACCCGAAATCCGGCTAGGCCGTGCGGGCACCCGACATTCTCCCCTAGACCCGTCGGGCGAACCCTTACCAATTAAATTAGGAAAATAAATATAATTCAATTCATAAATAAGAACAAGACTTTAAAAAAAATTTACAGACATACTGATACCTCTAAGCTGTACAAAAGAAATTACAGCTGACTACCCAACATGCTAGGTTTAGGGCTATCCAGACTAGACATCTAAGAGTACAAATGAAGACAGATACCTCCTGAAGGGAGCAAAATGCGAGTGAAATAATAAACATAAAACTGGTGGCCATCCGGAATAAAAGCTGGCTCACCCTGACAGCTGAAGTCGTCTTCACTCCATCACAACGTGACGAATTCAATCCTGGAGCGAACCTGCCGAAACGAAATAAATAGACAAAAACAAACAAGGGTGAGTCAAAAGGACTCAATAAGTGGGGCAGACTAGCCACCTCAAAGAATAGGATAGCTAGCCAGGGAGGAGAAACAGATAAACAAAATTCCTCTTATTTAAATTATAAAAACGCAGAGCCAGATAATAACTAGAAACACGTATGGGATGACAAACTCATTAACAACCAGGAACGTAAGATAACCAAAACATATAGGTATCCCGAACACATCAACAATCAGAAATATATCCTGTTGCGGCGTGCAACCCGATCCATATATTCATCCTGTTGCGGCGTGCAACCCGATCCATATATTTATACCGTTACGGCGTGCAGCTCGATTCCCGCAACCCGGGATACGAGCCAGAAATATATAGGCAAACTAGTATACATACCGCATACATAAAACACAACACAATACACACAATAGTCAGTATGCGGTGCAATGAGATGGGATGAGTGCGGTATGATGCAATGCAGTCACATATGTCTGATACCTATCTCCGGCGCGGGACTCTCATCGTCTACCAGGAGATATATGCAATAATGACCCTTCACCGGCTCGGGACTCTCATCGATTACCGGGAAGTATATGTAATGATGACCCTTCACCGGTGCGGGACTCTCATCGCCAACCGGGAAGTATATGCAATAATGACCCTTCGCCGGTGCGGGACTCTCATCGCCAACCGGGAAGTATATGCAATAATGACCCTTCGCCGGTGCGGGACTCTCATCGCCAACCGGGAAGTATATGCAATAATGACCCCTCGCCGGTGCGGGACTCTCATCGCCAACCGGGAAGTATATGCAATAATGACCCTTCGCCGGTGCGGGACTCTCATCGCCAATAAAAACTGAAACCTTCTTCCGATGCCTACCAAACGAGGTCTGATTTAGCTCAAATTTTACAGACAGGTCCTAATGGACATTACGAATATTTTAAAATTATCGGCACGCCAATCGGAGTCCTAACTTCCGAAACGACTGACCGAGGTCGTTTCATTCTCCTCCACTTAAACTCTCGTTCGTCCTCGAACGAGCCTAAGACTAAAGCAAGATTTACGCAGATTATAAAAGAACTTGCACGACCTTTATGAGCTACTCCACGGGAATTATTTCCTGATTACAGGATCAGAATTATAACACGCATATCGAACTCTCGGATAAAAACATAGCTGGATAATATCATAACATCGTTGCCCAACTTATTTTGACTAAACCGACCCTTTCTCAATCATGAGAGAGGAGTTTTATATTTTCAGAACAAAGATACACGAAACTTTGAATGGGTTAACATGATTCAGTCGATAATTACCTCTTCGATATACCTTTCGATATGGAACAGGTCGATGGAACTAAGAATTAGCTTACGCTTCAGCAATGCCTTAGAGATTTAATATTATGATTCGGTATCAATTGGAGGAAAACTCCTCCACTTAAAGCATAAACTCATACAACTAATTTGAATAGAAATAGTCATCCTCGCACAACCTGCTGGATTAAAGAAGACCTAGCTAAAAGCTGAACATAGGCAGACCTAAACTACCAAACTACCCTTTCGAGTTGCCAACTAGCTGCAACTCTCGAGTTCACAACTCCATACCTTTGCCATAAACACCACCGCCCGATGGATGGTACTTCTATATAAAAATTTCGGCAGAGTTTCCCCTGAAACTGGATGATCCGCAAAAACAGAACCAGCTCTATACTATACATGGGAATGGATACCCGGATAAACTGATAACATAAACATGTTAAACAGATAACAAGATGAGACAGCTGGATGACATAACAAATCCGCAGAATCTCTGGACAACACTACTGTCCTGATTTTCAACCTAATTTTCAGAGTGTAGATCAAATCAAAGGTCAAATGATGCCTCTCATTACCCTTAGTAGCCTTGAATAACAACAATATGCTTACCCAACTACCTTGACACGCACTCTGGCTCAACATAGGAAACATCACGAGTGGCTACTAACCGCCCAAGCTCACTAGTATCGGAAGAAGAAGAGATGGCAATAAACAGAAGATAGAAATAGTTAGATCTTTAGGAAGCTCATCCCCTTATTTATTTGGCTACCAGAGCTAGACTACTTACGAGTCAGGCGAGCCAAAGAATCGCAATTGAAGAGATAGACATTAAATAAGCTTTATGGAAAAACATCCATACCAATTTTAACCTTCCAATAAGAACGAAATTCTGACAATTTATCAGTAAACTCTTTTACAACTGAGAGAAGCTCATGGAATAACATGACTCTACTAGCATCTTGAACCAAGAAGAGACACGTAGATCGAGTATCACTTACAAATCACTTTACACAATGACACTTCCTGATGGTCACGAATAAGAATCCCATCATCCTACCAACACTGATTTCCGAGGTGCGGTAAACTGAATTGACATAATAACAGAAGGTGACGTAACAAGATGCCTAGCAGGCAATAGCAATACTCCCCGTCAAATCTCCCATATTTAGATCATATAAACTAGTAGGGTTTCATAAATGCCAGGAATAAATCGTATCAGAAGCTCACCCCTCTACCGCAACCGATTCTTAATAGAAACGACATCCAAGGAAACCATCAAAACATTATAAGACACACCATTTCCAGATCGATCGGAAGAATCAAATCTTACTCACATTTAAGAGAAGAAAAAATCTCAAGGTCTACTACATCGGATGCCTCAGCATCCTGCCAGGCTGGCAGTTCATAAAACTGCCTCTGCGGCTGAACTAAGCCGCTACACGGATAATTACCTTCCGAAGAACTACTACCACCACGCTCTCAACCGCTATTGGATGGTGGCATTTCTTTTGCTGATTGAGATCTAAATAAAATCCCATGCGACTGCGTAGATGCCTGATGACGACAGAAAAGACGATTGCTAACTTGTCGGAGTAAGGGAAAACTCCTCAAAAGAATAGCCAGACTCACAACAATAATATCACCTTTTCGCTGAATATGAGAACTGGACATATTGTTGATAGTTGTAAAGAAAAGACTGAATCTGATCTTGACGAGCTACTAGCACACTCTAAGAATTACGTGACACAAGCTGAGATAACCTGGAAGGTGACCTCCCAAAATAATCAGAACTCTTACCTCCAAATGAGGTACCATGGTTAACCACTAGGGCCTCGGGATCTCTTGCTCTCCCGCTCTAACTTTTCCCGCTCTAACTTATGATATGCCTAATATCTTTGAGCAATATCAACAACGATATCAAATGAAATCCCAGCCTCAATTTTTTTTCGAGCCATCTGGGATCTCAAGGAAAAAAGAAAGGTCATCAATAAATCTTTAAATCTCTCAAAAGGTTCATGGACTAGTTCAAATGCATATTCGGCCATTTTATAGAATTTAATCTCATATTCTGAAACACCAACAAGCTAGTCGACAGGTTACCCTGTCTAATCCACTCAAACTGGCAATACTCTCCATTTCGCTCGCTACTCGAAAGGAATTTTTTTTTTTTTCACAAATCTAGAAGAAAACCGAACCAAGTTAGCTAATAAGAGAGCAGTCCACCAATCCAGGGTTGGACCTTGAAACTGGAAAGAAGAATAATTAACACCATACCGCTTGATATAATCAAAAGCCTGAAGGATACGCTGACATCATTTTATTTTACAAAGAATTACAAGATTTATCTGATGCATTTCTTAAGAATATCGGAAGGTTCAACCGCGTAAAATAATGAAACCTCCTTGAGCACTCGGACCCAACTGATACCTTGGCTGGCTAACCAGCCAGAACAATTAGAGGTACAACACATACTACCTCCGGAATATAATTTACTACAGCAATATTAAGAACCAGAAAAGGAGCTCCCTGAGATCAAACGTCTGCACATGCAGCAACCTGATAGGCTGCCCAGCGAATAATAGGTTCTTACGGTATCTGCGCCGCCAAGATTCTCGTAAAGCATCGTAGAGAGCCAAGGGAAACTGCAAGGCCCTGGTCCCTTGCCCATCGGGAGCTCGTACAGCTGGGACCTCCGTAACTAGATCGTCGGCACGATAAAAAAAAACTCTCGGGGCTTCATCAGTGCTGACCCCAGGCCAGACTGCTTCGTCTTGAACTCATACCGTTCGCTGATTTGTTGCACGAGGGTTCACAATTACCACGAACGAATTAACGAAAATACTTTTGCATCCTAGACCGACGCACGATCAGAAATGAAGGAAGTGAAACTTCCTAAATGCCATCATAGCCTCTCGTAGATAAGTACGGACGTCTACGTACCCATCAGCGAGACTCTACTAGACACTGTCTTAGTCTGGATAGACTCTAAACTGGGCTCTGATACCAACTGACACGACCCGAAATCCGGCTAGGCCGTGCGGGCACCCGACATTCTCCCCTAGACCCGTCGGGCGAACCCTTACCAATTAAATTAGGAAAATAAATATAATTCAATTCATAAATAAGAACAAGACTTTAAAAAAAAATTTACAGACATACTGATACCTCTAAGCTGTACAAAAGAAATTACAGCTGACTACCCAACACGCTAGGTTTAGGGCTATCCAGACTAGACATCTAAGAGTACAAATGAAGACAGATACCTCCTGAAGGGAGCAAAATGCAAGTGAAATAATAAACATAAAACTGGTGGCCATCCGGAATAAAAGCTGGCTCACCCTGACAGCTGAAGTCGTCTTCACTCCATCACAACGTGACGAATTCAATCCTGGAGCGAACCTGCCGAAACGAAATAAATAGACAAAAATAAACAAGGGTGAGTCAAAAGGACTCAATAAGTGGGGCAGACTAGCCACCTCAAAGAATAGGATAGCTAGCCAGGGAGGAGAAACAGATAAACAAAATTCCTCTTATTTAAATTATAAAAACGCAGAGCCAGATAATAACTAGAAACACGTATGGGATGACAAACTCATTAACAACCAGGAACGTAAGATAACCAAAACATATAGGTATCCCGAACACATCAACAATCAGAAATATATCCTGTTGCGGCGTGCAACCCGATCCATATATTCATCCTGTTGCGGCGTGCAACCCGATCCATATATTTATACCGTTACGGCGTGCAGCTCGATTCCCGCAACCCGGGATACGAGCCAGAAATATATAGGCAAACTAGTATACATACCGCATACATAAAACACAACACAATACACACAATAGTCAGTATGCGGTGCAATGAGATGGGATGAGTGCGGTATGATGCAATGCAGTCACATATGTCTGATACCTATCTCCGGCGCGGGACTCTCATCGTCTACCAGGAGATATATGCAATAATGACCCTTCACCGGCTCGGGACTCTCATCGATTACCGGGAAGTATATGTAATAATGACCCTTCACCGGTGCGGGACTCTCATCGCCAACCGGGAAGTATATGCAATAATGACCCTTCGCCGGTGCGGGACTCTCATCGCCAACCGGGAAGTATATGCAATAATGACCCTTCGCCGGTGCGGGACTCTCATCGCCAACCGGGAAGTATATACAATAATGACATATGCAATAATGACCCCTCGCCGGTGCGGGACTCTCATCGCCAACCGGGAAGTATATGCAATAATGACCCTTCGCCGGTGCGGGACTCTCATCGCCAATAAAAACTGAAACCTTCTTCCGATGCCTACCAAACGAGGTCTGATTTAGCTCAAATTTTACAGACAGGTCCTAATGGACATTACGAATATTTTAAAATTATCGGCACGCCAATCGGAGTCCTAACTTCCGAAACGACTGACCGAGATCGTTTCAGTCGTCGTCCCTCTTATCCACTTCATCATGAAATTGGAAGAGATTTGTCTCCTTTTGAGCTAAGCTCAGGTGTCTATCACCTCTCCATTTATTCTTGATGGAATGCTAGATAGTATAGTGATTTTATTCCCTCCTATCCACTATACCATCTATCACTAGATAGTGTAGTGATTTTCTTCCCATAAAGTAGATAACTTCTGATCGAAAACTCGGAGAAAGTATGTCAATAAAGCTGTGAAACAGCAGATATTCTTCATATCGAGTCTAATATGATGACCTGAAAAATAGGTTAGTACTTATCTGGTTCAAACAGGCTAAAATGTCCATGATTGGGATTCTGCGAAAAATGTCCGTCATGATGTACTTCTAGTAGGATACGTAACAAAAATCGCGGTATAAAAGTATAAAACCTAACTAATAATAAGACACAAGCAATAGTGATGGCCTTCAATATTCCAAGAATTCTAACCATCATTATTGTCTTACTTATACTTTCAGGGGTAAATTACTTTCATCCAAAGTACTTGTACTAATAGTAAATCATTACTAGGAATAACACACAAGGAACAACAACGTTATTACATCTACAAATACAGAAGATAGCAGCAACGATGAGGATGCTAAGCTAACAAACTAACAAACTATGATGCATTTATGTGCAAAGACAAGTTTTGTTATATTACAGGGACCATTGTTTTAGCTTAGAATTCAGTCCTATATTTGTTGGAACTCTCAGAAAATTGTACCCAAATTCGAGGACAATGAAGTTGCGTTACAAGGTTTTCTTAGTGGGATAACTCGATTTCCACCAATTTATACATGACCTTTTGGAATACCAGTTTAAGATTCTGAACTATGGCAACAATATCATCTTTTCACCTGGGCGTCTCTACCATAAAGCCATTAAGGCAATAGTTTGGGGCCCCATTTTTTTTTCTAAATTTGTATTATATATATTGTAAAAAAAACAAATATTGTCATAGATATGCATATTGATGTTGCCATAGATCATTTAAGTGGTCTAGTTTCTTTTTTCCAAAAATAAAGAGAAGAAGGATTTGTTATTACTATGATTTCTGCTAAGGAAATAACGTCTAAGATGAATATAGAACCTGAATTTCCTTGAAAACGCGTAATATTTAGAAAGAAACTCTGAGAATATTAATAACAAAATCACAAAGTCTCCTGAAGAATCTTTTAGAGTTGATTATGTCTTATATATAGTAGACCAAGCTATTTTGTCACTTCAAAATAAATTTGAACAATTTAAAGCGTATGAAAGTATTGTTGGTTTGCTATGTAGTAGTAAAAAATTGAGATCACTAGATGATGTAAATTTGAAAAAATATTGTCTTAACCTTGAAATTCTTTAGCACATAATAGTTATTCTAATATTGATGGTTTAGATTTATTTTACGAATTAAAAGTATTGAGATAAATAATACGAGTAGAAGTTAATGATCTAATCGAAATACTCAATTAAATAAAAAGACTTAATTTTTACAAATGCATATATTGCTTATAGAATAATGTTAACAATTCCTGTAATTGTTGCCTCGGCCGAGAGAAGTCTTTCAAAATTACAATTGATAAAATCTTATTTAAGGCCAATGATGTCTCAAGAGAGATTAAATTGATTAGCTATATTAACAATTGAAAAGGAATTGTTAGAACAAATTGATTATAAAACGGTAATTAATGACTTCGCATCTAAAAGACGAGAAAAGTAGACTTTAAATAAAATTATATATGACGATCTTTCTTCTTCTTTTTTAAAAAATAAAAATTAGGATCTCTGTGAAGTTTGACTTTAGGCCCCAATCTGATTGAGACAGGCCCTGTTTCCACATTTTCAGATTTTGATAATTGTCAATCTAAGGTGTATTGATCCTTGATAATTCTACAAACAAGTCAGCTTGATCTGCAGTTAGTTTTAGTTTTGAATTAGTTATAAGCCATGATGTTTACTTGTGATACAAATTAGACCTCTATATTACTCTATATCATCCCTACTACCCTTCGTAACTTTATTTATATTCAACAAATTTTTTTTATAAAACTTAATATTCACACGAATAACAAACAAAAAGAATAAAAATTTAGTAACATACAACTTTTACTAAATGAAAGTGAAACAAAGAAGTACGGACTTACATTAAACTTAACTTGACATAGTTATTAGTCCACTATTATATTACTACTATGTAAGAAGAACTTTTGATGCTGTGCATGACCCAATAGACAAACGGATAGAAACAGAAGAAATTGACGGAAGCCAGCAACAACACAGATGGCGGGTGCAAGGATTAATTTGTTTCACATGATTAAGGGGTAAATACATTTACAGAAAACTTGGGCTATCAGGTCCATTGTTCACAGATTATATAGAGAGTTCTTAGGCTCTTAGGCCATTATATGCAATCTCAAAATGATCTTCTATGTAAATTAGTTTTTATGGTTATTGTGAAGACTTGGAGAGTTGAAGTTTCCAATTGAGACCATGTAATTTGCCTAAGATAAATATTTATGGAATCAGCCACGAATGGTTGCAGCATGGTAGGCTGCATACATTATGCCCATCGCGGGCTGTGCCCTTTTTCTATAGGTAGTTATTGTATATCATTTGATGATGTATGCACAAAATCATTTTGTCTGTGTGTAGAGAATAGTGGTTGGTGCAACTTGAGAGTCCAAGCTGCAGATTCCTGAATAAAGTAATCAAGATGGATTAGTTAACTAAGCAGTGGACCCCTTTTTCTTTTTGATAATCACACAGCATAGTTTCCTAGACCATCTTTTGTTTCTCAATGCATTTATCATGTGTTCTTGAGTTTCAGAGGTGAAGATACCCGCAAGACTTCTACTGACCATCTTTATGCAATTTTGGTAGAAATGTTTTCTTGATTTGCTTGGTTACAAATGAGTAAGACCATCCTTATTTATACTTGACAAGGGATGGTTCTAGATGCATTTCTAGATACATCCATAAGAGTATTTAAGCTATCCAAGACTCTAGAATATCTAGAATATATCTAGATATTTTTTTCCTCTAAAATATCTATACTATGCACTTAATATTCTACACTAGATTATTCTAGAGTATCTTGATATTTCTTCAATCCAAGATACTACTCTACATTATTCTAGAACATCTCCAAAAAATCTACTTTACTATTTTTCACACTCCCCCTTAAAGTGATTTTTTGGAAACTACTCCAAGCTTGTCACGGAGGAGCTCAAACGAACCTTTGGAAAGTGACTTCGTGAAGATATCAGCGATATTTTCCTGACTCCGCACCTCCAACGTAGTTACTGTACCATCAAGAACCTTTTCTCGGATAAAGTGATGTTCCACCTCAATGTGTTTAGTTCTTGCATGGAACACCGGATTATTTGCCAGCTTGATTGCACTTTGGTTGTCTCCAAAAATTGCCGTTGGTTTTGATATCGGTATGTGCAAGTCTTCAGCGAGTCTTTGGAGCCATACACATTCTTGAGCAGCAAGAGCAGCTGCTTTATATTCCGCCTCCGTGGTTGATAAAGAAACCGAGTCTTGCTTCTTGCTTAGCCAAGAAACACTTGTTCCACCGCAGAGAAAGTTATAGCCTGATGTTGATCTTCGATCATCCAAATCACCAGCAAAATCAGCATCCGTGTATCCAATTAATACCAAATCGTTCTTCTTCTGGAAGAATAAGCTCAAATCTGGTGTTGAGTTGATATACTTCAGAATCCTCTTTGCAGCTTCCCAGTGAGGCTTTCTTGGTGACTGCATAAACCTGCTGACATATCCAACAGAGAAAGCAATATTTGGCCTCGTAATAGTCAAATATAGAACACTGCCGACAAGAGCTCGAAAAAGCCTGGGGTCTGCAAGATGTGAGCCTTCTTCGCGCCTTAACCTTGTGTTTATCTCAAGAGGAGTAGAGCACTTTTTGCTTTGTTTCATCCCAAACCTATCAATAAGTTTCTTGGCATATCCTTCTTGGGTGACAAAAATTCCTTTATCCGTGTTTGTCACCTCTAAGCCAAGAAAATGATGTAGCTCTCCCAATTTCTTGATGTCAAATCTTATAGCAAGCTCCTCTTGAAGCTTTGAAACTTCATCTTCATTGTTTCCTGTTATTATCATATCATCCATTGCAAGCTCCCACTGCTTGACTCCTTTTGCTTCTTCAAATGATGAAGGTTCTTCGTCATCTATTGGTCCTGCAAGGAAGCAGGAATATGTACTGACAAAATTCTCATCTCTGTAGCAGGTTGGCTTCCTGATAACTCTTTTTGGCCGTTGTGAACTCCGTGAATCATCTATTTGTTGGGATTCACATTGTGGAGTTCCTGGACTCCCCCTTTCAATTAGCTCCTCGTCAGCTGTATTATCTGGAGAAACATCTATGACAGGCAAGCTCGAAGCTTCAGGGTTCAGTATGCTAGCACCCGCTCCTTCTGACTCGGCTCCATAATATAAAGAAACTTCATCAAATATGACATCCCTCGAAACAACGAAGCGATGAGTTTCTGGATCCATGCACTTCCAGCCTTTCTTTCTTTCATCATATCCGACAAAGATGCACTTCCTGGCTTTGGCATCCAACTTGCTTCGCTGAGAATCTGGGATATGAACATAACATATGGAGCCAAACACTCTAAGATGCTTGACACTTGGCTTTTCTCCAAACATCAGTTCATAGGGCGACTTCATGTTGTTTGGAGAAAGTGGCATCCTGTTAATCACATATGCTGCACAATTCATACCTTCAGCCCATAGTGCTTTGGGTAAATTTTTGGCATGAAGCCAACTCTTACAAGTCTCTGTTAAGTGCCGAATCTTCCGTTCCGCCACTCCATTTTGTTGTGGCGTATAAGCACAGGTGAGTTCTCTCTTAATCCCATGTTGACGACAAAATAAGAGGAACTGTTCTGAAGTGAACTCACCGCCATTATCGGTTCGCAACCTCCTTATTCTGGAACCAAGCTCGCCTTCAACTGTTTCCTTGAATTCCATAAACTTGTTGAAGACTTCTGACTTATTTTTCACGAAATAAACCCACGTGAATCTAGTAAAATCATCAATAAAAATTAGCATATAAGAGTACCCAGAGAATGAAGGAGTTCTTGTTGGCCCCATCAAATCACTGTGAATTAGTTCTAGTGGAGCATTGCACCTTGACAAGGATTTGTCAAACGGAAGTCGATGTGACTTTCCGTATTGACATCCCTCGCAAATCTCTCCTCCACCAAAGTTTCTTAAGTTAGGCAAACCTTTTACTAGATTAAATTTCACCATGGCTTTTAATTTATCCATGTTAACATGTCCAAGTCTAGCGTGCCATAGATGCGCATTATCATTGCTACTCATTTTCTCAACATATGAATCAGAGGCAGATAAAACATATAGATCATTAACTCTCTTACCGGTGTGAATAATATCCGCCTTGAGTTCCTTGATATTTCGAAGGAACTTCACGTCATGTGGGCCAAATAGTAGGTAGCTTCCAGCATCTACAGCATTTGCAACTGAGAAGAGATTTTTCTTCATACCTGGAACATGGAAGACGCTGGTGAGAGTGATAGGGCCCTCTTGCTTCTCGTTGATGACCACAGTGCCTTCCTTCTCCACCTGATGGACTGTATTATCTGCCATTACAATGATGTCATTGCCATTGTAATCTCGAAGGGTGGAGGATTGGTCACCAGTAAGATGATGCCCACATCCTGAATCCACGATCCAATCTTTTTCAAAGTTGATGGAAGCCATGGCATCTACTGATCGTGTTTCAGCCATGAAGCACTTCCCCTAGTCTTCTTCTACCTCAGCGGCTTTTTCAGCTCGAGCTATATTGCCTTCTTTGGCCCGACAATATCTTTTTATATGCCCTACTTTGCCACACCGGTAGCACTTAAAAGTCTTCTTACCAGAATTATGAGAAGACCCTTCTTTCTTCTCGGGCGAGCTTGAATCACCTTGGGATTGAGAGTGTGACCTCTCACTTGAGCCACCTTGCTTTTGCTTTCCTCTAAAATTCCTCTTGTTTGCTATAAGAGCACTTCCTTCTCCTTCTTTGATCGATACACCAGCCATTTGTTTGGCTAGTAGCTCCTGTGATGACAACAAATTCTCGAACTCCTCCAAGGATGGTTGTTGGGCCCATCCTTGAATTGATGTAACAAAGGAAATATATTCGGGCTTCAATCCACGAATGATAGTTCTTCTTATTCGTGCTTCGGAGATAGCCTCGTCCGGATTTAATAGAGAAATTTCGGAACATAAATTTTTAATCTTCAAAAAATACTCGGCGATGGAAAGATTACCTTGAGTTGTGTTAGCCAATTCATTCTCCAATATCTGTAGCCGAGCTTCGTCCTTCTTGTTGAACAACCGGTCGAGGGTACTCCATATTTCATGAGCCGACTTGCACCTTATAATATGGTCAAACAAATTGTGAGATATTGACCTCTTTAGAATGAACTCCGCCTTAGCATTCGTCTGCCTCCACTTCTTGAGTGCATTGCTATTTTCCGGCTTGTCGGCAGGAGGATTTGTGTTACTACCATTGAAAACTTTCCACAAATCCTCGCCAACAAGGTAAGACTCCATACAAGTCTTCCAAACCTTGTAGTTGGATTGGTTCAATAATTCCATCCCCAATCCACCAACACGACCACTCAAATCCATTTAAATAAACCAGTTGAATCTACCACCAAAACCCGATCTTGAAAAATACTCTAGATGCCAACCTATGGCTATGATACCATGAAGAGAATAGCAGAAGAAAAGGTTAGTGTTGGAAACCTTCTGCTAGCCCAAGATCGTTAGCAAGATATAGGAAGATTCAACTAAAGAAGAGGAAGCTTTTGAAAAGAAGAAGGAAAGTTGGAAGAAGGAACTTTGTAAACTAGAAATGTTTTCTTGATTTGCTTGGTTACAAATGAGTAAGACCACCCTTATTTATACTTGACAAGGGATGGTTCTAGATGCATTTCTAGATACATCCATAAGAGTATTCATAGCTATCCAAGACTCTAGAATATCTAGAATATATCTAGATATTTCTTTCCTCTAAAATATCTATACTATGCACTTAATATTCTACACTAGACTATTCTAGAGTATCTTGATATTTCTTCAATCCAAGATACTACTCTACATTATTCTAGAACCTCTCCAAAAAATCTACTTTACTATTTTTCACAGGTGCAGGGTGGCGCATGTTCAAGGATGATAGTGAGATTGAGAGAGGGAAAAATACTAAGACAGAATTACAGAATGCAATCGTACATTCGAGGAGTTCAATAATTATCCTCTCGAAGAACTATGCTACTTCCACATGGTGCCTTGATGAACTTGTGAAAATACTTGAACATATATAAGAGGACCAAAGGGCTTACAATTCTTCCTCTGTTCTATCATATCGATCCTTCTGAAGTTAAAGATCAAAAAAAGAGCTTTGCATAAGCATTTATGAGATATGAGAAGCAGATTGATGAAGAAAGAGGGAGTGGAAGGATAAGGTTCGAAAATATTGGAAAGCAACTCTTGGAGAGGTTGCAGATTTGGGTAGTGTTTTAATGAACAATCAAGAGGATAGGTAAGTCTTTTCATAAGCAGTAAATTCTTCATGCTGCAAAGGAATTAAGAATAGCTTGAGTTCAAGTAACATTTGTGTACTCGTTATTACTTGCATGTTGCTATTGAGGTGAATTTTCTTCGATAAATTTATAGAATCAAAAGAGAAGTTAAAGTTGTTTATGCTAAAAAGAAAAAGAAAAAAAAAAGAGTAAACTAACGTTGATATCCATGGAATTGTGAGATTATATTTCAAATGAAAGAATGGCCTACTATTTATATGCAAAAGCTTAACCCAACGAGTGGCTCTGAATTCGCCAATAATGTCATAGAATGAAAGGCCTAGAAGTTGCCAACAATGCTCCAAATGAAAGGCCTAGAAGTTGCCAACAATGTTCTTTCTTCTATTGCCCAAAACGCGCCAACAATGCTCTTTCCATTTGTGGGTCAGATTTGGCCACTTCTTGCCACTTTTCAACAAATCTCCACCTTGGCAAGATTCCCCATCTTCAAATTGCTCCCAGTGACGAATTTTAGTTGTGTCTTTAACTTCAACTTCAAAGTTTAGCAATATTGATCAAGTTCAAACAATGTTGAAACTTGACCGCAGTTACCACTTTCGTTAACATATCAGCAGGATTCTCTGTAGTTAGAATCTTCCGTACCAGGACTCCACCTTCTTCTATAACTTCTCGGATAAAATGATATCGAACATCAATGTGCTTCGTCCTTGCATGATAAACTTGGTTTTTTGCCAATTGGATAGCACTTTGACTATCACAATGTACCATCATGGTATCTTGTTCAGTACTGATCCACGCTCAATCCTACACCTTTAATGGTGAGGGGCGGTCGTCAAAGTATAATACTCGATGTGAGTCGGGGTCGATTTCTCAAGGGAACTAGGCTTACTTGACAGTCGCAAGTAGAAATTCAAAACGAAGTTTAATATTGAGTCCTAGAAATAGGATTTGTTTAAAGTAACGCTACAATTAACTACAAAGCATACAAATTAAGCAAGTAAGTTGATTCGATATTACGAGACGAAGAGTGTAAACGGCTAATAGCAATTTCCAATCAACGGGTGTAATTACTTCACATTCACAACACAAGTATAATTATGGTCGAGTCTTCCTATTATGATCTCTAGAATCCTTCCGGCCTAGAAGAGATCTTTCACAACCCGCTCGTCAAAGCCTTAGTTGAATGCTTAACGCACTACTCAATGACCCGAGGAAAAGAGACCTCTTTCGAGTGTAACTCCTTTTAGATAGGTTAGTCTATACAAATAGCCTATCAACCCAAATCCTCGCCAATTCCACTATTCTACACTAACTAATCTCTCCCGAGTCTTTAATTAGTAAAGTAGACAAGAAATCTCAAATCTCATGGATATTGAAATTTTGATGTTATTGTAATAGGGAATTGGATAATTTATACTTGTGTTATGGGTAATGAAATGGAACCACACCCATTGATTTCTAGTGTTACAGCATGTTTACACCCCTAGTTATGAATTTAGCTATTCATACTAGGGGTTTGAATCAAACAACAAAATATGTAATGAAGAGATGAAATGGATTCACACATGAATCTATATTTGATAACGGATTAATGATTCAAAAGTGCAAGATAATAAGCTTACAAAGTGATGAAAAGCTTCACTCTTGCCTTCCCAAATCGCTTCTAAGCTATAGAGTGTATGTAAGAAATTAGTTAATGTCAAAACTCTAGCTTTTAGTATTTATACAAGATCAAAATCCGGTGTTTCAGGCGCCTAGGAAATTTGGATTCCTTGGCAGTGTCCAACTTAGGTGGTGCGCCTAAATGTCAGGCAGAGCGCCTGCCAGTGTGTAACTTAGGCGGGGCGCCTCATTTCCAGGCGGAGCGCCTAGCCAGTGCTCACTATGGGCGGAGCGCCTATCATGTCGGGCAGAGCGCCTATCATGTTGGGCAGAGCGCCTCGAGCTGTGACACGATTCTTGACTCTTTGACTCCAATTCTTGCTCTTTAGTTTCACTTTTCAATTGATGTTCATACCACTCGATATAACCTGAAAGTAAGCAATTCACGATATTAATAACACCAAACATTGCCTTTGGATCAAAAAACGAGAGCTTAGAGTAGCCTTTGAGTTGGTAAAATACCAACTTATAATGGAGGAGTGTTTTACAACTGGAGAAAATACTTCATTATAATCAATTCCCTAGTTCTGAGAATACCCTTTGGCCACCATTCTTGCTTTGTAGCAAACATCTTCTTGGTTAGGAAATCCTTCTTTCTTTACATATACCCATTTGCACCCAATTGCTTTCTTTCCCTTCGGAAGATTGGCCAATTTCCATGTATGATTCTGATGGAGGAACTGTATTTCTTCACTCATGGCAATCCTCCACTTATCTCCTTCTGAATATTGGACTGCTTCTTTATAAGTGGTAGGAATACCATTAGCTACAATTGAGGCGGCACAAGCCACCATATCTCTAAAACGACTAGGTTTTTTTATCGTTCTTTTTGGCGTGCTGGTTCCAATTGATTAAAGTTGTTGATGAGGTTCTATAGTTGGAACCTCCATTTTAACTGACTCTTCTTCTAGAGGAAAATCTTCTATTATTTCCTCATTTTCTTCCAATGTCGGGAAAATAATTTTTCCCTCAAACTTCACCTGTCTTGAAGCATCAGTTTGGTCGACATCTTCAATCGTTACCTTCTTTGTCATTGATGATTCATCAAAGGTAACATCTCTGCTCAATATAAATTTTCTTGTCTCTGGACACCATAAATGGTATCCTTTGACTCTAGAGGTGATCCCCATAAATATAACTTTCTTCGCTCTAGGATCCAATTTTGACTCTTGCACGTGATAATATGCAGTTGAGCCAAACACATGTAAAGAGTCATAATCTTCAGCAGGTTTTCCATATCATTTTTGCAAATGGTGTCTTGACACCAACAGTAGCAGATGGTAGACGATTAATAAGGTGGCATGCATATGTTATTGCCTCAACCCAAAATTCTTTGCCCAAGCCAGCATTGGACAACATACATTGAACCTTCTCCAACAAAGTTCGATTTATGCATACTGCCACTCCATTCTGTTGTGGTGTATGTCTAACAGTGAATTGTCTAATGATGCCATCATCTTCACAAGCCTTTTTGGAAAGATCATTCTTGTATTCTCCTCCATTATCTGAGCGAAGACACTTGATTTTTATGCTTGTTTGAGTTTCTATCATCGCCTTCTACTTGAGAAAAATTCCCAACACTTCATCCTTAGCTTTCATCATATACACCCATACTCTCCCGGAAAAGTCGTCAACGAAGGTTATAAAATAGTGCTTCCCACCTAATGAAGGTGTTTTGGAAGGACCCCAAGCATCAGAGTGAACATAATCTAGAATACCTTTAATTTTATGGATAGCTGTCCCAAATTTAACCCTTGTCTGTTTCCCTTTGATACAATACTCACAAAACTCTATGTTGCAAGTTTTAACCCATTTTAACAATCCTTGATCTGATATAATTTTCAAGGATTTTCCTGCAGCATGTCTGCGCATATGTCATAGCTTTGTTGCTTCTGCCTCCTTGTCATCATTGGATGTCATTGTCGTTGTCCTAATAATTGTATTACCATGATAGTGATACAAATTATTATTCTTTCAAATTTCCTTCATTACCACCAAAACACCGAAGCAAATTTTCATTACTCCAGTTTCTGCAGCGACTTTGAACCCCTTAGATTCTAGAGTTCCCACATAAATGAGATTTTTCTTCAAATCCGGTACGTATCGAACATCTGTTAATGTCCTTATCATTCCATTATGGTTTCGTAATCGAATAGAACCAATACCATATGTGGTAAGAGGGTTGTTGTTTGCCGTGTGAATAACTCTATATTCTCCTTCTTGAAAATCAACAAACCAGTCCCGATTGGGGCATATATGATAACTACAAGCAGAGTCCATCAGCTATATGTCAGATGGTTTGGATGGCTCTATTGTAACAAGTGAGAAGTCTGAGTCATCACAATCAACTACATTTGAATCCATAACGGCCTTTCCATTGTTATGTTTAGCCTTATGGTTCAACTTTGGACAGTCGTTCTTCTTAAGTGTCCCTTTTCTCAACAAAAGGCACATTCATCTTTGTTGGGTCGGGTTTTTGACTTGGATCTCCCTATCCTTGTTCTCTTTTGATCTTGAGAACGACCCCTCACAATTAGTGCTTCTCCTTCTCTGCCTTTTTGTTTTTCTCTATTTCTTTGTTCATAGTTGTACAAAGCAGAACAAACTTCTTTGAGAGACACTTCATCCTTCCCATGAAGTAGAGTAGTTTCGAGGTTCTCGAATTCATCGGGAAGTGACCCCAACAACATTAAGGCTAGATCATCATCATCAAAAGTCACATCCATATTTTGCAAATCTGTAACCAGCTTGTTAAAACTGGTGATGTGATCATTCACTGTGGTACCAGGAACATACGTGAAGCGAAACAGACTTTTCTTTATTTGAAGTTTATTTTGACTATTTTTCTTCAAAAATTTATCCTCCAATGCCTTCCATAATTTACTTGCAGAAATTTCCTTTGTGTATGGAAATCTGCTCCCTGGCAAGGTAGGATCGAATGGTACCACAAGCAACGCGGTTGATGATCTTCCAATCTTCTTCTCCTATAGCATCTGGTTTCTCTTCTTCAATGGCAAGATCTAGTCCTTGTTGGAAAAGGACATCAAGAACTTCGCCCTGCCACATCTCAAAATGTCTCATCCTGTAAAAAATTTCAACTGCAAATTTCGCATTTGACACAATTCTTGTCATAAGAGAAGATGCCAACGACGTGGTACTGACAGTCGATGTGGACTCTTCAATTTTCTTGTCTCCCATTTCTAATACTATTTAATAGCTGACAATACAGACCAAAGTAATTCCTTTCTGATATGGAAGATCAGACTATGCTGCAACCACAGAGCATATTCAGAAAAAACCTTGGCTCTGATACCAATTGTTGCAGAAGCACAATATATAGTGGGTGATTTACTCACCACTAATATAACATAATACAACTAATAAATAGTAAGTAAGACAACAATAAAAAGGAACACCAGAATTTACGAGGTTCGGCAATTTATTTTTGCCTACGTCCTCAGACACAACCAATCCAATATTTATTACACTCCAAAAGAATACAAGTGAAATATTACAAATGAGATAAGATAAAAATGCCTTGAAAGATGAGAAGGCAAGTGAGGAAATGTGAGGTGTATTTTAAATGAAAGAATGACCTGCTATTTATAGGCAAAAGCTTAACCTAACCAATGGCTCTGAATTCGCCAACAATGCCATAGAATGAAAGGCGTTGCCAACAATGCTCCAAATGAAAGGCCTAGAAGTTTTCAACAATACTCTTTCTTCTATGGCCCAAAACGCGCCAGCAATGCTCTTTCCATATGTGGGCCAGATTTGGCCACATCTTGCCACTTTTCAACACCTTGCAAATATCAGAGATATTTTTCAGCAACTAGATGACTTAATTCGCTTATAGAAACAACTCCTTTATGATCTATTTGGGAAGAAGAGTAAAATATACGATATTGATGAAGGGATCATCAAGATACAAGATGTTGTAAGTATTAGGAGAGTTCTAGTCATATTAGATGACGTGGATCAACAAGAACAGATCATACACGCTATTATATATAGGAATGAAAAATTGGTTCTATCCAGGAAGTAAAATAATCATAATATCTAAGAATTCTAATTTGCTCCAAGTTCATGGAAACCAAAAGTCCATGAAGTCGAGGGAATGGGTAATGTTGAAGCATTGGAGCTTTTCAGCTGGCATTCTTTTGGGGAGGAGCACCCAGCTGATGAGTACATGGAACTACCAATGAGATTGTGGGTGATAAAGCATTGAGGAGAGCTTCCTCTGCACTTCAATTTTTGAGAGCTTCCTCTGCACTTCTATTGGATTTCATGTACTGCTCTATGCAAACGACCTTGGCATCTCCTTTTTGGGAGAAGAAATACTGAAAATCCCAAACTCATGAAGGCCTTATTTCGAACAAAAACCCAAAAATAGTAGCATATATATCACAAATAAGGAGGGTTGGAAACAAAATAGCATAAGCACACATTACAGAGAGAGCACACCTCAATGGGACATTTCTGTCTTGCATAACGGAGGAACTTGAACAAATTTACATAGACCTTACTCAGGATTTCTGAGTCTACTTATCTGAATATAGTGGTCAGGTTAGAATCAAAGCTGTCAATAACTTTTAATTGGAAGAGTTCCTGAACTGCTTTTGGTTACCTCAGTAAATTCCAAAAGATAATTAAGGATCAAAAGGGTTCAGTTGATTTATCATTACTTCAAAGATTCGGCATTCACATATATTCAAGGAATTTAAAGTCTCCGGAAGCTCCGGAAGAAACTGCAGCTTTCCACAATGCTTCATCTGAAGTGATCGAAGGCGAGGACGATATTTGATGCCTTCTGGTAGGCTACTCATTGGATTTCTGTCAAGAATCAATTCTTACAGCATATAGGGGTCATTGCCAAGAACATTTTGTTGGCCAATTGTTTACATATATTATAGATATTAAAAATGCACCAGATTGGAAAGGACAAACAAGAAAAATGGAGTGCTCATCTGCATATTTAACCATATCCAAGGAAGTTACGAACTTATCTTTGAATGGAAATCCAATACCCTATATCATAAAATGAACATCATGAACTATAACAAATTCCAACACTATAACATACATAAGATCACTGAAATAGCAATCCTACTGCAAAATTCATATGTTTCACGGGATGGATAGAATAAGATGCATTCATCACCCTAATTTTAAATGCCAATAGGACAGAAAAAAGATAAAGTAAAGCAGTCTCATAAGTCTCGTAGCATTAAATGCCAATGAGCTCAATTTTTTCTATATTTTAACCGAGAACTCTTGACTGAACATCTGATTGACATAAAGTATATAAATAAATTTCATGGAAAGGTAAAAATACATAAAACAAGGAACTGACAACAAGTTCTCTTTCAAAAAATTCAGAGTTTGATAAGGCCAACAACATCAACAGCATATAGTATATTAAGCTCCTTATATCTAAAAACTTTCCTTTTGTTAAAGGTTTTCATTTTAAAATCTCGTCATCTTTTCTTCTTCACATTCAAAAAATTAAAAGAAAAGGCAACCTTTGTGTTGTTCATGTAATGCGACCTTTGTATCTACGATCCTTCAGCAGCCACAAAGTCTAGTTAGGCGTCTCTTTTCAGCATTTCAAGCCCCTTCTTCTAATACTCGGGCCCTCTCATCAGAAGCCCTTGCTCTATCTAGAGCTTCTTGTTCAGCAGCCCTAGCCCTCTTTTCCCTCACTTCAGCAGCGTGTACGATCTCTAGAGCTTCCCGTTCACCGATTCTTGCTCTCAATTCAGCAACCCTTTCCCTCGCTATAGCTTTCCATTCAGCAGTCCTTGCATTCTCTTCAACAACCCTAACACTTACTTCAGCAGCCCTCGCCGCCACTTCAGCCACCCTAGCCCTCTCCTCAGCCTATATCCTCAGCCGCTCTAACCCTCTCTTTAGCCTCTCTAACCACCACTTCATTTAAATTCTGTGGTGGCTGTAGGTTATAATGAACCCAAGTCTCATACAAACATCTAATAAACAGCACAAGAGCGCTAGAAGCTTTAGCACATTCTGGCTGCCATTTATCTTTGTAATCTCTCAAAGATAGGGTAATAAGCAGAGAACAAACAAGTTTTAATATTTTGAAATCTGTGTTAACGGAAAACAAAATCACCAACAACGATGTAGTATCAACCATGAAGCTATATATGGACCAGAAAAGATACATGGATATTGGTTTCGGAAAAAACCAAGAAAATTAATATCCAAAATAAATACCAATAAAATTATTTATTTTTGCTATGTAAATGCGGATTAGCATATCGGTACCAACTACATATCTGGTTTCAAAAAGTCGATGTAGGGAAAGCGCCGCGATATAAACATAGCTGGGACTATACCTGTGGAAATGAAAATCCATTTATATTCTTTTCCGGCGTAGATATTATCATAAACCACAATAAATAAAGTAGAAAGAGCATATAAAACAATGGAAAAACCAAAACATGGGTGGCCCAAGGGTAAGGCCGCGAAACTAAAGCTTTTGCTTTAGGCCCAAAGAGTTTAAGGCCCCCAAAATTTTGTTTTAGTTATATTTATTTATAATGAGATTGTTTTTTCAAGTAAATAAATGTAATCATTTGTTTCAATACATTACATTGATTCTAATTATCAAAAAAAAATTATGAATATGAAAATTTGAGTAATTTGTTCTAAAATATTGGACAAATTTCTACTATGAAAAACTTGATTTTTTTTAAAAGTGTAAAACCTTGAAAAATCTCCTTATTCTTGATTAATATCTCTCTTAAAACCGGTTGCATTAGATAGTGAACCCAACACTCATATGCTCCTCTAATAGACAACATGAGAAGGGTAGAGGCTGTTGCACACCATGGCTGCCACTCATGCTCAAAATTTCTCCCCGACAGCCCAATAATAAGAGAGCCAACCAAGTTCATAACACCAAAGTCGGTGTTTATAGGAAATAAAACACACAAGAGAATAAATGTTGCAGCAATAAAAGTATATAAACTCTAGTAAAGATGCATGGATATAAGTTTACATTTTGTAAATTTTCAAGCAAAAGGAGCCCAACAAATAGACCGACGAGATTGCATATTTTTGCAACATAAACAGGTACGAACACGGCATTACAACAATATATCGATGTTCAAGCATGACGTAAGATATACAAAGATGAAAGAGCATAGCATAAAAAGGAAGCAATAACAAAAATCATTCGAAGCATGGTTGAGAAATGAAACGAGAGAAGTGAGAAAGAGGGAAAGAAAGAAAATATTAGTGAAAATGATCACAAATGAGGAGAGAAGGTGAGTTCTGATGGAAGCTAAGCTAGTAGAGAGAAAGCGAGACAAAACAAAATATTTTCTGCTCAAGAAAGAGAAAGTAATAATGGTGGTATTTTATATATTTAATTTCTTGTTCCCTACTTTTCAAAGATAAAGGTGAAATTTTAAGGTGGTGTTTGGCCATAAATTTTCTTCCGTTTCTCAAAGGAAAAATCAAGAATTTGTTTAGGCATGTAAACTTGGAAATCTTTTGAAGTTAATTTTTCAAAAATCAAAATGTGTTTGTGGCCATAAATTTTCTTCCGTTTCTCAAAGGAAAAATCAAGAATTTGTTTAGCCATGTAAACTTGGGAATCTTTTGAAGTTAATTTTTCAAAAATCAAAATGTGTTTGTGTGTGTGTGTATAAATATATATATATATATATATATATATATATATATATATATATATATATATATATATATATATATATATATATATATATATATATATATACCACTCAAATGATTTTTGAAATTTAAATTATGGTATGGACATGCATATTTTTTGGAAAATATAAAAAAAAAATTGAGTGAAGAAATTTCAAGGAAAACTACCAAAACTCAATTTTTAAAACTTCAAAAATTATCTTCTAGTTAGATCCAAAAACTCTAAAAAAAACACTATTTTTAGAAAAGATTGAAAAAAGTCAAATCAACTCTACCATTTTAGTGGTGATGTTTTAGTTTAACTTTTAAGTTGTACATCCAAAATTATGTGAATTATTTGATATCCATAATCTTCTGAAACTCCAGTAGTACATATGGATATCATCTTCTGAGGACCCAAGTTGCTCTCATTCTCTCCATAGTATATATGCAAAGGTAATACCTTTTTTTTATATTATAATAAGTAGATATGATTTTCGAGAACACTAGCTATATGATCTATATAGTTGTATATATAGGGGTCATACTCCACTGCAAACAAATAGAAAAAAACAACAAAGAGTTGTCGTCTTGGGCTTTGAGATAATTCTAGATAGTTTTTTTTAAAATTCAAAAATGTAAAACTGCACCAAATCAATCCAATTGGAACAGTGGCAACAGAGATTTATGTAAGTTACAATCATACCATGTTTGTATTAGCTCTTGTTGAAAACTAAAATTGAAAAGAGGCCGACAAATGGCATATGATGGAATTCGGACCCACCGACGCATTGATCTAGATACATAGGTAATCCAGACAGACATAAAAAAGTGTTTTGTATCGGGTGAAAAATCAGTCGTGCCTCGGGCCCAGAGTTCGAGGCAAGTTTTAACGAGCACCTGTTGAGTTAACTCCTCGGAGAAAAACCAAGGGAAAAGTGCATCGACAAGCTTTGATGAAGTCCACGCCTCGGGCACATGGAGGCTGGGTTCCCCGAGGCATTTGATACAACCCTCGGGGAAGCTGTTACTCTTTGAAGCAGTTAATGTTGTAACTGTGGCCCATTATTTTCATATTAAAGAGGAAAATCATGGGCTGACTATGATTGAACGTGGAAGATCACTATATTGTGTGGTGAGAAGGAGCAAGGTGAAGATATGGAGAAAAAGCGGTTCCACAAATTTTAGGGGTTCTTGTTTAGAAATGAAAAATTGTGTGTGCCTAACTCTTCTTGGAGGGAGTTGTTTGTGAGGGAGGCTCATAATGGAGGCTTGATGGGGAATTTTAGAGTGAGAAAGAGCATTGAGATCCTCAAGGAACAATTTTATTGGCCTAGGATGAAGGTGTGTAACCAATGTTTGGAGTGTAAACAAGCTAAGTCGAAACTACTTCCACATAGTTTGTACTCACCCCTTCCCACCCCCTTTATGTTCTTGGCTTGACATTTCTATGAATTTTGTGCTTGGTTTACCGAGGACTAAAAGAGAAAAAGATAGCATCTTTGTGGTAGTTGATAGATCTTCCAAAATGACACATTTCATTCCTTGTCATAAAAGTGATGATGCATCTCATGTTGCTAATTTATTTGTTGAGCATGTGCTCAAATTGCATGGAGTTCCTAAAATTATTGTTAGTGATAGGGATTCCAAATTCTTTAGCCACTTTTGGAAGGAATTGTGGGGAAGACTTGACACTAAATAGTTGTTTTCTACTTCTTGCCACCCTCAAACCGATGGCCAAACCGAGGTTGTCAATAAGACCTTGAAAACCATGCCTAGGGCCTTGGTTAAAGGAAAACTTGCATCTTGAGAGGAACATTTTCCATTGATTGAATTTGGATATAATAGAACTATGCATACTTATATTTGTATGACTCCTTTTGAGGTTGTATATGATTTTAACTCTCTAACCCCTTTGGATGTCACCCTTTTATCTCAAGATGTGATTGTAAGCTTAGATGCCAAGACAAGGCTCAAGAACTGAAGAAGCTTCATGAACAAGTGAGGAAGCAACTTGAAAAGAAGAATCAAGAAGTTGTCAAGAAAGACAACAAAGGGCGAAAGAAGATGATCTATGAACCGGGAGATTGGGTTTGGGTTCGTTTCTGGAAAGAGAGGTTTCCTAACAAGAGAACAAGCAAGTTGATGCCAAGAAGTGATGGCCCGTTTCAAGTCTTTGAGCGCCTCAATGACAATGTCAACAAGATCGATTTACCTAGTGACTATCAAGTGCACAACACATTAAATGTGAGAGACTTGTCTCCTTTCAATATTGATGATCAAACGAATTCGTGGTCGAATTTTTTTAAGAAGGGGAGAATGATGCAACTCTGCTCGTCAATAGGTCATTTACAAGGAGCCAAGTGAAGGAGTTAAAAGAGTTGCAGGCCGTGTTCTCTAAGCTGGAACTATTGGGGAAGATATTGGAGGCTGCAGGACCTGTTTGCAAGCTCACAAGCTCAGAGTCAGAAGTTACTCATCGCGATCGCGGAGGACATGACGCGATCGCGCATGGAGCTAAAGAGGATTGAGGCGACTGCTCTTCACGAGAGCGCGACCTTGGCAGCAAAGTCGAAGCTCTGGATGCTAATACGGTGCGATCGCGCAGTTTCTGGCGTGCCAGCGCTTTGGCTAGAGGTGTTAAAATGGGCTAGCCCAACCTAATCTTTGCAGGCTAAAATATTAAATGGGCAAGGACAGGACGACCCTTTTTACCGAAGAGTTTCTAAAATCTCGACCCAACCCAGTCCTAAGCGGGCTGCAGGCTAGGATGGGTTGGCTCTTCAATTGAAATGGATAACAATTGAGAATAAAATAAATGAATGAAATATTGTCTCTAATTTAAACTGACAATAAATTAAAGCATATCTAGTAATGAGATCATGAGTCTCATGACATGTATGATTCAAGAACTTTCAAGTATTTCAATAGAGAATTATGTATCTTTTTAACTACGAAGTAATCTATAAAATAATAATTTTACTTTATATTTGATTATACTACCATAAACTCAGAAAAGTAATATACTTTAGTGATAATATGGATGTGTCTACAAGATGATGCCAAGCTCTAAAAAAAAATATTACTAATAATATAGGAATATATATCAATTAATATAATTTTTTTATTTCATTATTTAGGCCTCACGAGGCGGCCTCGGCCCAGCCTTTGAGGCTGAAGGGCCAAGTGAGGCCGGGCTCAATGGCTTCTCTTCTAAATGGGCTGAAGAAATTTTAGCCCAACCCTATTTAAACAAAGGGTTCTCTAGCTGTGGCGACAATCAGAATCCTATTTTAAGTTTAATGACTTTGTTTCAGCCCACTTTAGGGGGAATTAAGGCATTTTTATGCCAAGTTTAGAAACTACTATTTAAACTTTTTTAGCCTCATTTGGTAGGGTTAGACTTGATAAATATTGATGAGTGTAAAATATTGGCTAAAGCTTGTTGCTTAAGCATCTTTTATTCCTTAATTTGCAATTGAATACTAATTCAATTGAGGATCAAATAGTTAGGGTTATCTTTGATTATTGTTTTAAGGAGATGATTATGATTCACCTCTTAATTTACTTCTTTAATTCCAAATTAATCGAAGTGGATATTCCTTTAATTTTCATGTTATTTTCATTTCGTAGTTAGATTCCTATCAACTTATTTGGACCTGCTTTTTCATCATCAAGAGTTGAAAAAGAAAACAGAAAAGAAAAGGAGGTATTTCACCTTTTGAGAAACCAGTTACACAATCAACCAAAAATTTCGATTTATAAATATATAAAGACAGTTACATGTCGTGCACATATACTTCAATATTCTCTCATACATGGCAAAAAATCACTTTGAGATCTACAAATTAACTTCTTTAGCACGACGCAACACAAACAAAACTACGTAAATAAACTTTCGCTTACAAACTCAAGCACCAGAACTACCACTACATGACCAAAGTCGTTTAAACATCTTGCTGCTGCTGCCGCCACCATTGCGCTGTTCAAGCTTTGTAAGTTTTTCTTCAGCTTTAGCGGCCATCCCTTTCGTGTCTTCTACCATTTGTTGATCAGTCAATTGGGCAACACGGCCCTCCGTTCAGCATCTTCATCCCTCCGTTCAGCATCTTCAGCCCTCCTTTAAAAAGCGCTTGCCCTCTGGTCAGCCAACCTAGCTCTCTCTCCAACAGCCAATGCCCTCAGGTCAACAACCAATGCCCTTTGATCCGCTTAATCAGCCCTTTCTTCAGTCACATCAGCCTTCTCTTCAGCCACCCTAACCATCTCTTGAGCCTCGTGAACCCTAACATCCATTTCTCTCAAACGTATGTCTAAAACCCGTTCACGATACGCTAGTGCCTCAAGACTAGTTTTTGCATATTCTAAATGATTATGTAGCTCAAATAAAGCGGGATACTCAGCGCCATTCTCGATTCTTATCTCCCCATTCATGTACTGCTCTACGCAAACGACCTTGACATCTCCTTTTTGGGAGAAGAAATGCTGAAAATCCCAAACTCATGGAGGCCTTATTTCAAACAAAAACCCAAAAATATTAGCATATATATCACAAAAAAGGAGGGTTGGAAACAAAATAGCAGCAGCACACATTACAGAGAGAGCACACCTCATTGGGACATTTCTGTCTTGCATAAGTGAGGAACTTGAACAAATTTACATAGACCTTACTCAGGATTTCTGAGTCTACTTGGCTGAACATAGTGGTCAGGTTAGAATCAAAGCTGTCAATAACTTTTAATAGGAAGAGTTCCTGAACCGCTTTTGGTCACCTCAGTAAATACAAAAAAATAATTAAGGATCAAAAGGGTTCAGTTGATTTATCATTACTTCAATGAATCGACATTCATATATATTCAAGGAATGTAAAGTCTCCGGAAGCTCTGGAAGAAACTGCAGCTTTCCACAATGCTTCATCTAAAGTGATCGAAGGCGAGGACGATATTTGGTGCCTTCTGGTAGGCTACTGATTGGATTTCTGTCGAGAATCAATTCTTACAGCATATAGGGGTCATTGCCAAGAACATTTTGCTGGCCAATTGTTTACATATATTATAGATATTAAAAACAAACCAGATTGGAAAGGACAAACAAGAAAAATGGAGTGCTGATCTGCATAGTTAACCATATCCAAGGAACTTACGAACTTATCTTTGAATGGAAATCCAATACCCTATATCATAAAATGAACATCATGAACTATAACAAATTCCAACACTATAACATACATAAGATCACTGAAATAGCAATCCTACTGCAAAATTCATATGTTTCACGGGATGGATAGAATAAGATGCATTCATCACCCTAATTTTAAATGCCAATAGGACAGAAAAAAGATAAAGTAAAGCAGTCTCATAAGTCTCGTAGCATTAAATGCCAATGAGCTCAACTTTTTCTCTATTTTAACCGAGAACTCTTGACCGAACATTTGATTGACATAAAGTATATAAATAAATATCATGGAAAGGTAAAAATACATAAAACAAGGAACTGACAACAAGTTTTCTTTACAAAAAATTAAGAGCTTGATAAGGCCAACAACATCAACAGCATATAGTATATTAAGCTCCTTATATCTAAAAACTTTCCTTTTGTTAAAGGTTTTCATTTTAAAATCCTATCATCTTTTCTTCTTCACATTCAAAAAATTAAAAGAAAAGGCAACCTTTTGTGTTGTTCATGTAATGCGACCTTTGTATCTACGATCCTTCAGCAGCCACAAAGTCTAGTTAGGCGTCTCTTTTCAGCATTTCAAGCCTTTTCTTCTAATATTTAGGCCCTCTCATCAGAAGCCCTTGCTCTATCTAGAGCTTCTTGTTCAGCAGCCCTAGCCCTCTCTTCCCTCACTTCAGCAGCGTGTACCATCTCTAGAACTTCCCGTTCAGCGATTCTTGCTCTCAATTCAGCAGCCCTTTCCCTCGCTATAGCTTCCCGTTCATCAGTCCTTGCATTCTCTTCAACAGCCTAACACTTACTTCAGCCACCCTAGCCCTCTCCTCAGCTGCTCTAACCCTCTTTTCAGCCTCTCTAACCACCACTACATTTAAATCCTGTGGTTGCTGTAGGTTATAATGAATCCAAGGCTCATACAAACTTCTAATAAACAGCACGAGAGCGCTTGAAGCTTTAGCACATTTTGGCTGCCATTTATCTTTGTAATCTCTCAAAGATAGGGCAATAAGCAGAGAACGAACAAGTTTTAATATTCCGAAATCTGTGTTAACGGAAAACAAAATCACCAGCAACGATGTAGTACCAACCATGAAGCTATATATGGACAAGAAAAGATACATGGATATTGGTTTCGGAAAAAACCAAGCAAATTAATATCCAAGATAAATACCAACAAAATTATATATTTTTGCTATGTAAATGCGGATTAATATTTCGTTACCAACTACATATCAGGTTTCAAAAAGTCGATATAGGGAAAGCGCCATGAGTATAAACATAGCTGGGACTATACCTGTGGAAATAAAAATCCATTTATGTTCTTTTCCGGCGTAGATATTATCATAAACTACAATAAATAAAGGAGAAAGAGCGTATAAAGCAATGGAAAAACCAAAACATTGGTGGCCCAAGGGTAAGGCCGCAAAACTAAAGCTTTCGCTTTAGACCCAAAGAATTTAAGGCCCCAAAATTTTGTTTTAGTTATATTTATTTATAATGAGATTGTTTTTGCAAATAATAAATGTAATCATTTGTTTCAATACATTACATTGATTCTAATTATCAAAAAAATAATTTATGAATATGAAAATTTGACTAATTTGTTCTAAAATATTGAAAAAATTTCTACTATGAAAAACTTGATTTTTTTTAAAAGTGTAAAACCTTGGAAAATCTCCCCATTCATTATTAATATCTCTCTTAAAACCGGTTGCATGAGATAGTGAACCCAACACTCATATGCTCCTCTAATAGACAACATGAGAAGGGTAGAGGCTATTGCACACCATGGCTGCCACTCATGCTCAAAATCTCTCCACGACAGTCCAATAATAAGAGAGCCAACCAAGTTCATAACACCAAAGTCAGTGTTTATAGGGAATAAAACACACAAGAGAATTAATGTTGCAGCAATAAAAGCATATAAACTCTAGTAAAGATGTATGGATATAAGTTTACATTTTGTAAATTTTCAAGCAAAAGGAGCCCAACAAATGGACCGACGAGATTGCATATTTTTGTAATATAAACGGGTACGAACACAGCATTACAACAATATATTGACGTTCGAGCATGACGTAAGATATACAAAGATGAAAGAGTATAGCATAAAAAGGAAGCAATAACAAAAATCTGCAGGCTAAAATATTAAATGGGCTAGGACAGGACGACCTTTTTTACCGAAGAATTTCTAAAATGTCGACCCAACCCAGTTCTAAGCGGGCTGCGGGCTAGGATGGGCTGGCTCTTCAATTGAAATTGATAACAATTGAGAATAAAATAAATGAACGAAATGTGGTCTCTAATTTAAACAGACAATAAATTAAAGCATATCTAGTCATGAGTCTTATGACATGTATGATTCAAGAACTTTTAAGTATTTCAATAGAGAATTAAGTATCTTTTTAACTACGAAGTAATCTATAAAATAATAAGTTTACTTTATATTCGATTATACTACTATAAACTCAGAAAAGTAATATACTTTAGTGATAATATGGATGTGTCTACAAGATGATGCCAAGCTCTAAAAAAAATATTACCAATAATATAGGAATATATATCAATTAATATAATTTTTTTATTTCATTATTTAGTCCTCACGAGGCGGCCTCGGCCCAGCCTTTGAGGCTGAAGGGCCAAGTGAGGCCGGGCTCAATGGCTTCTCTTCTAAATAGGCTGAAGAAATTTTAGCCCAACCCTAGTTAAATAAAGGGTTGGGTTGGGTTGGCCTCAAGGGCCGAGCCCATATTGACGGCTCTAGCTGTGGCGACAATCAGAATCCTATTTTAAGTTTAATGACTTTGTTTCAGCCCACTTTAGGGGGAATTAAGGCATTTTTATGCCATGTTTAGAAACTACTATTTAAACTTTTTTAGCCTCATTTGGTAGGGTTAGACTTGATCAATATTGATGAGTGTAATACATTACCTAAAGCTTGTTGCTTCAGCATCTTTTATTCCTTAATTTGCAATTGAATACTAATTCAATTGAGGATCAAATAGTTAGGGTTCTCTTTGATTATTGTTTTAAGGAGATGATTATGATTCACCTCTTAATTTACTTCTTTAATTCCAAATTAATCGAAGTGGATATTCCTTTAATTTTCTTGTTATTTTCATTTCGTAGTTAGATTCCTATCAACTTATTTGGACCTGCTTTTTCATCATCAAGAGTTGAAAAAGAAAACAGAAAAGAAAACGAGGTATTTCACCTTTTGAGAAACCAGTTACACAATCAACCAAACATTTCGATTTAGAAATATATAAAGACAGTTACATGTCGTGCACATATACTCCAATATTCTCTTATACTTGGCAAAAAATCACTTTGAGATCTACAAATTAACTTCTTTTGCACGACGCAACACAAACAAAACTACGTAAATAAACTTTCGCTTACAAACTCAAGCACCAGAACTACTACTACATGACCCAAGTCGTTTGAACATCTTGTTGCTGCTGCCGCCACCATTGCGCTGTTCAAGCTTTGTAAGTTTTTCTTCAGCTTTAGCGGCCATCCCTTCTGCGCCTTCTACCATTTGTTGAGCAGCCAATTGGGCATCACGGTCCTCCGTTCAGCATCTTCAACCCTCCTTTAAAAGAGAGAGCACACCACTATGGGATATTTCTGTCTCACATAAGTGAGGAACTTGAACAAATTTACATAGACCTTACTCAGGATTGCTGAGTCTACTTGGCTGAACATAGTGATCAGGTTAGAATCAAAGCTATCAATAACTTTAAATTGGAAGAGTTCCTGAACCGATTTTGGTTACCTCAGTAAATTCCAAAAAATAATTAAGGATCAAAAGGGTTCAGTTGGTTTATTATTACTTCAATGAATCGACATTCATATATATTCAAGGAATGTAAAGTCTCCGGAAGCTCTGGAAGAAACTGCAGCTTTCCACAATGCTTCATCTAAAGTGATCGAAGGCGAGGACGATATTTGGTGCCTTCTGGTAGGCTACTGATTGGATTTCTGTCGAGAATCAATTCTTACAGCATATAGGGGTCATTGCCAAGAACATTTTGCTGGCCAATTATTTACATATATTATAGATATTAAAAACAAACCAGATTGGAAAGGACAAACAAGAAAAATGGAGTGCTGATCTGCATAGTTAACCATATCCAAGGAACTTACGAACTTATCTTTGAATGGAAATCCAATACCCTATATCATAAAATGAACATCATGAACTATAACAAATTCCAACACTATAACATACATAAGATCACTGAAATAGCAATCCTACTGCAAAATTCATATGTTTCACGGGATGGATAGAATAAGATGCATTCATCACCCTAATTTTAAATGCCAATAGGACAGAAAAAAGATAAAGTAAAGCAGTCTCATAAGTCTCGTAGCATTAAATGCCAATGAGCTCAACTTTTTCTCTATTTTAACCGAGAACTCTTGACTGAACATTTGATTGACATAAAGTATATAAATAAATATCATGGAAAGGTAAAAATACATAAAACAAGGAACTGACAACAAGTTTTCTTTACAAAAAATTAAGAGCTTGATAAGGCCAACAACATCAACAGCATATAGTATATTAAGCTCCTTATATCTAAAAACTTTCCTTTTGAAAAAGGTTTTCATTTTAAAATCCTGTCATCTTTTCTTCTTCACATTCAAAAAATTAAAAGAAAATGTAACCTTTTGTGTTGTTCATGTAATGCGACCTTTGTATCTACGATCCTTCAGCAGCCACAAAGTCTAGTTAGGCGTCTCTTTTCAGCATTTCATGCCCTTTCTTCTAATACTTGGGACCTCTCATCAGAAGCCCTTGTTCTATCTAGAGCTTCTTGTTCAGCAGCCCTAGCCCTCTCTTCCCTCACTTCAGCAGCGTGTACCATCTCTAGGAAGTTGAATGGAGGTGAGTTCAAGGGCTTCTTTGATCGGGAAATGCACGCACTTCTTTTGTTGTCATTAAGGTCCCTTCCCCCTGAGTTCAAGATGTCCCTTCCGCTTCTCTTTCACTACTTTCCTCATTGGGATTGGTCAAGCTCCTTCACTTATTGCTCGATCCGATCCGGAACCTATTGGGATAGCACACTTTCCTCCTATTTATTAGTAGGTCTTCTTGCCCGTTCAGTTCCTCTACTGGTAGTCTAGTTGTAGTTTTGAGCGGGTGAACCCATGTTCTATCTCGTAGTCACCTAAGCGGCAGAGTCTGTAAACTCAAATGGTCTGAGAGTTGACTTTGGCTTCTGAACCTCTGAAACTGGACTGGAGCAAGCTACCAAGCTTCTCTTCCCCCTTCATCACTCTCTATCTCCGGCCCTTGCCATTAGTTAGCTTGCACTTCCCTTGCTTGCCCTTTGAGTTTTCAAAGTCAAGGTGCCTTTCCCTTTTCTGCCTTACCTCTTACTGAAGTGAAAGAACTGACTGTTGTCTACCTTTGATTCTGTCTTCCGGGTGAAGGTCCTGCGGAGGTCTTTTTTAGTGATCAAAATTGATTAGGGACAGTGACCCATGATGAAAGGAGCTATTGACCTGAGTGGTTTTCTATTTGTATTTGAAAAGCAAGGTAGGTTTGTTAACGAAAGGATAAGGTTATGCTGGAATGGGATATAGTAAGTGTGCCACGAGTGCTCCCTTCTAAGGCTTCTGCTTCTCTCTAATAACGAGAAAATGACTCTTTCAGAAAGCAAAGCTACAACTCTTCAGTCTAAGCTATCTAAGCTAGAACTTAAGGCCGACCTCTTTTCCAAGGATACCCCACTTCCCGGTCTAGCTTCACTAACTGTATTCACAGCTTTCCAGATCTCGGAACCAAATCTACTTTCTCATCGGTATTCTCTAAATGAATTACGTTATGATCTTGAACTCTCGATATATCATATGTAATGAATGATCGAGGTTGTCTTTTCAGAAGAGGTGGGTGGGAGTGGGGCAGGGCAAGAAAGTAACAATCATACCCGATATTCAGAGCGCCGGAGATAGAAGCGGCGGCAGCCATAAAGTGGAGAATTTCCATCCATTTGCTGTCTCCTTCGCTACCGCTCCGTGGGGTCAACATTACGAAATTAGCCAGGTTCAGTTCTGACTATAGCTGCAACCTATCTCATATTTGGCCGCCCTCGATCACAAACTCGAAATTTTGGAAGATAAAGTAAAGAAAGAATTTTGGGCTAGGTTCAAGGTATGCCCAAAGGTATGCCAGTTGATTGAAAAAGAAACTCAACTTTCAAGATTCAAGATTAGGTAAGTGTTCAGTGTACTAAGGTAAAAGATCGAAAAAAAAGCGTGGATAGCAAATTCCTTAGGCTAGATAGAGTGGTGGTTGTAAATTACTAGGTAGCCATACAACACTCGGCCCAAGCAACGCCCAAAAGCCCATGCCTTTCTTGGTCGGACCAACCCGCGTGTACCATCTCTAGAGCTTCCTGTTCAGCGATTCTTGCTCTCAATTCAGAAGTCCTTTCCCTCGCTATAGCTTCCCGTTCAGCAATCCTTGCATTCTCTTCAACAGCCCTAACACTTACTTCAGCCACCCTAGCCCTCTCCTCAGCCTATATCCTCAGCCGCTCTAACCCTCTCTTCAACCGCTCTAACCACCACTTCATTTAAATTCTGTGGTGGCTGTAGGTTATAATCAACCCAAGCCTCGTACAAACTTCTAATAAACAGCACGAGAGCGCTAGAAGCTTTAGCACATTCTGGCTGCCATTTATCTTTGTAATCTCTCAAAGATAGGGCAATAAGCAGAGAACAAACAAGTTTTAAAATTCTGAAATCTGTGTTAACGGAAAATAAAATCACCAGCAACGATGTAGTACCAACCATGAAGCTATATATGGACAAGAAAAGATCAAGGATATTGGTTCGGAAAAAACCAAGCAAATTAATATCCAAGATAAATATCAACAAAATTATATATTTTTGCTATGTAAATGCGGATTAGCATATCGTTACCAACTACATATCTGGTTTCAAAAGGTCGATATAGGGAAAGCGCCGCGAGTATAAACATAATTGGGACTATACCTGTGGAAATGAAAATCCATTTATGTTCTTTTCCGGCGTAGATATTATCATAAACCACAATAATTAAAGTACAAAGAGCATATAAAGCAATGGAAAAACCAAAACATGGGTGGCCAAGGGTAAGGCTGCGAAACTAAAGCTTTCGCTTTAGGCCCAAAGAGTTTAAGGCCCCCAATTTTTTTTTTTAATTATATTTATTTATAATGAGATTGTTTTTTCAAGTAAATAAATGTAATCATTTATTTTAATACATTACATTGATTCTAATTATCAAAAAAAAATTATTAATATGAAAATTTGAGTAATTTGTTCTAAAATATTGGACAAGTTTCTACTATGAAAAACTTGATTTTTTTTTAAAAGTGTAAAACCTTGAAAAATCTCTCCATCCTTGATTAATATCTCTCTTAAAACCAGTTGCATAAGATAGTGAACCCAACACTCATATAATAAACAACATGAGAAGGGTAGAGGCTGTTGCACACCATGGCTGCCACTCGTGCTCAAAATCTATCCACGACAGCCCAATAATAAGAGAGCCAACCAAGTTCATAACACCAAAGTCGGTGTTTATAGGAAATAAAACACACAAGAGAATTAATGTTGCAACAATAAAAGCATATAAACTCTAGTAAAGATGCATGGATATAGGTTTACATTTTATAAATTTTCAAGCAAAAGGAGCCCAACAAATGGACTGACGAGATTGCATATTTTTGCAACATAAACGGGTACGAACACGGCATTACAACAATATATCGACGTTCGAGCATGACGTAAGATATTCAAAGATGAAGTAGTATAGCATAAAAAGGAAGCAATAACAAAAATCATTGGAACCATGGTTGAGAAATGAAACGAGAGAAGTGAGAAAGTGGGAAAGAAAGAAAATATTAGTAAAAATGATCACAAATAAGGAGAGAAGGTGAGTTTTGATGGAAGCTAAGCTAGTAGAGAGAAAACGAGGCTAAACAAAATATTTTCTTCTCAAGAAAGAGAAAGTAACAATGGTGGTGTTTTATATGTTTAATTTCTTGTTCCCTACTTTTCAAAGATAAAGGATAAATTTTAAGGTGGTGTTTGGCCATAAATTTTCTTCTGTTTCTATATGCTGTTGATGTTGTTGGCCTTATCAAACTCTGAGTTTTTTTTAAAGAGAACTTGTTGTCAGTTCCTTGTTTTATGTATAGTTTGTATCAAAGGAGTATTTCTCTGCCACATTATCGATCATACTAAGGATGATAAGCCCGTGCCAGCACGGGCCCAAGCTCAAATAAATAAACTAAGATAAATTAATTTTAGTGTTAAGTATGACTAAGAACATTTATTTTCAACTTCAGTTTGCGTTTATCAGGAAGTTGGGTTAATATCAAATCGTCGTTATTTAGTAACAATATCATCTCCTTTTTATAAAATGCATGTTATTGCACAATACACTTAAGCCCGTGCCAGCACGGGGCCTAGCTCAAATAAATAAATTAAGATAAATTTTAGAATTAAATATGATTAAGAATATTTATTTTCAACTTTAGTTTGCGTTTATGAGGAAGTCAGCTTTTTTGCTTAACTGGCAGTAGACACACACACACACACACACACACAGAGATATATATATATATATATATATATATATATATATATATATATATATATATATATATATATATATATATATGAGGAAGCATCTAACAGTAATTTATTAGTTACATGAGTAAGGGATAATTAAAATACATAATATCTACGAGAGAATATATATATATATATATATATATATCACTTGTCACGGGTTAAGAGAAGACTTTAGCAACTCCGTACTCGTGCGGCCTTAAGAACCGTTCTTAAGCAGCCTTTCACTCGAACTCTCTCTTAGAACTCAAGAGAAGAACACTTAAAGAGAACTTAAGCTCTTATATTGTAAGCAATATAAGAGCTTAAGTTCTCTTTAAGTGTTCTTCTCTTGAGTTCTAAGAGAGAGTTAGAGTGAAAGGCTGCTTAAGAACGGTTCTTAAGGCCGCACGAGTAAGGAGTTGCTAAAGTCTTCTCTTAACCCGTGACAAGTATATATATATATATATATATATATATATATATATATATATATATATATATGAGGAAGCATCTAACAGTAATTTATTAGTTACATGAGTAAGGGATAATTAAAATACATAATATCTACGAGAGAAGCATCTAAACATCCATTTTTAGCCTAAAGATCAGCAACAAAATTTGCTTCTCTATATATATGCCCAATATCTTCGCTGCAGATCTCAACGATCAATGACCAAAAAGGAAGTTAGCATAAGTGGCATTTGACCCGTGCATCATTTGGATGATGACTTAGGAGTCGCTTTCAACTTTTAGCAAACAATATCATATCCTTTTTAAAAAAAAATGCATATTACTACACAACGACACTTTACTTGGAATATATTAAATTTCTTAAACAACGTACTAATTGTAGATAAGAAATTTATTGCCTGAAAATAATCAAGATAAAAAGTATCTACAAGTAAAATTGGATTTATCAGAAAAATGATGAGGGTTACAATCTCTAGAATATCTTAAATCTAAAAGATGTAATTCTTGTTTGCAATAAAGTTTAAGCAATTACAAACAACATAAAGAAATGTACTTTTATTGATACAATAAGTGAGTACAATTCTAGTAACCCCTTTATTCTTCCCTCCTATTTGTAATCCGTAATTCGAGGGCCTTTGCGACGTATTTCTCGAACGTAGGATGATTTACATCTCCTTGATGTATTTGATGATCAAGAAGAAGCTAGAAAGACATATTTGGTGTTTGTTTTGTGATCTCTTGACATTTTTGAGATGTCTTCTAAGGGAAGATGTGACCCCTTTTTATAGGTGTGATCTAGGGTTTTAAGTGGAGTAGCTTTCAAGTAAACCTAATGGGCTCACCTTTTAGAAACCCTAATATTTGTAAAATTTAGGTGTCTACAAATGCCCCCACTTCAAGTCTTGTTTGAGTTGGAGATGCGAAGACAAGATTTGAAGTACTGGAGATCTTGCCCTCATATTTGGCCTCCATTGTTGAAGACGCCTTTTCTACTTGTGAGAGAAGAGATGAAGGGCAGAACTGGTCCCACTGGGCGTGCCAATTTATTTACAATAAAATTTAAGCAATTACAATCAACACAAAAAAATATACTTTTATTGATAAAATAAGTGAGTACAATTCTAGTAACCCCTTGATTCTTCCCTCCTATTTATAATCCGTAATTCGGGGTCCTTTGCGGCGTATTTCTCAAACGTAGGATGATTTACATCTCTTTGATGTATTTGATGATAAAGAAGAAGCTAAAAAGACATATTTGGTGTCTGTTTTGTGATCTCTTAACATTTTTGAGATGTCTTCTAAGGAAAGATGTGACCCCTTTTTATAGGTGTGATCTAGAGTTTTAACTGGAGTAGCTTCCAAGTAAACCTAATGGGCTAACCTTGTAGAAACCCTAATATTTGTAAAATTTAGGTGTCTACAATCTTCTTATTCTTCTCCTCATGAATTTGATTCGAGGGCGTTAAAGCTTGATCTCGAACTTGATAGATTTGATTTGATTTGATTCAAATGCTTTTAAGCTTGATCTTGAATTTGAGGGATTTGATTTGATTTGATTCAAGGGCTATTGAGCTTGTTTTTGAATATAGAGATTTGGCTTGATTCAAGTGCTTTTGAGCTTGATCTTGAATATATGGATTTGATTTGATCATGAACGTGGCGGCAGGCTTTAATCACGAACGTGGAGGCGGTTATGTATGTAAAGACTTCTTGATCATAGCCAGGAGGGAAGGCTTCTTGATGTATGAAATGCTTCTTGATCTCTGGCAGAATGGAAGACTTCTATGTATCTCCTCCTTGATTTCTCCGCTGGTGGATGGATGCTTTCACCAACTTCTTCCATGGTTTCAAGAGTTATGTAACCCCTTTATTTATAGTTGTAAAGGGTGGACAGTGCAGTTACATATGTACTCTCTTGCTTGATTTTGATTGGCTAATGTAAGTCATCCAACCTATCACAAAAAGCCATGTCATTTTGGAGACTTGGCAACATTTAATTGGCTCTTGTATTAACTTGTCATACTACATCACTTGTGCAATGTGGCATGATTGTATTGGTCCTTGATTTGACTTGGCGCCACATCATTTGACACGTGGCTTGGACCTTGGGCTTAATGGAGCAGACTCATCATTTAAAGCCCGAAATATGTACTAGCCCTATTAAATTGCACTTGTAAGTAAATTCATATCTTGAATTTAAATTATGATTCCGTATTATTTTATAGATTTCAATCCAATAAAATTTCAATGCCTACACTAATGCTTCTAGGCTTAAACAGTAACAGACAAATTCAAGAATATTAAGACACAATTAGTTGGTCATTGGAGTTTTGACAGTTATAAAACAAATTTCTTTTTGTAGATAGATCCTCGACGAACAATAAAATTTCGCTGCTCGATGTTTGCAAGTTGGATCTAGAAGGTATATTTGTAATAGACATAGAATAAAAGGAATCCATTGGCTGAGCAAAAAAAGATATTGCAGTTCATTTGAAAGTTTATATCATACTTGACAATACTACCCTTTCATTAATGTCATAATCTAATTTTGTAAATCAGTCACAAATAAATCATGCGGAATTTATGAAATAAATTAGTTTCCATTTCAGTTGACAGCTTGTGAATGTTCAAGTGACCGCAAAGACCATGTGAAGCAACTAATGTTGAACCTTTAGAAAAACCTAATATGCACTTCTATAAGCAAATACAAAGGTGTAATATTATGCCCTTCACCTTATTTACTTGTATTAAAATATTGGTATGGATTTTCACCTTCTAGGATCGAAATTTAAGATTATTTTTTGAAGTTTCACTTTGTAATAAGATTAGGTCCATGAATGCTGCGGGTGCATTGGTCAACCCAAAGGACATCACTAAAAATTCATAGTGCCCGTAACGAGTCCTGAATGCTGTCTTTGGGATGTCTTCTTCTCTGATTCTCAACTGGTGATACCCCGACCTCAAGTCTATCTTTGAGAAGTACTTTTCACCCTGAAGTTGGTCAAATAAGTCATCAATTCTAGGTAATGGATACTTGTTTTTAACCGTGACTTTGTTCAACTGTCGATAATCAATACACATTCTGAGAGACCCATCTTTCTTCTTGACAAACAGGACCGGAGCACCCCACGGTGACACACTCGGCCTGATGAAGCCCTTGTCAAGAAGATCTTTCAACTGCTCTTTCAATTATTTAAGCTCTGCTGGGGCCATTCTATAGGGAGGAATAGATATGGGCTAAGTGCCCGAGACGAGGTCAATACCAAACTCTATGATTCTTTCTGGAGGAAGTCCGGGAAGGTCATCTGGAAAAACTTCTGGAAAATCTCTAACAACTGGCACAGACTGAAGAGTAGGCGCATCTGATTCTGCATTAATGATATGAGCCAAGTAGGCAACACAACCTTTACTTATCATCTTCTGTGCCTTAAGATAGGAAATAAATTTTCCCACTGGTGACGCTGAACTACCCTTCCATTCAAGGACCTCTTCATTTGGGAATTGGAACCTGACTATCTTAGCACGACAATCTAATGTGGCATGGCAAGAAGAAAGCCAATCCATACCCATGATTGCATCAAAGTCCACCATTTCTAACTCTATAAGATCAGCTATAGTATTGCGGCCTTGCACTGAGATTGTGCAACCCCTATAAACTCTCGTTGCTTTCACTGGCTCTCCAACTGGAATAGATACTAAGAAGGACTCACTTAGATGTTCAGGTTCTAACCCGAGGCTCGTAGCAAAATACGGAGTGACATAAGAATATGTAGAACCTCGATCAATCAAGACATATGCATTCTGTGAGTAAACTTGAAGTACACCTGTAACAACTGCTGGAGATGCCTCTGCACTCTGACGATCAAGCGTAGCATATAAGCGGGGTTGTCCCCCTCCCTGGTGGATTGAGCCTGAACCTCTACCCGCCCCACGCGCAGCCTGGTTCTGAGGGCCACGAGCTTGGGGTGGTGCAACTGCAGTAGCTGAAGAACCTGCTGGATGTGCTGCTCCCCTATCATAGGCTCGCTGCAACTTTGGGCAATTAAATTTGTAGTGTCCCTCTTCAAGACAATTGTAACAACCTCGAAAACCCAACTTGCACGGCTCTGAATGGCTCTTTTTACAATTACCACAAACATCTCCATACTGTAGCTGCTGGTTGACACTGCCTTGACTCTGAATAGCTGGAGATTGAAAACTCTGATTTTGATTGGACCTGCCACCAAGGTTCTGATTCTAACGGGATTGATTCCCATAGTTCTGGTTCTTCTTGAAGTATGACCCACCACCTGACTGGTAAGAGGACTGAGCTGGTGCAGATGTAACCTTGTTAAATGAGCTCTTTCCTCCTCCCATTGAACCATTGTAACCGCTGGATGATCGGGCCCTCTTGTTATTGTAGCTTTCCTTTTCATCTCTTCTTTGATGTTTCTTCCTTTCCATGTGCTTAGCAAATCCCACAACAGAGGATAAAACTGACATACCTGTTGCTGCTGCCGCTGTAGTGTCCTGAATGTGAATACCCAATCCATTAACGAATCTATCAATCTTTGCCCTTTCTGTTGGAATCATATGGGGAGCGTACTTAGCCAACTTGATAAACTCCATCTGGTATTCTTCTACACTCATTGATCCCTGCTTAAGTTGCTCAAACTGGGTAGTCTTGGCTGCCTTATCTTCTTCTGGTATAAAGTTCATTGTGAATGCCTCCTCAAATTCCTCCCAAGTAGGTGGACCATAATCCTCATCTCTCTCTCTTTCCCATATCTCGAACCAAGTGCCTGCCGTACCCTTCAGCTGGTAGGCAGCTAATTCAACAGCCTCATTATCGACTGCTTTCATCAACCGGAGTGCCCGTTTTAACTTCCTCAAGCCATAACATTGCATCTTCACCAACCTTGGTACTGTAGAACTCTGGTGGTCTCAACTTGAGAAACTCGTGTGCCTTGGAGGTTATAGAACTTTCATGTCTGTTGCCCTGAGGTAGTGCCTCATTCTCCCTATGACCCTGAGTAGCCATGACTGTAGTAAACATCTCCATAGCCCCTCTCATTGCATTAAAAGCCTCACCCATCTCTGGTGGCAAGACAACTTGAGCTGGAACAACAGGTGGGGGTGGCACTTGGTTCTGATTAGCTTGCTCATCTATCTCAACCTGCTCCTCTGGTTCAACCTGGGGCGCTGGAGTCTTCTTAGTTGGCCTTCCCTTCTTATTTTTCTTAGATTTATGTTGAGCCACCATAGCCGCAAGCGTTTCTTGATCAGCTGCTTGAGCTCTGGTGTTAGAATTTCGAGTACCAACCATTTCTGTGAATTCAAAAGAATGAATAGATTAGAAGGATTCTTAAAGTTAAGCTCTATTGCACGATCTAGAGTATGAAAGAAAGCGAGACTTTTCCTCAATGTCTGCAGCCTCCTGTTCATAAGTATGGCGCGCTTCATACCCATAAACAAGACTCTACTGACACGGCTTCATAGACCCCTAGGACTCTCTAAACCTGTTGCTCTGATACCAAGTTTGTCACGATCCGTTTTCTGAACGAGTTATGACACGGCACCTGGGGGCCAGGTGAACCAGACCTGCTAAACTTTTCATACATCTTTCAAAAACTCATAATAATTCAAATAAATAATAACTCTGCATCTTAAAATAAATAGTCAATATAACTTTAAAATACCTTAAACGTTAAATCTTAAAATGTGCACCATAACCCTTCTAACTCATTATCTATGAAGCCTCTAAAACTGGAAGACTGTCATATTGCACGAGACATGAAACCCTCGACAATACTCAACTGATTAAATAAAATAAATGAAGGAACTGGTAAGGAAAACTGATATGTCTCCACTGAAAGCAAAGCGGAGCTCACCAACAACTGAGGATGTGAGGGAGAGTCCTAGCTTGTAGTCTGATCGCCTCTGTGACCTGCGTCTACGTTGACGAAGCCAACGTAGGTTCCAAGAAAAAGGAACATGAGTAACGAATCGCTCGTCACCCAGTGAGTATCATCGACTCCCTCACTAAGGCCGGAACGAGAGTTAATAAACATGAATGCGTAAACTTTGCTTTAAGACAGCTGAAACATTGTAGCAAAATAAACTCTTAAATATTGCAAAATAGCTTATACTTTCTTTCTTTAGGGAGTACCACTCAAATCTGACATCTTTTCTTCCTTTCTCTTTCTAATCCCTATGGCGTCCCACAGTTCAAAGTCTGACACGCTAGTATTCATTGCCCGACTATGGCAATATAACATAGTGCCCGACTATGGCACATACCTACCCTGTCATGGTAGTTTCGGGGTAAAACGCAACCCGACTATGGTCACGCTCCGCAGCCCGACTATGGTTACGAACAAGTTTACCCTTCTCAGAATTTAAGGTAGCTCCCAAAAATATTTAAAATATTGCTTGGCACCAAAGGCCTCAATTTGAACTTAAGCTTTCCTTTAAAATCTCATCATAGCTTCATTGGCTTTCAAACACAATTAAATCTTGAATCACTTAATAATAATCATAGAATAATATAAATAATCTCATGAAATTGTACTCAAGTAAAGATATATGATCGGGATGTAAATGATGCTATGAAATATATTTTTAGATACTTGATACTAAAGAACGACTACGTTAATGGATAATGAACGTTTGCCCGCTCCAATCAAACGTGCATTAACTTCTCTAAAGCAATTTATCAAACACCTTAAATACATGCATTTTGTAAGAAAAGCACCTTAGAAAGGGTATGTCTCAACTCACCTCGATTATTCCTCGAGCCTAAACGTAAGCTCCAATTCACGCACTTCACGTCACTCAACAACTACGATAACCACCAATTCGAGTAATCAATACCAAAGTTTCAAACTTTTTTCCCAATTCAAGTACTTAGGTTCAACCCTTAACTTTCTAGGTTTAAAGAAATTCCCCCAATGAATATAATCTATTAAGATGCTAGATTCTTGTATAATCATAATATAATTTCACTAATCCATAGGAAAAACTTACCTTGATGTTAACTTGAAGGCTGAATTGAAGATGATACGGTTCCTACTTCAGTTTCGTAAGGAAAAGCTACGGAGAGTACTACTACCGTTCGCGCCCAAATACCCAACTGATGTATAAGTTTTGATAGCCTTCACTCTATTATTTTAATATTAGTTGGTCATTAGATTTTGTTTAGAATAGTCTATATATTGGTTAACTTGGCTAATTAGCCATCTTAATGTAAACTCTACCTATATTAAGTCGGCTTTAACTTTTGGCACCTCTTACAATTTCTTCCTCCACTTTACATACATTTAAATATTTACACATCCTTCATGATAAATATTTAACTTATCTTCACCATACACTTTATATTCGGACCTCGCCATAATATATGAAACGACTTTACGTAAATAATTTTCACGCCAATAAGTGTCCTAAAACTTAGAAATTTTGGGGAACGTCACATGGATAAAATAGAAAAATTTACCTTAAAATTTTAAATGGACAAATATTTTGAGACGACTATTTTTAAAAAGAATGACTAATAATTTGGGAGTAGTACTAAAGTAATATGAGAGCAATCAAAAGTGTAAGTTCGAAGTAAAATTCCAAATGTCCCAATTGATGCAGTTCAATTCTTCCAAACAGTAAATAAAATAGTCAAGTATCCATAACTTGGCTCTGAAACTCCAATAGTACATACGCAAAGTTGATATCCATAATCTTCTGAGGACCCAAGTTGCTCTATTCTCTCCATAGTACATATGCAAAGTTGATACCTTCTTTTTTTTAAAAGAAAATATTATAATATGTTGATACGATTTCTAGAATACTAACCATATGATCTCAATTGTAGTATATATAGGGTCATACTCCACTGCAAGCAAATAGAAAAAAGCAACAAAGAGTTGTCGTCTTAGGTTTTGAGATAATTCTAGATATTCTTTTCAAATTCAAACATGTAAAACTGCACCAAATCAATCCAATTGGAAGAGTGGCAACAGAGATTTATGTCAGTCACAATGATACCATGTTTGTATTAGCTCTTGCTGAAAACTAAAATAAAAAAGAGGTCAACAATTAGCATATGACAGAATCCGGACCCACCGACGTATTGATCTAGATACATAGGTAATCTAAACGGACATACAAAAGTGTTTTGTATTGGGTGAAAAATCAGTCGTGCCTCGGACCTAGAGTTCGAGGCAAGTTTTAACGAGCACCTGTTGAGTTAACTCTTCAGAGGAAAACCGAGGGGAAGGTGCATTAGCAAGCCTTGATGAAGTCCACGCCTCGGGCACATAGGTTGGGTTTCCCGAGGCGTTTGATACAACCCTCGGGGAAGCCGTTATTCTTTGGAACAGATAATATTGTAACCGTTGCCCATTATTTCCATATTAAAGAGGAAGATCATGGGCTCACCATGATTGGACGTGGAGTAATGACCTTTAATTGTATTTATTGCTTGTTCACCCTTGTATTCTATAAATATTCACTTTTATAGTTATGGAAAGGCAGTCAAAAATAGAATCCAAAATACTTACTTTTGTTTCATTGCTATTGCTCGATTTTCTCACCGTGTCTCTTGTTATTTTCCAACTTTGATACGAACAATTGCTCGTTAACCTAAAATAAATCCGATTCATATTTAAGCCTCGATAACAGTGACTTTGGGACAATAAATCGAATATATTTGAATCAAAGACTCATCACATAAAACACCATAACTCATTAAACTAGTACTCCATAAGATACCAGGAAGGTACACAAAAGTCTTCCACGAGCACCTTCAGATCAACAAGGCAACTCCTCCAATTCCTTTTTAGGATAATTATGTAATTCAAGAGCACAATACGTCATGTATCTAAAGAAACTTAAACCAAGGCAGAACAATTCTTCGTTCATCATGTGAACAAGAACTAGCATTGCTAATCCCAACAGTACGTCCTTTCCACCAATATCATAAGCTGTGTGCATGAAGTGGGCAAAGGTATAGAAATATCCAGTGCAGCATATCAGCAGAGTGAGGTACCCATAATTGTAACTCCAAAAGGTGAGGCAAGGCTGCTGCAACTATCATAGGAATGACCTTTTAGATCATTTATATAATAACAGGGGAGAATGTTAGATGACAAAGCGGAGACTCAGGTCTCATTTGTTTGCACAACTACTACTAGCCATCACCACCACAATGGTTACAGAATACTAACTGCCACCAACTGCCGCCGCCATAGACTACCACCCTGCCACCACCAACCACCATCTTACAATCTAATTCTTTAATACTCCTATAATATTTGAATGTTTTATAGAGTAATATGTAGTAACTTTAACAATAACAAAAATAAAAATAAACATTATGTTAGAAAAACAAACCGTCTTAATCATTTAGTATCTAGATCTTAATACAACATCTTAAAATTCAGATTCCGACATCTCAATCTTAATAAAAATAAATTGCTCCTTAGTAGGCGTCTGGATATAGATTTAGTTGAAAAATTGATTTTTCTATTAAAAAAATATTTGAAGCGGAGTTGAAAAATGATATTTGAAATTTAAAATTGTGTTTCTACATGTATTTTTGGGTGAAAAAATTAGTTTGATTTGTATTTGAAAATTAAAATTGTGTTTCTATTTTTAGTTGGCCAGCAAATGATGTGAAGATGGCTATACAACCAAAAAGAAACTCGTAATGCGTCATAAAACTTATCTCCCCATGTTTTTTAGATACCAAGATAACATGTACTAATAAACTAATAGGATAAATTCTAATTTGAGCCCTGCAGTTTAGATAAATGAAAAGAGGAAAAAACAAAGAAAAGAATGGTTATAGGACTATACTTAAGTTCATTCCAGTTAACTGTTTGCAAATTGTTCAGCTTTCAGAAACGACTTACAACTGTACAAACAATGAGTTAATGAAACATACATTTACATCATACCCCACCAGATAATAAAGAGGACAAGACTAATTAGTATCTTTCTAATTTACAAAATTGTGTAATCAACACAGTACGTCAAGTATAAACAATGCTCCAATATTATCAGGTAAAGCGTGATTGAAACAAGACTGTCAAAATAATAAACACATCGTGTATATCTAAGCTGTACACATATTGGTTTTCACTGGTACTTCTCTTATCATGGGAAGAATCTTTTGAGGCCACCTGATAAAGGAAACGTCGAAAGAAGTCCCACAAAGCGCCTTTTCAACGAATTACCTATGTATGGCAGCACAGCTATTTCTGGAATATCTTGATAATATGGTCTTTTTGCACCATTAACTGCATGTGCTGGGACAAGACCATCTTCTGGCAGATGTGCACTTAGGAGATTTCCTTCATCTGCATGTATTTCCTGTTCCAGAAAGATCTTATAAGAAACCAGAAAGCTTTTAGAATCCACTATGTCAAGCTAACATGAATAGAAAAGTTAAGATTCTTACAATGTTCTCTACCAAGAAATTTGATAGACCGCATTGATTCAACAATTTACATAATCTCTCAGGATCATCTGGTGATTCTCGACGAAGAATTTCTTTCCCCATGTCCTGAATAAGAGGTGGCATTATCAATTTATTTTCGTCATCAATGCTAATGAGGGATCTATCAATGAGGTTCTGAATTCCAACTGTAGGGTGCAGATCACAGTTCTCTAAAAGTTTGATTACATGATTTTTGTCCTTCCCAACAAAAGAAGAAGCAATAAGGAGGAACAACCTCTGGTCATGATCATCTAGGGACTTGTAGCTTATTTCAAGATTCTTTTGAACTTTGCTATGAGGGATTGCTTCCAATTTCTGTAATTTACTTCTCCATATTTCCATACCTCTCCCTGAAAGGAAAGAACCCAAATCATAAAGGGCTAAGGGAAGCCCACCGCAATGCTGTACTGCCTTTGCTGAAGGCACCTTGAACTCTTCTAAAGGGTGGTCTTGTCCAAAGGCGTACCAACTAAAGAGCTTTAGGGATTCATCATCCTCAAGTTCCTTTATCTTGAATAACATATGCCTCTCATGGGCCTTCAACAATTTCTCGCACCTTGTTGTTATGAGAATTTTACTCCCAGGATAAAACCAATCCCTTGTCCCAGTAATTGAATCTAAGACATCCAGCTCATCCACATCATCAAATACAATAAAAACCTTCTTGTTGCCAATAGCATCTTTCATTTTGACAATTCCTTCATCAGCATTGTATATCTTTTCCTTTCTCCCTCGCAAAATACTTTCAAAAATTTGTTTTTGCAAATAAACCTGACCATTTGGATGTTTCTCTGAGATCTCTCTGACATTTGCAAGAAAGCAACTGCCATCAAATCTGTCATAGTTAGAGTTATAAGCTACTTTAGCGACAGTAGTCTTTCCTACACCACCAAGTCCCCAGATCACCCCAATGCCAACTTCACTAGATTCATCCTGTAACCATGAGTTAATGTCCTTCACTCGAGACTCTAATCCAACTGTGTAAGAAGGTACACTAAGCACTGTGCGATTCAGTTTTTTGAGTATCTCCTTGATGATTTTCTGGATGAATTTTGCCTCATGCCTGAGATGCAGTGCAAATGTAAGAAAACGAAATAAGATGAACCATAAACACTATAAATTGCCAAGCTGGAGACTACACAAAACTATAAAAGAGTTCACTAGAACTTTGCATTTCTTATCAAGTAGCATAACACTAGGGGGATGATCAGTCAAATAAGTATCAAGTAAACTGAATAACCAGGTTGGTAGCCTGGGCACAGTTAAGAACAAAGATGAAAGTAGATGTGGTTTGCTAGTGCTACAGGGAAAAGAATGAGAGATATTTAGTCGTGAGCTGTGAAGAAGTTGGTATAGTGGCACAACAAAGAGGGAAATGGACAATGAAATGAAGAGAGCAATAGCACAAGAAATAGAGAACCAAGTATTTCAGTTAACAATGAAATGAGGAAAGCAGCAGTACATTAAACAAAGAACCAAGAAACCTTACAGTGAACCACGTCCGGTTAGGAAAGCAATCAAGACAAGGACACATTTAGCCTCATCTTTACTGAATGGAGTGTATTCATACAAAAATCTCCAAAAGAAACTGACACAAACTGCGTTCATAACCTCATTTAGACAAGTATCCTTTCTTTTGTATATTCTGATTTTGTTTTAGGGGATTTTCTCTTCTTCCTTTTGTATCCTTCATTTTCTAAAAACAGGTTACCTTTGACATTAATAAATTAGTAAAACATAAATGAGGACACAATGAGTTAACGCTAATAGCCCATACAAGTCAAGAGTATTAACTGACATGAACAAAGTTTATGTCAAAGCAAGAAATTATTGCTCCCATCTAACATAATCAGACAATCCGAGAGCAAGATTTTTATCCCTGATCAAACCATAGCTCTGACTTATGTATCTATTATTATCTTTCACTAATACAACATCAGCCAAGTTTCCATTCAAGTATAAGAACAACTTTTACACCGCTAACCTAGCTATTTCAGTCATAACTCTTTTTCACCAGATTAAATTAGGACTAACGACGAGACAAAGTTGAGAAAATGTCAACACAACATAACCAAAACATGAGGTAATTTTTTCATAAAAAAGCTCACCCGTCTACTTCTTTAGCTAAGCACATTCCTTCCAATTGAGCAACTTCTTTCAAAGCTAATCTCCACTTATCCATCTTCTCCATCCATACCTTTCTTTTTTCACCAGTCTCCGCATTTCCTCTCTTTTCATGATTCACAAAAGCTTCAGCAAAACTCCCAGTTTGATTCTCAACATCCTCAGGGCTCACAGTATAAAACACTGGCAAAACAGTATGACCCTCTTTCTTCCTTCGATCAATAATGTTAACAAGCTCATCAAGACACCATCTTGAAGAAGCATAGTCTTTGGACAAAACAATAAGAGAAATCTTGGATTCTCTAATACCCTTTTGCAATTCAGATTCTATGTTTTCAGCTCTGCGGATTTCATCATCATCTCGAAAAGTTCGAATTCCTGCATTAATGAGAGCTGTGTAAAGATGATCAGTGAAGTTTTTTCGAGTGTCTTCACCTCTGAAGCTCAAGAATACGTGGAATGAATAATTGGTTAGTGGAGTTGACATTTAATGTAAGTTCAAGAAAATGATGATCCAATACAGATATTTGCTGATTTTGTGCTAGCAGAAGGGAGAATCTACAGAGGAGTAAAGTTTCGAGAGTTTTGAGTTAAAGTCAATGGAAATGCCGTGTGAAGAGAAAGTGTGGAGGTTATATTATACTGTTGTTTTTTTAACGCAATAGCGTGATGCAATTGTGGTCGGCACTGCAGTTTCTAAATTCTAACTAGGACCTTTCTTTCTAACTTCCTTTTTCATCTTAAATATTCGCGTCCATTTTGTACAACGCATGTCACAATTTGTGGATTTTGTATATAGCGAGTGCCATTTACAGCAAGGTTGCAAACTTTAATTTTGAGTATTTGCAAAAGGTATGAGTCGGAGCTATTTTTGCCCCTCAAAAAAATAAAAAACTTTTTTCTTGAAATTTTCACTCGTATATTCAAAATTTAGAAACTCCAAAATGAAGATAGTTTATCTTTGGGTTTTCTATTGCTCAGACATATGACGCCGTACCATCATTGAAGTCTACTACTAAATTGCATTGAGTTAAGCTTTGATTGTCGGAATTAATTAACAGTAGGCAGTCTTACTAGTGGGAAGTGGGAACTAACTAGCAGCAGGACAGCTAACTTAAATAGTTTAAATTTTTATGGTCAGTTCCACTAGATTTCCACCCAGAATTGGACTGAAACACTTCAATGCAAAGGAAGAAGGGAAGAGAGCCCATGGAATCATAGAAAGAAACCAGAAAAGCGACTGGAACACATTGTAGTGCAAACCATCCATTCATCTTTGTTACAAACCATGTCTCAAATAATTTGAGGCAACAAGCCCATGTTTGTTAAATTTCTTATTGAAGACTGAGAAAACACAGAGACTGAATTGCACTATCATCCTCATTCTTGCAGTAACACTTCACCTGCACAACAACAAACTCGAAGTCAGGGTTCAACTTGCAAATTTTGCTGCCAATTTTACCAAATAGATGAACAGTCATGGACAAGTACAACGAGATACAAAAATTCCAACTCATCAGTGTTGGTGAACAATTTCATCTTGCTAAATCTTGTTGGTCAAAATTTAAACCCTCCTGTGGATAGTCGGATGTTGCCTCACGAGTTGGGCTGTTCTCTCCCTCCACATCTCCCGCCTTATAAGCCACTCATAAGCTAGCCGGACTAGTTGGGGGCATACCTGGAGACATGGACATACTGAAAACCTCTCTTCCCCTCTCCATGGTTCATCACAAAGTTAACGTAATACAGAAAGGCACACATCATCTATCCTAAACCCATCTCTCTAAGTGGAGGAGAAGGAAAACTACAAATGACTGGCATTGTATTCTTTTCTCCAGATTCATGACCAAATTGAATGAAACTACGTCTAGGCTCCATTTGATTCATGGAAACCATGCAAACCATGCCAAAGCTGTGCTAAAACAATAAGGAAATGAGATTGCAACCCGGCAAACCAAACACATTCAGAAAGTCAAGTATATTCTTCAAATGTTTCATGTGAGAATTCTTAAATACAGCAGCATTCTCGTAAAATCTTAGTTAACGCGAAAACATCTAAGCTTCAGAGCAGATTACAACTAGTTCAAAGTTCAAACACATTTAGAAAGATGAGAACATTTTCAAATCTTTCAAGTGAGAATTTTATATACAGGCATACAGCATCCCTCATATAAAAGCTCAGTTGCAACTAAAGTTCAAACTTCAAAGCTCTTTGTATCTTTACCCTTCCAGAAAAGATATTAGCTTCATTGATCATACTAAGTCACTGTTAACGCGCACACAATGAAAACAAGGACTATTGAAGGAAAACCCACCACAGGAATGCATACACATAATTATGTTGGCACAAACCCATGTATTATGTGTGTGTGGTTTTCCATTTCTTTACAGGCAATAGTATACTCAAGGCGAGTTAATTGAATTTTAGAGAGTCTAATGTAATTGGTTAGATCCCGTCTGCTAAGTAGACAGTGGAGGTTTAACAAAGGTCAAGCAAAGCACATAAACCGAGTAACTAAGGTGCAAATATGTGCTGTAATGTGAGTATTTCACTTAAAAAACTTATAGCATTAGGTAAACCATCCTTTTTTGCCTCAGGAGCTAAGCTGTTCTCTCCCTCCCAATCTCCCAGCTCAAAAACCACTCCCTAGCAAGCCGGACTAGTGGAGACATCCCTGGAGACATCGACATACTGAAAACCTCCCTTCCCCTCTCCCCATAGTTCAAAACAAAGTTAACCTAATACACAAATGCACACATTTTTCATCACTAAACTTATCTCCCCAAATAGAGGAAAAGGAAAACTACATATGACTTGCCATTGTATATTCTTTTCACCAGATTCATGACCAAATTGAATGAAACTATGCCTAAGCTCCATTTGATTGATGGAAACCATGCCGAAGCTGTTCTAAAACAATAAGGAACTGAGATTGCAACCAGGCAAACTGTAACGAACAGAAAGTTCAGTATATTCTTCAAAACTTTTTACAGCAGCATTCTCAAAAAATTCTTAGTTAATGCTAAAACATCTAAGGTTCAGGGCAGATTATGACCAGCAAATCAAACACATTTTAAAAGATGAGTACATTTTCAAATTTTTCATGTGAGAATTTCTATATACAGCATCCCTCATATAAAATCTCAGTTACTGCAAAAAGCATCAAAAGTTCAAAGCTTTTGTACGTTTACCTTCCTCAAAGATAATAGCTTCATTGAGCATACTAAGTCAATACCACATAAAATGAAAACAAGGACTATTCAAAGGGAAACCATTACAGGAATACATACAGACAAAATTCTGTTGGCACACACAAATGTACATGCATAAGTGCGTGTGTGTGTCCATTTCTTTACAGGCGACGGTATACTCAAGACAAGCCCATTGCACTGTAGAGAGTTTAATGTAATATATCCGATCCCAATTCTGCTAGATAACAACGTCAAACACACAACATTGACCGAGCAACTAAGGTGCAATTAGAAAAGATGATGTCTTGGAGAATGTGAGCATCATTAGAGATGGTACTCTCGCTTTCTTAATAGACTTGGATGAAAACATGTAATGGACTGATGTACAACTAACAAGGCAAAAGCCTTTCTGTTTTACTTTCTGTTCCTGATTACTGTTTTCATTTATCATCACCCCAGAGCCCTGATTTTGAGGAAGAAGCTAAGCCTTAATTGAAGCCAGAAAGAGATAAAAGTTCAATTGGGAACTTGGGACGGTTTCTATAACTTATACAAACATTTACATTGCTGATGTCTTTTCCCTCTCAAAGGATGTATCACGACTCCTCTGTAAAAAAACTCTTAACAAAAAGAAGGGAAAAAGCTCGAAAGGACTCATTATTGATGCTAAATCATTAAGAAGGCCTTATTTTTAAGTGTGGTACAAATAGAACAACAACTGATGTAAACCTGAGACTAGTGAAAGAAAATAAGTGACTTGTTCTCCTCTCTTTCTTCATTCAATATCTGTCTAGCCTACTAACGACGCCCTTTCTTATCTATGCTATTTACCCTTCATTACTTCCCCAGCTTTGAGTTCAGTTCCTTTATTTGATCTTGTCTCCTAGTGGTACCATCTCTGCTTACTCTTTCTTCTTTCCATCTACTAAGTTTGCGGAAAAGAGAGAGCAGACGGTTCTCGGCATCATGATGCAAGAATGACATCTGAGATCGCTCATTCCATTGCTTTACAGTCATGATGGGAATGATTCTATTTACTAGAAAGAGACAACACCCTATTCTTAGCATCGAAGAGGGAATTTTGTGTAGACTGCTTTTTGAAAGTGAAATAGAGACTTTCACTAAAGAGTGAGATTGAGGAGTGAAAGAACCCGGTATTCACATAAGAAAGTGGCAGTAGAAAGACAGCTCAAAATAGCCAGAGAGCTTGAAGGCAATTATAGTGAAGAGCGGACACCGCCTTTGGCATGTAAACCAATCAAAGACACCTGCAGAAACATTATTCATAACAGGAAAAACATACAATCCTCATTTTCTCCAGAAAGGATGCGCGCGTGTGTGGGTGCATATATATTTATATACATATATAGATAAGCATCTACACGAAAACCATCAGGGGCATGCTCATTTCAGCAGGGGAATTGCTTAAGCAGTTAAATATAAGAGAGCCCATTACATCAAAATCAGAGAACTTTGCTACCATGAGCATTCAAATCAGATTGGGCAAGAAACAAACTTCCACAATTAAGACATTCCAAATGAGATGATTGCGGACTTAGGATACTTCATACGATTTAAAGAAAAATTGGCATTCCTAATCTTTTATCTTAAAGGTGCTTTGGAACCCCTTCATGACATGGAATAAGATATAAAATCTAACGATAACAGTGTATACATCTACAACAATAAAACACGGTTAACATAACTAGAGAGCTCGAAAACAGTACTAGTAGACACAGTACACTATTAATAAACACAAACCTATTAACTCGAACATCCATAAAACACCTAATAAAAGAGACCCATTTGATCAAAATTAAAAATTTCAGAATAAATAATGATATAAATCAGAAGGGGTGGAGGCTACCTTAAATCTCAGTGAGAGTGAGAAGCAGTGGAGTGAGAAGAAGCGGGAGCAGACATCTTGTTGTAAGCATATTCGCCAACACAGTAGATGGAGAAGGCTACCACGGCGATACCCAATCCAGGGAAAGCGTGACGGAACTGATTGGACAACATGGGGTGCTTCCTCCACTCATCCCTCCTCCTGAAAAACTCTCCTGTTGTTCCCAATGGCTTCCCCATTTCTCCGATCTTCTTCGATTTGACTGATTGATTTCAATTTCGATTGTACAATGGAAGATGTGAAGATTGAGAGACTTCTTAACTGGTTTCTTGGGCCTGAGCTTTTATATTGGGGTAAGTGCACGAATTTTGTCATTGATTTTTGGACACAGGCAATTAATACCAAAATATTTAGTTTGTGGCCATTTTTGTTTAAAAGATAGAACTTCAGTCTAGGGCCGTTCAATCCTTAAAGATGAAACTTCAGTCCAGGGCCATATAGACTGAAGTTCAATCCTTTAGATAGAACTTCAGTCTAGGGCCATATGGATTGAAGTTCAGTCCTTAAAGATAGAACTTCAGTCCAGAGCCATGTTGACTGAAGTCAGTTCAGGGCCATATGGACTGAAGTTCAGTCCTTAAAGATGGAACTTCAGTCCAGGGGCCGTATGGACTGAGCTTCAGTCAATGAACAGAACTTAAGTCAATGTTTATTTAGTAAAGGCTCAAAAGTGGCCTCTAGTGTAAGACCAATAAAAATAGTGGCCTCAAACTAAATATCGATATTAAAAGTGACCTCTGGGTGAAATTTTTACTTTATGTTGCCACTCCCAAAGTAAAAATTTCGCAAGGGAGCCTGTTTGGCACGTGCTAATTGATCCGTAGCCATTAAAAATAAATTCGCCTGAAAATTAACCATCTCTTTATACTAAGATTTTGAACATGTTAGTTCAAAGTTTCAGTATAAAATACCGGGAGCACTTAAATACTAATCCCAGTTTAACATATTTATTATGTGACTTTATATATAAAGCTTTGAACGTATTAGTTCAAAATCTCAGTATAAAAATGTGAGACTAGTCTGGGGTGTTTGCCAACGCTAATAGAGTGTAAGTGGGCGCGCAAATTTTTGGCTATTTCTCAATTAATTTTGAAATAGTGGATAAATTTTATTGAGTGAATCCAAAAATGATTACCACATGGGGTTATTTTGCCGAACAGCCACTTTTTAAGTCGCTCAATAAAATTAGTCAATAAAATCTTGCTTAGTTTTTAGCGAAAACTATCGAGGAAGATTTTTTAAAATTAGTCATTGACCAGGACTATAAAAAATTTCTAACACTATATTTCAGTAAATTTTTCTAGCGGTTAGTTCAAAGTTCAAGCAAATTTTCTTGAGGTTTAGTGGCTCTCTTCAGTAAATTGTAGCTATTTTTTCTTAAAACTTTGTAATTATTGATTATCCCTTGTTGAGCAAGATGCTACTCAAATTCAATATTTTTTATTTTGAATTTCCGTTCAAAATCTCAGGGATGACAATGACAAAAAATAATAGTTATGTCGTTTTAAAATAAATGTGATAGGTGGTGTATAATAGTCTCATTTGTGTATCCGTAGTATATCACATAGATGACTTTTCATAACAATTCTTGTTGAGGTTCTCCCTATGCTCCCTTAGTTACAATGTGTTGACTTATGGCCACCTTTGTGGTTTGAACTTTGAATTGTTAGTAAGCACTACTTACTTCTAACACATGAAAATTACTACTAAATGGCACTATAAAAATTGTGGTGGGATGATAAATTTATCGCCTTTAACTAGAGTTTTTGAGTTTCACTAATGAATAAACTTATAAAGAACATTTCCTTCTCATGATTTCAGATTAATCAAATCAGTGGATATTGACTGACATATTTATATTAGGAGAAGAAAATTTCTATAAGACTAGATTAAAATATAGCAACCTGTCCAGCTCTTGTGCATAATCTCTGATGTTAGTGCCTGGTTCTTTACCAAATTGTAAATTTTTTTTCTAACATTGTTTAAAGAAAGAGCTTAATTGAAGAGGTCTTTAAAATTAAATGAAAGAAGAAAACTAAGGATTATACTAGACTATGCTTTCCTTTAACTAAACCAGAAAGCGAACTTTATTATATACACATCAACTATGAATGTGTTAAAAAATTAAAAGGCATTCTTTGGCCTAAAATGTTTGGTAACAAAGGCATCCCAAATTCATAAACATTTTGTCTTCATTCAATTTGAAGGATCACTCTATTTTACTCCCCTTTCAGTGGTTGAGCTAAGGAAGTGAAGTTGACCAATATGTCTATTCTTCAATTGGGTATTTCTCCAATGTTCTTGCCTAGTAATTCTCACATACCAAGAAATTATTTTCCCTCACTCTCACTTTTTCCCACTTCAAACACCAACTTTTTAAAGAATCCTTTAGCTCATTGTACTTGTAGAAACTATAGTCATGGTTACCCAAGAATGGTACTTTCCAAGATCACTTGCTCTGCCACCTCAGCAAAGGTGACCAAGGTTGTCTTTTTAATAATATATTTTATGCTTCTTCTTTTAGTGACAACAACATACCTCACCTGTACCACAAGTGAGGTCTGGGAAGGCGAGGTGTAGGCAGGCCTTACATCTATCTCGGTAGAGAGACTGTTTCCGATATACCCTCGGCCTTCCACTCTTTAGTCAAAAGGAAAAAAAAGATTGGATTTTTATAATATTGATAAATTTGCAGGGGACTGGTGTGGTGGTGGCGGAGAAAAGTGTTTCTGTGATTCTTCTTGCTGGAGGAAAGGGGAAAAGAATGGGTGTAAGTATTCTGCAGCCTTATATTTATGAGTTGAATAGGAAGAGAGCTTATTTTGTTGTTTCCTATTACTTGTAAGTGTATATGAGTGTCACAATTTGCCTAGTTTCATTGCTTGTTTCTTGAGTATCTACAAATTGATGTACTATGTTGCTATAAACTCTTCTTGTTTCAGGTCTTTGTATATCTGTATTGCAGTATCTTCATTATCTACAATGTTATATTGTCTTCTGCCAGATGATGGTTTTATTGTATTTTATCTGAATAGGCAAGCATGCCGAAGCAGTATCTACCACTTCTAGGTCAACCAATTGCATTGTACAGGTAAGGCGAAACTGGTCAACTTGATTCGATTATGGTTATCTAAACTAATCTCGCCGCACTAGATATAATCTATTGAATTGTGAAATTTATGCTTTTGTGAAAAATCCTAATGTTTGTTTGAATTCACATTTGTAATGAATGAATAATATATATTGCTTGTTATAAACATAGCAGCCCAGGTCTCGCTACTAACGCCACAATATTGACTTGGTTTATATTTGACATACTGTATCTGAAATTGTGCAAGTCGTGACGGGCAAATACATTGTGCAATTGAGAATTAACCTGTATTGAGACCACAGTATGGAGAGAGAATTTCTGTATCTGCTCAACCAGTGCAATGACATCTTTGTCTTCCATGATAACGATTCATTGGATTGTTGCAGTTTCTTCACTTTCTCCAAGATGCCTCAAGTGAAGGAAATCATTGTCGTGTGTGATCCTTCTTATCAAGACATTTTTGAAGGTATGAACCTCAAATGTCCTGCCAAGAGCAAAACGCCCAAGAAAGCAATGATTATGCACTTGCATAACTTATTCAGATTGCATTATCATTAGACTTTTGTTTATTTTGTAGATTACAAAGAGAACATCCAAGTTGACCTAAAATTTGCATTGCCTGGGAAGGAAAGACAAGATTCTGTATATAGTGGACTTCAGGTACTTGTTATGTGTGTCGAATGGCATGAAGTTTAATACTTCCAACTTTCGAAAACAAGTCAGGCATGATAACTTTAAAAACCTATCTTTTACATTAAGGCCCTTTTTCGGCTTTTCTCCAGAATATGTAGTTAGCCAAATATTCTGCTGTACTTTTTTTACTTAGTAGGTCAAAATTTGGGAGTTAGTATTGCACGTATGCCCTGTAAACTTGACTACTATAGCTGATGACATACAGAATAGTTCATGCAACAAAAGTTATTTTCTAGTTATCTTGTAGTGCTCATCTCATCTGAGGTGCTAATAGGATTAGTCTCTTAAGTCATCAGTCCTCTCTGCATCTCGCTTGGCCTTCTTTTATAAAGTAAATACTTTTACTAATCCCTTATAAAAGAAATATACCAAAAAAATAGAGAGTATATCAAAACATGATTCTGCAAAAGACACCAAGTCTATACAATTAGGAAACTCAGGTTCAATAAAATAAATCAAAGACAAGCGGCTATTCCTCAAATGTACAAAATCATTTTCAATCCCTTCAAACGCTCTTCTAGTTATCTCCTTCCATACAACCCATGTAAGAGCTAACGATGCAACCTCACATGCCCTTGGTCTTCTTTTCCTACTTTAAAAGCCCAGATATGCAACACGTCTCTAATAGTGCTGGCATTACCAGCTGCATCCTGAAACAGTTCAAGACCACCATTCACAGGCCTGTTGCCATCTTACAATACAACAAAATATAACAACTTCTTCACCCAAACATTTGCACATATAGCACCGACATAAGTAATTCTCCTCTTCCTCATATTCTCTATCATTCCCCTTGCTGTCAACCATGCAAATAGACACTCCTTCCTTGGCGCCCTTGGAGATCATACCGATCAGTTTGCAAAGCGCGTCTCATCTCTACCAACAACTTCTTGTAATAGGATTGACTTGAAAGTATCATCACTCCTCATCCGCACCTCCATGAATCCTGAGTAAGGTGATATGATCTGCTTGTATAGTAACTCCATCAAATCTTGGAACTCCCAAATTTCCCAGTCTTGTCGATTTCTCCTATACCTATCCCAGGTTACTCTTTGTTTGGCCTTAAGATCCTTTTACCATTTTTTCCGCTCGAATAGGGGTGATCTCTTCACCTCATTCCATATACTTCTTGAAATGTTTGACATTTTAGGCAGAAGAACATTTAGCTGAAAAGCTAAATTCAAGAGTTACCTTTCTCATTGCATTTTTCATGCTTTGGTATTTTGCATGTAAACTCCTGATCTCGAGTCATGTTAGCGCAGTTAATTTTTATGTTGAACACCTTTTGCATTCCCTATGCAGTTAAAGCTGAACCAGTGAAATATATGGTTCCGCATATTGTTAACATTCATATCATTGTTTTGCTGTTCAGTAAGATATATTATTCTGATGACATTATCAGTATGGATTATAACATTTAGAAAGTAATGATGTTTTGCATGTCAGGAAGTTGATTTAAACTCCAAACTTGTGTGCATTCATGACTCAGCACGACCTCTTGTACAGACTGAAGATGTAGAAAAGGTTTGAAGATAAGCTCCTCCTCTTCCCTTATATTTTCTTTTGGCTTTGGCAAGAGATTTTATGGAACTGTGGGAAGTAATCCTGTTGAGTATAACATGAATTCTGCAATGTCTACCTCTTCTTTTATAGGAATTCTTCTTCAAATATCCATCTTCTTTTTCTTTGATTCTTCATCATATATTTGCAGATCATTGACATTAATTGTAGGTCATATGCATGTGTAAGATTCTGAAGGACAAATCTTCCTGTCTTTTCTTTACAAGAATTTTTTTTGCAGGTACTGAAGGATGGTTGGCTGGTTGGAGCAGCAGTTCTTGGCGTTCCTGCTAAAGCAACAATCAAGGAGGTACCTCCTAATAATTATTAGTTCCCCACTATATCTTTTTTATATTAAAAATGAAGCTTCAGGTGGCCAACATAGCAAATTGAAGCAAGTTCTGAGTTTATTTATCTTTTTCTATAAGGAGATAGTCAAGCTGATTGTTTGAGATTAATTTCTCTAGGCTTTTGTAGTGGAACAATTGGGATGACACATTAGCTGTGTTCTATTTCATCTGCATTTTTTGCCTAATCTCCTTAAAGTTGTCTCAAATGCTTCAATGTTGTAGCATGGTACTACGTCAGAATCTGGTCAAAATCAGTTTCATTTTTAGTTTTGGCTTGTATGGATAATTCGCTATTATCACCATATGGTTATATACTTGTATCTGTCTGATTTATGTTTAATAAGCTTTTCACGATGTCGTAAAAGTAGCATCGTGATTGAGTGCATTCACATTGCACATAAGGTCTTCCTCCTTTCATGATCTATAATTGAACTTGGTTCTAGTGAATCTATTAATTTTCTTGTCAATTCTTGTGCAGGCGAACAGTGAGTCCTTTGTTGTAAAAACTCTCGACAGGAAAACACTTTGGGAAATGCAGACACCTCAGGTAGTAAACTCTTTTGCTTTATAATGTCTTCTCACTTCTGAACCTGCAGAGACCGTTAAACAAACTCTTCTGGCACAGGTAATTGAACCTGAGCTTCTTAAGAAGGGTTTCGAGCTTGTCAACAGGTAATCTAAAGTCATGGTTGTGGCATTTGTTGACCTTCAATATTCAACAAGCTCATGCTGCCCACTTTAACGGAGCACTAATGACACCAAATAGTACACCTTCTCAATTTAATTATCCAAAGAAGCATAATAATTTATCTCGCGGAAAAGCTTGGAGAATTACATAAAGTTTGAAACATTCTTTTTTGGTCCAAATATCATCGTTCTCAAAAGAAAGAAAAGAAATGTAGTACTACTTAATACACTTAATTCTGAAGGTTAGATAAATTATGGACTACATCACCCCCCCCCCCCCACCCACCCCTCCAGGTAGAGTTTGTCTACTTACTCTTTGGCCTTTCATACACACACACAAGCTCCTCAATTTTGATGACTCGTGATGCACCTAACCCACACAACATGTGTTGTGTTCTTACCACTGAAATAAAGTCCCAAGGACTATTTAGCCCTTTTTTTAATTTTTTTTTTTCTTTGTTTTTTGTTGTTGTTTCATGTGGTTCTTCAGGGAGGGACTTGAAGTGACAGATGATGTATCAATAGTGGAGCATCTTAAACATCCTGTTTACATTTCTCAAGGCTGTTACACTAACATAAAGGTAGCCAATTCAATGTCATTGTCTTTTTGTTTCAAAGTATCCTGCAACTGCACTTTGAGCTTCTTATATCTGAAAAATGACAATGTCCTTATAATTTGCAGGTTACCACACCCGACGATTTACTACTTGCTGAAAGAATATTGAGCACCGAAGAGAGTTCTTAAAATTGTTAGTTTTTCATTTTCAAGGATTATATTTCCCTGGAAAATTGTATTCTTTTCATTCTGTAGATGAAATTAGCTTTTCAAAGAGTTCTCCGAAATTTTGTAATCTTCTTGGAAAAGGAAAATATCTTTCTCCCTATGTCTCAGTACAAAATGAGGAGAATATAGCAGAGCTCTGTGCATATGATGATTAACTTGCCAGTTAGAAAGTTGGTTGTTTTCTAGTTGGTACCTGCAGTATCTAAAGTTACAGGTTTACAGCTATTTATCTCCTTATGGCTCCATGTTAGTTTAAGAAAATACAATCTAACATATATTCTATATCATTAGTACGCTTGTTTAGGTATACAATTGTCGGTTGTTAATGCAACTCTATATAACTAATACAATGTTCTTATTCTAGCATAAAACTTTACAAAACTAATACTCCATACTTAGAATAAGAATACATGGGTATGGGATAAAATGTAGAATAAGACAACATGTTCTGACAAACATTTAGATAAGAGCACTTGAAACAGGGGAAAGTGCACGATAGCCACTTTTTGGCTCGCCTTTACCATTGGAGCCACTTTTTTAAAACTATTTAGTTTTTAACTACTTTTTGGAGCTTCAACTCTTGTGGAACTTCTGACCTTATGGCTTGAACTTTATACCAACTCCAACTCATAAGGGTTGAACTTTTAGGCATAGGATGCGTAAATTTCAACTCTTGTGGACTGAAGTTCAGCACGTAAGAACTAAAGTTCCAAAAAGTGGCTTTTTTTGCACGACCAAGGAAAAAATGGCCTGAAACCAAATAGCAGAAGTAGCCTCTGGACGAAATTTTTACTTAAAACAACAATGATGTGCTTAAGATGCCTTGTTTTAGCATACATAAATAAAATCATGATAGTACCATATCATAACAGTTGTTAATGGCAAGAGATGTGTTCCCTATCCGACCTTTTATTAATTTCTCAGAACTGGCTGGAGTGGAGAGAATTTCAGAAGCTCAAAGCAATAACTTTACATAATCCTTTAGTGAGCTTGAAATCCTTGAAAGAATAGAATGGCCTAGCAGATGGAATAAATACAGAAAGACCAACTAAAAGAAAATGAACATTCTTGGATCTGGAGCTTCACTACTATCTTCTCAATCTACTCTCTGTTCTCCTTGATTTAGCGCACTCTCCAAACCATAAGAATCGCCCGCCTTTAGGTGGACGCACAGGAGTCCCTTGTTTAGCCTGTTAATGTGTAAACTGTCATGTATACTTCTACTAGTTGACTGATCACAGAACAAATATTGTTATCAATAATCTGAAAAAGCATACCTTCCCCCTTCTATGGGGTCTGGTGTTGTTCCAACAGAAACAACCTCCACCAGCAGATCCTGATTCATATCCCCTGCAGACAAGCAACACAGCGAGTTAAGAGAGCAAAAGAACTCCTGTAGCCAGCAGTGGTCCACTTTGAGACCCTCCTATTTCACATCTCTATCAGAAAAAAGCTGTCAACATATGTTATTAGTGTGAAGAAACTGGAAAGAATATAATGAAGACCTTCCAATTGCATCAGTCTAGCTAACTTTCTTGGAGGCAACAAGCAAAACGATCCACTCACTTTTAGTGTACAACACATGACCTTGGTATTCATTTAAAGGGGAAGATGGGGTGGGTGTACTAATGAGATGTTGCAGCTATAATCCGATCAACAGTTGATTCATAAAAAAGGAATAAAATGCTGAACCACTAAGCAGCTTCTATCTTTTCTGGTTTTCGAAATTAGGGACAAATAATGAGTCTCTAGTAAAGATTACACCTTTCCAAGATTGTAAACCTACTGACAATTTAGAGTAGCGGAACATGAGATTGTCTTGGCAAGTCCTTAAGAGATTTATTGGCACAACTTAAAGTTATCGAGTCTTTCAATGGGAAGTGGAGTATGAACAACATTCAGCATCAGCTAATTCATATCTAATGCAAGCCACAAAAATTGAACATTGCATCAGGAGAAATTTACTGCATTATGCAAGTATCGAAATGCGTTGACAAAGTCTATACTGAGATAAACTACGAAGAGATAAGCCCAGTTACTTACGTGCTATCTTTGCTGAAATTGCCTGCGTAGATGCCATTATGAAGCAAACTTGGTGAAATGGGATAACTGTCACCCTTTTTACTGGTCTGGTCCTTCTGAATGGCCTTCGCATCAATCAACTTCAAACTTCTAATTTCCTCATTCAGATCATCATGCCAGTGCTGGGAGGACAGGTCCCTCGAATTAATTGGTTCTAGTTGATTGTTATGATAAACACCGTCCTGTGGCAGGACTTGATTCCTCTCAGGTTTCAGGCGACTCATAGAACCAGGAGTGCCTTTCTCCATTGCTTGTAACCATGCTGTTTCTAATCTCTGCTCGCGTATGATGGATTCTATTCTCTGCACTGGAATTTCTGAGATTCTCTCTTTAGAACTACTTGTTCCAACATTTCCACTTGCTGACTCGAAAGTTTCAACCATCTTGCTTTCTGAATCATTAAAGCTTCCTCTTGTTACCTGTAGCGGTTCCTGATTGGAGCAAAGTGTTGTTTCCTTCTTCACCATGTTTGGCGAACCGGTCTGTTTCAGACCTACAGGATCGAGCAATGTAATTGGCTTTTCACTGTCATCAGACGCCTCCCCATCCGGTAGCAGAACAAGTCTAACCTCTACATTGCTCCGTAAAATATTTTCAAATGAATTTGTGATACTGCTCAGAAACCTTTCTGCTCTGATTTTAACCTTGCTGTCCCGAAAACCAATGTGAGCAACAAAACCACCTGCAGACAGTAAGTCAAAAAAGCAAAAGATAAGTCGCATGCAGCAGTTTTGCACAGTATTGCATAAGTTGATGAACTGTATTGCATCAACATACTTAGTGAACCACGAGTAGTAGTTACTCTATTTAAGAGACGCAGAAACATAAAGGGCTGTATAAAGCATTTTCCCCTTATTCCTTCATATTAGAGGCATTCTGCAAGTTATTTTGACCTAGTTGATCAACAATATACCTATTAGAGACAAAGCTATCTTGGTCTTCGTAATTCAATTTTAAAAGTTCCAACATCAGATAATCCACTTTTGACAAGATTCTATATCTACTAGCCGTACATGGTTCTCTTATTGGACGCAATCTTTGTACCCCCAAGTTGGATAAACATATCCTATGGCATTTGCTACAGCAAGCAGAAAACAAGCTAATATAGTGCACGTCCCATCCCAAGCTACCTCCACATGTAACTATATACTGAACAATGTTCTCTCAGCTTCAAGGTAACAAAATGCAGTTCAAAGTACTGTTTATACCTTATTATTTCAAGTGTTAACGAATGGGAGAGATGACGATTAAAAGAGAAACCAGAAGACCTTAAAATTCAGTATATGCTTAAGAATATAAACAGCATCTTTTCTATGTATGGGGGAATGGAAAGACAGATGTACCATCAACTTCAGAGATCGACAGAAGTGTTCCACAAGTATGAAGCAGTTGCTTCAACGTGTTGGAATGGCATTTATCAATGCATCTCATCCATATATCATCCAACGTGCTTGTGTTCAGGGACCTAGATGCTGTCTTGCTTCCACCCAATGCCTCCACATTCATTGAGGAGACCGGCAATTCTTTACTTGCTGAGTTGCGATGGTTGGCTTTTGCAAAGGACGAGGGAGAACCTGACTTGCATGGCGCATAGTGAGTATCTGTTCTCTGCCTCAGGGATATAGCTTCTCTAGATGTACTAAAAGGGTCGTCCTCTGTTGTTTTAGAACTATGTCTTTGACTGCTTCCTGACTGAGTTAAATCTAGTGAAGTAGCAGAACCTAACTGCAGCAGGGTTGCTGTAAACCAAGTCGAACGTTCACTTGAAACCCTGAGTTGTTTCTCTGCCTCGGAAAGAAGCTTTAGCGCATGCTTCAATCTGTCCAGTTCTGTCTCGGTCACTGACAGGTGGATCCAGGCAACGTTAGAAAGTATTTGAATAAAAAGCCACAAGCAAGATCTGATAACCTAAAATAATCTTCTAAATTTCCATTCACAAGGTCTACATAAAATACCAGATCAAGAATTGGAAACTACATAACAAAGATATGGACACAGAACAACTAGAAGTGACACAAGCAGGAGAATTTACTTCAATTTATCAGCTCATTAAGGAAAACTTGGATATGGATTAATTGGTTACTCCACTTTTCCACACCTTTTAAAAGTTCGTTGTTTGCACTGCTACCCGGTAAGTTACACGAACTAATAAAAGTTTCACAAAACCGAAAGATTTCTCCGCAATTTGAAATGTTGAAACTAAAATAAGAAGCATAAATCTAGCATCTTTCGCTCAATAGAAGTCAAAACTTGTAAAAAAAAGATCAAACATAAAGAAGATTTGGAGGGTGAACATCCGCTACTTACAACTTTTGCCGCCAGAGTTATCAGTTTGCTTGGCATCAACTATTGGATGAGTTCCTGCAATTATATCCATGATGAGAGTCGCTAATTGAGACATCAAAACTATTGGATCAACGCCTGAATCCAACAACTCCCGAGCTCTTTTTACTGTTTCTGCAGTATCTGATGACATGGCCAGCTCCAAAAGTTCCAATAGCTTCTCATCTGAAACCACACCAATCTACAGAAGGAAAGAAATGTCAGATACAGAAAAAAAGGATATGCTTGGTCACCCAACCCACCCCGTTCATTCCCATTCCACCAATTGTTTAAGAAAATAAAGAAATTGAATGACCACCAACTATAAAGAGTGATGTCATACAAGACTATTGCCATAAATTCACTTTGTACAGTCAATTTCTGAGTGTCGGAAGCATGGTAAATTAAGAAACTAGTTTGAAAGGATATAAAATGCACATAAACTCACCAGATCATTTACCAAAGAAGTAGTGATTCGTTTCCCCAGCAAACTCAGCTGGTCTAACATAGTTTCTGCATCTCGAAGGGAACCATCTGCATTCAAAGCAATCAAATCTAAAGCTTCTGTTTCTACATCCAAATTCTCATCGGAAGAGATCTTCTTCAATCTGAGCACAATATCTCCATCCCTAATTTTATTAAAGAGGTACTTCTGGCACCGCGACAACACAGCACGCGGTACATTGTCAAGATCAGTAGTTATAAATATGAAGACAACCCGTGGTGGTGGTTCTTCAAGGAACTTTAAAAATGCTAGCCATGTCTTTGAAGGCAGCAAGTGACATTCATCAACAACAAAAACCTTGAATCCTGAAGAAGATGATTGCTGACTTGCTGCCAGATTCTTTAGAAGATACTTTACTTTATCAATTCCTTTTTTGTTTGTCCCGTCGACCTCTCTAAGATTCTTACATTTCCCAGACATGAATTCTGCACATTCTCTGCAGACCCCACAGGGTTTAGTTTCTTCAGTGGCAAGGCAACTTAAAGCAGCAGCAAAAATTCTTGCTGTTGATGTTTTTCCAGTTCCTCGCGGGCCTTGGAAAAGATAAACAGGGGCAATTCGGCCCCTAGAGATTGCATTCACTAGGGACTGAACAACAATATTCTGCCCTATCAGTTCCTCGAAAAACATTGGCCTGTATTTCTGGCTCAGGCTTCTGATACTTTCCGGGGAGCCCTCCTCTCCATCTTCTCCATTCAGCGCCACCAGCTCTAGTCCATCTTGACTTCTGCAGCTTGTAGACCACCTCTTCCCGTCCAACCTACACAATGCCTCCAAATCAAGTTCCCCAAAATTTGTGGAGAGCTCATCATCACTGTGTCCAGTTCCTATTGAGGACGTTCCTTGTCCATCACCATTGGTTAGCAATGGAATGAGGCCTTGAGCAGCATTTCTCGAACTGTGTCTCCTCTTGGTGTACCCTAAAGATGATCCACGGCGTCTTCTTTGTGACATCGTTTGACTCCCACATAGAATGCTGCTTCCTTTCCTCCTCAATGTATCAGAAAAGGATGGTGAGTAACAACTCCCGCTCCCACCCCTATATTTTGGTGTTGACCTCCTGGACCAACAAGGAATCCCACATCCCTGTCGACCAGGCAAATCAAGCTGATCATCCACCTCATCATCCCCATCATTGAGGGATGCTGTTGTAGCATCCCATGACCCAACAGTACTTGGATTTCTAACAGCATATCTGTTGTAAGAACTTGTAGACAACGCAGGGGTGCTATATGTATAAGATGAATCCTCTCTCCCACTATTTCTCAACTTAGATGACCAATGACCCCGATTCCTATTCCTAAGCTTAGCAAGCAGTGGTGAAACCGCAGACACCCTCCTTATATCCTCAGAATTGTAATAATCCTCAGTATCATCGGATTGATCAACCAAACTAGTCGAATCATCCCTCCCTAAAGCTAAACCCTCCGACACTCTTCTTGAATTCCTACCACTAGGAACAACCGGTTGCTGCAACTTTTCACTATGATGTCTTAAAATAGCATTAGAATAATTACTCCTACTCGATTTTTTCTTCATGTTCCGTCTAATAGAAGGCATAAAGTTAGTATCTTTACACTTTAAAAGCATCGAAGCATACCTATCGCTTACATAAGTATCACTCTTGGAATCATTGCCACCGTGCCTTGCATCGCTCAAGCTATCTTCCACACTCTCCTCCGGAGTCGACGAAGACCCCTCATTACCATTCTCATTTCCAATATCCTCATCACCAAGTTTCCTACTCCTTTCACTCTCAGATTTCTGTGACCTCCAATTATAAAGAAACACTTTTTTCTCTCTTTCTTTCTCTTTTCCAACATTACCATTAGCACCACCATGTTCAAAGATAGTTCCTTTAACTTCAAGGGGCCCACTAATTTGATGGTTAGAACTATTACTACCCTTATGATGATGAAAATAATGATGCTTTCTTGCTTCAACAGCAGCAACAGATCTAGCAGAGTTTAATGGAGAACGCCAAGAACTACTAGTCCCTGGATCTCTTAACACTCTAGCAGCTTTCTTGATTTGTGTTAATTCTTTTTTCAAATGAAGATTACTTGGATCAAAACCATTACTAATTACCCCACCCCCACCATTGCCACCCCCACCACGGCTCCGCATTTCAGATGACATAGTACTAATAAAGTTCACAACTTTTTTCAAAGTGGTTTTTCAAGAAAACTATAAAAAGGGTTCATTTATAACACCATATTGTATTCAAGAAAGGGACCATACTATGAAGTAGAAAAAAAAAAGGATACTTAGATCTGACAAAGTTAACTTTTTTTTCTTTATAAGTGTATGTGACAACAATGAATTTGGACATGTAAAATGTACAAATAAGTGTGAGTTAATGTAGGGGAAAAAGGTGACTAGGGTTATTAAGGTTGCATTTGGCAATGGCAGCAGCAGTAGTAGTAGAAGAAGAAGAAGAAGTGGTAGTAATAATTTTCGTAAAAATCGATGAAAACAAGTGAAAATTTCCCTCCAAACCCGCCTAAGTTAAGACATCATATTTTGTAGGAGTAGTAAAGATTCTGTCATTGTTTTTAGTGGGGTTCTCTGTCTAGGGGATTTACTTCCCTTCTTGGTCTTTCCTCCTTTTGTTATGTCCTTTATGTTACACTTGTCTAATTTTCAGTCTTTAGACTCTTCTTTTAGTCCTAAAGTTTACTTCATTTTTGGCTCTCTTTCCTTTTCTTGTATGGAGTTTAAAATGATTATTATTAGTAGTTGTTAAACATCCTAATTTTGGACTTGTATTTACAAAGAGATTGTGAACCCCTGGTGATGTGTGAAAAATGTTTTGCTTTTGTTTGTAGTAATTTGTTTTTCCTTTATATTGTGAATCTGACATAACTCGGACAAATTACTCCTAGTATTAACTACTTTAGTCTCATTTGTAGTCGGCTCATAATGCCTCCATTCATTTGCTTGCCACCTTTCAACTCAGAATGTCTAATATTTGTTATCTTTAGTGCTAGAAGCTAAGTGCTATAAGCTCGGTCTGAATTATCTTGTTTTATGTGATTATGTATGAAGAAATTTAAGATACTCATTTCAGTTATATATCGTGTCAATGACAATAAAAAATTTATTCAGTGCTAGAACTTTAGGATAAGTGAAATATTTTATCAACTTTTAGATTTGAAATGTATTAACTTCGTTCCTTGAAAATTTTAAATTTGTATAAGATTGTATATTATGAAATGGTATCAAGTAGTATTTCAGAAGAATAATCAGAATATGGAGAAGTACAACTCAGATTAAAAGACTGATGAGTGAGAAAATATGACTTGATTGTGCTTGATAAAAGAAGAAAAAGATAATGAAATTGAAGGGTAATACTTCTAACTTTATGTGCAAAATCAAGTTCAACTTGATTAGGGTGCACATGACTTCAATATTACACTGATATAAACTTTATTTATCTTCAAATATACGAAGGATTGCTCTCTAATCATGGGGAAATTAGAGGAGTCCAATTAAAACTCTAAATTTATGTGATTTTTTCTTATCTCTCTTTAACCTTGTGTATGCGACTATTGAGTTTATCAACTCAATTCACATTCAATCTTATTTTATATAGTTTGCTCTACTATTATTTAAAGTTGCAGGCTATGTTACCGTGTCAGTTCTTTAACTCGTTTGTGCATGAGCCAACATGTCTATGAAATGCGATAATTAAAATCTAAGATTTGTTTCCTAATATAAAATTATCAATTTGGAGTTGGCTTAATTTGCTATTGTGTAATACTGGAATTATTGATGAATTGGTCCGTCAATTTGATATCTCTAAATAGAGTCAAATACTTGTTCAGACTACTGAGCAAGGAGCGTGAATGTAGGTCCAAATAGATCACACTTCAAAATATATCTCATTTTTCTTATTTTTATTTAGCCCTGTTTGTTTATAGTTTTTGGGATATTTTTTTAGAGTTTTTGGAAGAAATTCTCTCAAAAAGTGCTGAAAGGCTGTTTTTGGGCATTTTTTGGAAAATTTGAAAAATTACTCACAAAACTTCAACTATTTTTTTAAGTAAATTCTATATCCAAACACAACTTCAAATTTCAAAAATTATTTTTCAACTCAACTCCAAAAACCTAAATTTCCAAGTTTCAACCAAATCTATGTCCAAACGCTAGCTTAATGTATAAACTTCTCTTATTAATTTGATGTGATTGATCGTGCATTCTAACATTTCTCCTTTTTTATCTTCTTTTTCTTTGGCCAATTGATTTGATCCTCGAATTTACAACTCATTCTTGATATGAAGCTGAGTCAATATTAATATTTGTCACGATTCATAGTTCTTGTTCTCTTCCAAATAAAATCAGAGTCCATTACCTAAATGGTCACTCAACTATTGGAAATAAACCAAGAAAGTCACTCTTCTTTATATTGTTCCTAAATGGTCACTCAGCTTTGGATAATTAACTCAAATGGTCATTCTCACCTGAAAATTTGCTATTTCCGATGATACATGCTGACGTGGAATTTTTTTAAAAAAAATTAAATATAAAAAAATTTAAATCCCATAATCCCCACCCATTTAACATAATTACCATAAGCTCATAATATAATACATGATAAAACCTCAATATTCCATTCAAAATTCTCGAGTGTTCTAATGATAGAATGCAGACAAATATGTTAACAATATTAATAGTTTTAACAAAATACAGACACCTTATATAAAAGTGTCACACTAATTTTAGTTTGTTACTCCTAGAAACTAAAAGAAGAAAATAAAATAAGTTACTCCTAAAAACTGTTAGTAGGTTAGTAAACTGTTAGTAAATTACTCCTAAAAACTAATTCTTAAAAAATGTTAGTAAGTTGGCAAACGGTTAGTAAATTATAAAGTTACTCCTACAAACTAAAGAAGAAAATAAAGTAATTTATTAATCAATTGGTAAACTAGAAAATCATTCTCACCAGTTATTAATTCATGCTACTTGCATCAAATATTTAATTCATGTCAGTACCATTCATGATGAGTAAAAGATAGGTAATTGTTGCTTTAGTCGTATCCAGTGCCATTCTCGGGTATTATGTTATGAGCTTATGATATTTTATGAGAATTTTAGTTTAATTGCAATGGTTTTATTGAGGAAGAAATCGATTGAAAGTAAAATTTTGATTCTCTCTATAAAACCCTAAAAAGAAGAGGAGGAGGAAAACATCGTATAATATCTTAGAATTAGAGTTGCACCGGCTTTTTTAATAGTTGATCTACTAAGTTATTTGGGTCGGGTATGGGTCAAATAATTATGTTAAATGGGTGGGGACAGTGGGATTTAAATTTCTTTATATTTTATTTTATTTTAAAAAAAAAAATTCACGTCAGCATGTATCATTGGAGATAGCAACTTTTCAGGTGAGAATGACCATTTGAGTTAATTATCCAAAGCTGTGTGACCATTTAGGAACATTACAAAGAAGAGTGACTTTCTTGATTTATTTCCAATAGTTGAATGACCATTTAGGTAATGGACTCATAAAATCACCGTGCTTTTTCCAGCCATAGTTAAATAGGAAAAGCAGTTTTCAAACTTGTCATCCTTGCTTTGAATTGTTGAAAAGCCTGGAATTCACTTTTAAAATTCCAGAATGGAAACTATTAAATATACAAAATTATCCAAATATGTAAACAGGTACTAATTGAATTCCTGGACTACAAAATAGAAGTTTATAAAGAAAATTAATTATTATAGTTTTATTCGGTAGACTATTTACACCCATTTTCAAAGATCCACTAAACTAACTAGAAAATCAAAGGAAACGAGACAAGTTATTTATTGTCCATTCCAAAATTATGAATATGCAAACTTTCTCGTGAAGATACTTTCACTTATTTCCTGATTTGGTTTCCTTTTTTCGTGAAAAGGAAAAAATATCAATTATTTTTTCCAAATTGGATCAGAAATGTATTATTTTAAATTTCCATATTTCTGAATTCTGATTGGCAGTATGAATCAAGAATCACGGCTGGGAATTTGGCTTTCTTCACATCATTGACAGAAGTTAGTAAATAAACATAATGCATGATTGGTGGAGTCTATAAATGATAAGAAGAAAGCCGTGTGAAAAAATTAAATGAAAATAAAGGCAGTTCCAACTCTGAGTTGTAAACCAAAGAAGGCAGTAAATTCATGATAGCAATAATTATAAAAGTGTGCACTTTTCAATTGGGAAGAAATCATTGAAGAACATGAAGTTATAAATTTGCTATGACAATGCATCATGGATTTAAGTTATATTGAAAAACTACAGTACAAGTTAGTTGAGCTTAAATTTTTTGAAGGAAAACGAATCAAACTCTAAAAGAAATTATATATCAACTAAAAGGAAAAAAGAAACGCAAGGTATGCAAATAGTGGGCTAGTTAGGCGTGTTCTACAGCAGTTACTCCCTCCGTTCCAAAATGGTTATCATAGTTCGAATTTCGAGAATCAAACGAGTTTAACTTTGATCATAATATTTTCATGTCTTTTAAATATTTTGAATTATTAATTATTGTGACTTATAATACTTTTTATGTAGTTTCTAAATATATGAACATTGTTACTGCTAAGATTGGGTATGTAAAGAACCCTAATCTTGATGAAGAAGAAGAAGATAAGTGCTGATGTGAGAGAGAGGAGAGATGTAGTTGTTATTCCAAATGAAATCAGTAGTGCAGAAGTACATGGATCAACTCCTTTTATAGGAGAATTAACAGAAATTAACTAACTACTTAACAACTAATCGTAACTAACTTTAACTAATATTTGAATGACTGGAAATTACTAAACTGCCCTTCTCTTCTTAATTCTTCTTAATTCAGCATTCCTCAACACTCCCCCTCAAGCTAGGAGGTGTGAAAATGTTACACATCCCTAGCTTGGAAACCAGATACAAATGCTGAATCCTGTTCAATCCTTTGGTTAGAACATCTGCAGGTTGTTCCTTAGTTGGGATGTATTCTGTGCTGATCAAACCTTGCAGTATCTTCTCTATTATAAAATGGCAGTCAATTTCTATATGCTTAGTTCTTTCATGAAAGACAGGATTAGCTGCTATTTGGATTGCAGCTTTACTGTCTGTATGTACCTTGACAGGTAGCTCTACTTGAACTCCTATTTCATGTATCAATCCAATAAGCCAAGTCAGTTCAGCAGCTAGTGTTGCCATGCTTCTGTACTCAGATTCAGCTGAGCTCCTAGACACTGTTGTCTGTTTCTTTGACCTCCAAGACACCAGGGATTCTCCTAGCTTGATCATGTACCCTGTCACAGATCTTCTAGTAACAGCACATGCTGCCCAGTCAGCATCACAATAGGCACTGACTGTGTGAGTTGGTTGACTAGACAGTAGGACCCCTTGTCCAGGCTGATTCTTGACATACCTTACAATTCTTAGTGCAGCTTCAAAATGAGATTGTTTTGGTTGCTGAAGGAACTGGCTCAGTGTTTGGACACTGAATGCAATATCAGGCCTGGTTATGGTTAGATAAAGTAACTTTCCAATCAACCTCTGATATGTTTCAGGATTAGGTAGTAGTGTGTCTTCTGTAAGCTGTGTGATACCTTTAGATCTTGCATGCTCATCATATTCTTTGGTAGTCAGCTTGATATTCAACTCCATTGGAGTTGACATTGGTTTTGCAGCACTAATACCTGCCTCAGAAATGAGTTCTAAAGCATATTTCCTTTGATGCATCAGGATTCCTTGTGATGACCTAGCAAATTCAATGCCTAGGAAATATTTTAGCTCCCCCAAATCCTTCATCTTGAAGGCCTTTTGCAAGGTGTCCTTAGTATCTTTGATCAGGTCTAGGCTGTCACCAGTGATCAGCATATCATCTACATATACCAGAATCATTACTATCCCTCTGTCAGATCTCTTCATGAATAGAGAGTGATCTAATGTACTTTGAACAAAGCTGAACTTCAGTAATGCTTCCTTTAGCTTGGCATTCCACTGTCTGGGTGCTTGTTTAAGGCCATATAGGGATTTAATGAGTCTGCACACTCTATTCTCCCCCTGGCTCTTAAATCCCTATGGAAGTGCCATATAGATCTCATCATAGAGATCACCTTGTAAGAAGGCATTGTATACATCCATTTGATGTATGTGCCAGTGTCTAGATGCTGCTACTGCTAGTACAGTCCTCACAGTCACCATTTTCACTACAGGACTGAATGTTTCCTAATAATCAATACCCTCCTTTTGACTATAGCCCTTAGCTACTAGTCTTGCCTTAAACCTTTCTATTTCTCCTGATGCTTTGTACTTGATTTTGTACACCCATTTGCAACCAATTGTTCTCTTCCCTTTTGGTAGTGTAACTACATCCCAGGTATGATTGTCCTCCAGTGCTTTAATTTCTAATTGCATAGCCTCTATCCATCTTGGATCTTTAGCTGCTTGAACATAGGAAGTTGGTTCAGTTTCTGAGGAGAAAGCTGCAATATAGGCTTGATATTTGGGAGAAAGTTTCTCATAGGACAGATATTTGTCCATAGCATAAGGAATATCCTTATGCACAGACAATGAGATAAAGTCTTTTAGCCAAACTGGTGGATTCCTTGTTCTGGATGGTCTGTCATTAGGTAGAGTGAGAGGCACAGGTGCAGGTGCTGGTGGTAGTGGTTCATTTTGAGGAGGATCTGGAAGGGGTGCATTATCAAATGACATTTCAGGTTGTGCAGGCAATATAAACTGGTCTGCCTCATTCAACTCAGGAGGATCTGTAGGTTGAGGAGGCAGTTCTTCATCTGTGTATATAGAGGCTGTTGGATCTGTAAATAGAGGTGGTGTGGATTTATCTAGTGCAAATGGAAAAACATCTTCTCTGAAGATAACATCCCTGTTAACTAAGAACTGATGATTGCATAAGTCATAGAGAATGTATCCTTTCTGCAGCTCAGAATATCCCATCAACACTGATGGTCTTGATCTAGATACTAATTTATCTGATTCTTGCACTACCTTAGCATAACCCAAGCATCCAATAACTCTAAGATGGGCCAATGATGGCTTTCTCCCATACAGTACTTCATAGGGTGAAATATTCTTCAAAACTGCAGATGGTAATCTATTTATCAGATATACAGCTGCAAGAACACAGTGTCCCCAAAACTTGATGGGTATTTTCCCTTGGAACCTGATTGCCCTGGTCACTTCTAGTATGTGCCTGTGTTTTCTCTCAGCAACACCATTTTGCTGAGGTGTATAAGCACATGTTCTCTGGTGAATGATCCCCAGACTCTGAAACAGCTTGTTACATAATGCATTTAGAAACTCAGCACCATTATCTGTTCTTAGCATCTTAATCTTCTTATCAAACTGAGTAGCAACATAAGTAATGAAATTCTTGAGCACCACATATACATCAGACTTTAATCTAAGTAAGAAAATCCATGTCATTCTTGACTTATCATCCACTATTGTTAGAAAGTATTTATTTCCATCAAAAGTAGCTTGTTTGTATGGACCCCAAACATCAACATGAATCAAATCAAAACAGTTTACACTTCTGATTGTACTAGCTGGAAAAGGAAATCTGGTTTGTTTTGCACAAGGACAAATGCTACATTTACTGATTGTACTACTAATGTAATCACTATCTCCTTGAAACACCTTCTTCAGGACAGTAGTTGACACATGTCCTAGTCTTCTATGCCACAAGCTGATGTCAGGCTGTTGTGTTACTGTGCAGCTTACACCTTGATGCTGCTGAGATCCTTTATTTATCAACAGATACAAGCCATCCTTCTCTTTACCAATCTCCTTCACTTTCCCACTGTAGAGATCCTGGAACACACAGAAATTTGGATAGAATGTAACTGAACACCCCAGTTCTTTGGTTATCTTTGAAACTGATAGGAGGTTATATTTAAACTGAGGCAAATGAAACACATTTTCTACAGTGGTTCTTGCTGAAATTGAGCTTGAGCCAGTATGTGTTACACATGCTACATCCCTATTAGGAAGATGCACTCTTTTTGGTACTTCAGTCTTGACTGTTTTAGACTTATCTAACATATCAATATCAGACACCATATGGTTTGTTGCTCCAGTGTCTATAATCCACTCTTTTGAATCATTTGAGACTAATAATGCAGTGCTAATACCTGCAATGTTTGCAGCAGCAGTAGTAGGCTGATTGGTTCCCAGCAGCTGTAGGATCTGATCATACTGCTCTCTTGTGAAGTTGGGCATATGGCCAGTTTGAGCTGGTTCTTTCACCTGCAGACTGCTCTCAGATTCAGTTACTGCATTGTGAGCAGAGGAGTTGCCAGGGTTTCCATAGTTCCCTTTCTTCTTCTTGTCAGGATAGCTTATGATCTTGAAACAATTTTCCCTGTTGTGATTCTTCATATCACACAGATCACAGTACATGTTAGTGTATTTTCTCTTAGAGTATCTTTGATTACCACCAGTCTTAGAGTACAGCACCACATTGTCAACATTTCCCAGAACTGGTGCAGCTCCTAACACCCCAGACACCCCCTTTTGGCTTTCATCACTCATGATCATAGCATAGGCTTGATTAACTGTGGGTAAAGGACTCATGAGTAGTATTTGGCTTCTGGCTTGCAGGTATGACTCATTTAATCCCATCAAGAACTGGTATAATTTTTGCCTCTGGAGATACAACTTAAAATCCTTAGACTTGGTACATTCACATCCTGGTGCAGGCACTAGAGCCTCAAATTCGTCCCACAAGTCTTTCAGCTTAGTAAAATAACCAGACACAGAGCTTGTACCCTGAACTAAAGAAGTTATTTCCTTATGAATACTGAAAGTTCTTGAGTCATTAACCTTGTTAAACCTTTCTTTCAGATCTTCCCAGACTACCTGAGCATTGGATGCATACACAATGCCTCCTAACAGACTACCAGCCACAGAATTCATCAACCAAGACAATACAATGGCATTACACCTCTCCCACTGAGTCCATAGGATTTCTGGGTAATTTTCTTTAAGACAAGTCCCATCAACCAATCCTAATTTGTTACGACCTAACAAGGCTATTCTCATAGACCTACTCCAGAGTAAGTAATTCTCTGTACCAGTCAATTGAATAGAAATAAGGGATACACCACTTACATCATTAGAATGCAGATACAAGGGATGATTGTGATCCAGAATTTGAGCAGCAGTTGTGCCTTCATTCACGACTCCATTGTTAGCCATTTCAGCAGAGTTCTTGAAGAATCTTGAAGACAAAGATTTTGCAGCGGAATTAACACGAAAGTAATTGACAATTCACAATTTTCAGAATCAATTTCACAACCAGATTCTCTGGTTATTTTGCTCTGATACCATGCTAAGATTGGGTATGTAAAGAACCCTAATCTTGATGAAGAAGAAGAAGATAAGTGCTGATGTGAGAGAGAGGAGAGATGTAGTTGTTATTCCAAATGAAATCAGTAGTGCAGAAGTACATGGATCAGCTCCTTTTATAGGAGAATTAACAGAAATTAACTAACTACTTAACAACTAATCGTAACTAACTTTAACTAATATTTGAATGACTGGAAATTACTAAACTGCCCTTCTCTTCTTAATTCTTCTTAATTCAGCATTCCTCAACAGTTACAAAAAAACTTAAAGATTATATATTTAAATTTACGGTCAAAATGAACTCATTTGACTCTCGAAATCCGAACTATAACAACTATTTTGGAACGGAGGGAGTAATTATTTTCTGAAGCCCCTTCACTAGATCTATTTGTGTAGATCTATAATCTTCAAACTATAGTGCTTGGTCAAATATATGCAAAAATAGTTCTAAACCAGCAAAGCCTTTGCTCCAATCTTGAGAATAGCGCATCCAACTCTTTATCCCATTAATCTTTACTATATTTTATATTGTCAAAGCATGTGCTTGTGCACAATAAATATTTTTAAGTCCTTCAGACACCCTCTTTCAATCACGTCCCTTTTCGACATGTTCTCATTTATCTGAAAATTTGTTCGTTTCCCATCGATTACATTAATCAAAACCAAAAAAAGAAAACAAGAGGAGGTTAACTAAAGTTTTGCTGTCTCTTAACCACGTGGTCCATTTGTCAAATGTTGGTTTAAACAGATCTGTCTTAAGACATGAACGTTACATAATTTCTCATTAAGGATTTAAGTTGTAGACATGAGCATTAAGAATTTATACTGAGTCAATTAACCTGTATATCAAGTCTATGATTTCAGAGAATACTTAGTAATATAGTTATATGCAACTAACCTTTAAGGTCATATGATTGTATAAATTCTTTTTGTGTTTACTAATACACCATTAGGTTATTCTATTATATTGTAATAGGTAAATTGTTTTGTTTTCAATATTACAAGTTTCACATTTTACTGCAACTTATAAATAACGACCTAACAACAATATACTCAATATAATCTCACAAGTAGAATTTAGAAAAGGTGAGATGTAGCGGATCTTATCCCACCAAAATGGAAACGACCTAACAGTATAAAAAATTGTTTTTTGCTGACAATGTGTATAGTTGAAACTCGTTCTTTTTGCACATCAATGTAGAGAGTTTAAAGTTAATTGCTACTAAACCTTGGTGCTTGTTTTTCCTTTATAAAGACGCTAATAAATAGCCGCGTGCAAACACATGTCCAACGGGTCACATGCATTGTTTGGATGTTATATTCGTTAATCATGTCACAACATGGACTTAACATATGGATAAGCTCTCCTCCCTTAACTTAATAAGTCGCTTATACTTCAAGAATCCTATCTATCTTCATAGTTTACTGTAAATCTCTTGGTTTTACATCTTTGTAAATGATAAACCAATGGTTTTGGGGAAAATAATTTCCTGAGTTCCGTCATACAATTGAATGTGACTACGTGAGAATAGCAAGGAAGAAAATAATACTACAATAATTGCTATAGCACGTATTATCTTTTCGAGCATTCTGCAAGTTAAAAAGAGTAGAACATGAATTTGAAGTAGTAGTTACTAGTGAGGCGGGTTTAAAAATCAATTCTTCGAACTATGTAAACTTGGATACTTTACATTCCTTGAATTTACACAGCCTAATATACTTCATACTAACATTTGTGATTAATACATATTGAGTTTGAATATTTTTTTTTATCAATCAAGCATTTAATCGTTATATGATAAAATAGATTGGGTAATAGTGAATTTATTAATTTAAAATTTTGATTAAGAGAACAAAAAGTTTGGGAAAGACAAGATTAAATCACATATCATACAAAAGAATGAATTTATTATAATACCAATAAACTCTTCCTGTTATAATCAGATAACGTATTCTTGAAAATATTGACTACCCTAATTTCACTCGAGAGGAACACATATAGTGAGATGTCTGACTCAATTTATATTGTACAAAATAAAAGTTTTAATAGAGGAAATGCCTTCCAGTTCCACCTACTCAAATGTTTGGCTAGTCATCTTTTCAAAAGAGAATAAAACACCCTTCTTGTTCTTTTTTGATTTGCTTAATATTTCCAACAAGGATGTATATATTTGTTTATCAAGGATGTATAAAATTTATACATCAATAAATAGCAGTCAGAGGGCAAATTTATACATCAACAAGGATCTAATTATTGAGAGTGAGATATTGATGAGATAAAGTATATGGTTGTAACAAGGTTATGGATAACTGGTGTAACGTGCATATACGTGTTCAAATCTTTGCTAAAGAGGGCTGTCTTGAATTCATGAAGAGATTCCAAAACAAAAGAAAATAACCTGATTTTGTGCCACTTCTAAAGGGAGACTAAAACATATGGAATGAACGTGAGGCTTGTTTTGGGAAATTCATGAAATGAAAGTTGCATGCTACTTGTATAAAGATCCAAGGAGTAAGGACCAATGTAGATATTACAACCTTTTTGGATAGGATAATTAGGTTTCAAATTTATTTAAGGAGCACGTCTCATTTGTATTATGGCTAATAATTTAAGGCTCGATTGTGATAGTTCAAGAAATGTTCCATAGGATCATTTGACTGCATGACTTCTTTTGTTGAGGTATCAGTCTCAATCGAGCCACACAAATATAAGAATATCACATAATATTAACTACTGTCTCACTCCAAGACTATTAGCCTATTTGGTGGGCTTACAAACAGCTTATTTATGTGGCTTATAAGTTTAAAAGTGGCTTATAAGGGCAAGGGATTTTTACCCTCTATACTCATAAAATTTAAAGTATTTACAGGTCATACCCATTATAAATTATACTACTCATTAAACTAAAAGTATTTTATCCAACCTATCCATTTATTATTGTATACCTTTGTTATGCCTTATAGGTATATACCTTTAAAGTATACTGCATAAATTATGGTATACAAGTCTGGAGGGACATTTATTATTGTATACCTTTGTTATGTCTTATAGGTATATACCTTTATGGTATACTGCATAAACTATGATATACAAGTCTGGGTGGGTAGAGTGGGTAAATAATTTAGTGTGTATGTCCGGTAATATTTGAAAGTAGTGGGTAGTGGCTATAATTATTTTAGGTTTTGTGGGTATTTTTGTAAGTGTCCCTAAGGACAACTCCAACGGTTCTCCCTAAACCTTCTTTTCCCTATTTTTAGGGACACATTTAGGAAATTTTTACTCCAATAACTCCCTATTTGTGTCCCTAAATTGGGGAGTGAATAGTGTTTCCCTAAATTTGGGGACACACTATTCATCTCCCTATTTACTATTCACCATTAAAATAATATTATTTTTATTATTTAACCTTTTAATTTATCTCTTTATATAAATGTAATTATGTTTATATAATATCTTTATATAAATAATTTATAGTCTTAGCATTGTCGTATTATTTTAAAATTTTAATTATCGTGTATCTATTTTTTTTAATGTAAAATTGGTAGTTAATTTTATTATGAGTTATAATGTATAAAAAAGATATAACCATAAAAAACAATGAAAGGTGCAAATATAATCGTAATGTAATATGTATTTAATTATTTTGTATCACAATTATTTCACTTTTATTTGAATTATCCGTTCATATATATAATCTTTAATATTTTCTTACAAATTATATTGTTTAAAATTTTATGGTAGAAAATAAATATATATTGAATATAAATTATGTGTGACAAATATGTTAAAAAAAAAAAGATAGAATTTGTTTAATGGAAATAAGAAAATAAAATTGAGATAAAGATAATAATATAATATAGAAGAGAGAGAAGAATATAAAAAGGAATATTCTTTTTAGGAAAAAAAATGGGGGAATGGTTGGAGTAAGTTTTCCCTAAAATGTCCCTATTTTAGGGGGAAAAAAAAGGGAAAACCGTTGGAATTGCCCTAAGCCATTTTTTGAAAAGTTAGAAATCATAACTTCTGACTTTTGACTTTTTAAGTACATAAGTGCTTATGCGTATAAGTGCTTATGTGTTTAGTTTAGAAAAATTTACACCACATGACTACCCTAATAGCTATATTACAAAAAATAACAATATTTTTTCCTATTTACAATACATACCAATACATAACAATACTTTCTCATTTCTCATTACCCCCTCCCAAACATGAAACCCTAATTTCTCCCACTCTCTCCTTCTCTCCCCTCCTCCACCCACCCACCACCATCCCCTCCCTCTCCCGCCACCAATACTGCTGCCTCCATCCCCTCCCTCTTACAACCACCGTCCCCCTCACTCTTCCAACCACCCGTCCCCCTCCCTCAAGCTAACTGTCGCCGCGCTGCTACCACCGCAGTGCAGCGGCGCTGCTCCTCGCGGCGGCACCGCTGCACTGCAGTGGTGGAACGCCCGGATCTATGTTTTTTCGGTGGTTTCCGGTGGGTTTTCATGATTTGGTCATTTTTTTCTTTTTTTCCTTTTTGTATGTGTATATATGCGTATATTTATGTATATATTTGTATTTTGTATATATAATTTCAGATCTCCTTATTTTTTTTTCATTTTTTTCGCTTTTGTATGTGTATATATGTGTATGTTTATGTATATATCTATATTTTGTATATACATATTCAGATCTGCCTTTTTGTATTTTTTGTATATAAAAACGTATGTCTTTGTATTTTTTGTATATAGATGTATAATCTCCACTTTTGTATGTGTATATTGTTATATAAATGTGTATGTTATTGTATGCTTGTGTATGTATGAAGTAACAAATAGTTTGTATGTTGTTTTTTTGTATATTTTTGTATATTGTGTATGTTTGACTATGAGTAAATACGAAATAATAAATTATATAAAGTTTCATATGTATATATGTGTATATTTTGTATGTTTCATTTTGTAGATCTAAGAAAAACAAAAAAAATACAAATCCAGCGGCGACCGGCTGCCGGTGACTGGTGGCGTAGCAGCAGTGGACAAGGGAGAGGGTTAAAACTCTAATTTGTATGTTTTAAATGAGTTTTGTATATATTATGTAAAAAAGGTATTGTTATTTTTTGTAAAGTGGTATAGTGTTGGTATGTTTTGTAATTTTAGTGTTAGGGTTGTATATATGTGTAATTCTTCCTTTAGTTTATAAGCCGCTTTTAAGCTCACCCTAACTGGCTCTATAAGAGGTAGGAAACGTAATTTAAAGACTATAAGAAGCAGGAAACGTAAATTTTTATTTTTTTTTACAAAAAAAAGGAGACCAGCACTGATAGCAGTACGTCTCAAATAAAAAGGAAAAAGTTTTCATTTTTTTAAATATAGGAAAAAGACAAAAGATGGAACTTGAAAAGTTGTTAGGAACAAACATGTCAAACAGTGCAGTTTCACCCAATTACATCCAAACCAATTACAATGTGGCTTTCAAAACAAGCCCTTAAAAATTATATAAATCAATTTTCTGCGTGACCATATATGATGTTGAACCAATAAATTTTAAGATATTACATGCCCAATCGTTTGCATAGATCCTCCACAAGCTTATCTCTGGGGACCTCATACTCAATAGCTGCAACAACATCCTTCAATTTTACAATTCCTTCCTTAAGTTCGCGTTCACCAACAAGTACCATCCAAGGGATTCTCGAATCCCTGGCCCGATCGATATGCTTCATCACTTTTTTATTTATCATAAATTCTGCTTTCACTTTAGCAGCCCACAATTCACTAGCCAGCTCAGCAGCTAAACCACTGTCATCACCAAGGATGCTTACGAGAACTTGGGTTTCAGTGGCTCGGATTTCCTGGAAAATAGTTTAAGAAGTCATGACACCATCAATCACAAAGATTATCTTAAGTTAATACTTCATAGAAAAAGATGTCTCCGCATGTGTGCATGCATGCATGCGTGTATGAGAGAGAGAGCAGGAGCAAGAGAGACGGAGAAAACTTATACAATAATAAAGGTAGAAATAAAATGAAGCAATTATACAACACCGTTAGGACATTTCCTGATATACAGACTGCTCTTGCCATTGAGCGAGAAAATAAAAAATAAGAAACCAAGTAAAACTGAACCATACTCTCTCTGTTAATAGTCCTCCGCCAACCCCATTTCACACTTTATTTTCCGTTTCTCATTGGAGTACACTTGCTTGTTTACTACATTATGTGCACCACGAAACCCTATGGACATTCATCAAGTCTTGAGTAGGTTTTTAGTATTATCACTTCTTCTGCTTTGTTATAATATTGAATTATGTGAAAGACCCATTTTGAATCTTAATATAAAAACGCTCAAGATGGAGAGAAATGACACTTCTATATTGATGTGCAACAAGTAGAAAAGTGAAAACTACCAAAAGAGTCTATTTCAGAGCAAATCAGACAAGCTTATTTTGAGACTATCACCTGATTCTTGTCTTGTTGAAGCTGTTCCATTATTGCAAATACTCTTTCTATTCCCAGACTAACCCCAACAGCTGGAACCTGCCGTGTGCCAAACATCCCTATTAGATTGTCATAACGTCCACCAGCAGCAATCGAACCAACCTGCAGACATTCCCAGACCAGCAGAGAAACTTTCATTTCTGAGCATTTCGTGCGCAGATACATATGATAAGACGAATATCGTAGTAGGATCATGAGTTATATATAGGTCAATGCCATATCAAACTACGAGAACCTCACATCAGCTTTGATGCCACAGATAGGTAAGTCTTTCAACAGGGTATAATCACGTAAAAGACATTTAATGAAAACAAGGCCTCCAGTTGGAGGCTTGGAAACCTACTGTTGTCTTGGAAAGAGTCAATTGCCCAAGGACCAGGGTCGATAGCATTCAACTCTGATTACAGTATGTGAGGCAAGAGAAACTAGAATGATGGACACTGGTTACTCTAATACAGAATACTTTTCAGCAGAGCGGAAGTCAAAGCAAAATCATCAGAGGTAATTGAGAGATACTTATGAATCCTGACCATGTCAAGAATTTGAATAATGCTAATAACATAAGGGATACTTTTAATGCACAAATATCAATAGACTATCACCACACTGACAAGGCAAAGTAGCATGAGCATAGCTAACTGGAATTAAAACCTTTTAGGAAATCTACCTGAGCAGCGCCTTTAAAGACAGCTTCAAATATGACTCCTGTGTAGTAATCAAGACCTCTTGCAAGGCTCAAGTCAAAAACCACTCTGTCGATACACTTTGACCTCTCAAGAGCTTCAAACAGAATGTTTAATTCATCCAATGCAAATGAGGATTCATTGTTCTCCAAGAATTTGCTGCCTTCCTGCTTAAGTTTCAACAATAATTCCACAGGAGGTCCCCGTAATTTGACAAAGGTACCAATTCTGTCTGCTGTCTCATTACTTAAGCCTTTCTCATCCACCTGTTACGAAATGACAGCACCGTTAGTGTGCTAATTACATACTCTTTCCGTTTCAAAAGATAGTCTTTTCTTCACAGATATTTCAACATGACTTTCTTGAGTATTTTGATTGCAACTAGAAGCACAGTAGTTTATTTCATGTCATTCTATAATTTCATTCTGAAATTGACTAATGGCTCTTGAAAAGTTGAACATTACTTAATAGATTGCAAAGAGAGAGTAAACAACTGAACTATGAGCAATTTTAAGAGGCAGGAGTACAACAATGACTCCAGAAAATTAGATAATCAAATATTGAAGAAGAAAAACTATCCAATGGGATAACTAGTTTATGTTTCCTCGAAAAAAACAATTTTGCACAATGCAGCGAATGAGATACCAGCAGAAATCGTAAATAGGTAAAGTTGGAAGATTCCTCACCTCCTAAGCAGTTGAATATGATTTTTTTTGGATTAAAAAAAGGGGTCATTTTAGCGCATAAATACAAGATTGTCCTGATACCCATGCCCAAGGAAAAAGCGGGGGTAACACAACAGAAAGTGAACGTATCTTCTTTTTTTTAATCAAGTAAAATAGGAAGAAAGTGAACGTATCTTTCCTTCATTGTTATCCTTTGTCCAATGTTTAAAACCAAAACCAGACCAGCCAATGAAATTTATGGAATTTGAGGTAGTAAATCCCCCCAAAGATCATTATAAGAGACAAAAGCCAGTGAGGTAAAGGAACACGAACATCCGCAGTCCCAAGGAATGCACAAGGGAAAAAATGAAGTGCAAACATAGGTCGTACTTCTAGTAGTCTAAGAGAAAATTGATCTCCTTTTGAGTTGAAAAGGGACAGACGCAGCAATATGCAAGAAGAAAGATATGATTCATTTAATTAGTTTTGCCACTTTGCCAGTAACAGTGTTGAATGGCGAGTTTAGCTGCAAGTGTTATTTGTTTTTGTGTTACCAAATAGGAGAATTGATTTAGTAGACACATATGTCATAGACTAGGAGTTAACAACTGAATCCTTCCTGAAGTAACTTCAAAGATGATAAAAAAATGTCAGCAGATGGAGCAACAAACAACAATGAGAGATATCAAAACTAACTTTAGTTTCAGTACTGGGCAAAGCACCAATGACAGATATGATATTGACAGCCTTTTTTTTTTTTTTGGGACAAAGTGATATTGACAGCTATCTTTAAAAAATGAACTTCTTTAAGCCAACTGAAGACCATGCCTCACCATTTCCTTTTTTATCTGCTCAAACGATTGTTTATCTAGCTTGTCTATACTCGAACAAATGCTTCTGAATTTCTCTTGTGGCACCCCGCATATAGCTAACATACCATCAAGCAGCTTTCTGTGATTAAGCTTCACCTGAATAAAGAATAGATGCTTTATATAATTAGTGTGCCACACTAATAGGACAGATAATTCCTTGAGATTGCAGGAAAAAGATACATGAATGTTCTGGATTGCAAGAAACATAATCAGAATACAAACATGCGAGCACGGATACGTGGCGCGCACGCACACACACGCGTGAAGGCATAACTCCTGATAGATATGCATAGCTAACAAACAAATGAAGATTTGCATTGTCACACTGAAATGACCAAAAGAATACTCTGTGATAAATCATATTTAAAGTGGAGAGGCTTAGGTTGTGTCCTTTCAAAAGAATATCATTCCAAAGTCAACAAGCATTGATTAATTGGACACGGCTAATGAACCATTAGGAAGTTTACCTCATAGTCACCAATATCAAGCTCATCTAACAACTCGGTCAAAATCTTTATGACCTCAAAATCAGGCATCATCTTCTCAAACTGACCTGCTATATCAAAATCACATTGGTAGAATTCACGATATCTCCCCTTAGAAGGATTATCTCTTCTGTACACTTTAGCCATCTGATAACGTTTTAAGGATTTCAGACCATTCATTGCTATATATCTAGCCAAAGGAACTGTCAGGTCATAACGAAGAGAGCAAAGTTCTCCGCCCTGCAAACATTGATGGGAAGTGGGTTCATCAGTACTAAAAAAATGAGGAACAATACACAACTTTCCAAATAATGAAACAATAAAATGCACCTCCTAAATAATCTGTGAATATCAACACATAAGCTCATAATTCATAGCTTTTAACTTCTAAATAAAGACTTCGATCTCCACCAAGATATCAGTATTCATTTAAAGTACAGCAAAGCATACAATTGTGTATTACAGACCTAGGAATTACAGAACATAGTTTTCTATAAGTGCGTGTCTGTGTGAACCTCCCACGCAAAAAAGTGCAACGAGAAAAGATCAACCAATAAATAGCAGTTGAAACAACAAGCACACCTGATCAGCAAGGTCATATATCAATTTTGAGTCCTCTCCATATTTCCCCATCAGTGTCTCTCGCATTTCAAAGACAGGAGTATCTAAAGCAGTGGCACCGTGCCTTTTGAAAACCTCAACTACGATTGAGAAAGTTTTCTCTCTTATAGCCATCTGCTCTTTAGCAAAATCACGCGTTCCCTGTAAGAAAAGAATCTAACAGTTACATTTCCCTGTGATGAAAAGGTATATATATCCATTTTGTGCAGCTAGAAAAAAAAAAGTGCTATAACTATTGATATGGAAATGACAAGGCAATAATGAATATCAGGCAAATAGCCAATTCTATAAACTAGTGAGTTTATATTAAAGTAAATATACTTATGCAGCAGAGAAGTAGCCAATTCCATAACATAGTATGATTTTCTACCTTTGGGAGTTTAGGCAACCTCCGACTTTCATTGCTCTCCACAATATCTTTCACTTTTCTCACTAAAGTATCAAATCCCAATTCCTTCGGGTCCAGTAGCGACAAGAAATAGCAAACCAACTTCTCCAAGTCCCCAGATGCCTCAGGCTCGCTCAGCAATCTATCCTTCAAAAACTGCACCAGGGCTGTGGTACCTTTACCTATAATAATCTTCTTTTTCTTTCCTCCTTTTTTACCCGCCTTTCCACTATCCTCGCTATTATCCGGATTATTATTATTATCCTGACCAATGAAATCCTTTCCTTCAAGGAAATAGAATGCAACCAGTGCCTCCCAAGAAACTATTTGCTCTACCATCGCCATTAAACAGTTAACATCATGTGAAAACTTAACATATTCCTTTTTGGATCGCAAGGAGTGCAGTGGCGTTACAACAGCTTCTAACTGATCAGGCCGGGGACATCCTTTTTCCAGCCTCACAGTAAATTTTTCATCTCCAATCAAATCAACAATGCGCTTCGCTCTATTATAACTTATTTCACCTAAATCCTGCAATGCCATAGCCAATGGCAACAACATAGTACACGCAGCCTTTGCAGTTCCTGAAGATCCAAACGCAGAGCTCATATCAACGCGCGTGCTGGAATGCAGCGACCTGGAAACCTCCCTAAACTTGCCGTGCAGTACAGGAACACTGGAAACCGCATACTCCTCTTCAGTTACACGGTTAACTAATTTCGATCCGTTAAGCAAAATCTTCAAGTCAGAAGCAACGGAAACAACATCCTTAGCTGAAGTACCATCACCAGAATCAGTTAGGTTAAAAGCTGACACGTCAGCACCTAGGGCTTCACAGGATAATGCAGCTACGGCGTCAATGATAACGGACAATGCCGAACACTTATAGTCTAAAACAGCTGAAATTCCAGTCAATACAGCAACAGAAACATCATCAGCGGAAATGTTAACAGTATGTTCGGATAACGACGACGCATCATTGATCAGAATATCGGAGAGTTGATTTATAGTAACGGGAGTTGAATTAGGGGAATGTAATAACTTATTTAGGAGGATTACAAGAGAAGCTTTGGATTCTTCTGGTGTTAGCTTGTTACTGAGGATGGAAAGTGATGTGGATTCTGTGGGCCCGCTAGTGTTGGTGGTTTTGGAAGCTTTGGAGAGTGCTGAAGAGTCGATGGTGAGACGAGTGAGTCCATTTGCGATTTGGAAAACGGCGGAGGAGGATAGCGATGAGCCTTTCGAGCCAAGTGTTACTGCGCGTTTCTCTTCTGCCATTGGAGTTAGATTTTCCGGCGAACTGGCCGGAGATGGGGTTAATGGGGTGGCGGGAATAAGGGGATTGAAGGGTTGCGTTGTTGAAACGGAATTAGGGGATTTGGGGTTTTTGAGAAGAAAGGTAATCTGGGCGCTATTGGGCTGCTGAATTGGGAATTTAGAGTAAAAATTTCGCGTAGGGGCATGTTTGGCGCATGCTAATTGATTTGTAACTGTCAAAAATAAATTTATTGAGAAATTGCCACTTTCGGACAAGTCCCAGTATAAACACTGGTGCTAAACATCATTATTTTGTTATGAGACTGAAGCTTTATACAGAGTCCCATAACAAAATAATGGGACCTTAGTTCAAGGTCCCATTATTTTGTTATGGGATTATGTATAAAGCTTCAGTCTCATAATAAAATACTTGGGCTTTTAACAACACTATTTTGTTATGGGATTAGTCGGGGGTGTTTTTCCAACGCTAATGAAGCGTAAGCGCGCGCGCGAGAATTTTTGGCTATTTCTTAATTAATTTTGAAACGGTGGATAAAATTCTTTGAGTGCTTTCAAAAATGGCTATGTATCAAAATTTCACAAATTTGTATTATAGTTGGGTTTACTTGTGTTTTGTGAGAAATAGACAGTTTTGGCAGTGCTGCTGTAGGTTTAACCCCGTATGTAAATTCTTACAAAACTGGCCATTGTTAGGCAAAATTACTAGCTATCACCACGTCTTTGCTTATAGAAAGATTTGGAGATCGTAAGAAAGTTACGAGAGCTAAATTTGTAAAAATTTCATTATATGGACAAAATCTGTGACAAATGTCCTATTGCTGTAAATTGCCCATATAAGAGATTTTTACACTCTATACCTATAAAATTTAAAGTATTTACAAGCCATACCCATTACAAATTATACTTCCCATAAAACTAAAAATATTTACCCAACCTACCTATTTATTATTGTATACCTTTGTTATGCCTTATAGGTATACTGCATAAATTATGGTATACAAGTCTGGAGGGATATTTATTATTGTATACCTTTATTATGCCTTATAGGTATATACCTTTATGGTATACTGCATAAACTATGGTATACAAGTCTGAGTGGGTAGAGTGGGTAAATAATTTAGTGGGTAGGTCCGGTAATATTTGAAAGTAATAGGTAGTGGCCGTAATTATTTTAGGTTTTGTGGGTATTTTTGTAAGTGTCCCTTAGAATATGGGGCAGAAATGTTCCAAAGATTGTCGAGGGTGGGGGCATTGCATGTGTTTAGTATTTATCCTATTAAAGGAGCGTCTAACTTTTAGTCCTTTATAACGATTCTCATGACCAGCTATCAGTTTTTCGAACTAAAGCTCTGACAATCATTATGAGTGCTTCAAATTTTTACAACCAAAAGTAAAACACTGGCACTGAAGTATCTTGTTTATGTAAATCTCTTGAATTTTTCACCCTATGTCCCTTTATAGGAAAATGTGAGTAAATGTATGCTTGGAGATTGAAACTATCATTAAATTCTTAATTGGAAATGTTATATCCACACAGAAAATTAGAATCAATTTCTACTATAACTTAACGGGAATGGTTTATTTTACCTTATTATTATTTAGCTAGCATTTCTTTGTGTTCTTTAGTTTTACGATTTTCTCATTTTCGGAGAATTGGGTGATAGTGATCTTAAGGTGAAAATGAGATGCAAAAGGGGGTTTGTGTGAGTTGAAGAGTGGTTGCTTGCTTGGTAAAAAGATTGAAGATGAAATTGAGTTAATTTTGGTGAAGGAGACGCTGGGAAGAGTGGTGGGGGTTTCTGAAAAATAAAAGTTTAAGAAAGATTTTTTTTTAAATTAAATTTTCACGGGTCACAAGTTGATTCGCCATTTATGTCAAGTCAGCTCGTTTGAGTGTCACACATCATATATTTGTGAGAAATTGTCAGTTAGGTATCTAACAGGCACAATATAACTTGACTTCATATATTCAATAGGTACAAGCTTCAGTTAAGGTAACTATGTGACTTTTATTGCCAAGTTTAAAAAGTTGTCAACTTATTTCGCCACTCAAAAATAATTTCCTCGGTATACTTTTCAATTAGTAGCAGCAATAGTGTGTACACTTAAGAATAAAGAGTTGCTGGAATTTTGTAAAGTACTAACCTTGCATCAACATAAAACAGTGTTACTTCAGATCTAGAAAACGTTTTTTCCAGTCATTTTGGCACTTCGGCCAAAGTAAGCCAGGTCAGTACTTAAGTTGGCCTTCACCGGCTAGACCTTCGGGAGGACGCCAGTCTTTTTCTCTTCTCTTTCATGGTATCAGAGCACTAGCTCTTGGGAAAGGTTCAGTTGGTTCGTGTGAAGTGTGGTCTGAATACCTTCTTCTTAGGTGTTTTCTCTTATCATTCGAGAATAAAGATCCACTACTTGCCTTGTCGACGCTAAACTCAGTACCTCGCTTCCTTACTAGTACACCTACTAGAAGAACCGGTCGAAGGGCTGGGGCCTTAACTAAGTACTAAAGCTGCTGGAGCGACCGCCTTCGTTGATTTCCCACGAAGGAATCGTAATCTCGCTACTTCCCCTTTCTGTCCTAAGCAGGGCAGAAGGATTAAAAACCTTGTGTGAAGGAAAGGCTGTCAAAGTCGTTGACTAAACATCCGTTTTAAGGACAAATGGACAGTGAATCAACAGAATCGAGTTGTTTGCAAGATAAGGATTCGACAGTCAAGACATCTATATCTATTTCATTAAGAAAGAGAGGAAAGGATGCAAGCAAGGAAGCGCTAACCTATACCTATACGACTGATTTTCTTATTGATATTGATTAATACGGGCTAAGGACGTTGATACCTGAGCCCTCTTCCAGTCTTGTTTTCATGCTCCCCAGTCGAGATGCCAAAGAAGAAGGAAGATTGAACACCGTCGATTCCGTCATGCTTTTCATACTTAGGTCGAGAGGCCCCCTGTGCGTACACTTCTTCCACAGGGGGAAGGAAACGAGCCCTTTTGCTTGCTTTTTGGGACATGTAAGACAGCCTCGCAGATCCTTTTGAATGTCCATCAAAGGTGATCCGGGAAGAGGATTTCCGACATTCACCATCAAAAGGAGGGGCATACTTCTGTCCATGCCTGTTTCAAGTTCCTTATCACTCATATGCCTATTTTTCAAGAATAAGGGCTTAGAGTATTAGGTGAACTTAAATCAGAATACCTTTCGCTTCTTCTGTCAGCTAATTCAACAATGTCAGCTATTGCCCTTGGGGTTGATTCTGTTCAACCATCAAGAAAGAAGCAAGCCTTTTTTTTTTTCACCGGGGTTCCATAAACAAAAGAAGAGATAACAGTAAACTCTATTTCCAAGCCAGCTAAATCTAACCCCATAAACTGCAAAATGCCCAATGCTGCAATCTCTTCTCCTATTTATTTGCGCTGCAATATGCTCAATAGGAGTGTTGTATACAAGACAAACCAAATAATAACAGTTACAAGAGACGCATCAAAAACAAAAAAGGATCCATTACATAAAAATAATAGGCGCATTGTGTTTTCTGATAGCTGAATTGGTATCTACTACTTGTAATATATTACGAGTTAAATAAATTTTATTTCCCTAGATTAAGATGTCCTACAATCACAACAGTGGCATGTGGAAGCCTGTTAATACAAATCATAATAAATCAACCAATTTTTCAGTGTAAATTCTATCTTTCAGCCCATGCGCATTACTATATTAGTGACAACTTTAAAGTTAAAACTCCTTATTGTCATACAAACAAAGTATCTGAAGCCACGAGATTAGAAACTTTATCCAGCATTTTTTGGTACACTACCGTGGTGTATGTTATTTGCAGACGATATAGTTTTGGTTGATGAAACTCGCGGCGGAGTAAATGATAAGTTGGAGGATTGGAGATATACCCTGGAGTCCAAAGGTTTCGAGCTGAGCAGGACGAAAACAGAGTACATGGAGTACAAATTTAGTGATGCATCCCACGAGTCAAAGGTAGTCGTGAATCATGATGCTCGACTCCCAGGTCATTCCCCAGAAGAGGAGCTTCAAGTACCTTGGTTCCATTCTGCAAGGTAATAGAGAAATTGATGAAGACGTCACTCATCGTATAAGGGCAGGCTGGTTGAAGTGGAGACTCGCATCTGGTATCCTATACAATAAAAAAGTGGCACCTAGACTCAAAGGTAAGTTCTATAGAGCGGTTGTTAGGCCTGCTATGTTGTACAAAGCGGAATATAGGTCAGTCAAGACATCACACATCCAGAATGAGTGTAGAAGAGATGAAAATGCTTAGATGGATGTGTGGTCGTACGAGGATGGATAAGATTAAGAATGAGTCCATTCGTGACAAGGTTGGAGTAGCCGCAGTCGGGGATAAGATGCGCGAAGCGAGGCTGAAATGGTTCGGGCATGTGAGAAGAAGAAGCACAGATGCTCCAGTGAGGAGGTGGAGAGATTGACAGTGTTGGGTCTACGCTGAGGTAGAGGTAAATTAAAGAAGAATTGAGGTGAGATGATTCGTCAGGACATGGCTCATCTCCAGATCACCAAGGACAAGACCATTGATAAGAAAGCATGGAGGTAAAAGATTAGGATAGAAGGCTAGATAGTAGCCGTAAGAGTGTCTGAATATCATTTGTAGTATTTAGATACTTTGTTTACTGTTTTCTGCATCTGTACTATTTATATTGTTGTCTGTTTACTATAGCTATCAGTAGTTTCTTTGTCAGTATTTTCTTTATCATGGGTAGTTCATCTTATTTTTGCTGATATGTTGGATTATTGTTTCTCGAGTCTATTGAAATCAGCCTTTCTACCTCGGTGAGGGTATGGTCTGCATAAATCTCACCCTCCTCAGACCTCACTTGTAGGATTATACTGGGTATGTTGTTGTTGTATCTTGGGTTGTGGTCCCGAATTTTTCCTTTTGAAACGTAGCTGGATTTGAGAGATAGGAAAAAATACTCCACATATGGAATAACACTGAGTATGTTATTTATATATGATAGCAACATGTTATACTTAACTAGTGATGATAGTGGGCTTGGAAACTACGACAATCCTTTCTTATTACCGATGTAATAAAGCTATTTGCAACCGCATCTAAATTTGGGAATGACTAACCAAATTAACTGAACATGACAAAACAACTATCCAACTAAAATAGCCAACTGCTTAAACAAATATACTTTGCAGTAGTTTCTCATAACACATCAAAAAGTAATAATAATGAGTGCCAGTTGTAACAATTACTAAGTAGTCAATTTAGTTGGGATCGACTATATAAATATGTATCTACTCCATTTGGGCAATCATTCCACTAGTCAATAGTGTGCCTGTTGAGACAAATTCAAGTTGTAGTGACTAGTGACATACACAATACTTCAGAGAGTACTCTCACTGCTGGAAGTGCACAAAGTAACCAAATAATTTGACTCATGAATCAATTTCAGAAGCTATCCCCTGTTCATTTGATCTCTAAGTCTTTGCTCCTAAAGTTTGTTACGTTGTATATAGAAGTAAAAAAAATTGAAATATAAGCTCTCATAAACGTAAAAGAGTTGGTGAAATCATTTATGAGAAGAAGAAAAAAAGAGTTTCCAGTTTACATGAGAATTGGCGACTGAAACTGCTAATTGACCTTATTTGTATGTTGAAGGCTTGAAGTTGCACTTTGATCCTCCCTGACTTGGCTGTACAAATTCTTCAAGAAGCTCACTTTTGCCGTTCAGGTTGGAGGATAGCTTCAGAAACATAATAGACTTCACTCAAATAGAAGGCTTCTGCCAATTTGCTAAATGAAAGTACTTTTTCACTTTCTAAATTGTAAGTTGTTTGCTATATTATCTTGCACTTTGTAATTATTGATCATGAATAAATAAGATACAAGTCAATTCCAAACCCCCCAACACCTCTTCAATGGGTGATTGGTATTGATTAAAACATAAAACACTTGAAGCTGTCCCATATAACCATTCACTTTTGTGACTTTTGAAGTCACAAAAAAATTTCACACACAAAACATAACTACTTGAAAAATTATCTCTACACCCTCTCTTTTTCTCAACACTATGCTACTCTCTCTCACCTATCCATCAATCAACTACAATATCTCTAAACTACTTGAGATCCGTTGGCAATTAAAAGAATAGTTTGAATCCATTCAAAGGATTTGTGGTAATTAAATTAGTTTGTCCTAGCCATTAAAGAATTATTTATACACAATTAAAGGACATTTTCTTTAATTTGCGCTTAACCCACAGGATGTAAAAAATAAACATGCTATCTCAAACGTAATAATGATGCTAGCTGAGGTGGAGCTAAGATTTGAATTTTATAAGTTCTTAATTCTCGTACACAACTTCAAGTGCTGATAATTGGATTTTGAATTTAATTTCTTCACCTATTTAGTAATTTTGTTGATACATATACATGTTCAAGTCAAAACTGCAGCTACGCCGTCCAATGCTAGTGCAACCATGACACAACCCAAAGGGTTAAACCCTCGTTATTTTCATTTAAAAGTGAAAACCTAAGAAATTACTTTTGATAACTAGTTAAAATAGGATATCCAAGGTGGATAACAAAGTATAAATAAGCGGTAAGCCTAAGAAATCATTTATTGAACATAAAGAAACTAAGTACTACACCTCTTGCTCATAGAACTAGAGAAAAAAGAAGATATAGAAAACCCTTTTCATTCTTCAAGACAAACTTGTCTTTAACCAATAATAAATTCTCAAGTAGTACTTTTAATTTAAACAAGAAAGAAAAAGACATTTTGCATCAGATTTCTGATCACTTTCACTAAAGCCAATAGATCTAAGTATTTTTATTACATATTTATTTGTTTATATCACCATCTCATCAAATTAGTCGAGACACACATAAACTAATCCGGGGACGAGTCGAGGTGCACTGAAAGTGATCCGAAAAGAACGAGTACCAATAAAAACCGACGCTGCTATTACTAAAACCCTCTCTCACACCCCACCACCCCAAACACTTTCCCCTTTTCTTCCCGCTGTTTCCTCTTATTCTCTCTCTCTATCCATTACACTTTCTCTCTAAAAATTACTCTCTTACAATTTCCTCTTAAAAATTTAATCTTTTTTATTTATTTAATTACCTTCATTATCACACCACATAACAAACCAATTTTAAATTTTGGTCAACATGAAGAGGAAACCCTAGTTCTTGAACCAAAACCCTAATTTCCTTCAAACCCATTTTGTTAATTTTCAAAAAGACTCGATTTTTATTTGTGGGTTTGTTAAAAAAATTGGTAATAATATGGAAAATCCTGTACCTAGAACTGTAGAAGAAGTATTCAATGATTTCAAAGGTCGTAGAGCTGGTTTAATCAAAGCACTTACTACAGGTTTTGTAAAATTTGTTTCCTTTTTTGTGTTTTCATGAACATTTAGGGAGTTTTTTAGCATAATTTTTTCTGGGTTTCTTTTTTTTTGGAGTTTTGTTTGTTTTGCTAATTATGATTTTTTTCCTTAATTGTTGCAGATGTTGAAAAGTTTTATCAGCAGTGTGATCCTGGTAAATTTCTGTTGCTCAGTTTTTTATTGCATTATTATGGTCCATTTGTATGTGCAAATTTGGTTCTTTTTTCTAGTGTTGAGCTTGAGTGTATGGGTAAGGTCGGTGTACATCTCACTCTCCCCAGACCCCACTTGTGGGATTATGCTGGGTATGTTGTTGTTGTCGCGTGTTGAGCTTGAGATGTATTTCTTAATGTAGTGTGTTTCCTATGGATTTGAATTTCTGGGATTGTTTTCTTTATTTTAACAATTTTTAAAAGATTCAGTCTTTTCATGTTTTTTTTTTTTTTTTTTTTTTTTTTGGATTTTCTTGTCAACGCTGTAGAGTTATTAAGCTACTTGATTAGGACTTTGTGATCATTAGTTAATGTTTTGGAGTTTTATGAATGCGGTAGAGTCTTGTCATGTTTCTATGTCGGTTTTCAATGAATTGTCGTTGTCCCATGGAGTGGCATAAAACACGTGGTTAAGAGCTTTCTGTCTCCTTGCATTGTTGTGACATTTGATGTCGTTATCTGGCTGTTATGCAGGAATGGAAAAATCAAATCTTTAATACCAAGTTTAATGTAGCGCCCGTTGGAAGTAATTCTTATGCACTTACGACAAAATTATCTCAAAGACTCAAACTACATTCCACCATATAAGTTGTGACATATGAAATCATTGTTTAGAATTTTGTGTCACTTAGTGAGGGTGTCAATATTAGTAGTGTTTTCATCATAATCAAATCTCAAGGAAAAAGTCATATAAAATGTCTTTTATGTAGCAGTGATGATCATTTCTCTGTCACAGTAATGCAGTGTTTCCAACGATCAGTAATCTTGTTCATTATGTATACATAAGCATGTTAATTGATTGGCATTAAAGAAAATTTTCCTGGTTGTATCAATGAGGGTTAAAAGCATGTGATTGCAGTGCTGAAAACACTTTGATGTTTTCCAACAACTTTTTTGATGTAGATGCTTTTTGTGTATAGTTACTGAAAACGCCCAGAGGTAGTCTAGTTCAAGTGGGTTGAAGTTTGTGGTCAATGTGTGATGGTAGTATATTTTCACATCGGGACTAATAACTGTTTTTGTCTTCCTTTTCTCTTTCTTGATAAGTTTGTTTCATTTTTTTTTTTTCCTTGAGAGAGTTGAGAGTTCTGTTATTGCTTTTTCTTTGAAGTTTTGGATATAATAGTGAAGCCCGTAGCTCTGTCCCGAACATTTGATTTCTTTCTTTCATGCGGTCTCTAGTTTGTTTATATCTAGTCTCTGTAAAGAACTCTGTCTGAAGAGCTGTTTTAAATTCTTTATTTTGTTGATGTTATTAATTTTCTTCCCACTTACGGAACAGCTGATTATGACCTTTAACAATGCATATTAATCGACTACTCCACTGTATTAAACAGTTGATCAGTCTTTATGATAGTTTGTTTCTTTCTTAAAGTGTTCTTACTTTTTATTCCAGTCGTAAGTTGTTTAAGAACTTCGATTCTGACCTTGAAGTTGTAAGGACAATGGGTTTTTCTGTCGTGTTGTTGTGGCTTTCCTCCCCCCCCCCCCCCCCCCCCCCCCTTCTCTGGTTCTCATTTACGGAAGGGGACGATTGGATTCCAAGTCCCGAAATTGGGCTATTTACTTCAGCCCATCCCCTCTTTTCCTTGTTTTAGGCCCCTATGGGTGTTTCCCTCATTGAGTGTTGTTCAGTTGTTAGTTTCTTTATGTACTTGTGCAGATAATTTATGAAGTGTGTCCATTTCTTTGTTTGACCATATTTTCACTTTCAGAAAAGGAGAACTTATGTCTCTATGGGCTTCCTAATGAGACATGGGAAGTAAACCTACCTGTGGAGGAGGTGCCTCCAGAACTTCCGGAACCAGCATTAGGCATAAATTTTGCACGTGATGGAATGCAAGACAAAGACTGGCTATCACTTGTTGCTGTTCACAGTGATTCATGGTTGCTTTCCGTTGCGTTCTACTTTGGTGCACGGTTTGGGTTCGGTAAGAGTGAAAGGTAAACATCTGTTACCTTTGGATAACACCTTTATCTGTTTCACTGTCTTGCTAGCTTGCTTCCTATTGAATTTCATTTGAATATGTATGTTTTTCCTGCTTGATAGAAGAAATTGGGGACTGGGGCTACATTTTGGCAAGTAATTTAAGTGATGTGCCTTGTGCTGTATTCCTATTAAATTGTGTGGATTAGCCCTCCCTTCTATATTCTTTGTTTGCAGCGTCTATTGGTAGTTTTTGCTTGCATCTCTTGTTATTGTTTCTGGGGGTGGATGTGGTGACTTAACTTGAGCTTATTCTTGCCCGTACTATTTCTCTCATGCTACCTAAAACACCCTGCCTAAGCATTTGATTTAGTGTGCACATTGAAATTCATGTGGTGTCATTGAATAAGCTGATGCTTAGTTGAGTAAGCGAAGGATGTCTAAAATGTTGGGACGTTCTGGATGGCACAAATGCTCTATAATACTTGCTATTGTAGGTCAGAAAATCTTTTCTTTTTAATAGCGTTGGTGTCCATGCCAGTTTGCGCACTTAAGACTATTCCACCGGGTACCTGCTAACCTCCCACTAGCACAGGTACTAGGCAACTCTGCCTACCAAGGCATAGGCATATCGGAATCTTTTGGACGTGAGACTATGGCATAAGTTGTTATAAGCTGGTTTTGTAATGGAGAACTAGTTGCCTTGGTTTCATAATCATGTGCACTATGTGCAGAAATGCTATTTTTTGGCTTATATTTTTTCATGCTTTCATTGGTCAAATGGCGATTTTAGATAAATTTAGAGCCTGTTTGGGTGGGCTTATAAGTAGCTTATTTTAAGTGGCTTATAAGTCAAAAAGTGAGGATTTCCCAACTTCTCAAAAAGTGGCTTATAAGCCTAAAAATTTTTAAGTTACCAAACATATATTAATGGACCTTATAGTCACTTTTAAGCTCACCCAAACGGGCGCTTAGAGAGTTTAATTGTTTTATCTTGGAATTGTTACCTTCTTCAAAAATAATTGTTTTATTTTGGAAATCATGTATGCAGGAAAAGGCTATTCCAAATGATAAATGATCTGCCAACAGTGTTTGAGGTTGTAACTGGACCTGCTAAGCAGGCACGCGATGCTGCTCACAATAATAGCAGCAAAAGCAAATCAAGTGGAAAGGTTCTCAATTTACATTACCTAACATATATAATTACCGGTTTGTTTATTCATTTTGCTTGAACATTTGTTCTCTATTATCATTTCGACTTGCAGTCCCGACAGTCAGAGTCCCAGCCCAAGCCAGTAAAGATGTCTCCACCTAAAATGGAGGATGAAAGTGGAGAAGAGGAAGAAGAAGAAGATGAACAAGGGGCAGCTCTCTGTGGAGCTTGCGGTGATAATTATGGCCAAGATGAATTCTGGATCTGCTGTGATATCTGCGAGAGATGGTTCCATGGCAAGTGTGTGAAGATTACTCCAGCCAAAGCTGAGCATATCAAGCAGTACAAGTGTCCTAGCTGCAGTAGCAAGAGGGCTAGAGTTTAAATTGTGTAACTTTAAGAGCAGCGTCATTCAAGTGGTGATGTTGGAAGGTCTAGAACTTTTAGCTCAGTTATTTTAAGTGTCATCTGTGTCAAAGTTAATGTCTGCTGATCGGAAGTTCATTTTATAAACATTTGCTTTCTTGTTATCTTTGCTTCCGGATTGTGTTTTAGGATTATGAAAATTTGTGCTATTAGTTATCATCTTGTGTTTGAGAATCCGATTTCTTCTCTTTTCTTCTTTACCGTTAATGGCTTACGTATATACTGCCCTGGTGTGATAAGTAGAGAATTTTGCGAAACAATTGAATAGGAGAACTATGGCCTGCTTAAACTTGCAAGAATTCGATTGTTGGTGGAGCAAAAACAATCTGGAAATGTGTTATCAGCACCTTTTGGCAATTCTGATTCATAATACCAGAATCAGATCAAGCAGTAGCTTTGGGCAGAACTGTATTAACTGTGAATGTGCAACTGTATTTCTATTCACGCAACTTGATTCTTGCAGAACAAATTGACCAGCCTAATAAAACTGTAACCAGCAGTCTTAAAACCTTATCTGCTATTTTACTATAACCTTGTGAAGATGCTGATCTGAGAGCAGAACGTCAGGGTACACTGGTACAGACATGACTACCAATAGTCTTTACAAGAACACTGTCCTTCACTAAAGCAGTGGAACCGATTATTATCCCTTACAATAATCTCCCTCCCCTCCAACTTTGAAATGATTTTGATTGCCGTGTGGCAGTCCCTACATATCCTGAGGTTCTTCACAACCCTTATAACTGAACATGGTTCAGTAACAAGAAGTGCAAAAGCCACAGCCAACTTCTCGCTATGGGTCCCTACCATCTCCTCCATCTCTTCTTCTTCAACGTCTCTTAAAACACAGCTCTTATCAGCCATGTATCCTGCTAGCCGCATCTTCTTTTCTGTTTCAGCCAGCACTCTATAGATGTCTGCTGATCGCTCGTGTGACCTGTTACCCACTATAAACTTGTGCATCTCTCCCTCGTGTTCAATCCAACTCCATCCAGTTGTCTTCTTTACTCCTCCATTTTTCATCAACCCTCTGACCCTGTCTACGTCTTCCCATCTTCTTGCTGATGCATATATGTTGGAAAGCAAAACATAATTACCTGAATTTTCCGGTTCTATTTCAAAGAGTTTACTAGCAGCAAACTCTCCAAGGTCTATCCTTTTGTTAACTCGACTAGCATGTAAAAGGGACCCATATACTCCTGCATGTGGACGGATTGGCGCACTTTCAATCAAACATTTTGCTTCGTCTAGTTTACCATTTCTACCTAACAAATCAACCATGCACGCATAATGATCAGAGTCTGGGTGTCTGATTGAATTAAATATCCTTTGACCTTCTTCTATGAGTCCAGCATGACTGCATGCTGTTAGTACCCCAATATATGTTATTCGATCTGGTTCAATATCTGCTTTCTTCATTTTCCACAACAGTTCAACAGCTTCAATGGCATTGCCGTAAGCTGCTAAACCTGTAATCAATGTGTTATAGGAAATCACATCTCTGGTTTCCATCGATTGAAATACTTTCGTAGCGTCTTTCATACTTCCACACTTTGAGTACATGAAAATCAAAGCATTGTACCCTGAAATGCTCAATCTGATTCGGTGCTTTTCCAGGAAATCCACTGACCAATTGCCAAATTCTAAAGCTCCAAGGTGGCCACAAGCCGAGATCACACTAACCATGGTGACTTCATCTGGCAGCACATCATTTGCTATCATATCTTTGAAAAGGTCAATAGCCACTTTTGATTGTCCATTTTGAGCATAACCAGCTATAATAGAATTCCAAGAGATGACATTTTTCTCGGACATATTATCAAAGAGCTCTCTTGCAGAAGCCAAATCACCAATTCTTGCATATGCAGATATCATGGCATTCCATGTAACCGAGTTCTTATATGTGCCTAATTCATCAAAGATCTTCCTAGCCATATCAATATTCCCACATTTGGCATACATGTCAAGAAGCGCAGTCTTGGCAAAACAATTCAAGCGAACACCCTTCTTATTTATCTTCTCAACAAGTGCCTCAGCAACGGTAACATCACCGTGCAAAGAACACGACGAAATGACAGTAACCCATGTAGTTTCATCAGGGCGAACCCCACAACTCATCATCTCATTAAACAACCTTATAACTTCCTCAACATACCCATTTTGAGCGTACCCCGACAACATTGCATTCCACGACACAACATTTCTCTCAGGCATTTGATCAAAATAACTTCTAGCATTCTCCAAATCTTTCCTTCTCGAATACCCTGTAACCATTGCAGTCCAAGTAACCACATTCTTCTCAGGCATCAAATCAAACAAACTCTTCGCTTCGACTTCATTCCCCGAATTCCAATACCCCGAAATCACAGCATTCCAATCCGCAACAGCTTTCTCAGGCATTTCATCAAACAGTTTACGTGAAAACTCCACCGGCCCAAACTTTCCATACATATCCATGATCGCATTGCGAATGAACCTATCACAATCATGACCCATTTTAATACAATGTCCATGGAACACAACACCCTTTTTTCCAGCTGCTTTGATCAAAATTGGATAAACAAATGCATCAGGGGTTACATTGCATTTACGCATTTCGTCGAACAGGTGGAGGACATCACTGTGAGCACCCAATTGGGAGTAGTACCTGAGGATGTTGGTGAAAACAAAGACATTGGGTTGGTGGACTGAGTCGAAAACTCGGCGAACGTATGTGGGCGGAGCGTGGAGGCGCGTGCAGAGATTGATGAGCTGCGCCGCCCAGTAGTTGTCGGAGTAAAGGGAATGGTGAATGAGCTGTCCATGTAGCTGTTTTAAGTGGTTTAGATTGGTAACTTTCAGTGCTGCTGTGTTCAAATGTGACATCAGAATACCTCATTTCAGCAACAACGTTGGGCCTTTTATTGTCAACCAACTTAACTGTTTGTTATGTTACTCTTGTAAAAAAGCAGCCCGATGCATAGAACTTTCGCATTCATGCTAAGTTGGGGAAGGACCGTACCCTAAGGATGTGGCGTGCTCAATCTATCATGATGCGAGTATCAGTACTCGTTTTCACGGTTCGAACCCGTGACTTATAGATTATACGAAACTTGTGATTTTTTTTTAACTACCAAACATTATTTACTTCAGATGGTATAAGTCTATAACATATTAACATTCATTAATTATCTTTTAAGTAATCTAATATTACAAAGATTATTTTGCCTGTCACAGTATACACGTTAAACTCATTATTTTTTGCTTTTGTATTTAGCTTCCTTGAAGGTCATAGGATGTACAAGGGCCTGGTATTATGTTGGTGCATTGGTGAAGGAGTTCACTCGTACGTGGAGTGGTGCCTGTGCCTAGGCCAATTTGAGAATTTTTTCTTGAAATGGGTCAGAATTTAAACTTCTTCCAATATATGGGTGTGTCAGATTTTTTTTCCCAAAAATGGTAGAAACGCCATGCCCTTTGGCGTTTTCTATATAATACTTTAACGTCCACATGTTAACAGCCGTTAGTGTAGTATATACAAAAAACGCCATACGTCTTGGAGTTTTCTAAATATTGTGAAAATCCAGAAAACTCCATAATTGCTTGCGTTTTCTTTGATAATTTAACTTTTGAAAATGACAATTAGTAAAATGGCAAAACAGACTTGAAATTCCCCATTTGTTATCCCCCACCCTAAAACGAATCTCCCCCCTTAACCTAAGAAATCTCTGTGATCCATTCTCTATATTTCCCCATGAACAACTTCATATACTCTGCGGCAAATCAATCTTTCTCTTACATTTTCATATGTATAAACCCAATTCACTTTTTGCACATCATCTCTGTTATAGTAGTTAAGCTAAGCACACATAACATTCTCTCTATCTGGCTGAAATCTCCATCAATTTGAAAAAGAGACATTTCCAAAAAAAGGTAAAATCCCTTAAATCAAAGTATTATTTCTTTACATTTTTTCTGCAACCTATACCCATTTGATTCTTCTAGTTTATGCAGCAAGACTTAACCTATATGATATTCTATTTTTTTTTCAAAATCTGCCAATTTGTTGTTTTGATTTTTGTTTGTATTTAGGGTTTCCTAGTAGTTTATTGTTGCCGATTTTTTTGGACATTTAGTAGTTTTTCATTTCGGCTTTTCTGAGGACTGCACATGAAGATTGAACAACTGTTTTTGGAAACACAAGCCAAATGCCACAGCAATTTAAGGTTTTAGAAAATATTTGCACATTATGATTGTTCCTTTTCTCAATTAAATTGATATAGCTTGTTTTAAAAGATTCTTGGAAGATTGAAATTTGAAGGACCTGTTGTTGATCGATAGTATCTTCTAGTCTAGAAGGAATTTAATTTTTTTAATTTTAATATTACTTTATGAAATTAAAAAATAATAAGATGCACAAAAAGGGAAATTGACCATCTTTAAATTGCAATAGGAGAATTTTGTAAGTATTGTCATTTGCATCCTTAACTTGATATAGATTTGTAATTTTTTTGTTTTGTTTTGATTATTCAGGTTACATGGATCAACCAATCGTGCATCCGGGTCCATTTGACTACAGTGTTTTGGTTGGACAAAGTGAGCACCGTAGTCAGGATGTATGGGATAATGGAACACATGAGACGCCTCGGTGTCGGCGTCTTGATGGAGAGTTTTGGCAGCATGTCAAGGAGAATCCACTACACGAACGTGTACTGCAGTACCTGTGTCGAGCTGGGTTTTATGGAATTTATGCAGCAGGACATACATCGCTTGATCATGCAATGATCACATCATTATTGGAGCGGTGGTGGCCGGAGACGCATACATTTCACCTCAGGACAGGTGAAGCAACAATTACACTCCAAGATGTGTCTGTACTATGTGGCTTACCGGTCGATGGGTTGCCTGTAACGGGTATAGATGATCAGTTACAAACTTTAGATTGGCAACAGATGATGCAGCGTCTTCTTGGTTGGGCACCACTTGACACTGATTTTGATGGAAATCGCTTAAAAATGAGATCTATTATTTCTATGTTACATCACTATACCCGATTAATAGTTGGACAGCTGAGGTTGTAGTTCAACAACGTGTTAGGTTGTACTTGTTATGGATGATTGGTGGGATTCTTGCCGTTGATACATCCTGTCGTATTAAGTTGATGTTTCTAAAGTTGCTTGATGATCTGGATCGTGTTGGGGATTATGCATGGGGTGCAGCTTCTCTTGCAATACTCTATAGGTATCTTTGTCGGGGATCGCAACAAGAGAGTGCAGTTATCGGTGGGTTTTTACCTCTGTTACAAGTAAGAAATTTATTATACTTTTCAAAAGTTTTTTATATTGTCGTTTCGATTAAAATTATTTATTGTATTGATGTTTTGTAGGTATGGGTATACGAGAGAATTTTACCATTTAGGCCGAGAAGAGAGTTACAATTAGATGGCTCAAGTTGGGTCGTTGCTGGATTTCCTGGACCACCTCGAGCCTCTATTTGGTCAGTTGCACTTCATCAAGACACTGAAGCGGCACACCTTCTTTATTTGTTTCGTGATCAATTGGATTTACTCACGGACGACCAGGTTGTATTTAACTCTAGTAGATCGATGTTAGTTACTGTATTTTGTCCACCAATAACTCATTACACAATTGAGTCATTTTTCATTAAATTATTCTCATTAATCTCTTTGGTTGTTGCTGGTAAAGTTCAATTGGCAGCCTTACAGTGACAATATCTTAGTTGTATTGCCGAATTATTGTACTCGAGGACAAGATATCTGGATGGCCATTGTACCTCTTATTGCTTGGGATGCTGTCGAGTGGCACCAACCCGATAGGGTGTTACGTCAATTTGGATTGGCACAACATATCCCCCAGAATATAGAATGGAAGTTCAAGCATTTTGATGTTGATCGTAGGGGTAAGGCCGGGAATAATTGGGAGCGTAAGTATGAAATTGAGGTTAATTTTTGGAATGAGCGAAGGGACCGTTTAGCATTTGGAGAACAATTTGGTGATGAGGTAGACAATGAGTATGTTAATTGGTATAATCGTATCACACGCCACCTTGTTAGTAATCCATCTCGTCAATTTGAATAAGGATATAAAACCTTAGCCGGTTCGCACGAGGTTTTGGTAAGAATTCACCTTAGCTAGTATTTCAAAAATATCACATTTGCAAAGTTTAACATAGTAGTTCTCAAAGTTTAACTTGACTTTTCTTTTCACTATCCCAGGCTAGATGCTTGCATCGGATTTATAAGGATTCGCTCGGGTTAATAACTAATGAAATTCCTGCAGTCCGTGAAATTGGTATTGTAATTCTTACTCTACTAACTATGATAAGTTCATGGCTACAGTGGGATAATGACGAGGCCAAAGTGTATAGGATTTTCCTGCTCGTGCTTTGTCAAATTATAGTATAGTTTAAGATATCGTCCCACAGAAATTGGGAAATCTATGCTACAGACTTTGAATATTCCAACTACTATCTGAGAGAATCAAATTGATGAAAAGTGAGTTTTTTAACTTTTAAATAACTTTAACTAAAACAAAATAACTTGTGGAAGATTTTCAAATTAAAAAGAGTTGGGAATCATTGAATTCACTTGATAATATTTATAATAAAAATCACAATTTTGACATATATTTCTCTAAAGAATAATTGCTTATTTCTAATTCAATTATATTTTGCTCACAAGAAAATAATCAATTAATAACACTCCGTGAGGTTATGCAAATTAATTGAGTTATAACAAGTGACAGTTAAACCGAAATATTTTTCTTGCCTGAATTGTGCTAAAAAGTAGTGAAAACTTGGTGAGAATATTTTTACTAAAAAATCAATAATCTTGCCTACAACAATTCCTCCGTGAGAATTAAAACTGAGGCAAGCAAGACCACGGACTTGAAATGGTAGATTACTAAAATTTACTTTCACTCTACTTATTTTATTCATCAGTTACCACATATTAATTTTGCTCCGTGAGAATTACAAAATTAATACGATAATAACCGTGAGATAAAATATGTAGGAGTGATAATAAAGAATAATAAAACCAACATTCCCGCACAGTGTAAAATATGAAATAGATAATTTCAGGCCAAAATTAAAACTGAGATAAGTATTATAAATATATCAAGCTTCATCAACTATCCCAACAAAAAGAAATTACTCCATTATGGAGTATTTGAACAAAAAGAAAAGATTTATATTATTGACAATATTGCCAATATTTCTAAAAAATATGGAACTTACAAGAAGAGAAAGAAAATAAAGACCAAAGCTTTTAAGAAAGTAGAATAGCTATTCGCTCACTTGGTGTCTAACTACGGGAGAAGTGCTCCCTATTTATAGAAGGAGAATTTCTTCACCAATTGTTGTTATGTCAAGGATGAAGATGTGTAACAAGTTTCCTTCAAAGTGACATGGATACGTGAAGTCCTCTCTTGCTCATTTCTTTGCTTTAATTCCAATATTCTTTTATTAAATGTTAATTCCATATTACCAATATGTATAATAAGGAGCAAATATTGTAGCCAAGATATGTAACAATTTTCTTGCATAGTGAGGAAGACATGTCACGAACTTCTTCTTGCATACGTAAAACTCTTCTTCCTTTGTTATTTACTTTATTCATGATATATTTCTCTTTCCAAATATTCTTTTTCTCTGCAAGATTTGTTAGAAAATATAGGAGAATTGAATATAAGAAAATACACGAATAAATTATATTCATCAGATAACTTTTTTTAACACTTGTAAATGATTAGTTTTTGCACTCATATGATTTCATTGTATCACTTATCACTTATCTACCTAGCTGGAGTAGATGAAAGGCAAAAGTACTCATTTAATAAATTTTGCTTTAATAAATTTTTGAATTATAGATTGTTGGGATACTGCTTTGAGGGAGTATGTAGTTGGTATGTGCTTATGCTTTCCGTGTAGTTGCATTGATGAACTTCTCTATTCCAGTATGTGTAATGAAAATGTTGTTCAAGTCCACAAAGATTTAAAACTTTTTATAGAGCGATCAATGGTCAGCTTGTTTATAGAGCCTTCAACTATTTGTATAAGTATTTTTTTAGATTCTACATGTATATACTCTATAATTTTCTCATTTATGAGATTAAAAGTTTGAATGTACAGTTCATTAGAAAAAATGAGTTCATATATAGATTTATCCAATCTGTTGCACTATATATTGCATATCTTCTATGTTAACCACCCTAGGGTAGTTGGACGAGCCTCTCATACTCGTTAATTAGTAGAGACTAAAAGGATATTTAGAGACTAAAACCCACAATCATGACTACCTTCCTCCTGCAGACAAGCCATTTTCTTTTGTTTTTGAAAAGCTAGCAATATTCTTATATTTTTGTCCAACAAGGTAAACCAAGAAGTGAAAGTGAGAACTAAAGCAGAGAGTTGTTTTTCCCATCATGATTTGGGCTGTTGAAAAACTAGTTCCTTTTGTTTTGAAATTATTTTTGTGCTACCTAATGATAGATGTTGGTAGCCTTCAACTATTTTATGGCTATACTTAGATAACATTTTTTATACACAACTTGTAAATGATTACTTCATGGCTATAGTTGATGGTGCAGTTTTTCACTGTCTGTAAGTGCAGTTTTTTTACTATCGCTTAAGTTGTTTTTTAAGCAGTTTTTCACAGCCTGTTATTGAATAAAAACTGCAGTTTTCACTTGTTGTTGTGCAGTTTTTCACTCCCTAAAGGTGCAGTTTTTCACTTGTCGATGGTGCAGTTTTTCACTGCCTTTAAGTGCAGTTTTTGCACTACTGCTTACGCTGTTTCTGTGTTTTTTTTGAGCAGTTTTTCACTGCTGTTTCTGTGCTTTATTTATGCAGTTTTTCACTCGCAGTCAGTGCAGTTTTTTCACTGTTGCGTATGGCGACATTTGAGCTGTTTTCTATGCTGTTTTTTGCTGTTTTTAAGCTGTTTTGCACTCCCAGTCAGTGCAGTTTTTTTCTATGCTGCGTATGCTGTTTTCTATGATGTTTTTATGCAGTTTTTCACTCCCAGTCAGTACAGTTTTTTCTCTGCTGCGCATGCTGTTTTTTGAGCAGTTTTTCACTGCTGTTTTTGTGCTTTTTTTTTTATGCAGTTTTTCACACCCAGTCAGTGCTGTTTTTTAACTGTTGCGTATGCCGTTTTTTGAGTTGTTTTCTATAAATAAAAACATCAAATACATAAGAAACAATAGGACTTAATACATAGCACAATATCAAACTATTGCCGATGCACACGTTCCTCGTTCGGGCTAGCACGCCTATCATGGCCTGTCTGTCTGCAGATTCCACACGCTTTGGCATATCTTTCACGCCCAATGTCCATCTCATTATGAATACGTGTAGTTCTTCTTCGACCAGTTCGCCGGATGAATGAACGATTACAAATCATCTTAAATGGGGCCTCAGGCCAATATGCTACGTCTCGAAGAGGTTCAGATGACAGACGATATGTTTCTAAATAGTACTGTGTGCTGTAAAATTTACTTACCAGGTTATGTGCATTCCTATGCATCTGTCCAGTCACCTTCAGCACGTGTGAGCAAGGCATGTGGTAAGCCTGCCACTTTTGACATTCACAAGTTTTGTTATCAAACATCACCTTGTGTACCCTACCACCACGGTTTTGACGTCGATGAGTTTCTACTTCGAAAACACATGTTTCTAGATTATATCCCTTGACAGTATGAAGTTTCGACCTTTTTTCATATTTTTCGAATTTAACTTTCACCATTGGTGTGAAGCTTTCCTGCTCAAACAAGAGTTGCTGTGCATATTGCTTTCTGGACACAAATCTCTCAACTAACTGCCCAAATGTTAGCTTAACCATTGCTGTAACTGGTAGTCCACGAGCCTTCTTTATGAAACCATTGTATGATTCTGAAAGATTTGTTGTTAAGATGCCCCACCTTCTGCCACCATCACAATAAACAGTCCACTTATCTAGTGGGATGTTCATTAAATAATTGTACGCTTCAGGTTTAGCTTCTTTTATGAGATCCATGGTGGCAGTAAACTTGCATTCTTGATGTTGAGTTGCAGCCTTCCACATAAATCCCTCGAGCTCCTTATTTGGGAACCTCGACAGAAAATTGCTCTTAAGATGCCTAAGACATAGCCGATGATATACATTCGGCTCCTGCAAAGCAACCAAATCCTCTATACTACGAAGTATTCCAGGAGCCCTGTCAGATATCAAAGTAATTCCTCTGCGATGTTTTACCACATGAGTCATTAGTAACGATAAAAACCATGACCATGCCTCTTTCGTCTCCCTATCAACCATTGCAAAAGCAAGTGGAAATATCTGTTCATTTGCATCAACACCCACAGCAATCAATAACTTCAAATCATATTTCCCATATATGTGAGTACCATCAATTGATATAACAGGTCTACATGTTGTAAATCCTTTTATACACGGTTCAAATGCCCAAAATACATACTTAAAGACATTTACCTCCGTTGTTGATTGGTCCGCGTGCAACCATTCAACAATTGTTCCTGGATTATAATGTTTAAGAGCAAACAAATATCTAGGAAGCAAAGAAAATGATTCATCAACATCACCAAATATTGTCTTGAATGCAGGCCTTCGACCAAGCCACGCCTTTTTGTAAGAGGGTACATGATTTACCGAAAGCGTAACTGTATTTATTACATCTTTCACATTATACCAAGGATTATCCCTGATATGGGTTAACAACATAGAGGAAATCATGTTAGTATCTAAGTTGAAATGATCGGATGCAATTACCGCCATTTGACAAGTGTGTTTTCTGTTGTACTTTCCAATCTTCCATAGATTTGTTGATGTTTTCCTGGCTCTGAGCATCCAATTACAACCAGACTCCCACCGCCTACACTTAACTGTCCAATGTTCTTTCTTTGATTCCCACACCTTAAATTCTCTATTGTTCCGCAAGCTCCACTTTTTAACGGCGCTCTTTAACATGTCCTTGCTTTGGAATAACATTCCAGCCTCAAGATCAGATGTGTTATCATCCATCCATATCCTGCACTGAACACCCTCTGACTCGCGGGTAGAAGCAAACACTTATGGCCGTCCTTGAAGATCATAAAGAAATGGGTTATACTCACTATACAGTGGTATGTTGGGTACTGCTTCGGCTGGATGTTGGTCATCATCATCGCCGTCACTTTCTTCACCAGAACTTGCTATCTCATCAGAATCATATTGGTCATTTGGGATATCACCTTCAGAATCATCATCGCCTTGATCAGCATGATGATCAGCCTCTACTCGAGCTTCTATTTCAGATACTCTTCGTATCTCAGGAAATTCTAATGTCCTGCTAGGTCCTGCACCATCTCTAAAATCATAACAAGGGTTATTGTGATCGGAGAAATTCATCTCAAAATCAGTATAACCCTGGCCTTGACTGCTTGACGGTAAATCATTTTGATGTGATGTACATTGTGTTAACAAACTTGTAAAAGTAGAAAATTCAGGTAACACACTCATTACTTCAGGAAATGGCTCATTTACATGATGCTCATTAACCTCCAACGGTTCAGTCTTAATGTACATCTCAAGCAAATTAAGGTTCATCATATAACGCACATTGTCAGGTGTCGACAAAAAATCTTTCAAAGATTCAGTATCAACAATTGGAAATTCTATGTAACGAGCACAATCCTGTACAGTTGAATGTGGCCATCTCCCGGAAATAACAAGTCTTACCTCATCAGAGTTGGTTTTCATTCTAATATGCAAGTTCCTAACCAACCAATCATACTCAGCATCTGGCGACATTTTAACGATGGCACGAGGACGCTCACTATAATCAACTGTGTTATTTTCAGAAATAATTTGCCCGCCCCAGTAAAATGCAACTCTCACACGGTTATCATTCGACATTTTTTAATCCTGTTACAATTAAAATAATAATATCAGTAAGTATAAAACCTCAACAAAAAAAAATTAAACATATCAAGAAAATATATGACTTACTAGATTAAGCGGAATAACTAAGAAAAACCACTAAGAAAAAGCTTGAAGAAAAAAGCTAAGAAATTTAGTAACATTTGCTGAATGGTGTATAAAAGGGAGATGAATTACAATGTTTTTGCCACCCTCGGTTATATAGAAAATATTTGCTAAACGCAATAATTGTGGGTACTATTACCACTACCAAAAACGCCATCTATTGTGTATTTTACAAAAAGCTGAAAAGCTGAAAAGCTGAAAAGTCGAAAAGCTGAAAAGCCGAAAAGCTTGACTATTGATTGACAACTAAAGAAAATGCCATCGGCCGTGGAGTTTTTACAAATATTAAATTATCAAAGAAAACGCCAGGGGCCATGGTGTTTTCTGAATTTTTAGAAAATTTAAAAAATTTCAGGGGGCATGGCGTTTTCTATATAGATTAAACTGAGTTTTTACAAATATTAAATTATCAAAGAAAACGCCAGGGGCCATGGAGTTTTCTGAATTTTTACAAAATTTGAAAAACTCAAAGAAAACGCTAGGGGCCATGGAGTTTTCTGAATTTTTACAAATTTGAAAAACTCCAGGGGGCATGGCGTTTTCTATACAAATTAAACTAACAGACGTTAAGGTGTTAAAGTTAAAGTTTATACAGAAAATGCCATGCCCCTTGGCGTTTCTACCATTTTTGGAAAAAAAAATCTGACACACCCATATATTGGAAGAAGTTCAAATTTCAGCCCATTTTAAGAAAAAATTCCCAATTTGAGATATCCTACGTTGGACTTGACATTGGGCTTGGCTGGGTTATAAGGGATTTCCACATAAATAACCCACAATATTTCAAATTAACAAGTCATTTAGCACTAACATAATACAGCCACAATATTTATATTTAAAATTTAATTTATAATTAAAATATCAAATATAATAGATTGATATTTTGTATATATACCTTCTATACACATATATATTTATCCCATATTTTTTAAATATTTATATCATCAAATTATATTTAATAAATATGCTAGGAAAAGAAAGAAAGGACAAAATATGGTTACAAAAAGTGGATAAGGGTTTGGAATGGTTATGTGGGGTAAAAATTCCGGGTTATAATGCACCAGGTCGAATTTTGACTACCTTAAATATGAGCTTGTGAACACATAAGAATATGAAGAAGGAAATGTCACAAATTTGATAAGAAAGTGACTAAATATGTTAAGATCCATAATATAATGTAAATCGAAAAAGATAAAGGAGAAATGGCAAGAAAGTCTAATTAGCAGTTCTACAAGTGGCTACAGCGACCAATTTCTTCAGAATAAAGGCGCTGAGATTCGCATAACTATACCACTGGTGTCAATGATTTGTCTTTTTGATCTCCTTTTGACATGGTTTAGCAGAAATGACCCTCCCTTGCGTATTCTAATGGAAATGCCCCTTAACACCTAATAAATGACGCATCTTATACCTCTGGTCCTAACCAATTAAATTGTTTTGAAGTCTTGGCAGATTAATATTTTTCATCGATCCCTTCGATCCACTGGTGTCCAATGCCTTGAAAATCTTGGCAAATAAGTAACCGTTGAAGTTTTTGCAGTGCAACACGTATCCCAACCCCTTCCCTAGTCTCCAACTAATTTGATCTTGGAATCTTGGCAAATAAGCAATATTGGCATTCGATACCCTCGCATCTTCTCCCAACTAAATTATCTTGAAATCTTGGGAAATAGACAACGCTTGTTAACGACTCCTTCACTCCCTCTCTCGGCTATGTCTAGGGAAAAACTTGTCAAGATGGAGGTCATCTATGTAAAATTATGAAAAATAGGGATAAACCCTCAAAATCAGTCAAATTTGGGACACTGGGTGCCAATGCCCAAAGTTGCTGAGTTTCGAAAAACCCAAATGCCGAACCCCACACAAAATTCAATGTATAGAATATAACAACCCAAGCCTACGAGTGATATTGTCCGCTTTGGGCCTACGCCCCCACGACTTTAAAACGCATCACTAGGGCTTAAGGCATGTTTACTCATATACGCAGCATCTCTCATGTGTTATATCAATGTGAGATACTCTTCTTAGTTGGGTGTCACATACACCCCTCTTATGGACAACTGGGGGTGTTTGTGACACCCACTCTTATGAACTCAGCGTCCTCGCTGAAGTTTGTATTATGTCGATGTGAGATACTCTCCTTAGTAGCTGGGTGTCACATAAACCCCTCTTTTATGGACTCAGCGTCCTCGGTGAGATTTGCCTCGCGTACCCGGGATTCGCCTAGACTCAGCACTGAGGCTGGCCCCGTGTAACCGGGATTTGTCTAAATTTCGTTGAACTATGTCCACATCGACAAGGCTGACAGGGAATGACTTTAATACCATCTGTAACAGCCCAAACCAGCTAGTGATATTGTTTGCTTTGGGCCTAAGCCCACACGATTTTAAAATGCGTCATTAGGGTCTAAGGTATGTTTACTTATATACCATGCTTGATGAGTTTTGATTCTTTTTAAGACGGTCTTAATTAGCCCAACCCTATTGTACGTTGAGCTATTTAGAATGTGAATATCAAAGTTATAAGTAACAAATAGGAGTATATTACTATAGTTTCGATTATCCATTGGAGTGTAAACGAAACATAAATTAGTACATAAAGATACATATTAAATCACTTTTTTTTTTCCCGTTTTCATCACATGTGAAAATCGGGATATATATGTTTGACCTAATAATCATTTCAGATGTTCAAAATGTATATTAGTTCTTTAATTCGGAAATTCTAATTTCTTACTCTTTGACCCTCTAGTTAGGAAAAGCTTGAACATCAAATAACATTTTGTGAGAAAACATTCATCTAAAAATATCTGGAAAAGAGAAAGAAAAAGAAATTTTCAATGACACATCTCCCTCTCCCTCTATTAGTCACAAATGTTCTGAAAAGAATTAGTACTCCTACAAGAATAAAATGTTCTTCAACGGATTATGTAGGCTAGCATTTTGGTTGAACAATGTAGGGCTACATCCACGAGGGAATCAAAAAGTGCGTACAAAGTGACAAAACATGCATGTTATGGAGTATATATATGGACCTCTCGAAATGCAACAAGCTGGATCATAAGCTATCAGTGCCAATATATACTAGTACATCAATATCTAAACTTCTTCTAAGTCTAGCTAAGCTAACACATAAGAGAGATAATCTCGAGAAATAATGTGGCGCATTCTGAATATCAATAAAGTGGGATATGTGGAAAGAATGACAATATAATTCTTTATGCCGGATATACACCTATCTAAAATGCTGATTTTGTTTTTACTCAAAATGAATTCTTTCTGATAATGATTTAGTTATACCACCAGAACTATTTAGGCAGATCTTCAATTCATATAAATCATTTGTCTTCTATTTACATGTTGGCTTATGAAAATGGGTCCAAGCTACACCCGGCCCCTTTAAACCACATTCTCCATTGTAGCTTTGTCTCTTCATATACAGTCTTCACTGAATCAATCATTGCATCATTATTTCTCATGAATGACAATGTGCTTATTGGAATAAGAGACAAATAGCCTTTTAAGTTCATCCGTTTTGATTCCAAAAGTTTCATTATAGGACATGAGATTGAGCTCTTTCCTTTTTAATTAGTCCTTTGCTTTTTTTATTGATCATTTTGACTAACATGGGATGTAAACTAGTGTCGGAATTTGTTCACAACCAATTGATCATAAAACTCGATCATTTTTGTGTCAGTAATAGTTAGCTGAACTATCATATTACTATAAAAACATGTCATCTAAAAAGTGAAATGTGAGAATATATACCAAATTACCTCTCTAAATTACCTAAATACTTTGGACAAAAAAAAAATATGCGCCAAATTCACTTAACAATTGTTCACGTCATTTTGCATTCCGGAGGAGTTGCAACCATTTGATTTCTTTCTCTTGAATGTTTACCCAAGAGTTGCAACATTTTACTTTCATTCTCCTAAAAAAATCAAATGATCTTATGGTTTCCTCCTTTAGACACAAATTGATCCTTTTCGGCATGTTTCAAACGTCAACTAAGCCACAATATCTGGACTGAGCAATATAATGTGGTTTTCTATGGTAAGGTTGTCTCATCTCTTCATTCAACATTTTGTCCTTTTATCACCTATTATATAGTAATTCACATTTGGTTAAATGGTCTTGTATTTGAAGGCCTGGACTAGAACACTTTGTGATAAGCATGTGATCGGAGTTTTGTGTATGAAATGTAATTGGTTATCGAGAATATTTCTGTATGTGATTCACTAACAATTCTTTTGCTTTAAATAAATCTGCGTGTTTAAACGCTTTCTCTTATATACATACTATAGTTAATTAAGTAGAGGAAAGAAGAAGACAATAAGCAATTTTCTAAAAATTGTTCAATTACGGTTATATATACTGTACTATGTAATTTTACACATTTGAATTGCTTTCATCTTTCCTTTTATCTACAATTACTTTTGTCTTCTACCTGTTATTGGAAACGACAAATGTTTTGCACATTCATGTAACAATCTTCTCTCTTCTCTATTTATTCGTTAAATTACGAGTGATTGAAATTACAACAAATTTGTACCAAAAATTGGAGATATAGAAGAGCATTTAAATTCTTGGTAAAACCATAATAAAGAGATGTTCTTCCACTATGACAATGGGTGCCAAAGGTTTGTCATACTGTTATACGAACTTCCATTTGAAAGTTGTTATTCTTTTTTTTACATATTAAAATGGAATTGAACATCAATTTCTTTTATGCAACAGGTTACTTAGATTATTCCACACGTAATTGGTAATACTTCTGCTCAAATTAAATATATTTCAATACACTAGCTAAAGTATTATTAATAGCTACAAACGCATTGTCACTTTGATTGCTCATATTTGTAGGTTCAGATGGTACAAGTGCAAACTTATTTCACTTGAATTGGTGGTGTTTAGGAATAGCAAGGTTTATAAAAAATCGTCGTTAATTACATGAGAAAAATAGCATTTTCTTGAAAGTCAATAACTAACTGATATTCTAGTATATTACTTTATCATTCATATATATATATATATATATATATATATATATATATATATATATATATATATATATATATATATATATATAAGCATGAAGATTAATGAAAAGTAAAATCTTGATCCATTTGAAAATATTTGATAATGTCGATGGAGTTTTATCCCTGAAAAAAATCTTAGTTTATCATTAATATACGAAAATATAATTGAGACTTTGTCTTGAAAGTTCAAAAAAACATCTTTAGCTGTTCCAGAGTTAATTCATTGAACTTCTCATACATTTATCATTTTTGCATACTTTTATGATTAACTTACCGAACTAACAGTGTTCACATGTTCCACAATTTAATTCATGGAACTTTACATATATATGTCCCAATTGTATCACTGACTTCAAGAATTAAAATTGGGTCTACAACTATAATGGTAACTGAACTAAAAGTCTTTCTCCTCAGATTTAAAGTTTGATTTTTTATCATCTTTGTAAGGTGATCATATCCATCTTATTTGACCTCAGGCAAACAAGTCAGCATATAACAATCACAGAAACTTATATGTTACTCTTCCATCTATAATTATTTACTCAAAATTTAATTCTAATAAATTTAATTCTAACAACAAACAGGTACCACATGACTCGGATCCACGTGCAATGCATGTGTCGAGACACTAGTAATTTATATATGGGCATACGTGCATGTTTTGATAATAAAACGTTAAACTAATTTTCCCAAATGCAGCAATTGAAAATTGCACAGAAGAAGACTTTGTTACTTAAGAAAACAATTAACTACTTATAAAGGAAAAAGTTGGATACATATACCATAAAAATTTAAACCCTAAGAAGATGAATAAACTAATTAATAACCTTTTAACTTCAAGAGTACAGCTAAGTACTAATGACATCTTTTCTCAAGTACTAGAAGTAAGAGCATTACAATGATTAACTTAATACCTCGAACTAATAGTCATCGTAACTTATATAGAACTCAAAACCCTAATAAAACTTGTAGTACTACATTATTTTGAAAGACACAGCTAGCTAGTATATAAAACAATAGATGATGTAGAACTATATATCCATATGAATATGCGCATGCAGTATATTGCTGAGATTACTTGAAGGGATTGTTTCCATCTGTTTGATTATTGATTGAATTCCACTCCCACAATCTGTCTGAATAAGCCGACAACTGAAGAGATCCAGCTTGAAGCAGTAAATTAGTTTGAGGCTGTAATGTTGGTACTAATTGTGGCTGCAAAAATGGAGCTGCAGCAGCAGGATGGTTAATAGGATAATTATGATTCGATGATCCCCCATAGGACGTGGTCAACGAAAACTCATTATTGGAGACAGACTGACCGGTAAAGTTGATTAATTTGTGGAGATCATCGACTCCAACACCAGCACTACTCGGTGATACCAATGAAGTGAAAGGCGCTAAGGACGACGATGATGATGTGACAGCGACCATGGGGTCTAATACGATGTTATTGTAAGAATTTTGAAGGGAATTGAGCCCAAGTGATGTAATAACATGTTGATGATGATGATCAGTGCTAGTAATACTGCTTGCACTTGTCGTCTCACTTAACTTTTCATCAATTTGTTGGGAAGACTGTCCTACATTATAAGGAGAGATTAGTGAATCAGCTTGTAGTACTGCTTGTGTTTGATGGTGTTGTTGTTTCTTGATGGAAGTTGCTCCTCTTGAAGAAGAAGAAGATGATGCCCTTGTTGTGGGAAGTGATCGAGGAAGAGATGGATGGTCTTCTATTCCAGGTCTTTTATACACACGGCAAAGTGAAATTTCAGCCTGGAAATACAACAAACAAATATGTGAATGAAATGGAGGGTTTCTTGCAGTTATCGTCTTTCAAAAGTTAAATGCTTTTCATAACTCTCATTTATGTGATACTGGTTTTAAGTTTTCTTGATGAGAATTTAAGAATTAAACTCAATTAAATTGAGGATTCAAGCGGTTGCCAAATTGGCACACTATATTTCTTCTCTTCACAATTAATTTCTTCGTCATAATTTTATTTTGCCCCCCCAAAATCCCCTTTATCTTGCGTTATCTTGTAAGTTTATTTCTGATCAAAATGATCTTAATCAACCTTTGTGAAACATAAGAATCCAGAGATGAGGAGAATGGATTATAACTATAGGTTACTAATTTACCATTATTTGGACTAACAAAAGTGTGCCTTAGCTTGCCATTCTTCACCTTGTTCTGAAGGCTATATATGGTCTATGTCCTCCTCGATGTTCTAAATAGTAGTACACTGGTTCGGGTCAAGGCTATACCTCAATGATGGCATTTTTTGATTTCAAAAAAGAAAGAAAAAAAACACTTGGACTACCATATAAATATCTTTTGCTTTCCACTTTGGAACAAGTAGAAACTTCACTAGTCAAAAGATGAAGAATTTGTGAAGTTGTTATTTATGTATATATTTTAGACCAAGTCTTGAAAATTCAGTATACCTTTTGGAGGCGTTCAGTTTCATGCTGTGGAAGACGATATTCATTCATAATCCAACTAGTTCTGATGCCTTTAGGAGCTTTACCGGTGTAGAAAACCAATGTCTTCTTCAAGCCAATGGACCGCATATTTTCGCTACGAATCATTCTATCAGCTCCAGTAGCCTTCCAATATCCAGAAGTAGTCACCCTATTTGGCCTATCTCCATTTCTATACTTCCTATCTCTTGGCACATAGAAATACCATTCTTTCTCTCCAATTGCTGCCAAAGCTTTACAAACCAACAAAGAAAACCAAGTTATATATTGAACTTCCAAGAAACCCCCCCCCCCCCCCCCCCCAAAAAAAAAAAAAAAACTAATTCATCTAGTCCAAAAATACGTGCTAGCTAGCCCACATATACGGGTGCAACCTTTTTAAGATAAGTTCAAATGAGTGTTTTCGACATGGAATATATATATGTGTGTGTGTGTCTATATTTCTCTCTGTGTGAAAATAGTCTTAAACATTAACAAATTATATTAAACTCTGAACTCTTACAGTGAATTTAGTTGTAAGAAGCTAAAACTAAGGTCGTAAAATTATTTGAATTCGTCTATGACTAACATTGAGAGAGAAAAGAAAGAAAAGAGAGAAAATGAATACTTATAAGTACCAGGAAGCTCCCATGGGTCGTAGCGATAAAGATCAAGAAAAGTGATGAGTTCAACATTAAATCGTTTGCCTTCAACCTTACGGCGAAGGTAGAACTCTACAAGTTCTTCTTCAGTTGGATGGAATCTAAAACCAGGCATGACCATGTCATGTTCATGCTCATCATCATCATCATTATTATTATCCTCATCATGATGAGGATCTACTTTGATGTTGGTGTTAATGTTGTTGATGCTGTCATCTTGATGTTGTTGGCTATGGCTCATGCTTGTAAATGGGACAATTGCCATAAAAATACTAATAGCTCACTTTTGTTTAGTAACAGTAACTTGTCAACAAGGGAACTCAACTTCCTATCTTTCAGACTAAAGGGTGAGTATCTTCATCCCGTTATATATATACCTGGAGTTATTGTACGTACGATAATACAAGTTTATGTGGAAGGGATATATAGATAATTATAGTAGGGAGTAATAATAATAGAAACGTCACACAAGTCAAAGTCTTGTAGTCCTCTCTTACTCTAGAGGGTAGAAGAAGAAAAAGTGAGGTTGGTTTTTATTTTTTTATTTTAATTTAGGTCGGAGAGGAGTTAATAGAAAGATCTACATAGCTATCAGACCCTACATGAGAAGATGTTGAGTTAAGGTGTTTTAAGATGAGAAAGGGACATCACAAATACAGGACAGGGTGGCTAGCGGTGGGTTTGGAGCTTTCTTAATTCTGCCTTCAAACTTTTTCGGATTTAATTTATTACTTTATATATTGATCAATAGTGCAAAGAATTTTACACTATTAACATACATTAACTTGTACTAGTAGGCTGTTTGCTCTATTTCTACAATTACTAATATACTACTAGTACATTATTATGTAGACTGATATATACTTAAAAGTTAAACTTAAGCCTTCTGGTTTGGATACTAGCACACTAGCACTACTATGTGTATTTATTTCCCAAGTCGATTTGTTCATTTCTAAATTATTTTCTTACTTTCTCCTGTTTGTTTAACCCTACCAACCCAATCCTGGACTAGATGATCTTTATATACTCCCAATCTCTACAATGCAAAAAAAAATTCACTGACAAGGTACGTATATATAATGGAGCAACAATTGATAAGTCAAGACATTGTTTATTTTTATCTTTTGTCTCGAGGTAACTGTTCCAATTTTTAGGTTAATTAAGAGTCTTCCTATTATTTGTTCTTAAAGGTTAGTAATTTAGCGATAATGAATATAGTTGCATACTTAAATATAGTTATCGATCATTTTCCAAGTTGCATCGAGTTTTTTATTTATTCATTTTTAATTTTGAGGGTGTGGGAAATGGTTGGAGTCTACTTTGTGTGTGTGGGTGTGGGGGAGAGTGCTGAAATAGTCAAGAGAAGCTCGTGACAGCTCTCTCAACTTAGGATCAATATGAAAAATATCACAGGAGCTTGTTCTCTCTATTTTTCTTGTTTTCATGTTCTAATCTTAAGGGGAAAAAAGTACTCTTTATTTGTAAGTACTTTAGTAATGTTAATTGACTATTAATTTCCAACTAAATGGCAACCATTACATGTCGCATTTACGTAATCAATCTTCTTAGGACACTTTGTTGAATGAATATAATAACTGAAAGAAAGTATTATTCGTCCCGTCTAAATAATTGAAAGTTCTCATTGTTGGGATCAAAATAACATGGCGTCATACGGAAGCTAACACATCAACTATTAGGCAATAAAACTCAGACATCAAAAGGACATATATTTAAAGAAACTTTTATTGAAAGTGATTTTGGCCAACTGGCACTACTAGAAATTATGCTTTTTACGAGGGAGTTTGGCGAGGGAATTCCCTCTCCAAACGCGCGATAGAAAGGAAACTCCCTAGCTGCACGCGCCTCTGAAAATGCTTCATAGAAAAGCTTTTTTGGCGAGGAAATTCCCTAGCCAACAGATAGGTAGGCCCATTTTCACTAAAGTGTGTCAGTGTTTTTTGGAGAGGGAGTTTCCTCACTAAATGTAATCAATTTTTTTTTTAAACTTGTTGGCGAGGGAATTCCCTCACCAAATATAACAATTTTTTTTTTTTACTTTATAGAATAGCATCACTAACACCAATAGTATTAAATCTAAATCCAACCATTCTAGAACACCTTCTTTAACAGCTTCAGCTAATTATTACATGTATTCCCTTCATACCATACTGATGAAATTCTAATTTGTAGTTTATTCATATCTTCATCAGTTAATCCTACACTATATAATGTTGCTTGTGAACGACCTTGTGATTTTGGTTTGGCTACTGTATTTGTGTAGTTTTTGAATTGTTGTTTAGTTCAAACTTCAAATGTTAGCTAAAATTTCAATTTCCACCTAAAATTTCTAATCCAAAGTTTCTGTTTAGCTTTCCCAATCCGAATCCATACATAAAGAATTTCAATGAAACTTGAACATTATCATAAAAAGGAATGCATGAGCATTGCAACCATACATAAAGAATTTCAGGAGAATCAAAATGTAAAAACATCCCAATCCAAACTTTCTGATTGCAGCTGAAATTGGTTATTAAAAAAACCCTAAAAATAAAATCGAACGGAGAGAATGTTACTGGAGGAGTCGCAAGTGGAGTCGCCCGGAATCGTGGGAGTGGGAGTTACTGGGAATCAGCGGAGTAGGAGTTGCTGTGAATCGCCGTAGTGGGAGTTGCTGGGAAATTTTTTTATGTTAAAGTATGGGAGTTGTTGTATATAAACTTTGAACACCGGTATTGCTGTGTATTTAATTTTGCCTTTGGCTAGGGAGGGATTTCCCTCGCCAAAGGCCCTGGAACGATACTGCTTTTGTTTTTGCCTTTGGCTAGGGAAGGATTTCCCTCGCCAAAAGTCCTGACACGATGCTGCTTTTGTTTGGCTAGGGAATTCCCTGGCCGATGGACGTGGAGTTGAATTTTCTCTCTCCTAATTGGAGAGGGAATTCCCTCGCCAATAAGTCCAAATATTTATGTTTGGAGAGGATAAAACCTGCTCAAAAAATATAATATATATAATATATTTTGAAATTGGAGAGAGAGTTCCCTCGCCAAGTAGGAGAGATAAAATTTATTTTATGTTGCTATTTTCAGAGAGGGAATTCCCTCACCGAGTAGGAGAGAGAAAAGTAAATTTTTTTTAAATCGGCGAGGGAATTCCCTAGCCACTTGTAAACTTTTATTTTTTAAAAATTTGGCGAGTGAAAGTTAATATTTGGAGAGAGAATGTCTTCTCTGTGTGTTTGGAGAGGGAATTCCCTAGCCAACTCTTCCCTCGTAAAATGCACAGTTTCTAGTAGTCTGGCCTACATCATATGGGAGAGAAGTCTTCCCTAAATAAAATTCTCCTAATGACTACATTGTGGAGTTTGGTATTGTTTTTTTCATAAGCAAGATCATCAATTCATAGGAGTTAAGTCACATATAGGAGATTTAATCCTTTTAGAACTATTATTCATCTCTTTAAGAAGAGGATTCCTAATAGATTATAAATTCAGGGCAAAAAATCCTAACAATTCTCCCATTGACCTGAATTTTCTGACAAAATAAACTTGATCTTTCTTCTTCTAACAATCTTCACACTGCTGCTTGTCATGGGGTTAAAATTTTTGAAACTGGTTGAAAGAAGCCCAAGAATGGGTTAAAAAGAGAGATCATGCATTAAGAATAAACATGATTTAAAATGACACTGGAGTCGATGCATTACAAATAGGCATGAATTAAAATTTGTATTGGTTGAAAGTGGCCCAAACATAGGTTAAAAAAGAGATTTTTTTTTTTTTAAAGATTCAGTAGCAGAGTTCTTGAATATATGATTGAAAATTTGTCTCCACATGTAGCATCATAGTAATTTATTTATTTTTGTTTTAAAAACTTCATTACGATGATCAATTGGTTGCAGCTAGAACTGAACCCGCCTTGAACCTATCTTCAACCTGGCTCATCGAACAATCGGCTGAACCATTGGCTCTGATGCCACTTGTTGGGATTGAAATAATATGGCGTCATGAGGAAGATAACACATCAACTATTAGGCAATAACTCCGATATCAAACAGACATATATTTAAAGAAGCTTTTATTGAAATTGATTTTGGCCAACTGAACTACATCATACGGGAGAGAAGTCTACCCTAAATAAAATTACGAAATCATCTATTTATACGAGTCTAATTATTTCCCCTCCAAAAAAAGGATAAGTCACATATAGGAGATTTAATACTTTTAGAACTATTCTTCATCTCTTCAAAAAAAGGAGTTATAATCGATTACAAATTCAGGACAAAAAACCCTAACAGTCATCACTCAAACTAATTTTACCGCATTCCCAAAAAATAGAAAAAGCTATGCATCAAATAGCCGTGTTTGTTTTGCAAATTGAAGAGCCACAACATCTCTTCTTTTAGACAAATGAAGACATTCATACGGGTCCTTTGGAATTAATAATAAGCAAAATATAATTACTAGTAAATTCCTTAATTTGTCACTTGCATGAGGTCACAGTTCTCTTTTTCTTTGTCAATAAGAGAAGGAAAAGAATAGAAAAAGTAGTTCCTTTATACTCCATATACTATCTCGATTGTTCTTCATGCTACATACTGTTATGAATTAGTAATCCTTTTCAAAATTATATTTTCTATCAAAGATGAAGATTTATTCAGTGAGAAGGACTGCCTTCCTATCACATCCTTTACTAAATCATCTCAAATTCTCAATAAGCTTTTAATTAATAAGCATGCACATTCAATACTAAAGTCATTGGAATAGTTTAATCGTTCCAACTAGAAACAAATGGACATTTGATTTGCTACGATTGCAATTAGGTAACGTGCTTTAACAAGATTGATGAAAGTTAGGCTAATTATTTTCACCCACTTCATATTATATTAATAATGATGACAAGCTATACTACCTATTAACTCTGTTTAGTTGAGTACCAAGTATTAATTTTCTTGATTAGGAGAAATCAAGAAAATCCTATTGGAGACCAGAATTTGCCACCCCAATCATTTTCACTGGACCCCATTTGTTGGACTGCTCAGTTGGCCTCCTACTTAGAGTCATTCAGATTAATTCTTGCATAATATTCAGCCATGCTAACTTTGTCTTCTCTTGCACCAAAAATTTAAAAAAAAAAAAAAAATTGTCTTCTCCACAGGAACTTGTCCCCCCCCCCCAAAAAAAAAAAAAAAAAGAAGAGAAAAACAATAAAGAAAGAAAATAGAACAAATAAATAGAACTCCATGTTTTCTCACCCGTGAATGTAGTAGCTTCCAAATATTATATGGTTGACTTCATATTTCCTGTATTTTCATTAGTTCCTTTGTTTTGTTTTCTTCTTTACCCCTTTTTGGCTTACTTATCGTCTTATCCTTTCGTGTCTTCATCTACTTTATTTCTCATGAGTCCAAGCTTAGGAGAAACATTTCATTTTTTTTTTTTTTTTTTTTTTTTTAACATGTGTCCAGTGAAATACTCTATTGGATCAAGAGTAGATGAAAATCACTACGTCTAACCTGAATTATTTGTTTTTGTAAGTGCCTGAAATATTGAACTCACTAACTCTATATATGTTTTTTATCCTACATATATTATAGGGTTTTAGAAGCGCTTCGACTCCACCATCATTGATCACATAGATATATATAAACCAAGGTATTCCTGTATGTATATTATTTTACTTTTCATTAACTTCTTACTAGGCAAATCGATTGATTTCTTCAGGAGGTCAATAAATGCTTAGAGAAATCTAGCGTCATGAAACTTAAAAAATTATGAAATTAGATTTTGTTTAGGTGGCCATCTTACGCCATGCTTACCAGCTGATTTGTTTATCAAATCTAATAGGAGATCTTTTTTTTAATCATACTAACAAGGTATTTTGATACTTGTCACGTAATAAAATTGACCAATTATAAGCATGAATAAGGAAAAACTTAGGTTAAAGTGGAAAAGTAGGTAATGTATCATTTCCCTATTTGGACTTTGTGATTAAACAATAATTATGATCCTTATATTACTCGTGACATGAACATGGAGATTGGCTAAATATCTTTGGGTCAAACATATGAGCAAAGCACAATTTTATATAGTTCTTCAATATTCTTTTGTATGATCATTGCTCGTAAACACTGAGACAATGATTTATTATGTAATTTATGTTCCTTCTTAAATTAAAATTAGAGAGCTTTCATATCTAAGTAGATGCGACATATAACAACGAAAATGATGAGATACTCAAGATAGGACACTTGGTTCCACTAAAAGATGTATCCATATAAAATTTAGATAAATAATTAATATAGAAAAGAGGAAGAAGAGATCGTTGAACAATTGATTTTCTTATAAGCAGTGCATCTTATCGTGATTAACATATTCAAGTCCTCATTCTCACGAATTATAATTCTCGAAAGTGATTTTTTTTTTTTTCCAGTTAGATCTCATATTTATTTAATTTTTCATATCTTTGTTTTTTTATCACTGAAGTTGACTGTGTTTCTGACAAGTGAATGCCACGCTTTCTATGTTTTGATAACATAATAAGTCAATAAAGTATGTTCTGAATTCTGAAACACAATTAGCAACAGCTACTACTTGCAATGTTGCCATAGTAGTAGATTTATTAGTTCTATATTCACTTTAGAAAGGTAAGAAAGAGAACAACTAGAACCTCAATTAGGTAGAGGATTTTTTGTAGCATAACCAATATCTCAAATAAGTAGCATATATTAGAAAAGTGCACGCAGCAAGATATCATTTGACAATTTTCACGAATTCAGTGTTTTTCACCAATAACTCTTTAGGTCTCCTAAGAAGGCAACAAAATGAACAAAAAAGATTAGAAAAAATTCAAAGTGTGCACGAATAAAGTAGTCGAAAAGGTTCAATTTGGTTATTATTGCTAAAAATATCGACCTCGTCCTCTGCTAATAATAACCTTTAAATTTAGAAACAAAAAGTTTGTTTAATAGAATGGTGGCTGCTGGTTGTAATACTGGCGAAATTTGGGTCCATACCTGAAGATGGGGGCCCATCAATAATTTATCTCTTATCCCACACGAGAATCCCGTGGCCTGGACCATTTTGGCGGTTGTCAACCATTTACTTTGTATCATTTCAATATTAGCCAATTTGCCATCATTTTACTATAAATTTTTTTGCATGTGATCAATACCTCTTTCAGTACATTTTGCATGCCTCTATGAGAATGTCTTTTCTGCAAGAATGTTGTGAGTCTGCCAATGCCTAAACTGTTTCACGATAAGTTAGAATTTAGGGAGTAATTGAGTTGGCTGTCCGTCCATTTGACAATTAACATTAACTTTTCTCCAAGTAAATTCATTCGATTTGTTGATTAGGAAGTTTGTACATTCTCTATTGAATGCAGGAGAGAAGAACAATACAATTCTTGACAGCACAAGCCAATCACCGACCATTTTGGGATCATGAGCCGTCTGACCAATCTTTTTGTGTTTAGGACACATTGATTTGTCACTATATATATCCCATTCTAGCTACTTGGGGCATTACTAAACCACCCATTTCACTTTTAACTTTTATTGCTTATATGGTGATTGATGTTCATATTTTCGTTTGCATTAATATATATATAGTAGGCCTAATTAATATTATCCCAATCTATCCCCACTTTCGATAAAGTCCTAATTTGAACTTTTCTATAGAAGGGGCACGAATCTTGATTTCTCCACTCATAGGCTGATATTTTTTTCTTTTCTTGTTTCCTTTCGCTTTAGATGTCAATTTTCCTTGAACCTTTGCTCATGGTTATGACTTCAGATCTTTTCTAGGTTCACATTTTCAATTTAGAGAATTCAAGATTTTGAAGTCTCTTGGGGAAGAATCTTCGATCTTAGTCTTGTGACACCTAAGTCAAGAAAAGAAAGAAAAAAAGAAAACTTATATATTCTTTTATTTTTCACTTTCTACTCGCTTTGAAAGAAATAATGCGTTCCTGCTTAAGATGTCTCAATTTTTAATATTTATACTTGAGACTTCTAGTAAATTTTTACGTTATAATTTAACCTTGATAGTTGGACAATAGATAATCAAAATTAGCAAGCTTCAAGTGGATTGACATTCATGTTTTCTTTGTTGAACTGTTTCTTGCAGTAATATAATGGATGAAAATGATGTGACTGAGGTTCCATGCCTCTAATTAATATGAGAGAACAATGTATCTACTCAAATCTCTAAGATTTAAATGCATCTTTGAGAAAACATGAATCCTAGTACCATAAAAAAATTCATTCATGTAGAATTAAAAACTTACAACTAGGTATACATTCACAAAAGTAGAATGCAGTTGCTCCTTCTTATGAAATAAAATGAATCCCTCTAATTTGTACTTTCATAATACAAAGTGCTCCAGAGACAATAAATCTGAAAAGGAGTGACTTCTAGAGAAGTTTTGAAGCAATTAGGCTAGGCATTTAAATTAAAGAGAAATTAATTATAATCCACGGTGTATTATGTTTTCCCTGTCCTAGATTAAAGGCATGTGCAAATACTTTAGTGGCATGAATAGTATAAAACAGGAAAAATTTCAACGATCAAAACCAAATACACCACAAGAAAAATCAAGAACATCGGCTGTAGATAATTGTCTGGTACGATGAATTGAAGATACACTAAGATAATAACAAGGAGCAAATTGGTGAGCAGCCAACTACCTAATTTACTGGATAGTTCAGATATGTTTTACAATTAATTACCAGGTTTCAATGCCAAATAAGGTTTTGAATTTAATGAATGATAGAAAGAGCTAGAAAAGTCTTTCCTCTAAATTGTCAATTTCTTCAACTTGAAGCCATCTCTTTCAATCAGTTAAAAAAAAAAAAAAGCCTTTTCTTGGTTGAATTACTGAAATCAATTTTAACTTCTTAAAAGGCACGGATTTATCGTTTAGGCTACGCCACCTCGAACCCTTAAAATGCATGCACCATGTGAACTTGTATTATTTCTTATATAATCCTTCACTTTATTCTCCCATTTCGATATGGAAATCGCTTAAGGTCTCATGTGCATCCTATTCAAAAGCCTGTCGGTCCTTCTTGGCCCACCCTCATTTTGCCCCCCTTCTTTTCAGGGGCGTCACAACAAATTCCTGCATATGCAGTTAGTTATAAGAAATTAAACTCAGCTCTTATTGTGTAATGTGTATTAACTCAAATACATGCATGATGATTCAAGTCGCAAGCTTGTAATAAAACTCACCACATACAATGGTATAGAAAGCGTGCAAAACAGGGAAACAAGCCTTTGTTCTTGCCAATTTGGGCTGCCACAAGTTGAAAATTTTGAATTTCTTGTCGTGTGAATTAATTTCTTGAATTGACATTTTGTTCTCATATGATAAACATCTTAGGGCACAACTAGGTCGAATTCACGCGTCCTGCCATTTTAATATAAACACAACCTATCAAGGACGACTTCATTCTCAAGACTTGACCTTAATGTATCTGATTAAGGCTAGAGAGCCACATTTAATTACTACTCCGGGCATCATGTACCTTTGATAATGGTAGATACCGTTTTTTTTATTTTAAATATAGTAATGTTGGATTAAGTGTGTTTCCTTAAGTTAAGGGCTATTCACTTTACTGGTTTGGATAGGACAATATAGTTACATTTATTAGTTCTCTCCCTCAATATCTAAATTTAGCTCGGCTTTTTAATGTCAAATAATTCATTATCCTTCCTTGTCCTTTTAACTAGAGTTTGGACTCCAACTGTTTTCTAGAATGTGATCACCCTTCATGGTATTATTGCTATTTATTTTATGATATATTTTGTTTAATTAAGTGGGCCATAAGTTAAGGTTACAACCTGCAAAAGTGGAAAATTAATTTTGACTGTTAAAGATGGAATAAATTAGCTAGTTATTTCTTAATAACCAACAATCGACAGATTTAATCAATACTGCAACAATATATATAGTCTCACAAGTAAGGTCTCGAAAGGGTGAGATGCACCTGAACTTACCGCCACCAAGATGGAGAGGATATGATTTCCTCTTCTCTGATGGATAATCATTATTAATCAATAAAAACAAAAAACTATGAACATGATGGATATGATTTCCTCTTCTCTCCTTGGAGAAATTCTTAGTTGCGGAGTACAAAATCATTTTCTGTACTTAGAGCCCGTTAATATATGGTTGGTAACTTGAAAAATTTTGACTTATAAGCCACTTAAAATAAGCTGCTTATAAGCCCACCCAAACAGACTCTTAATCAGAGGCGGACCTACGTCCTCTTTTCGGGTGCATCGACACCCATTAACTTTGCTAAATATTTTTTATATATAGGTATAAATATGTCAAAAATCGAATATATCTATTATTTGGCACCCGTAATAACTAGCATATCTATGTTAAATTTTATAGTGCCTCTACCGTGCTCAAATCCTGAGTCCGCCTCTGCTCTTAATGCCTTAATATTTTCAGGTATATAGTTGAAACAATATAAATATAATACAAACATGGTAACACGTACAACTTAGAACCAATTATAATATAACCTATATATACTACTATAGCTAAGATGTCGAGTGGGTCGAGTATATGAATAATGTTCACTATTATAGTTCATTCTAGTTCTAGTACTTAAAGCTTAACTGAGTAGAGAAAGGCTGAAGTTTCCATTTGGAACAAGCTGCTATATTCTCTTCTTTTGCCTAATCCAACGCCCTCGGTTCAAAGTTCTAACATTATCTAATTACCAATTGTCTCTCAAATCATACATATATAGTCCAAAATTGTACGCAGAGATGTAATTACAGATGACGAGTTTCATAGTGAACCACATGTACATCTACTTTGAGTAACGTATTCAAATGTTGTATGTCAAAGTGTCAACAATGTTGGTATATCAATTATCATCACTAATCAACGTACTTATGTGAGTTTAAATTTATAGCTAGAGATTTTAAGGCTTTACTATTCGTCCAAATTAATATTTACTTAAGATTATTTCCAAACAACACATATCCATCTATTATATTATATTATAGTATTTGATAGGAGTAATTTTTTTCAGCGAAGCCGTATCTACTAACACCTGTTTTAGAAGGGTGTGTTTCCGCCACGGTCTGCTAATTATTTACATCTCCATCTTCTAGTGAATATAATTGAATCCACATATATTAATTCATTATCATAGATAGGACACCGACTAATTAACAAATCAGAAGAGTCTCACTGCATGCACAGTAAAGATCATAACTAACTTACCAAAATGATAACGAGACATCTTTATTGAGAAATGCAGTTTTCATGTAAAGAAAAGTTAGTTAGAGAAGAGAAACAAGATAGCTATGGCTAAATATCTGCCAACCCTTCCAATGCCAAGTGGGCAATGCAGCTGCTATTATACACACATATTGGTCATAAATTGACTGGTCGTACACTTAGTACTAATTATACAAGATGACAAATTTGACAACACAAACAGAGAAGAAATGTGATCATTTCATCTGAATCGATGATGTAGAATGTAATAATCGACTGGATCAAATTATCACTTAAAAGGTACAGCGATTTTTTCAAATATTAGTGCCGTATACTCTAGGAAAGCAAAATCTTTTGACATGATTAATTTCTTGTTGGCGCGAATTCGAATTAGTCAATCGAATTAATTTTTTCAATACATGGTGATAATTAAGCTAAAAAGAAAAAAGTAAAGTGGACAAAGCCACCGATCCAATAGACCAAAACCACCGATCCAATTTTATTACATATCATTTAATTTGTTTCATTTATTGAATCACCGATCCTAATTAAAGACTGAACCTTACATGTTTGTTTGACTCTCTGACCGTGTGTCTAAATATACTACTAGTACTAACTTTTGTGTTGACTGTCAGAACTTTCACCATTAAATTCTTTGTTCTATACTGTATCATTACTCACTGAACAATCCAATATAATGCTGGTACGAGATGACTACCAGTACAATCAGTCAGAGAGATAAGTTAACTCTGTGTCTGCTTTCTTAATTGTTCACCTCAATCCACCCCTTCTGAATCCTTTAATTCTTTGTCTTGTAACCTATTGTTGCATGAGTTTAACTTCTATATAGAGTAAAATAATTTCATCACCTAAAAGATAACTAATATTGGTAATAGGTAATTGCTCATGAGAAGGGTTAGCTAATATCATAAAACATCAACATAGACAACATGTTATAATATCACATAAGTCCGGATTTACTCCATTAAATATCCATATAGATTTAGATTATTGCCATGTGGACTAATGAACTCATAAGGCTAAGATTACATTATTTATATTTTGTTACATAGTCGGTATCTAACTTAAAGCATTGTTTTATTCATATGAAGGTGAAGCTAAGCGTTGTACAGTAGTACAATAGTGACATGAAATGGGGTAGGCAAATATGACAGGCATCTCGTGATTCCTTTTACTATCTCAGCTAAAAATTGACGCATTGTACAACTCTCCTCTTCTTTGTTTGTACCCTTTTTCTTTTATAACATTTGTCTCTTACTTCTAATGTATAGATGTCCTCCATGCAAATGAGGTGTATGTGTTATTTTTCACTCCACGAGAACCCCATGTGACAATGTATAAGTTGTAAAATTTTAAGGAAGTTATTTGCTTGTCTTTATAGTACATCTCCTCTTTTCTGGCTTGTCAATTTACCATATTGAGCAAGGTGCTTCTTATGGTTTTTCGCATTCATATTAAAGCATGGAGTAAAAAAATTTATGTCTAACTTTTCTCTACTGGCCTATTAAATTGATCTGATAACAGAAACTTCCTAGGAAGCTACCCAATCTGAATCAACGCTAATTCGAAACAGTGGCATAAAATGCTCAAATGGCTGGGAGCCTGGGAGCATTTCATCTGTTGAATCAAGCCTAAAATGAGGTTGAAGAGTCAGAAGTCGGAAAGTGAAGAGTTAGCCCATGCACCAACACCGACTAACATAAATGGTCGGAGTGCAGAAATAGCTACTTTTGCGCGGCAAAGTGCATGAATAGCCACTTTTACAGTGGTCTTGGGTTTGAGGCCACTTTTTTTTAGTGATCTCCGAAAAGAGAGAGCTGATCAAACCACAACAAATAGAACAAACCCTAAGAAACTTCAATTCTTGTGGGCTGAAATTCAAACCTTGTGGGCTGAAGTTCAATCCCTGTGGGCTGAACTTCATGCCTAAGATATAAAGTTCAATTTCAATCCGCAAGGGCTGAACTTTTAGGCATAGATGCGTAAAATTTAACCCTTGTGGGCCCACAAGGATTGATGTTTCAAAAAATGGTCTCCCATGCAAAACCAATAAAAGAAGTAGCCTCAAAGCAAAAATCAGTGGCACAACTGATCTCTGAGCGAAATTTTTACACTTTTGTGTGTGTCCTTACCGTTTCAGCCAGTTATAGGCACACCTTTTGCAGAGGCTGGCTGTCTTGCCTATTCAAACTATTAGGGTTGAGTTCAAACCAAATTATAACCAGGCTGTTGGTCGGAATTTGAAATTTGTTATTCTTTATCTTTTTATTTCCTCCTCTTTTTTTTTTTTTCCACTCTAACTTCAAACCAAAATGTTTTAATTTGATTTGAAGTTAAAGCTCAACTTTACACTCATTTTGAGACAAAAAAATTACTAATTGTGTGAACTACTTGCAAATAATTTTTAAAAAGTGATTTAAAACTAAATAGTATTGATAAAATTGACTGCCAAGTTGATATTTTACAAATAATTTTTGAAAGGCGGGAGATTTACAAAACTATGACACCAACGTGGGTTTGCATTTTTTTATCTCGCATAGCATGTCCTAACCGACCATCGGTTAATTAAATGAATAATATTTAGATGGAAAACCCTCAACACCTAATTAATGACGAGTGTTCTCCCTCCCCCCACTCTTCAGCTAAATTGTTCTTGAAGTTTCCATTGAAAGTCTGATGACTAATGTGTCTGTCCTGGTCCAGATCCAAAGGAAGCGAGCTTCTGTTCTCAAACGCCGTATATAACTCAACGATGGGAGAAGAAGTATTTTGTGCGAGATGAACATTTTCGGTGCTGCTACTATAATTTTGACCTTATTAAAGGAATCTAAGGAAAGTAGCCTCTATGTCGATCATTAGATCTTTATATTACCAAAGACATGTCGACCGTCATTAAGATAATCATCAAGTCCTTGCTAATAGAAGAATCTGGCTATCATCGAAATCGATCATTTTTATAAGACATCTGATACAAGATTAAATGCCGAGCGGACGCCAAAAAATATCTTATTTTTTCAAAGCACCCGATGTTTTTTCACAGAATAGATAAATTTGGCGTTGCTGTTACAGTTTTGACCTTTATAAGATAAAAATAACTCTAATCAGGAACTTTTTTAAGAGGGCTATTTTTATAAGATTTTCTTATGGGGTTCAAATCTCTAACGGGCACCATAATGTGTTATATTTCTGTAAATTAGCCGCTAAAGTGCTTGTCTTTGTAAAACAAATACTTTCACCGGCTGCCTCCATAACGAGCGGTTTTGCAAGGTTGTTCCCGTTTAACCATGTTTTAGCAAAATACCGTTATGTTGGCACTTGGCACGTGACCAAGATTCAAGGCACAAATTTATAAGTGTTGACTTTTTGGTAAGAGGCCAAGACAACATTTCAAGTTATATGAGCAGAATGCAAGAAGAGATTGGAAGGGACAAGTATTGCCTTTTGCCAACACTTACGATCAAGTGCTGACAAATGTTACCGTTTGCCAACACTTCAGCCTAGAGATTGACACGAGTATTTTCGTTTAAAATTTTTTCATTAAACTTAACAGAGACATTTTTGCAAAACTCTGTTTAGCGTGGATAAAAAGACAAATCATTGCTTATGGTGTGATATTACTGCAAAAAGGCCTTTATAAAAATCCCATTTCAGAGACATCCTTGTGTACTTGTTTTTGAAAGGAAAATTTACACCACATGACTACCGTAATAGCTAAATTACAAAAAATAACAATAATTTTACCATATTTACAATACATAACAATATTTTCTCATTTCCTTCTCCCCAAACATAAAACCCTAATTTCCTCCCCCTCTCTCTCCTTCTCTCTCCTCCTCCACCCATCAGCCCTACCCCTCGCTGCCCCCACCCCCCGCTGCCCCACCCTCGCTGCCCTACCCTATTCCTCCGTGCAACCAGATCTGACTCCGGTATCCACCGGAGAACATGGAAGTTGCTGCAACATTGTCCCCTTCTTCGATCGCCGCTGCTGTTGCTGCAGTGCAGCGGCGCTGCTGCCCTGCAGCGGCGGATTCCGGCGATAGGATCTTCCTTTTGTTTTTTCCGTTTTGGTATGTGTATAAAATCGTATGTGTATATTTTTATATTTTTGTATATTTAAATATGTATATCTATGTATATATTTGTATTTTGTATATAGAAATATGTATATCTTTGTATATTTTGTATATAAATGTCTATATCAACCCTTTTTTATATGTGTATGTGTTTGTATATATGTGTATGTTGTTGTATGCTTGTGTGTATGCTTGTGTAGAATAGATAGTTTGTATTTGTGTTTTTTGTATTTTTTTGTATGTGTTGTGTATCTCTTTTGTATGTTTGTGTATATTTGGTTATGTATAGTTTCAAAACATTAAATTTTTAAAATTTTGCAATGTATATATTTGTATTTTTGTATGTTACATCTTGTAGATCCAAAAAAAAAAAAAAAAAAAAAATTCTGGTGGTGCAGCAGCGGCCGGCGGCGGATGTCCGGTGGTCGGAGGTAGCTGACCGGCGCCGGTGAGTGGTGGCAGCAGCCCCCCCAGGCAGTGATGGATGGGAGAAGGTAAGGAAGAAGGAGATGAAACCCTAAATTGTAGGTATTTGTTGAAACTTGTATATGGAAGGTAAAAAAGCTATTGTTATATTTTGTAAAGTGATAAACTATTGTTATTTTTTGTAAATATGGTGTTAGGGCTGTATATTTGTGTAAATCTCCCAAAAATAACTATTTGGTAGAGCTTTTAACTACTATTAAGCTAAGGTGCTTATACTAGAGAATTAAGATATTTTGTAATATTAAGTGTTTTTGGGTAGTTGTAGCACAAAAATAAAGAAGTTGAAGTAGTTTCTCCATAGTAGTAGCACGAATAAAAGTTATCTAATTATAAAATGGTCCTTATCTAAATACATGCGTAGCAGTTAATTTAAGTGAATTTTAGGTTAAAGCTTCACTATTAATCTTCCATATTTGATTGAAAAACAAAATGCAAATAGAAGATAGGTTGAAGTGTTTAAAACAGAATTGGCACGTACAAACTTCAATCTTGATCGGAAAAAGCAACTACAATTTCGGACCAATATTGAGTCAGGAAAAATCACGACTCTATTATGGATAAAATTTAATCAAAGTAAGATTAAAAGATAAACCTTATTTTGTCATCTTCTAATCCAACTCCAAATCGTCTACTCCACTGCTTAGGATCATACTATAAGTATTCATTAACTAACTTTTATCTGCATCTCTACTGAACAATTCATCAATTGTGTTCCAAAAAATGGCTAATGAGAGACCACCAGTTTGTGTCACTGGAGCCAATGGATTCATCGGTTCATGGCTGGTTCAATCACTCCTGGACCATGGCTACACCACTATCCACGCCGCTATTTTCCCCGGTTCAGATCCATCTCACCTCCACGCGCTCAACGGCGCGTCTAACTCACGCGTCAAAATATCCGTCCACGAGGTCAACGTTCTCGACGCTGACGCCGTTGCTAAGGCGATTGAAGGATGCGCTGGCGGGGGAGTATTCCACGTGGCGTCTCCGTGTACGCTGGAGGATCCAGTGGACCCGCAGAAGGAGCTGGTGGAACCGGCCGTACAGGGTACGATCAACGTGCTGACGGCGGCGAAGAGGTTTAATGTTCGGCGCGTGGTTCTCACTTCCTCTATCTCAGCTATGGTGCCCAACCCTGGGTGGATGGAAAATAAGCTGTTTGATGAGTCGTCGTGGACTGATCTTGACTACTGCAAGTCTCGCCAGGTGTCATTCTTTTACTAATGCACGTGCATGTCACGTGATAATTTAATTTGTACTAATATATTTTAATTAAATTGCCACTCATATATGTTTGAGGAGTTTGATATGTTTAGCAATTGTAGTATGCATGAAACTAAATTATTAATCAAATACTCATATAACGTTGTTCTCAATGCGGTACTTTAAAATTTGAACTAGTTTACTTAGTAATAAATGCAACCATATTGATTATTTGTGTTAGTATCTCACTAGATATGTTGTTTTTAATATCGGATCGTTTTACAGTATTCCTAACATGTAAAACAAAGATGAGCAAAATTAGTAGAGGAACACTAACAAATATTGTAATATGTCTATTTGCCCTTCTGCTTAGCCCTTGTTACTTGGAAGTAGTATATTGGTAGAGCAGAAGTGATTTGTTTATTAATTTATATAGCTAAGTTAGTTTATTTTTTGGCCAAGCTTTAGGTTTATATAGAGCATATTACTTGCATTATGCATTACTCTTGAATAACCCAATATTGTTGAGGGTGATATACTCCAATTATTTACCGTCTCCTAATTTATGTGCACTTTCCATTTGATTTTCTTGACTTCTAGGCTTACTGTTAGTTTAAACAAAGTTGTAAGGATTCAGAACTTGGCATTACCTGATTTCCTCATGAACATATATGATATAGTTACCACTCATGCCGCTTCAAATTTCTGATTACATGATGGAGAAATCTTAAACACAACCTAATCGAGTTCGAATGTTCGATGACAGAAATGGTACCCAGTCTCAAAGACACTTGCTGAGAAGGCTGCATGGGAATTTGCTGAGAAAAATGGATTGGATGTAGTAGCAATTAATCCAGCTACATGTCTTGGTCAACTCTTGCAACCTGGACTGAATGCGAGCTGCGCTGTTTTGCAACAGCTGCTTCAGGGATCAAAAGATACCCAAGAGTATCATTGGTTGGGGGCTGTGCACGTCAAAGATGTCGCAAAGGCGCAAATTTTGTTGTTCGAGTCCCCTCATGCTTCTGGAAGGCACCTCTGCACCAATGGCATTTACCAGTTTGGTGATTTTGCTGAGCGAGTCTCAAAGCTTTACCCTGAGTTCCCTGTCCACAGGTTTGTTGTCTTGCCTTTCACTTCATCTAATGCCTCTGTTTCTGGTAACTACATTTTTTAAATTCTCTCACGTACAATCGAAAAGCTAATGGCCATCCTTTAGTTTAATCTTCTATACTTGCCTCTCCTTTCTGTTGGAAATTATAGCACATATAGTATGGATTCCATTTTCAACCTTCGAAAAACATTGAGGAAATCAAATTGCACTGTGAATTCGCTATCTGTTAATCCAGTCTTATGTTATTCCTAACTAATTCAGCTCTAAGCTCTATTGCACTGGATTTGACATAGCCAGCTAGTTAATTACCTGTTCACCTCTTAAGTCAAAACCGTAGATGAAGCTATGCTTCTTTTAACTAGATAGTGATAAAACTTATCAGTCTCCGATTGTGTTTTACAGTTGAACACTATGAAATGAGCAGGCTGATCCTTAAGAACTGATATTCAGCTGGAACCTGGGAAGAAAACTTTGGTAATCATAAAAATAGACTTTCTCGGGCACAACATTAGACAAATCACTTTTGACATTACACGAATAGTCTAATTCTCCCTCCATCTAAATGGAAATCACCTCCTTTATTTTTATCTGTCTTGAAATGGTTGATATAAACACTAGATTACTTGTATAAGTTATTACAAACTGATGAAAGATCATTACTGCTTCAACAAAGTACTCCATCTTTTGCATTTCACAACCTCTTTTGGACTCTGGAGAGACTAAGAGCAAAATGCTTGAATGGTATTTGATAATGAATATGGCCAATAAGTGTGTTATTAGGAGGTGTGGAAATGTACCCTTTCAATTGCTAGGTTAAGGTAAAAAAGATGTTAGTGGAAAATTCGAAATAGTGTGAAGAACTATTTGTTTATATTCGTATAAACTTGTTCAAGAAAATAAAAAGTAGGTCATGATACTGGGAGGTAAACTACTACTCAATAGAAAAATCTATTCAAGCATTCTGTTTCAACATTTCACACAGGATTGGTAAATGATATAATGGAGTGACTACTTAATATTTGTAGGGCTATAACATTTTCATTTAGTGTAGAATCAACTACTACATGGTTTATAGTAATGGGGTGGTTGAAGGGGGCAAGAAAAGGAGCCACTTTTGTATGAAACTAAATTGTGCAGTAAAAACCTAACTTATAGGGGTACAGATGCATATTGCTCTCATCTGATGTATTGACCCCCACCTTCAGTATTAGCTTCAAAGGAATTCTAATTGCTCTCACATGTTCAGAAGTCACAACTTCCAAGTATCAAGACCACCTTTATGTTATCTAGGCCTAACAGCCCCACCATGCAACTGTTAGGCTCCCAAAAGAGCCCCACTATGAACTTCTAGGCTACATATATAGCATCCAAGTCCCACTGGTCCTCTTCCATGTTTCCCATTGAGCTTATCCTTCCTTTTCGAGATTCTATTCTCATTATCCTGAATAATGTTACGATTGAGACTTTTACTGAAGTTCCATCTCAGCATCTTTTAGTTGTGTAAATCTCGTGAATATGTTAATTAAAGTAGTCTGCAACTCAAGGTCGACATTTACAATTTGTATCAGTAATCAGCTTAACTTTATTTGATAAGGGCCATTATGTTATCCACAAGCAAGGAACTAGCTTTATAAGCTCCTCATAATATTAATGTATACTGAGGTTGGTACTCTACGAGTTTTAATTAAGTACAATCCAATTTGTCTGGTTATGTCTGGATTTTCAGATGGAATAGAAATGATCTATCAACCATCCGTTTGCTTGTAACTACCATGTGCCTATTTTGAAATGCTACCTTAGTGCATTTATTTAGCCATGACTTATAACCAGACTGTGGACTGCACTTTCTTGAGCACTGAATGTGCTATTTCCACAAACTCATGTGCAAAACCACTTCTCATTGGTGCTAACGACTTTTCCTTTATATATGCTTGTAGCCTTGTATTTTTACTTGAAATACTTTTATCACATTAAAATTTGATAGTAGTGCTGTTAGAATAGTAGTTGTAAAGGACCACTAGGAGATCCACTGAGGAAATAAATCGAAAGTTGAATCAGAAAATAATCTTTAGGATTGCCTCATTGAAATGGAGCGATCGACATGGATGCCGAGGATTTATAGCCGACCTTGACTTGCTTGAGATTGAAGCACAACTCTTCTTGTTATTTAATGCCCTTTTGAAAATTTATCTCGTCCTAGTTTATTGCATAATATGCTCTTTTTTTTAATAAGAAAAGAGATTCCTTTTCATATGATTGGTCTGTCTTGTCTCAAATAATACTGAATAAAATTGGAAACAGGTTCACAGGCGAAACCCAGCCAGGCTTGGTGGCTTGCAAAGATGCTGCTAGAAGATTGATTGATTTGGGACTAATTTTTACCCCAGTTGAAGATGCTGTTCAGGACACAGTGGATAGCCTTAAAGCCAAAGGCTTCCTCAAGCAACAGTAGAATTAATTATCTTGAATCCACTTGCTTTTCGAAATTCACATGATTGTCTTTCCTCTTAGATGGATTCATAATAGCCATTAGATTAATGATTTAGTATCTTTCTTTTGGGTAATTTACTCGAGTTTCTTTAATTCTTTTATCAGAAACCCTGTGATGATAATTATTAGACCTGGTATCGTGTTAGTTGCTTTAGTTTTCCAATGAGATCATGGATCATGACCTTCTTTTTTAAAATTCACAGTGATGATTAAAACAATAGATTACTTATCGCTTTGATTTATATAGTGGGACACTCGTTAAAGGCTATGATGTTTTGCTTTTTTAATCTATTAGGGATCCTGCATTGATCATTACTACTACAAGATATTCAACTTTAGGATAAGATTTTTGTTTTTACATTTAACACAAAGCTAGGTACCGTTGTTGATTTTGCCTTTTTTACCAATAGATCAATCAACTATGTCTTAATGTAAATTTAATTGGAGTTGATTATATGAATTTTCTACCGTTATCTCATAATCTAGGTCCACTGTTACTTTTGCTTTTAAAAGAACTGATTCTTGATGTTTTCTTGAATTCCTTACCACTCCATGCTCTGTTACTGAGAATAAGAATCAGGATTCAGCAGAATAGCTCCAAAACTGATTTTTCGATCACCGAAAGATAAGTTATAAAATACCTTGAAAGTAATAAGTGAAACTGTTTTACTTTTCACGTACAGAGAACTGATTTGGCTGGTTTAGCAGGTCATGATACTGCTAAATTATTCTACTAACTTCGAATGGCTTCACGTTTATTATTTAAAAAAGAAGAAAAAAGTTTCAAAAGTTGTAAATTAATTTTTGTCTATTAGGGTGTTAGATTTTGTGAGTTAGCTAAGTGGCACGTGATTGAGGGGACCAAAATAGAGATGGAACCTTTTGTATATGTTGTTGTCACCCTTAACTAAAACAAGTTTAGGTAGAAAATAAATGAATTGTGAACAATATCAGTCTGGCTTTAGTTGTTAGTCTTTCTCTTCATCTCAAATTTTATTATTTTTGTAAATAAAAAAGAAAAGATTCTTTTATTCGAAAAAGAGGTACAAAGGGCTAAGGGAGTGGGGAAGACGATGCACATGGTATGTTTGGTAGCTTCTTTTATGTAAGAAGGAAAAAAGAAAGAGATGTAAGAAAAAAGATAAGTGGAATTTGAAAGAAGAGTGAAGATAATGACTAGCAGTTCTGTATAATCATAGAGGTTTCTCTGGCATTCCATGTGCTTCAATCAACTCTTCCCACTTCTTATTATTTTACATTTATATAACTCCCATCTTTTCTTTCAAAACAATCTAACATTGTACTTTGATGTAACAACCCCTATACCCCCCCCCCCCCTCCTCAGTTCATATATATATCCTTCTTGATTTCATCTCTCTTTAATTCTCTGAGTTTGAAGAATAAAGTAAAGGACACCATTCTGAAAACTTTTCTCATCCTTTTAGTTACAAAAAGTTTATTACTACTATAGTAGTGTTCAAGATGAGCAATACTTCTAGTCCTGTACCTTGTAGTAGATCATGGTAAGTTACTTAATTTCTTTTGTTTCTTTTGTCATCAATTTGAATGGCCAAGATCATGTCGCGTCTATAAGTTCAATATTTGCGAGTCTCGAATCAAGCTCAACCGGATTAAAGTTATATACATTGGCGTACAATGTAAATTGAATAAGTACATACAATCTAACTAAAATAACATGTCACATGTGATTCTATTTTTCAGATTATCATATCGGACTTGTTATAATAAAAAGAATACGTGTTGTTGTAGGTCTATTAGTGAGGACTCATTGAGAAGATACGTGTTCTATGCAAGTGAAAATTGCATACAAGAGTTGTTATCAGCTTCAGATTCAAACAGGGTTGCTGGAAGTGGGAATGATAGCTGGAAAATACTTGGGATAGACAACGGTGTAGAGATATCAAAACGCTGTTCAGGTTCACTTCACACTTTTCGTAGTCGTTGGTTGCTCAAATCAGTTTCTCCTCAACAGTTCATTACTGTGGCCAATGCCATTGATGCTGCAAGGGTGAGTTGCAAACTATGCCTTCTAAGAAAATTTTGTAGTTCAACAAATATCCCATTGATTTATGTTCTTGAAATTATCATGCATATATTTTTTTGGGTAAATGACATTAAAAGGAACAAGTTTTATCTTTTCTCAAGTGAGATTACGTATTTTTTTGAAAATGAGACTTGACAAATTTGTTTTTGATGAATGGACCAAACAGCAATGGGACCGAGACCTAGTAGAAGCGAGATACATAAAGGATTTGGAAGATAATTTGAGTATAATACGGCTTAGATTTGGGGAAAACTCAAAGCCTCTCTTCAGAAATAGAGAATTTATTGTCTATGAACGTCGCGAAACTATGGATGATGGAACACTGGTATGTATAATATATATACTTCCATTGTATTTATAGGATTTTCTTTTAATTATTGAATGGTTTTTTTCTTTTTGAAGTATTATGTGGACGAATAATATTTTCTTGATTATTTGAAAAATTGCAGGTAGTAGCAGTAGCTTCACTTCCAAAAGAGATAGCAGCAGGGTTGCACCCCAAGCAAAACAATGCAATTCGAGGCTTGTTGTTGCAATCTGGATGGGTTGTTGAGAAACTTGACGATGACTCTTGCATGGTCACTTACGTTGTACAGGTACTTTTAACAAAGAAAAATTTATCGCGTTTTTTGCTTAACGGTGGTGTTCGAAATATATAACTTATATGAACCTTGACTATTTTATCGAATAACTGCCGCTTATTCTGCCTAACAAGGCGTATGCATTCGAGAATAAACTATCTTACTAGTAGTATTTTTTCAGTCTATGAGGAAGTGAAGTCTAAACCGTGTGTGCTTCCCTTAGTTTCCACTCACTTTATTAATGCTAGTATAATTACGTTTTAAAATTCATAAATATAATTTTCAAAGTCAAGACTTGAAACTAATCCTTTTCTGTAATGAAAATTTCAGCTGGATCCAGCAGGATGGTTACCAAAATGCTTCGTGAATCGTCTCAACACGAAATTGGTTATGATCATTGATAACCTTAAAAAGCAAGTGCTCTCTTCTAGCCCTACCACTAGTGATGATAATTGATTACTACTTTGTATAAAAGGAAGAAAAAAAAAGCCAAAAGAGTGAGTAATGCTTTATATAGTAGTAGTATTTTTGTTTGAATGTACAAATATGAACTTCTTTGATCATAGTAAAACCCCTCCTCATTCACCCTCTATCCCATGCCACCACTATCCCCATGAAAAGGGAGGGGAGGACCATGCATCTTTTTTTACTAAAAGAAGATATGAAATTTTGAATCATTACATTGTAAATAACCATTGATAGCTATATAGCATGAATTGGTGGAGTTTCCAATATCATATATATGCGAATGTTATTAAAAGTTGGAGAGACAATATGATGGCAAGAGCATCTTCGTGTGATCCCTTCACTAATTTCCAAAGTGGTTGCTATGATTGTAAAGTTAAAGATTACATTACCTAAATGGTCACTCAACTATTGAAAATAAACCAAGAAAGTCATTCTTCTTTGTAATGTTCCTAAATGGTCACTTAGATTTGGATAATTAACTCAAATGGTCATTCTCACCTGAAAAGTTGCTATCTCCAATGATACATGCTGACGTGGATTTTTTTTTTAAATATAAAGAAATTTAAATCCCACTGTCCCCCCTCCCCCCTATTTAACATAATTATTTGACCTATAACTTAATCGGTCAACTATTAAAAAGGAACTTTAATCCTAAGATACTATACAATGTTTCCCTTAGGGAGAACCAAAATTTTACTTTCAATCGATTTCTTCTCCAATTAAACAATTGCAATTAAACTAAAATTCTCATAAAATACCATAAACTCATAACATAATACATGAGAAAACTTCAACTTTCCATTCAAGATTCTTGAGTCTACTAACGATAGAACGCAGAAAAGTATGTTAACAATATTAATAGTAATTTTAACAAATCACGACACCTTGTATAAAAGTGTCATACTAACTTTTAGTTTGTTACTCCTAGAAACTAGAAGAAGAAATTAAAGTATGTTACTCCTAAAAACTGTTTGTAGGTTAGTAAACTGTTAGTAAGTTATTCCTAAAAACTAACTCCTAAAAATGTTAGTAAGTTAGTAAATTATAATTGTTAGTAAATTATAATTGTTAGTAAGTTACTCCTACAAACTAAAAGAAGAAAATAAAGTAATTTACTAAGCTATTAGTCATCAATTGGTAAACCAGAAAATAATTCTCACCAGTTATTAATGCATGCTACTTACACCAAATATTTAATTCATGTCAGTACCATTCATGATGAGTAAAAGATAAGTAATCGTTGCTTTAGTCATATCCAGTACTATTCTCATGTATTGTCTTATGAACTTATGTTATTTTATGAGAATTTTAATTTAATTGCAATGGTTTTATTGGAGAAGAAATCGATTGAAAATAAAATTTTGGTTCTCCCTATAGAACCCTAAAAAGAAGAGGAGAGGGGAAACATCGTATAGTATCTTAGGATTAAAGTTGAACTGACTTTTTTAATAGTTGACGTATTAAGGTTATTTGGGTCGGGTATGATCAAATAATTATGTTAAATGGGTGGAGACAGTGAGATTTAAATTTCTTTATATTTTAAATTTTAAATAAAAAAATTCCACGTCAGCATGTATCATCGGAGATAGCAACTTTTCAGGTGAGAATGACCATTTGAGTTAATTATCCAAAGTTGAGTGACCATTTAGAAATATTACAAAGAAGAGTGACTTTCTTGGTTTATTTTCAATAGTTGAGACTATTTAGGTAATGAGTTAAATACAGAACTAAGTATGATTAGTTGGAATTGGCATTTGGTTCAATAGTTTTCAGGTTCTCTTGCTCTGCAATGCACAATGAATAAATTCTCAAATTGTGAAACTTTAAAGATTTTGTCTACGTCAAACATTAGCAGGACTAGTTAATCATCTTTGGGTTCTCTAAGATATAGTAATTGCTTGTACATGGTATTATGAAATCAAGACTTATTTCACTCACCGTTAGCCTACTCCACAAAGTTGAAAAGCAAGGAAAAGAAAATGTATATTTTGTATATTGAAGAATTAAATTTCTTCGAGATAACCAATCAATCTCAAACCCATGTGAATATTGAACCTTGATCAAAATCTTAGTCTTGCCTATAAGTAACCAATTAATAGTCCTAACCACTTTGTAAAAATTGACCTTTTTCTGCCAGTCAACACCAGCAAACTATTGTTCATTTATAAACAAGATCACAATAACTGCCAATACTGGCCAACGAATTCGGTTTTGCCTATAGATCTAGAAATCACGTATTAGGTATAAATTTAGGATTTGGCAAAAGAGAGATGCAACACTTTGGGACTTAAAAATTCCAAAGATTCGTCAAGTCAGATTGCTATATATGTTGCACGAAGTACCTAACGAGAATAAATGTAGGAGCTGTATACATTAATTATGTAACAGCTAGTACGTTTTAAATGTAACAGGTAGTACGTTTTAAAGATTAGAGAAATTCCAAGATAAGCTAATGGTTTACATAAATTGCAAACAAATGCGGATCTAGAATGGGTTTTGCAAGTTCAAGCTAGATCACTGTATTTCAGTTTCGAACAATGTATACATGTGCTAAACAAAATAAAATTTTAAAATGTGTGTATATATAGTAACATCACACTCATTTTGAACCTGCTGAATCTAGATTTTGATTATTGTGATCTTGTGCTTGTATGGGCCTAACCCATTTTTAGGATTACAAATCGAATTTGGATTCGAATATAAGCAAATCTTCGTATCAAAGTTAAATAAATGCACGAAATAGACGTAAATGCGGAAGAATAACTTGATTTCAATATATGATTGTGAGTACAAATTTGGGCAGAATTTCAGTATATCTTTCTGGATCCGTACAATGTAAAATGAAGTGCTATTTATAGATACGAAGTGTTATCCCACGTTCTCCGCTGTTTGTTCATGGCCAACCCACGTCTGTAGCATTTATGGATAGAGTTAATGGGCAAAGTAGTGGACTGAAGTAGTGGGCTGCAAAGCCGCTTGAACCGGGGGGACTCACCGAGGCGCAAATAGATGACCTCGGTGGCAGTGCCCTGTTATTTGACCGAGGTGACTGTCATCGAAGCTCAGCTTGCGGCTCGCCTTCGGTGACAACCTCGGTGCCTGACTTCGGCAATCCACTCATTTGCTTCGGTCTCTGGCTTGTCGTTATGTGTTCGGTCGTTATCAACTTGCATGACCAGGGCGAATCATCGCGAGCCAAATTTTACCCAATACAGATAGTCCCCCCACTCTTCGGTTGCTTACCGAAGTTACCGAGGAGTGGAGTGAAATCCAGCAGGAGAATGACGTGGCTTGAACTTATCCAAGCGTTTCAAATTTTGTCAACGGTTCGTGTCTCATCAGGTTACTTCTCATTGACACGTGTCACCCATCCGTTGGCTTCTCAAATGGTCACGCCGTAATGTTTGTCTTCCCCCAACGTTACAATGATGATGAAACCCACCACCTGGTTCTTCCGTACCTATAAATAGCTGCTTACCAAGCTTTTCCCCTCACTTTGACCTTCTGCAATTAACAGTGCCAAAAAGGAAACAACTTTCACACTTCCTTTGATCAATTCTCATCCTCAGGAAAACTCCAGACTCAAACTACTACCATGTCTACCACTCAATCTAAGCAAGATTCGAGTGATTCAGGCGAGAGGGTACGAGCTTCGCACTCAGTCTGGCGTTGAGGGCCCTATGCGCCCTATGCGGTGGAGGTGGATGACACCGATATGGAAGAGGGGGATGACGTCATGCTTGATGACGTCGTGGTAGGTGGTGTCAGCGACGTCATCCATAGGGATGGCGATAACGGAGGTGATGATGCCAAGGGCAACGATACCGTGGGCGAGGTCGAGGGTGGACACGTCACCGAGGTGGGGTCTTCGGGCCCGGTGATTCCCCTCGAGCAAGAGCTCGACCTCACCAAATAATCCATTCTCACTTTGACAACGGCAAGGACCTCAAGCTACAGGTTCAGTCAGCCGATCAGGAAGAGAAGAATAGAAATATTCCAGTAAACACGACACCGACCCGCATAACACAAGCTCACATTGAGCGGGTCTGGAGGGAATGCAAATTTGGGCCCGAGGTGAAAGTAATTATACCTGATCCGACAAGCAGAGTTTGCCACCATGTCGAGGGGCTTTCTTTCGCTTACACCTATCCTTTCACCCTCGGCTTCTCCCTTCCGGTGCACAAAGTTATTGACGACTTCTGCCGGGCTTATAACTTGTGCTTGGCCCAACTAGGCCCCGTCGTTTGGAGGGTCGTTCAATGTATGGATTGGTTGAGTAAGAAGGCCGGGGTGAACTTCACTTTTCGGCATCTCATTTCACTCTACTACCCTTATTTCCATAAGGCTGGGGTTGTGGCCTTAAACAACCGAGGGAAGTTCGCGCTCCTTCATAAGAGTGAGGACCATGGGGACCGAGGCTGGAGCGACCGTTACATCTTGCTGGAGACAAGCGTTTTGTCCGCCGAGCCTGATTTTCCCGAGCAGTAGAACAACACACGTAAGTATCCCCTCGCTCTTACCTCATTCCCCGGTGATCGTTCGCGTTAGCTGACCTTGTTTCTTTGTTATTTCTTCAGCCAACAAGGTCGATATCATACCCCCTGAAGGGTTAACTGAATGGGTGAGAGCAATGACCGGGGCTCGTTTACGCCCCGAAAGGACGTGGATGAAGATGGCTGCCGATTTTGGTTGGCAGTGCAAACGACATGGTAGGTTCTTTTGCGATATTTTATTCGGTATGTTGTCTTGGGGTTTTGATTTCGTTTTGCTGACTCCTCTCCCTTCGGAATTAGATTTCCAAACCGTGCCGTTAATACAAAGAAAAGCAAGAAGAAGAAGAAGAAGAAGAAGAAAGAAGAGAAGAAGAAGAAGGATGGGGAGGAGACCGAGTCAGATGACAACCTGGCTTCGGTGGCGGGAGAATTGAAGGAATCGAAGGCTGCAAGGTCTTCAAAAGCTTCAAAGGGGGCCCCCGGCCAAGGATCCTCCAAAGGTAATATCTATCCTCGGTCAACTCATCGGTTGTCGTTCCTTTTTGCTTCCTTACTTTAATTCCTTTGTGTTACTTTTCGTAGGTGTGAAGAGGAAGAGTGCAGTTTCAAAGAAGCCTTCTCGTTCGGTGGCCCCTCGTACCGAGGGAGCAACCTCTCATGGGCCCAAAGCAATAACGGAGCCGCGCCGAAGGCTGATTGACGAGCCCGATGAAGTCGCTCCCGAGGACGCCGCCGCCCGAAGGGAAATCGAGGCTGTGGATCTGGAAGGTCAAGAGCAAGATGCTGAGGCTACTATGGTAAGGGCCAAGGGTAAGGCCAAAGTTGGAGAGGTTGGGACAGCTGTCATCGAGGGGAGAGCGAAGTTGGTGCGGTTCGGGCACAATCTGAACCCGCGAGGATTTCGTCCTCGGTTGGATCATTTCGGAAGTTGGATGTGCCCACTTCTTCGAATTTGCTGTCATGCTCACGAGGAGACATTTTGAGCCTGATGCCCCTGCTTGGCCCCGAAGAGGATAAGTTGGTGCAACCATATTCTCCAGCCAAGCTATTTACAGTCCTCTCGGCAAATGCTCTCAGAGTAAGCCTCGATCCTTTAAGTTTACTTCTTTTCTGGATATATTTTTCTTCATGCTGATTTTCGTTGACTTTTCTCCCAGGGGTTCGTGTTGTCATTGAGAGCCATCGAACTCGAGACTGCGAGGGACGAGGAGTTTCAACGCGTGGCTGGGTCTTGGGACAAGCAGGAGGACAACCTTAGAGCACAAATAGCTGGATTGAGGCTGATTTAGCCAAGTCTCAGTCCGAATTACTTGAGGTTAGAGCTTCCTTCGAGGCAAGGATTCAAGCTCTTGATGCTGAGTCCCAAGCTGTGCGTTCGAGGTTAGAAGCCGAGGCTGCCGGTTTGCGCGCCGAACTGACCCAAGTAAAGGGTGAAACCGTGGAGATGGCCAAAAAACACCACGATCAGCTGAGGAGGCATATGCTTCATATCAAAAAGCTGGAGGGTGAAACCTCCAAGCTTTCAGCTAAGGACACCGAGATTGAGGCCCTTCGAGACGAAATTGCCGATCGTAAAAGTAGGGCTGCGATCAAGGTCAAGAGGGCCGAGCTGGATAAGCGATGGGCCATTATCCAATCCCGGTTGAGGCTGCTAAAGCGGTGCCGCGCCGGCGAGCTTAACTTGGATGAGGAAATTGCAAAAGCTGAGGTGAAGTCAGCTGAAGCTCAAGCTATCATCAATGAACTCCCATCAAGTGAGGCCTCGAGCGGTGATGACGAGGAGGAGGATGATGAAGAAGCCGAGAGGGGCTCCGAGGATGGAGGTGATTCTCCCGAGGCTTAGATTTCTGATAGCATTTTGTAAGCCTTCGGGCGTTTATGCATAACTTTTTGGACCTCCGGGTCTTTTTGATGTAAATATTCCTGGCCTTCAGGCTCTTTTAATAAAATATTTTTCATGTTTTCATCTCAAGTGTTGGTTTTTTACATGTACCGAACATCTTATAATAAATAACTTGCTTGCAAGACTTGATTGAGTTTAATCGATGCAAACTTAGAACGACGTCTCGTCCTCGAGTTGATGCATTCAAAGTGCGGTTTCGGAGTGCAAGATTTATAAAGACAAATAACTATGGGATCAAAATCATTTCATTGATATCAACGAGCCAGAAGTCGGCTATTTACATGGAACCAAGTAGAAGCGGACCTTGGGTAAAAAACAAATTAACAACATGCCACTGCCGGGCAAGATTACAATGTATTAAATCTATTCCCCGGGCGTCAGTCCCCGGTTGTCGGATAGATAAGCTTCGGTTGGGAGGCTCAATGTCGACCTCGGTATCAACTCCTGCCTCTCACTCCCCCCCAGTGATCGGTTGTAAATCTTGATGAAGATCCGAGCACTGGAAATCGTTCGGTTCGCTTCCCGAAAAGGTCAAGCAAAAATGGAACGAGGAGCAAGTTAGTATATTTCGATCGAGGCCATAGGAGCATTGTTCGGCTCGGGGCTGTGGGTGAATTTAAAAAGATTAAAAGAGAATTTACCTCGATTAGAAGTAGTACCGCTTTAAATTGGAAATGTCCCAATTCAGGGGTTCGGGCTCGCCTTGTAGATCCTCAATTTGATAAGATCCTTTCCCGAAGATCGCTTTGATTTTGTATGGTCCTTCCCAATTTGCAACAAGCTTTCCCCCGTTGTCTTCTATTGTTGATTGATTTGTGGCCTTTAGCACATAGTCGCCAACTTTGAAATCTCTGAGTTTGGCTTTCCTGTTGAGGTACGCTTCGATCTGCCTTTTTTGGGCGACTAGCCGAACTAAGGCTAGTTCTCTTTTCTCCTCGAGCAGATCCAACTCTATGCGCATAACCTGTTGATTTGCGTCCTCGGTAGTGTGGGCGTACCGAAGACTTGGTTCGCCCACTTCTACGGGAATGAGGGAATCCATACCATAAGCAAGTGAGAAAGGAGTCTCACCGGTGCTGTTCTTCTCCGTTGTTCGCATGGCCCACAATACCCCGGGCAGTTCCTCGGGCCAAGGGCCTTTTTTCTCATCGAGCCTTTTCTTATGATTTTCAATTATGATCCTATTTGAAGACTCAGCTTGGCCATTGGCACTTGGGTGATAAGGAGTCGAAGCAATTCTTTTGATCCCCCATTGTTTGAAGAAATCAGTGATGGCCGCCCCTATGAACTGTTTTCCATTGTCACAAGCAATCTCCCTCGGGACGCCGAACCTGTAGATGATATTCTTCTTGATGAAATCGATTACTTGTTTTTGCTTTACCTCGGTGAGAGCCCCTGCTTCCACCCATTTCGTGAAGTAATCGGTTAGCACTAGACTGAAGCGAACACCACCTTTTTCCTTTGGCAATGGTCCAACAATGTCCATCCCCCACTTCATGAAAGGTCATGGTGATACCACTGAGTGTAGAGGCTCGGCCTGTTGGTGGATCATCCGTCCATGGCGTTGGCACTTATCACATTTCTGCACGAAGGCTTTTGCATCGGTACTGATAGTGGGCCAATAATACCCAACTCTTAATAACTTACGCCCCAAGGATTTCCCCCCGAGTGGTTGCCACACTCGCCTTCGTGCACTTCTGCCATCACATACCTGGCCTCATCGGGACCCAAGCACTTGGCTATCGGGCCGCAATATAACCTCTTGTACAGATTACCCTCGATCAGGTGGTATGAGGCTGCTTGGGTCCTTAACTTTTTTGCTTCTTTTTTTATCTTGGGGAACAGTCCCCGAGTCGAAGTAAGAGATGAACTTACTCCGCCAATCCCATCTGTTGTCCACTGAATTGACCTGCAACTTCATCTCTCTCATTTGTGCGGACAACAACCGAACCACTGAATCAGTCCCCGAGTGGGCTTCGTCAATCGCCGAACCCAGATTTGCCAAGGCATCATCCTCGGTATTTTCCTCCCGAGCCACTTGTTTAACTTGCCATTCCTGGAATTGGGCCTAGATTCTTTGTGCCCGGTCCAAGTATAGTTGCATTCTGGGCTCCCGAGCCGTGTAGTCACCGAGGACCTGGTTCACCACCAATTGCGAATCACATCTTAGTTCGATTTTTTCCACCCCCATCTTTTTTTCCAACTCCAAGCCCGCCAGAGCCGCTTCGTACTCGGCCTCGTTGTTGGTTACTTTTTTTAACCGAACTGAGTGTCTGATTTTCACCCCGGTGGGTGCTCTCAAGACTATGCCTAAACCCGAACCTTTAAAGTTAGTTTCCCCATCGGTATGAAGTATCCACATCCCCGAAGCAGTTCCCTTCGACAGGGAGTTTTTCTTTTCCACTTCGGGCAGAATTCCAACACTAAAGTCAGCCACGAAGTCAGCCAGGACCTGAGATTTTATGGCTGTTCGAGGTTGACAGGTGATGTCATATTTGCCCAACTCTACCGCCCATTTTGATAACCTCCTCGGTAGCTCAGGTTTATGCAATATACTCATTAAGGGGAAGGTTGAAACTACCGCTATTGGGTGACATTGGAAATAGGGTCATAGTTTCCGAGCAGTAACAAGCAAAGCAAGTGCTAATTTTTCCAAGTGTGGGTACCTGGTTTTAACGTTGAGGAGTGTCTTGCTTACGTAGTAGATGGGCTATTGCTTGCCATCTTCTTCCCGAACCAACACAACGCTGACTGACACTTCGGACACAGCCAAGTAGACCAACAATGTTTCACCTTCTTTTGGCTTGGCGAGCAACGGCGCGTTAGCCAAGTATCACTTCAAATCTTTCAACGCTTGTTTACACTCCGGTGTCCATTCGAAGTGATTATTTTTTCTCAAAACGGAGAAGAATTTGTGGCATCGCTCCGAAGATCTTGAGATAAATCGACTCAAGGTAGTGACTCGGCCAGTCAAGCGTTGAAATTCTTTCACCCCGGTCAGCTCCTCGGGGATCTCCTCGATAGCTTTGATTTTATTTGGTTTAGCTTCGATCCCTCGCTCAGAGACAATGAATCCCAAGAATTTGCCTGACCCAACGCCGAAGGCGCACTTCTCAGGATTCAATTTCATGCCGTATTGCCTCAAAACAGCAAAAGCTTCCCTCAGATGATTCAAATGATCCTCCATTCGGATCGATTTGATGAGCATATCATCTATGTGACCTCCATAGATTTACCAATATATTCTTTGAACATGCGACATACCAACCTTTGGTAAGTCGCCCCAGCGTTTTTCAGGCCGAAGGGCATCACCTTATAGCAGAAGGTACCTCGGTCTTCTCTTCGTCCTTCGGGTCCATGAGGATCTGATTATAGCATGAGTATGCATCCAAGAAGGTTAATAGTTTGTGTCCAGCCGTGGAGTCTATTAACCTGTCAATTTGTGGCAATGGGTAGGAGTCTTTGGGACAAGCTTTGTTCAGGTTAGTGTAGTCTACACACATCCTCCATTTGCCGTTCTTCTTTGGTACGACAACCACATTGGCCAGCCCTTCGGTATATTTCACCTCTCTTATGAAACCATTTTCTTGCAACTTGGTGGTTTCATCTTCGATTGCTTTCTTTTGAGGTCTCTTCTTTTGCTTCACCGGAGTAAATTTTGGGTCCACATTTAGCTTGTGAGTCATGATCTCCAGATCGATACCAGTCATGTCTGAATGAGACCAAGCAAAGCAGTCATGGTTGGACTTCAAAACTTCAATAATCTCTTTTTTCGACTCCGGGTCCAACTCCGAGCCGACAAACACTTTTCTTTCAGGGAAGTCTTTCAATAGGATGAAAGATTCCAATTCTTCAATGGTAGAGTCCTCGGCCTTTTGCTTCCGAGGCTCTTGAATACAAACCGGGATCTTTTCAATTTCTCCTCGGGTGTCCTCCCCGCTTGACCCCGGTTACTGTAGTTGCTATTGCTTTGGCCCGGTCGGGGCGACTCCACTTTTCAACGCAGCCGAGTAGTTTTCCCTTGCTACTCATTGCTCTCCTTTGATTGATCGAACTCCCCAAGGCGTAGGGAATTTAGTCACTTGATGCAGCGTGGAGGGAACAGCTTCCATGGAATGGATCCATGGTCTTCCGAGGATCACATTGTATGCCAAATCCTCGGGCATCACTTGGAACAGTGTTTCCTTGCTTACTCCTTCGGCGAATGTTTTGAGTGTGATTTCACCCAAAGTTTTCTCTGTGGTGTTGTTGAAGCCGGCTAGCACTGTTGCTTTGGGGACAACCTCCACTTTGAGCCACATTTTCTTAACAGCCCCGTAGCTGATTATGTTGACCGAGCTACCGGGATCGATCAAGACTCGCTTGATGTCGGAGATATTGATTCTTAACATGATGACCAATGCATCGTGGTGGGGGAACATCATCCCATCATAGTCATCATCGTCAAACACGATCTCTTTAACCGAGCCGCCGACTCGGGTTCTCTTCTCCATGGTGATCGATAACTTGGCGAATTTCTTGGCCGCTGCGAAATTCACACCGTTCACCTCTGATCCCCCGGTGATGACATTCAAAAATCTCTCCGGGGGTGGAGCCCGAGGTGGTTGCCCATCACCTCGATTCTTGGAGAAATTGTCTTTTCCCTTGTCAGTAAGGAAGTCAGCCAATACTTTTTTTTCAACAAGTGAGGCACCTCGAGGCGCAAAGCTTTGAAATCCTCGGTCTTGTGGCCATAATCTGCGTGGAACTCGCAGTATAAATTGTGGTATCTCTTATCTTCAGGGTTCTCATGTCTTTGGGCACCCTCACCCCGGCGGTCCCCTTGACTACATTGACTAGCTCCGAGGTCGATATATTGAAATTGTAGTCAGGGATCTGAGGAAGATCCTTCTTCGGGGCCAAAGCTGGCCGGAGGGATTTCTTTGGCTTGTGCTGGGTTGAACCTTCCCTCCGAGCCGTTGGCTTATGTGTGAATTTGTGTGTGAATTTCCAAAGGAGTTTCCCAGCCTTTGACTAACAGGCTGCCTTGTTGAGGTATATGGCTCGTACCTCCCCTTCAGATTGCCTCGCGACGCCTCGGCGCGGTGCGAAGATTCGCCTCGATTTTTATAATTGTAACCTCGGCTTTTGAACTCAGCTTCCTCCAATATGATTTTGGAGTAAGTTCGCTTGTGCAGATCCTCCCATGTCAGAACCTGATATTGTTGGAGCTCCTTCCGCAATTCAGCGGCAGCATCAGAATTGTGAATATTGATACCCTTTTCAAATGCCATGATGGCCAGGGTATCGTCCATCCGAGGTAGTTCCATGCGCTCGGCGTGAAAGCGCTCAAAGAACTCTTTAAGTGGCTCACCGGGCCTTTGTTTCACCTCCCATATGTCCTCCTTTCTTTGGAGGATCTTTTGGGCCCTGGTGTGTGCCTTGACGAAGGCACTTGACATTTCCTTGAAGGTGGAAATCGACCCCGCTGGTAAGCACATGTACCAATGCAGAGCCCCCTTCTCCAAGGACTCACCAATTTTTTTCAAGAACATCGACTCGAGCTCTATTGCCGTTAAGTCGTTGCTCTTTACCATGGCCATGTATTCTCTTACATGTTCTCTGGGATCGATGGTCCCATCATATTTCTTCAAAAATATGAGTTTGAAGTTCTTGGGGGTTGGGGCTGGAGCCACTTCGGGCTTGAAGGGCAGCTCCCTGTATTGATCTATATCAAGATCATCTTCAACTTTTGTTAACCCCGGCACGCTCTCCAGGCATTTTTCCACGCGTGCCTCGACGCGTGTTTCAATTTCCCTGGTCAATCTTTCGACATCAACTGAGGATGTTGTTTCAGCCACGGTGGGAACCGTCCCGAAGTGTGGCGTTGCAGTTGGTACATTTTTCGAACCCCCAGACGTGGCTCCGTTGTGAGGTCCCCCTATTAGCGCGCCCGTAGAAACGAAGGCGGGATGCCTCCACCTGGAGCCGAAGGCTGGGTGCCATTCGGTGCTGCGCTGTTCCTCGCTTCCAACGAGGCGCGGAATTCAGCGTTGATGTTAACTTGCTCATCCTGTCTATTTTGGAGAGCTCTTAATGCGGTGACAACGTAAGCTTGGAACTCTTCGGTTGTCATTGGTGATGCGGGCTGTTGGCTTGACGGAACGTCGGCCATAACGTCGTTGAATTGTAAGCTTTGACGAAAAAGGACGTGAAACTTTGGAACAAAGCGTTTCTGCTTATATCCCCACAGACGGCGCCAATTTGTATGTGCCTATACTAGTTTTAGGATTACAAATCGAATTTGGATTCGAATATAAGCAAATCTTCGTATCAAAGTTAAATAAATGCACGAAATAGACGTAAATGCGGAAGAATAACTTGATTTCAATATATGATTGTGAGTACAAATTTGGGCAGAGTTTCAGTATATCTTTCTGGATCCGTACAATGTAAAATGAAGTGCTATTTATAGATACAAAGTGTTATCCCACGTTCTCCGCTGTTTGTTCATGGCCAACCCACGTCTGGAGCATTTATGGGTGGAGTTAATGGGCAAAGTAGTGGACTGAAGTAGTGGGCTGCAAAGCCGCTTGAACCGGGAGGACTCATCGAGGCGCAAATAGATGACCTCGGTGGCAGTGCCCTGTTATTTGACCGAGGTGACTGTCATCGAAGCTCAGCTTGCGGCTCGCCTTCGGTGACAACCTCGGTGCCTGACTTCGGCGATCCACTCATTTGCTTCGATCTCTAGCTTGTCGTTATGTGTTCGGTCGTTATCAACTTGCATGACCGGGGCGAATCATCGCGAGCCGATTTTTACCCAATACAGTGCTATTGCAGTGGACCTTTATTGTAGGAGCTTGAATCCAACTATGGACAATGTTAAGAAAGTAGACCTTGGTCTAACTCAACACAAGCCTAATGAAGTGATGATTGGTTAATATTTTTTTCTGAGACGAAAGAATACATGTTACAGCTCGTAAGGACATGAATATTTCCATAAAATTGAGAGCACATAATGTCAAACAGGAAGTATTAGATTCATATGAATTCACAAACATATATATTTAGGTGAACTTTTGGATCATTTCTGGTATAAGGCTGTTCACGGCTCTTGATACTGTATGCAGAAACACCCACAAAGATAGAATATACACAAGGACAAGATTTGCTTGAATCACTTTTAATTTCTCTAACATGTACAGATAGTGCAGGCGAAAGTGTACTTAGTAAATGCTGCTGGCTGCTGGAGAAGAGTTGGTATTCATCGAGAATTGGTACCCCCGCTGTAACGAGTTAGGCTTTCTTCACTGTAAAGATTGTCGAAGGCTGAGCTAGTTCCTTCACAGCTAACAGAGGTTGATCTTGAGTCAGCATAAGCGTTCATTCCATCGATTTCCATGATATTCTCAATCTCTTTAACCACCTCTCCCATTGTTGGCCTATGAACTCCTGCTTCTTGGAGGCACCTTAAAGCTAGATCCACCAACTTCTTGAAGCTTACTGGTGTCATGTTTGAGTGGATAGCGGGATCAACAAAACCACCAATGTTGTACATATCTTTAGATTTATCTATTGCTTGCTTCACTTCCTTGACAATATACTTTCCTCTCAAAATAGGAGTCCTCGCTGTTATGAGCTCCAGCAGCACAACTCCAAAGCTATACACATCACTCTTCTCAGTCAACTGTTGTGTTGTGTAATACTCTGGATCCATGTAGCCCTAAACCAATAAACATACACAGTAGCTCATAAAAATGTTCATTTAAAATATCTTAAAAAATGTTGAATTCAAGTTATCAGGTTTATAGCTTCCAACGTTATCTACTTTAATAAAAAATCAGAAAGCAATTGCATGCAAGAAAATTATAAATTTTGCGCATTATCAAAGCACAGAATGCAGCAAGTCATTCTCTAAAGGAAATTTGTGTGACGCACTTTTTGCACCTACTTATATATATTAGGGGTTTTATTTCTTCTGTTTATCTTACCATCTACTATGAATTGCTTGTAGATAGACACATTGGGCAGAATAAATGCAGAATGAAGACGTGAATGCTCATTGACAGGAGTTCTCCAAGTGGTTCTGTGAGTAGCCTGAAGTACTTTTTGCTTCTACCTTTTTCCTCTTCATCAACTAGCCTTTTTCATCCTTTTCTTTTCTTTCTACTTCTTTTCTTTTTCTCTGTCTTTTTAAGCGGTTTACCTGAGGCACTCCTTCCATTGTTCAAAGCACTGTACCTGACCTGATTCTACAGCTCAATGTGGTAACTACTCTGAACATGGTTCCAGTTTTAACTTTTAGGAACGGAACTAAAGTGTAATAATAAGGTGAATGCGTTGTTCTCCTTGTTTTTGTACTACAAATAATTACTAAAGATATGTAACGTAAATCTAGCACTTAAAAGTATCATTCGCAAGATTCGTAAGATTATGTTTTCCCATAACTGTTGATGTCGTAAAGTATGTACTTACTATTGTTCCTTTAACCTGAGTGGTGATATAACCCTTTTCTGGCTCACCCATTAGCTTCGAGAGACCAAAATCAGCAACTTTTGCATTCAGCCGTTCATCCAGCAAGATGTTATTTGATTTGATATCTCGGTGTATGATAGGAGGGTCACAATGATCATGAAGATATTGCAAGCCTCTGGCTGCTCCAAGGGCTATCCGTAGCCTCCTCTTCCAATCTAACTTAATTCCAGACTTCCCTGCAAAAGTTGACATTTGTCATGGATCATGTGATCCCTTTCATATATAGCACACTTACCGCTGATTTTCCAAAAAAAAAAAAAAGAAGAAGAAAAAAAAAAAGAATCAGTTTAGGAGTTCATGTACCTGTAAGGCTTTCTTTCAAGGAGCCATTTACTATATATTCATAGACCAGCATCTGTTCACCCTGACCAAAACAAAAGCCAACAAGGCTGACAACATTTTTGTGATGAAACCTAGAGAGAAGTTCAATCTCAGTTTTGAACTCAAGGGCGCCCTGCTTAGATCCTTGTTCTGCTCTTTTAATGGCAACAAGTTGTCCATCTGGAAGTGTGCCTTTGTATACCTGTATGTTCGTGCGAAGCGATCAACTAGCTTTATTTGTTTGCAAAGCAAAAGAAAAAACATCTGTCGATTTGTCTGGGCAGGGCATGTTTTAAACTGGGCTGTAAATGTCCAGCAATGGTGCTAATAATATGGAGAGAATCTGGAAGCATTCGCGACTAGTAGGACGAATGATCTAGACTCGGTAAACTCTAAGTTGAGGACTTCTGCTCAATAGCTAGTATTCACAAGGCTTCTTGCTCTCTACCTAGTTTAACTAATTCAAGTGTCAGGTGGTAATGTTAAACATCAAACTGAACTTATCCTGGGTGAAAATGCCAAAAAGCTCAGACTCGATATTCAACCAAACATTAGCTTAGTAATCCAGCCCAACCCTAATTTTGAAAGCCAAGGGTTTAAACTTGTTATCTGAATTATGACAGACAAGCGCAGCAGATGCAACCAACAATTAATGACTTTATAGGTTCCTAACTCTTCTCCACCCTCACTAGGCGATATTGACAGCACGAGCATAATCACTTCCAACTCTGGAAACATCGATAGGCCAGTATAATATAAAAGTATTAGTCTTGACATGTCTTGAGGATTGAACATTAATATACAAATGGCTACTACTTAACAGCAGGGAGTGATTGCATGGCAGTTTGCAAATAAGATCCACAGCAAAACTAAAATGATAGGAGAACTTGGTTATTTTTCAATCATCATGATATTGATATGACACTGTATTATCAAATGACAACAAAAACCAACCTTTCCATAACCACCAGATCCAATGACATTGCTTTCTGAAAAATTATTGGTGTACTTTTTCAGCTCTTCAAATAAGAAACATTTTACACCTTTTAACTGAGGAACAGCACCACTGTCTGTATTTGGATCCCATGTAGCTGGATACATGAAAAGATAGTAACCATCAGCAAAATATAAAGTTCGAAGCAAAAACTAAATAACAGTTGCAGAACACACCAAACGGATCACTCTTTCTAGCAGCTTCTTGAGCTTTTTTCTTTTGGAAAGCATAAACTCCAATGATAATTGACAAAAGTAAAATGATGAACCCAGCTGCTGCTCCCATGATAATTTCTTTAGTAGTTGACTTGTGAGATCCTCTTGATCCAACTGTAATGAAGAAAACCTGTACAGTCAGATCTCTAGTAACAGAAATAAAATGTATTTGATTATCACTTTAACTGCATCCAGTGCCTAATCATGATACTCAATCTAATAACTACTAGTAGTACTCTAGCTATTTGAGGAGGGGGGGGGGGGGGGGGAGGGGGGAGTATATATCCTGGTGTTCATTAAGATTTGCTAATTGATTCACTTCCATGGAATTCAGTGAAGCAAGCATTTCCAGCACGTTAAAGTGCCATTATAGGAAACGATGGATGCGGAAAGCTTTTCAAAATCCTAACGCTTTCAATCAATTTAGTGAAGACTGTTTCCGCCATTGCAATGATAGAAAAAAAAAGTGTCTCCCTTTGTTTCAGACCTAACATAAACAAATACCTATGTTCCTCCTAAGAGTTTAAATTTTTAGTTGAGATGATCACACACTTCAAAATGGTACCAAAGCAGGCAAAGTTCCTCAGTTCAAGTCTCACCAACATCCACTCTCAAAAAGATTTTTCACTAAATGTATCTATTCTCTACTGCTTAAACTTTTAAATGAGGTGATCACACACTTTTACTGTACATGAAAACTTAAGGATAATTACTTCTCTTCGCTATTCGCTTTTTATCAGAAACTGTTTATCATGGACCATATATGAAACTCGTGATTAAGGAATATTTCAAAATCAATAAAATGTTCTATCACCTTCAAAGTCTTTGTAGCATTCACCAATGAAATAGACTGGTCCAAAAATTGCTGGGGGTTTGTAAGTCTGATTGCTAAGTACAAACCCAATTCTGGTAATTTCTGTATGGTTGAAATGATCTTGGCCAATTGGAAAAAATTGCAGGTGTATCACAAGGTAGTTATCTGAAATCTTTGTTGGATTACTCAAGGAAACTGAATCTATTAGCACCTGATGTTGGCGAAAAGAAGATATCATAGACTGTCGAAGTAAAACATAAATGCTGGTGTTTCTCAAGTCAGAGAAGGAAGGAGCTCTGAAAAATAGGTCGCCTGTGTATGGGTAAGCACATTTACAGGTAGGGCTGGAAATTTGATCAGAGATGCATTGAGTACTGAAGCAGTTATCTTGTGGGGTTGAGTATTTGAAGTTCACTTGGGGTATGACACAATAGTTTTCTGATCCTCCTTCTTCACAAACTGGATTATGCACAAGTCTGCCAAGTGAACAAGTAGAAAACTGGAGATTCTTAAGATGATAAAATGGTATTCAGGACAGGAATTATCAATTATTTCTTTTCTCATTACTAAAATGGAGAAAAAGTAGCTCAAGGATAGCTTACATTGTTTGAAAATGAATTCCAGGTCTCATTGTAAATGAATCGATGTAATTGCCCTGTAAATCAATCAGTTTTAATTGGCTGCTATAGTTGGCTGGGATATCCAGGGTTCCACTGATTTTGTTTCCCTTCAACATGCTGTCATAAGGAACCACCTCATGGTCATAAAGTTGAATTGCAACGTAGAATCACATACCAGGTCGCTTATAGTACCTTTCAAACTTTGTTACAAGATTAGCGCGTAGTGGAAAAGGAGAGAAATTGCATGACATGCGCCATGGTCTAAAAGTATAAAGGTAAAAGGACACTCACATAGTCTGCAGCTGAAAGAGGCTGAAGAGGGTTGCCGGAATTTTTCCTTGAAGTTGAGTGTTTTCCATTACCCTGTGAGTAGTCTAATTAGTGAGGTGCGTAACAAATTATAAACCTATCTCCATTAGGATAACATAGATGCCTTGAGCATGTGAGTTCTGCTGAGGCATGGGCACTCAGAGACAGATATGCATGCACATGCATGCAAATAGATAAAGAGAAGAGAGAGGGAGAGAGTCGGTACAGAGTTGTCAACGACTGCAATGTTGCAAACCATAGCGGAAAATCATCTGAGCTAAATGTGTTATTGCTCATATCTCTGCAAAACATGACCATAGGAAACCAATGCAAATTAAAGTAATCTAAAGACATAGTCTGTAATATGAAAACATCAAGATTGATGCATTTTCTCAGCTGAAAAGAGTTCCAATGAAAACATCAGTAATCCCAAGGCATTGTAAGTCGAGGAACTTACAAGTAGTTGAGGGCATTCATGCCAGTGAGATCAGGCAAGGGGCCAGTGAATTTATTGTTTGATAAGAAGCTGCAAGTGATATAGAAAATTTATAGTGGGGTTGATGACTCATGAAACAGAGAACATACCAAGGTTATATCAGCATATTTCTTGTCTACTCACAGTTCACTCATATGTGTGAGATTTTTGAGGGTTGGTGGAATCGATCCATCTAACGAATTCCTGTCAAGACGTCTATAGAAAACATGGATATCTAGTTAATAGAATTTCATAAGTAATGAAAGCCAAGAAAAATGGCAACATTTATCAAAATTCTTCAAGAGCATTATAGATTTTTGAAATACTTACAACACCTCCAGAGTCTGCACAAGTCCTAATGTAGGGGGTATCTCTCCAGTAAGCTTGTTTCCCTCTAGCAGCCTATGAAATTGCAACACACAAACATAAGAAACCATCAGCCAAATGGAAGCAGTTTACCTAAAATGTCAGAGTTGGAGAATGGGCTGGTTGTCTCTGTCAAAGAAATGGATCTTGGGCCTAACTCAACCCCAAAAGCTAGCTCTAGGGGGAGGATTGCCCAAGTCCATATATACAAACAACCACCCCGTTCCACAACCAATGTGGGACAACACCCACTCCAACACCCCTCCGCACGCCTAGACCGACGTGGGCAAATTAATGGGGGCCCAAACGGGAATGGGCCTTGCTCTGATACCATGTCAAAGAAATGGATCTTGGGCCTGGCTCATGAGCTAGCTTCTGAGGTTGAGTTAGGCTTGAGATCACCAAGCACTCATTGATTTGCTAATATGTTTGCTTGGAAATGTAGATTGAAAAGAAAATACTCCTTGGCACGCCCATGGCTGGCCATCTAGAGCATAGATATAATAACATAAGAGCGCAATGTTGGGTAACACTACAACTGGCTCTAATATGATATAGAGACGAACCATGGGTCTAACTCAAACCCAAGCTAGCTCAAGAATTGTCCAAACTTATATAAGGAGATAACAACCCATACACTTGATCAATGAGAGACCAACAAATTGCTTTATTGATTCTAATAATCATTATGTTTCCAGCACTGGGACAAAAAAGCATACTCTCTGTTCACTGTCTTTGCTCTAAGAAGAAATAGAATAGGTCGATGAAAATGTTCAAACATAACTTCATCAGTCAACACATTTGTGGCTATACTATTCTTGGTCCATCAAGTAATTATCAATTTACATTTCCAGTTCAGTGGAACTTACAAATGTTTGAGAGTCATATCTGAGCTGAATAGCTGAGGTGGAATTTCACCTGAGAGCTGATTTCTTCCCAGATGACTGCAAGATAAGTGGTATATCAGATGAAAAAGAGAGATAATGTTATTATTTATGGAACGAACATTATTACTTACAAGTGTTTTGTATGAACAAGCATGTCTAGACCAGGAGTGCTGTCACTTGAGATTGGAATAGCTCCACTGAGTTTATTATCAGCTAAGTCCAGCCAAGATAGCTTCGATAAATTACCGATAGAAGCTGGTATTGGTCCAATAAAGTTGTTAACATTCAAGGATCTGCATGTTTCAGATTAGTGTTTTGGAATGTTGCTCAGAAGAAGAATCAAGAAAAGTAATCAGTCTGTATAACAAATCTAGAGAATTACAGCTCTAACACTTGTATAGTCAATTATGCAAGTATACAAGAATTGAATCATTAAAACTGCTGATGGACTATAAATTTCATGTATGTACAAGCAGGGGAACAAAACTATCACTAGTAGCAAAAGTGCAGGTGCTCGCCACAAAAATTGTCAGGTAGAAGAGACTGCTAAATTGTAAGCATCCAATTCACAATTCCCCCCAACCCCCCGACGCAAGATTACACATTCTTTCCAGTACTAAAATGTCAGCATGTTCTAAGTTTAACAACAACTATTGCATTCTCAATATCATGAATTCATTAAGCATTGAGCTCACAAGCATTTCTTAATTAGCAAGTTTATGCCATGAAGATCACGCAAATAACCAATTTGTGGAAGAAAACAAAGACAATCCAAACGATGTAACCAATTCTGACATTGTAATTCTGTCTATCTTTATACCAGGAGAAATATGGATGTCAATTCACCAATATTCTAATATATACTACAGAGTATCTTTTTTCTAATTTTCAATTCAAACAAGTCATATAAACCACATAAATAAGACGTACACTGGTAAGTACATGTCATATAGTTGGAAAAAAAGGTATACTGAATAAACCGATTAACTTACAGAAACACCAGCTGGCTAAGGGATCCAATAGTGTCCGGTATCAGTCCAGAAAACCCACAACCAACAAGAATCCTGCGAGGCAGCCAGGACAAATCAATCTCTAGAAAAAATGAAATGAAGAAGTCAGCTAGTGAACTAACATTTTCAGCAATATCTTGTAATTCTCTTACAAAATTGATAAGTTCTTCAAACTTCCAATTGACTGAGGGAGTGAACCTGTCAAGCCTTTGTTGTATGATAGATCCCTATATATAAACAGGAAGCAGATAATCAAAACATAATCTAAAAACTTTCAACAGGCAACTAAGAAAATATTTTGTGCATGCATGCATCATGAACACAACACAGAACATGCGAAACTTTGGGGGGTGATATGAGCTATAAGGTAAGTAGCATATGTAAATGTTTCTTTATAATGGTGGTGATGTTCGAGCCAGGTTGGTTAAATCTAGCTTGTTTCTCTATATTAGAATTCGAATATTATTCTCACATGATTTTTATTCATTTCATCGAAAGTGAAAGTTACCTATTCGCGTGACATGAAAAGTAGAAAGCTTCAAGAGTAATGCTGTATAAAAAGAATTTTTTGTCTCAGATATATACTAGCAAATTCAAGATATCCTAATATTTCTTCCAGTTGCCTTAATCATTAATTCAATCATGATAGGAGAAAAATAGCAACTTGGAATACTTCTTTTTTAGCTTCCAAGTATTTAATCTTATTTTCTTTAAAATAAATTTATCTAGTCTGATTCAACCTCCAGACATAAAGAGTGCCAAACAAAGTGAGAGGAGATAATATTTAAATATTCTCTCACTAAAATGATTCATTAAAAAGTTAGATTTTTTAGCAATTAAATTGTTAGTACGAAGGTGTGATGATTCATACAGTATTTGCAGTTCAGACAAGGCCTCGATGTCTCCAGATAGCTCCCCTTTCAGATTCATGCTTGATAATTTTCTGAAATTCAGAATGATTAAGTACCTTAAAATTAAATGTTGTAAAAAAAAAAAAAGGTATCACAGAATCCAATACAATATATTATGTATTTACGCATAAGTAAGTATCAACTAAAGAATCCATCATATAATAATACAAGATTGGAATTTGACCTACGTTTATTATATTTAATAATAGTAATATCGCATAAATATTGTCTAATAACATGATAATCGACCAAAATGGAACAGTTGAGACTTGAGAGATACTAAATAATTGTCTCAATTTGAGAATGTTTATACTTTTCTATGAAATTCAACATTTTCCTTTTGCTGATTTGTGAAATGATTCAGTTATTTATTCTAGTATATTAAACAAAAAGGAGAACCAATTAACTTAACAAAAAGTTTTTAATTATATATCAACTGAGTGTAGTAACTTAGCAAAAGTTTCTATACAATCTCAAATCAGTTGCGGAGCTAGGATGCTAGCATGGGGTTGGGTCGAGTCCCGTAACTTTGGCCAAACCATGTATATTTTCCTTAAAAAAAAATTTTATATGTATTAATTATTAACTTAGAACTCCTTAATTTAGAAAAATTAGAATTATGAACCTCAAAATTTCAAAACCTCGCTTCGCCACTGTCTCAAATGAATGTAAATGGACTCCATAGAACAAGTGGGGAACTGTATTTAATTAACACGATAATAATGGAGTAGGATTATGTTGCACTCGCGTTTCCATTTCTAAATTCCAATCATTATTCCTAAATTTAAGAATATCTTAAACAATGGTAATCTTTTTTTTCTTTTGAAATAGAATTTCAATTAATATGATTCTTATTTTAACAATTTTCATATAAACCCCCAAAAAAAAAAAAAAAAAACTTACATTGCAACTACCCTTGAATTGATGCACTCGATGCCATCCCATGGATCCCCACAAGGGTCTATGCCATCCCAATTTGGAGGTACATTCTCCCACTCTTCCTTTAGTGACTCCAGAACACCATCTGCCCCAACAATTTATTAAGACAAATGTCCCCATTCAAGTATTTATCTTATAAATAAATGTTTTAAAATATACATATCGAAAATTTAGGCAAGAAGTGCTACAAATTAAATCACAGCATTTTTAGAAAAAAAAAAAGTTGCATGAATTATAAACAGTTAAGTGGAGAAAACAAATCATTAGGAAATCTATCTAAAGTGAGTACTATTAAGTAGATAGAGTACAACTTGGAGTATGACATACTCGTGCATGGAAGGCTATCTGCAACAATAACTTTGTTAATGTAAAAACTCTTTGCAATATCTTTGTATATACGTTACGTTAAATCCTTGATTAATGAGTTTAGATGACACAAAAATCAACTAAAGAGATGGATTAAATACAGTAATAAGACTTACAGTCACCAGAATTGGTCGTCAAAGCTTCCATCATTAAAACTTGCATAGAAATAACCAGCCAAAAGAGTTGGACAATTCTTGTAATTTGGACCATTGTTCAAGTAAGGAACCAACCACCATGCAAGCTTATAAGCTTCTTCTTCCTATAAACTAATGGGATTGGTTGGTTTATTTTGAGGACTCTAGTCTCTTAACAGCTAGAGGATAATATCTCTGTACAAGACTTGACTTAAGTAGTCTTCCCCGAGTAAAACCCTACATATGCCAACTCATTCTAAATACTCCTGTTGGAGTAACTTCATATATGGGACATACTAATATTTTTGGTTTAGTCACATCATCTACTGTACTGGTTTTACTGGAACCTCTTCTTCCATTTATTTGACATTTCTTAGCTTCTTCTATCTTTTTTCTACTAAGAAAATCAAAACTTTCTTAGCTTTTGGAAATTTTAATTGATTCTCAAAAGAAGGGTATGAAGCCGTTAGAAATTATCTAATTAAAATTTAATACTTGCATCCTTCGTATAATAGTACATATTCCAGCATATGTATATGGAATATGTACTATTACTAGTCGTAGTTATGAAGAAGGCCTCCATAATTCAAAATTTAAATCCTTTCTTGCTACAGTTTTCCGTAGCAAAGTAGGCTAAAAAGTTCCCCGTCTTGAAAAGGTAACTAGATCTTTGTCAATTAAGAAGAATCTAATTAACTTTACTAATCTGACGTTACCCACACTTACATTGGATTCGATAAAACGTATAGAATGAGTTTGTTTTATAGTTATATCAAATAGTCCAATTTAATTGAATAATTGTCTATTTAATTTCTCTTGTATATCAACGTAAAAGTTGGGTGTCTCTGTCACTACCAGCTTGTTTCATTGCACGCTACCAAGTCAAAACAGCCAACTTGTACATGTTCCATCGTGTCAGTTTAAACTTGAATGTTAGATCAGGTTCTACCTATTCACTACAGCAAAGCCTTGATATTAAACTAGTCAAAGTGGGTTATACAAACTCTCAATGTCCATGCCCCATCTGAATTGTGCAAATTCATCATCATTTGACTAATTTTACATTGGGTGTTAACCTGTCACGGCTTTCCTTATTCATCCAGTCTTAGAACAAACAATAATACAAGCTAGCTTACTGACTGTATAAGCAACTTACAAGTTACATACATGTTCTTATTAAACACCATTAAGGGGGTCGGAATTTACATGAGATTTGTTACTCAAACGAAAGGAATTAGCATTTTGTATCTTTCGTTCTCACTTCTCACTCAGTAATTAGCATAGCAGTTGAGTAGGGATTTTAAGCTCACTTCTTTATGTGATATTCATTCAAGGCAAGGGGTCCATTCTTTTGTCAAGACAACTTGCTCTTACTAATTAAATGGTGTGTGGTCCTAGAGGAATTGAAACTACTAATTATTGGTTGTCCAAATTTAAGGAAGGGCCTTTCAGTGAGGAGCATATACTTGTTAATGGATAATAATTTGACAAACGACCATTGGACGAATGATATTTCATATTGATATACTGGAATGAAATTAATCATTGAGAAAACAAATGTCTATGACATATATTTTGCCAAACAGACCTTCTAATGGCACATGTATTTAGAAATCATAGACCTTAAGAGGTAATTCTAACAAAAACTTAAGGCATAGAATCCAAGGAGCAGATCTGGAAAACATGCATCCACACAATGTGATAGTTCAGGTTATCTTGTAATTGAACAAACTAGAACACAAACATTCATTTCCTTAGCTGAAGTTAGGCTTAAATCAAATGAAATTTCAACTCGCAAACACAAATAATCAGGCCCTGTGACCATGTAAATCATAGAACTGTAACCAGGACATTCATGTCTCAAGTATTCAACCAAGAGTAGATCATGTATCTAATAACTCACAGTTATCTCTTTTGAAAACAAGACTAAGTTTTAACAAACAAGGCATGCATGGTTTCCATGATTTGATAGTCTTAAGCTAGCATATGGAAGTAAAATACAAATGGATGTAAACAGAACTTTAGGCATGACATCTAAATTTCAAATCCAACCTTAGTCATATTTCCTATCACCAAGATTAAAAAACTGATACATCAACTTATGCAACAGATTGATCCTTAGGTTATTTCTAAGTTTCACTTGTGATAATTGTAGGAAAACAACGGGGAAAATAATAACAATAATAACAACAACAACAATAATAATAATGAAAACAATAATAATGTATGACGAAAATATTGTTGAATATAAAACAAGTAAAAGGATATAGTTAATATCTCAAAATAGTACGATGCTTTGAGTCGTGCTGGGCACTGTCGTAAGAAACTATTTCAGCAATTTGAAATGTTTCCCCAGGATAAAACAAGCCTTCCTCTATTTATATTTTAGAGGGAACGGGAATCAACAAAATTATATAATGTACCCAGCAAGTCTAAGGTGGAGGTGGCCAAAGAAAAAGGATTAGGCTAATATTTGTGGCTAAATAATAAAATAGTGCCTAATAGTGAAACAATGGCTAAAGAAGGGATATTGACTGCAAAGAGATGTTTAGTCGGTTGTGGGGTGAAAATGATGGCAGAATTGGTCTCTATTTATAGGGGTCTTTGCATGGTAGTACCCCTTGCATGAATGTTAAGTGTCTAACCAAATTAGCCACTTGTCTAGGGATTTTGACACTTTTCAAAATAGTTTCATGCGCAAGACACTTGTCCATGGTCATAGATGCACAATGACACTTGTAAATTATTCTTCATGCAAATAGCCACTTGTGTTATAATACATTGCATGAAGGACATTTGGTAAATCTTTTGGAATATTATTGCAATTTCCTTACAGTCCCCCACATATTTCAAAAGATTTGAAGAAGCAAGAGGTATAGTATAATGGGGTAAGTATGAAGGGTAAGACTTGCTGGAATTACACGGTCCAAATGCAGTGGGTTTGGTGTCTTTTGGACTTGAACCAAACTTAGACCGATAAAACTTGACTCACAGAATTATTGGTGAAATATAATATTTCTATGAACCAATAAATTCTTGTTGTAAGCCAGAGGCCTTACCAGTCACATTTTGACCCACAATTTTGTTGTTCAACGCGTTTTACGCGCGAATAGGCCATGCGCGTGCCTGGTTATTCATGAGAGCTCTAGAGACTTGGCTAGAATCTCATGGGAGCGGCTCCACTCCACTCTCATATAGGTGAATTCATCAAGTGTACACTGCTTTAGATACACCATCCATAAGGACTATGAATTCATTAAGAGTTATAACTCAACCCTTCATGTAGTAGCAGTTAAGCACTCTCATATAAGTGCTTCAGAGTCAATATCGACTTGTTATTACCCATATGAACCTACTTCATGGGATCTCCAATCACATAGGTTGGGTTACCATCTCTATTGACAATCATGTTAGCCTTAACCCCATCTCTTTTGAGGTTTGAAGAATCAAGTTTCTTCTCAAAGGTTTAGTCAGAGGATCGGCCAAATTCACTTCTGACTTCACATAATCAATGGAAATTATTCCATCTCTCAGCAGCTGCTTGACAACTTTGTGTCTCAGACGCATGAGTCTGCGTTTTCCATTATAAGATTTTCTCTTGGCAACATCAATTGCCGCTTTACTATCACAATGGATAGACACAGGAGGCAACACATCCTTTGTTAAAGGGATATCGGCTAAGAAGTTTCTTAGCCACTCAGCCTCAGAACCAGCCAACTCCAGAGCTATAAACTATGATTCCATAGTAGATTTAGCAATTATAGTTTGCTTGGTTGATCTCCACGCTATTGCGCCACCACCAAGAGTGAACACATAGCCACTAGTGGATTTTATCACATCTGAATCAGAGATCCAGTTAGCATCACTGTATCCTTCTAATATAGCGGGAAATCCACTATACAGGATACCGTAATTCATGGTTCCTCTCAAATATTTCATCAGTCTTACTAATGCAGACCAATGCTCTTGATTGGGATTACGAGTATATCTACTCAGTCTACACACAGCATAGGCTACATCAGGCCTTGTAAAATTCATTAAATGCATCAGACTCCCAATAATCTGAGGATATTTAGACTGAGCAACTGGGTCTCCTTTATTCTTTTTCAATTGAGAGCTAGCGTCATAAGGAGTGGCCACAGGTGTCACGTCAAAACAATCAAACTTCTTAAGAAGTCTCTCAACATAGTGTTCTTGTGACAACACAATAGCATCATCACTTCTTATGACTTTAACTCCTAATATCATGTTCACTTCACCCAGATCTTTCATATCAAAATTAGATGACAAAAATAATTTAGTACTCTACACAATATTTAAACTTGTACTAAATATAAGTATGTCATCAACATATAAACATATTATCACAAAATCACCATTTAGTATTTTAGTATAAACACATTTATCCACTTCAACAGAAAAAAAATCCGTCTCTCAGTAAGACTTGATCAAATTTCTCATGCCACTGTTTAGGAGCTTGCTTAAGGCCATAAAGAGATTTAATTAATTTACAAACTTTATTTTCTTGCCCAGGAACAATACATCTCTCAGGCTGAACCATATAAATTTCTTCTTCTAAATCACCATTTAAAAATGTTGTTTTAACATCCATTTGATGAATAAAAAGCTTGTAAACTGAGGCTAAGGCAATTAAAAGTCTAATAGAAGAAATTCTAGTTACTGGTGCAAATGTATCAAAATAGTCAATATTTCGTTTTTGAGAAAATCCTTTTGCTACTAAACGAGCTTTATATTTTTCTATAGATCCATTAGGATTAAACTTCTTTTTGAAAACCTATTTACAACCAATAGGCTTTGCACCAGGAGGTAAATCTGTTAAAACCCATGTATTATTTTTCATAATGGAATCAACTTCAGCCTTAATTGCCTATTTCCAAAATTCAGCATCAGAAGAGGAAATAGCTTCAAAATAATTTAATGGTTCATTATTAACAATAAAAGTTTGAAAATCATTTCCATAAGAAAAATATTCTTTTCTAGGCCTTTTGCTCCTTCTCAGTTCCTCAGCAGAGGTACTCTCTTTATTTCCTTCAATAGGTGCATGAGAAACTTTATCAGACAGTGGAAAAATATGTTCAAATAACTCAGCATTCTTTGTCTCAATAATGGTGTTGCAATCAAGCACATCACTTTTTAAAATAATAAATCTATATGCAGCACTATGTTCAGCATATCCAATTAACATGCAATCAGCAGTTTTAGAACCTATCTTTCTCTTTTTAGGTTCAGGCAACATAACTTTGGCAAGACACCCCCACACTTTTAAATATTTCAAATTAGGTTTATAACCTTTCCACAATTCATAGGGAGTTTTGCCAGTTCTTTTGTGTGGTATTCTATTTTGTAAGTGACAAGCAGATAAAATTGCTTCACCCCACAAATTATCAGGAGCATTAGAACTAATTAACATGGAGTTCATCATTTCTTTCAGTGTTCTATTTTTCCTTTCAGCAACTCCATTAGACTCGGGTGAATATGGAGGAGTTATTTCATGAATAATTCCTTCTTTTTCACAAAAATCATTTAAGGCCAAATATTCACCTCCTCTATCAGATCTAATTCTTTTGATTTTTCTACTAAGTTGATTTTCAACCTCAGATTTATAAGAAATAAAAGCATCAAATGCATCATCTTTATTTCTAAGCAAATACTCCCTCCGTTTCATTTTATTTGATCACTTTCCTTTTTTAAAAGTCAAATAATGTAAACTTTGACCAACATTTTGAGATATATTTCTTCACCATATTAATATGACAAGAATTGCAACTTATAGTACTTTTCGTGTAGTTTTTTAATATCTAAATTATAATTTTAAAATATTGACTAAATCTAGTTCAATTTGAATTCAAAAATTGGTCAACTTGACCATCGAAAAGTGAAAAACATCAAATAAAGTGGAATGGAGGGAGTATAACTTAGTATATCTAGAAAAATCATCAATAAAGGTCACATAATATCTTTTACCACCTCTAGTCATGGTCTGTTTTAAATCACCTAAATCAGTGTGAATCAAAGACAATAATTCAGTTTCTCGATTAACACGAAAGCAAGATTTCCTAGTAATTTTAGCTTTAGCACATATTTTACATTTTTCAATCTTATTTGAGTATAAACCAGATATTAAACCCATTGCATGCATTTTATGTATATATGACACATTAACATGTCCTAGTCTAGCATGCCACAAAGAAATAGACTCAACCATATAAGCAGACGCAGATGTATTTTCATATATAACGTTAGAAACATTAAGTTCAAAGAGTCCTTGGTTACAATAGCCCTTTCCAACCAAAATATTATTTTTGGTCATTAGAATTTTATCAGATTCAAATGTCACTTTAACCCCAGCTTTTAATAATAAGGCTACAGAAATCAGGTTTGTCATTTCTCAAGTGAACATTGTAGGCACTTTGAAAAATTGGGTGGTAGACTCTGGGGCTACTCGCCCTTTCATCTTAGGAGCAAAAGCTTACAATTCCAAAGTGAGATTTTTCAAATTAAATGTTGTTTCTAAACATCTAATCACAAATAGACCATGTGAACACGGCTTCTGCTTCCTCGATAAATGTTTTGGTAGAAGATATGATTTCTTGGAACTGAGGAACATGTTGTTAACAGTATCTTAAGAAAAAATAAACTATATTTGGGCTAAGCATTTTTGCAACCTTATCATACTTTAAAATTGATTTTGAACATTTGATCAGATTTACACATTCGGAAAGCAGAAATTTCAAACAAAGTTGCACAAATTCATAATGAAACTTCAAAGTCACCGAACATGCTTGAAGATTCTGGAGCCGACTAAGTGAGTGTTAACCAAATGTACTTGAGGTGTTAACGTTACATCAACTTGTAGTATAGTACTTAGTAATACTACGAACTAGACCCAAATATATCAAACTACACCTAAATCAGTTTTCTAAAGTTGTATCTTGGAGCCTATTTAAAATGCTCTACTAGCAAAGTGAAATTTTCTGGGATATTGTAATAGCAATCGACGTTATACATGTCGCACCTGCCATCATGATCATGATAAAGACGAATACAAGGTAGAGGTAGTATGTTAGACTGAGATGTCAGCAATCCTCGCATCATTTGACCACTAAACAAACCAATCTCAGACTGAGATGGTGCCATGTGTCCTCATTGCTATGAGTAGTACAAGTAGAAATGGCAATTGAAGCAAGCAGGGTCTTTTTGTAGCTTGAGTAGTAGAACGAAGGATTAGGGTTTTGATTATTTGCTGTCGAGTATTATACTAGAACAATGTTTATTAGCGGGAACAACAATTTATGAAAATACCAATCAAAATTAAAATATTTATCCGTCCTTACTCATCAGTTTCATATTTACCTCTCTAGAAACTATTTATCCGTACTACCCATACAGATTGCATATCAAAATTAAATTTATGCAGTATAAGGTATACAACGAAAATGAGCAGACCTGATATACCCTAAGGTATATTCTGAAAACACATTATACTATAAAGGTATATAGTAAAAATAAATAGACCGAGTAAATATTTTGAACCGCATAAACAGTATAAAATTTAATGGTTAGATCGAGTAATACTCTGAATTTCATGAATGGGTAGGCAATTTGCCATTACACTAATATTTCGCTGCTAGGTGTCTTTTTCTTTGTGTTTTTACTTTTACCCAAAGATCTGCTTACTGCATTCATTTGTTGCTTACACTTTTTCTAACGTGGTAAATTCTCAGTCCAACTGCTTCAATCCACACCCATTTTAATATTTCAAGAAATTAATCTTGTGGGGTTCTCTTGTCTTGTACTAGTAGAATAAGTATATAGTAGTTGACCATATTCAATGGTTGAAAAAAAAAAAAACCCTGTACTCTGTCCCTTTAGATCTTTCTTTACAATGAGTACTTAAAATAGCAATATAAAAATCACTCTCGAACGTCTAAAACGGCGTATTACAATGATCAATGTCCAACTTTACTGGCTCCGTCAAAACAAGAGAAATCTGAGTAATAACTAATTAAAATAGTCACACTAGATCCCTATAAACAAATACGTTCTTGTACTAGAAGCATTTCAAGATCATGAAGCATGCATCTGTTTAAGTATTCATTAAATTCTTCACCTTCTCCTTCCATTCCCTTGAAAGTTTAGTGGAGTTACATTTCCTCTTGAAAATATAGATAGCTTTTAGTCATAGAGAAAAAATGGGAAGTGAAGATGATGACCATTTTTCAAAGAAGCAAACAATTAAGAACATCAATAATCAAACCAAGTACAAGCTCAAAATACTAGTCCTCATAGTCTTAACCAATCTTTTTACTATATACATCTTCACTGGTCCTTCCCTCAACTTGCATTCTATTTCTAAGTACTCCAATAGTGATTCTGCTACCCTTTTTTCAGAGCTCAATGCCACTAAGAAAGAACTTCAAACCAGCCGATCCCAAATAATTGTTTTGAATCAGCAGCTCAAGACTACTAGCCAACTTGTTGATGCACTTCTTGCTCAACTTAACCTCCTTAACCAGTCCATAAACAGAACATCAGATTCCAGCTTGCTGAACTTCAATGATCTTCTTGCTGATTTGTCAAATGAAGCTAAGCTTGCTTTAGGCCCTCATAAGTATCCACTCGGGTACTCGCCAAGATCAGGGACCGATGAGGTTTATGCATCAGTTGGAGGAAGTTGTCTGATGTATAAAGAAGAGTTGGCTCAGTACATGACATATCGTGTTGGGAAGGAGTGTCCTGTTGATGATGTTTTCGCGCAGAAGCTCATGCTCAAGGGCTGTGAGCCGCTTCCAAGAAGGCGATGCCACCCTAAAGCGCCTGCTGGTTATGTCGAACCAATTCCATTGCCAAAAAGCCTGTGGTCCACACCACCAGACACAAGTATAATTTGGGATCCATATACTTGTAAGAACTACAGTTGTTTGATAGAAAGAAGGAACTTTCCAGGGTTCTATGATTGTAAAGATTGCTTTGACTTGCAATTTAGAGAGAAGACAAGGTGGCAATATGACAATGGAGGTCTTGATTTTGGGATGGATCAGGTCCTGGCAACAAGATCTCGAGGCACAATCCGTATTGGACTTGATATAGGAGGCGGCACTGGCACATTTGCTGCTAGGATGAAGGAAAGGAATATAACGATTGTGACGACTTCCATGAATTTGGATGGTCCATTCAATAGCTTCATTTCATCAAGGGGCTTGCTATCGATGCATGTTGGTGTCACCCAGAGGCTTCCTTTCTTTGAGAATACTTTGGATATCGTGCACTCTATGCATATTTTGAGCAACTGGATCCCAGACACCATGCTTGAATTCACTCTGTATGACATATACAGAGTTCTAAGGCCTGGAGGATTGTTCTGGTTGGATCACTTCTTCTGCCTGGGATCGCAGTTGAATGTAACTTACGTTCCTATGCTGGAGCGCGTTGGATTCAAGAAACTGAGGTGGAATGCTGGCATGAAACTCGATCGAGGGATTGATAAGAATGAGTGGTATTTCTCTGCTTTGTTAGAGAAACCAATGTCCTAAAGTACTTAGTTACTGAATCTTTAGAAAGTTGGTTAATTTCGTAGATGCAGGTATAAGTGACAGAACCTTGACTGGCTAGTTTCTATTTTTTCTTTTTGTGCTTTTTTGTAATGCAATTGAAAGGATACAAGATGAGAGAATGATAGGAACAACTGAAAGAGGAGTTATATTATCTGTTGTGACCAATTCGTCTTGCTTATATGAACACAAATTACTGCAGAAAGACAACTAGTAAAATTGCACGCATGTCATTTTCTCACAAATAGCTCTGTCAAGGGAAATTAGGTAAAGCTGCACACAGAATGCACAATGTTTTTTAGGATATAAATATATATTCCTGTATACAAATGACTATCTTAATTGAGATCACGAAGAGTTTACACACTTTATAAGGTTAAAAAAAATCCAAAACTTTTCGGTATCCTCTAGTTGTGCTGCTGGACCTCCAGAACATTCTTTTTTGTTGTACAACAGTTCACTCCAACAACAAAATCAGTTGAATCATTCTGCATTCCCTCAAAATTGTGCACAAATAACAGGGAATAGCATATTATGCGTTAATGTTTCAGGCTCGGGCAAATTCATCAAAACATTGATCTTATTTGGGCTCTACCTTCGAAGGTGGATATGCCCCATTGAAGACCAAGAGACTTTCATCAGTATAAGGATGGCTAGAACCTTTTGTTGCTCCATAGGTTTCTGAAGTAGATGTTGATTCTGCATTCGGGTTCAGTCCTACGATCTCCATAATATTCTCAATCTCTTTCACCACATCATTCATTGTAGGTCGCTTGGTTCCTTCTTCTTTGACACACTTGTTTGCTACATCCACAAACTTCTCTACGCTTCTAGGAGTTGCGCCCGAGCGAACAGCATGATCCAAAATTTCTTGAAGGTTATACATGCCTTTTGTCTTGTCCATTGCAGTTCTCACTTCCCTAACAATATATTTTCCTTTTTCAATAGGAACTTTTCCTGTAACGAGCTCCAGCAGCACCACTCCAAAGCTATAAACATCACTCTTCGCAGTCAGCTGTTGTGTCATGTAATATTCAGGATCGATGTAGCCCTGAGAAAGAAAAGGCGCCATTAATTTGGACATAGTCTAGAGATAAACACACACATATTTGCTGCATGATTTCAATTTGTTTTCCTTTACTATGGCCAGATCACATTATAGGAATGTAAGAAAGTATTAGCCTTTATCTGTCATAACCTTCTGCCCGACAATAATTCATTCATATCCTGTTTAAGACTCTTGGATAACACTTACCCCTGAATTCTGTATCAAAAACTTTGATGACCGTGCATCTCCTAACTTAAAAGAATCTGTGAAAAGGTATAACTGTTTTCATCGTTTTCTATTATTTATTTATTTTCTCATTCTTTTGTGGAAGTTGGGTTGTTGGAAAAGTGGAATCAACAAAGGAGGGCCTGAATGTTTCTACAAGAAAATGAGTTTTTATAATAGTTACTATTGGACTGGAATTTCTTAACTGAAAATAAATTCAAGAACACAGTGAACATCAGAATTTTTTAGATATAGAGAAGGCACTTAGAGAATCCTTACTCACCATTGTTCCTTTGACCTTAGTGGTGATGTGACCCCTTCCAGAATCACCTAGAAGCTTGGACAGACCAAAATCAGCAACTTTCGCATTTAGGCGTTCTCCAGCAAAATATTGTTGGACTTGATGTCCCTGTGTATGATAGGAGGATTGACAAGGTCATGCAGATACTGCAAACCTCTGGCTGCTCCAAGGGCGATCCTCAGTCTCCTCATCCAATCTAACCTGATCCCAATCTTTCCTACAAGTATAAATGTCATTACATTCTCCAGGAGGCGCATATATTCTAAGATGCTACTCAACAAGCTATATTCATGACACCATTTTGTAATACTTCGCCATAACTAATTGTAGATAAATTCGTGTACTTTGCAGAATGTAAGTAACAGCTATATTCAGGGGGCACCTCTTTATAGTCGTCTCATAATAATGGTAAAAGACAATGGTATGAATCAACATATACCTGAAAGACCGTCTCTTAAGGTGCCATTTGGAATATACTCATAGACCAGCATTTGTTCATCTTGATCGAAACAAAAGCCAATAAGGCCAACAATATTCTTGTGATGAACCCTTGAGAGAAGTTCTATCTCAGTTTTTAACTCAAGTGCGCCCTGCATAGATCCTTGTTTAGCTCTTTTAACTGCAACTAATTCCCCATTTGGAAGAGTTCCTCTGTAAACCTGCTGAGACGCTCTTAAGTTTAAAAACTTAATATGGTTCCAAATGTAGTTGAGAGTTCATTTTTATTCATACCTACTGAAGAGTGTGGAAAACATCTAAATTACTGGTATAAAATAGGTAGTCTAGACAAGTTATTCGATAGACTTTGCAACTAAAGCATATACACAGCAAGATGCTTGTGATTATTTAAACATACAGAAAACAGGATACTATGGCAAATATACGAGTGTTATGGTCTGCGAATGAATTTACTCTGATAAGCTCATTTTTGGATTGGACAATGCTAGTTTTTGGGGCAATAATCAAGTCTTCTCAGTTATTCAATGCCTTTTTCTTGATTCATATAAGAGAACAAATTAGGAGAAACAAAGGTGATTAATATATAGAACAAATGAGGACTGCAGCACTGCTAACAAGCACATGCCTTAGCGTATAAGAGCAGACTCCATGATTGTGGAATGAAACTCAAGCAAATTTCTTAAGATACTGATATTTTCATTATTACGGTGGTGAGGGAGGGGGTGCGCATGAGCAGTGAAAGCTAACCTTCCCATAACCACCAGCTCCAATATCATTGATGTCTGAAAAATTATTTGTCCATTTTCTAAGCTCCTCGAATGAGAAATATCTCGCTCCTGTCAGCTGTGGAACACCACCGCTATGTTTATTTGAGTCCCAGGATGCTGCATTAAGAAGAAAAGATAGCAACCACCTTAAGATGAAGTAATAGGTATATGGCCAAATAGTTAGTCCAAATATTACCAAAAGGATCACTCCTCTTTGCAGCATCTTCAGCTCTTTTCTTTTGCCGGAAAGCATAAATACCAACAATTAGTGCTAAAGTTGCAAGGAAAGAACCACCAACTGCTGCTCCAATGATAATGCCTCTACTAGACGATTTGAGTGATCCGGTGGGTGCACCTGGTAAACAGGATGCACATAGACTTAGACTTCTATCTATCAACCTCAAGGGAATTGATGCTGTTTTTGGAATTTTTTACTTCTTAAGTTGAATACTTAAAAAGAACTAATACAATGACCGAGACAGTGGACTTATTGTAATTGCTCTTACAAGGAAGAGTAAATTTTTCTGTCAAACGAAGTACATGAAACTTAATCATCAACACTTTCAAATTTTTACTGGTTTTTCATCCACCAAATCTCTATGATTCTTGATTAGATTGCACATATAAGGAGTAGAGAAATAAGTGACAAAAAGTAAAAGGAAATTACTTCTCTGGAAAATTTTTATTACCATCAAGGTATTTATAGTCTTCAGCAATGAAGACGAAAGGACCAAATGATGATGGGGGCTGGAAAGTCCGAGCACTAAAAAAAGAACCTATATCAGCAACTCCAATTCGATTGAAATAATCTTGGCTAGAAGGGAAACCTTGGAGGTGTATCACAAGGTAGTCATCCAAATTTTTTGTTGGTAACTGAGAGAAACTGAGTCCACAGGCAGTTGAAGGTTCTTGATTGAAAGCTCTAAAGACTTATGTAGAGTCTCATAAGTAGTTTTGTTTCCTAAGTTCGAAAAGGAAGGAGCTCTGAAGACCAGGTTGCCTGTATATGGATAAGCACATCTACAGGTAGGACTAGAAATTTGATTAGAACTGCACTCAGTTGGTGATCAATTTTCTGGTGGAGTCGAATATGTTGCTTCTTATTTGGTTTGGACACAGTAAGGTTGTGACCCTCCTCCATTGCAGACAGGATTACTTGTAAGTCTGCAGAAGAAACAATAAAGAAATAAGGTTATAAATAAAATATAGTCAAGTTTTGTGTATAACCATAATCACACGGCCTAATAAGTTTGGCCAAAAAGTTCCCAACCTGGAGATTAAATTGCTAGAAGAATCACAGGAAGAGAGCTTACATTATCTGAAATGGATATCCTGGTCTTTGGATAAATGAATCGATAATGATTAATTTTAGATTACACTTGAGCTTTAAGTGTGGGGTGCTTGCGCACCAATGAGAATTTGACGACTAGCTTGAATTGTCTTAATTTCTAGCTACTTTAAAGAGCTCGGGTGTATTTCATTGGCTAATTTCACATTGTTTGGATGCAGGTATTCTATTACAAAATGGCGATTGCAAACATCTAAGAGTGGTGGAAGCAGGGACGGTGGCCAACCACCACAGAATCAACCCGAGGGCAAGGATAAAAGGGAGCAACGCTCAAAGAAGAAACAAGATACACCTACTCCGGATATGACCATTCCCGCTCCTCAGGCAGCCACGGGGGCAAGAGAAAATCAACCATTGCTAAGGAAAAGCCCGTGGTGATCCGTGAAGGTGGTGCTTCTAGACCACCAGCCAAGAAAAGGAGAGCAGTTCAGGGCAAGGGAAAGAAACCAATGGAGCAGGATGATGAGCAGGTGGATGATGATGCTGAGGAGGAGTATACTCCCATTCCAGTGCCTGAGGACATACCCTCTACAGTAGCCCGATTAACAGGGCATTGTGGGAGGACACCTTTGAGAGCGAGAGTGCATACCTGGCTATTTTGGAAAGACCATTGAACTATCATGCGTGTGAGAATGCTTGCCCGGCTATTTAAGAGGTTGTGAAAGATAGGAAGTGGGACAGATTTATGCAGGGTCCCAAGTGCAAGGGCAATGTTACTGCTGTTCAGGAGCTATATGTGAACTGGGTGAACCCGAGGAGCAGCATAGTGCGGGTTCGAGAGGTTGATATTGATATTTCTGCTAGAGCCATTAATGCACATTACAGGATGACTGAAGTGGCCATGGATGAGTACAAGAAGATGCTAGCAGAGTCGGATTTTGCGGATGTCATTGAGGTATTGTGTGACCCACCAGCTGTTATGGATGATCGTGAATCTTCGAAGCCTGCGTGGTTGCACAACACGCCTAAGAGGTTTATGTCCAGGGAGAGTCGATCTTGGCTAAATTGGGTATCTAACAGAATAATGCAGGTCGACCATCAGACAAATGTCCTTCGGGAGCAGGTGCTTCTTATTTATGCTCTGATGAATGGAATGGTGCTGAATTTGGGAGAGCTTATGTACGAGCAGATGATACGGACTCGTAAGGAGAAGACATTGAAGCTGTATTTTGTGCACACTCGGACGGCTTTTATGAAGAAGCACGGGGTCCCTTTCTATACGGATGATGATCTTTTAGAGGTACTCATTGCCTATGACATTATTTCAGTGCATGACCCGGTCGCGGCCAAAGCAGATAAGAGAACTACATCAGAGCGACTTGTGGGCTTTGAAGCCGAGCTAGCTAAGCTGAGAGAGGCGCAGCAGGCAGAGCTAACCCAATTGAGACAGGAGCAGCAGGTAGAGCTGACCCAGTTTAGACAGGAGCAGGCAGCTCGAGACACCCTGATGCAGAGCATACTGGCAGAGATCCTTGCCGCTATTCAGAGTCCCAGAGTGACGCGTTCCATTGGCGTCCAGACTGATGCAGGGTCCAGTCACGAGGTTGTGGATTTGAGTGCTACTGATGGCACTACTGCAGAGCCAGCTCCGGCTACTGCCACTACTATGGAGGGGTCGTTGATTGATGCGATGGATGTAGCTGGTACTACCTTATTGGACCCCTCCACTGCTCAGACCGCGGATTCAGACCGGTCTGCAGCACCTCCAGACTCTGCGGTTTGAGGGAGCTTTCTTGATACCCACTCTTGTTCTTATTTTTGTATTTATGCAGTGGGACCATGCACTATTTTAAGTGTGGGGGTGGGGTATCATGATTTGTACTTGTATATTTTTATTGCATTTAATTTTTTTTGAGATTAGTGGCATAATCCTTGGGTTTTCTTCAAGCCACGGTTCTTTCCCGAGGATGCCGTGAGTAAGTAAAATAGTGGGGCGTAGTTACAAGTACAAACCATGATACCCCACCCCACACTTAAAATAGTGCATGGTCCCACTGCACAAATACAAAAATAAGAACAAGAGTGGATATCAAGAAAGCTCCCTCAAACTGCAGAGTCTGGAGTGCTGCAGACCGGTCTGAATCCGCGGTCTGAGCAGTGGAGGGGTCCAACTAGGTAGTACCAGCTGCATCCATCGCATCAATCAACGACCCCTCCATAGTAGTGGCAGTAGCCGGAGCTGGCTCTGCAGCAGTGCCATCAGTAGCACTCAAATCCACAACCTCGTGACTGGACCCTGCATCAGTCTGGACGCTAATGGAACGCGTCACTCTGGGACTCTGAATAGCGGCAAGGATCTCTGTCAGTGTGCTCTGCATCAGGGTGTCTCGAGCTGCCTGCTCCTGTCTCAACTGGGTCAGCTCTGCCTGCTGCGCCTCTCTCAGCTTAGCTAGCTCGGCTTCAAAGCCCACAAGTAGCTACGGATGTAGTTCTCTTATCTGCTTTGGCCGCGACCGGGTCATGCGCTAAAGTAATGTCATGGGCAATGAGTACCTCTAAAAGATCATCATCCGTATAGAAAGGGACCCGTGCTTCTTCATCAAAGCCGTCAGAGTGTGCACTAAATACAGCTTCAATGGCTTCTCCTTACGAGTCCGTATCATCTGCTCGTACATAAGCTCTCCCAAGTTCAGCACTATTCCATTCATCAGAGCATAAATAAGCACCCGCTCCCGAAGGACATTTGTCTGGCATTATTCTATTAGATACCCAATTTAGCCAAGATCGACTCTCCCTAGACATAAACCTCTTAGGAAAAGTGGCATATTTTCTCTACGTGTTGTGCAACCACGCAGGCTTCGAAGATTCACGATCATCCATAACAGCTGGTGGGTCACACAATATCTCAATGACATCCGCAAAATCCGGCTCCGCTAGAATCTTCTTGTACTCATCCATGGCCACTTCAGTCACCCTGTAATGTGCATTAATGGCTCTGACAGAAATATCAACATCAACCTCTCGAACCCACACTATGCTGTTCCTCGGGTTCGCCCAGTTCATATATAGCTCCTGAACAGCAGTAACATTGCCCTTGCACTTGGGACCCTGCATAAATCTGTCCCACTTCCTATCTTTCACAACCTCCAAAATAGCCGGGCAAGCATTCTCACACGCATGATAGTTCAGTGGTCTTTCCTGTGTAATCTGCTTCTTAATGATCCACTAATACGCCAGGTATGCACTCTCGCTCTCAAAGGTGTCCTCCTACAATGCCCTGTCAATCGGGCTACTGGTAGAGGGAATGTCCTCCGGCACTGGAATAGGAGTGTACTCCTCCTCAGCATCATCATCCACCTGCTCATCATCCTGCTCCATTGGTTTCTTTCCCTTGCCCTGAACTGCTCTCCTTTTCTTGGCCGGTGGTCTAGAAACACCACCTTCACGGATCACCATGGGCTTTTCCTTAGCAATGGTTGATTTTCTCTTGCCCGTGGCTGCCTGAGGAGCGGGAATGGTCATATTTGGAGCAGGTGTATTTTGTTTCTTCTTTGAGCGTTGCTCCCTTTTATCATTGCCCTCGGGTTGATTCTGTGGTGGTTGGCCACCGTCCCTGCTTCCACCACTCTTGGATGTTTGCTTTGTAATCGCCATTTTGTAATAGAATACCTGCATCCAAACAATGTGAAATTAGCCAATGAAATACTCCCGAGCTCTTTAAAGCAGCTAGAAACTAAGCCAATTCAAGCTAGTCGTCAACTTCTCATTGGTGCGCAAGCACCCCACACTTAAAGCTCAAGTGTAATCTACAATTAATCAAGTTATGCTCATAGTATGCTCATGGTAACATTAGCGAGGTACTCAGACTTCCCTCGATGCGCACTTCTTTATTCAAAACAATTCTCATGGTTAAAATTCACCCAAGTGTGCAAACGGGGTCTCACCCCCCACACTTATACTCTACTTCATCTCAAAATTATGGAGCATTATTATTTTAAGCAAAACAAGAAGAGCAGCCCATGAATTGCACAACGGGGCATTGGCTTGCTCAATTAAGGTGCAAAACGACACTCCTAGTGTATGAATAATGTGAATTGAGTGTTGTTCACATGAAAACACTTTAAACTCAGCCCCATGCCCTAATCTAACTAATATATGTTCAACTTATATCCCCTAACTGATTTGGCTACTCAGACTTCGCCAAATACTTCAAATTGTTCATTGGAGAATTTCAACAAACACCTTACGTGCAGATTTTTGGACAGCTTGTGTATGAGCTTTTTGTTATTGTTTGGACCTCCCAACTCCGGGAGCTTATATATATACTCATCCCGGTGCATCACCGCACCCCCACAGCAAATGCCAATAAAAAGGAACCAATTTTTAACATGGTTTTATCACAACTTGAAGTAAAAACTAAACCTAAGGGGAGAGGGGAATGGGAACAATTTCAGCACGACCAACAGTGGGACGTAGTTTCAGGGATGAGGGAGAAGCACAAAAGAGAAAAGAAGAAATCATACCTGGGAATTTGAAAGCAAAAAATTCAGCCGCTAGCTTTTTTTCTTTTCTCTTTCCCGTTGTTCTGTTCTTGTTTGTGTTTTGTTTGTGTTTTGTGTGTTGTGTTGTGTGTGTTTAAGTAGCATGAGGGGTTTTTAAAAAAACTTACCCGATGGAACAGCCTTCAGCGTTTTTTAACCACAACACTGCCTCACGAATTTTTATTTTTTTTTTCAAAAGCTGCTCGCATACAGCCCCTGGCGCGTCGCACAGGGGCTGTTCTGAAGAGAAAAATAGCAAAACAGTGGCCAGCGCTATGGAGCCACAACACTGCCTCCGTTCAGATTTTTTTATCAAAAAATTTCACTGCAAACAGCCAAGCATACGACGCATGCTGGCCTGTTTGGAGCAAAAATTGACTTTGTTGTCCGTAGCCGGCCAGTTCCGTTGTTCCAACTGTTTTCGAGCCTCGGGAACCTGGAAAAACACTACACAAACACGTTAATCACATCAAGTTCCCATTCTTTTTATTCTTTTCTATTTTTATTTTTTTATTTTGTTTTATTTTTATTTTAAATGAAAATATGAATTAACTAACTCTAAAAACGATAAAACATGGATTGCCTTCCATGAAGTGCTTGATTTAAAATCGCAGCACGACAAGTACAACCCTTTTTCAAGGATCGACCAAAGAAATGGAAGATTTAAGCCTATCGACTTCATCTCCCCAATAGCGCTTCACTCTTTGCCCATTTACTAAAAACGGCTTATCCGAGCCCGGGGCTCGCAATGCAATCACTCCATGGGGCATCACCTTAACAATTTCAAACGGACCAGACCACCTCGACTTGAGCTTACCAGGGAAGAGCTTCAACTTGGAGTTAAATAAAAGAACTAGTTGGCCCGGCTCAAAGCGACGGTGCTGAATAGGCTTATCATGCCACCGCTTAGTCTTCTCCTTATATAACTTGGCGTTTTCATATGCGTGCAATCTAAACTCATCAAGTTCATTGAGTTGCAACAATCTCTTCTCACCCGCCAATTCCATATCAAAACTTAGCTTCTTTATCGCCCAATAGGCCTTGTGCTCAAGCTCGACTGGCAAGTGGCATGTTTTCCCATATACCAGCTTGTACTGTGAAGTCCCAATTGGAGTTTTATAAGCTGTCCTATATGCCCAGAGTGCATCATCGAGCTTGGTAGCCCAATCCTTCCTATGCGCACTGACAGTCTTCTCAAGAATTTGCTTCACCTCTCTATTGGACCCCTCAGCTTGTCCACTAATTTGCGGATGATAGGCGGTGGCGACCTTATGCTTCACCCCGTATTTAGCTAGAAGGTTGTTTAGCAACTTATTACAGAAGTGTGTACCTTCATCACTAATTACATGACATATCGTGTTGGGAAGGAGTGTCATGTTGATGATGTTTTCGCGCAGAAACTCATGCTCAAGGGCTGTGAGTATGGGTGTCAAACGGGTATACGGATCCGGGTTCGGGTTGTAAAATTGTAACCCCGCAGGTTCCGGGTACGGGTTTAAATTACGGGTTCTTAACGGGTCCGGGTTTTGGGTAGGAAAAAAAACTCGTGCGGGTTCGGGTCTTAGCGGGTACGGGTACGGGTACGGGTTCGAGTCTTAACAAATCGGGTTTGAGTCCGGATTTTAATTTTATTTAATAATATTATTTTAAATATTTAAAAAAAGGATGAATGATAGGAAAACTGAAAGACTTACTTTATTTAAGATACTTGAACTATTAAAGTATTGAACATTAAACTTCTATTTGAAAAGTGCAACATCAAAACTAGATAATGAAAATTCAAATTACAAGTTAAATATGCCTATTTCTTTGTGTAATTTCTTCCATGTCATTTTCCTCATGCTCCGGTGTAGGTGCCATTGATAGTGCTTGATCACTTAACAGAATTTCTTCAAGGTTATCATCTTGTTCTAGTAAGTCTTCAATTCTTTGGTTTCTTCGCTCAGATCTAATCCAGTCTCGTAAACAAACTAGAACATCCAAAACATTATTACCCAAAAGAGTGACGGGTATCACCTTTTTGAGGTATATATCGAAGTTAATAGTTGAAGTTCTATACCATATTTGAGTAATATATATTCAAATTGTTGATTTGTTATGGAATATCAAGTTTATTTTTCAATTAAATAGCTAAACTTGTTTCTCTTGAACATATTTCACTAGTAACAATATGGACACAAAACGAATTAAACCATGAGTGGAAAACTTGTGTATACCTTTCTCTACACATACAAGTTTTAGCACTCAGTTTATTTTAACGGATACGGATACGGGTATATCCAGTAATACCCCATAATTTTGACGGGTCTTAACGGATACGGGTATTCGTTAAAAAAAAAAAAAAAAACCGTTCGGGTAGGGGTGTTTTAGAGGGTTTACGGGTCCGGATCCGGATTTTTGCGGGTCCGGATGGGGTCGGGTTTTAATGAGTGCGGGTCCGGATTTTGACGGGTAGACCCCTACCCGTTTGACACCCATAGCTGTGAGCCACTTCCAAGAAGGCGATGCCACCCTAAAGCGCCTGCTGGTTATGTCGAACCAACTCCATTGCCAAAAAGCCTGTGGTCCACACCACCAGACACAAGTATAATATGGGATCCATATACTTGTGAGAACTACAGTTGTTTGATAGAAAGAAGGAACTTTCCAGGGTTCTATGATTGTAAAGACTGCTTTGACTTACAATTTAGGGAGAAGACAAGGTGGCAATATGACAATGGAGGTCTTGATTTTGGGATGGATCAGGTTCTGGCAACAAGATCTCGAGGCACAATCCGTATTGGACTTGATATAGGAGGCGGCACGGGCACATTTGCTGCTAGGATGAAGGAAAGGAATGTAACCATTGTCACAAATTCCATGAATTTGGATGGTCCATTCAACAGCTTCATTTCATCCAGGGGCTTGCTATCGATGCATGTTGGTGTCTCCCAGAGGCTTCCTTTCTTTGAGAATACTCTGGATATCGTGCACTCTATGCATATCCTGAGCAAATGGATCCCGGACACCATGCTTGAATTGACATTGTATGACATATACAGAAATTTGAGACCTGGAGGTCTGTTCTGGTTAGATCACTTCTTCTGCCTCGGATCACAGTTGAATGTAACTTATATTCCTATGCTGGAGCGTGTTGGATTCAAGAAACTGAGATGGAATCCTGGCATGAAACTCGATCGAGGGATTGATAAGAATGAGTGGTACTTCTCTGCTTTGTTAGAGAAACCAATGTCCTAAAGTACTTAGTTACTGAATCTTTAGAAATTATTTCGTAGATGCAGGTATAAGTGACAGAACCTTGACTGGCTAGTTTCTGTTTTTTCTTGTTGTGCTTTTTTGTAATGCAATTGAAAAGATACAAGATGAGAGAATGATAATGATAGATAGGAACAACTGAAAGAGGAGTTATATTTTCTGTTGTGACCAACTCGTCTTGCTTATATCATCACAAATTACAGCAGAAAGATAACTATGTAAAATTGTACTCATGTCAATTTCTCACAAATAGCTCTGTAAAGGGAATTTAGGTAAAGCTGCAACACTGAATGCAGAATATCTATTAGGATATAAATAAATGTATATTCATGTATACAAATGACTATCCTAATTGAGGTCAGAAAGAGTTTACACACTTTACAAAAGGTTAAAAAAAATTTCAAAAAATTTCAGTATCTTCTCTAGTTGCACTTCTGGACCTCCAGAACATTCCTTTTTGTTGTACAACGATTCACTTCAACAACAAAATTAGTTGAATCATTCAGCATTCCCTCAAAATTGTGCACAAATAACAGGGAATAGCATATTATGTGTGATCTAATGTTTCAGGCTCGGGCAAATTCATCAAAACACTGATCTTATTTGGGCTCCACCTTCGAAGGTGGATATGCCCCATTATAGAAAAAGAGACTTTCATCAGTATAAGGATGGCTAGAACCTTTTGTTGCTCCTTCATAGGTTTCTGAAGTAGATGTTGATTCTGCATTCGGGTTCAGTCCTACGATCTCCATAATATTCTCAATCTCTTTCACCACATCACTCATTGTAGGTCGCTTGGCTCCTTCTTCTTCAACACACTTGTTTGCTAGATCCACAAACTTCTCTACGCTTCTAGGAGTTGCACCCGAGCTAACAGCAGGATCCAAAATTTCTTGAAGGTTATACATGTCTTTTGTCTTGTCCATTGCAGTTCTCACTTCCCTGACAATATATTTTCCTTTTTCAATAGGAACTTTTCCTGTAACGAGCTCCAGCAGCACCACTCCAAAGCTATAAACATCACTCTTCTCAGTCAGCTGTTGTGTCATGTAATATTCAGGATCCATGTAGCCCTGAGAAAGAAAAGGCACCATTAATTTGGACAGACATAGTCTAGAGATGAACACACACATATTTGCTGCAAGATTTCAATTTGTTTTCCTTTACTATGGCCAGATCACTTTATAGGAATGTAAGAAAGTATTAGCCTTTATCTGTCATAGCCTTCTGCGCGACAATAATTCATTCATATAAAAAACTTGCCCCTGAATTTGGTATCAAAAACTTTGATGACTGTATGTGCACCTCCTAACTTAAAAGAATCTGTGAAAAGCTATAACTGATTTCATCGTGTTCTATTATTTTTTTCGGAAAAGGGCCAAATTTGCCCCTCTACTATGGTTTAGGGGTCACGTTTACCCCTCGTTAAAATTTTGGTGCAGCAATACCCCTACCGTTATCATAGTACGCGGATTTACCCCTCTCATTAACGGACCTCCACACTGGACGACACGTGGCTGCCACATCAGTGCCATAGTAGAGGGGCAAATTTGGCCCTTTTCAGTTGTTTCTAAAATCGTGTCTGGACTAAGTTTCAATACTTAGAGAAAAAGTTTCGATGCTTAGAGGAGTCATTATAAGAGAGAAAAATGTGCTAAGAATGGTAAATAAGATATTTTGAGAGAAATACGGAATTAAAATGACACTCTCTTCGGTTTTGTTCCATAAGAAAGATATACTTTTGAACTTTGTGACAAAAATTATCTTTATTAAAGATAAGACAAAAGTTTAATAATAACATTATTTCCAAATAAATATATATGTTCTTTTTAAAAAGACTAAAAGGTAAAATATGTTACTCCTATTAAAGTAGATAAAGAGTTTTTTCATGTATTTCAATTTAAAAGATATTTTTTAATTTATCACAAAAGGTGACTTTTGCTATATATTGACTTATTAACTTTAGTTTAATCTCTTTTCCTTTAATGACATATTTTTTGTAACATTAGAAAAAATAATAATAGAGTTTTATGTTTAAAATCACAAATTCTAGAATTCAATCATGACACTAATTTTATGGACAAACGCTAGCTTAATGTTATGGACAAACGCTAGCTTAATGTCATGATTGAATTCTAGAATTTGTGATTTTAAACATAAAACTCTATTATTATTTTTTCTAATATTACAAAAAATATGTCATTAAAGGAAAAGAGATTAAACTAAAGTTAATAAGTCAATATATAGCAAAAGTCACCTTTTGTGATAAATTAAAAAATATCTTTTAAATTGAAATACATGAAAAAACTCTTTATCTACTTTAATAGGAGTAACATATTTTACCTTTTAGTCTTTTTAAAAAGAACATATATATTTATTTGGAAATAATGTTATTATTAAACTTTTGTCTTATCTTTAATAAAGATAATTTTTGTCACAAAGTTCAAAAGTATATCTTTCTTATGGAACAAAACCGAAGAGAGTGTCATTTTAATTCCGTATTTCTCTCAAAATATCTTATTTACCATTCTTAGCACATTTTTCTCTCTTATAATGACTCCTCTAAGCATCGAAACTTTTTCTCTAAGTATTGAAACTTAGTCCAGACACGATTTTAGAAACAACTGAAAAGGGCCAAATTTGCCCCTCTACTATGGCACTGATGTGGCAGCCACGTGTCGTCCAGCGTGGAGGTCCGTTAATGAGAGGGGTAAATCTGCATACTATGGTAACGGTAGGGGTATTGCTGCACCAAAATTTTAACGAGGGGTAAACGTGACCCCTAAACCATAGTAGAGGGGCAAATTTGGCCCTTTTCCGTATTTTTTTTGTATATTTATTTTCTCATTCTTTTGTGGAAGTTGGTTGTTGGGAAAGTGGAATCAACAAAGGAGGGCTTGAATGTTTCTATAAGAAAATGAGTTTTTGTAGTGGTTACTATTGGACTGGAATTTCTTAACTGAAAATAAATTCAAGAACACACTGAACATCAGAAATTTTTAGATATAGAGAAGGCACTTAAGAATCCTTACTCACCATTGTTCCTTTGACCTGAGTGGTGATGTGACCCCTTCCAGAATCACCTAGAAGCTTGGACAGACCAAAATCAGCAACTTTTGCATTTAGGCGTTCATCCAGCAAAATATTGTTGGACTTGATGTCCCTGTGTATGATAGGAGGATTGACAAGGTCATGCAGATACTGCAAACCTCTGGCTGCTCCAAGGGCGATCCTCAGTCTCCTCATCCAATCTAACCTGATCCCAATCTTTCCTACAAGTATAAAAGTCATTACATTTTCCAGGAGGCACATATATATTCTAAGATGCTACTCAACAAGCTATGTTAATGACACCATTTTGTAATACTTCGCCATAACTAATTGTAGATAAATTCGTGTACTTTGCAGAATGTAAGTAACAGCTATATTCAGGGGGCACCTCTTAATAGTCGTCTCATAATAATGGTGAAAGACAACGGTATGAATCAACATATACCTGAAAGACCGTCTGTTATGGTGCCATTTGGAATATACTCATAAACCAGCATCTGTTCATCTTGATCGAAACAAAAGCCAATAAGGCCAACGACATTCTTGTGATGAACCCTTGAGAGAAGTTCTATCTCAGTTTTGAACTCAAGTGCACCCTGCATTGATCCTTGTTTAGCTCTTTTAACTGCAACTAATTCCCCACTTGGAAGAGTTCCTCTGTAAACCTGTTGAGACGATCTTTTTAAGTTTAAAACCTAATATGGTTCCAAATGTAGTTGAGAGTTCATTTTTATTCATACCTACTGAAGAGTGTGAAAAACATCTAAATTACTGGTATAAAATAGGTAGTCTAGACAAGTTATTCGATAGAATTTGCAACTAAAGCATATACACAGCAAGATGCTTGTGATTATTTAAACATACAGGAAACTGGATACTATGGCAAATATACGAGTGTTATGGTCTGCGAATGAATTTACTCTGATTAGCTCATTTTTTGGTTTGGACAATCTACAAATGCTTAGTTTTTGGGGCAATAATCAAGTCTTCTCAGTTTGATTCAATGCCTTTTTCTTGATTCATATAACAGAACAAATTAGGAGCAACAAAGGTGATTAATATATAGAGCAAATGAGGACCGCAGCACTGCTAACAAGCACATGCCTTAGCGTATAAGAGCAGACTCCATGATTGTGGAATGAAACTCAAAAAAATTTCTTAAGATACTGATATTTTCATTATTATGGTGGTGAGGGAGGGGTGCACATGATCAGTGAAAGCTAACCTTCCCATAACCACCAGCTCCAATATCATTGATGTCTGAAAAATTATTTGTCCATTTTCTAAGCTCCTCGAATGAGAAATATCTTGCTCCTGTCAGCTGTGGAACACCACCGCTATGTTTATTTGAGTCCCAGGATGCTGCATTAAGAAGAAAAGATAGCAACAACCACCTTAAGATGAAGTAATAGGTATATGGCCAAATAGTTAGTCCAAATATTACCAAAAGGATCACTCCTCTTTGCAGCATCTTCAGCTCTTTTCTTTTGCTGGAAAGCATAAATACCAACAATTAGTGCTAAAGTTGCAAGGAAAGAACCACCAACTGCTGCTCCAATGATAATGCCTCTACTAGACGATTTGTGTGATCCGATGGATGCACCTGGTAAACAGGATGCACATAGACTTAGACTTCTATCTATCAACCTCAAGGGAATCGACTGTTTTTGGAATTTTTTACTTCTTAAGTTGAATACTTAAAAAGAACTAATACAATGACCGAGACAGTGGACTTATTGTAATTGCTCTTAATGTTCAAAGTCTTACAAGGAAGAGTAAATTTTTCTGTCAAACGAAGTACATGAAACTTAATCATCAACACTTTCAAATTTTTACTGGTTTTTCATCCACCAAATCTCTATGATTCTTGACTAGATTGCACATATAAGGAGTAGAGAAATAAGTGACAAAAAGTAAAAGGAAATTACTTCTCTGGAAAAATTTTATTACCATCAAGGTATTTATAGTCTTCAGCAATGAAGACGAAAGGACCAAATGATGATGGGGGCTGGAAAGTCCGAGCACTAAAAAAAGAACCTATATCAGCAACTCCAATTCGATTGAAATAATCTTGGCTAGAAGGGAAAACTTGGAGGTGTATCACAAGGTAGTCATCCAAATTTTTTGTTGGGTTACTGAGAGAAACTGAGTCCACAGGCAGTTGAAGGTTCTTGATTGAAAGCTCTAAAGACTTATGTAGAGTCTCATAAGTAGTTTTGTTTTCTAAGTTGGAAAAGGAAGGAGCTCTGAAAACCAGGTTGCCTGTATATGGATAAGCACATCTACAGGTAGGACTAGAAATTTGATTAGAACTGCACTCAGTTGGTGAGCAATTTTCTGGTGGAGTCGAATATGTTGCTTCTTGTTTGGTTTGGACACAGTAAGGTTGTGACCCTCCTCCATTGCAGACAGGATTACTTGTAAGTCTGCAGAAGAAAACAATAAAGAAATAAGGTTATAAACAAAATATAGTCAAGTTTTGTGTATAAACATAATCACTCGGGTTCTCAACCTGGAGATTAAATTGCTAGAAGATTCACACGAGGAGAGCTTACATTATCTGAAATGCATATCCTGGTCTTTGGATAAATGAATCGATAAGATTGCTATGCATATCAATGAGCTGCAACTGGTCACTATACGTGGAGTTGATTTCAAGTGTGCCATTAAGTTTGTTTTTCCTCATGTTGCTGTCATAACGAACAAGCACATTGTCAGAGTTAGAACATCTCAGTTAAGATATACTTAAAATCCATATACTCAATCTCGATAGTTTATAAACCAAAGTTCCACGAAATACAGCATGATACACAGATATAGGGAACTTACACGCTCTGCAACTGGAAAAGGCTGAAAAGACTAGCTGGAACTGATCCCTGAAGTCCTGTGTTTTCCATTACCCTGCCAGTACAAGGTCATTTAGTAGGTTTCGAAGAACTTCCAGGAATTGAATCCATAAGGATGAGAAAAAGAAACTTGTCCATATTCAAATGGATAAACATACACAAGTAGACAAACACACACAAAAGAAGGGGAGAGAGAGAGAGAGAGAGAGAGAGAGAGAGAGAGAGAGAGAGAGAGAGAGAGAGAGAGAGAGAAGCTACAATGTTGTTAGAGATTGCAGAGTTGGAATCCATGATGGAAAATTGGATGCATTAAACGAATTATTGCTCATGTCCCTGCAAAGATAAGCGCCACATCAGGATAATGGAACCAACAAATTTTCTTTTTTAAGAAAAGTACTACTAATAAGTAGATTGGTGCAATATTTACAGTACAATGTTGAGCAATAATTGATTATCAACTCAAAGAGATCAAGGCAGAATAATTAAGATAAGCAACTTACAAATAGTTGAGGACATTCAGGCCAGTGAGATTTGGCAAGGCACCATCCAAATTATTGTTTGACAAGTGGCTGTAATACATGATCAAAATATACTACATCATAAAAACCATAAGGACATTCCTATGTTCAGAAAATTGCATCATTTTCTACTTACAGTTCATTGACATATAAGAGATTGTTGAGATTTTGTGGCACAGGTCCGCTTAATGAATTCCTGTCAAGACGACTGTTGCAAGAACAGTAGCTTAGTTCACAAGAGATTCCTAAGGTACAGATAGCAAAAAAAATAACAAGATTATAAAAGGAAAGCACAAGATAGCGATACTTACAGCACTTCCATCGTCTGGACAAGTCCTAACGTGTCCGGAATTTTTCCAGTAAGCTTGTTATTCTCAAGTAGCCTAGAAGTTAGTAAATATGAACATGAGGAAACTGGAAAATTTCAAATATAATAATTCATACTCTATTCCGCCAATATAATGTAACTTACAGATGTATCAGGGACAGATTAGAATGGAAAAGCCGAGCTGGAATTTCACCAGATAGCTGATTCTTTCCAAAATGACTGTGAAGTGATGTAAATAAAGTTAGAATATACAGTTGAGAGATAAAGCAACATCAAAGAAAGGAGATTCTTACAAGTGTTTAGTGTGAACAAGCATATCAAGACCAGGTGAGCTCCCACGAGAGACTGGAAGTGTTCCAGTGAGCATATTGTCAGCTAAATCCAGCCAATGAAGCTTTGACAGATAACCAATGGAAGGAGGTATTGATCCAAAGAAGTTGTTAGAATTCAGAGATCTGCATAATGCAGACCGTTTTAGAGCATATACCAAAAGAAAGAACTGAAGGAACCGTAAGTGTCATATACAAATAAATATGGTAAAAACATAACAATTTAGATTTTGATAATGTTTAAAGGTAAGAGTAGCAGTTTTGATAAACTCCACGTGAACTGTTTCTCTGTTTAGAAGTGCATTGCTTGTCCTAGAGATGGACCAAAACATGAGTACATCCAGCACCATAAGCACATTTTAAGCAGCCCGTCTATGACAATTTTCTTTTGGCTTGAAACATAAAAATGTTTCAATCAAAATGCTCACCCTTTCATTCATTCATTCATTCATATGATTAACAGAAAAAGATCAGGTTTTTATGTATCTTAAAATCACTAACAAAACATAGTCTAAGCTGATATAAATATCAATACCCTGAGACATCATATTCTGTTCAGTGCAAACAACTTAAACTAAATAAAGAGTAAACTTCTTTGAATCCTAGTAAAATATGTCATAAAGAGTAAACTTCTTTGAATCCTGGTAAAATCTGTCACATAGTGGCGTCTCATTCAGAGTATAAAAGAGTACAAAAAATGCTTACAGAGAAACCAGTTCGGTCAGAGATCCAATGGATTCTGGTATTTGTCCAGAAAACCCGCAACCAATAAGGATCCTGTCATCAAATTAAAAATAATTAGCATATTCATGATTAGCTGGTAGATGAGTGAATGACGATTATTCACATTCACTTACAAACTTGATAACTTTATCAATTCTCCAATAGACTGAGGAAGAGATCCATTCAAATCCTTGTTGTATGATAGATCCCTAAAAGATGCAGTCAATAGTTAGAATTCTCTCTAAACTTCACATAGCATTGCTCAGGTATAACCAAAAGGACAGGGATAGAGGAAAAGGGAAGTGCAAGAGATACAGGAAATGTGAAAGAAAACCTACAAATTCTGCAATTCAGATAAACCTTGGATGTCTCCAGATAACTGACCACCCAGACTCATACTTGGTAATGTTCTGAAATTGAGAAAGATGACATCAACCTTACGAGTATGTAGTTTTAAGTAGTTGACAATGTCAAATGCATTAGAATTCTTACATAGAAATCACTCGTGAATTTTTGCATTCGATTCCTACCCAATGACTCCCACAGGGATCTGGTCCAGCCCAATTGGGTGGAACATTCTGCCATGTATTCTTGAGAGCCAGTAAAGCAGCAGCTGAATAGAATACTAAATCAGTTCTTCTTTACTAGCAACATAACTGGACATATCTGAAAACTATTAACACGAAGGTACAACATGTGCTCAAATTAACAATGACCTATACCAGGAAAATAAAAGGAAGGATGTGAAGATCAATGTTCTTAAAATGATATTGCTTGTATATTCTTTTAGGGGTTACAAGCAATTCCCTCAAGGCTCTAGTATAATGCAAATTAATGTATGCTAATTCATGGGAGTTCTTTTATTTATAGAACTTGTAAGATGTTTAATTAGAAAAATCATTCTCTTTCACGAAGAGATTTGTTGGTTAAACCCTTCAAATACTACAAACTAACTCAACGCTTCATGGTTCATATGATCACAAGAAAGAAAGCTAAGATTTGGCCACCAGTATTCAAAAGATAATCAAGTACTTCTGTACACTAATGGGGAAAAAGATTTAAAGAAAGAACAAAAACCAACTTACAATCCTGAGGATTTGTCCATGCTGCTATTGCCAGAACATGGATCCAAACAACAAGAAAACAGAGCTGGATTCTCCTTAACATCATTGCCAGATGCTCTACCATATGATCAAGTTCAAGAAAAACACTCCTGAAGAAAAGCTAGAAGAGAAATCCACGACAAGAATACGTCTCAAAATGACAGCTACCTGACGTTTACTCAGTATGCATTCATCAATAAGGATTTGAATAAGGGGCCTGTTCCATTTAATTACCTCCTCCCGCTAAACTGATTTCTTCTACGTGAATATCTTATTTATTTGTTCACAATGTTTAAACACAATGACTGACCTCCAACTTCAATTTATCTCCTTTAAAAATTAATGACAGTATAAAAATCACAGCTCCTTTTAGTTTACCATGTCTACTTGCCCAAAAGAAGCCAATAAATTACTTGTATAACTCTCTCCCGTGATAATAATTGACCAGAGTGGGTGTAAATTATAATTAGAATATTAACAACTTGATTAGGTTTGGACAATTAGATAAAGACTTCTTGTTCTGGAAAAGGTTATTTTAGTTTAAAAATCAGATTAAGGGTCATTGTCAACCAAGTTGCCTAAGAGGGGCAAGTTGAATTATACTCCACACCCTTTAAGGAAGTTGAATACCATTAGAGTTAATAAACCCATATAAGAACAGATATGAATAGGTTCTTGCTAATGTGCTCAATCATGTTGATGTCAACGCCGTTATTAATATAAAGACTAAACAAATAACACAAAGTTGGGAAAGAGTGTCCTGTTGATGATGTCTTTGCGCAAAGGCTCTTGCTCACGGGCTGTGAGCCACTTCCAAGAAGGTGATGCAATCCTAAAGCGCCTGCTAGTTATGTTGAACCAACTCCAGTGCCAAAAAGCCTGTGGTCCACTCTATCAGACAAAAGTACTAGTATTTGGGATCCATATACTTGCAAAAACTACAGTTGTTTGATAGAAAGAAGGAACTTTCCAGGGTTCTATGATTGTAAAGACTGCTTTGACTTACAATTTAGGGAGAAGACAAGGTGGCAATACGACAACGGAGGTCTTGATTTTGGGATGGATCAGGTTCTGGCAACAAGATCTCAAGGCACAATCCGTATTGGAATTTGATATAGGAGGCACGGGCACGTTTGCTGCTAGGATGAAGGAAAGGAATGTAACCATTGTCACAACTACCATGAATTTGGATGGTCCATTCAACAGCTTCATTGCATCCAGGGTCTTGCTATCGATGCATGTTGGTGTCTCCCAGAGGCTTCCATTCTTTGAGAATACTCTGGATATCGAGCACATGCATATTTTGAGCAACTGGATCCAGACACTATGCTTGAATTCACTCTGTATGACATATACAGAGTTCTAAGGCCTGGAGGATTGTTCTGGTTGGATCACTTCTTCCGTCTGGGGTCGCAATTGAATGTAACTTACGTTCCTATGCTATTCAAGAAACTGAGGTGGAATGCTGAAATGAAACTCGATCGAGCCACTGATAAGAATGAGTCGTAGTTCTCTGCTTTGTTAGAGAAACCAATGTCCTAAAGTACTTAGTTACTGAATCTTTAGAAATTATTTCGTAGATGCAGGTATAAGTGACTGAACCTTGACTTGCTAGTTTCTGTTTTTTCTTTTTGTGCTTTTTTTGTAATGCAATCGAAAGGATACAAGATGAGAGAATGATATGAACAACTGAAAGAGGAGTTATATTATCTGTTGTGACCAATTTGTCTTGCTTATATCATCACAAATGACAGCAGAAAACTATGTAAAGTTGTACTCATGTCAATTTAGGTAAAGCTGCAACACTGAATGCACAATATCTTTTAGGATATAAATAAATAAATAAATATTCATGTATACAAATAACTATCCTAATTGAGATCAGAAAGAGTTTACACACTTTACAAAACGTTTTAAAAAAAAAAAATTCCAAAAAATTCCAGTATTTCTCTAGTTGCGCTGCTGGACCTCCAGACATTTTTTTTGTTGTACAACGATTCACTTCAACAACAAAATTAGTTGAATCATTCTGCATTCCCTCAAAGTTGTACACAAAGAACAGGGAATAGCATATTATGTGTGACCTAATATTTCAGGCTTGGGCAATTTCATTAAAACATTGATCTTACTTGGGCTCTACCTTTGAAGGTGGATATGCCCCACTATAGACAAAGAGACTTTCATCAGTATAAGGATGGCTAGAGCCTTTTGTTGCTCCTTCATAGGTTTCTGAAGTAGATGCTGATTCTGCATTCGGGTTCAGTCCTACGATCTCCATAATATTCTCAATCTCTTTCACCACATCACTCATTGTAGGTCGCTTGGCTCCTTCTTCTTCGACACACTTGTTTGCTACATCCACAAACCTCTCTACGCTTCTAGGAGTTGCGCCCGAGCGAACAGCAGGATCCAAAATTTCTTGAAGGTTATACATTTCTTTTGTCTTGTCCATTGCAGTTCTCACTTCCCTGACAATATATTTTCCTTTTTCAATAGGAAATTTTCCTGTAACAAGCTCCAGCAGCACCACTCCAAAGCTATAAACATCACTCTTCTCAGTCAGCTGTTGTGTCATGTAATATTCAGGATCCATGTAGCCCTGATAACATAGATAAAAGGCACCATTAATATGAAAGAACATAGACTAGCGATATATTTCGTTGCAAGATTTCAATTTGTCTCCTTTTACTATGGCCAGATCACATTATATGAATGTAAGTGAATACTTGCGCCTTTATCTGTCTAAAGCTTCTGCCTGGCAATAACTGATTCATATCACGTTTAAGGTTCTTGGATAATACTTCTCCCTAATTTGGAATTAAAATGACCGTATGTGCAAGCCTCCTAACTTAAAAGAATAAATGAAAAGGTAAGACTTTCATCTTTTTATATTCTTATTTATTTATTTGCTTATTCTTTTGTGGAAGTCGGGTTGTAGGGGAAACAAAAAAGGAGGGGCTTGAGAGGTTTTATAAGACAATGAATGTTTGTAATGGTTAGTATCTGGAAATTCTTAACTGAAAATAAATGCAATGAACACAGAGAATATCAGACATTTGAAGATATAGTGAAGGCACTTATAGAATCTTTACTCACCATTGTTCCTTTGACCTGAGTGGTAATGTGACCCCTTCCTGAGTCACCTAGAAGCTTGGACAGACCAAAATCAGCGACTTTTGCATTTAGGTGTTCATCCAGCAAGATATTGTTGGACTTGATGTCCCTGTGTATAATAGGAGGATTGACAAGGTCATGCAGATACTGCAAACCTCTGGCTGCTCCAAGGGCGATCTTCAGTCTCCTCATCCAATCTAACCTTATTCCAGTCTTGCCTACAAGTATAAATGTCATTACATTCTCCAGATATATCCATTTTGGTGAAGTTAGATGGAGCTAGCTCCAAAGAATCAAGAAGAAGGAAAAGTCTAAGATGCTACTCAACAAGCATGTTTTTGGTTCCATTTGAACATAGTCTAGTATTCTCTTTAAAGAACTCTACAGGAAGCAAAATCGTTGGGATATTCAACAGAGTTTCACGCCCATATTACATCCTCCGGATCTTAATAAAAATGGTTCAGTATTCCCCCCCTAATTTTGAGTATTGGTTTCTATGTTAATGGTACCATTTCTTAGTACTTTGCAATAACTAATTGTAGATAAATTCTTGGACTTAGAAGAATGTAAGTAATAGCTATATTCACCTCTTTATAGTCTTCTCATAATTATGGTGAAAGAAAATGGTATGGACCAACAAATACCTGAAAGACCGTCTCTTAAGGTGCCATTAGGAATATACTCATAGACCAGCATCTGTTCAACTTGATCGAAACAAAAGCCAACTAGGCCAACGACATTCTTGTGATGAACCCTTGAGAGAAGTTCTATCTCAGTTTTGAACTCAAGTGCACCCTGCATTGATCCTTGTTGAGCTCTTTTGATTGCAACTAATTCCCCGTTTGGAAGAGTTCCTCTGTAAACCTGTTGTGACGCACTTTTTCAGTTTAAAAACTTAATATGGTTCCAAATGTAGTTGGGAGTTCATTTTATATCTAAATTACTGATATAAAATAGGTAGTCTAGGGAAAGTTATTAGAAAGACTATGCAACTGAAGCAGATACATAACAAGATGCCTGTGATTCTGTGAATATTTTAAACATAAAGGAAGCTTGATTCGATGGCAAATACATGCATGTTCTTGCGTGCGAATGAATTTGCTCCATCTAGCTCACTTTTGGTTTGGACAATCGACAAATGCTAGTTTTTTGGGCAATGATCAAATTTCTCAGTTGATTTAGTGCACCATTTTCTTGACTCATATATAGGAGAACAAATTAGGGAGCAACAAAGGTGATTAAAGAACAAATGAAGACTGCAAGCTGCTAACAAGCACATGCCTTAGTGTATAAGAGCAGGCTCCATGACCGTGGAATGAAACTTAAGCAAATTTTTAAGACATTTTGGTGATGAGGGAGTGGGTGCGCGCGATCAGTGAAAGCTAACCTTTCCATAACCACCAGCTCCAATCTCATTGATCTCTGAAAAATTATTTGTGCATTTCTTGATCTCCTCAAATGAGAAAAATCTTGCTCCTGTCAAGTGGGGAACAGCACCACTATGTTTATTTGCATCCCAGGATGCTGCATTAAGAAGAAAGATAGCAACAACCACCATAAGATGAAGTAACAGGTGTATGGACAAATAGTTAGTTCCAAATATTACCAAAAGGATCATTCCTCTGTGCAGCATCTTCAGCTCTTTTCTTTTGCCGGAAAGCGTAAATACCAACAACAAGTGCTAAAACTGCAAGGACAGAACCACCAACTGCTGCTCCGATGATAATGCCTGTGCTAGATGATTTGCTTGATCCAGTGGATGCACCTGGTGAACAGTATACACAGAAAGTTCCATAATGTGTCAACTTCATTAAGATTGAAAATTCTAAAATGCAAGTTTCATAATGTTCCAACAAATGGTATGTATTCCTAGCAATCAATTAATGGAATAAGTTTTTCTAAGAAAGCCAATTAGAATAACCAGTATCTATACTACTAAGTTCACTCAATATACACAAACTCTTAACAGAAAAATAGGAACAAAGAATGGAAATTGATCCATCACATGTATGCTACCTAAATTTTTTAACATATCTTTGTCTCAAGAGGATGATGCATTTGTTTTGCAAAATTGTGGACCTATAGTTGTTCATAGTCCTATAAGGAAGGATAAATTCTCTGTCAAAACCAAGTACATGAAAACTTAATCATCAACAATTCACATTTTAATTGGTATTTTACCCACCAGATTTCTAATGTTCTTGATTTGATTGCATATACAACTAGTAGAGAAACAAGTACAAAAAGTAAAATGAAATATCTCTCTCGAAGATGATTATTACCATCGAAGTATTTATAGCGTTCAGCAATGAAGAAGAAAGGTCCGAATGATGATGGGGGCTTGAAAGTCTGATTACTAAGCACAAAACCTATTCCAGAAACTCCAGTTCGATTGAAATAATCTTGGATAGAAGGAAAAACTTCGAGGTGTATTACAAGGTAGTCATCTAAATTTTTTGTTGGGTTACTGAGGGAAACTGAGTCCACAGGCAGTTGACGGTTTTTGAATGAAAGCATCAAGGACTTTTGTAGAGTCTCATAAGTAGTTTTGTTTCCCAGGTTGGAAAAGGAAGGTGCTCTGAAGACTAGGTTGCCTGTATATGGATAAGCACATTTACAGGAAGGACTAGAAATTTGATTAGAGCTGCACTCAGTTGGCAAGCAATTTTCTGGTGGAGTCGAATATGGTTCTCCTTGTTGGGTTTGGACACAGTAAGGTTCTGTTTTTCCTTCATTGCAAACAGGATTACCTGCAAGCCTGCAGAAGAAAACAGTAAATAAATAAGGTAATAGACATAATATAGTCAAGTTTTTTTGTATAACATAATCACATGGCCTAAGAAGTTAGGCCTAAAAGGTCTCAATTTGGAGATTAGATTACTTGAAGAATCAAGGAAGAGAACTTACATTATCTGAAAGGGATATCCTGGTCGCTGAGTAAATGAATCAATGAGATTTCTCTGCATGTCAATGAGTTGCAACTGATCGCTATACTTGGAGTCTATTACAAGTGTGCCATTAAGTTTATTTTTCCGCATGATCCTGTCAGAAGCAATGACCTCATTGTCAGTTAGAAAATTTCAGTTCAGATAAAATTAAAATCCATATACTCAATCTCTATAGGTTATAAAAACAAGTTCCATGTAATACAGCATGATACAAAGTTCTACACTTACACACTCTGCAACTGGAAAAGGCTGAAAAGTTCAGCTGGAACTGATCCCTGAAGTCCTGTATTTTCCATTACCCTGCCATTATAAGGTCATTTAGTAGGTTTAAAAGAACTTATAGAATTTGAATCTATAAGGATGAGAAAACAAAAATATGTCCATATTCAAATGGATGCAGACACACACTAAAAGGGGGGGGGGGGGGGGGGAAGAGAGAGAGAGAGGCTACAATGTTGTTAGAGATTGCAGCTTTGGAATCCATGAAGGAAAATCGGATGCATTAAACGAATTATTGCTCATGTCCCTGCAAAAAAAAAAAAAGAAGAAGAAGAAGAAGTTACTTTTAACAAATAGATTTGTTGGAATGTGTTGAGCAATAACTGATTATCAACTCAAAGAGATCAAGGCAGAAAACTTAAGATTAGTAACTTACAAGTAGTTGAGAACATTCAGGCTAGTGAGATTTGGCAAGAGACCGTCCAAATTATTGTTTGACAAGTGGCTGAAACACGTGGTCAGAATATACTACATCATAAAAACATAAGGACAAATCGTAGGTTCAGAAAATTGCTTCATTTTCTACTTACAGTTCATTGACATGTGAGAGATTGTTGAGATTTTGTGGCACGGGTCCGCTTAGTGAATTCCTGTCAAGACGACTGTTGCAATAACAGTAGCTTAGTTCACAAACAATTCATAAGGTATAGACAGCAAAACACTACTAAAAAGGAAAGCAAAAGATTGCAATACTTACAGCACTTCCATCGTCTGGACAAGTCCTAACGTGTCTGGGATATTTCCAGTAAGCTTGTTGTTCTCAAGTAGCCTAGAAGTTAGAAAATCTAATCATGAGGAAACTGGAAATTGCAAATATAATAATTCATACTCTATTCCGCTAATATAATGTAACTTACAGATGTATCAGAGACAGATTAGAATGGAAAAGCCGAGCTGGAATTTCACCAGATAGCTGATTCTTCCCAAAATGACTGTGAAGTGATGTAAATAACCTTAGTATACATAGTTGAGAGATAAAGCAATATCAAAGAAAGGAGATGCTTACAAGTGTTTAGTATGAACAAGCATATCAAGACCAGGTGAGCTCCCACGAGAGACTGGAAGTGTTCCAGTAAGCTTATTGTCAGCTAAATCCAGCCAATAAAGCTTTGAAAGATTACCAATGGAAGCAGGTATTGATCCAATAAAGCTATTAGAGTTCAGAGATCTGCATGATACAGAATGGGGCTGTTTAAGAGCGTATACCAGAAGAAAGAATTGAAAGAACCAGAAGTGTCACATACAAATAAATATGCTAAAAACACAACAATTCTGATTTGATCATGTATAAACATAAGAACTGCAGTTTTGATAAACTCCATGTGAAACTGCTTTTTCTGTTTTGAAGTGCATTGCTCCTAGAGATGGATCAAAATATGAGTACATCTAGCACCAAAAGAACACATTAAGATAACCATTTTAAGCAGCTCGTCTATGACAAATTTGTTCCTGTAATGAAACGTCAAAAGTAATCATTCAAGATTGCTCGTCATTTCATTCATTCAAATGAAAAGCAGAAAAGATCAGGTTTTTAATCTTAATGGCGCTAATAAATCATAGTTTAAGCTGAGATAAATTTCAAACTCCTGAGAAATCATATTCTGTTCAGTACAAACATTTAAACCAAATGAAGAGTATAACCTTTTTGAATCCTGGTAAAATATGTCACATAATGGATTCAAAGTAAAAAAGAGTCCCAAAATTGCTTACAGAAAAACCAGCTCGGTCAGAGATCCAATGGAATCTGGTATTGGTCCAGAAAACCCACAACCAACAAGGATCCTGTCATGAAATTAAGAAATAATTAGCATATTATCACAAGATTAGCTGGTATATGAATGCATGACGATTGTTCACATTAACTTACAAATTTGATAACTTTGTCAATTTTCCAATAGACTGAGGAAGAGGTCCTGTCAAATCCTTGTTGTATGATAGATCCCTATAAGATGCAGTCAATAGTTAGAATTCACTTTAAAGTTTTAAACTTCACATAGCATTGCTCAGGTATAAGCAGAAGCACAGGAAGTGCAAGAGAAACTGGAAACCTACAAAGTCTGCAATTCAGATAATCCTTGGATGTCTCCAGAGAGCTGACCACTCAAACTCATACTTGATAATGTTCTGAAATAGAGAAAGATGTCATCACCTTTATGAGTATGTATTTTAAGTAATTCACGATGTGAGACGCATTAGTATTCTTACACAGAAATCACTCGTGAATTTATGCATGCGATTCCTTCCCAACGACTCCCACAGGGATCTGGTCCATCCCAATTGGGTGGAAAATTCTGCCATGTATCCTTGAGAGACTCTAAAGCAGCAACTGAATAAAATAATAAATCAGTTCTTCTTTACTAGAAACTTAATTGGCCATATCTGGAAACTATTAATACGCAGATACAACATTAAAATGCTCAAATTCAACATGACCTATGCCAGAAAAGAAAAGGAAGGATGTGAAGTACAAAAACTTATGCTCTAATGAAACCTTCTATACTAGTATAAACTTAAGCCTATATAAAAACCGTTCTCTCCCTAACATATTCTGACTAAACAAAATCCATTCAAGTATCTGTTTGGGAATAATCGAAGCAAGAGAATGTATTTAGACTGCAAATCATTTTGCTCTTAGTGCTTCCCATGGGACTAAACAAAACCAAAGCAAATCAAACCATGACCAATTTCAGCAAAGAAGCTCTAGTTCAAGAAAGTAGTTATGTTAATCATATTCTTGATCCTCTTCCATAAAGTAATAGACCATTTCATTCAAGCTAGAGGCAAAGATTCCTCTAAAATCAGATTCTACATTCCCTAAAGGAACAAGTTCTTCGAGGTTCATATGATCACAAGAAAGAAAGCTAACAACAGTATATTCAAAAGATAATGAAATACTTCTGTACACTAATGGGGAAAAAGATTCAACAAAAGAACAAAACCAACTTACAATCCTGAGGATTTGTCCATGCTGCTATAGCCAGAACATGGATCCAAACAAGAAGAAAACAAAGCTGAATTCTCCTTGGCATCATTGCCAAAGAAACTACCATATGATCAAGTTCAAGAAAACACTCCTGAACAAAAGTTTGAAGTGATCTTCAACCTCAACTACCCTTTATCCTATTCTGCTCTCCACGACAAGAATATGTCTCAAAATGACAGCTGCCTGATGCATTTACTTAGTATTCATTTCATCATAAGGAGTTGAATAAGGGGCCTGTTCCATTTTGCCAACTCACTGTTCTTTGTTTTCAAAATACAGACTTTTAATTACCTCCTCCCACTAAACTGATTTCTTCTACGTGAATATCTTATTTTATTTGTTCACAATGTTTAAACACAATGACTGACCTCCAACTTCAAATTTATCTCCTATAAAATATAATGAAAGTATAAAAATCACCACCCCTTTGAGTTTACTTGGTCTTTACTTGCCCAAAAAAGTCTATATATTAATTGTATAACTCTTTCCCATGACAACAATTGACCAGAGTGGGTGTAAATTTTAAATAGAATATTAACAACTTGGTTGGGTTTAGATAAAGTCTTGTTCTGCAAAATGGCTATTTTATTTATATTAATTAGGGGTCATTGTCAACTAAGTTGCCTAAGAGTGGCAAGTTGAATAATCCTCCACACGCTTTTTAAGGAAGTTGAACACCATTAGAGGTGTTAAACCCATATAAGTTAAGAATAATTACGAATAGGTTCTTGCTAATGTGCTCAAACATGTCAATGTCAACGCCATTATTAATATAAAGACTAAACAAATAACACAAAGTTGGTATTATTAGATTATCATTGCCTAAAATTTATGTAGATTTTTTTATATCGTGTTGTCTACTTTTGAAACCACTATATTATTGGGGCAGCCTCATGTGACTTGACTTAGAGCCTATTTGGGCAAGTTTCCGGGAGCCAAAAGTGCTCATTTTTCATCAAAAGTGCTTATTTTGAAAATTAAGGTGTTTGACCAAGCTTTTAGGAGAAAAATAAGTGTTTTTGAGTGGTAGCAGAAGCTGTTTTCTGCTGTGGGGAAGAAGTTGGAAAAAGTAGTTTTTCCCCAAAAGTGCTTTTGAGAAGAAGCATGAGCTGTTTTTAATTTCTAGCATTCAAAAAATATCCTTACTAGAAATACTTATATACCTAATTACCCCCTATTTATTTTAACCAAATGATTATAATATAAAAATAGTACGTTATTTTTTTCCTTATTTTTTCTACTTACACCTACATCATTATTATTAGAAATATTTAATCCAATAACATCTTTTTTTAAGGTATAGATTTAGAATATTCAATTCTATGTATTTTGAATTTTATTCAATTAATAATAAAATTAAATATAGTGTTCTGTAAAGTGAATCTTTAAATGTCCATACTCGTAATTTAACACTCAAAAGTACATTTTTAAAAGTTTGGCCAAACACAAATTATTACTCAACTATTAACAAAAGTGTTTTTCAAATGAGTTGGCCAAACACAAACTGTTTTTCTTCTAAAAGTACTTTTACGAAAAATATTTTTAAAGAAAAGCACTTCTCAAAATAACACTACTAAAAAAAGCTGAATCTGCGACCACCATCATGCGACCGATTTTCGGTCTCCACAGTTGTGCGACCGATTTTCGGTCGCACATTCAACGAAAAAAGGTGGCGACCGAAAATCGGTCGCACATCGGTCACAGAAAAATTAGTCACAGCTATGCGACCGACAATCGGTCGCATGTCGGTCGCATAACTGTAACTAAAAACGGGGCAGAACCCCTTTCTTCCCCATTTCAAAAATCCCAAAACCCACCCAATCCCTAAAAACCGAACCCCCCCACCCCATAATCAACTTCCCACCATTATAAACCCCATATAACTTTAAATTACTACTCTATTACCTCCAACATAACATTTAACACAATCTAAACCTACAAATTCAAGGTAAATTTCATTTTTTAGTAATTTGTGTTATTTTTTTAAAAACTCATATAATGACTTTTTAATTCACTTTTTTTTGTAGTTATTGGGTGGATAGCACATTGGTAACTCATACTTTCTTGCCATTGGATCCAATACAAAGTAGAGGTAATTTTTTTTTTTTTGGTTTAATAATCCGAATTTAATTATATATATATTTATAAATAATGGAGAGCCTATATATATATTGTTTACATGTTAGTTGTTAGTTATAATTAGTTTATTCTATATAATGTGATGTATAATAAGTTGTTTTGGGTTGATGAACTTTAAATATAGGGTTGTGATGTTTGTGATTAATTATGGTGATTGATGGGATATGTTGGAAATTGTTTGGTAGAGTTGTTTGCAATGTGTTGATGTCTTGTCATGGGTTGTGGCAATTGGAATACTTGTTATGCATTTAAAGTTAGGGTTTAGGTATTGTTGTTTTGATTGTTCATGTTTGCATCATCTTATGACTAAACCGGATAAATTGTATGCGTTTTGTATTGCATTCAACTTACTAGATAATATGGAATTCAAACGGATCAATGGATATTCAAAAAAAGGCTAGGATTATTAAAAATTGGTACCAACTAATTTGAATGTTTCAACAGGTATGGACAAGTTATGCTCCGGATAAGCATAATTCTCGCTTTTTGGGCTCTTCAGCTACTTCTTCTCCGGCGAGCTCCGTTGATCCTGCTGAGATGGCTCAAATGAGTGAGCAGATCGCACAGCTGTCGAGGGTAAACCAAGAAACACATGACATGATCAGAAAGCTCCTTGCAAAAAAGGAGAAGAAGAAATCGAGAAGAAAGCATAAGAGCAAGCATCGCCGCAGCTCCTCTTCCTCTTCCGAGTCCGGGTCTAGCTCAGCCTCGCCCGAGCCCCAGTAGTCTTTTAAATGTTTGTGAAGTTGTATTGTTAACAATTTTAGAATATAACTAATGGTGTATGGATGTTTTTGAAATGATTGGATGTTTTTGAAATGTTTGGATTGCTGTTTTATTGCTGTCCAGGTGCTGGTTTTTGCTGTTGCGATGTGCCTGATTGCAGGATTTTTATTGCAGGTTTTTACAGGTTTGGCGACCGATTTTCGGTCGCATAGCGGTCATAACTGAGACCACGTATGCGACTGATTTTCGGTCGCACATTCTGTGCGACCGAATTTCGGTCGCATACTTGGTCACCATTAATTCCCACAAATGAGACCAAGTATGCGACCGAAAATCGGTCGCACTAGGATGTGCGACCGATTTTCGGTCGCATACTTGGTCACTGTATGTGAGCTATTGTGCGACCGAAATTCGGTCGCATAGTGGTCGAAATAGCGACCGATTTTCGGTCGCAGGGCTATTTGCTACCATTAATATTCCGACTACCCGTATCGGTCGCCGATCGATCGACCTGGCGACCGATGTGCGACCGATTTGGTGGTCGCAGATTCAGTTTTTTTTAGTAGTGTAAGCAGTTTTTAGAAGCTTGGCCAAACAGGCTCTTAGTCTTGCTGACATTGAATATAATGTCTTCTGAACCCATCATCATAATTAAGTAATCCCTATCTGGAAATAAATGAATGCATGTTGCGCCCACTTTTGTATATTGCGAGTTTTAAGTTGAGGAAATGAGTTGTGAAATGTATATCTAATAAATTAAATAGTATAACTCATTTGTCACACATATATATATGTTTCCACCCCGTATTAATGAACCTTGACGACACTGGTTTGTTAAATTATAGCTGTAAGTTTGGCCGAATTAACCAGAATGCGACAGAGAGTGATGCTGCACTGCACATAGTGGCCGGCCCTGACGAGAGAAAGAAGGCTCAGATGATGGGTGTTGCCGTTGACATGCTAACTGCCATTTAGACAGAAAATGTTGATTGAAGTATATATTTATCTCACTTTAATTAGTCGGCAAACGACAAAAGAAGCATTTATAGTTTGACGTAAGTAACCTTTTGACTTGTATGGATTAGTATGTTACTACTCGATACGTCTCAATTCACCTATCAGTTCAAACGATCCATCCAGTTTACTGTCATAAATCTTGGTTTATTGAGCAAGTAGCATTAATTTCTGATGGCCAATGGGTTGCTGATATTGAAGAGACACATGACATTGAAGATTAGCAATATATGGACTTCAAGATAGTATATCCGTCCTTTAGTGTACTCTCAAATTTATTGCATTCTTCAAACCTCTTATTTGATTTGGATATATAGTCATATCAACTCATTAATATACCAACAGATGGTTGTATGTATATACTACTAGAAAATTGTAATACTAAAGTATTTAGTTCATTTGTAAGATACGTATACTTTACTGGAGTATTTTTTATAAGGAAAGAGACCTCTCTATCTAATTCTAAGAAAATATTCATATCATTTTTCCCCTTTTTTTTTTTTTTTTTTTTTTTTGGTTCATATCTATTAATGAAAAGCACACGACAAGAAAACAAAAGAGCTTCAATTACATAATCTACATCTACAAGAAAGAAGATTGCAGATTAAAATATAAGCAATAAGCCACACGCAATCAAATTATTAATATCCCTAATGTGGTATTAGCAAATGGAAGTCAACGTCTGTAAACTAGCTGGTCTGGTACCTTCTAGGATAAGTATAAGTTAGCTATTTGTTACCGATAAAAATTGTGATGGAGTGGTAAGTATATTTATTTTATTTTTAGTCAAAAAAAATTTGACCTACCTAAAACAGATAAATACAAAACATCGGATGAAAAAAAAAAAAAAAAAAAAAAAAAGAACGAGTCAGCCACTTGTTGGTTTGACCACCTCAATGTCCTACCTATATTGTGTAATCTCGTAAGAGCAAGTTTCTGTGATGTTTTCATAATGTTGATATTCCTCAATCCTTCCCTACAACAATGATAAGAACTTCCCTCTCACGCACCAACAAGTTTGTACAAATAATATTGATATCACAATTTTTGTTTGTAAATAAATACTTCCTCCATTTAATTTATGTGGTAATATTTTCTTATTACTTTATTCCAAAAAGAATGACAACATTCTAAATTTGGTAAGAATTTAACTTCAAAATTACTACTTTGTCATTACTGAAATGATTTACAACCACATAAACATCTGTGTTTTATTTTAGACCGCAAAGTTCAAAAATCTTCTTTTATTTCTTAAATTTTATGTCAAGTCAAATTATGACACATAAAATGAAACGAGGGGGTATGAGTTTGAACCTCTACAATTGTTAAAGTTTTTCTTCTTTTACTAAGTAGTACTTGTTATTCCTGCGTTCAAAATAAATCAGAAAATACAAAAACAGATATGTATATAATCAGTGCTTAGGGGACGATCCCGAGCCCACAATTTACTTGTGTCTCCTTAAGAAATCTAACCCCCTCACAATGCCCAAGGTTCACGGGTTAATTTCTCCCAAGATGGAACGGGATAACAGTTCTACCGCAGCGGCACATCAAACGGTAGAACATTGCGAACACAAAGGAACGGAGCAAATCACATGACTTACTTTAGTATGCAGAAAGAGAGGGGATGCAGTAAGATATATTCTGTGTATTCTGTGTGTGTTCAGTGTATGTTTAAAAGATTGACGACTGACCAGTTTATATAGTCATGAGGAAAAATATGAAGAGACACAACCACTAATGGCTGAATTCACTACCACTAATGGCTGAATTCACTAAATATTAATAATGAATTATTAATTAATGGAAAACGTGGAGGAAGAATTAATCTGACTAATCATTCAGATTTTCGTTACACAAACGGATTTAATATTAAATATTAATAATAAATTATTAATTAATTAATATTTTTAGTTTTTGTTGGTCCAAAAAATTAAGTCAATCAATCATATCAACTGACCGATATCCGAATCAATCAATCATATCAATTGACCGAAGCCGAAGCCGAGACGAGCGAGCGACGACGACGGCGCGAGGCTTCCCTTCTTCTCAACTCTTTTAAGAGCTAAGAGAAGTAAATCTCTATTTAAACCCAACAAAAGCCTTTTCTTCTACCAATGTGGGAGAAAATGCATTTCTCTACTAAAAGGAACCTTTTCACCTTTCCACCCATTTCCCATTCACACTCTTCACATTCCAAAAAACCCAACAATCCCCCACATGAATGGGGAATGACTATATTGGAAATATGCATGACAGACTTGTGTGATTTGCAAGAAAGAATTAGTTGCATCGGGATAAGTAGGTTTCCCTTTGAACTTTCCGTAGTGAACATACATCGGATATACTCGGTCAATCGGTAGATTTAATATCTTTGAACCGTTGAGCTTTGGTGTATACCTAGACAACGTAGGTCACAGTCTAGGGGTGTTCATGGTACGGTACGGTTTTAAGCTTATCGGTAACGGTATATTGGTTAACGGTATGTAATTATGTAAAATCAATACTGTACCGATAAGCTATCGGTTATCGGTAGTTAACGGTTCGGTAAGCGGTATACCGAAGCCACAATAACCCAGATTTACGAAAGGAAGTAATCAAAGAAAGCTTGCTGGATTAATAAGAAATCTCACAAAAGCACATAAAAGATTAGCTTTACTCTTAAACGTACAACTTATAAACTTTTGTTACAAGCAACAACACAACCTATAGAAAAGAAAATTAGCCAAAAGAAGGTAAATTTCATTCATATCTTCTATAAACAGACAGCTATTAATATTACTTATCAACATTAGCAACCTCAATCAAGGGATTATCATTTTACAGTAATGTTTCCTCCGCCAACATCTTTGCACCTTCTGCAATGTTTTCTCCCCAACATTCTCCATCTTAGAATATTGTAATGACAAATTAAAAATGGGCCAGGCCTCATATGTTTGTAATGACAAATAGCCACTAATATCAATAATATTTATACTTTAACCTATAAATTAATATACTAATAATAAATAAAATACATAAAAATTATAAAAAAAAATACTTATCGGTTATCGGTACGGTAACGGTAATGATATATAGAAACCGTTACCATACCGATATCTTATCGGTATTAGAAATTTATACCATTACCGAACCAATAACCGTTATACCGACACCGTTATGCTTATCGGTAGCGGTAACGGTTCGGATATCGGTACCGATTCGGTTTTGCACGCCCCTAGGTCACACAACTAACCCTTAACCGTCTTTGGTTCTCACTGTTGCGTTCGTTTTAGCCATGAACACCGCCTGGTTTCATAAGTGCTTAGAGAACTAGCCATATCGAATTCTCCTTGAAGCGGCTTCCACTTCACACTTACATAGGTGATTTCTAAACGTGTAATCCTATATATATACAATGTTTGATAATTACAATATCAAACTTAGATAATCATTCTAGCATTTTTTCCTTGGTACTTGAATATTGTCTCATCACGAGAATGGACCAAACATTTAATTGACAATGTTGGACCGTCATACACAACTTTGTATTCTCCTTGAACCTAGTTCTTGGGATCTCCAGTCTCCTAGGTAGAGTTACCGCCGTGATGACTTGTCCTTGGCCATAGTCCCATTCCCTTCGATGAACACTCAACCGCCTCTCTAGTTAGGCCTTTTGTAAGCGGATCCGATACATTATCCCTTGACTTCACGTAATCAATGGTGATAATTCCTCTAGAGAGTAGGTCCCTAACGGTTTTATGCCTTCGTCGTATGTGACGATTCTTATCGTTATACATGACATTCCTAGCTTGTCATATAGCCGATTGACTATCACAATGTATACAAATTGGTGTCAACGGTTTAGGCCAGAACGGAATGTCTTCCAAAAAGTTTCGAAGCCATTCAGCTTCTTCACCGGCTTTATCTAAAGCTATAAATTCAGCTTCCATTGTAGAGCGGGCAATACACGTTTGCTTGGACGATTTCCAAGATACCGCTCCTCCACCAAGTGCGAAAATCTATCCACTTGTGGACTTAGAGTCAGTTTTGCCGGTGATCCAATTGGCATCACAATATCCTTCAATGACCGCAGGATACTTGTTATAATGCAATGCAAAGTCTTGGGTGTATTTTAAATATCCCAAAACACGTTTCATTGCCATCCAATGAGTTTTGATTGGGATTACTCGTGTATCGACTTAGTTTACTTATGGCACAAGCTATATCTGGACGAGTACAATTCATGATGTACATCAAACTTCCCAAAACACGAGCATAATCTCGTTGCGACGTGCTTTGACCTTTGTTCTTTTTAAGAGCAAGGTTTACATCAATAGGAGTCTTTGAAACTTTAAAATTCAAATATTTAAATTTTTCAAGCACACTATTGATGTAGTGAGATTGAGACAAAGCCAGACCTTGAGGAGTCCCATGGATCTTAACACCCAGAATTAAGTCGGCAACTCCTAAGTCTTTCATATCAAATTTGCTAGTCAGCATGCGCTTTGTAACATTTATATTGGCAATGTCATTACTCATTATCAACATGTCATCCACATATAGACAAACAATGACTACATAATTAGGAGTATTCTTAATGTAAACACATTTATCACACTCGTTAATTTTAAAGCCATTTGACAACATTGTATGATCAAATTTCGCATGCCATTGTTTAGGTGCTTGTTTTAGTCCATAAAGCGACTTAACAAGTTTACACACCATCTTTTCTTTACCCGGAACCACAAACCCTTCAGGTTTTTCCATGCAAATTTCTTCCTCCAAATCCCCGTTTAAGAATGTTGTCTTAACGTCCATTTGATGGATTTCAAGACCATACACAGCGGCTAACGCTATTAACATACGTATGGATGTAATTCTGGTTACCGGCGAGTATGTGTCAAAGTAGTCAAGACCTTCTTGTTGTCTATACCCTTTAACAACAAACCTTGCCTTGTACTTGTCAATAGTGCCATCAGCTTTCATTTTCCTTTTGAAAATCCACTTAGAACCTAATGGTTTATTTCCAGGAGGAAGATCAACCAACTCCCAAGTATGGTTGCACAAAATAGGTTCTATTTCACTATTGACAGCCTCTTTCCAAAAAGGAGAGTCTGAAGAAGACATAGCTTCTTTTAACGTCCGAGGCTTATTTTCCAAAAGAAAAGTGACAAAGTCATCTCCAAATGAAGTAGAAGTTCTTTGACGCTTGCTCCGTCTTGGTTCTTCCTCATTTGGTGAGTTTCCTTTGGTTCCTTCCCGAGGTCGTTTGGATCTTTCACCAACTGACTCACATTCCTTCTTATACGGATATATATTTTCAAAGAATTCAGCATTATCCGATTCTATCACCGTATTAACATGAATGTCGGGATTTTCTGATTTATGAACCAGAAATCGATATGCTTTACTATTTATAGCATATCCAATGAAAACACAATCAACTGTTTTCGGTCCAATCTTAACCCTTTTGGGTTTTGGGACTGCACTTTTGCCAAACATCCCCACACTTTGAAGTAATTCAAGTTGGGCTTCCTTCCTTTCCACTTTCCATTCCTTTTCACTTTTCATATGGAATGGAAAGTGTTTTGCTATGGGGAACTCGATTGAGTATTTGATTAGCAGTGAATATAGCTTCCCCTCACAAGTTCTGGGGTAGACCCGAACTTATTAACAAGGCATTCATCATCTCCTTTAATGTTCGATTTTTCTTTCCGCAATCCCATTAGATTGAGGCGTGTAAGGGGTAGTTGTTTGATGAATAATGCCATATTCCAAACATATTTGTTCAAAAGGAGATTCATATTCGCCACCCCTATCACTTGTTATCATTTTGATCTTTTTGTTAAGTTGCGTTTCAACTTCATTTTTGTATTGCTTGAATGCATCAATTGCCTCATCTTTCTTTACTACTAAGTAAATAAACATAACAGTAACAAGTGCTATCGTCAATAAAAGTTATGAAATACTTCTTTCCACCGCGAGATGGTATTGACTTCATGTCACAAATATCCGTATGAATTAAGTCTAATGGTTCAGAATCCCTTTCAATTGACTTGTAAGGGTGTTTAGTATATTTAGACTAAATACATATTTGACATTTTGACTTAACACAATCAAATTTAGGCAATACTTCCAAATTGATCATTTTTCGCAAGATTTTATAATTGACATGTCCCAAACGAGAATGCCATAAATTATTTGGCTCAAGTAAATAAGAAGAAGCTGCAATTTTATTCATAGTGTCAATGACCATTACATTGAGTTTGAAAAGGCCCTCAGTCAGGTAACCTTTTCCTACATACAGTTCATTCTTAGTTATTACAACTTTGTCAGAAACAAACACACACTTAAACCCATTTTTAACGAGAAGTGCAGTAGACACCAAGTTCTTCCTTATTTCAGGAACGTGAAGAACATTGTTCAGAGTCACAACCTTGCCAGACGTCATCTTGAGGAATATCTTTCCATATCCTTCAATTTTGGCCGTTGCAGAATTACCCATAGAGAGCGCCTCATCAGGTCCAGCGGGAGGATATGAAGCAAAGGCTTCCTTCACAGCACAAACATGGCGGGTGGCTCCTGAATCAATTCACCATTCTTTAGGATTTCCAACTAAGTTGCATTCAGAAATCATAGCACACAAATCAATGTCTTGCACTCCTTGGGCCAATTTATTCTCTTCAACCATGTTTGCTTGATCTTTTTCCTTTTTCCTGTCATTCTTTGCAGCACGACAGTCTGCAGACTTATGTCCACTCTTGCCACAGTTGTAGCAATTTCCCTTGAACTTTTTCTTGCTAGGATTGGTCTTCCCTCCAGAAGGCTTCTTTCTCTTATTTTGATTTGGATTATGCTCAACAATATTTGCTCCCGCTATTGTAGCATTTCCACGAGCCTTCTTTTCAGCAGATTTGTTGTCTTCTTCAATCCTTAAGCGTACAATCAAATCTTCAAGGGTCACCTCCTTGCGCTTATGTTTCAAGTAATTTTTAAAGTCCTTCCATAATGGAGGTAACTTTTCAATCATGGCTGCAACTTGAAACGTCTCATTAATCACCAAACCTTCAAAGAAAAGTTTGTTAGCAACAATATAATTAATACTTTTAACATAAGTATTAATCAGAATCAAACCTTCAGTAAGGAGATCATAGATAATGACTTGAAGTTCTTGGACTTAAGACACAACAGATTTGTTATCCACCATTTTATAATCCAGAAATTTGGCAGCCACAAATTTCTTCAGTCCAGTGTTTTCAGTCTTATATTTCTTTTCTAGAGCATTACACAGTTTCTTAGACGTTTCAACATTACTGTAAACGTTGTACAAGTAATCTTCCAAGCCACTTAGAATGTAATTCTTGCATAGGAAGTCAGAATGCTTCCAAGCCTCAATCAAAAGGAAGCGTTCGTTTTCAGGTGTTTCATCAGTCAGGACTGGAGCATCCTCCTTACTAAACCTTTGCAGGCTTAAGGTGGTCAGATAAAAGAACATCTTTTGCTGCCACCTTTTAAAGTCCACACCAGAAAGCTTCCCCGGCTTTTCTGCAGGTGGCATAACCGTTGCAGCAGCAGCACGGCTAGGCCCAGCAGCACCAGAAACTGTGGTAGCATTAGTACTCACAACAGGGACAGTTGGATCCACTCGGTTTGTCATCTCTGTCAAAATGACACAAGCAGAAACAATATCAACAAACTGTTTAAACAATTGGAGTAGAAAAACCACGAAGGCTTTTAGTCTCCACAAACAGATTATTTAACAGTAATTAGGAGTAGAAAAACCACGAAGGTTTTAGTCTCCACAAGCAGATTAATATACAGTATAGGAGTAGAAAACCACAAAGGTTTTAGTCTCCTTAACCAGTCTCCTTAAACAATATTTATTTAAGCGCAGAAAATAAATAACATTAGATTTCTTAAGCTTGTTATTCCTGCTTTCAAAATAAATCAGAAAATACAAAAACATATATGTATATAATCAGTGCTTAGGGGACGATCCCGAGCCCATAATTTACTTGTGTCTCCTTAAGAAATCTAACCCCACAATGCCCAAGGTTCACGGGTTAATTTCTCCCAGGATAGAACGGGATAACAGTTTTACCGTAGCGGCACTTCAAACGGTAGAACACTGCGAACATAAAGGAACAGAGCATTCAGATTCCCGTTACCAAAAATTAAGTCAATCAATTGACTGAATCCGAATTCGAGACAAGCGAGCGACGACGACGGCGCAAGGCTTCCCTTCTTCTCAACCCTTTTAAGAGCTAAGAGAAGTAAATCTCTATTTAAACCCAACAAAAGCCTTTTCCTCTACCAATGTGGGAGAAAGTGCATTTCCCTACTAAAAAGAACCTTTTCACCTTTCCACCCATTTCTCATTCACACTCTTCACATTACAGTGTCAAATGACAATCTTTGTAGAAGGGTTCAACCCTGGCTCTTTTAAATTTGTTATCCTTATTTTCCTTGTGGAATAATATATAAATTATTTTAAATTTGTATTTCTATGGGACCTAATCGTCATAGATATTTATCTAGTTTCGGGAAATTAATGATTCCTAGCAGTAGAACATGCATGGTTCTTAGGATTTCCATCAAAAGCAATAACAGCAGTAATAAATAACTCAACGGGACTGTGGGCCCATTGTATAGAACTACTTCACCTACCATGAATTTATATCCTTGGCCAAATTTTAGTCATTGCACATGATTAGTTTTCTATCGATTTTCTATCTAACCTAATTAAGCTAGCTAATTTCGAAATTTCAACTTCTTGTTCATATTTAGAGCCTTTTCGAGCAATTGACACAATGAAAAGTGGGTATGAACACTTATACCTAATACATAAAAACGATAAATAAGTTATGGCAATTGGGATTGAACCTTAATGAAACCACCCTTTATAGTTTATATCGAAATGTCGTAGATAAGAGTTGTATACGATTAATTTGAGTCTTATATTTTATTCGCGAGAATTTCTTCTCTCCGGTCTTGTCTCTTCACTAAGTGGCTGCACACACCTGTCTTACAGATAGAGTCAAGCACGAGACGGGTATTTACTTGTTCTTTTTAGCATGTGCTAGCTAAAGGGTATCTGCAGTTGAATTCGTTGTTTTGCTGGTCGGCTGAGGAAAAGGCAAATGATATTTGAAGGAATAGACAAGGCATAAACTCACATGTGTTTACTCCTGATATATCAATGATAGTGGCCGATGCAGAATTTTTGAATACAAAATTACTATAGTCATTCTATTTTAAATCACAGCAGCAAAGGAGAATCTTTTAGCAATGGTGGATTTGACTTGTAAAAATAGGCAATGTTCGTAAAGTGTGGGTGTTGAGATCGGTCTCACCAAAGTGTGGATTCCTGACCAACTTTTAATTGTAGAGTTTTTCTATTTATGCATGACTAACCTTGACCCCGAAAGAAAAATAATAATAATAATACCAATGTTGAAAGAAAGTTAAATTTAAAAGGACAATGATTAACTTTAACTCAGGTTGAGCGAGATGGATAAAATTAACAAGTAAATCTTTCTTTAGACAATGGAAAAAAAAATTATATAGAAATGTAGTTTTTAATTAGCACTGCTTCAAATTGGGTTGTTCAATTAATAAAATATAAATTGGTATGGAATTCCCTTAGTCCTTTGGCAATATGGAAACCACAAAAAAGGATTCCAGGACCCAATTGTATAGTTCATTTAAATTTCTTCAAGAAAAAGTCAACTAACTCTAATTGGACCTTTTCATTAGAAAATATTGAAGTGTTGGCTTTTATCTCGTTGGCCGTAGGTTTGTCCAGTCCCCTAAATTAGGACAGAATAACATTTCTCGTGTCCAGAACGAGAAAACAAGAAAAAACATGTAATTTTCTTTACGTGTTGACCAATAACATGAAACCGCCGCCACGCACCGTCCAAGCAAAATAAAAAACGAATCCCACACATTTTTCTAAACCTCAATAGATGGAACTGCTCTATTTGGATGTAGCAAGTACACAATGAATTAGTCAAAATACACGTAAATTGGTTTGAACACTATCATTATAACCGAACTTGATTACTTTCAGTATATTACGCGTAACTTATTATGCAATGATGGAAAAAATTTATAGTCCAAACCAAAGAGGTCCTAAATCGTTTGCACTGGTTGACTTTGCTGCAAAGGCCACTGTAACAAGAGAAGGCTGCTTCTTGTTTCAGTTTCAGTTTTTCAGCTAACAGAATTCATCTGTAGTCCTGTACATTATGATCCAACTTTTCTCCCATCAGATATTGGTACAAAGATCACTTAAGACTTCAAGTATACTAAACAAACAAACAAATGTAAATCATAGTTATACTCAGAGTATACAACAAACAAACAACCAAACAATTGAATATCACAGTTATACTACTCAGTGACTTCAGTACTTAGTGGTGTCCGACACCACCAGAAGGAAATTTACCACTATAATCAAAAGCCTTGTCATTATAACTATTGTCAAGGCTGACTTGAGTTGTTTCCTCATAGCTAGACGAATTTAGTTCTTCTTCAGTAAACTTGCTCAAGCTAGCCAGTTCAATGATATTCTCAATTTCTTTCACAGCCACACCCATGGAAGGCCTCTCACTCCCAGATTCGTTAACACATCTCATTGCCAATGTACATAGTTTATCAACGCCTCCGAGTTTTGAACCTGGACCTATTCTTGGATCAACTAATTGGTAGAGCTTGCTGTTATCTTTTGAATCATCAAATATGGTCTCCGCAACCAGTCTCACAATGTGTTTTCCTCGTTCTATTGGAGCTCTTGCAGTTATCAGCTCCAGCAACACCACTCCATAGCTATATACATCACTTTTCTCTGTCAGTTGTTGGCTCATGTAATATTCAGGATCCAGGTACCCCTATATGGGAAAATTCTTAGAAGATGGGCTTTCGAAACAGTATTGATGGCATGTTATGGATTAGAAATGTTTTGAAATCAGAATTTGCACACATCACCATGTTAAACAATGAATAACATGTAGTCACTAATCTTTTAATGCATTCAAAATGATCTATGATAATTATAAAGCAGCTCAAAAGCGATACACCAAGGTTTGAGGATTATAATACTCACCAATGTACCTTTGACTTGAGTGGTTACATGGCCCTTCTCGTCGTCTCTCAAAAGTGACAGGCCAAAATCAGCAACCTTTGCAGTTAAATGGTCATCCAGCAAGATGTTATTGGACTTAACATCCCTGTGTATTATGGGAGGATCAGCAAGCTCATGCAAGTATGCCAAGCCTCTAGCCGCATCAAGGGCTATCTTAAGTCTCCTAGTCCAATCCAATTGGAATTTTGACTTGCCTGCAAGAGCATATGCAAATTACTAATTACCAAAGTTAAACCTGTATAGATGCCAAAAACTGATATATAAGTTTTCTAGTTCTTATTTTGGATATTATACTAGAGAAATGCTATTTCACCTTTGTTATAGGGGCAGAACACTCAGGAATCTATAAGCTACAACAATCAAATACCCTTTGAAGGTCATTAAGAACAAGAGAAGAATTACCTGAGAGACTTTCCCTTAGAGTACCCTTTGGAATGTACTCATAGACCAACATTTGTTCGCCTTGCTCGTAACAAAATCCAACCAGGTTTACAACATTCTTGTGATGTATTCTTGACAATAGCTCAATCTCGGTTTTGAACTCTAGAGCGCCTTGCATTGATCCATGCTGTGCTCTTTTAATTGCAACCACCTCCCCAGCAGTGAGAGTTCCTTTATAGACCTGTTGATGTTACATTTATCAATCTGGACGAAGTTTTGGCATGCTACTAAGAAAATAGAAAAAGGAGAGTGAAAGATGCAGTGTGAAGTGTGATTGTACAAAAAACTGCATATGTCAATCATGCAGAAAAATCAAGATAAAATCCTAGATGACTGAGCAAGAAGCTGTTAGTGAACCATCAACAATGTATATCGTTTTTCGTAGAAATTCTCAGTGGTTTCCTGTTTTCTGCCAAATAACATAAATGATGCGGGGGTTAGATCAATTAGGTGGGTGGTAACAGCAGCGTTCTTACTGGACTAATTATTAAGGTTTAAGAAACAACTATTTAGCAGCTGAACAGAACCACAGAAGTAAACCAATGAACCAAGAGACTTATTTCCTTATTATAACCTTTGGCTCACATCAATAAACACTACCTCGTGGTGATCTTTCAATTTGAGGTTGCAATATCCTCACAGCTGCATATCTTCGACTAGTTTAGTTCACAATCGTTGCCAGCGGTGGACAAATGGGAAATGTGTTTAAATAGATAAGCTATGATAGGTAGTTGTGAAAAATCGACTCATACACTTCAAGTCATCTACCCATTTCTTCATATAGTCGAGCTATAATAGGTAGTTGTGAAAGATCGATTCGTTCACTTCAACCCATCTCCGATTTCTCCATATAGTCAAAGTGTACTTTCTTTTGAAATATGTGAAATCTGTAGAAGAAATTTGTGATCCCATATATATTCACATATAACTATAACATTCACAGTTTTTTCCTCATCACCTGACATTGCCGAGCAGAAGAAGAAAGTTTTTTATGTCCTAATATAGGAGTCTAACAATCTACAGCTTAGTTTGACAGTTGGAGCAATCTAAATAAAAGGGAATTTACGCCACAACATAAAATTGGTCAATATGCAGTAACAGTTGGAGTATTGCTGTTTATCCATTTGTATGTGGAACGTCACGACCTTAACTATCATTAATACAACTACAGCTGCACTGAACTTCAGAGCAATATAGAAAAGAAAGCAATAAATTCCAAACCTTCCCATAGCCCCCAGATCCAATGCAGTTAGATTCTGAAAAATTGTTTGTGCACTTCCTAATCTCTTCAAATGAGAACCATCTTGCTCCTTTAAGTTGGGGCACAGTCCCACTCTTATCGCGGTCCCAAGATGCTGTATCCACATGAAGACACCATTGCGAAAAAAAGTACAACACTTATAAGAGAATAATTCCAATTAAAAGTGTCCAAATATAAGAAAAACTAATCTTACCAAAAGGGTTACTGCTATGACCAGCTCTTCTTGCTATCTTTCTCTGGTTAAAAGCATAAAGTCCAGCAAAAAGTGTTAAGAGAATAAGAACTGCACCACCAACTGATGTTCCAATGATGATACCAGCGTGTGATGACTTCTTCTTCTTTTCGCCTATATTACAAAATATGCAAACTTGTTAAGCAAGATAAAGATTGCATACCTGTCCAAGAAATAATTTGCAAAAAGAAGATCAAAAGATTGGTATTGCGTCTAAACCATGTCTTATTACCTGCAAAACAACAATAGCTTTCAGAAGTAAAGAAGAAGGGTCCAAAATATTGGAGTTGGAATGGATTCCGGTTAAGTAAGAAACCAATGGAAGAAATTGAAGTTCGATTGAAACTGTCCTGTGTTGAAGGAAAGATTTGTGCTTCAATTTGAAGATATGAATAAACATCCAGTGTTGGATCACTTAGAGAAACTGAATCCACAGGAAGCCCGTTGGATAGAAAGGCAGACATCAGTGAGCCAACAAGGGTTGTAAAGTAGCTTGAGTTATCTAAATTTGAGAAGGACAGAGAAAAGAAATGTAGTGTTCCACTGTATGGATATGAACATTTGCATGTAGGACTCAATATTTTGTCTGAATTGCAGGACATTGCTGGACAACTGGGAGATGATGAGAAGGAATCATTGGAAATCTGAACTGCACAGTATTTTTCTGCTGCTCCTGTTCCATCACAAATAGGGTTACCAGCAAGCCTGCAGAATTTAACTGAATATCATTCTCCAAGCAGAAGAATGTGCTCCAATAAGAGGGTTAATTACAGAATTTGCTCACGTCAGCCGCATATTGTATCCTGCTTCCTGTGTGAATTTCCTGATAGAATTATTTCTCAAATCAAGCGTTAAATTGTTTCCATATCTGGTCCCAATGTCCAATGTCCCGTTGAGCTTGTTGTTGGCTAATACTCTGCACATATATTAAAAAGTGGTATGTTTTGCTTTAAAAGTAACATTGTAGATCCTAAGGTTCAAGAGAACAAATACAAACTTACATGCTCTCCAGGTTAGGATGGCTAAATAAGTCAGCAGGAACTTGTCCTTCCAGTGACGTGTTCTCCATATGTCTGTTACATTGTTCATCAAAGATTACTAAAGCAGCAAATAACCCCAGGTATAAAAATTAAGGCAACTCAAAATGAGGACCACACAAAAGTAGTTATCCTGTTTGAACTATCCTTAAATTGGACATACAGCTTAAGCACCTTCTTTACAGCATTTGCAGACTAGTAGTTGCTTAGGCTTACATCTACAATCTACATTTCCTCAAAGAATGCTTAGACAAAGAATATGCCACCAAAACAAACTAAAACAGTAGCAAAAATACTCAAATTAACATTAATGGTGAGTCCACGTAGCCAAAAAAATAAAAGAAAAATAATTCATTCTCCATAAGATTTCATTTCTCCAGTTCTAATAAAAGGCATGTAGACAAAAAGTATTCAGAAGAGCATATCCCAGCACTTAATGTTGTTTCTGCACAAGCAAAAGATAAGGGAAAGGAGAAGGGTTACATGGGCCCCGAGATTTCCAACTATGTGCTGAGCGGCACCCGGAAAACAAATCAAGGGAAAGTTTTCGAGCTTCGGGGTGAGCTTACGCCTGATCTTTGCCCTCTTTGATTGGCAGGCGGGCAGGCTAAGCTACTTAAAATTCAATTCATTTGACTAATTTTATGTTGTCGTGAGGCTTTCAGTAGGCCGACTATAAATAGGCTAGCTACTTCTAGCTTCTAGACTGGCCCTTCCATAAGACTTGACCTCAAAGAAGGGAATCTTCCTACAAATGAGTGCCAAGTCAAAAGTATGCAACTGAAATAGAGCAGAGTAAGACCAGAATACAATTTTCCATCTGTTTCCTAAGGGGTCTATGCCAGTCAACGGCAGTTAAGCATGCCTCAAAGTAACAGGACTAGGTTCTTTAACAGGCGCATCAGAGACAAAATTTTACATGTTCTTCGCTATCAGGATATTACTTGATTTAACTAAGTTTATGTGTGTGCGCATGTGAGAGAGTTGAGAGAGAAGTACATTGTTTTCAATAATGGGAGATTTATCAACCATTTTGGAACACCTGATGCAATGAAACTATTATTGCTCATGCCCCTGCAAATCAAAAAAATAAATGGATCATAATAGGTATATCACATCCTTGCCAAAAGGAGTCATTGACAAATAGAATGAAGCATTTACTTGATGACAACTTTAAAATCCGTCAGAAATGAAGTTTACCAATTACCAACAAGCATTAGTACATACTTCATAGTTATAAACCTACACACCAACTTACACATAGGATAGTAAGTTCATCCCTGTAAGATCAGGAATTGATCCATTGAGATTGTTACTGGATAAGTACCTAAAACAAAGAAGTAAAGACATAGTTTTTAAATAAAATACCAATAGCATGCTAAATCTACATCAAGGGGTCAACAGAAATAAATTAGGTATCTCCTTTGTTTAATGCGTACAGCTCATTGAGACTTGTAATGTTGCTGAGGCTGGAAGGGACAGATCCATTGAGAGAGTTCCAGTCCAGTCGCCTGTAGCCGTGACAAGAAGCATGATGAAAATAAACTCAAACTTCAGAGTGGATAGTGAGTGAATATCTTGGGCAACACAAGGAACTTACAAAATTTCTAAGTTCTGCAGAGTTCTCAGACTCTCTGGAATTTCGCCCATCAGTTGGTTGTGATCTAAAATACTAATCAATAGAAAAACCAATATCATCAGTGATCAATACAAAAATGATGTCTGTCCTGGCTGTTTGTTATGCATTGCTCCCCAAGATCAAAGCACGCAACAAAAGAGCAAAACATTGTTACAACTTTCTGATCAGCTTGGAAGCGATAAAGGTCATTATGTATTTATTCGTCAAAAAGGTTTAATAAACCTAAGATAACTAGATATATGTGCTTGTTAAAATGAAATATCTTTAACCTGCCTACTACTCACACATGTATCAGCTTCATGTCTTGACTGAATAGTTGAGGTTGTATAGGGCCAGACAGCTGATTCTTTGACAAGTGACTGCAAGCAACGAATAGAACATTACACAACTACTTATTAAGGAAGAGAAAAAGACTAAAATTAAAATGTTACATTTTGAGAGACAACATACAGGTGTCTGGTATTAACTAGCCAGTCCAAACCGGGTGTTGAGCCCTTTGAGATTGGGATGGTACCACTAAGTTTATTGTCACTCAGATCAAGCCACGACAACTTAGATAAATTGCCAATTGATGGTGGAATTGGCCCACTGAAGCTGTTAGAAGTTAGAGATCTGTGGAAATGTAGTAAAAGAAGACGAGAAATTAAGTCCACAAGAAGCTGACAGCTAAAAAGAAGATATACCACAGACACTTAACAAAGATGAAAAATGTATGTGAATTGTGAGCTAATAAGAAATAGAAGGGTCCTCTTTGTAATCTGCTTCCATTAAGACAATCATAAGATGATCCCCAGTAGGAAAAAGAAATATGGTTGAGCTTTCTCATCATGGAACTACAAAATTAGTGCATAACAGACATTGTCTAATTTACTTCACATGCTAGGGATGAACTATCTGGACCATTAAGTTCCAATAAGTCAATTTGAATTTACTCAATCTCAGTCTGGCACATCCATCTATTATCTAGGCAGGACATCTTTCAGTGTTAATTATTGCAGTAACTCTGCAATATACCCACCACCATTGATAGACAAGGCAACCCTTTGTTTCTGAAGCAAAGCGAATCTTATTAAGGTTCAATACACCTTTCCCATGAACTGAACCCGATTAGATTGGGACAAAAGTATACCACATTGATAGGAAAAGAAATTGTTAACTGAACTTGTTCTTAACTGCATGAATGATAACTCAGTTGCCAAATCTGATTTAGAAGAAATGCACAATAGAACTCTAGTTAAATTAAAAGGAAGCAATTAATGATAAACTTCAGCTGAACAAATGGATAAAGTGGAAATGTAAATCCTTACATAAAGACCAGCTGCTGCAGAGAACCAATTGATTCTGGTATTGGACCGAAGAAGCTGCAACCAACTAAGATTCTGCATAACCTTCTGAAGTCAGGATCGACTACAAGTTGTGTAGGAAGAGTTTTCTTACAAGCTTCTAAGTGGATATTTAGATTTTCTTACAAGGTTGTCAAGTTCTTCAAATTTCGAATTGATGATGGAAGAATTCCTTTCAGGCCAACGTTATTCGAGAGGTCCCTACAACAAAGAGGCTCATAATGCATTGAATAACGAAGTTGGTTAATGAAAGCAAAGTAATAAACTGTTTGAACAGGAACTTGCAGTAAGAGGAGGGGTAGAAACTAATTAAAGTGTAATTGATGCAGTGGATATCCTCACATCGAAATGACAGAAGTTATTCCTTTTAGTCGAGAAAGAAAGATTTATCTTCATATGATTTATATTCTCCTTACAAATACTTACAAGAATCAGTTTGGGATGAGGAAGAGATGAGGCCAGAATTTTATAAGTAGCAAAAGGAGAGACATGGATCAGTCGTTTACTTTTGAGCACTATCTGCAGAATTCAATGGTTTTTACTTGAAATTACAGTTGTGCTACAGACTATAGTTGGAGAATGAACTAAAGGTAAACTAGAGATGAGTATGAAAGCTTATCATTGATATCTTAAGAGACAAGTTAGAAAAACAGAGATAAACAACGTACAAAATCTGCAATGCAGTTAATGATGAAAGATCTCCAAACTGATTGCCTTCCAAGCCCATGCCTGATAACTTTCTGCAATGGAAAGTTAAAAAAAATAATGAGGGAAGGTAGGCAAACTACAGGACAATCAGAAATTCCATGCCTCGAGGATATACACTGAGGTTATGCGCGTATTGTTACAGATAATTCCTTCCCAGCTGCTACCGCAAGGATCTGACCCCTCCCAATTGGGTGGCAAGTTATTCCAGCTAGATTGGAGAGCAAATAGAGCAGTGGCTGCAGAATTAAAGGAATTATAAATGGCTTCTGTACTGTACTATCAGAAGGTAGATATTCCACTTACTACCAATGTGCTCTTAAATTCTCAAGTTAAGTGTATTGCAAAACTTTTTAAGCATTTAATTTGGCAAGTGCTCACTCCATTTTCTCAACTGCTACTCCATGAAATAAAGCTAGACGCATAGTAGCTTCTTCCGGTGTTGTTGCTAATCTAAACTCTACATCTGCATTGCCAACTTTGAACATTTTTCATACGAATAATTTGCTCAACTACAAGACGAGCATCTTTCAACTTTTTTTCTCCATGTTCTAAATTGGGAGGAAAGGCAGAAAGAGATCCAGTGAAGACAGAACACTAAGCACCTCTGAGATGTGTTTAATTTTAAATGGAATGTGTTGTCTATCATTTCTCTCTGCAACTGCACAAGGACCTCTAATGTAAATACATCATTCAGTCTTCAACTAGGCTAAAGAACAGGTAGATCATAAATTTCTCTTATTTATCAATTTGTGAAGACTTAGTTTATCCCTCCCTGATGCTTATATTCCCACTTTCCTTATAGTATAAGCATAAATTAATCAATCACAAAACAGTGCCAGGAGTCCACTAGCAATCAGCAAAAATTATTTGGCTGCAGATCCTAGGCACTTCAAACTTTTTGAAATGAAATGCTGCTTCCAACTCACTTAAAGACGAACCAAATCAAATTAGCCAACTCAAAATTTGGCCCTGAAAAATGGGAGCATTAAAGAATAAAGCAATAGGCTTTGTTAATTTCATAGATGGATAAACCATGTTGTAGGATGGAGTATGATAGTTTCTAATCGACTATATCATGAGTCCCCGCCGATAAAGATTCAGCTGTTTATACTTTTGAAAGGTAAGGAATTTAGACTACACCAAAATAAAGCCATCCTAAACTCCAGTTTATAGACTCAGTAACTATCATATCTGAAACAGTTCTCAAGTTTACAGAGAAGTGCATAATAATCATGAAAAAAAAGAAGGAAGTGCATATCAAGTTGTCCAATAATGGATAGTGGGAACAAATCCTTACCATCATTGCTGTTTGTTTGTGCCAGTATGGTCAGAACCTGAGATATGAAAATCAAGAGGAAGACCTCATGAGTTCTTGAATTCATTTCCAACATAGCAAAACCTATGGCTTGAACATCCAAAGTTCCCAATGCTTTTGTTGGAAAAAACTATATTGCAAAGCAGACCTTGTAAACAACGACGTCCCTAATATCCAGCAAGTTATCATTGACCTTTACACTGCAAGGACAAAAGAATGAGTCCAAGAAAATGTGTAATAATTAAACCAAGTCCGGACAAATAAAATAATGTGTTTGCTGTATATTACTTTGATTCCTCGAGCCAATAGCAAGAAGAACAAGCCAATAAAAGGAAGGTTTCTTGATCAGAATCAAGAACTTTGACCAAGTATACAAGCCCTTTGTCTTTTGCTGATTTCATCATCCTAGAAAACTAATCACAATATATTGCACGCAAAGGGGTTAGAAGTTAAGGGGTGCAGGTAAGAATTGTTGTTGTTGTTGTTGTTTAATACAAACAAGAAAACAAATGTATTCTTTATGTATATGAAAAAGAAGTTTCATATGCTGACAAGTGAAAAAGAGGACGTATTCTTATATCTTGATTTTATAAGAAGAGTTCTTTCCTAGATAAATTAAAGATTGAAGCTTTTGGTAGTTGGATGAGAATATAGTTAAATATTCAAATATCTATAGTGACCGTCCGATGCCTTAAAATAATACTAACATAATAGGAAGAAGATGAACAAGTTTAAAACTTGGCGCCAAGGGAAAGGTTGAACATTCAAAGAAGTCAAAAGGTTATTTCATCATGTGTGACATGTTTTTCTACAACTCTCTCTGTACCCATTTGTTTGTCGTAATTTGACTTGTGCAAATTTTAATAAAAAAATAAAAAATTTAGTAGCTTAAAATAAGTCATGGATATTTATGTGGTTATAAATGAGTCAAAAAATAACTTTAGAGTTGAATTGTTGCCAAATTCAGAAATATGACAATCTTTTTGGGACAGACTAATAAGAAAAGTATGACAAACACAATGGAACAAAGAGAGTATTATTCATTGCAATAAGGCTTAAATTTTCTGTACATAACTACACCCTGAACCCAATGACCCCTGGGGTCGAATAAATGGAGGAACCTAGCTACAGAACAGAAAAAACTTACCTACACCGGGTATATACACCTAACTATAGTAGTTAATTATGATAAAGTAATTTAATGAAGGGGGTGTATATTAATTAACCATGATTGAATGATAATAGTGTATTTGTAAACAAATAGCGCGCATTGATTGGTTGGGTGTATACACCCGGTGTGGGTAAGTATTTTCCCTAAAGAACTGTGGAAAAAAATGAAAAATCACTTGGTTCACGAAGTAGTAATATGTAGAAATATATTACATTATTTTTACACAATGAATTAAATATCAATATGAACATCCAAGAATGTAGCCTAGTAGTCAATGAGGTGAGATAGAATTAAAACCTAATATCTTACATGTTGTTGGTGGAAGGTGATCGGTATCCGGTGTAATATGAATCACTATGAGGTCAATAATAATGCAAATATTGTTATGCAATGGTTGACGAATTACGTTCAGCGAATTGCCCTACCAAAGTAAATAACTATGTTTAGCTTTAGCATCCTTTTATTCATATATTATTAAGGCAGAATACATAGATGGGCCCTTGAAGTTGACACCAATTCCCACTTAGACACCTCAACTTTCCAGATGATCAAATAGACACTTTTTATTGTCAGAAGTGTGTCTTGTGGACACTCGTGCCAAACAGACCTAATGCGTGAGTAACAATCGCTAGTGATGTGGCACATTAACAAATCATGTAGTGACACGTGTTTTTTTAATAAAAATTATAACTTTATATTTAAAAAAAATAAATATATATCTTTTTAACAATAAAAAAATATAACACCCCTCCCCTCCATCCCCTCCATGTTATCTTCTTCAACCTTTCCCCCTTCTCCACCTATTTTGCTTCTGCCCTCCATATCCCCCATCGTCTTCTTCTTCCTAATAACCCTTCCCCTCCATTTCCTGCAAATCAATTACCAAATTTCGTCGTCCCTTCCCCTCTATTTCCTGCAAATCAATTACCAAATTTCGTCGTACATTTATTGTAGTGAGATGTGGGATATTGACAATGCTTGGAACGTCAGCGGTGACTTTTGCACAACGTGTTTGATAAAAGTTCGAGAAGAAAAACAGAGTTTATCTTTGCAAACAAGGAGCTGATTTTCTTCCTATATATTGACGCTAGGATATTAAATAGAAATGAAGATTTCCTTGAATTCTTCCTAACACAGTCACCATGGACGTGACTTTGCTAGCAAATGTTGTCACCATGAAAGTCATCCTAGCAAATCAGGTCACCATGGACCATGGACGTGACTTCTACTTCCTCTCTTATATTCCTATTTTTTGTTCTAAGTAGATCTGGAATGTTAAAGGGAAAAAAAAGAAAAAGAAAAAGAAAGGGTCTGAAAGTTGAGTAGTATTTTTGAAGAGGTGAAATTTGTATCAAAAGGGAATGAACGGAGTAGGATTGAATTTCAATGGAGGAATTTGATTGTGAAGGTATGGTGTTGGTGGCGGGGAAGAAGGTAATGGGTTAGGGAAAATAAAATTTGACGTGGGACCCACAAAAAAAATTAATTAAAAAAAGAGAAATAGCAAAGTTAAAACTCTCACGCGTTAGAATTTAGTTGAAACTCACCTCTTTTGCCACGTAAGCATGAGGTGTTTACAAGACACAGTTCTGACAATAAAAAGTGTCTATCTGATCATTTACTAAATTGAGTTGTCTAAGTGGGAATTGGTGCCAACTTCAAGAGGCCATCTATGTATTCTGCCTATTATTAATGCATGTATTTACGCCAATCTTATCTTGTAAACTCTAACATAAAATATTAATTTGCAGAATTTCAAATCTAAAATTCAATGATCTAACCTCTTGTTTAAGTTTATACAACTTTTTTTTTCTTTTTGACTTGTTCAGAATGACATTTTTATATTAAAACTTTTTAATTTGCCTTTGAGACCACAAAGTTCTAAAATAATTGTAATGATGTACTAATCAAAGTTCCAAAGTACTTTCTAAAAACGTTCAGGGCGAAAATGAAAATTTACCCAAAATTTAAGGGCTATAACGCCCTGCAGATTTCTTTTCTTCGTCGTCTCCCATCCCAACGGCTACAACCTGTCCAATGCAGCACCGCCAAGATATCGATCGCCGCCGCAGTGTAACGGTGGAGCTACCACTCGGCGACATCAACGGCGCCACATTCGATTTAGAAAAAGCAATATGTAGCCACGGACTATTCATGATGGCCCCAAACCACTGGGACCCTCTCTCCAAAACCCTAGAACGTCCATTACGCCTCTCCAATAATATCAACGACGATGATCACGAAACCTCTTATCTCGTCAACATATCTCAACCGTCCGATTGTCCTCAGTCTCTAGTTCTCCGTGTTTTCGGTACCGATTCTCTTTCTCCACTACACCAACACTCTTTACTGGTACATTTTGCTTTTCCTTTGTATTTTGTATGACTTTGAGATACTTATTGGTCTTGTGTAAGTGTTTATTGGTTTAGGGTTTACTGTTGTTGTATATAGTGTCAAGTGAAGCGAATGCTGAGATTATCAGTGGAAGAGAATGAAAGAGTGAGAAAGTTTCAGGATATTTGTGGAGAGGCAAAGGAGAGAGGATTCGGGAGAGTGTTTAGATCGCCGACATTGTTTGAGGACATGGTGAAATGTATCCTGCTCTGCAATTGCCAGTGAGTTGTTAAACTTAGTAGTAATAAGCTAAGTTATATATTCAGTTATTCATAATCAATTGGAGACAATGTAGTATAGAGCTTTTCTATATAGCATTGTGCAATGGAAAAAAAGGTTGAGTTGGAGAGCTGATGAACATTTTTGTTCCATACTAAGCTGCTTGGCTAGCTAGAAGAATCGGGGAATAAGAAAGTATAATGAATTATTTAATAGAAAAAGGAAGGAAAGTATGGTTAGTGAACCATTTTATGATGAAACAGAATATCGTGAGTGTTATAAGCATTTCAATGTAGCGACTAACAAACATTCAAAAGTGGTTTGTGTTAAACTCAAGGGCACATGAAGATATAAGCCTTTTGATTTGATCTGAGATATCTTGTGCTTCTAATCATAGCTAGCTTGTTGATGTACTTTGAAGTCAGTTAGAGCTTGCTAATATTTGATCTGAAAAAGCAGCTTGATTTGGTGTTTGGATAAAATTGAAAGAAATAAGTATTTATAAATCTGTAGTCTTTTATGGTCGTCTCAATTACAATGTGTTTGCTTCCTTTGGATAGGTGGTCAAGGACATTGAGCATGGCTGAAGCATTATGTGAGCTTCAGTTGGAGCTAAGCTGTCCCTCATCAGCTACTTCTTTTTCTGATGCGGATAATCTTAATCGGTTGAAAGGTGTAACTGCTGAATCCGAGCATTTCACTCCCAAAACACCAGCAGGAAAAGAAAAAAGGAAAAGAACTGGAGTTTATGGATGTTCCAGAAACTTGTTGGAGAGGCTTACAGAAGAAATCATTGATGAAGGGAAACCGCATGTGAGTGTAGTACCTGTATTTTCAGATGGTAAAGAGGTTGTTCTCCAAGACAGTGATCTCTGTCAGACTTCAAATGAAGCTAGTGAAGGTAGTACAGGTGCATTATTCAATCCTGATCCTTCAGAAGATAGAGAGGCCTGCAATGTTAATCATCTTGGGAATTTCCCTAGTCCAAAAGAATTGGCAGGCCTTGATGAAAGTTTTCTAGCAACGCGTTGTGGTCTTGGGTATAGAACTGGGCGCATTATAAAGCTTGCAAAGAGCATAGTTGAAGGCAGGATTCAGCTGAAAGAACTTGAAGAAGCTTGCAGCAATCCAAGCTTGTCAAACTATGATAAAATGGCTGAGCAGCTGAGAGAAATAGATGGATTTGGCCCTTTTACTTGTGCTAATGTACTGATGTGCTTGGGTTTTTACCATGTGATTCCTACTGATTCAGAAACTATTAGGCATCTAAAACAGGTAACTATCTTTCTCTACAAAATTGACTTGTAGGCAGGTCTATTACTTATGCCAGTGTACACTCATGCATGTGATTAAGCTTGAATTTTCATGGGTCCAAAAATTTCAGGTTCACGCAAGAACCTCCACGATTCGGACAGTTCAAAAGGATGTTGAAAATATATATGGAAAGTACTCACCATTTCAGTTCTTGGCATATTGGTAGGCTGCTGTACCCAATTACACGTTCAAACTTATTAGTTTCTTAAATTTCCTAGCTGAAGTTCTGCTACTGGTTGGTCTCCTGAGCAGGTCAGAAGTGTGGAACTTTTATGAGAATTGGTTTGGGAAGTTCAGTGAGATGCCTCAATCTCAATATAAACTTATTACTGCCGCAAATATGAGACCGAAAACAAATGGCAAAAGCAAGAGGTTGAAAATAACCCCAGCAGAGAGGAGCTTCATATGTAACAGAGAAGGAAATATTGAGGCCTAATTTAGGGTCCAAACATGCTTGATGCTGTATTTGCTTTTCATTTGGTTAATGAATTCTTCCTTCCTTTCATTAGAAGGAAAACGCTGAGGCCTACTCAGATACGATTAATGCTGAATTTGCCTTTCATTTTGTTCTTGAAACTTTCTTTTTCCCTTAATGACTTCTAATTCTGCAGAAAGTTTAGCGTAGGTTAGAGAAGTTTTAGTCTTGCGTGCAATGCATCATTGACACTTGATAAATCATAGGGATATAATCCTGAGCAAGCACATTTGTGGCACGGCCTTAATTATTTCTTATTTAATGGCCTCAGCAAGTTTGAGCTAAGGCTAAACATGCCCTCTTATTGAAAAGTCGGTTTATTAAAGTAGGATAGTTGAATTAGTAAATGCAAGAAGGTAGTAGCTAATCCTTTTTCTTTGTTTATTTTGCTTTTTTGAGTTTTTAGTGATCTTCACAAAAACAAGTTGAATATATGTTCAAATGTGCTTTTGACGAAATAGTAATGACAGAAAAAGATGTTATCCTTACCAAAATGTTTAACAAGTTCAGCTATACTACAATGAAACAGCTTAGGCCAATCAGGAAAAAATAAAAACTATATATAAATTTCACTTTCACATAGTAGCTTCTTCTCCGCCTGCTAATATTCTTTTCAATTTTAGAAAGTAACAATATTTCAGATATAATTATTACGTTTTAAGAGTTAATTGTATGACAATGGATGTAACCAGTGAACTTCTACGAAGAGTATCAATCATAAAATTTAATGTTTGCATTTATAATGTGAAAATGTTTTTACAATTTGACGAACTGAATTAAAGCAACTTAATCTGATTTAATAACATTTTAGTTACTGGTTGAGAACACCCATGAAACACTTTTTTTTATATAAAATAGTAAACATATCTAACTAGTATTAAATTTAAATCCTTCCAAGGTTTAGAATGATAAATTTAAAGACAATCTAGGGCCAAGTTTCTGGTCTGATTTGTCATTGTTAGAATGATAAATTTTGCCATAGATGTTAGGAAAATACTCGTTAATTTTCAGAGTTTATTATTCATCAATTTTAGCCCTAACTCAAATAATAGTTGTATATGGATTAAATGCATTTGCTTGAGGCACTACCCTCTGTGCTTTTACTCTTTCACCGATGCAACTGAATATAATTTGCTTCCTGTTCATGTTCAAACTTCAAAGTCATCTCTTTTATGATGTCACTTGCAATGGTAAATTAATGATGTCTAGGAAGATAAATACTGATTTCAAACCAAATATAAAATAACAGGAGCCTCCGTTTCAACATGTAGGCAACTTTATTGGTGATCACAAATTACAATATTGACAGACGAATGTTTAAGCTCCTTAACAGAGGAACAATACCATTTTCACTCCTTGACAGACGAATGATTAGACTCCTTCACTCAGGTATGACTGAAGTGACACGAGTTATACATAATCGTAAAGTTGTTTACAGAAGGAAAGAAGACATAAACAGAAGCGCAGGTGCCAAGCATACAAGACTTAGCACGCTGCTTTCTCTTATCTGACGCGAAAGAACCAGACACCATCCTCTTCCTCGTCACAGTGCATTCAGAAATAGAGAATGCAGCGAAAAACAATTCTGTCATAAATGCAACTCTTAACAGTTATATCAATGGTTTGAGAAGGGATCTATCATCTATCAAGGAGATATAAACAATATTAGCCACTAGTTAAATGTGATATATCTTATTGCCGTTGGTGCACAAGTATGACTATTTAAGGCAAATTAACAAATGAACAAGGTAAACATTTTTATCTCCAAAATGATTAACTACCTCAGGTTCTTGGCTCAGCCGGTGCATCAGGCTGCTTTTCTGGCATAGCATTTTGGAAAGCAGGCAGCTCTTGGTAAGCCTCATACACCCTCAATAGAGTAGGGAATTGATTCTGCACATTGATTAACAACTTTTAGGCTAAGAACAACACCTAAGAATATGTAAGTTCCACCAATGACCAAAGGTAAATCAAGTGAAATGAGTATGCCAGCCATCTCTTTTAGAGGGTAAAAATATCTTGAAAGCCACAATCGACTAAAACCGAAGAAGGCACAAACCAAATGACTAGTAAGAAAGCAATGGATACGGTGATGTGCTAATTCACACTAAGGTAAACTATCAGGGATCCATTTATTATGGCTGCCAAGACAAATGAGATGAAGCAGCAAATAATTAAAGCATGTCCATTGAGAACAACTGATCAAGAAGGGTAGTTTTGCAACACCTTCTCTCTACTTTAAGATGACAACAACAACAACAAAAAAGGAGCTCATTATGTATGCCACTAAGAAACAATTCACTAGATCAGGTGGTGTTGTAAGAGGCACCAAAAAAGTTTCTATATAGAAAAAGGAAGACCTTATGTTCTCTTCTTTAAGAATACAAATCTTTAATGTACCATGTTCTTTTAATATTAGAGAGCAAGCAGAAACAAGAATGACTTCCATGTATGGAGTGGGATGTCAGTAAAGGTACTACCATGTCAACTTCAAATCTCTTGATTGCTGCATGGATCTGAGGTGCTAGAAACAAGTCGGCCTGCAAGCCACAATACAAGATAAACATCTGAATGACGATTCCATATGGCATAAAGAAACAATAAATGTGCCTCTTTCAGTCTGTTAAGAAGTAAAACTGAGGGACTGGAGTGACTGAATTATGATTTGCTATTCTACCCATTAAAAGTCATCACTACTTCATCATTAGGTAAACTTGTGGATGTATAGTTGCGGTGAGCTCTCTTATTATGGCTAAGAATGCTTGGCCCATTAAAGAAACATATGAGACCTATGGGGTAAAAGACTTGGAAGTACAGAGTGAGTTATTAAGATCATTGCGTCTATTAAAGATCTGAAGACATCCGCAAGCAAAGTGCTGCTCTTGCATTTGTAGGCTGCAATATATGAACTGGAAAGAGACAAACCATGTACACTTCATCTCCTGTGGCATACTTTCCAGCATAGTCTTTTAGTAGCTTTTCAAGTGCTGCAAAAGCAAATATATGTTCAGAAAACCTCTCGACCAACTGAAATTTGTAACCCACGGCTTGGACAATATTGTTATTAAAGGAGTTCACGGTTTGATAATACAATTAAAGAAAAACCCTCTAAGTCTTAGTCCAGAAATTCCTGCCATTGAGTACCAATTTCTTCCAAAGTCATTGAGGTGGATTCAGATGATATGACATTCACAGTAACAAAGCCACATGGGTTATTCAAAACAAAGAAATGTCTATGCCTACTTCTCCCAAGTTAGAAAAGTAAATGAGATTATAGGCTTGCCGGCAAGATCTAGCAGAGTCCACTTATTTGAATTATGGACTGCATGGTATGCATTTTCTAGAAGAGTTGTGATTCCAGAACAAAATTCAGAAGATGAAAAAAAGCAAGCACGAGTAAGTGAAAGGAAAGAAGACTCAATTTTAGCAACCAGAAGTGAAATATATCTTTGCACTAATAAACCAACCAAACGAATAGATAATGCAAAGTTTGGACGTGAATATTGACAACGGCAACAATGCCTAAGAGACACAACAGTAATTTAGCTTGAAGTTACTACCAGAACATTTACTGTTATCTAGGATTAATATATAACAGCGAGTGCTACTAAGTAAGGTACTTGACAACCGCAACAATATGTAGCAAGGAAATTATAATTCAGGTGTTCTGATCCAAGAACTTAGGTCCTGATTAGGGCTCAGTGAATGGTACGTGATTCAATTTCTGCAAGGTAAAGCAAGCAGAGGTAGTATTCAGATCTAATCCTATCAGATTCTAAACTCTTTTTAATGAAAAAATTCAGATTCAGATTATGGGAAAAAAATACTTATCAAGCACGATATTAACGGGACAAAAATTATGTCAACCATTCACACTATGACTGCAAAGCTCTGATCACAAAATTACCTTCAAAACCTTTTTGTATATGACTTTGAACCCAAGGGGTTGTCTCATTTGGGCCAACCTTTTCATGGATATACTTCTGCATATGGAAAAGCATATGATAAAGAAAATCATATGAATTTGTAAACATATGAAAATGACCTCATATGACCATTGAACAAAATGATAACTTAAACTCACAAGAACAGCAAGATTCTGTAGAGGCTGAATGTTTGCTGCAACAATGTTTGCAGCCTGCAAAAATGGAAAACACAGCAGAAGAAAGTAACAGCTCTGAAAATAACAAAACAAAATCTACAATAGTAAATGTCCAATTCCTCCTCTGGTTTTTTTCATTTAATTGTTAAATGTGATTCCTCTGCTGGTTTCTAAATCTATAGCAAAACTAGATAAAGAAAAAATGCTTCTTTAACATGATTGTCAATACTCAATAGTCATAGTGGTGAACATACCAACTAAAAAGCAGAAACATAACTCATGTTCGCCTCCACCAACTTAAATTTCGACCTCAATGGAAGAATAACCCTGACTTTAAATGTTTTTGCAAATACATATCAAGGGAATATGTGTCAATATCAGATGACAAATACGGAGGCCAGTCGGCCACCAACCAAAAAAGTTGATTCTAGCTTCACTCGAAGTGATGACTATAAGAGACTCAATAATAGACGAACTTGGAAAACTAAAAAATTAAGATTATGGACACACGAGAAGAAAATATCATGTAATTTTAGTCACCCAAGGCACATCTAAGTGCTCAAAGAAGCAAATGCTAGACATGTATTCCACAAGCAGCAGATATGTTCCAAGTGTTCAGAAGTGATACCAAAGATACACACGGTTCTTATAATTCCTGAATAGGAAAACTGAGAACAAGTGGAATCACTATTCGGTGACATGCTTAATCCTTCAACATTAAACTATCAATCAAGGTATATAGAGTTTTTTGTATTTTAAATCTATATCAACTGTCTGAGCATCATTGGTATTAAAAGCAATGGGTTCACTCCCAATATGGAGGGAAGTGTTTGACTAGGCTTCCAGGTGCAACCAAGTCATTTTCATTCCAGTGCACGAAATCACTAAATTAAGTATTTTGGTCTGGCAGCTTAAGCTATATACCCGCAGTGATATTAACTAATCAGGTGCCAGAGTAAACTACTAGAGAACTTTAAATCTTTGATGGACAAAAAGTACAATCATCAACTTTTTCTTTGTACCTGATAGTTGATAGCTCTTCTCTGAGGATCCTGGGGCAACAATGCTTGCTGAGGATACTTCTCTTCCAGATACTGCCCGAGAATTCTTCTCATTAACAAACACATAGTAATGATAAACAAATTACACACTCAAATGGCAGAGCACAAGATAAACTAACCATTATGATAGCAAAAGAGTCAGCAATTACTGTATCTCCATCCACCAATGCCGGCACATATCCAAGGGGATTCAGCTTCAAGTATTCTATACTTCCACGCATGACAGATAGCAAAAAGAAGAGAAAGCTCATTCTACAATCGTTTGCAAAACATGCCCAAACCCAATTTCTTATCTTTAGCTAATCCAAAATAATTACCGTCAGCACACTCCATGTAATATCCTAAAGGCAAATAGCACACTTCAATAATTCCAATAAATCCAGTATCTAACTTTCTTATGCTACTAGTGTCCAATTCCTAATTACTATCATATTCATCAACAACATTTGTTTAAACAAACATATCCTTTTGCCCTGTTATACTTAGTGTCGCCCTTCTCTAGAAAAAATCTAACGGTCCACAGGTGCAAACCATAGCGCGGCTTGGGGCATATCTCTTTTCTAAAAAGTAAGTAAGGGTCTAAAATTGTAACAAGTCAGGCGAAAAGGATATCGATTTTCTAGACATTACCTAACAAATGGAAATAAACCATCTTAGTTCACATGGATCCTCGTACACGGTGAAATTATGAAATTTAATATCCTTTTATATTTTGTTAGACTCCAACTGTTTTACCAACTATAATTCTATGTTAGGATGTTCTTTTAAAAGCAAGGTGACACTCCAACACCTTAGCTACTTGTAACTTCCTAAAATAGCAATCTTTCAACTGTTCAAAAATGTTAAATCACCCAAATGAAAAAATGAAAGAGACTAACCAGGGCTGGTTTGTTCTCCTTTGAGCAAGTTAACAGCTTTATACTCATATTCCAATCCTAATAAGGAAAACCAAGAAAAGGGTTAGTAAAGATTATGTTCTTGAAAAAGAAAGAAATCAAAGAATTAAGGAAACCTTTCAAATTGAGAGCCCAGCGAACACGAAATGAACAAGAACTCCTCCAGTATGAGTAGAGCTGCAACTTGTTTGACTCCTGAGAATTTCATAAAACAATTTAAGTGAACCATTAATTAAACAAATATAATCAGTGTATCTCTTAAGTGTTAAGTGCTCACCATAATCAAAGTAGACCCTGGTGAAAAATAATAGTTCTGGTGAAATCAAGAAAATTTTGACAATATATGTATATGTATATATATATATATATATATATATAAGTATTAAACTTCGGAAAGTACTATGGTTGTAGTACCTACTGCAAGTCTACAATTATCAGTTGTTACATATTAGTATATTATTGTAGTATGACGTGGTTGAGTATGTTTCCTCGAGTTGGCAGCACGGTTCGGCCGGCTCTATTACGTGTGGTAGTATGTAAATTTGTTGACGTGGCATTTTCTCTTTTAATCTTTTTTTCTCTATGGCCTTCTTTTTCTTCTACTTTTCTTTTTTACAATAGCTATCGACAACTTAGCCACTTCATCTATTTCAGCCATCTGGGGTCAAGTTTTAAAAATTCTTTTTCAACTCAACTTCAAAAACTTAAGTTCTCAAGTTTCAACCATTATATCCAAACGCTAGCTTACACATTTTTTTATGGGTGAAGGTACAAGATTCGCCATTTCTTTATTAAATTTTTTTACTGTGCAGCCTATTTTACATTTTTCATTTAGTTTATATTCACTTTTAAAAATTATTTGTAAGTTTAACCACTAATTTTCAAACAATGAGAGATTTAAGTTATAAGCCAATGGTTTGAAGTTAACTCAACCTAAATTTTTTGGTCTAAAAATAATTCACATTAGTTTGAAGTTAACCAAAAAAAGAAAAATATAAACATAGCATATTTCTACTTCAGACCAAAAGGGGCTGAAGTTAGGTTAATTTGCTTGAACTTCTACCTCAATGGTCCGGAGATAGACAAAGTGAGCAAAAGTTTGTCCACAAGTGGCTTAAACTGTAATGGAGGACCACAAAGTGGCTATTTCTGCACTCCCCCCATTTTTATTTGGGCTTTTTACATTTATATACAATTTAGAGGTCTTAATTAAAAAAAAAAATATCAATATAATTGATATTACAAAACATAACATTATTTTTTATCAAGTTGCTACAAACAACTAGAAAAGGGTAAAACCTAGCCTCCGCCTCACATCCCTCTCCCTCCCCCTCCCCCTCCCCCTCCCCCTACCGCCTCATCTGCCGCCTATTAACCTCATTGCCGCCGCCTATGTCAGCAAAAATAGTGTAGATACAGTTAGAAACAGTGCATATACAGTCTGAAACAGTGCAGATACAATTAGATATAATGCAGAAACAATGCAAAAATACTGGAAAAAATGCAAAAAATGCAGAAGCAGTGCAGAAACAGTTAGATACAGTGCAGAAAAGCAGAACTAATACAGAAACGCTGGAAAAATGTAGAAACAGTCCATAAACAGTTGAGAAACGATGCAAAAACTTAGAGACAATGTAAAAGTAGTTAGATACAATGCAGAAATAGTTAGAAATTGTGTAGAAACAAAGAAATAGTCCAGAAATGCCAAAAAAAAAAAGTGCAGAAATTGTCCAAAAAACGGTCCAGATTCAGTGCAGAAATAGTTAGATACAGCAGAAACATAGCAGAAGCACAGAAACAGTGCAGAAATGCATAAACAGTGCAGAAATGGCGCAGAAACATAGAAACAGCACAAGAACACAAAACTAATGCAGAAACGCAAAAAAATGCATAAATAGTCCAACAAATATGCAGAAACAGTCCAAAAAAAGTGTAGAAACAGTGCATAAACTTATAGAAAGTGCATAAACTGTCCAGAAACAGTTAGATACGGTGCAAAAACAGTATGATACAGCGTGATACGCCGAGATACAATAAAATAAAAAAGATGAAATGACAACATATTTGACTGGAAAAATACATTTATGATATAAAAAATTGCAGAACTGAGCAGAAATACCGTAAAAATCAAAATTTCAAATAAAATTAACAGTGTTGAACATTAAAAATGCCCGAGACAAAATAACAGCATAATCAAACCATAGATCTACTCTAAAACAACAAATCAACTACAATAACATATAAACAATAATTACGTCTATAAAAAAATTATCAAAAAATATGATGACAATATCGTTACCTTCCTTAAACTCAGATCTGCTCTTTCGTTAGATGCTCTGTCATGTGAAGTTTTTTTCGTATTGATTTAGTTTTAAAGAACGGGAAGTAATTAGGAATGACATTGTTGCCATATGCTCTTTCTTAGTTAGGTTGAACTTGGAAGAAAAAATAAAAAGCTGGCACTACTTTGATTTTGGGGCTGCAGGAAAAAAAAAAGGAAGATATACACTGATTAAAACTCTGATTTTCCTTTGCATTACTCCTACTAAGATTTTTGTGAAATAACAAAACACATTTATTTGGTACGGGTTTTAAAGAAGGGGAAAATGAGTACAAATTTTTTGATGGTGAAGGGGGAGGGGAGCGATGGAGGACGCTGGAGCGATGGAGGACGCCGGTGACGCAGAGGGAGAGGGCGGTGGCCGGAAAAACAGTGGGGGTGGTGGGAGGGAAGAGAAATAGAAAGAGAGAAGAGAGAAAGATATTAGGTTTTGCTATATTTGTAATTAAGAACCCATTTTCTTTATAATGGGTAATTTTATTAAAATATCTCTATTTTTTATAAATAGCTTATTAATATTATACTTTTGTGTAAAAATCTTTTTATTTATTTCAAACGGTATTTATTTGTCATGGAATTGAACGGAAAAACTTAATTTCAGTATCAACGTAAAACTTAGCCCTTGTAGTGGCTAACTCGTTGTCCACTAACTAGTGTCATCTCTTCCCCGAACTTTGCATGAATGTGGAATTCTTTATGGACTGGGCTATCCTTTTTTTACGAAACAATGGTCCTAGGGTGATTTACAGAAAGAAGACACATCTGGCATCCATCACAATTTCAGCCCTTGTAAAAAAAGTTTTATGTACATTTTTGGCCTCCATAAGTAAATCTCTTGGTGGTCACAAGATACTACTAGCAACAGGACCTAAATATTTCCAGAAGCTTCCCTCTAGCTGTCGCCAGAAATTCATTGGCAAAAATTGTAAGATATTTCTCATGGAGGCGAATACTGTAACAGCAGTGTCTTTCGTGCAATAACTTGATGGCCCTAATAGCTATGTAATTGGTAAGTGTCCACTACTTTTGGAGCAGGCATGTTTAGTGTTGGGTTTTTAGTCCAGCAAATAATGGCTAGACAATTGAACATTTAGAGATAGTTTGATAGCAAATCGAGTTATTCAGGGGATTGTTAACTCTATTTCTCATGTTGAATAGCCGAATAACTAATCCCACTATTTCGGTATAAAATTGATACTAATATACTAATTAATATTTTTAACCAAACATGGAATAAGGACAATCACATATTCTATTCCGAAATTTTAATTCTTATTCCGATAACCAAACGACCCCTTAGTTGAGGAAAAAAAAGGCTCGTCTAAAACATAAATACTAGTATCTCAGTAGTCGAAAATAATAAACTTTTTTTTTTAATGAACTTCAGTATATATATATATATATAGACATATTTTTCCACAACTTTGTCTCTGGCTTTATGTCACAGGAAGTCGAAAATAATGAACTTCTAGTTTTATAATCAAACATCTCTTTTAATTTACGGTTCATGAGTAGCAAAATCAGACAAACTTGATCTTTAAACGTCATATAAGATAGCAGTACATAATTGATATACACTTCTTTATAACTTCCTATTTTTATCTAATAACTATAGGTGAAAAAGATCACTAATATGAAATGCAAGCAAAGATGACCTATTCTAAGGCATTTCATATTGTGATGATGTTGATTATTTAGGCTGATCAGGAATGAGTATTCTGGCGTAATCTTTGAGAAAGTGTCACAATCAGTTACCTCACATCACATAAATTTGAGTAGCTGTATGTTACTATAATAGTTATTGCACCATTTTATTCCTTCACACTTTGATTTTTGGTTGGCCTCTCTACACTCGCACATAATTTGCCATCGTTTTCTCTACAATTGATTTGCATACTTCCAGGAAGTTAGAGATCATAAAAACATTGTGTTTCTCAGTAATTAATTCTAGGAAATGTTCAGGTCATGGAGTTAGCCAGGGGCATTGCATTGGTTTAATTATTTAGATGATTTTTTCCCCCTCTAAATTCAATTTGAAAATTGTATGGGTGAAATTACTTCTCCTCTAGAAAGTAGTATTAGTTTTTAGAAAGAAAAATCATACTGTATATATTCAGTGAAGCAATTACTCTTGCTTATCTTATCTGTCTGGGTTAGAGATGCAATGATGCATAGTAGTGAGAAATCAGAAATAATTCGGACAAGCGTAAATAATGTAGCTAATTCAAATCGAATACTTAAAAAAAGGAAATAAACACAAAGTAAGTTGTCAGTGTGTTTTGTATAGTAGTCATTTTCTAATGTTTACTTGTTAAAATATAATTAAATTTTAATTAATTATGATAATGGTTTGAGTAACAACGGCTATAAAATGACTTTGTCCTATAATTGAGAGAACTTTTCCCCTACTTTAATTTGCTAGGAAGTGATTTGTATAGGACAATCAAACATCAAAATTGACTTTCTCACTAAAAAATATGTAATATAAAAATTGTCTTTCATTATACCAACACACGTTAAAATGAAATTAGACTTCGTATTAGCTAGAAATCATAAAACCTCAGTCTTATCTTTGGACTTTCTACTTTATATGGCAACTTTATTATATTGGGGCATCTATAGATGTCCTTTATTTATCACATTTTTCTTAATCATCTCATAAATATCTTAAAATATAAATTATTAAAGTATAATTTACAGTGACATTTTTATATAGTTTCTAAAATTTTATTAAAAAAAATTTGAACAATCTATGTTTAAGTTTACTGTCAAAATTAACAAGGATATAACTACTGATATATCAATAATAAAAGGAAACATCGTCATATGGTAATTGACATAATCAGTGGGCTTCATTTGTTATTCGTTTTTAAATATGGTCCATTCAAAATAAAATTGTCTGCAAGTGGAAAGATTTCTTTTGGTAATTAATACGATCTAACTATAGAGTGTGAAATTTCAGCTACGTACCATCAATTAATTGACTCCTATAAAGAGTCATACCATTAGTTTTACAAACATCAAATCGTTAGAATGAATAACATCCGAGCAAGCTTATGTACTAGTACTTAATTAGTTTACTACTCATCCATTTTTCTTGACTCACTCTGTTAATTGCTCTTTGCAACACCAAAAAGATGACTTTAACTACCTCAAGAAGACACCCTTTTGGGTATCTTCAACAAAGTTAATTCTCATGTTAGTTCTTGTTTCCGTTTTGCTGCTTTAAAACTTTATTTTGTATGATATTTAAAGAGAAGTAGTTTCCCATAGGCGTGTTCAAGATCAAGGAAGTTTAATTCAGCAGATTTAGCTTATTTCTATCTATAGTTCAGGTCATGTTATTCTGGCCTGACAAAAAGATCATCCTTCTTGAGAACTAAGCTACCTCAACCCTTCTTATATACATGTATGACTTAGTTATATAAATCATTGTTCGCTCTCCAAAAGGAATATGATATGCTTCTTGATTTCAGAGCCTGTGTAAAGATTTCACTGTATGCTTCAAACAGAATTTAGACTCGACCTATTACAATAATAACTACTTTATCCCATGTGTTTAACATTTTCCTGTCCCACTCTTACGATAAGAAACTGAATTAGATTAATTGACTATAGTAAGCTTTCTGCATCAGTAGGTTATTCCAGGCGATTGTATCATTCTATTCTATGCATTTGATTTTATTACTTCTTCATCTCAGACTTAGAACCAATTCACAGCTCTTTGACTTTTAGGATGTTTTAATAGGCAGGTCATGTTTTTCTAGTTACAACTTTCGGCTTCATTGGCTAATGCACTGATGTAAAATTTTCAGTGCTCTATTTCTGCAGCTAACAGGCCGTCATTTGGGATCCATGGGATTAATCTGCTTAGGATTTTTGTTTCTACCAGTTGCACGGGGTTCAGTTCTTCTTCGAGCTATAGATATACCTTTTGAACATGCCATTAGATATCATGTTTGGCTGGGACATCTTACTATGGCTCTTTTTAGCCTTCATGGTCTGTTCTATGTGATTGGCTGGGCAATGCGCGGGCGCATTGTGGAAATGGTGAGTTCTAAAACTAAAATTTCATTTTCCTACCGCATAGTCCATAGAGATCCCAAGTATATAGTTGTAAAATCTATAGTAAAGGCCCTTCATCACATATTTAATGCAAATTGTTAAATGGAAAGGCGTAGGAGTAGCCCATCTTCCAGGAGTTATCAGCCTTGCAGCTGGTTTAGTGATGTGGGTGACATCACTTCCTGGTGTGAGGAGAAAAAATTTTGAATTGTTCTTCTATACACACCAACTATATGTAGTGTTCGTGGTGTTCCTCGCCTTGCATGTTGGTGACTTCACTTTTATGATAGCTGGTGCTGGGATCTTCCTGTTCATGCTTGATCGGTTCCTTAGATTCTGCCAGTCACGGAGGACAGTTGACATTCTTTCAGCCACCTGTTTACCTTGTGGAACCATTGAAGTTGTTCTTTCAAAACCTGCAAGTAAAATATAAAGCTTTGACTCATCTGATTTTCTCACCGTAGAATTTTCAGTGATTCTAATACCTCTTCTCTCACAATGTAGATTTACATTACAACGCCCTTAGCTGGATATTTTTACAGATACACGAGTTATCCTGGCTGCAGTGGCACCCTTTCAGTGTCTCCTCTAGTCCCCTTGATGGGAAACATCATATTTCAATTCTCATAAAGGTTCTTGGAGATTGGACTGAGAAACTGAAGGGACGTATCTTGAATCTCTCTGTAGAGCAATTTGAGATGGAGCCCCTTTTGCAGCACAACAGCAAAATAACTGCTTCTGTTGAAGGTCCTTATGGCCATGAATCACCATATCACTTAACGTATGTAAAGTGCAGCATTATCTGCAGAGTATACAATTCTGTCGTTACTGCTCTAAGTCATTGGCTAATCAATTGGCTTAACCATGTTCCCTCTCAGGTATGAAAATCTCATTTTGGTAGCAGGCGGAATTGGAATTTCCCCGTTCCTAGCTATCCTAAGTGATATCCTCCACCGTATCAATGATAGCAGACCTTGCTTGCCAAGAAATATACAAATAGTATGGGCTATAAAAAAGACAGATGAGCTTCCGCTTCTTGAGACAGTTGACATGGAGGCAATCTGTCCACTTTTCTCTGATAAACTGAATCTGGAGATTCAAACATTTGTGACTCGAGAATCTCAACCTTCAGTGGTAGGTTCAGTTTTTCCTGTTCTCATTCTATTTATGTATCATCACCCATTTATATGTGTTATTATTACGTACTTATTTGTCGCTCAGGAGAAGGGTAAAACACCCAATGCAATGAACACCTCAATCTGCCCTGGCTTCAAAGGATGTCAAATGTCTAGTTTGATTGGTACTGGAAATATTTTATGGTCTGGATTATATGTCATTGTATCCACAATTTGGTTGGTGATCACTGTAGCTTTGCTGAACATCTTCTACATAAATCCTTTCAATGTACATTACTGGTGGTACAAGGGGCTTTTGTTGATCGGATGCATGGCTGCAAGTATTCTTATATTTGGGGGTCCAGTGATCGCTTTATGGCATTTTTGGGAAAGGAAAACCTTATTGAAGGAGGAATCAGAGGATGTCAGCAGAATGAGGCTAGTTTACTAAAGAATCTTGGGGAGGCTCAATATGTCAATAATATTCAATATGGTCAAAGACCTGATTTCCAAGGTATGTTAAGATCAACATTTGAAATTTACAATGTCTACCTCTCCTTTGTTTTCTTGACAATGTGTGTTTTACTTATTTGCATGCAGAAATATTTGGATTACATGCAAAGAGTTGGGGAAGTGTAGATATTGGAGTCATAGTGTGTGGTCCTCCTACTCTTCAGTCAAGTGTTGCTAAAGAGTGCAGAAGACACAACTTGCAAAGAAGAGGACATGAGGCCATTTTCCATTTTAACAGCCACTGTTTTGACCTCTAGATTACCACCATAATCACCCGATAGCTCGTAAAGGGATGCTTATTATTGCTCAAAATGGAAAAAGAGGATCATATCAGCTAGTTTATCTCTGATCCTTGTAGAATGTATGTTTTTCATGGTAATTGTAGTAAGCATCTTGTACATTCCCAGCATTGTTGAAATGTAGTATAACAATATCATCTATACTATTAGAAACTACATAAACTTTCAGCCTATTGTTAATGACTATTTCTTAATTCCATACCATTATCAAGTGTTTTCTTTGCAGCAAGGTTTAGTGGGAACAAACATATAGTAAAGGTGTAATTAGCTCTGAAAAGAAAACTTAACCGGTGCAGAAACTAATAGATTCATGAAATGTGTTTGCACCTTGATATTGTAACAGCCCAAGCCCGTTAGTGATACTGTCCGCTTTGGGCCTAGGCCCGCACGGCTTTAAAACGCATCGATAGGGTCTAAGGCATGCTTACTTAAAGATGTGGGACATTTATTAGCTGGGGACTGGGGTGTTATATACACCCCTTTTACGGACTCAGCGTCCTCGATAGGGCTGGGGTGTTATATACACCCCTTTTACGGACTCAGCGTCCTCGATAGGGTCTAAGGCATGCTTACTTAAAGATGTGGGACATTTATTAGCTGGGGACTGGGGTGTTATATACACCCCTCTTACGGACTCATGCTTACTTAAAGATGTGGGACATTTATTAGCTGGGGACTGGGTGTTATATACACCCCTCTTACGGACTCAGCGTCCTCGCTGAGGTTGCCCCGCATACCGGGACAGATGTGGGACATGCTGAGGTTTGCCCCGTATACCGGGACTCAGCATTGAATCGACAAGGCTGACACGGAGTGGCTCTGACACCATCTGTAACAGTCCAAGCCTGCTAGTGATATTGTCCGCTTTGGACCTAGGCCCGCACGGCTTTAAAACGCGTCGCTAGGGTCTAAGGCATGCTTACTTAAATACCCAGGATCACTCCTGTGTTATGCCGATGTGAGACATTTATTAGTTGGGGTGTCACAAAAGGGAGGTAGGTTGTTTTGCGGTGCTTTCGGTGGTGCAATGTAGGAGGAGTATGTGATGTCTTTCTCGTAGAACAGTGGATCTTTGCCGTAACGGTGGGTAGTTTTGTTTGGTTCAGTGGTTCCATCAGCATGGACAAGAGGAATCCTATTCTCCAACTCGAACAACCTTTGCTCCAGCTTAGCATAATTATCATAGGCAACCACACCTTGCTTTTCAGGGGTCCCATTTCCAGCTTTGTCAAACTCAGCCATGATATTGCGTCTCGTCCTTGTCTTTGTAGGTAAAAGGGGAGGTGTTGGAATTGATCCTTTGGATCTCAACCAGTACGGCAGCGCAGCCAGAATGCACAAACCAAACTTCAGAGACTTGGGACTAAAATAAAAAAAAATAGGGAAAATAATGTGAGTAAAGGTTAGCATTAATAAATCTGCGTCCTATTATGTAGGGGACCTCTCTTGTGCCAAAGGTAGGCCTATCGAAGATCCAAAGTGACACTTGCACCGAATACATCATTTCGTTTGCTTAGGCATAATCAACACAAGGCTTAAAACTCAAAAATAACAAAATTTTATTTGATTTGCTTGGCTTTATTACAATCACTAATTTTGAGACTGGACGACTCTCTATAGAGAAGGTGGATTTTACAACATTAGCAAAGTTAACAATTACAACAAATTGCCACCCTTTTCAAATTAAGAACATTCTTAAAATTGAAAAAACAAAATCACCTTATTCCACAATTATTTCATTTGAATCCTCACTTAATCCAATAACCGGCAGTATTCAAAATCACGTTAGCTCCACTTTTCCTTTCGTTGCATTTTTTATTTACTAATATGCAATCATTTTGGTAGTCAATACTTTTTTTATTGATAGCGTGCTGCTTCTTGCTTAGTTTTATGAATATTTTGACAAACAACACCAACAGTATCAAACTGAAATTCAATTCCACTATTCCTTAATTACCAAACGAATACTATTCCTGTATTCCATCAATAACAAGAAGTACTATAGCTCTTCCTTTATAAATAATGTAGTATAAATTAACTGTAGCCACATGAAATAGCAAATTATTAACTATTTTACTGTGTCAATCCACTAACTGAAAATTAATCAATCAGTAAACAGAGTTTTTTCATATATACGTCTTTACCCAAATCGCAAGAATCTGCGGAACTTAAAGACACGGGACTTTACAATTACATACAAGCAAAATTAACAATTACAACAAATTGCCAGACTTTAGATTGAAAAACTTTCTTTAAGAAAGGATCACGTCACCATATTCTACAATAATTCCAATTTAATCTTCACTAAGTCCAATAACTAAACTATTCAAGTTACGATCGATAGCTCCACAATTCCTCTAAGTCTAAGGAATAGTAAGTTAGTTCTAGTTATATCATTTAAATCCATAAAATATTTTGCTGATCCTCTTTCTTTAAAATTACAGCTTATATTTTGATATTTTTTTCAAAATAAACCATTAATTACCAATTAAAAATTAGATACCCACTCATCCCTGGTAGAATGTCAAACAAATAGTATTCCAAATAATATAACCACGAAATTACCACTAACAATATCCAACTGTACATCACTACATTAAGTTGAAATACCGTCCTTTGCCTTGTAGCAAATTCCATTATCATTTTAGCAAGACATTAATATTTTTCCCAAAACAAAGACTTCAATTAAAGTATACTATTAATGGATTATCTATATATATATATATTAAAAGGAGTGTTGTAGCCAACCATGTTTAGCCAAGTGGCAATAAGTTAAAAAGACACATGGCAATTTTAAGACAAAAATTAGTTATTAGTTACTACATTTAAAATATGGTTAATTTTAGTTTAAATATTAACAAGTGGCATAACCCTAACTATTAATCTAAAATTTGAATTAAAATCTGTAAAATATTTTACAAAATTAACTGCTCTAGAAGTTTTCTTCACTAATCTATAGGAAGTTATTTTCTCTTTATTGCTAAAAATCTATCTATATTATATTAAAAGGAGGGTAAAAAGCCTATAGAAAGCAGTCAAGTGACAAGAAAAAGCCATATGTAAATTTTAGGACAAAGTGGTCAAATTAAATGAATTAGTTATTAACTAAATTACATGATTAACTACAACGATTTTAAAAAAAATGGAGAAAAAGTTTTTTTTTTTAAAAAGGTATAAAATGATAACTTCTTAGTGAATTAATGGGTAACAGATATCCAAATTTAAATACAAGAAATTTAAAAAAATAATCGGAAATAAAAAGTTAAAAATGAAAAAAAAAATGTACAAAATAACTCCTATTATATGTAGATTTGAATTTAGTTGTTAGTATTAAAGTTGGAAAAATTGTAAAAATTATAAATCGTATTATTATTTTTGACAAAAAATTGTAAAAATAACAAAGATAATGCTTTAAAGATAAAGGTTTTTAAAGTTAAAAATATTTTAAAAAGTTACTGAAAATTTGTGATTTAAAGCCTTTTTTTTTTTTAAACAAAAATCACGTTTTTTTTTTTTTTTTTTTTTTTTTGTCTCTGGTTAAATCATGTTCCTTTAATATGAAAAGATATGGAGGAGTTTTCATCCATGATGAAATCCTCCTAAAAAGTAGCTTAAAATCGTAGAGTCGTTTTTTAATTTACATTATCTATAAGAAGTTACAACTTCCATGACAGCATTAACTCCTAAAAATTCTCCTACTATTTATTAGAATGAAATTTCATAAAACTGCTCCTGTTCACATTGAAATAGTATTATCCATCGTTGAAGCTTTCTAAAATTAGTTTTTATCTCTACATGATTTTAGCCTGCGGGTGGTGGACGACTTCTTACTAGAAACGCAACTTCCTTCTTTCCAGAAAGAAGAAAACAATAGAATAAAGTCTACAATACTGAGCGTCTCCTACTAACAATGATATAGGTCAGTCATCTGCTCCTGTTCACATTTAAATAGTTTCATCCCAACCCACATTTTCTTATAACACTGATATTCTCCCATAACAATAGTTCAAAGAGGATGTACAAACAAACAATGCTCCTATTAAATACTGGATCAAAAGCGATCATGCATCCATGAATTTTCATGAATGATTTCTTTTGTCAAGTATTTTCTTTATTTTACTTTTGCTTATTTTTGTACTTTATTGAGTTTTTTTTATCACTATAAGTGACAATCCCACTTTTGTCTTTATAGAATTTTTGTAGTTGACAATATTACCTAACTGCAAGCTTCTACAACAACGTCAAAAAGTGCTCACCAAATCTTTGGTACAAATATAGGTAAGTCGATCATGATGTGCAAGTCCAAAAGGAAAAAATCAAAGTTTTACTATATTAAATTGACTGGACCTTTCATTTCTTCTAACTTCAGAAACATGAAAGATACTTTAATTGAAGGATAAAAATATTTGAATGAGTTTGATTATTTTTTAAATATAAATTGAAGATATTATTTTTAAACTGATTGTGGTTAGTTATGGACTTAATTTAGAAGAAAATATTATGTTCATGACAGATTAAAACTACGTCACATGTTCAGATCATTGAGTTTCTTCATATAACCTTTCTTAATTTTCTCATTCATCATCGATTCTAATAATTGGTTGTTCATTAAAAACAATCTTCTTCTCTCTATCTCTTTTTTTTTTTTTCATTATGGAAAGATATCAAGTTAATGGACATAGAAGAAACTGATATGAAATGCAAAATTACACATTGACTAGCAGAGTGGATCTCAATTTTAACTCAGTGAAGTTGCAAAAGAAATCGATGAACATTGGAACTTCTCCTAAGTCAAAAGGAATGAAGGTAAGGAAGGGCCAAGTGAAAGAGGTTCTCAAGAATGCTGGAATTTCATATTATTTACCTAGAACATTCTATTGTGTATATTTGTATTTATAATGTTGGACAGAAATAAGAAAATTAGGCATAGTAATTTATATTTTAGTTTTTTTTTTTGTAGTAAAAACTCCCATTTAAATTTTTGTATAAACTTGATTAATTGGTTTTCCATTTGATAGCCATGAACAATGTAATGGGAAGATTACAAAGATCTATCAATTACCAAGTTTACTGTATAATCACTTCGGGGATCTTGCCTCAATGATGTGGTACGTTAATTATAATTGTCTAGATATAGATTTTATGTACTTGGCTACCTTTGGAAATTTCTTTATCTGCTTTTTGAAACTCGATATTGTTTATTACTTTATATTTTTTCATAAGGTATTCCATGTGCTTTATAATGAAGATGGAAATAGTTTTCAAGAATTAAAAAATAACAATGCAGACAAGAGAACACAAGTTACTTACAATGGTTGATGCATATGGAAAGGAGCCTATGTCAGCATATATGATATGAAGCATGAAAACATATAATGTCTGCCTTAATGTTAGCAATAGCATAGTACTAAAGTTTTTCTATTTCAAGTCAGATTTTTTAAAAGAAGTTCCTAATGGCTATTATTACTTAGTTTTGATATTGTAACAAGTTATACTCTTTTTACTTGGAGGAATATGATCTGCCATACATTTGAATTTTTTGTAAAAGATGGGCTTAGATAAAAAGTTATCTTTTTAATGAGATTTTCACATTAATAGTTCTCAATATACCATACTAACAAGTCACCTAGCACTAACATAATCTAGCCACAATATTTATATTTAAAATTTGATTTATATTTAAAATATGGTATATAATTAGATTGATATTTTTTGTATATAGCTAGCTTCTATACACATATATACAGACATATATTTGTTTTATATTTTTAAAATATTTAAATCGTCAAATTTTATCTAATAAATATGCTAGGAAAAGAAAGAAACAAATATAGTTATAAAAAGTGGATAAGGGTTAAAAATAGTTATGTGGGGTAATAGTTCCTTTTATATCAACTATTGACGAAAAGGCTTCTCATATTTCACATGTTTGGAGTGAATATTTTTTACCCCACATAGGATCATATATATTGTCAATAATTATATGGCCATATTTGATGAGTGACATATGAGAGGAAGGTTGAGTTTTGTAAAATAATAATTCTTAGATTTACTTTCACAATTAAGTCTTTTAATTAAATTGTATGATCATCTTAGAAAATTCTATAATATTTTATTTAACTCTTTTATATTTCTTTTTTTCTCATGATTGTAATAGTGTGTTTTGAGTTGCAATGTTATTAGCACCTATGGTATCCAGACGTTTAAAATTATGTGTTTTTATATTTGACATTATTCATAGTACTATGGTATATGGATATTTAAAATTTATGCATCTCTATTTTAATGGTACAATGTAAGAATGTTTAAAAAAATATTATTCTGTTATCATATCACAATTTGATCTCTGCTACTTTGATATATAAAATTTATCATGATTAATTTTTGTTTATTTTACCGCGCATCGCGCGGGCACTAATACTAGTTAGGGATAAAATAAGTAGACCAGGTGGGTCCACTAAAACACCTGGCAATAACTCAAAGCGAGTAGAGTAAAAGTTTTACTAGTCGCGAGAAGATAGGTTGTTGGTCACGTGACTCACGTCCGAACACGACAATACAATTCCACCGTGTGTTTTAAAACTAATATCATATTCCAAGTGGACTTTGCTTTAAAGTACATCTCTTTCTTCTGTTTTTTTTTTTAAATAAAAACAAACCTGTGGACTTTGCTTTCTATTTTTGATGATCCGTTGCTTTTCTATGAAGACTTTCTTCTATTCATTAAAAAAAAAAGATCATCTTTTAATTTGACCTTACTTCTTCCTTCTTTCTTCGTTTCTTGTTCTTCTCTTTAAAGCATAACTGATATTAAAGACCCCTTGTATGGATAGTTAATTTGGAGCATCATTCATGCAAAGATGAAGTCTTTGAATAATGCAAGTTTCTTCTTTACTGGTGTTGTTTTGGATTAGTCGGTGGGGAGAGTTAAGTTGCATTTATTTTATTATATATATATGTTACAGTTTCAAGTTCAAACTTAATCTTCTTTTTTGTATTTGTGTCTTTTTATGCATAAGTGTGTTGATTTCGGGTTAGAGAAAAAAGTACTTACATGCGAAGGAGTTTTGTTCAGACAGCTCCATCACCCGCGCTTGTGTTATTGCATGATAACGTTACAACTGTCATTGATTTATCGGTGTAGTCTCCTGTATGTGTATATGCACATGAAGATATATGGAATATCTACATAGTATTTAGCTAATATAATTATAGATGAATGACATGGTTAATGCTGTTTGTGGGGTTGGTGAAAAGCAGGGGATAAGTAAAAACCGTAAAGATGTGATTTTTATAAAAAAAATTGTGTAGTATATATTTTTCAGTCCCATATTAGTTGTTGCTTTTTAGTAAATTTATTCTTGAATTTCTAAAACAATTATTTTTGAATCAAAACGACAATTAAAATGGGAGTAGTATTTTTTTTTTTCTTTCAAGTTTACTAAAATAGTATTATATGGTTAATGCTGTTTCTGGTGTTAGGTGATAATTAAAGCATGGAAAGAGAAAAAGAGAGCAAAGATGGATAATGGAGATTCCAGGTTTTTTTTGCAACGTAAAATACTAGAATAATTTATTGAGTATGATTTGTGGGTCAATGGTGTCACATTCAAGTTTCACTTGTGCTCTGGAATTGGCTTTAATTGTTATAATCCTCCATCTATTTCCTTTGTCTTATACTGAAAGTAAGTTATGTCTCATAGTTGTTGAATGCTTCATAATTATTTTGATTCAATGCTTCAGTGGAGAGATTTTTCGCCTTCTGTACACACATTCACCCTCCTTCTATACTGCCAACCTGGTGTGCGAATAACTCATGCGCATTAAGAAATTATAGTTCGGTTGAGACCAGTAAACTAATAATGAGACAATGGAATTTTTTGGTCAAGACGAGTTTGACTGGTGTATGGAAGAACATAAATGATTTGCTTGATAGTAGTCGAGCTTTGATAAAATGTGGGATATATAATCCTACAGTTACAGGATTCACAGTGTATTAACCTTCCAAAGTTCATTCATTAGGTACCATTGATGCAGGAAAAAGAAGAGAGTCGTGTGACAGAGAATATGCAAAATAATAAATCCCAGGTTTGAGAAGTTGTGTTATTGTTTTGATTTGTTTTTTTCCTTTTTGATTTTTGGCACCTTTGAAGGTTCTCATTTCATTCCCACAGGAGAAATGCAGGCCATTAGGGACTGAGGCACTCCCAGAAGGAATTGTTTCTAAAACTTCTAACCTGGAAATGCCCTCCTTGTGGGGAGATGTTGAGGTAAGCAGCCTTCCGTCTATGATTATCCATCATCCTTCGGCATGTCACTGCTAATTCTTTATAATCTTTTTTCCCTTGCATGGGAATGGCTATGGTTTCATGGATCAGTCTTGTATACTCCGCTTTTGTGTGCTTTTCCGATAGCCTGGTTTCATCTGTTATGTGTTTGGAAAGCCTTAGGCTTTCTTCCTTTGATTTTCATGGAGAACAGAGGTGCATCATCATATTACTGTGCACAGAGGGTTAGACACAGATTCTTTTCTGTCCACTTCATGGGACAGTAAGTTAATCTTATATCGTTAAACACAAAGAAAGAATCTAGCTTTATATCGTTAAGATCATATGCAATCTCACAGGAAAAAGGTACACTTCGTACTCATAAAACACAGCCATATGAGCAACCAGCTCTATACGAATGCGATTATAACAAATTGCACTTAGCTACAAACTACAGGACGACTTCGATTACTCATACCTATTAAGTTTGAATGAAAATCTTGACCTTGTTTTTCTGTTCCCATCAGCTTCCTATAAACTCCTAATTAGCAGGTAGAAGTAGACTGTACCAAACTTCCAGCTAAGCTATTCAATAATCCCCACTTCCCTACCGATTCTAGGGGTTCGATAACTTTGACTGTTCCATCGTTCAACTGCACAGCAAATTGGCTGGGCTTCTTTGGGTGTACAGAAACTTGTATTGGATGCAAAGCTTGATTCCTGAGACATACAACAGCTGTATTAGAATTGTATGACATAGAACAGATTAAAATACTGCTGCTTAATTGTTCTTACCCAATCAGCACCTGATCCAAGTATGCTGATGCAGCAATTCGAGTTCTAACTCTGAGAGTATCAGCACTAAATACCACGATGTTTCCATCAGAAAAGCAGGCATACACGCATAGACCATTGCAGGAGTATGCAGCATCGGAAATTGATGCAGAAAGTCCAGGGACCCACTGCAAGAAATAGAATTAATAAGAAAATAAACTCACGTCTATACTGTGAGAAATTTAGGATTTTGTTGTACCTGGCGAATCATTTTCATATTTGAGGCATCATAAGTTGCCAACCCTCTTTCGTGAAATGCCAGTAATGTGACTTGGTTAGAATGAAACATTAGTCGAATGTCCCCACTAGCTTTACCAGCAGGAAGATTAATGGGGACTGTTTTTCCTTTGCACCAAGTATCGGTTCTCCATGAGCAGAGCTGCAATAAATAAGCTAACTGAATAGATGGTAGGTTCTGTAGTTGTTCGTCTATTCTTTAGTGGGTATAAGGATATAACATAGGGCATTGAAAGGAATATATAAAAGAGAAAGAAAAAGTGACTTACCTGTGCTGAGGCACAGCATGAAACTAATATGTCTAATTTGTGCGAGAATGCAAGACCTGTTATTCTCTGCTGGTGGCCCTTCAATGTATATTTCACCTATGGACAAATGAGCTAGGATAATTCATGTTAGCAACACAGATATGTCATCAGAAAAAGGAAAGAAGAGATAGAAGCAGCTGAAAATCATGAGACAGTAAGCAGCTGTTTGGAACTTTTATAATTATATGGTTTAGTTAAAATAAGTTTTCTAGTATGCTGATGATTTGATGATTTTTAGGATAACCAGATTAAGCCTGACATATTATCAAGATTTATTGAGCTAGGAAAGGACCCTGAGAACAACATGACTGATAAAAGCCATCTTGAATTTTGTCATTGCCGGTCGTGATACTACTGCAACAACTGTCTTGGGCTATATACATGATTATGACTCATGAACATGTAGCAGAGAAGCTTTATAAAGAACTGAAATTGTTGGAAGAAGTCCGAGCTAAAGAAGAGAGTGTGTTGTTGCATCAGTATGACACCGAGGATCCTGAATCGGTCAATCAGAGAGCAAATCAATTTGCAGGGCTCCTTAATTATGATTCACTGGGAAAACTATACTACTTACATGCTGTCATTACAGAAACTCTTCGATTGTACCCTGCTGTTCCTCAGGTTAGAATCCTAGATTTAGTAAGAGCAAATTATGTACACATTCTTATCAACTGGTCACTTAACCAATTCTAAGCACTAGATGGATTAATGAACAACTTTAATCTCAGCAGGATCCCAAGGGAATATTGGAAGATGATGTTTTACCAGATGGGACAAAGGTAAAGGCTGGAGGCATGGTGACCTATGTCCCTTACTCTATGGGTAGAATGGAGTACAACTGGGGTCCTGACGCTGCTTCATTCAATCCTGAGAGATGGCTCAAAGATGGAACTTTCCAAAATGTATCTCAATTCAAATTCACTGCTTTCCAGGTATACAAACAACTATGCTTCAATCTCTAAGTACTCAAATCGGCAATATGAATGCTCGTGTCGCTCAATTTAAGCTCATCTCATGTTATTATTATATTAAAACAAAATAGAAAAAGTACTAAAAGTGTTCTGTATATTTTCTAGTGGCATTTAAATCTCTTACAGGATTAAATTGAAGTATATTCCCAACTAGTTGGTATCGCCCATACAGATATTTTTCTTGTGTCATGAAAACACAGAAAGTAGAATGATATTTTGCACAAAAATTGTTCATCATAAATGAGGAATTAAGAGGACTAAAAAAAGAAGGCAGAGAAGTGGACAAAACCTTCAAATGATTCATCTAAATAACTAAATTCATGCATGGTTTTGCTCATGCAGGGCCAAGGATATGCCTTGGGAGCATATCTTCAGATGAAGATGGCACTTGCCATTTTGTGTCGATTCTATAAATTCAAGTTGGTACCAGGGCATACAGTGAAGTATAGGATGATGACTATTTTATCAATGGAACATGGACTAAAGCTTACAGTTTCAGTACGATTATTAAATCCAAGCATTAACATGATTATGTAAATGTTTATGCTGCTCTAGCACGTAATGGTTCAACAGATCTTATTTTCAGATTGTAATTAACTTGTACAGTTAAAATAAATTCTATCATGGTATCATCAGAACAAATAAAAGAATGTCACTAGAGATTACAGCATCACATCTTTTATCTTTTTTGTGCTTGTAATAAAGATGGCTGTTCTAAATGTGATATTGGATTAACTTCCGCATGTTGACAAGGATTTGATCCCTTGAGAATAAAAAGTATGACAGAGATCAGGATCCTTTAATTTGTTTAACCATATAGTCATGTTGATAAATTAACCAGTGGATACCACTAACTATATTGATAAACAAGCAAGACAATTGCACCAAAGGAGCAAATTAGATGAAGAGTTCACATAAGTTGCTGATTACACTATAGCTGCAGCAGTAAATTTTTTGGAGAGGGCTACTAAAAAAGGCTTTTTACATGGAAGCTGGTCGGAAGTTGTTTTCGACGTAAGCCGTTCCATCAGAAAATGCCGTTGGAAAAAGCCCATTTCTAGTAGATTAGGGTTAACCCCCCAAGCAAGAATTTTATCTGGAATCTTAAGTAATCATCAACGTACGTTATAAGTGGAATCAATATGGAATAGTTTGATTTATCATTAATTCAAGATAAGTACTGGTTATCTAGTTAATAATCAGTCGTTGAACAAATTACCTTGTTTACTCCAACTTTGCAAATACAAATAGTTGAATTGTCCATCCCAACAGCCATAAGTTTGTAATCCTCCGGATGGAACGCCAAAATAGTTGAAGCTGGCGGAAGTTGCATGAAATTTCTTTTTACCTGTACATCTCAGTATCAAAATCAAGTAGCAAACCACTCAAATGACATGTTAAAAGAACAGGATCCTCTTCTATACACTTACGTGAAATGTGCTCATATCAAACAAGCTAAGTTTTCCAGCAGCAGCAGATGTTACATAATAGCCATAGTCTGCGAGGGCTATGCAAGGAAAAGACTTCTCCAAATCGACTCCTGATACATCACTGGTCATAAAACGACCCCTGTCTGGTTGCCAATGTTGTGGATCAACATTGGCAGTGGCCTTTAAGACCCAAGACACTTCAGAATTAAGTTGATTTGCATTACATTTTGAAAGCAAATATGTAGCTCATAAAGCTCAGTAAACCTTTATTACCTTGCCACTTGGATTTTTTTGATTGGAGTCCTATTTCCACAATTTTAGGGTGCCATTTGACCCAAGTTCGAGGATACACTCCCCAGTATTTGTGTAAAGAATCCTAGCAACCTAAATACAAGTGTCAAGTTAGGTGAATCCCATTACAGAAGCAATGCACATTAAGTAGATGAGAAACCTTAAAATTTGAATGTGAGCTCTTCGGGATGGTAGATACCCTGCATGTTGTCTGGTCCAAAACGTCATTAAGTAGACAAGGCTTGGCCTCCAATAATTTCCGTTTCTTTGTGGGTGGAGAATCAGGACGCTTCACGCATAAAAAAAAAAAAGATATCTTCAAATTTATGCAGAAATTTATACTAGTTTTTTTGTCTCTATTTCATTTTTGACTCCGGAAAAACATAAAATTAAAAAAGAGCCTTTTTATTTATTAATTTTTTAGTCTCTCTCTCCCTCCTATGGCACCTGTATGAACAGTGTGTCCCCCAATCCCTTTACTACTCCTCACCCTCTCTTCTTTACAAAAAATCTGAGGAGAGCTTCTTAGAACTACGTACAGTGAATATTCTAAAGAATAATGATCTGGACAAGAAAGCATCATGCGTACGCCGATAAAACATACTCCCTCTGTCCCATTTTGTTTGTCATACTTTCCTTATTTGTCCGTCCCAAAAAGATTGTCGTATTTCTAAATTTGGCAATAATTCAACTCTAAAGTTACTTTTTGACTCATTTATAGCCACACAAATATTCATGGGTTATTTTAGACCACAAGTTTCAAAAGTCTTCCTTACTTCATTAAACTTTGTGCCAAGTCAAACTACGACAAACAAATTGGGACGGAGGGAGTATATATATAAAAACCACGTTCATGGGTATGTTCATAGAGATGTTTCAGGAGACCTTCTTAGAGCTACATTCATGAAAATTCTCCAGAACAATATAATAATCTTGGACAAAAAAAATTCATGCGTACGTCCTATAAGACATATATATATACAAAATTTACGTGCTTCTTAGAACTACAGTGAATATTTTCAAGAACATAAAAATTGAAATCTTGGACATGAAAAATTACCTCTGTCGCGCAAAGATATATCAATATCTTTGTTATACATCCTTCAAGCTCCTTTTTTGATTCACGTAATTTTTCAATATTTTCTTCCTTTGCTTTTTTAATACTCTCGCCCCGATGTGGTTTTCTTCTCCACAGGGCCGGCCCAAAGCCAAAGCAAGTAAAGCAAATGCTTTGGGCCCCTAAATTTTTTTTTATTAAAAAAAAACAGTGTTCTGAGAAAACGTTCGGGAGTTTTCAAAAGCTAAACTCTTGGGACATTGAGAATTGAGAGTCTATCAATTTTGGACTTACAGAAATAGTACTAGCAAACTTAGAGTCTGTTTTGCCAAACTGTGAAAATTAGCTTATTTTGAAAAATATTTTTTTAGCATAAGTGCTTTTCAAATTAGTACTTTACGAGAGTAGCAGTTTCTGTTTGGCCAAATTATAGAAAAGTACTTTTATAATTAATTTATGTTTAATCAATATTAAAAAAAAATTACTAAAAATAGATATACATTATCATTTATTTGAATTACATATGGAAGTTTGATATGAGTATTGTTGTCCTAAATATTCAAAAGAACTTATTTTCTGAAAAAGCTATATTTCTTTCGATTCTTCTTAGAAGTTTAAAAACAGCTTTTGGTACTACTCAAAAGCACTTATTTATTCCTCAAAAAGCTTGACCAAACACCTTCATTTCTAAAATAAGTAAGTACTTTTTTTATGAAAAATAAGCACTTTTGACATCCCAAAAGCTTGGCCAAACAGACTCTTATAAAATAATGTTAACAATTTCTATTGCAGTTGTCTATACTGTTTATAAAATAATGTTAACAATTTCTATTACAGTTGCCTTAGCGGAAATAAGTTTTCAAAACTTAAATAGGTAAAATCTTATCTCTGATTGACAATGTCTCAAGAAATTAAATTAAATAGCAGCTTTTAAAAAAACTTGATTATAAAAAGGTTACCATTATCATTTCGCATCTTAAAAAAAAGCTAGAAAATATACTCAATCCGTTCCACTTTATATGACACTCTTTGAAATATGAGAGTTGACCACAAATTTAAACGTAGATTTTAAAAGTTTTGAAAATATATTTTATAAACACATAAAAAGCCATAAAATGTATTATAAGTCATAGTAATTTATAATCTAAAGTATTTGTAAAATATATAAGAAACACGTGGTAAAAAATGACTCCTCAAATAATAATTGTGTCACCTATATATATGGAGTATGTTTTTCTTAAAGGCCTCTCATTGAGGCTTGGCTTTAGGCCCCCAATAAGCTTGAGCCGCCCCTGCTTCTCCACTGCTCGATGTTACACTCTATTTCATAGATTTCCTCAGCAATCTCATTTGAAAGAGTCGCTATTTGATCAATATTTGTGCATGTATGTAAAATTGATAGATACTGAAGGTGAGCCATGAAGGTGTTAGAGAAATGTGGAATTTAGTAGATTGGTAGAAGATTTAGGCTTATGATCGAGCGGGTAGACTTATATTTGAATGTCATGAACTAGGTGGAAGGGTAGTACTAAACGCTGTAGTAATGGTTCATAGCGGTTAATTAAGTTAGTAGTTTTAATTCATGCATTTTAGTCCTGTTATGTTTTATTGAATCAAAGTAGTCCACTAGAGTTTATATAATTCCTCGTTAGTCCATGAGTTTGTTAGGTCATTTGGACAGCTGGCTATGCGAATTTTTTTTTTGTTTCACAAATGTATTAATATCCTAAGTGACGAGAGACACTTAATAGCTCCTGACGAACAGATAAATATCTCCCGACGAGAGGTATTGATAGCTCCTGACGAGCATAAAATTATCTCCTGACAAGAGGCACTGATAGCTTCTGACGAGAGGCATCGACAGCTCCCGATGAGCAGACAAATATCTCATGACAAGAGGCATCGACAATCAATATTTGACGCTCAAAATAACAGGAAAGTTGACTTCATGTTCATGAATATTATTTGCAATTAGCTCACCTTTGTTGCAGGGAACGTTCCGGCATCTTAGCAACACCGCAAAAACATTACCTTACACATTATTCCCAGACATGCACAATTCCAAACAACACTTTCCAAAATTCACGATAAAATTGGTTGCTCTGTCAATGTTATTGCCCGAATACTCTTTCATCATCTCCGGACAAATATGGGGCAACAGTTGACAACCGATTTTTCCCCTCCAATATCTCACCAATCGGTTGTGTTCAAGACGAAAATGCAAAATAATTTTCTATCACTTTGATACACTAGGAAAAGTATTTTACCCATATTATATCTTATTTATTCCCCCATGAGCACTTTAAAAATTTATAGTATTCAAGACCATTTTTTTTTTAAATGAATACCTTAATTTCTAACCGTATATGTAATTGTTACCTGCATTAGCCTATTTTATTATTTTTATTGTCAAAATATATAAATTATTCATGGTTCATGCACAAATTACACTACTTATTTCAAATACAATTATTTATATTTTTATCGTCATTTTCTATAATTTTGTGGCATTTTACATAATTTATAGCACACCCATATATTCCACATAGACAAAGCTAACCAATCAAAAATAACTATATCACTTCTTGGCGCCACATAAGCCATTACATGGCTTAATCTTTTGATAATCTTTTGAGTGGCAGCAGAAGCTATTTTTCTGCTATGGGGAATAAGTTGAAAAAGTAATTTCTTAAAAAAAATAAGTGCTTTTGATTATTTGGGACAAAATTACCCATTTCAAACTTCCATATTTAATCAAATTCATATTATTATATATCCATTTTTGTAATTTAGTAATTTTTTTAAATATTGGTCAAACTCAAATTAATAACAAAAACACTTCTCTAAAATTTGGCCAAACACAAACTGTTTATTTCGCAAAGCACTTCTTTGAAAAATGAAAGAATTGTATTTGCAAATGAAATGCTTTTTCTTTCTCAAAATCTGAATGAATATTTACACTGTACATAGCTCTATTTATCCTAAAGAAAAAAGAATCTTTTTCTAACTAATTCCTAGCTATAAGAAAAAACTAGCTAACAACTTCACATGGTAATTATTCCTTCTAGATTAATCTAGAAGGTCTTACTTACAACCAAATTGATTCCTATCTATGTTATTGTGTATGTGAACGTATGTGTTGAAAACCAAACAATATCAGCTCATGACACATTAACGATATCAGCCCATAACATCATTTAGCCCAGGTCCAACAAGTCAGCCCAAACAGAATGCGTTGACCTGGTTCACTGTCGGTCAAACATACCTTCGATGTAAACGAGGAGTCCAGTCAACGGAAGGAATACCAACTGGCGTGCTTGTCTTCTCATTTCATGTGCTTGTTTTCTCATTTCCTAACTCAAGTTCAGTTCCTACAAACACACCATCGCCACCATTGTCAAGCAAAGCTCCGTCCTTACGATCATCTGTGTTTATTATTAACGGAGTTCTGCCAACACCCAGCCCTCAAGGTGGAGTCCGGTGAACGGATTCCTAGCTTGTCTAAAAAATTCCGATGAAGTGGTCCTGACAATGCCTTTGTAAAAATGTCAGCGACCTGTGAAGAAGATGGCGTAAAAGATAAGGAAACAAGCCCATCAAGAAGTTTTTCACGAACGAAGTGGCAATCAAGTTCGATGTGCTTCGTTCGTTCGTTCGTGAAAAACGGGGTTTTTAGCGATATAAATCGCAACCTGATTATCACATCGAACAGGCACCAGAATGGAGAAATCAACATATAGATCTGAGAGGAGACGAACAATCCAGGCGATTTCAGCCACCAAACGCCGGAGTGAACGATACTCTGCTTCGACGGAGGACAAAGATACCACTTGTTGTTTCTTGGATTTCCAAGAAATAGGAGAGCCACCCAAAGTCAAGAAGAAACCACTGACAGAATGCCTGGAGTCAGAGCAAGACGCCCAATTGGCGTCACAAAAACCCAGGAGTTGAAAGATGGATCCAAGAAATAAAGAGGCCCAGACCAGGATTACCACGAATGTAACGTAAGGTGTGCAAAGCAGTCTCCCAATGACCAGATCTGGGATCCTGCATGTATTGACTTAAAGTCTGAATGACATAGGATAAGTCTGGGCGTGTATGAGTGAGGTAATTCAATTTTCCTAGTAAACGCCGATAGAGAGTGGGATCTGCTAAAGGAGTACCCAAATCAGCATAAAGTTTGGAACTTGGGTCAAGTGGAGTGCTGACAACACGAGAGGGAGCTGTGTCAAATTCGGAGAGGAGATTGATGTTTGGCATTTTACGCCAAAGTTTCCTTAATATTTCCGCATGTTTGAGCTTGTTATTCGCTCGTTTTATAGTTTATGAATGTGGTTTTGCACTAATTTTATGTCGTGTGTATGTAGGTTGTTATGCGGTGCAATTGGAGCTTTAAAGAGCATGATCGAGTTAGAAAAGATTGGAGTTTGATTGAGGATTGGATCGAGCACACGAAGGCACAACACGAAGCGAGCAAAGGAGCAAGGGACCAGAAAATTGGCCTGGCGCTTTTGGGCACGTGGGGCGCCACTTATAGCGCCCAGTGCCCAGCGCTTTTACCCACGTGGGGCGCCCCAAAAGCGCCCAAAGTTGGCGTGTTCTGGTTGTCCCAGCGCGGTCGGGGGCGCGGGGCGCCCGTTATAGCGCCCCTGAAGCGTTTTGGAACTTCCTATTTCGTCTAGGCTTAGGTCTAACTTATTACTAGGTGTTTGTAAACCCTATAAATACTCTTTTACTTAGTTTTTGAGGGGAGTTCAGATTTGGAGCAAGTATTGGAGGAGAGGGGAGGAGCCCTAGATGTCTTCTACACAAGTTCTTTCTCTCTTTCTCTTATTCTTCTCTTTAATTCTATAGTTTTTTTGTTCTAGGGTTAGTGTAAATACATGAAGGTTGATGTTTGAAAGTTGATTTCTATATATTGATTTACCATTATGGATTGTTTATTCTTTCTTGATCATAATTGTTTGATTATTGAGGCCTGATAATTGAACACTATCTATGGTTTTTAGATTGAACTAGAAAGAGGGAATTTAATTACGCAATAAAAAAGAATAGGACTAGTTTGTGAACCCGGGCATCGGGGAACCAATTTGTGAGTAGGATAGACATATACTTGCTCGCGTAGTTTAACTCATTACAGAATTCGTTAATGCGTGCACGTGATTCAACCCATAGACATATAGGGATTGGAGTAGCCTGCATAGACCGTGAAGAATCGAAAGGTTTTCACGGGTACAATTAACCTGTTAGTTAGCAATCTAGGAAATCAAGAAGTAGAATCAACTGGAAAACTCAACTGGATTGTTTGTAACTCAGACCCTGGACCGTTTCTCTGTTATTGATAACAACTTAGAATTTGCTCTGTTACTTGATCTCAACTACTTGTTTTAATTACTGCATTTAGTTAGTAAAATCTCAACCATTGGAAAAAGATCCCTGAATAGTTCTTAGGAAATTGTTTGCTAGAATTCAGTCTGAATAGTCCTCGTGGGAACGATACTCTACTTATCACTTTATTACTTGTCGACCACGTATACTTGCGTGTGCGTTGGGAGCAACAGAGATCCATGGCGAACTTGCGTTGGGTGACAAGCAAGCCCCCATGTTCAGGTAAAATCTCCATTCCCAAAAAATAATTTGCCTCACCTAAATCTTTAATGCGAAACTCAGTGTTGAGAAAAACCTTCATTGCTGTGATTTCTGAAGTATTATTGCCTGTGATTAGGATGTCATCCACATAGATGGCGATGATAATGATGAAAGAACCAACATTTTTATGAAACAAGGAGTAATCGTTCAGGGAGGAAGAAAATCCTCGGGTGCCCAAAGCTGATGATAAACGGGCATACCATTGGCGTGAAGCCTGCTTGAGACCATACAGCGACTTGTGGAGCAAGCAAACATGATTGGGAAGAGGAGCAGGAAACCCTGGAGGAAACTTCATGAAGACCTCCTCGACTAGATCACCATGGAGGAAGGCGTTGTTGACGTCGAGTTGATACAATTTCGAACCGCGTTTGATGGCCACAGCCAATAGACAACAGATGGTCATTTTCACAACAGGTGAGAATGGCTCGGTGTAATTTATGCCCTCTCTTTGTATGTCCCCCCTGATAACCAAACATGCTTTCAATCTTTCTAAACTCCCATCTGATTTGAGTTTGACTTTGTACCCATTTGCAGGGCAAAGCCTTCTTCCCTTGAGGCAGGGGAACCACATCCCAAGTACGATTGAAATTTAAAGCATCAAGTTCCTTAGCCATCGCAGCCTTCCAACCAGGGTGAAATGCAGCTTGCTGGTAAGTAGTAGGTTCAGTTATATGTGTGATAGTGTTTAGGAATTTTTGATTGTGTGATGATAAAGCATTAGAACAATAGGAATGAAAATGTAGCATATCAGATGTGGTAGGATGATGTGAGTAAGCTGTGGTGAATATAAAATCTGAGAGGTAGGCAGGAGGGTGTGATGGCCTAGTACTCTTGCACATCCCCTGTACTGGAGTTCCATGAACCTGCAAAGGTGGTGAAATGGGACAGTGCATGGTGGAAATGACAGGGGTATTAGATGAACCAGAAACACAAGTAGGAGGAGAGGCACTAGACTGAACAGGAGACTGAGGACTGGATGTCTGGGAAGCAGGCGTAGAGAAATGGATAGGAGGAAAAACTTGATTAGTATCCTCATTAGAGGAAAAAGAAGATGGAAACATTTTGGATAGAGGAATAGGAGAGGAGAAGGGAAAAATGGACTCATGAAACTTCATATCTCTAGAAACACAAATCTGGTTAGTTTGAAGATTAAGGACCTTGTACCCTTTCTTTCCAAAAGGATACCCTAGAAAGACACCAGGAAAAGCTCTAGGCATCAATTTATCTCTATGTCTAGCCAGAGTGAACACAAAGCAGAGACACCCAAAAGCTCTTAAGTGGGAATAGGTAGGGACTTTTCCAAACAGGACCTCATATGGTGATTTATGACCTAAAACTTTAGAAGGAAACATGTTCACCAAATATGTAGCTGTTAGGAGACAGTCTCCCTAAAACTGTTTGGGTAAATGAGACTGGTATAGAAGGGCCCTTCATGTTTCCAATAAATGCTTATGCTTTCTCTCTACCACCCCATTTTGTTGGGGGTGGCCACACATGTGGTCTGATGCATAATTCCCAAAGAAGAAAAATAATCTGATTGCATGTTTCTAGGCCCCAATTCAAAAGCATTGTCTGATCTAATGATTTTAACTTTGGCACAGAATTGTCTTTCAATTAGGATTAGAAATGTCTTGAGGGTAGTAAAAGCATTGGACTTAGTAGGTAACAGGTAAGCCCAGGTAGCCCTTGAATAATCATCCACAATAGTCAAGAAATACCTTTCCCCTTTATAAGTAGGAACATTATATGCCCCCCCAGGTGTCTATATGAATCATCTCAAAACAGTGTTTAGAAGATATTGTGCTGGTTGGAAATGGTAAATTAGAGTGTCTTGCCAATGGGCAAATGTCACAAGGTAGAGACTATTTGTCTATATTGTTTATGGGAATATCCTGAATGTTTTTCATAGCATGGTAGGGCAAATGCCCAAGTCTAAAATGCCACAACTTATTGCAATCCACAAGATCAGAAACAAATATTTTATTCATAGTAAATTGTAACTTAGATGTAATAACTCCAATTACAATAGACTCAAAAGACTCTGTAGACTTAGAAACTGACTCAACACACAGGACTGTGGACTCACTGCACTATAGGAAGATACAGGGTCCTTAGGTAACAATGACTCAACATTAGAAACTTCAAAATCAGATACTTAAGAGACTATAGGTTGATTTTCCTCCAGTACATAGAGACTTGCATTAGCTTTACCAAACATCATCTGCCTCTTCAGATAATGGACCTGAATCACACAATCTGTGTTAGTAAAAATGAAACTGCAGTCATGTTCCTTACATAATTGATTAACAGATAACAAATTATGTTTGAATGTGGGAACATATAACACAGTTTCAAGCTTGACATCAGGGATTAGGTTAACTGAACCCACATATGTGACCTTCACCTTATAAGAATTAGGTAAATTGATCATGATAGGAGTTTCTAAAACCCTAATGTTATGCAAAATGGATTTGTCATGTGTCATATGTTGTGAGGCTCCTGAATCAATAATCCAAAAATTGGATGAAGGTAGAAAAACATGATGAATAGGTGTGAAAAGCTGCAGTTTTACCCACAAAATTGGCATTACTATTAACTTCAGAACTTGTTGCATTTGAAGGTCCAGAAGCATGAGCAGATTGGAGGAAAGTAATCAAGTGGTCGCACTACTCTCTGGTAAATCCTTGTGCATTAGCAGGAAGATACACTGCTGTGTTCAAGCTGCTGGAGTTGTTGTCCCTTGTTCCACCACTTCTAGGTATGTGTCCATCCTCTACTGCTGCATATGCTTGAGTATTTGCATTATTCGTCTTTGCTTTCAACTTGCGACAGTCATTGTTCACATGTCCTGTAATCTTACAGTAGGTACATGACACGACCCGGAATCCGGTTAGGCCGTGCGGGCACCCGACATCCACCCCTAGACCCGTCGGGCGAACCCTTACCAATTAAATCAGGAAAATAAATATAACAATTTACAAATAAGGACAAGACTTAAAATAAAAATACAGACATAAAAATACCTCTAAGCTGTACAAAAGAAATTACAGCTGACTACCCAACATGCTAGGTTTAGGGCTATCCAGACTAGACATCTAAGAGTACAAAAGAGGACAAATATCTCATGCAGGGAGCAAAATGCAACTGAAATAGTAAACATAAAACTGGTGGCCATCTGGAATAAAAGCTGGCTCACCCTGACAGCTGAAGTCGTCTTCGCTTCTTCACAACGTGGCAAACTCAATCCTGGAACGAACCTGCCGAAACGAAATAGATAGACAAGAAACAAACAACAAACAAGGGTGAGTCAAAAGGACTCAATAAGTGGGCAGACTAGCCACCTCAAAGAATAGGATAGCTAGCTAGGGAGAAAAGAAACAGATAAACCAAATTTCTCTTATTTAAATAATGAAAAGGCAGAGCCAGATAATAACTAGAAACACGTATGGAATCACAAACTCATCAACAACCAGGAACGTAAGATAGCCAGAACATATAGGTATCCTGAACACATCAACAATCAGAAATACATCCTGTTGCGGCGTGCAACCGGATCCATATATTTATACTGTTGCGGCGTGCAACCCGATCCATATATTTATACTGTTGCGGCGTGCAACCCGATCCCCGCAATCCAGAATACGAGCTAGAAATATATAGGCAAATTGAGATATGTCCACGATATAGTATACATACCGCATACATAAAACACAACACAGTACACACAATAGTCAGTATGCGGTGCAATGAGATGGGATGAATGCGGTACGATGCAATGTAGTCACATATGCCTGAAACCTATCTCCGGCGCGGGACTCTCATCGTCTACCAGGAGATACATGCAATAATGACCCTTCACCGGCTCGGGACTCTCATCGATTACCGGGAAGTATATGCAATGATGACCCTTCACCGGTGCGGGACTCTCATCGCCAACCGGGAAGTATATGCAATGATGAACCTTCACCGGCTCGGGACTCTCATCGATTACCGGGAAGTGTATGCAATAATGACCCTTCACCGGTGCGGGACTCTCATCGACAACCGGGAAGTATATGCAATGATGAACCTTCACCGGCTCGGGACTCTCATCGATTACCGGGAAGTGTATGCAATAATGACCCTTCACCGGTGCGGGACCCTCATCGCCAACCGGGAAGTATATGCAATGATGAACCTTCACCGGCTCGGGACTCTCATCGATTACCGGGAAGTGTATGCAATAATGACCCTTCACCGGTGCGGGACTCTCATCGACAACCGGGAAGTATATGCAATGATGAACCTTCACCGGCTCGGGACTCTCATCGATTACCGGGAAGTGTATTCAATAATGACCCTTCACCGGTGCGGGACCCTCATCGCCAACCGGGAAGTATATGCAATGATGAACCTTCACCGGCTCGGGACTCTCATCGATTACCGGAAAGTGTATGCAATAATGACCCTTCACCGGTGCGGGACCCTCATCGCCAACCGGGAAGTATATGCAATGATGAACCTTCACCGGCTCGGGACTCTCATCGATTACCGGGAAGTGTATGAAATAATGACCCTTCACCGGTGCGGGACTCTCATCGACAACCGGGAAGTATATGCAATGATGAACCTTCACCGGCTCGGGACTCTCATCGATTACCGGGAAGTGTATGCAATAATGACCCTTCACCGGTGCGGGACCCTCATCGCCAACCGGGAAGTATATGCAATGATGAACCTTCACCGGCTCGGGACTCTCATCGATTACCCTGAAGTGTATGCAATAATCAAAACCAGAGTGCAATGCTCATATGCTCAATGCAATACCAATAACAGGGCTTAACATATAATATATAATTTAAATCCCAAGCTAAGGCGTAATGAGTACGCCTATCGGCAGCTACACACGTAAGAAATACGTGGTAGAAAATCCACGAGGCCAGGTGCCTCCAAAGAAATGGATATAAATACTTACCTCTTCCAAAAGTTGGCATTGCTAATCAACAACCGCTTTATCCTTTGGTTTCATTGCCAAACGATCCAACTCTATTCAATAAGCAGAAAAATATATCACATTAGGCTAAATGCTTCATTCCTCATATTTTAGGGCAATCCGGTTAGGAACCTGATATCCTATTGGCATACGCAATACGCAGGCCAGGCCTATGTACAGGGTTTAAAGTCACATGACCAAACCCTAAATAAATTACATTTATAAGTTGCCCATAACTCCCTGAGTACGAATATATAATCAATTCCGCTATCGGGGTCCATTTGACCCTTTAAACTATTAATTGAACTTATTAAAACGATGTCTAATATTCCAAATTTTACCGTTAAAACAGATTCCAACACACGTAATAAACTCAAATAATATATTAGGATCATTACCTGAATGTTTCAGGGTGAAAATTCTACTTTTCTCCGGCCCCTTTTCTTATTTTATGGCATTTTTATTTTATTGAATGTCTCCGTCTCTTGCTTCTGTTCCATTTGCTCGTTTCTGCTTCAAAATGAAGCTAAGGGATTTTAAAATCCCTCACCACCGCCTGCCATTTCTTTTCATTCTCTTTTTTTGTCCTTTTCTCTTTTTCCTTTTTTCTTTTTTCTTTTTATTTTCTTTTCGCGGTGAAAATTAAAACGGTACCCTATGATATTCGAAATAATTTTCACTTTTGCATACAAGTTATACAAAATATATGTAACATACTCGCGAAGGCGGATTTCAAATCAGACTCCCAAAACTCAAGATGCGAATTTAAATGGAAAAGAAGTCAAATTATTTAACTTTCGGCATTTTAGCGGAAACTAGCCGAACAACATCGAAATTTACTTTCGAAAGTTTACAAAAATAATAAATAATTATACGAACCTAACGGTACTTTCGGATTTCGAATCGGAGCTCATTCGGCAAAAACCGAGCTCGAAATCTCTTTTTAATATTTATCGTCAATAAAAACTGAAACCTTCTTCCGATGCCTATCAAACGAGGTCTGATTTAGCTCAAATTTTACAGACAGGTTCTAATGGACATTACGAATATTTTAAAATTATCAGCACGCCAATTGGAGTCCTAACTTCTGAAACGACTAACCTAGGTCGTTTCATTCTCCTCCACTTAAACTCTCGTTCGTCCTCGAACGAGCCTAAGTCTAAAGCAAGATTCATGCAGATAACAAGAGAACTTGCACGACCTTCATAAACTACTCCACAGATATTATCTCATAATTACAGAATCAGAGTTATAACACGCACATCAAACTCTTGGATAAAACATATTTGGATAATATGATAATATCATTGCCCAACTTATTCGAACTAAGCCGACCCTATCTCAATCATGAGAGAGGAGTTTTATATTTTCGAAACAAAGATACACGAAACTTTGAATGGGTTAACATGATTCAGCCGATAATTACCTCTTCGATATACCTTTCGATATAGAACAGGTCGATGGAACTAAGAATTAGCTTACGCTTCAGCAACGCCTTAGAGATTTAATATTATTATTCGGTATCAATTGGAGGAAGACTCCTCCACTTAAAGCATAAACTCATACAGCTATTTGGATAGGAATATTCATCCCCGCACAGTCTGCTGGACGAAAGAAGATTTAGTTAAAAGCTGAATGTAGGCAGACATAAGTTACCAACTACCCTTTCGAGTTGCCAACCAGCTGCAACTCTCGAGTTCACAACTCCATACCTTTGCCGTAAACACCACCGCTTGATGGATTATACTTCTATATAAAAATGTCGGCAGAGTTTCCCCTGAAACTGGATAATCCGCAAAAACAGAACCAGCACTATATTATACATGGGAATGGATACCCGGATAAACTGATATCCAAAATAATAATATGCTTACCCGGCTACAATAACACGTACTCTGGCTCAACACAGGGGACATCACAAGAGGCTACCAATCGCCCAAGCTCACTAGTGCCGGACGAAGAAGAAATGGAAATGGATCGAGGATAGAAATAATTAGAACTTCGAGAAGCTCATCTTCTTATTTACTTGGCCACCAGAGCTAGATTACTTCCGAGTTAAGCTAGCCAAAGAACCGCAATTGAAGAAATAGACATTAAATAAGCTTTATGGAATAACACCCATGCCAATTTAGCCTTCTCATAAGAAGAGAACTCCAACAATTTATCGATAAACTCTTTTGTAACTGAGAGAAGCTCATAGAATAGCATGACGTTACTAACATTTCGAACCAAGAGGAGACACATAGATCGAGTATTACTTACTAATCACTTTACACCGGAAGAAACAACGACACTTTCTGATGGTGATGAATAAGAAACCTATAATCTTACCAACACGGAATTCCGAAAAGAGAGGTATACTAATTTGATATAATAATAGAAGGTGGCACGACAAGATGCCAGACAGACAATAGCAATACTCACTCCCAAATTTCTCGCATTTAAACCAGATAAACTAGTAGGGTCATCATAAATGCCAGGAATAAATCATATCAGAAGCTCGCCCCTCTTCCGCAACCGATTCTTAGTAGAAGCAATATCCAAGGAAGCCATGGAAACATGGTAAAATAAAGGAAGTTCAAACCGATCGGAAGAATCAAATCTTACTCACATATAATGAAAGAAGAATTACATGGGTGTACTTCATCGGATGCCTCAGCATCCTGCCAGACTGGCAGTTCATAAAACTGCCTCTGCGGCTGAACTAAGCCGCTACACTGATAATTACCTTCTGAAGAACCACTGCCACCACGCTCTCAACCTCTACTGGATCATGGCGTTTCTCTGGCTGATTAAGATTTAAATAAAATTCCCTACGACTGTACATGTGCCTGATGACAAGAGAAAGGACGATTGTCTACTTGCTGGAGTAAGGAAAAACTCCTCAAAGGATAACGAGACTCATGACAGTGATAACAGCTTTTCATTGAAAATGGAAGCTGGACATATTGTCGATAGCTATAAAGAGAAAAACTGGGTGTAATCTTGATGAACTACTCGCACACTCTGAGAATCACGCTCTACAAGCTGAGATAACCTAGAAGGTGACTTCCAAAAATAATCAGAACTTTTACCTCCAAATGAGGTACCATGGTTACCCACCAGGGCCGTGGGATCTGTTACTTTCCCGCTCTAACTCTTCCCGCTGGTATGCCTCGAACCTTCGATCAATATCAACAACAATATCAAATGAAATCCCGACCTCAATCTCTCGAACCATATTCTGAAACACCAATAGATTAACCGACAGGCTACCCTATCCAATCCACTCAAACTGGCAACACTTTTCATCTCGCTCGCTACTCGAAAGGGACCTTTCCACGAATCTAGAAGAAAAATCGAACCAAGTTAGCTAATAAGAGAGCGGCCCACCAATTCAAGGCTGGACCCTGAAACTGGAAAGCAGAATAATCAACATCATACTGCTCGACATAATCAAGAGCCTGAAGGATACGCTGACATCTTTTTATTTAAAAAAAAAATCACAAGGTTTATCTGATGCATTGCTTAAGAATATCGGAAGGTTCAACCGCGTAAAATAATGCAACCTCTTCGGACACTCGGACCGAACTGATACCTCAGCTAGCTAACCAGCCAGAACAATTAGAGGCACAACACATGCTGCCTCCGAAACATACTTTATTGCGGCACCATTAAGAACTGGAATAGGAGCTCCCTGAGATCGAACATCTCCATTTACGGCAACCTGATAGGCTACCTAGCGAATAATAGGTTCTTGCAGTATATGCGTTGCCAAGATCCTCGTAAAAACATCGTAGAGAGCCTAGGGAACCGCAAGGCCCTGTTCCCTTGCCCATCGCAAGCTCTTATAGCTAGGACCTCCATAACTAGATCGTCAATACGATCAAAAACTCTCGGGACTTCGTCAGTGCTAGCCCCAGGCCAGACTGCTTCATCCTGAACTCATACCATTTGCTGATTTATCGCACGAGGGTTTCACAATTACCACGAAGGAATTAACGAAAATACTTTTGTATCGTAGACTGACGCACGATCAGAAAAGAAGGAAGTGAAACTTCCTAAATGCCATCATAGCCTCTCGTAGATAAGTACGGACGTCTACGTACCCATCAGCGAGACTCTACTTGACACAGTCTCAGTCTGGATAGACTCTAAACATGGCTCTGATACCAACTGACACGACCCGAAGTCCGGTTAGGCCGTGCGGGCACCCGACATCCACCCCTAGACCCGTCGGGCGAACCCTTACCAATTAAATCAGGAAAATAAATATAACAATTTACAAATAAGGACAAGACTTAAAATAAAAGTACAGACATACTAATACCTCTAAGCTGTACAAAAGAAATTACAACTGACTACCCAACATGCTAGGTTTAGGGCTATCCAGACTAGACATCTAAGAGTACAAAAGAGGACAAATATCTCATGCAGGGAGCAAAATGCAACTGAAATAGTAAACATAAAACTGGTGGCCATCTGGAATAAAAGCTGGCTCACCCTGACAGCTGAAGTCGTCTTCGCTTCTTCACAACGTGGCAAACTCAATCCTGGAACGAACCTGCCGAAACGAAATAGATAGACAAGAAACAAACAACAAACAAGGGTGAGTCAAAAGGACTCAATAAGTGGGCAGACTAGCCACCTCAAAGAATAGGATAGCTAGCCAGGGAGAAAAGAAACAGATAAACCAAATTTCTCTTATTTAAATAATGAAAAGGCAGAGCCAGATAATAACTAGAAACACGTATGGAATCACAAACTCATCAACAACCAGGAACGTAAGATAGCCAGAACATATAGGTATCCTGAACACATCAACAATCAGAAATACATCCTGTTGCGGCGTGCAACCGGATCCATATATTTATACTGTTGCGGCGTGCAACCCGATCCATATATTTATACTGTTGCGGCGTGCAACCCGATCCCCGCAATCCAGAATACGAGCTAGAAATATATAGGCAAATTGAGATATGTCCACGATATAGTATACATACCGCATACATAAAACACAACACAGTACACACAATAGTCAGTATGCGGTGCAATGAGATGGGATGAATTCGGTACGATGCAATGTAGTCACATATGCCTGAAACCTATCTCCGGCGCGGGACTCTCATCGTCTACCAGGAGATACATGCAATAATGACCCTTCACTGGCTCGGGACTCTCATCGATTACCGGGAAGTATATGCAATGATGACCCTTCACCGGTGCGGGACTCTCATCGCCAACCGGGAAGTATATGCAATGATGAACCTTCACCGGCTCGGGACTCTCATCGATTACCGGGAAGTGTATGCAATAATGACCCTTCACCGGTGCGGGACTCTCATCGACAACCGGGAAGTATATGCAATGATGAACCTTCACCGGCTCGGGACTCTCATCGATTACCGGGAAGTGTATGCAATAATGACCCTTCACCGGTGCGGGACCCTCATCGCCAACCGGGAAGTATATGCAATGATGAACCTTCACCGGCTCGGGACTCTCATCGATTACCGGGAAGTGTATGCAATAATGACCCTTCACCGGTGCGGGACTCTCATCGACAACCGGGAAGTATATGCAATGATGAACCTTCACCGGCTCGGGACTCTCATCGATTACCGGGAAGTGTATGCAATAATGACCCTTCACCGGTGCGGGACCCTCATCGCCAACCGGGAAGTATATGCAATGATGAACCTTCACCGGCTCGGGACTCTCATCGATTACCGGAAAGTGTATGCAATAATGACCCTTCACCGGTGCGGGACCCTCATCGCCAACCGGGAAGTATATGCAATGATGAACCTTCACCGGCTCGGGACTCTCATCGATTACCGGGAAGTGTATGCAATAATGACCCTTCACCGGTGCGGGACTCTCATCGACAACCGGGAAGTATATGCAATGATGAACCTTCACCGGCTCGGGACTCTCATCGATTACCGGGAAGTGTATGCAATAATGACCCTTCACCGGTGCGGGACCCTCATCGCCAACCGGGAAGTATATGCAATGATGAACCTTCACCGGCTCGGGACTCTCATCGATTACCCTGAAGTGTATGCAATAATCAAAACCAGAGTGTAATGCTCATATGCTCAATGCAATACCAATAACAGGGCTTAACATATAATATATAATTTAAATCCCAAGCTAAGGCGTAATGAGTACGCCTATCGGCAGCTACACACGTAAGAAATACGTGGTAGAAAATCCACGAGGCCAGGTGCCTCCAAAGAAATGGATATAAATACTTACCTCTTCCAAAAGTTGGCATTGCTAATCAACAACCGCTTTATCCTTTGGTTTCATTGCCAAACGATCCAACTCTATTCAATAAGCAGAAAAATATATCACATTAGGCTAAATGCTTCATTCCTCATATTTTAGGGCAATCCGGTTAGGAACCTGATATCCTATTGGCATACGCAATACGCAGGCCAGGCCTATGTACAGGGTTTAAAGTCACATGACCAAACCCTAAATAAATTACATTTATAAGTTGCCCATAACTCCCTGAGTACGAATATATAATCAATTCCGCTATCGGGGTCCATTTGACCCTTTAAACTATTAATTGAACTTATTAAAACGATGTCTAATATTCCAAATTTTACCGTTAAAACAGATTCCAACACACGTAATAAACTCAAATAATATATTAGGATCATTACCTGAATGTTTCAGGGTGAAAATTCTACTTTTCTCCGGCCCCTTTTCTTATTTTATGGCATTTTTATTTTATTGAATGTCTCCGTCTCTTGCTTCTGTTCCATTTGCTCGTTTCTGCTTCAAAATGAAGCTAAGAGATTTTAAAATCCCTCACCACCGCCTGCCATTTCTTTTCATACTCTTTTTTTGTCCTTTTCTCTTTTTCCTTTTTTCTTTTTTCTTTTTATTTTCTTTTCGCGGTGAAAATTAAAACGGTACCCTATGATATTCGAAATAATTTTCACTTTTGCATACAAGTTATACAAAATATATGTAACATACTCGCGAAGGCGGATTTCAAATCATACTCCCGAAACTCAAGATGCGAATTTAAATGGAAAAGAAGTCAAATTATTTAACTTTCGGCATTTTAGCGGAAACTAGCCGAACAACATCGAAATTTACTTTCGAAAGTTTACAAAAATAATAAATAATTATACGAACCTAACGGTACTTTCGGATTTCGAATCGGAGCTCATTCGGCAAAAACCGAGCTCGAAATCTCTTTTTAATATTTATCGTCAATAAAAACTGAAACCTTCTTCCGATGCCTATCAAACGAGGTCTGATTTAGCTCAAATTTTACAGACAGGTTCTAATGGACATTACGAATATTTTAAAATTATCAGCACGCCAATTGGAGTCCTAACTTCTGAAACGACTAACCGAGGTCGTTTCAGTACAATACTTATAAGCATTGTTCTTTCTTCCATCACCATTAGAACCCCTGTTGGCATAGTTCTTGTTTCTTCCTCTACTATCATAGTTAGTGTAATCTCTGTTTTCATAATTGTTTCTTGGGGGATTGAAACCTTGGTTTCCTCTTGGTGTGTTAGCATAAAAAGCTGTGGTAGGATTGAATTCACAGTATGAACCTCTCTATGAGTTTCCTCATGCAACAATATAGAGTAAGCTTGAGCAGTGGTAGGCAGAGGTTTCATCATAAGGATGTTACCTCTTATACCTGCATATGTCTCATTCAAACCCATCAGGAACTGAATAAGCTGTTGATCTTCTTGCATTTTTGCATTGTAGGTCTTAGCATCACACTTGCATTCACATCTACGAGTCATAAATATGTTAAGCAATTTTAACTGATCCCAAAGCTTTTTCAGCTCATTAAAATACCCTGCAATATCACTGTTTTCTTGAGACATATTATTCATGTCTCTTTGCAATTGAAACATCTTGGTTCCATCAATCTGACCATAACGCTGCTCTAGTTCTACCCACAATTCCTGTGCAGTCTGGGAATATAGGACACTTTCAGCAATTTCCCTGCTTAAAGAGTTCAACAACCATGCCAGGACCATGTCATTGCATCTTCTCCATTGATCAGAGGTGGAGTCATCAATGTCAGGTTTCTTAAAGTCACCATTAATAAATCCCAGTTTATTTTTAGCAGATAATTATATCAGAATTCCTCTTTTCCAGTTTCCATAACTGGATCCATCAAAAATGTTATTAACTAGACTCATTCCAGGTGAATCAGATGTAGCAAGGAAATAAGGGTGAGAAGTATCATTAACCTTTGAGCCATTAGTAGATGAAGATCCATCAACTATCAGCCCAGATCCATCAACGGTTGTAGTAGACCGGATGATTCAGAAATCAGTTAGATGAAAATGAAGATGGATTAAGGTTTTGGAGCTACTGCTCTGATACCATGAAATAATTGTATTTGCAAATGAATTGCTTTTTCTTTCTCAAAATCTGAATGAATATTTACACTGTACATAGCTCTATTTATCCTAAACAAAAGAAAATCTTTTTCTAACTAATTCCTAGCTACAAGACAAAACTAGCTAGCAAATTCACAGGCTAATTATTCCTTCTAGATTAATCTAGAAGGTCTTATTTACAACCAAATTGGTTCCTATCTATGTTATTGTATATGTGAACCTATGTGTTGAAAACTAGACAATATCAGCCCATGACACATTAACGATATCAGCCCATAACATCATTTAGCCCAGGTCCAACAAGTCAACCCAAACAGAATGCGTTGACCCTGCCCACTGTCGGTCAAACAGACCTTCGATGTAAACGAGGAGTCCAGTCAACTGAAGGAATACCAAATGGTGTGCTTGTCTTCTCATTTCCTGTGCTTGTCTGCTTATTTCCTAACATAAGTTCAGTTCCTACAAACACACCATCGCCACCATTGTTAAGCAAAGCTCCGTCCTTACGATCATCTGTGTTTATTATTAACGGAGTTCTGCCAACAAAAAGTACTTTTGATAAAAAGCACTTATCAAAATAAATTGATTTTGACAACTTGGCCAAACAGGCTCTTAATCAATTCCCAAATAGACGACTGAAGTATATTTTTGGATATACCTTTGAGAGGTGAAATTTAAATCTGTTCTCCCTTATTTTCTCCCAGTTGTACACATCCTTATTTAGTAAATTCTCTGGTGGTGAATCTGATAAGATACCCACTCAAGTAATCCTTATAATAGTGATAGAATTTATCTATATCGATGCTCAGAACTTTTAAGTAGAATACTGATGTCGTTCCAATACAGAGGTGGCTAAAATATGTATTTCTTTCCGAGAGCATATACTATTGGCTCTTTGACTCTAGGTCATTTTATGGTGTCTGAAGCTGAACCACAATTAAACATTTTGGATGTTCTGGATGTGAGGTTGAAGAAAAGAATAGATTTAACTGCCACATGTTCTAATTTCTTTTCAGGCTAATTTTTTCTACTTAGTTTTCCATATTGTTTCAAATTTGCACATTTTATGCTGCTGGTTTTGTTATTGGCTTTGAAAGTTTGTGATTTATATTTGCAGGGGGCTTGAGAAAATGTTCAATAGAAGGATCTCATCGGGCGTGTTTGAGGGCTTTTAGGAGTACATCATTTTAGATGAATGAAAATTGACTTGCGTTAAAATTAAAAGATGTACCATACAAATAATGTATAATTGAGTAATTGCTGATGAAGTGACATAACAAGATTTCTTCCTGCTTATTGACAATTTACAGGTTGTTCACTCTCATTTACAAAAATATGACACGGGAACAAATGGTTTGCCTTTTTGCCCGCACTAAGAAATGGTTTGCAAAAATGCCTCCGTTAAGATATAATGAAAAAAATCCGGGGCCAAGACTTCCCGTTATATTTTTCTGCTTTTCAACACTTATCCCTTCAAATATCGGCAATAGGCAATGCTTGTCGCACTAGGTCGTAAGTCTTGGCAATTGCCAAGACTTGCCATTGACCCCTGCTCGATTTTCCAACACTTGTACGACAAGTATTGCCAATAGGCAACACTTGCTGCACTGCGTCGTAAGTCTTGGCAATTTTCAAGACTTGCCCCTTCCAGTTTTCCCTGCATTCTTGCCATATACTTGAAGTATTGGCAAAACAGCACTTGCCCTTGAAGTATAGCCCATTGCCAAGACTTACAAATTTTTTGCCTTGAAGTCTTGGCTTGCGGACTGAATAAGGGCATTTTACTAAAACATTCCTTAGCGCGGGTATTTTTGTAAAACCACTCCTTATGGAAGGCATACGGTGAAATTTTTTGCACGAAATGGAAGTAACCATGTTGGGCCCGTGCTTGCCCTTCTAGTTTACTAAGAAATGAGAAAAGGTACAAAAACTTAGGAATTTTTACATTATATAGACATTTGGAAGTGCCTTTTACAAAAAATAGATATATTTTTTCTAATTTATAGCTTATAGACATTTAGACTTATTTAATTATCTTTTAATAGCCATTTTTAAAATCTGATCAACTTCCCTCTAAGCATGCCTATTTTTGGGGAACTATCTCCTCAACTTTCCCATTTGTCTTGTTTTTCACTGAAACATCCAAAACGTTCTCTTCATCTTCAGAATCTTCATCGTCAGAACCATCATCAGAAGATCCGTCATTTACTTTGTTTTTTACTAAAGCATCCAAAACATTCTCTTCATCCTCCAATTCATAATCGTCAGAATCGTCATCTGAGCCAATTTCACTGCATGGGTCATTAGTTTCTGAAGGAAATTGGATCGGGTCACCCATGTGGGTCAACCCGGATCTATTCTAAAATAATAAGTTATTAAATATATAATTATTTATATATATTTATTAATTATTATTCTTGTTACATAAAGAAAAAGAGGGAAGAGAAACAACGTTTCCCTAAACGTTGTTTTATCAGAATAAAGGGAAGCATCCCTTTTTAAAAAAAAAAGGTTACTTCTCTGAAGAAATATACAGTTTTCTTCTTCCTCTTTCTTCTTCCTTCTTCTCTTAATTCCATAAAGTTCCTGAGTGATTTTAGTGGAGATTCTTCACCAGAAATAGCAGGAATAAAAGTCTCTAAAAGGTACGACCCTAGACTGTGGCAATTTGATACAATTCGTGTTAATTTACATGTGATTGTGTTATTGATTAGTGAAACGAATACGGTTGTTTGGTGAACTCTGTGTTCTAGAATTATTCTTCATTGGTATCAGAGCCAGTGCTATTCGTTTCCTAGTTGGTTTGTGGAAATTGACGAATTTATGTGTTCTTTCCTCCGTTTATTTCTTGTTACTGTGGTTTTTTGTACAAGTTTTCATTGGTGGTGGAAAGTCTTTTATAACACTGTTGATCATAGAATTAAATCTCAATTCTGGGCAGTATCTGGTTGCATGTTTTGTTTTTGGTTAAAATTTGTTTTCGGAATCTGTCCAATTATAAGCAGTGTTGGAATTTGTTTTGACAAGAATTCAATACATTCTATATATTTTATGAAATAAAACTGTACCATAAGATTCTTCTGATCCATAGAGCAAAAGAGAATAAAAGATGATGTAAGCTTTTTTCCTTGGTTTTAAAAGAACCACGTCAATGATCTGATCAAATTTTTGGTCCAAACTCCAACGTACAAGTTTTTCATTGTTCACTTTACTTGAAAGAATGACTGAAAGTTGGCACCAACTATATATATATATATATATATATATATATATATATATATATATATATATTCCTTTTACTTCTTTTTAGACTATGGTACAAAGTTGCAGAGATTGACACATATGAGTTGGTGTGTTCCTATAATCTCAAGCCATGTGACTTGTTTCTTTATCAACTAGCGTCTGAAAAAATCAAAAGTACATTTACTCTTGTCTTTTTTTTATGCCACTCTAAGAGCAAGTACCAGTTTCTATTGCAAAGATGTTTGGTTTGTTTTTTTGGATGGACCTACAGTAAAGAAAATATTGTTTTCCTAGTTTCGCTGCCTATGGCCTTTTACATCAACTGTTTTTTTCCAATTTTTTTTGAAAGATACATTGACACTGTGGTGTCTGTTTATTTGTCTTGAAAAAATGGGAATAGTGCAGTATAGTTAGAATCCGTTTCATTCTTGTCTGAAAATATCAGAACCTTATATTTCTAGTCAGACCAAGTACATACTACTAAATACTAAGGTAGACCTTCTAATACTTTGGCAAAATATTGTCACTTACTGGATATAGATATATTTTTCCTCATAAACTACCATATAAAGTTTTTTTTGTAAAACTTTATTGTGCGTCCTTCTTTAATTTGATGGCAACTCTTAATTTTTCTGTATGTGTTACAAAAAATCATGGGATGCCTAAGAAGGACGCCTATACGAGTTCGCACTGAGAGTCAGAGGAGAAGGGTGAAAGATATGATTGATATTTTGGCCAAATTCCCTCTAGCACCTAATACTAGAAAAGAAGATCTAGTATGTTTTGTGGAACATCTTATATTGGTTAACAAGTTAATCCAACAGACCGTGTGGTTTGGTGGTTTGTTAATAGATGAGGAAAAATATAAGGCATTACGATCAATCCTGTCATTTAATGAGTTCTATAGAGACATGCTTGATAAAACTTGGAAAGAGATTCAAAATAAATTGGCTGGATCTTTCGTGTTGGTCGGACCTTATAGAATGTTAGTTCAGGATATTGTGCAGAAATTGTATAACGATATTGCTATAAATATCCAGAAGACTGTGTGTCGTTCTATTGGACTACCTATGAGAGATAGAAATAGGTTGAATTTAGTTCGACCAGTGGTTCCGAGAGCCGGTTTTCTATTGCCAGATTTTCTATTGCCCCCTAATTTGTACAGGGCTCTTATTAAATCTATTCCAGTCCATGTGAAAGAATTTAAGTATAGGTCTGCTTAGTATTAGTAGTTGTCTTTGTGATGTAGTATTTGCATAAGTATGTAAATTTCTTTTTGTTTGACTTTAGTGTTTATGTTGATTGTTATTGTAAAAGTTGAATATTTCTATATTTGTTATAGAATTTGTTCCTTGTTTATTTTGTCCTGAATTTAAGTTATTTTAAGACAATGTATTCCTTGCATAGTTAATTATATTGAATTTACTACATGTTAGTTCTTTAGATGATGATTGGGAACTTAGTGAACTTTCGATTCTAAATCTAATGTGGAATAAATATTTATATAGTTAATTATTTTAAGGAATAATATGTATATGAATTTAGGCTTAAATTATGTACTTAGTTGTCTCACTTTAATTTTATACTTGTTTTGAATATCAGTATGTCAACTGCTACTAAGAACATTGTCGCCGAGCTTAATAAAGGCGATAAGCTAAATGGCGACAATTATGAAATATGGAGCATGAAAATAGAGGCTCTTGAGGCTCTTAATGTGTTTCTGACACCTCCTGAAGATGGTGACACTGAACAACATGTGAGAGACCTTCAGGCTTATCAGGCTTGGAGAAAGAAGAACTCTCTCGCTCGTATTACTTTGCTGAGTAGTATGGATAATGATATAATGAGAGAGTTCCGTGAGTATGACAATGCTAAGGACATGTGGTCCGCATTGAAAGAAAAATTTGGTCATACTTCAGTTGCTAAGTTGAGGGCACTTACTATTAAGTTTGATACTTATAAGAAACGCCCTGATCATACTATGCGTAAGCATCTTCGTCATATGTCGAATATGGTGAATGAGCTAAAGGATGCTGGGCATGTATTGACTGAGGAGCAACAAGTCCAGGCGGTAATTCGTTCCTTGCCTCAAAACTGGGAAAACATGAAAATGCACTTGACCCACAATGTTAGCATCAAAACAATGGAAGATGCTAAGCGTCATTTGGAACTCGAGGAAGAGCGCCTCGGGGTGGACAAAGCTACTACAAGTGCATTTGTGGCAAGTTCTGGTCCAAAACGTGGACAAGGCAAAAAACGCAAGTATGGCGGGTTTTCTCAAAAGAAGGGGAAAGGACAAGCCTCTAAAAAACCTAAGACTAATCATCAAGGAAAGAAAGATGGTTCTTTTCAAAAGAAGAAAGTGGACATGGCTAAGCAGAAGTGCTACAACTGTGAGAACAAAGGACATTATGCTCGTGATTGCCCCGAGCCTAAAAAGGTATATAACCTTATTCCAAATTTACATAGTGATGTAAATGTTTCTTGTTCTGCTTATCTAACTGAATCTCATCCTATGTGGATTGTAGACTCGGGAGCCACCGACCATATAGCGAAGGATAGAGACGCCTTCGTGGAATTTCGACGAATTTCACATGGAGCAAGATGGATTTATGTAGGAAATAACTCCAAAGTGGAAGTTAAAGGGATTGGTACCTGTAAGCTTGATATGCGTGGTGGCCGAACTCTATTTCTACATGATGTACTATTTGCCCCGTCAATTCGCCGAAATTTGGTCTCAGTTACTATGTTGATTAGTTTAGGATTTCATTTAGTCTTTCATGAACAAGGTCTTGATTTGTATTTGGCCAAGACAAAATATGGCACTGGTTATTTCTATGATGGTTTTATTGTATTGGATATTGTTCCTACTTTTAATAATAATAATAATAATAATAATAGTTTTTCCTTATTTACGTCTACTTCCAACTATGAAAATGATGTAAATACGTGGCATGCTAGGCTTGGCCATATTGGTCAACAAAGAATGAATCGCTTAGCCAAAGAAGGTCTTCTTGGCACTTTAGACAAAATTGATATGTCTACTTGTGAATTTTGCCTAGCTGGAAAAACTGCTAGAAAACCATTTGGAAAAGGTACTAGAGCCGATACTCCATTGCAGTTAATCCATTCTGACATCTGTGGTCCAATGAATGTAAGGGCAAGACATGGTGCTATTTACTTCATCACATTTATCGATGATTTTACTCGATTTGGTTTTGTCTATTTGATTTCTCATAAATCTGAGGCTTTAAGTTGCTTCATCAAGTTTATAAACTTAGTCGAGAATCAACTAGACAGAAAAATCAAGGCTTTAAGAACCGATCGAGGAAGAGAATATTTGTCTGATGAATTCAAACAATTATGTGATGAAAAGGGAATTCAAAGACAGTTGACTATTCCCTATACTCCACAACAAAATGGTGTTGCGGAACGACGAAATAGAACCTTGTTGGAAATGGTTAGGTCAATGATGGCACAAGCAAAATTGCCTATCACCTATTGGGGTGATGCATTGCTTACTGCTGCATATGTACTTAACCGTGTCCCTTCTAAATCAGTTACATCTACTCCATACGAGTTATGGACTAATCGAAAACCCGATTTGAGTTTTTTAAAGTCTTGGGGTTGTGCTGCATTTATCCATAATTCTTCTTCCCGATATGGAAAATTAGGTCCAAGGGGAAGAAAGTGTATCTTCATTCGATACTCCGAACAATCTAAGGGTTATGTGTTCATAGATGAACAAGATAATGGCACTGTAACTGAAATTGAATCACGCGATGTTACATTCTTAGAGAATGATTTTCCTAAGCAGGGAGAGATAGGTCATGACTTGTCTCTCTTCGAAACTGCGGACCAGACCGCTTCCGCTATAGATACCCAAATGGATTTGGATGGTATTCACCATGGTGATAATGAATCTGTTCCAATTGCCACTGATACACCATTCGAAGAAAATCCATTTAATGTTGCTGGTCCCAGTGGGAGTAACTCATCAATTGATAAATCAATTTGTCAATCTCAAGCTCGACGAACGAGTCGTCCGCACGTTCCCCGTCGTCGATTTGAGATCGAAGGGGAAGCATTTATGGTTACTCCACAAGATGAAGAAGAGCCAAGGAATGTAAATGAGGCTCTTACTTGCCCCGCTAAGGATAAATGGTTAAAAGCAATGGAGGAGGAGATGGAGTCTATGAAATCAAACCAAGTATGGGAGTTGGTTGATCTACCTATGGGCCGAAAAGCTATCGGGAACAAGTGGGTTCTCAAGATCAAGCGTAAGGCCGATGGTAGTATTGAGAGATATAAAGCTCGCCTAGTAGCTAAGGGGTATACACAACAGGAAGGAATTGATTATGAGGAAACTTTTTCGCCTGTTGTCCGTTTTACTTCAATAAGGCTAATTTTGTCAATAGTGGCTAATTTGGATCTTGAGTTGCATCAAATGGATGTTAAAACTGCATTTCTCAATGGAGAACTAGAAGAAAAAATCTACATGGCACAACCTGTAGGTTTCGTGAAAAAAGGCCAAGAGCATAAAGTATGCCGACTTCGTAGGTCAATTTATGGTCTTAAACAATCTTCTAGACAATGGTATTTACGTTTCCATAATGCAATCATATCATACGATTTCACTATGATTCATGAAGACCATTGTGTGTACATCAAAAGATCCAAAGATAAGTTTGTGATCTTATCATTGTATGTAGACGACATACTTATAGCTGCAAGTGACTTTGTGTATGTGAAAGAAGTGAAAGAGTGGTTATCATCAACATTTGAGATGAAAGATATGGGTGAAGCGTCGTACATTCTTGGAGTTAAGATTTCAAGAGATCGTTCAAAGAGATTGTTGTCTCTTTCACAATAGCCTTACATCAAGAAGGTTCTTGAACGATTTAATATGCAGGACTGCAGACCCATAAACACTCCTGTTTCTAAGGCTGAAGCTTTAAGTCGGAGGATGTGTCCTCAGACTCCACAAGAGATGGAACAAATGAGAAGGGTTCCGTATGCCAATGCAATCGGTTGTCTATTGTACGCTATGATGTGTACTAGACCTGATATCTGTTATGCTGTTGGGTTAGTTAGCAGATATCAGTCTAACCCAGGACAACAACACTGGAAAGCAGTTAAAAGGATACTACGGTATCTTAAAAGCACAGTTGACTACTCCTTGTGTTACCAAGGTGATGATCTGCAACTAAGAGGCTACACTGATGCTGATTGGGGAGGAGATTTAGATGAGAGAAAATCAACCTCTGGATATGTATTCTTGTTGAACAATGGCGCCATATCATGGAGCAGCAAGAAACAATCATGCATAGCTTTATCTACAATGGAAGCTGAGTTTGTAGCACTTTCAGCTGCTGTGCAAGAATCTATTTGGCTTAAACGTTTTCTGGTACACTTGGGTGTGTATGACAATGCTGTTGAACCAGTAACCATCAATTGCGATAGTCAAGCTGCAATAGCTTACACAAAGGATCCCAAGTACCATGGCAAGACTAAACATATTGATATTAAGTATAATTTTGTTAGAGACTTGGTAGTACATAAAGAAGTGAATGTGAAATACATATCTACACATCATATGGTAGCAGATCCCTTAACGAAACCCATAGCATGTGATGCTTATGAGAAACATGTGAAGTCGTTGGGATTGCGTAGGTGCTAATGTATTTTTTTTATTTTACTTTTTCCCAGTTCATGTAAAAACTACATCATTTTTTTTTGAAGTTAATGATAGTTGAAGCCTAATTATCCATATTTGTTGGTTCATATACATATAAATTTTATGTTTGGAACATAAAATTCGAGTATAAGAAGTATGTCGGACAGACAAAAGATTGGCCTATTCACACAGGCAATCGCTTTTATTATCTAAGTGACTAATAGGGATGAGACAATTATAAACTTATTATTATCGGAAGTGATAATAATAGAGAGCAAAAAAGTTTATAATATAAATGTCGTTTCTTTAAATATTTAATCAAGTGTGATTAAAGGTGATAGTCTGTTTTGATTGCCAGATGCGAGTTCTGTTGTTAGAAAGTTGAATGAGTAGATTTGTGAACTCAAAGTTAGACATAAGTTGTCTGAACTATCATCTGCACAGTATTATTGAACAGACATACGCTCCATGGGAAAGGAGTTAATACTGTGATACGTGAATCATACCACGTATGCATAAGATGACCTTATGGCGGTACAAGTTAAAATCTCTACTTGCCACTGTGTGAAGCCTTGAAAATTACAAGTAATTTTCCCTATCGTACCCTCATGACTTTGATCAGTTTCTCGAGATTCAATTTGGTGTTTGTTATCTTAGGGTGTTGCCAAGAGATCATGAATGATTCGGTCTGGCGGGACATTTCTAGAAAAGCAAGTCGAGTTGAGATTAAGAGATTCTTGAGATGAGCAAGATCATTGAGTATTGTCACATTAGTTGTGTTCATTGACCGGTCCTTTATGTTTGCCTTGAGACAAGAACATAATGATGAACTCAAATTAATACAAAGAGATTGTGATAGAGATGAATGTGATAAATGATCTAGGGTATTGCATGCTTTAATCTACTCCAAGACGCCGTTGATCGAGATGCTATATATTCCTAACAGATGTATAGCAATGCGCTCTCGAAGTATGCACTGGTCACACGGTCTAGTCGTAATGTATGAAAGTTACAGACTTGGAATAAGAGTTGACCCACTATGTGTGAGTGGGAGATGAAGGAAATTGGATCGGGTCACCCATGTGGGTCAACCCGGATCCATTCTAAAATAATAAGTTATTAAATATATAATCATTTATATATATTTATTAATTATTATTCTTGTTAAATAAAGAAAAAGAGGGAAGAGAAACAACGTTTCCCTAAACGTTGTTTTATCAGAATAAAGGGAAGCATCCCTTTTTCAAAAAAAAAAACGTTACTTCTCTGAAGAAATATACAGTTTTCTTCTTCCTCTTTCTTCTTCCTTCTTCCCTTAATTCCATAAAGTTCCTGAGTGATTTTAGTGGAGATTCTTCACCAGAAATAGCAGGAACAAAAGTCTCTAAAAGGTACGACCCTAGACTGTGGCAATCTGATATAATTCGTGTTAATTTACATGTGATTGTATTATTGATTAGTGAAACGAATACGGTTGTCTGGTGAACTCTGTGTTCTAGAATTATTCTTCAGTTTCATATCCCATGAAGTACACGCTCCCATTTTTCCAGCCATGTGAGAGTTCAAACTTCTTTTTAAAGACCAAGTCAAACATCAACTGAGGTTTTTTCCTCTTAGCGTGCATACTGCCTTTAATATTTTTTCTGATTCTCAATTTATTACTCATTGAGAATGTGAGTTATCTCCTAAATTTTCGTTCTTATCATCACTAAAGCGGTAAATCAAAATTTTAAAATTTCAAAAACAAAATTAAACTCAAAATTCCTTTTTATCTTCTCCAACTTCTATTTATTTTAATCTTCTCCAATTTCTTTTTATTTCCATATCTCTTTGATATTCATTGAATTCATGAACTAACTTCTTATTGCAACTACAAGATTTGTTATTAGACATATACAGAATAAGGCTACTTATTAATAATAGAAACAAGCATTTATAAACCAACTGGTACCAAAAAATATATACCTATACTAAAAATATGTTCGTATGGGTACCAAAAAAAAATATGCATGTTATATAAATTGGTATTCAAAAAATAAGCACGTTATATAAAATAGTATCCAAAAAATATGCACCTTATATAAACGGGTGTCCAAAAAATATGCACGTTATATAAATTGGTATCCGAAAAATATGCATATTATATAAACTAGTATTCAAAAATCAAAAAAATATACATGTTATATTGAAAAATATAATATTAGAATGATATTGAACAAATATTATACGTATTAGAAACATACGAAAAATGAATTACCTGGAACTTCAAAACTGAAACTTTAATTTTCTGTAATTCCTCAAAGTTGAGGAAGAAGATTGTGGCATCTAAGGTGGTAAATGTCTTTTATAAAGTAAATTAAACTATATTCAGCATATCTCTAATTAAAGAGCTAATATATGTTTGCGTGCTTAAAATTAGGAGAGAATTAAGTTAATTGAGATAGTTTTTAATATGCATGAACCTATTTTTTAGACTCTTTTTGGTTAGCCTTGTTATATATTAAATGTGTCTATTAAACAGTAGGGCCATGTTATATTTTTGGTTAGTTATGAAATTTTCTATCAATCAAATAAGCTATAAAAGACTGACAAATTTGAAATACTTTTTTGACTAATTAATGTAATAATATTTCATCCTTCTCCGAACTTAAACTAAATAATGGTAATATATATACCCATTAGTAAGCCTGGCAAAGAACGGAGCCGGCTCGGAGCTCGGCTCGGCTCGAATGCCTTTTAACTCGGCTCAGATTGGCTCATTTTAAAAAGAGGCTCGGCTCGGCTCGGGCTCGTTTAAAGTTTGACTCGACTCGGATAAGCTCTGTCAAAGCTCGAATCAACTCGATTAGCTTGATTACTAAAAAGTTAGAATTTTACATTATATTTAATGTTTTAATGCAATAATTAACAATTGATAAACTAGTACTTCTATCCTTATTTATGATTATGATCAAAAGAAAAAATTAAAAAATATTATTTTTTATATTACTAAGTATGAGAACACAAAATAATAAAGTCGGCTCAAGCTCGGCTCGAGCTCGGTCAAACTCTAGCAAAGCTCGGTACGGGCTCGGGCTCGGGCTCGACTCCGTATGATATAAAGCTCGGTTCGGCTCGATTCGATAGCATAGTAAACTTGGTTAGGCTCGGCTCGCTTGCTCGATGCCCAGACCTACCCATTAGTATTGTAAAATACTACTATAACTATGGAGTTTAATCAAATTAAAGGTAGAAAAAATGCACATGACTCGCCAAAATCACTGAGAACTATGAATAAATCTAACTCAATTCATTAACTTATATTTTACCAGGAATTTATACGATGATTGATACTTGATAATGTAAAGAATAGAAGAAAAAATATAAAGAAAAGAAAAAAGAAAAACAAAAGCTTAACAAGAAAAAAGGAAAAAGAATAGGTAGGTACTGTAATCAAAATTAAAATAATGCAAAGGAAAAAAGGAAAAGAAAAGGATGAAAGGGAAAAGAACAAAGATAAATGATTCGCAACGAAGTTGAATGAAAAAAGAAGCTGACAAGGAAATGAAGGGAAAAAACAACCCCCAACAAGAATCGAACACTGAACTTCACGCACTAAGAGAAACTTGGGGGCAATCTCTCGACTAGCGGCACCATCTCAAAGTTTAAATTACCGGGTGCCATTAGTAATACTCCCTCCGTCCCTATTTGTTTGTCATAGTTTGACTTGGCACAAAGTTTAATAAAGTAAGGAAGACTTTTGAAATTTGTGGTCTAAAATAAGCCATGAATATTTGTGTGGATATAAATGAGTCAAAAAGTAACTTTAGAGTTGAATTATTACCAAATTTAGAAGTATGACAATCTTTTTGGGACAGACTAATAAGGAAAGTATGACAAACAAAAGTGGGACAGAGGGAGTACTTAATTATTTGCAACAGTTTATACACATGTATATATGAAACTTTTTCAAAGCTACTAGGTGTTGTGGCACCCCCTCCTAATGACATAGATCCGCCCCGCCCCTTTGCTATGGGTGATGTTTGTTTGGCCAAACTAACTCTTTTTTACAGGATGATTACTATTGGATGGATAACCCTTAAGGAATATACCACATTCATTTTTTACAGGAAAGCAATCCAAGTTAGTGTATTGGAAGGACAAAAGCTTGTCCTTCGGATAATTGGTTTATGCAGGGGAAAAAAGGTCTTCTTGATAATTGTAGAACTTATATAAGCGTATTCTCGACACTTCTTTTTTCTCTCTTATTCCTTTTTTAGATCTTTTCGTGTATATATTCGGTAGACTGTTCTCACCTGTACATATAATATAAATTATGTTTCTATGATTGAGTGTAACAAGTGGTAAGCAAGGAATACTTACAAGGTTATAAACAGGTGAATTAATTTGATTTATACTAATTCAATTCAAAACTGGTTGTGAATGCACAAGAAAAGTGCAGCAGAGAGCTGCCATGTCTGGTTATACAAGGACCCTTCTTTGTCTTCCTTTTATTTCTGTGGCTAAAATCATAATCTGAGCCATCTACGTAAGATTGAAACTCGAAATTATAAGACAGACTGTTTGTGCAATTTCAGAAAAAATCTGTGTTTTTACCAAGTATGATAGGAGGCTGTCTACGTGAAATATAATTTGAATCAATTTTTTTTAAGAAAGGGCTGTTTTCGAAATTCTGTCCAAATCAAGGACATTTCTGCGGAAGTTATAATCTGGCCAGTTTTATGGAGAATTTTGATGTATAGCCATTTTTGGACGCACTCAAAGAGTTTTATCCACCGTTTCAAAATTCATTGAGAAATAGCCAAAAATTCGCAGGGTTTGTTCAAAGCCTAAATATTTTGTTATGGGACTGAACCTTTATACAAAGTCTCATAACAAAGTAATCCCATAACAAAATAATGGGACCTTGAACTAACATGTTCAAAAGTCCCAAAGTTCCATAACAAAATAATGGGATTTATCCCATAACAAAGGTCCCATCAAAGGGATAAATCCCATTATTTTGTTATGGGACTTTATATACAAAGCTTCAGTCCCATAACAAAATGCTGGGTTTTGTTCAAATCCCCAGTATTTTGTTATGGGACTGAAGATTTTCAAAGCCCCAGTATTTTATACTGGGGTTAGTTTACTGAAGCTTCCCAGTATAAATACTGAGGCTTTGAACAAATCTTATTCAAAGCACCAGTATTTATATTGGGACTTGTCTGGAGGTGGCTATTTCTCAGCGAATTTATTTTTGACGGCTACAAATCAATTAGCGTGCGCCAAACAGGCCCCTACGCGAAATTTTTACCAGTTTTATAAAGCCAAAAAATTTCACCGGATGCCCTCCATAAGGAATGGTTTTACAAAATTACCTGCGCTAAGGAATGTTTCAGCAAAATGCCCTTATTTAGTCCGCAAGCCAAGACTTCGAGGCAAAAAATGTGTAAGTCTTGGCAATTGGCTATACTTCAAGGACAAGTGCTGTTTTGCCAATACTTCAAGTTATATGGTGAGAATGCAGGGAAAACTGGAAGGGGCAAGTCTTGACAATTGCCAAGATTTACAATGCAGTACAGCAAGTGTTGCCTATTGCCAATACTTGTCGTGCAAGTTTTGGAAAATCGAGTAGGGGACAATGACAAGTCTTGGCAATTGCGGCCCAGTGCGGCAAGTATTGCCTATTGCCAATACTTGAAGGGATAAGTGTTGAAAAGCGGAAAAATATAACGGGAAGTCTTGGCCCCGGATTTTTTTCATTAAATCTTAACGGGGGCATTTTGCAAACCATCTCTTAGCGGGGGCAAAAAGGCAAACCATTGCTTCCCGTGTCATATTTTTGCAAATCCCCCTTATATATATATAATCCTAGGCTCAAGAGTAATGATGTGGCATTATCTCTTGGCAAAGAATTGTACTTATCTTTTTTCTCATTTTTTTTTACCTTTTTAAAATTTATAAAATATCAAAAGGTCCATAATTTATCCACTCTTCCCACTCAACAATATCACTTAATACGTTAGAATAATTCTCTTCTCTTATTAATGGTATTAGTTTTAGTGTACGTACGTTACACGTGTCCTCTCGCATCATTAATAATTAAAAAGTTTATGCCAGGACAATAAATACTACATTAACAATTGAGATAACACCTAGACAAAATTTCTTGCGCTAGAAAAGAATATCTTATATTAAAAAATATATATAAAGGGGTAATCTTGGAGCACAATAAAGAAATAAGTGTTGTATAAGAGGTAGCTAAGAATATACAATCAAGTTTATTATGAAATATATTGGTCTGTTAATTTGATACTTGTGGAGATCTGACACGACCCGAAATCCTGTTAGGCTGTGCAGGCACCCGACATCCACCTCCGGGACAAATCCCAGTATAAATATTGGAGTTTTGAACAAGTTTTGTTCGAAGCCCCAGTATTTATACTGGGAAGCTTCAGTAAACTAACCCCAGTATAAAATACTGGGGCTTTGAACAAGTTTTGTTCAAGGCCCCAGCATTCTTGTTCAAAGCCCCAGCATTTATTTATGGGACTTGTAATCACCTAATTTTGGCACGCAAAAAAAAAAGTAAGTAAAAATTGTGTAAATAGATGTTTTAACTATCATGTGATTTGTATTCATTTTTGAGATGTTATCTTCAATTTGGCTATTTAATTAGGGAGAAACTGTACAAAAAAAAATTAAAAAGAAAATGACTTGTATTCATGAGTAATGTTTTAGTTGATTTTCCCTTTGTGCGAGTTAGAAAATTTGTTACGTATTTCTTGTTAATTATGCGGTTTAGTTAATTAATTGTGCTGATGGGGTAAAATACAAGTTTGCATCCAAATAGTCCATTTTGTGTGAAAAATGTCCAACCCAATATTGTAGCCCAACCTACACTTGACCCGACCCGGTCCCTTGTTTAAAAGGAAAATGTTGCCATTTTGGTACAACTTTTGAAACGACCTCGGTTAGTCGTTTCGGAAGTTAGGACTCCTATTGGCGTGCCGATAATTTTAAAATATTTGTAATGTCCATTAGAACATGTCTGTAAAATTTGAGCTAAATCAGACCTCGTTTGGTAGGCATCGGAAGCAGATTTCAGTTTTTATTGACGATAAATATTAAAAAGAGATTTTCGAGCTCGGTTTTTGCCGAATGAGCTCTGATTTGAAATCCGAAAGCGCCGTTGGGTTCGTATGATTATTTATGACCTTTGTGAACTTTCAAAAGTGAATTTCGATGTTGTTCGGCTAGTTTCCGCTAAAATGCCGAAAGTTAAATAATTTGACTTTTTTTCCATTTAAATTCGCATCTTGAGTTTCGGGAGTCCAATTTGAGATCCACCTTCGGGAGTATGTTACATATATTTTGTATAACTTGTATGCAAAATTTGGAATTATTTCGAATATCGCAGGGTACCGTTTTAATTTTCGTCGCGCAAAGAAAAGAAAAAAAAAATAAAAAAAATGAAAAAGGACAAAAAAAGTCCAACAACGAAAAAGTTAGGCGAGGCGGTGCAGTGCATACTGCATATATGCTAAAACTCTTTGCAGAAGCAGAAAACGATTTCAGAGCAGAGAAAAATAAATAGCGCAGAAATGGAAAAAATGCCAGAAAATGAGAAAAGGGGGCCGGAGAAAAATAGTATTTTCACCCCAGAACATTCAGGTAATGATCTTAATATATTATTTGAGTTTATTACATATGTTTGAATATAATTTTACGGTAAAAATAGAGATATTAGACATCGCCCTAATGACGTAAATTGATAGTTTAAAGGGTCAAATGGACCCTGATAATGAAATTGATTATATATTCGTACTCAGGGAGTTATGGGCAACTTATAAATATAATTTATTTAGGGTTTGGTTATGTGACCATAAACCCCGTACATAGGCCTGGCCTGTGTATTGCGTATGCGAATAGAGTATCAGGTTCCTACCTGGATTGCCCTAAGATGTGAGGAATGAAGCCTTTAGCCTAAATTGATATATTTTTCTGCTTATTGAATAGAGTGGGATCATTTGGCAAGGAAACCAAAGGATAAAGCGGTTGTTGATTAGCCGTACTAACTTTTGGAAGAGGTAAGTGTTTATATCCATTTCTTTGGAGGCCCTTGGCCTTGTGGATTTTCTACCACGTGTTTCCTTACGTGTGTAGCTGCCGATAGGCGTACTCATTACGCCTTAGCTTTGAATTTATATTGTATATTATACGTTATGCCCTGTTGTTGGTATTGCATTGAACATATGAACATTGCACTCTGGTTTTGAGCATTGCATATACTTCCCGGTTGGCGATGAGAGTCCCGCACCGGCGAAGGGTCATTATTGCATATACTTCCCGGTTGGCGATGAGAGTCCCGCACCGGCGAAGGGTCATTATTGCATATACTTCCCGGTTGGCGATGAGAGTCCCGCACCGGCGAAGGGTCATTATTGCATATACTTCCCGGTTGGCGATGAGAGTCCCGCACCGGCGAAGGGTCATCACTGCATATACTTCCCGGTAATCGATGAGAGTCCCGAGCCGGTGAAGGGTCATTATTGCATATATCTCCTGGTAGACGATGAGAGTCCAGCGCCGGAGATAGGTATCAGGCATATGTGACTGCATTGTATCATACCGCATTTATCCCATCTCATTGCCCCGCATACTGACTATTGTGTGTATTGTATTGTGTTTTATGTATGCGGTATGAATACCATGTTGTGGACATATCTCAGTTTGCCTATATATTTCTGGCTCGTGTTCTGGGTTGCCGGGATCGGGTTGCACGCCGCAACGGTATAAATATATGGATCGGGTTGCACGCCGCAACGGTATAAATATATGGATCGTGTTGCACGCCGCAACGGTATAAATATATGGATCGGGTTGAAAACCGCGATAGTATGATGTACTTCTGATTGTTGATATGTTCGGGATACCTAGATGTTCTGGCTATCTTACGTTTCTGGTTGTTAATGAGTTTGTGATTCCATACGTATTTCTAGTTATTATCTGGCTCTGCCTTTTCATAATTCAAATAAGAGGAATTTGGTTTATCTGTTTCTTTTCTCCCTGGCTAGCTATCCTATTCTTTGAGGTGGCTAGTCTGCCCCACTTATTGAGTCCTTTTGACTCACCCTTGTTTGTTGTTTGTTTCTTGTCTATCTATTTCGTTTCGGCAGGTTCGCTCCAGGATTGAGTTTGCCACGTTGTGAAGGAGCGAAGACGACTTCAGCTGTCAGGGTGAGCCAGCTTTCATTCCGGATGGCCACCAGTTTATTGTTTATTATTTCAGTTGCAGTTTGCTCCCTTCAGGAGGTATTTGTCTTCTTCTGTACTCTTAGATGTCTAGTCTGGATAGCCCTAAACCTAATATGTTGGGTAGTCGGCTGTAACTTCTTTTATACAGCTTAGAGACATCAGTATGTCTGTATTTTTTTTAAGTCTTGTCCTTATTTATGAATTATTATATTTATTTTCCTAATTTAATTGGTAAGGGTTCGCCCGACGGGTCATTGGGAGGATGTCGGGTGCCCGCACGGCCTAACCGGATTCCGGGTCGTGTCAGTTGGTATCAGAGCCCAGTTTAGAGTCTATCCAGACTAAGACAGTGTCTAGTAGAGTCTCGATGATGGGTACGTAGACGTCCGTACTTATCTACGAGAGGCTATGATGGCATTTAGGAAGTTTCACTTCCTTCATTTCTGATCGTGCGTCGGTCTAAGATGCAGAAGTATTTTCGTTAATTCCTTCGTGGTAATTGTGAACCCGCGTGCAACAAATCAGCAAATGGTATGAGTTCAAGACGAAGCAGTCTAGCCTGAGGCTAGCACTGACGAAGCCCAGAGTGTTTTTGATCGTGCTGACGATCTAGTTCCAGAGGTCCCAGCCGCACGAGCTCGCGATGAGCAAGGGAGCAGGGCCTTGTAGTTCCCTTGGCTCTCTACGATGCTTTACGAGAATCTTCGCGACGCAGATATCGTAAGAACCTATTATTTGCTGGGCAGCCTATTAGGTTGCCGCATGTGCAGACGTTTGATATCAGGGAGCTCCTTTTCTGGTTCATAATATTGCTGCAGTAAATTATATTCTGGAGGTAGTATGTGTTGTGCCTCTAATTGTTCTGACTTGTTAGCCAGCTGAGGTATCAGTTCGGTCCGAGTGTCCAAAGAGGTTGCATTATTTTACGCGGTTGAACATCCCGATATTCCCAAGCAATGCATTAGATAATCTCTGTGTAAGTTTTTTTAAAATAAAATGATGTCAGCATATCCTTCAGGCTCTTGATTATATCGAGTGGTATGGTGTTGATTATTCTGCTTTCCAGTTTCAGGGTCCAGCCTTGAATTGGTGGACTGCTATCTTATTAGCTAACTTGGTTCGATTTTTCTTCTAGATTCGTGGAAAAGTTCCTTTCGAGTAGCGAATAAGATGAAAAATGTTCCCAGTTCGAGTGGATTGGACAGGGTAGCCTGTCGGTTAGCCTGTTGGTGTTTCAGAATATGAGATTGAATTCTTTAGAATGACTGAATATGCATTAGAACTAGTCCATGAGCCTTTCGAGAGATTCCAAAATTTATTGATGACCTTTCTTTTTCCTTGAGATCCCAGATGGCTCGAGAGATTGAGGTCGGGATTTCATTTGATGTTGTTGTTGATATTACCCGAAGGTACTGCGGCATACCATAAGTTAGAGCGGGAAAGTAAGAGATCCCGTGGCCCTAGTGGGTAAGCATGGTACCTCATTTGGAGGTAAGAGTTCTGATTATTTAGGGAGGTCACCTTCCAGGTTATCTCAGCTTGTGTCACTTGATTCTTAGAGTGCGCCAGTAGCTCATCAAGATCAGATTCAGTCTTCTCTTTACAGCTATCAACAATCTTTCCAGCTTCCATTTTTCAGCGAAAATGTGGTATCATTGTCGTGAGTCTAGCTATCCTTTAAAGAGTTTTCCGTTACTCCAGCGAGTAGGCAGTCATTCTTTCTCTCGTCAGGCACCTGCACAATCGCAGGGGATTTTATTTAGATCTCAATCAACCAGAGAAATGCCACGATCCAGTAAAGGTTGAGAGCGTGGTGGCAGTTATTCTTCAGAAGGTAATTATCAGTGTAGCGGCTTAGTTCAGTCGCAGAGGCAGTTTTATGAACTGCCAGTCTGGCAGGATGCTGAAGCATCCGATGTAGTAGACCAGTGTGTTTCATCTTCCCTTATCTATAAGTAAGATTTATCTTTTCGATCGATCTGGAAATGGTGTGTCTTATCATGTTTCGATGGATTCCTTGGATATTGTCGTAATTAAGAATCGGTTGCGGTAGAGCAGTGAGTTTCTGATACGATTTATTTCTGGCATTTATGAGACCCCACTAGTTTATTTGATCTAAATGTGAGAGATTTGATGGTGAGTATTGCTATTGCCTGCTTGGCATCCTGTTATGCCACCTTGTGTTATTATGTCAAGTCATTTAACCTCTATCCTCCGAAATCAGTATGGGTAGGATGATGGGAAGTGTCGTTGTTTCTTCCTGTGTAAAGTGGCTGGTAAGTAATGCTCGATCTATGTGTCTCCTCTTGGTTCGAGATTCTAGTAGAGTCATGTTATTCTATGAGCTTGTCTTAGTTATAAAAGGGTATTCTGGTAAATTGTCAGAGTTTCCTTCTTATTGGGAGGTTAAATTGGTATGGATGTTTTTCCATAAAGCTTATTTAATGTCTATCTCTTCAATTGCGATTCTTTGGCTCGCTTGACTCGGAAGTAGTCTAGCTTTGGTAGCCAAGAAAATAAGAAGATGAGCTTCCTGAAGCTCTAATTATTTCTATCCTCAGTCCATTGCCATTTCTTCTTTGTTCGGCACTGGTAAGCTTGGGCAGTTGGTAGCCGATTGTGATGTTCCCTGTGTTGAGCCAGAGTACGTGGTATTGTAACCGGGTAAGCATATTATTGTTTTGGATATCAGTTTATCCGGGTATCCATTCCCATGTATAGTATAGTGCTGGTTTTGTTTTTGCGGATCATTCAGTTTCAGGGGAAACTCTGCCGAAATTTGCTAAGTTTTCTTTAATCCAGTAGACCCTGCGAGGATGCCTATTTTTATTCAACTTAGCTGTATGAGCTGAAGCTCTAAGTGGGGGAGTCTTTCTCCAATACTAATTATATAGATATTAAATCTCTAAGGCTTTGTGGAAGCGTAAGCTAATTCTTAGTTTATCGACCTATTCTATATCGAAAGGTATATTGAAGAGGTGATTATCGACTTAATCATGTTAACCCATTCAAAGTTCTGTGTATCTTCGTTTCAAAAATGTAGAACTCTCCTCTCGTGATCGAGGAAGGATCATCTTAGTCAGAATAATTCGGGCAATGGTGTTATCATATTATCCAGATATATTTTATTCCAAGAGTCCGGTGTTCGTGTTATAGTTTTATTTTTGTAATCATGAGGGAAAAATTCGGTGGGATAGTTTATGAAGGTCGTACAAATTCTTTTGTTCTCAGCGTGAATCTTGCTTTAGACTTAGGCTCGTTCGAGGACGAACGAGAGTTTAAGTGGAGGAGAATGAAACGACCTCGGTTAGTCGTTTCGGAAGTTAGGACTCCTATTGGCGTGCCGATAATTTTAAAATATTTGTAATGTCCATTAGAACATGTCTGTAAAATTTGAGCTAAATCAGACCTCGTTTGGTAGGCATCGGAAGCAGATTTCAGTTTTTATTGGCGATAAATATTAAAAAGAGATTTTCGAGCTCGGTTTTTGCCGAATGAGCTCTGATTTGAAATCCGAAAGCGCCGTTGGGTTCGTATGATTATTTATGACCTTTGTGAACTTTCAAAAGTGAATTTCGATGTTGTTCGGCTAGTTTCCGCTAAAATGCCGAAAGTTAAATAATTTGACTTCTTTTCCATTTAAATTCGCATCTTGAGTTTCGGGAGTCCAATTTGAGATCCACCTTCGGGAGTATGTTACATATATTTTGTATAACTTGTATGCAAAATTTGGAATTATTTCGAATATCGCAGAGTACCGTTTTAGCAGAGAAAAATAAATAGCGCAGAAATGGAAAAAATGTCAGAAAATGAGAAAAGGGGGCCGGAGAAAAATAGTATTTTCACCCCAGAACATTCAGGTAATGATCTTAATATATTATTTGAGTTTATTACATATGTTTGAATATAATTTTACGGTAAAAATAGAGATATTAGACATCGCCCTAATGACGTAAATTGATAGTTTAAAGGGTCAAATGGACCCTGATAATGAAATTGATTATATATTCGTACTCAGGGAGTTATGGGCAACTTATAAATGTAATTTATTTAGGGTTTGGTTATGTGACCATAAACCCCGTACATAGGCCTGGCCTGTGTATTGCGTATGCGAATAGAGTATCAGGTTCCTACCTGGATTGCCCTAAGATGTGAGGAATGAAGCCTTTAGCCTAAATTGATATATTTTTCTGCTTATTGAATAGAGTGGGATCATTTGGCAAGGAAACCAAAGGATAAAGCGGTTGTTGATTAGCCGTACTAACTTTTGGAAGAGGTAAGTGTTTATATCCATTTCTTTGGAGGCCCTTGGCCTTGTGGATTTTCTACCACGTGTTTCCTTACGTGTGTAGCTGCCGATAGGCGTACTCATTACGTCTTAGCTTTGAATTTATATTGTATATTATACGTTATGCCCTGTTGTTGGTATTGCATTGAACATATGAACATTGCACTCTGGTTTTGAGCATTGCATATACTTCCCGGTTGGCGATGAGAGTCCCGCACCGGCAAAGGGTCATTATTGCATATACTTCCCGGTTGGCGATGAGAGTCCCGCACCGGCGAAGGGTCATTATTGCATATACTTCCCGGTTGGCGATGAGAGTCCCGCACCGGCGAAGGGTCATTATTGCATATACTTCCCGGTTGGCGATGAGAGTCCCGCACCGGCGAAGGGTCATCACTGCATATACTTCCCGGTTGCCGATGAGAGTCCCGCACCGGCGAAGGGTCATCACTGCATATACTTCCCGGTAATCGATGAGAGTCCCGAGCCGGTGAAGGGTCATTATTGCATATATCTCCTGGTAGACGATGAGAGTCCAGCGCCGGAGATAGGTATCAGGCATATGTGACTGCATTGTATCATACCGCATTTATCCCATTTCATTGCCCCGCATACTGACTATTGTGTGTATTGTATTGTGTTTTATGTATGCGGTATGAATACCATGTTGTGGACATATCTCAGTTTGCCTATATATTTCTGGCTCGTGTTCTGGGTTGCCGGGATCGGGTTGCACGCCGCAACGGTATAAATATATGGATCGGGTTGCACGCCGCAACGGTATAAATATATGGATCGTGTTGCACGCCGCAACGGTATAAATATATGGATCGGGTTGAAAACCGCGATAGTATGATGTACTTCTGATTGTTGATATGTTCGGGATACCTAGATGTTCTGGCTATCTTACGTTTCTGGTTGTTAATGAGTTTGTGATTCCATACGTATTTCTAGTTATTATCTGGCTCTGCCTTTTCATAATTCAAATAAGAGGAATTTGGTTTATCTGTTTCTTTTCTCCCTGGCTAGCTATCCTATTCTTTGAGGTGGCTAGTCTGCCCCACTTATTGAGTCCTTTTGACTCACCCTTGTTTGTTGTTTGCTTCTTGTCTATCTATTTCGTTTCGGCAGGTTCGCTCCAGGATTGAGTTTGCCACGTTGTGAAGGAGCGAAGACGACTTCAGCTGTCAGGGTGAGCCAGCTTTCATTCCGGATGGCCACCAGTTTATTGTTTATTATTTCAGTTGCAGTTTGCTCCCTTCAGGAGGTATTTGTCTTCTTCTGTACTCTTAGATGTCTAGTCTGGATAGCCCTAAACCTAATATGTTGGGTAGTCGGCTGTAACTTCTTTTATACAGCTTAGAGACATCAGTATGTCTGTATTTTTTTTAAGTCTTGACCTTATTTATGAATTATTATATTTATTTTCCTAATTTAATTGGTAAGGGTTCGCCCGACGGGTCATTGGGAGGATGTCGGGTGCCCGCACGGCCTAACCGGATTCCGGGTCGTGTCAACTTTTCCCCCAAATCACAAAAGAGGCAAATCCTTGCCAAACTTGTAAGCCACCCGCTAGGAAAGCTAACGCCACCGCGTCCTCCGCCGTCGACCACCATCGACGGCCACCATGACTCCCCCTTGGCACCCTGAACTCATCCCTTAGCCCCATTTTGTCAAAACCCTTGCGTACCGCCGTAGATCGAGCCTTGAAGCTCGGCCAAAATTCATCTCCGGCGTCCTCTTTTATTTTCCGGTGAGTCTCACTCGCCTAGTCTCAAATTCCGTCTGGTAGCTTCGTTAGGTTTCTTTGTTACTATCTTTCTCGGTTCTTTCTTTCCATTCTTATCTTGTTCTAATTAAGACGACCCCCAGTGAGGTCGTTTCAATTAGAACAAGTAAAGGTGGTAGGCTTTGCTCTAGTTGCTGCCATGATGATGTTTTTGTGGGCGTGAGTGTGATTGTTTTTCCGTGGGGGTAGTAGGGCTGCATTGTTTGAAACTGTGGTGTGGAGGATGAGCGATGATGGCGCTGATGTGATGGTGCTAATGTCAGTGTGGTGACGTCGAGGCAGTTAGTGGCGTCGCTCTATTGACAGTGGTAGCGAGGCGATCGGCGATGATGCAGGAAACAGAGGTGAGGGTTATGACACTCGTTTGTAACTGGTATGCGTGTGGTGATTTTCGGGGATAGTACTGGTAATACTAAGTCATTTTGGTTGATGGATTTTGTGTCGCGATATTTTTCTTGTTTTGGTGACTGTTGTAGCATTGAGGATGGTTTAGAAAAGGTCGCGAGGGGGGCTGTGCTAGGCAGTGTAGCTTTGATGGCGAGGCAACAATGGTGATTCTAGGGCAGCAGTGTAGTGACAAGCTCATGATGGTGCTTTTGCCTATTTTCCTATTGTTTGCTATGGCGTTAACACTGCGATGACTTGGAAACTGTTGATGGTGTTGACTCGACCATGGTGATGCTACAGCGGCGAGGCAGCGAGGCAGTTACCATGGGGTTGGCAGTGGCGATGACACAATGGCTTGGCGAGGCAGTTTGTTTGATTGGTTCGACATCGGTTAGATAAACTTAGTTTCCTTTCTTTTCTTCATTTTTAGTGTTAGCATGATTGTTAGTTAGTTTGTTCAATATTGGATTAGCATTAGTTAACTATAAGTTGATGTTGGAAACAAATCTAGAGTTATATCAACATTGTATGCCTTGTTTTTGCTTATGAATCGAAAAGGGAAAATAAATATTGGCTCTGATTTCCGTTCTTGATATATTAGTTCGAAGTTTTGTTGATTAAGTCCTTGAAAGGGTGGTCTGGTCGGACCTGTTTGGCCATGGTTTTAAGCATGGAAGTTGTCTGTTGCTTCCTTTTGTTTTGAACTGGTCTTGTTTAGTCTAAATATATCAATTGGTTTTGTTAAGCCGTAAGTTGTAGTCTTTCCTTATTTTGCTTATCTGCTTGTATTTCTCCCTTATGGAGTCATGTTAGAGTTTTGGTTGAAATTCTGGATCCGGTTTCTGATTTTTATGAGAGTAGGGCTGATCATTCTATGGGGGTCTGCAGTGTGAGAGGTTCTGGGGTGAAGTTGTGCAGGTGAATGAGGGAGGAGTGCAGGTGTGCTGTAGTTGATTCAGGAAAGGAAGCTCAGGTGGCTGTGAGGGTGGCTAGGAAAGGTCTGAGGTTCAGGGCTTGTGTGTTTGGTTGTCCTAGCTGCCTAGGCAGTTCTAGGTTTATTCTGGTGAGTGAGGGAATATGTGTATAAGCTGCAGTTTAGTAAAAAGGGTGCAGATTATGAGTGTGTGTAGGAGTAGTAGTGGGACAAAAAGTGAGACATAAGAAGGTACAAAAGTCAGCAAGAAAAGTGGGTCTTTCACATGGTTTTTTTTTACTTTACTGAAAAGCAAGGTGTAGCACAAAAGAGGTAAAAGGTTTTGCACCCTTTTGGTTGGTGAAAACCTTAGCAAAAGAGGTAATATGGCATTGATGGCCTTGAGCTTGGCATCATTACACCAGCTGTCCCCTAACAGCTATGTTTGCTCTCTTTCCCCTCTATAAATGAAGACATCTTATTCCTTTTGGAGAGAGAACACAGGCAGACTACACACGAAAATCACACACAACACACACGAAATCTGAGAGAACACACACAGGGCAGACACACAAAATTTAGAGGATGAGAACATAAGAAAAAGGGGGATGCACTCTAAAAAGAAAATTCAAGAACAGATATTAAGGGAAAAGTTAGAAGGTTAAAACCTAAGTCTAAGGTTTCAAGAGGCTGTTTCTTTTTTGCTATTGGTGGGTTGCTTTCGTTGCTGGTTTGGGCCTTGGCTGAGGTTGATTTTTTCTAGTCTGCTAGCTTGAAGAACTTTGTCTACTTAGGTAAACACAATATTTATGTTGAGTGCTTTATTATGATCTTGTATTGAGTAGTATGTTATAAAAGTCATCATCCTCTGTTGTTTCTTTGAGCATATATATTATATCATTTGTCTTAAAAAAAAATAAGGATTTGAAGAGTGTTTAAGTTTTGACCAGTTTATATTTGGATGTATTTATGTATATTTGCAAAAAGCTACAAATCTGTCCAAATAACAAAAAAAAAAAGGGGGCAGTGTTCGTTGAACTTTCAATAGGCAGTTCCAAAATACTTGCCAACTTATATAGTTGACGGATCTAAAGTGAAGGCAAAAGTTTGACTAAAAATGCAATTTTTTTTTTTTGATATCATAACTTGAGGTCAAATCTAAAATATTTTGAAGAGTAGTGGTGCAAACATCAGGCGTAATAATAATGTTGTAAATATGGTCCGCTTATAAGGTAGCATTTGAATAGAGTTCCTAATTTTGTTAAAAAGGACATTTGCTGCAAACCATTACAAAATGAGACTATAGTTGCAAATGCCTCTGTAAAATCGAAGCATGCAGAACAGAAAAATATAATTTGCAAGCTTAGTCTAGTTTGAATTTAGCTTTATGTTAAGGCCATAAGAATATGCTAGTGCTCAAGGTTGTGAAGTAAGTTTGGCTATTTTGTCCATTCAAAGAATATGTGAGTCAGTACTTTGCTACAAGCGTAGAAATAAAACGTAAATTGTATCCGAAAAGAGTCAGCAATAATTAGTGTATTTGCTACACGCTAAATAACAACTCTCATAACAAAATAATAATTTTAAGTGAGTTAAAAGCACAATCAATGCTTAGACTCATTTAATAAAAATAAATGTCCAATGTAAGAAAACACGTAAAATATTTTACTTGGGAATATAAGTTAAAGACACGATTAGGCAAGTTGATAGGCCGAGAAGACAAATTAATGTAATCAATAGCTCATGTGAAACTCATTTAAGTCAAGAGATTTCGAACGGGTGAAGTACCTGCGCGATTTAATTGATTTAAGTCGAAAGATTTCGAACGAGTGAAGTTCTCGCGCGGTTATATTCGATTGGAGTTTTCAATTGTCAAACGGTAAAAAATTAATAATAAATTGAAGCGTAACAAAATCAAGGCAAATATAATAAACAATTTCAAAAGAGTCGAAATGCGTCAATAAAAGCAACTGTGCTTGGCACAGGACTCGAGGGTGCCTAACACCTTCCCTCGAGTCAACCGAGATCCTTACCCGGAACTCTGACGCAGACCACTAAACGAGTCATAGGTGTTCTAGGTACACCACTTTAGTGACTTGGCACACCTTTAACTTGTCAAGTGGCGACTCCGAAAATCTCTTAAATATTTATGTACCTATCAACACCTAGTCACAGACCTCTTTTAAAACTACTAAAGTTTTTCTTTTTAAGTTGAAAAAAGGGTCGTGACAGCTTGGCGACTCCGCTGGGGAGGAAAGTGAAAACTGAGAGTCTCAGGCTTTAAAATTTGTCGTTTTTCGGCTTTTGAATATTGTTTGTATATGTTGCCTTGAATGTTACTGCTTTGATATGTTTGAACTGTATATACACAACTGTCTTCTCTCGTACACCTCTGAGTCTTCTGGAACACTGCACACATGCACGCCAGTTTCGCTTCGGCGTCTGGAATTTCTGTCGTGTCTCAGGACAAAAAAAGTTAACCCTTCTTAGAGAGGAGGTGCATTGGGTTAGGCCGTTAGACGTTGTCGACCGGTACCCCCGAGGCACTTCCAAATTGCTGAACCACTAGATCATAAACCCAATGAGTCACCTAGAGTTGAACCTGTGCTTTTGTCTAGGCCGATTTATCTGCATGTTATTAGACTTAGTGAGGTGCGGTACACCGGTACCGCACTTGTCTAGGCTGACACCCTCGCGTCAGGATGGAGCCCGCGTCCCCAAAAGACATGTCATGAGCATATAATGTGTTGCATTTGTTCTAGTTTAAGGGTTGTTATGCTGACCGATCACCGAGGGACGAGAGCAAAACTTTGAAAAAAAAAAGTGAAAATGATAGAAAAATTGGGTTTAGTCCCGTGTTTCGAAATATTTTTGTTTAGTCTTCATTTTACGCCGTTATAATGACGAATTTTTTCAAGAACCCTTAGAGTCTAATTTTGTGTCCGGGTTTGGTCTCAAGTATTAAAAAATAATTTGTAATGGTTTTGCGCCGTTATAATGGCGAAATTTTGGCACTCTTTTGTTTTGTGTTTGTGTCCAAGTCAAGTTCATATTTTGAAATTAATTTGTCGGGGTTTTACGCCGTCATAATGGCCAATTTTAGAAATCAATTTTGCGTCTAATTTGTGTAATATTTTATGTCGTTCTAATTGCCAGATTTTGTAAATACTCCAAAGATGCTTTCTCGAATTAGATCAAAGAGTTTGTTTCAAACAAAAAACAAAAAAAAACAAAACCAAAAAAAAAAAAAATTGAATTGTGTCCGTCTTTGTGTTGTCGTAATGTCCGATTTTGGGAGTCACCTTTCGGATAATAAAAATAGTTTGTTTCATAATCTGTTATTAAGTTCTGTTTCGAATCTCCGGTTGAGTCTTAATTTTCAAAAAAATATATATTTCTTTCAGGGTCCCACTTTATTTGTTTTGTTTAAGGTCAAGTCAGGGTGCATACGATAAATTACAATTAGTTAAGTTGTATTTTGCGTTGATTTTGGTAGAATAATTTGACTCCGCTAAAAGGCCGAGTCTCATTATTTTCACCGTCCAGCGTACCCGCCCAATGTGTCAGTTTGTATATATCTTTGACTCGTACATTATGTCAAGCACTTTTATTTTGAGTTTGTCTCGTGTCGTTTGTCTAAATTACGTTTGTTGAGTCAGAAAAAGAGGAAAGGAAAATATAAATATATTAATCATCCAAGTTCGTCCTTGTACTGATTATGTATCAGTTACAATTTTGTTCTAATCAAGGCACATAAGCAATCTTTCGGGGATACGATCGGTACACTCGGCTTACGCCGTTAACCGTTTCGGGATGACGCATAACAACCCTAGGCTTGCAATATGTGTTTTTTTTTGTGCTAACCCGGTTTGTTTGCATTAGCTTTGGAATTTGGAGATTTGGTACGGAATTCTGGCATCATTCCACACATACACAACAGGATCAAAGGAACCCATTACCATGTCGTTTGATAAGGGAAATTCTGAGATCGGCGTCCATGAACTTCTGGTGCTGGAAAATAAGAGGTTGACTGAAGAGGTCAAAAATCTGAAACAATTGGTGGCTGATATGTATATCGCCATGAACACGGGACAAGCTTGTCCTACCATGCCAGTTAGTCTTCTAGGGCATGCCTCGTCTGTCTTACATCAGGCACAAGGCCCTACAGCTGAGGACCTGCAGTATTCTCCCGACTCTCCCTACTATAGCACAACAAATGTTGTGATAACCTCCCCAGTGTGTCCTCTGGAACCACCACCTCCGCCCAAACAGACGTGTGCTTCACCCCTGGTCTCTGTTCCACCATTCACAGGCTTAGTTAGGACGGAGAGTCTTGGGAAGAAAGATGAAAGAGAACGAGGTCCAGGAAGGAGGGATGAGGAACGGTACAAACGGCTCCACTCACACCCTCGAGCCTCACAGAAGCATCATTATACAAAACATTCCATTCCTCCACTTCAAAAGACGCGACCATATGCTCCAAAATTTGCATATCCGCAATGGCGTGCTCCTGCCCCACAACCCACACACCACACTCACCAAGCTCCACATAATCAATATCGGACTCCATCAGGATTTCCATATCGATCAAGGAGACCTTCTACTTTCATCCCAAGACCCGAATACAAGAAGGCGCGAGAAGAGAAAAAGAGAAAGCTCACGCCAATCGGGGAATCTTACACTAGTGTCTTCGAGAAGTTGCAGGCTTTGGATATGTTGAGGCCGATCTATGGAAATATGCATCCCACGGGAAAGGTTGATTATTCTCGCCGATGTGCATACCATTCGGGCGCACCTGGGCATGACACAGAAGATTGCCACTATCTCAAAAGGGCAATTCAGGTCTTGATAGATGATGGTCAGGTCCAAGTCGAGGGATCAGATGCCCCAAAAATCAACTAAAACTCTTTGTCAGTCCATGATGATGTGCATATGGTGAGTATGGCGAGAGCTGAATCTACAATGCCGATCGTATCTATTGATGATGTGTCAGTTGGGGCCAACAATATGTTTGTGACTGTGAACTGTGTTCCCGAAATTGTGCCAGAGGTGGCAGACAGACTAAGTGGTGAAGAAATGAAGAAGAAGAACGTGTCTCTCGAGAAGCCAATTCCAAATCTTACTCGGTCATTCATCAGTCCCAAAGAAGTGAAGTCTACCCTGATGGGACTTGGAGAAAATAAGGAAAAGAAGAAGAAAATGCCAGATTCAGAGAATTTCTTTGGTACCAGCATGGTGCATCTCGGTGAAGGGCTCAACAATGCATGAAAAGCAGGAAACTGGCCCTGACTGGCAATTAAGTGACTGTGAAATGTTGTAGCTTGTTTTGCTAATCTTTCTGTGTACTTGGTTATTCAAGGGTTGTAATCCAAGTGCATTATTTTGCTGTTCAAACCCTTTTATCTTTAATTCAATGAAAAGCGAGATCTTTTTCTCGTCTCGACATTATTTCTTTTATTTTTCTTTCTTGGTCTTGTTTTCTTAGTATTCTGTTTTATATTTTGTCGGCCTTAATAACATGACATGCGTGCGGAATTTACGTCTTGATCTAAACACACGCTCTGACATTGTGAGATATCTAAGTAGTAAAGAGGGATAAAAGAGGGAGCGAAATAAGTTGGAAATTAATCTGTAGTTATCCGATAAGGGAGATCGGTGAGAAGTTCAAGATCGTGCACGGTTGCTTCGACCGAAGTTGAAATACCAGTTTTGAGTACCATCAGTGAAGTAGAAGTCGATGACACGCGTGGATAAGTCTAGATCAATTCTTTGAATCATTATTTGTGCGAGGCATTCTCGGGTCGGGATGACGAACGGCTTTCGTTTCTGCTACCCAAACACAATACCAATTTTCTAGCCCTTTGAGCCTTGAGTATTTTTCTTTGGCTACCCTTCTTTGGAATCAATGTGATTGAAATTGGAAAAAATGAAAAAACAAGGAAGAAAAAATATTTGAAAAAGAAACAAGAAAATCTACCTCAGTGGTAGAGCTACGTCTGACCTGATTCCTCTCAAAAGGATACGTAGGCAACCATTCGGGTGCGGTCATAACAGGAAAAAGTTCATTTTTTTCCTGTCTCATATTGACGCAAAATCTTGCCTCCAAGTTTGCGGCCAATGTCAAAAGAAATTCAAATCCCCAATGTATGCTAAACTGGGGCAGAAGTTTGTTTTTATTTTATTTTAAAGAGAATAAAATAAAATAAAAACAAACTTCTATGTTTTTGTACCATCTATTCATATGTTTCATGAGATATCAGTCTCGAAATCGAGGAAGAAATTCAAAGCGCCCAGTTTATCCTAAACTGGGGCAGAAGTTTATTTTAAAAAAAAAAAGAAAGGGAGAAAGTCAATTCCTTTTGCTTTCTTTATTTTCATCTCGGGGGAAAGTCTCAATATCCCCTATGTTTGCATATCAGAAAATTCAAAAGATAATTCCTCGGTTTTTTCAATAAATTGGGGTCTCAGTTAGTTATTATTTTAAAAGAAATAATTCCAAAGGTTGTAATATTTTACCAAGTCGTTTCATGAGATGCTTTCATACCGCTCTTCAAAACAAAGAAAAAAAAAGAAGGAATCCCCAATTTGCCTAAACTGGGGAAAAGTTTGGTTTATTATTCAAAAGCGGTGATTTCAAATCTTGTGATGCTCATTCTAGTCGTCTCATGAGATGTTTCTGATTTTTTATGCTGAATCCTTTTCTTCATAGCCTAACCAAATCCAATGTTACAGTCCAAATAAAGACCCTTCTGATGGATCATTGAGAATGTCAAGCCGAGTAGGGTATCAAGGGATAAGTTCCACGCTGCAAAGTCGCATTCTTATAAGCCGACAATCGCACTTGGGAGCTGGGAGCATCAAGGTCGTTAAAGGAGAAATTCTTCGGGGAATCAAGATAAAGGCCAAAATTGAAGGAAGAAAAGAAAGGCGGGGTCGAGCAGCAAGGAGAGATCGGAGGTCGATTGGGAAAGAGCGAAAAATGAAAAGAAAGAGAAAAAAAAAGTGAAGTCTTGTCGGTGAAAACCCGAAAGGGCGCTGCAAGACAACTGTGAGTTAAAAGAACAAAGAGAGAGGCTAGTCGGTGAAAACCCGAAAGGGCACTACTAGTCGAATGAGGGTCATGGAATTCATCGTCAAGTTCGGGTTGAGCGAGGTTGTCAATCTGGGAGAGAGGTCAGGGTTAGACTGTGTGAACTAATCAAGAGTTGATTCTAATTGCATGTCATGTTTTACTAAGAAAGGTTTTCAAAACTTGTCTACGAGTTTCAGTTGTACCAGAAAAGTCGGGAATGGGAGCCCAGCACCGAGGTTGTAGCATGTATGATCACCAGGGAATGGTTTGTTATTTCTACAATGGTGTGACCGAAGACCGAGGGGAGAATTTGGTTTGGAAAGTGTGAGAACAAAACTACATCAAGTCAGTTGCTCGTCGGGGACAAACCTGAAAAGCAAAAAAAAAAAGAAACAAAGAAAGAAATCAAGGACCATCTGAGCAGGGAGCAGTGGTTTTCAACTTTCAAGACAAGAACCATTGGGATGATGGGATTCAAGTTTCAACGCAAGGCCCATCAGAGTGATGGTTTTCAATTTTCAGAAGAAGCAGAACCCATCAGAGTGATGGTTTTCAATTTTCAGAAGAAGCAGAACCCATCAGAGTGATGGTTTTCAATTTTCAGAAGAAGCAAGATCCATCAGAGTGATGGTCTTTCAATTCAGCATGAACAAGACCTATCAGAGTGATGGTTTTCAATTCAGCAAGAGCAAGATCCATCAGAGTGATGGTCTTTCAATTCAGCACGAACAAGACCCGCCAAAGTGATGGTTTAGCAAGACACATCAGAGTGACGGTTTTTGATTTTCAGTCAGAGCAAGATCCATCAGAGTGATGATTTTCAATTTCCAGTACAAGCAAGATCCATCAGAGCGGTGGTCTTTCAATTCAGCATGAACAAGACCCGTCAGAGTGATGGTTTAGCAAGACCCATCAGAGTGATGGTTTTTAATTTTCAGTCAGAGCAAGATCCATCAGAGTGATGATTTTCAATTTCCAGTACAAGCAAGATCCATCAGAGTGATGGTCTTTCAATTCAGCATGAACAAGACCCGTCAGAGTGATGGTTTTCAATTCAGCAGAAGCAAGATCCATCAGAGTGATGGTTTTCAATTTCCAGCATAAGCAAGACCCATCAGAGTGACGGTTTCTAATTTTCAACAAAAAGCAAGACCCACCAGAGTGGTGGTTCCAGTTTTATCTTTCAAGTCAAAGCCGTCAAAGCGGCAATTTTATTCAAGTCAAAGCCCGTCAAAGTGGCAATTTCATTCAAGTCAAAGTCCGTCAAAGCGGAAATTTTAATTTTCAAGTCAAAGCCCGTCAAAGCGGCAATTTCAATTTTCAAGTCAAAGCCCGTCAAAGCGGCAATTTCATTCAAGTCAAAGCCCGTCAAAGCGGCAATTTTACTTTCAAGTCAAGCCCATCAAAGCGGCAAGTTCAATCATTCAAAGTCAAAGCCCGTCAAAGCGGCAATTTCAGTTTTCAAGTCAAGCCCGTCAAAGCGGCAATTTCAAAGCCCGTCAAAGCGGCAATTTCAACTTTCAAGTCAAAGCCCGCCCGAGCGGCAACTTCAATTTTCAAGTCAAAGCCCGTCAAAGCGGCAATCTCAACTTTCAAGTCAAAGCCCGCCCGAACGGCAATTTCAATTTTCAAGTCAAAGTCCTTTAAAGCGGCAATTTCAAGTTTTCAAGACCCACTTAGAAGTGGGAGCTTCGGACCAGTTTATCAGCTTGGGAAGCATGAAGAAGTTAGCTTAGGAATTGTAATTTTACATTTCAAATGTTGTATTTTCATTTTTCCTTTGTAAAGTACTGACCACCAGCCAGCTAGCCAGCAACCAGCGACAGTGACCAGCAACAACAACTCTAGTGTGTCAAAGTGTCTTGTGTCAGTCCGGGTAAGTCTAGGAGCGTCGAGTCAGTCCCAGTTAGTTCTGAAAGTGTCTAGAGTTAGTCTGTGTATGTCTAAAGAGTGCTTAGTGTTAGTCTAGAAAAGTCCAGTGTCTGTCTAAATGCGGTAGTCCCAGCTATCGCACGTGAGGAACTACACTGACCTGATTCCTTAGTCCCGGGATATGTAGGTAGCCTTGTTCTTGGTTAGAACCGAAAGGTCAAGGTACGGTCACCATTTTGAAAAGCGCGCTCTCGGCTAGAACCGAAAAGCCAAAATTAGTTGTCGATTACGTCTTTGCCTGAAAACTCTTCGTGTTCTCGAACAAAGAGGGGCAGCTGTAATCACCTAATTTTGGCACGCAAAAAAAAAAGTAAGTAAAAATTGCGTAAATAGATGTTTTAACTATCATGTGATTTGTATTCATTTTTGAGATGTTATCTTCAATTTGGCTATTTAATTAGGGAGAAACTGTACAAAAAAAAATTAAAAAGAAAATGACTTGTATTCATGAGTAATGTTTTAGTTGATTTTCCCTTTGTGCGAGTTAGAAAATTTGTTACGTATTTCTTGTTAATTATGCGGTTTAGTTAATTAATTGTGCTGATGGGGTAAAATACAAGTTTGCATCCAAATAGTCCATTTTGTGTGAAAAATGTCCAACCCAATATTGTAGCCCAACCTACACTTGACCCGACCCGGTCCCTTGTTTAAAAGGAAAATGTTGCCATTTTGGTACAACTTTTCCCCCAAATCACAAAAGAGGCAAATCCTTGCCAAACTTGTAAGCCACCCGCCAGGAAAGCTAACGCCACCGCGTCCTCCGCCGTCGACCACCATCGACGGCCACCATGACTCCCCCTTGGCACCCTGAACTCATCCCTTAGCCCCGTTTTGTCAAAACCCCTGCGTACCGCCGTAGATCGAGCCTTGAAGCTCGGCCAAAATTCATCTCCGGCGTCCTCTTGTATTTTCTGGTGAGTCTCACTCGCCTAGTCTCAAATTCCGTCTGGTAGCTTCGTTAGGTTTCTTTGTTACTATCTTTCTCGGTTCTTTCTTTCCATTCTTATCTTGTTCTAATTAAGACGACCCCGAGTGAGGTCGTTTCAATTAGAACAAGTAAAGGTGGTAGGCTTTGCTCTAGTTGCTGCCATGATGATGTTTTTGTGGGCGTGAGTGTGATTGTTTTTCCGTGGGGGTAGTAGGGCTGCATTGTTTGAAACTGTGGTGTGGAGGATGAGCGATGATGGCGCTGATGTGATGGTGCTAATGTCAGTGTGGTGACGTCGAGGCAGTTAGTGGCGTCGCTCTATTGACAGTGGTAGCGAGGCGATCGGCGATGATGCAGGAAACAGAGGTGAGGGCTATGACACTCGTTTGTAACTGGTATGCGTGTGGTGATTTTCGGGGATAGTACTGGTAATACTAAGTCATTTTGGTTGATGGATTTTGTGTCGCGATATTTTTCTTGTTTTGGTGACTGTTGTAGCATTGAGGATGGTTTAGAAAAGGTCGCGAGGGGGGCTGTGCTAGGCAGTGTAGCTTTGATGGCGAGGCAACAATGGTGATTCTAGGGCAGCAGTGTAGTGACAAGCTCATGATGGTGCTTTTGCCTATTTTCCTATTGTTTGCTATGGCGTTAACACTGCGATGACTTGGAAACTGTTGATGGTGTTGACTCGACCATGGTGATGCTACAGCGGCGAGGCAGTGAGGCAGTTACCATGGGGTTGGCAGTGGCGATGACACAATGGCTTGGCGAGGCAGTTTGTTTGATTGGTTCGACATCGGTTAGATAAACTTAGTTTCCTTTCTTTTCTTCATTTTTAGTGTTAGCATGATTGTTAGTTATTTTGTTCAATATTGGATTAGCATTAGTTAACTATAAGTTGATGTTGGAAACAAATCTAGAGTTATATCAACATTGTATGCCTTGTTTTTGCTTATGAATCGAAAAGGGAAAATAAATATTGGCTCTGATTTCCGTTCTTGATATATTAGTTCTGAAGTTTTGTTGATTAAGTCCTCGAAAGGGTGGTCTGGTCGGACCTGTTTGGCCATGATTTTAAGCATGGAAGTTGTCTGTTGCTTCCTTTTGTTTTGAACTGGTCTTGTTTAGTCTAAATATATCAATTGGTTTTGTTAAGCCGTAAGTTGTAGTCTTTCCTTATTTTGCTTATCTGCTTGTATTTCTCCCTTATGGAGTCATGTTAGAGTTTTGGTTGAAATTCTGGATCCAGTTTCTGATTTTTATGAGAGTAGGGCTGATCATTCTATGGGGGTCTGCAGTGTGAGAGGTTCTGGGGTGAAGTTGTGCAGGTGAATGAGGGAGGAGTGCAGGTGTGCTGTAGTTGATTCAGGAAAGGAAGCTCAGGTGGCTGTGAGGGTGGCTAGGAAAGGTCTGAGGTTCAGGGCTTGTGTGTTTGGTTGTCCTAGCTGCCTAGGCAGTTCTAGGTTTATTCTGGTGAGTGAGGGAATATGTGTATAAGCTGCAGTTTAGTAAAAAGGGTGCAGATTATGAGTGTGTGTAGGAGTAGTAGTGGGACAAAAAGTGAGTCATAAGAAGGTACAAAAGTCAGCAAGAAAAGTGGGTCTTTCACATGGTTTTTTTACTTTACTGAAAAGCAAGGTGTAGCACAAAAGAGGTCAAAGGTTTTGCACCCTTTTGGTTGGTGAAAACCTTAGCAAAAGAGGTAATATGGCATTGATGGCCTTGAGCTTGGCCTCATTACACCAGCTGTCCCCTAACAGCTATGTTTGCTCTCTTTCCCCTCTATAAATGAAGACATCTTATTCCTTTTGGAGAGAGAACACAGGCAGACTACACACGAAAATCACACACAACACTCACGAAATCTGAGAGAACACACACAGGGCAGACACACAAAATTTAGAGGATGAGAACATAAGAAAAAGGGGGATGCACTCTAAAAAGAAAATTCAAGAACAGATATTAAGGGAAAAGTTAGAAGGTTAAAACCTAAGTCTAAGGTTTCAAGAGGCTGTTTCTTTTTTGCTATTGGTGGGTTGCTTTCGTTGCTGGTTTGGGCCTTGGCTGAGGTTGATTTTTTCTAGTCTGCTAGCTTGAAGAACTTTGTCTACTTAGGTAAACACAATATTTATGTTGAGTGCTTTATTATGATCTTGTATTGAGTAGTATGTTATAAAAGTCATCATCCTCTGTTGTTTCTTTGAGCATATATATCATATCATTTGTCTTAAAAAAAAATAAGGATTTGAAGAGTGTTTAAGTTTTGACCAGTTTATATTTGGATGTATTTATGTATATTTGCAAAAAGCTACAAATCTGTCCAAATAACAAAAAAAAAAAAAAGGGCAGTGTTCGTTGAACTTTCAATAGGTAGTTCCAAAATACTTGCCAACTTATATAGTTGACGGATCTAAAGTGAAGGCAAAAGTTTGACTAAAAATGCAATTTTTTTTTTTGATATCATAACTTGAGGTCAAATCTAAAATATTTTGAAGAGTAGTGGTGCAAACATCAGGCGTAATAATAATGTTGTAAATATGGTCCGCTTATAAGGTAGCATTTGAATAGAGTTCCTAATTTTGTTAAAAAGGACATTTGCTGCAAACCATTACAAAATGAGACTATAGTTGCAAATGCCTCTGTAAAATCGAAGCATGCAGAACAGAAAAATATAATTTGCAAGCTTAGCCTAGTTTGAATTTAGCTTTATGTTAAGGCCATAAGAATATGCTAGTGCTCAAGGTTGTGAAGTAAGTTTGGCTATTTTGTCCATTCAAAGAATATGTGAGTCAGTACTTTGCTACAAGCGTAGAAATAAAACGTAAATTGTATCCGAAAAGAGTCAGCAATAATTAGTGTATTTGCTACACGCTAAATAACAACTCTCATAACAAAATAATAATTTTAAGTGAGTTAAAAGCACAATCAATGCTTAGACTCATTTAATAAAAATAAATGTCCAATGTAAGAAAACACGTAAAATATTTTACTTGGGAATATAAGTTAAAGACACGATTAGGCAAGTTGATAGGCCGAGAAGACAAATTAATGTAATCAATAGCTCATGTGAAACTCATTTAAGTCAAGAGATTTCGAACGGGTGAAGTACCTGCGCGATTTAATTGATTTAAGTCGAAAGATTTCGAACGAGTGAAGTTCTCGCGCGATTATATTCGATTGGAGTTTTCAATTGTCAAACGGTAAAAAATTAATAATAAATTGAAGCGTAACAAAATCAAGGCAAATATAATAAACAATTTCAAAAGAGTCGAAATGCGTCAATAAAAGCAACTGTGCTTGGCACAGGACTCGAGGGTGCCTAACACCTTCCCTCGAGTCAACCGAGATCCTTACCCGGAACTCTGACGCAGACCACTAAACGAGTCATAGGTGTTCTAGGTACACCACTTTAGTGACTTGGCACACCTTTAACTTGTCAAGTGGCGACTCCGAAAATCTCTTAAATATTTATGTACCTATCAACACCTAGTCACAGACCTCTTTTAAAACTACTAAAGTTTTTCTTTTTAAGTTGAAAAAAGGGTCGTGACAGGACTGAAGCTTTATATATAAAGTCTCATAACAAAATAATGGGATTTATCCCTTTGATGGGACCTTTGTTATGGGATAAATCCCATTATTTTGTTATGTGAATTTATCCCATAACAAAATAATGGGACCTTTGGGACCTTTGAACATATTAGTTCAAAGTCTCATTATTTTGTTATGGGACTAGTCTGGGGTGTTTTTCCAACGCTAATGGAGCTTAAGTGTGCACACAACTTTTTGGCTATTCTTCAATGAATTTTCAAACAGTGGATAGTCCCCAATGAGTACGTCCAAAAATGGCTACTGATCAAAATTTTCCTATGTTATTGGTAGGGAAATTTACGTTCCATGAACGTTGACCAAGAATAATTACTTTTTCTGTACATCTTTTCATCTTTCTTTCTTTTCATATACATTTTACCCATTTTAAATATTATTAATATATATTTAATATTTTAAATATATATTTAATATATTTGATATTATTGATAATTAATATATTTAATATTATTGATATATATTATTGATATTTAATATTTTAAATATATATTTAATATATTAAATATTATTGATATATATTTATATTTTAAATATATATTTTAAATATATATTTAATATTTTAAATATTATTATATTGATAGGACTCTATTATTAAGCCTAAAATCGTGCAACTACCATATTTAATGGTAATCCATTTTTTTACCATTGATTGTTTCCTTTAATTAAGGGAGTTAAACATTAATATTGATTGTTTACCTATTTTTTGAGACTTCATAATATATTAATATTAATATTAATATTAAGAAATATATTTAATATGTATTAAATTTTTGGATACAAAAAGCTATGGACACCTAAAAGTAATTATTTTTTTATGGGCGGATATATATGTAAAGAGCCCTTATTGGTAAGTGTCCACTACTTTTGGAGCAGACATGTTTAGTGTTGGGTTTTTAGTCCAGCAAATAATGGCTAGACAATTGAACATTTAGAGATCGTTTGGTAGCAAATCGATTTATTCAGGGGATTGTAAATTCTATTTCTCATGTGGAATAGCGAAATAGCTAATCCCGCTATTTCGGTATAAAATTGATACTAATATACTAATTAATATCTCTAATCAAATATGGGATAAAGACAATCACATATTTCATTCCGGAATTTTAATTTTTATCCTGATAATCAAACGACCCCTTAGTTGAGGAAAAAAAAAAGGCTCGTCTAAGACATAAATACTAGTATCTCAGTAGTCGAAAATAATGAGCTTTTTTTTTTTTTTTAAATGAACTTCAGTATATATATATATATATATATATATATATATATATATATATATATATATATATATATATATATATATATATATATATATATATATATATATATGCTTAGACATACTTTTTCCACAACTTTGTCTCTGGCTTTATGTCACAAGTCGAAAATAATGAACTTCTAGTTTTATAATCAAACATCTCTTTTAATTTACAGTTCATGAGTAGCAAAATCAGACTTACTTGATCTTTAAACGTCAAATAAGATAGCAGTACATAATTGATATACACTTCTTTATAACTTCCTATTTTTATCTAATAACTATAGGTGAAAAAGATCACTAATAAGAAATGCATGCAAAGATGACCTATTCTAAGGCATTTCATATTGTGATGATGTTGATTATTTAGGCTGATCAGGAATGTGTGATTCTGGCGTAATCTTTGAGAAAGTGTCACAATCAGTTACCTCACATCACATAAATTTGAGTAGCTGTATGTTACTATAATAGTTATTGCACCATTTTATTCCTTCACACTTTGATTTTTGGTTGGCCTCTCTACACTCGCACATAATTTGCCATCGTTTTCTCTACAATTGATTTGCATACTTCCAGGAAGTTAGAGATCATAAAAACATTTTGTTTCTCAGTAATTAATTCTAGGAAATGTTCAGGTCATGGAGTTAGCCAGGGGCATTGCATTGGTTTAATTTAGATGATTTTTCCCCCACTAAATTCAATTTGAAAATTGTATGGGTGAAATTACTTCTCCTCTAGAAAGTAATATTAGTTTTTAGAAAGAAAAATCATACTGTATATATTCAGTGAAGCAATAACTCTTGCTTATCTTATCTGTCTGGGTTAGAGATGCAATGATGCATAGTAGTGAGAAATCAGAAATAATTCGGACAAACGTAAATAATGTAGCTAATTCAAATCGAATACTTAAAAAAGGAAATAAACACAAAGTAAGTTGTCAGTGTGTTTTGTATAGTAGTCATTTTCTAATGTTTACTTGTTAAAATATAATTAAATTTTAATTAATTATGATAATGGTTTGAGTAACAACGGCTATAAAATGACTTTGTCCTATAATTGAGAGAACTTTTCCCCTACTTTAATTTGCTAGGAAGTGATTTGTATAGGACAATCAAACATCAAAATAGACTTTCTCACTAAAAAATATGTAATATAAAAATTGTCTTTCATTATACCAACACACGTTAAAATGAAATTAGACTTCGTATTAGCTAGAAATCATAAAACCTCAGTCTTATCTTTGGACTTTCTACTTTATATGGCAACTTTATTATATTGGGGCATCTATAGATGTCCTTTATTTATCACATTTTTCTTAATCATCTCATAAATATCTTAAAATATAAACTATTAAAGTATAATTTACAGTGACATTTTTATATAGTTACTAAAATTTTATTAAAAAAATTTGAACAATCTATGTTTAAGTTTACTGTCAAAATTAACAAGGATATAACTACTGATATATCAATAATAAAAGGAAACATCGTCATATGGTAATTGACATAATCAGTGGGCTTCATTTGTTATTCGTTTTTAAATATGGTCCATTCAAAATAAAATTGTCTGCAAGTGGAAAGATTTCTTTTGGTAATTAATACGATCTAACTATAGAGTGTGAAATTTCAGCTACGTACCATCAATTAATTGACTCCTATAAAGAGTCATACCATTAGTTTTACAAACATCAAATCGTTAGAATGAATAACATCCGAGCAAGCTTATGTACTAGTACTTAATTAGTTTACTACTCATCCATTTTTCTTGACTCACTCTGTTAATTGCTCTTTGCAACACCAAAAAGATGACTTTAACTACCTCAAGAAGACACCCTTTTGGGTATCTTCAACAAAGTTAATTCTCATGTTAGTTCTTGTTTCCGTTTTGCTGCTTTAAAACTTTATTTTGTATGATATTTAAAGAGAAGTAGTTTCCCATAGGCGTGTTCAAGATCAAGGAAGTTTAATTCAGCAGATTTAGCTTATTTCTATCTATAGTTCAGGTCATGTTATTCTGGCCTGACAAAAAGATCATCCTTCTTGAGAACTAAGCTACCTCAACCCTTCTTATATACATGTATGACTTAGTTATATAAATCATTGTTCGCTCTCCAAAAGGAATATGATATGCTTCTTGATTTCAGAGCCTGTGTAAAGATTTCACTGTATGCTTCAAACAGAATTTAGACTCGACCTATTACAATAATAACTACTTTATCCCATGTGTTTAACATTTTCCTGTCCCGCTCTTACGCTAAGAAACTGAATTAGATTAATTGACTATAGTAAGCTTTCTGCATCAGTAGGTTATTCCAGGCGATTGTATCATTCTATTCTATGCATTTGATTTTATTACTTCTTCATCTCAGACTTAGAACCAATTCACAGCTCTTTGACTTTTAGGATGTTTTAATAGGCAGGTCATGTTTTTCTAGTTACAACTTTCGGCTTCATTGGCTAATGCACTGATGTAAAATTTTCAGTGCTCTATTTCTGCAGCTAACAGGCCGTCATTTGGGATCCATGGGATTAATCTGCTTAGGATTTTTGTTTCTACCAGTTGCACGGGGTTCAGTTCTTCTTCGAGCTATAGATATACCTTTTGAACATGCCATTAGATATCATGTTTGGCTGGGACATCTTACTATGGCTCTTTTTAGCCTTCATGGTCTGTTCTATGTGATTGGCTGGGCAATGCGCGGGCGCCTTGTGGAAATGGTGAGTTCTAAAACTAAAATTTCATTTTCCTACCGCATAGTCCATAGAGATCCCAAGTATATAGTTGTAAAATCTATAGTAAAGGCCCTTCATCACATATTTAATGCAAATTGTTAAATGGAAAGGCGTAGGAGTAGCCCATCTTCCAGGAGTTATCAGCCTTGCAGCTGGTTTAGTGATGTGGGTGACATCACTTCCTGGTGTGAGGAGAAAAAATTTTGAATTGTTCTTCTATACACACCAACTATATGTAGTGTTCGTGGTGTTCCTCGCCTTGCATGTTGGTGACTTCACTTTTATGATAGCTGGTGCTGGGATCTTCCTGTTCATGCTTGATCGGTTCCTTAGATTCTGCCAGTCACGGAGGACAGTTGACATTCTTTCAGCCACCTGTTTACCTTGTGGAACCATTGAAGTTGTTCTTTCAAAACCTGCAAGTAAAATATAAAGCTTTGACTCATCTGATTTTCTCACCGTAGAATTTTCAGTGATTCTAATACCTCTTCTCTCACAATGTAGATTTACATTACAACGCCCTTAGCTGGATATTTTTACAGATACACGAGTTATCCTGGCTGCAGTGGCACCCTTTCAGTGTCTCCTCTAGTCCCCTTGATGGGAAACATCATATTTCAATTCTCATAAAGGTTCTTGGAGATTGGACTGAGAAACTGAAGGGACGTATCTTGAATCTCTCTGTAGAGCAATTTGAGATGGAGCCCCTTTTGCAGCACAACAGCAAAATAACTGCTTCTGTTGAAGGTCCTTATGGCCATGAATCACCATATCACTTAACGTATGTAAAGTGCAGCATTATCTGCAGAGTATACAATTCTGTCGTTACTGCTCTAAGTCATTGGCTAATCAATTGGCTTAACCATGTTCCCTCTCAGGTATGAAAATCTCATTTTGGTAGCAGGCGGAATTGGAATTTCCCCGTTCCTAGCTATCCTAAGTGATATCCTCCACCGTATCAATGATAGCAGACCTTGCTTGCCAAGAAATATACAAATAGTATGGGCTATAAAAAAGACAGATGAGCTTCCGCTTCTTGAGACAGTTGACATGGAGGCAATCTGTCCACTTTTCTCTGATAAACTGAATCTGGAGATTCAAACATTTGTGACTCGAGAATCTCAACCTTCAGTGGTAGGTTCAGTTTTTCCTGTTCTCATTCTATTTATGTATCATCACCCATTTATATGTGTTATTATTACGTACTTATTTGTCGCTCAGGAGAAGGGTAAAACACCCAATGCAATGAACACCTCAATCTGCCCTGGCTTCAAAGGATGTCAAATGTCTAGTTTGATTGGTACTGGAAATATTTTATGGTCTGGATTATATGTCATTGTATCCACAATTTGGTTGGTGATCACTGTAGCTTTGCTGAACATCTTCTACATAAATCCTTTCAATGTACATTACTGGTGGTACAAGGGGCTTTTGTTGATCGGATGCATGGCTGCAAGTATTCTTATATTTGGGGGTCCAGTGATCGCTTTATGGCATTTTTGGGAAAGGAAAACCTTATTGAAGGAGGAATCAGAGGATGTCAGCAGAATGAGGCTAGTTTACTAAAGAATCTTGGGGAGGCTCAATATGTCAATAATATTCAATATGGTCAAAGACCTGATTTCCAAGGTATGTTAAGATCAACATTTGAAATTTACAATGTCTACCTCTCCTTTGTTTTCTTGACAATGTGTGTTTTACTTATTTGCATGCAGAAATATTTGGATTACATGCAAAGAGTTGGGGAAGTGTAGATATTGGAGTCATAGTGTGTGGTCCTCCTACTCTTCAGTCAAGTGTTGCTAAAGAGTGCAGAAGACAGAACTTGCAAAGAAGAGGACATGAGGCCATTTTCCATTTTAACAGCCACTGTTTTGACCTCTAGATTACCACCATAATCACCCGATAGCTCGTAAAGGGATGCTTATTATTGCTCAAAATGGAAAAAGAGGATCATATCAGCTAGTTTATCTCTGATCCTTGTAGAATGTATGTTTTTCATGGTAATTGTAGTAAGCATCTTGTACATTCCCAGCATTGTTGAAATGTAGTATAACAATATCATCTATACTATTAGAAACTACATAAACTTTCAGCCTATTGTTAATGACTATTTCTTAATTCCATACCATTATCAAGTGTTTTCTTTGCAGCAAGGTTTAGTGGGAACAAACATATAGTAAAGGTGTAATTAGCTCTGAAAAGAAAACTTAACCGGTGCAGAAACTAATAGATTCATGAAATGTGTTTGCACCTTGATATTGTAACAGCCCAAGCCCGTTAGTGATACTGTCCGCTTTGGGCCTAGGCCCGCACGGCTTTAAAACGCATCGATAGGGTCTAAGGCATGCTTACTTAAAGATGTGGGACATTTATTAGCTGGGGACTGGGGTGTTATATACACCCCTTTTACGGACTCAGCGTCCTCGATAGGGCTGGGGTGTTATATACACCCCTTTTACGGACTCAGCGTCCTCGATAGGGTCTAAGGCATGCTTACTTAAAGATGTGGGACATTTATTAGCTGGGGACTGGGGTGTTATATACACCCCTCTTACGGACTCATGCTTACTTAAAGATGTGGGACATTTATTAGCTGGGGACTGGGTGTTATATACACCCCTCTTACGGACTCAGCGTCCTCGCTGAGGTTGCCCCGCATACCGGGACAGATGTGGGACATGCTGAGGTTTGCCCCGTATACCGGGACTCAGCATTGAATCGACAAGGCTGACACGGAGTGGCTCTGACACCATCTGTAACAGTCCAAGCCTGCTAGTGATATTGTCCGCTTTGGACCTAGGCCCGCACGGCTTTAAAACGCGTCGCTAGGGTCTAAGGCATGCTTACTTAAATACCCAGGATCACTCTTGTGTTATGCCGATGTGGGACATTTATTAGTTGGGGTGTCACAAAAGGGAGGTAGGTTGTTTTGCGGTGCTTTTGGTGGTGCAATGTAGGAGGAGTATGTGATGTCTTTCTCGTAGAACAGTGGATCTTTGCCGTAACGGTGGGTAGTTTTGTTTGGTTCAGTGGTTCCATCAGCATGGACAAGAGGAATCCTATTCTCCAACTCGAACAACCTTTGCTCCAGCTTAGCATAATTATCATAGGCAACCACACCTTGCTTTTCAGGGGTCCCATTTCCAGCTTTGTCAAACTCAGCCATGATATTGCGTCTCGTCCTTGTCTTTGTAGGTAAAAGGGGAGGTGTTGGAATTGATCCTTTGGATCTCAACCAGTACGGCAGCGCAGCCAGAATGCACAAACCAAACTTCAGAGACTTGGGACTAAAATAAAAAAAATAGGGAAAATAATGTGAGTAAAGGTTAGCATTAATAAATCTGCGTCCTATTATGTAGGGGACCTCTCTTGTGCCAAAGGTAGGCCTATCGAAGATCCAAAGTGACACTTGCACCGAATACATCATTTCGTTTGCTTAGGCATAATCAACACAAGGCTTAAAACTCAAAAATAACAAAATTTTATTTGATTTGCTTGGCTTTATTACAATCACTAATTTTGAGACTGGACGACTCTCTATAAAGAAGGTGGATTTTACAACATTAGCAAAGTTAACAATTACAACAAATTGCCACCCTTTTCAAATTAAGAACATTCTTAAAATTGAAAAAACAAAATCACCTTATTCCACAATTATTTCATTTGAATCCTCACTTAATCCAATAACCGGCAGTATTCAAAATCACGTTAGCTCCACTTTTCCTTTCGTTGCATTTTTTATTTACTAATATGCAATCATTTTGGTAGTCAATACTTTTTTTATTGATAGCGTGCTGCTTCTTGCTTAGTTTTATGAATATTTTGACAAACAACACCAACAGTATCAAACTGAAATTCAATTCCACTATTCCTTAATAACCAAACGAATACTATTCCTGTATTCCATCAATAACAAGAAGTACTATAGCTCTACCTTTATAAATAATGTAGTATAAATTAACTGTAGCCACATGAAATAGCAAATTATTAACTATTTTACTGTGTCAATCCACTAACTGAAAATTAATCAATCAGTAAACAGAGTTTTTTCATATATACGTCTTTACCCAAATCGCAAGAATCTGCGGAACTTAAAGACACGGGACTTTACAATTACATACAAGCAAAATTAACAATTACAACAAATTGCCAGACTTTAGATTGAAAAACTTTCTTTAAGAAAGGATCACGTCACCATATTCTACAATAATTCCAATTTAATCTTCACTAAGTCCAATAACTAAACTATTCAAGTTACGATCGATAGCTCCACAATTCCTCTAAGTCTAAGGAATAGTAAGTTAGTTCTAGTTATATCATTTAAATCCATAAAATATTTTGCTGATCCTCTTTCTTTAAAATTACAGCTTATATTTTGATATTTTTTTCAAAATAAACCATTAATTACCAATTAAAAATTAGATACCCACTCATCCCTGGTAGAATGTCAAACAAATAGTATTCCAAATAATATAACCACGAAATTACCACTAACAATATCCAACTGTACATCACTACATTAAGTTGAAATACCGTCCTTTGCCTTGTAGCAAATTCCATTATCATTTTAGCAAGACATTAATATTTTTCCCAAAACAAAGACTTCAATTAAAGTATACTATTAATGGATTATCTATATCTATATATATATTAAAAGGAATGTCCTAGCCAATAAAAATTAGCCAAGTGGCAAAGTAGTAGGAAGCCACTTGGAAAGTTTAGGTAAATAAGTTATTTTTTAGTTAGGTGTAGTTATTTTAGTTATTTTTGAAATTTGAATTGAAATTTTGAGAATAATTGTTAGAAAAAAAAAAATGAAAATTAAATTTGTCATAGTGGGGGTAGTTTTTACAGTAGTGGCTGCCTAAATAACTGTACGGTAACTATATGATATCTAAAAGATAAGTCCATTCAAATTTGAAAATTAATTTTTAATTTATATTTAAAAAATTAAAATAAAATGATGACTAAAAGATAAAGTTTTAAACTGTAAATCACGTTCCCCAAAAATAGGCCCTTGCCCTCTGTTGGTTTCTAATTTCTATTATCTATTTTAAAATTTAAAAATTAAAATCGAATTTTAAAATCAAAATTCAGAAAGTGCACACGTTCAAGTTAAAGAATTCCTGCTTTGATTCTTTTAGGAAGCACGTTCAAAAGATTCAAACACACGTATTATTTTTCCACCACCTATTTGGCTATTTCAAAAGGTTCAAGCACACTTTTACTTTCTTTTTGCAATTACTTTTCCAAAAAATGCAGCCCATTAATGTTAACTTTATCTTCAATTTAAGAGAAGTTGAACATGCAACGGTTTCATACTTCTCCTAAAAATTCTCATACGTGAAGATCTAGAAACATATATCAAAGTTGTCGGATTGCCTGTCCGGCCTTTCTTTTGCAGAGCAATTCTTTCCAAAGTAAATGCCATGTCAATCTGGAAAATGGATCTATTCCTGTTTGTTTTCTCTTTGCATTTGTGCGATAAAACTTAATTTGTATTGTTCCTATCTTTTTCCTCCTAATTACTAACTATGTAGGAGTATCATAGAGTAGAACTTTGAGATGAATTCAACATTGCCAGTGGTTTTGTTGGCAGGCGGCAGTGAAGGGATGATTCCTCTAAAACAAAATGCCAACGCTCTTGGACAAAGATTTATTGAATTTGTTGAACCTCTTTCCAATTTTTGATTGTGAGATTTTTAATTCATTGTCTTTCTTTTGTACTGCACTAATTTTTTGGGTCTTGATTTGAGGTTCTTGATATAAAAATTGGATTTTGTCTCTGCACTAAAGTCTTTCTAATGAGTTTGTTGATTCATTTATGTTCGTGAATTCCCCTTTGCAAACCTGTTTTGGTGATAACAAAAATATGTTGCATATTTGGCTATATGCAGATAGATGTCTATCTTTATATTCTTTCGCTAATCCGTAGATATCTATTGTAGTATTTATAATCAGTTAGTAATACTGTTTTTCCACCAGTTATATATGATGGTTGAAGTACTTCACATGTTTGGTGCTCATGAAAATTTTGATCTTGGATCTGTTACAGTGAAATGTGCTTGGAATCTGCTAGGAGTATTCTCCATTATTTCTCTTGGTATGTGGTTTCGTTCTAGAAGTTGCATTCATTTTGCTGTCATCTACTGGATTATATTAGTCCTTCCAGTTGTTTATGTTAGATATGCTAAGCCTATGAAACAGTAACTTTACAAAATTTTGAAGTTTTATGAAACCTAAAAGAGCAATTTTGTTCAATAAACAATGACTTTAAGACTGGTGTTAATAAGCATCGTTGAACGAGCGCACGTAATCATCTAATAATCAACGCTTAGAATGAAGTATGAATAATAGAAATGACTTTGAATATGAAGGTCTTTGGGGACAGGAATAACTGATCTTATATTTTTCATTTTCCAAATTTGTTGAAACCAAAATACTTGTATCTACTGTTTTTGTATCACTTTAAAAGTAATAACTAACATTATTTCTTTAAGATTAATTGTTTTTACTCGGATTTAAGCTTGCTTTGCACTCTTGAATTCACTTCATATTTTATTCTTTTTAATCAAGCTCCTTTTTCTTTTATTTTTTTTTTTCAGATTTCCAAGGGGTTAAATATGGTCCATAAAGAGTTCTTGGTGCACCAATTACTAAGATTGATCCTTGGGGTTTCAATTATCCATAAGTCGTAATTTTAATTTAGTATTTAACCTATTTAAAGAATAAGAAAATAAAACTAATAGAAGAAGGGGAAGATTAACATGCGCAAAGTAGTAAACAGAATTTTTTTTATATGAATCAACTGTAGACTTTACACTACTCTTTTTGTTGTTCCTCAATAGTTTCCATATACTTATCAAGTTTCTCATGACGAAGAACTATAAATACTAACTTCTCATGATGAAAGAACTATTAAGTACTATCAAAAGTAGGATTCTTTTATGTGGCTCTATTCACAATATATATACCCTATTAATTTATTTAATTTTGAGTTGTTTTATTCTATTTTCTTTTATCTTCTCTCGGATACTAAACCTTATAGCTCTAATGATTGCGACTGTTATACTGTAGGCCCTTGCTTAGAGGCATATGAAATATCTACTGTCTCGATTAGTAATTCGTCCATTGGATACATGTCTACATTGGGTTTGGTATTGTTGTGGGTCATTTTGATATTTGAAAGTTTTTAACTATATGGAATATCTTTCAACTGTCACTACTTGGTTTAATCATTTTCTTTCAAAGTCTACTCATTTCTTTAATTAGTATTTTTATTATGTGTTTTGAATCTATGGAACATTTGCTTTGCTGGTAATTTATGTTTAATCCTTTTGCAGACTCTGTAGTTTAATATCATTTTTTATGTGGATTTTAATCTTTTAGAATATTTTGTTTGATAGGTAATGTGTTTTTTTAATCTTTTTGTTGACTTGCAAACTCAGATAATTTTTTTTGGATATTTTTCTTAATCTGATCAGTTTAATTTTGACTTGATTAGTATATTCGGGTAAGCATTCAAGATCATATAGGTGATTATACTTAGAGCTTTGGTTGTTTTCCACTGCTAGAGTAGCTGATGCTTAAACATAAATTTAACATGGTCTGCTAATGAGACTTGCTGCCAATCTACCAGTTTTGAGAAAGTTGGAAGTATTAAGTATTGTTTTTTGGGTGCAACGAAGTACTCAGTACTTAAAAAGAGTACGAAGCACTTCGGAAGAGTCATTTGTTAAACAACAAGGCCAAAGAGGTTATGCTGAAATATGAGTTTTGATTATACGCGTATGAGTAGGTATATCTATCTGGAGAAGTCCATACAACATGACTCTATTTAAGTTCTATATATACTTGCCCTATTTTATGGATGAATAGGAACGTAGGAAAGAGTAGTTTTTTCCAAGAGTATCTAGCCTCAAAAGAAACTGTCCCATGGAAGAGGAGGGAAATCTCACGTGTAGAGAGAGGAAAACCCTTGTTTATAGATCTATTTAATGCTTTGCATGTATGTACAATATTTAGGTTTTGTAAGTAACTGCAAAATTACTTTAACAATAAATTCTTGTAAGTCATTCAATTAATCTAGATCCTGAGAAGTTATAGACAGTGCTTTTGATTCATTCGACTATGGATAAGATACTTAAATCAACTTCCTATTACTCATTGGATTTATGCCTTGAAATAATCTGTTTATAGACAATTGGTTGCTCATCATATAGTCCTCTTTTTTGCGATGTTGTGGATTTGCTGGTGCTGAAATTTTGGGAAAAAATATTAGGAAAGTTCAATCTTGGGTTGCGAAATTTGGACAAATTCAATATAAGGATGGCGATTGAGTTGACAAAGATGCAAATATAATCTGGAGATGACAGCAAGCTCCTGAAGGAATCTACAAGTTCCCTCATGCTACCAAGGACCACGTCAATTAAGTAGCGAGGACCTACGAAGTTTTTCATCATGAAGAAAGTAGAAACAATTCCTGTTGAAAAGAGAAGAAGCTCCAGTGTTAATATGACATTCTGGACCATGCCCTTCTTCTTTGATAAATTATACTTTAGCAAGGTTTCCACGGAGAGTGATGGTCTATAAGTGGCAGATTGATATTCTTGATAATAGTTTAAAACTACTTTCCACGGAGAGTGATGGTCTATAAGTGGCAGATTGATGTTCTTGATAATAGTTTAAAACTACTGTCATTCATAAGCAAGCATATATATGTTTTTGTACAATCTCATCTCTTCATTTAACTGGACTTTTATAGATAAGGAAGACCCTATGATGAATGCAGAAGTGTTGGTCCAACCATGAAACATTGCTTCCTTTTTTACGACTTCTTGGTTAAAAAAAAAGAGATCAGTTAGGCCATTACAAAAGAATTTGGTCAGACACCTGCTACTTATGTTATGCACAATCTGTTAGAGTGCTTTTTGCAGAGTATGCTTATTCCAACTTTTTGTGCTCGACTTCTTTCATGTTTTTATGATGTGTAAATACAACTCATATTGCATTTCATTTACTCTGTTAGCACAATTCGTTAAAATTAGAAATGGCACGGTTAATACTCTGTTAGGTGCAAGATTATTTGTTACCTACCTAATCGTCCTTATATTAAGTTATTATCATAGTTCTATTAATGGATTAGCTCTCACAAATTGTTCGATTCAATTGATTGCACAGTTGTTGGAAACAGTGTGAATGTGATGGTCTAGAGGAATATTCATATGACTGATACTGCAATACAAAGGTTGCTTCTAATTATGTTCTTTCTATACATGTTTAATCTCAAATAAGTATCAAAAATATCAAAAATTCATTATAAAGGGCAGATGTTTACACAAAATAAAGCGATTTATAAAGTAAATTAAAGGAACTCATCATATAATTAAATATATGTGTTGTTTTAGTGCAATGGTCATAAAGGCTAACAAGAGTATATATATATATATATATATATATATATATATATATATATATATATATATATATATATATATATATATATATATATATATAGTATCTAACAACAGACATTTGCTTGGCATTTTGTCCTTTCTTAAATTATCTTCATTCTTTTTGCCGTTTGAAGCAAACACAAAAGAACTTAAGTTTCGACAAGATGGTTCAGCAAAAGTTGAATGTATAATCACATTACTTTTTCAATTCTCTTTCCCAAAAGAGATGTTTTTCATCTCAACTAAATAATATCTTTATTATAATTTTCATTTAAATATTACTCCATGTGTTATTATATGATAGTTTATTTAATCAATTCATATTATTTATATCCGAAACTATGTGATCATGAAATAATTTGTATAAAAAACTGTGCGATTATTTTGTGTTTTCAAAATTTATACTTTTTGAATGAATGCATCATTATTTAATTTCATATTTTCTTATTGCAGTATCATACAACAACAACAAACTCATTATATTCTCATATATGCGTATGGGAAGGGTGAGATATACCCATAACTTATCCCTACCTCACTCTTATTGCAGTATCATGTGACAATTATATATTAGCTACTCAATACATAAAACTTGCCATGATTAATTTCTGTTGGTATCGACCGCGCATCGCGCGGGTACTATACTAGTATATATTAAAAGGAGTGTTGTAGCCAACCATGTTTAGCCAAGTGGCAATAAGTTAAAAAGACACATGGCAATTTTAAGACAAAAATTAGTTATTAGTTACTACATTTAAAATATGGTTAATTTTAGTTTAAATATTAACAAGTGGCATAACCCTAACTATTAATCTAAAATTTGAATTAAAATCTGTAAAATATTTTACAAAATTAACTGCTCTAGAAGTTTTCTTCACTAATCTATAGGAAGTTATTTTCTCTTTATTGCTAAAAAACTATCTATATTATATTAAAAGGAGGGTAAAAAGCCTATAGAAAGCAGTCAAGTGACAAGAAAAAGCCATATGTAAATTTTAGGACAAAGTGGTCAAATTAAATGAATTAGTTATTAACTAAATTACATGATTAACTACAACGATTTTAAAAAAAATGGAGAAAAAGTTTTTTTTTTTTAAAAAAGGTATAAAATGATAACTTCTTAGTGAATTAATGGGTAACAGATATCCAAATTTAAATACAAGAAATTTAAAAAAATAATCGGAAATAAAAAGTTAAAAATGAAAAAAAAAAAGTACAAAATAACTCCTATTATATGTAGATTTGAATTTAGTTGTTAGTATTAAAGTTGGAAAAATTGTAAAAATTATAAATCGTATTATTATTTTTGACAAAAAATTGTAAAAATAACAAAGATAATGCTTTAAAGATAAAGGTTTTTAAAGTTAAAAATATTTTAAAAAGTTACTGAAAATTTGTGATTTAAAGCCTATTTTTTTTTTAACAAAAATCACGTTTTTTTTTTTTTTTTTTTGTCTCTGGTTAAATCATGTTCCTTTAATATGAAAAGATATGGAGGAGTTTTCATCCATGATGGAATCCTCCTAAAAAGTAGCTTAAAATCGTAGAGTCGTTTTTTAATTTACATTATCTATAAGAAGTTACAACTTCCATGACAGCATTAACTCCTAAAAATTCTCCTACTATTTATTAGAATGAAATTTCATAAAACTGCTCCTGTTCACATTGAAATAGTATTATCCATCGTTGAAGCTTTCTAAAATTAGTTTTTATCTCTACATGATTTTAGCCTGCGGGTGGTGGACGACTTCTTACTAGAAACGCAACTTCCTTCTTTCCAGAAAGAAGAAAACAATAGAATAAAGTCTACAATACTGAGCGTCTCCTACTAACAATGATATAGGTCAGTCATCTGCTCCTGTTCACATTTAAATAGTTTCATCCCAACCCACATTTTCTTATAACACTGATATTCTCCCATAACAATAGTTCAAAGAGGATGTACAAACAAACAATGCTCCTATTAAATACTGGATCAAAAGCGATCATGCATCCATGAATTTTCATGAATGATTTCTTTTGTCAAGTATTTTCTTTATTTTACTTTTGCTTATTTTTGTACTTTATTGAGTTTTTTTTTATCACTATAAGTGACAATCCCACTTTTGTCTTTATAGAATTTTTGTAGTTGACAATATTACCTAACTGCAAGCTTCTACAACAACGTCAAAAAGTGCTCACCAAATCTTTGGTACAAATATAGGTAAGTCGATCATGATGTGCAAGTCCAAAAGGAAAAAATCAAAGTTTTACTATATTAAATTGACTGGACCTTTCATTTCTTCTAACTTCAGAAACATGAAAGATACTTTAATTGAAGGATAAAAATATTTGAATGAGTTTGATTATTTTTTAAATATAAATTGAAGATATTATTTTTAAACTGATTGTGGTTAGTTATGGACTTAATTTAGAAGAAAATATTATGTTCATGACAGATTAAAACTACGTCACATGTTCAGATCATTGAGTTTCTTCATATAACCTTTCTTAATTTTCTCATTCATCATCGATTCTAATAATTGGTTGTTCATTAAAAACAATCTTCTTCTCTCTATCTCTTTTTTTTTTTTCATTATGGAAAGATATCAAGTTAATGGACATAGAAGAAACTGATATGAAATGCAAAATTACACATTGACTAGCAGAGTGGATCTCAATTTTAACTCAGTGAAGTTGCAAAAGAAATCGATGAACATTGGAACTTCTCCTAAGTCAAAAGGAATGAAGGTAAGGAAGGGCCAAGTGAAAGAGGTTCTCAAGAATGCTGGAATTTCATATTATTTACCTAGAACATTCTATTGTGTATATTTGTATTTATAATGTTGGACAGAAATAAGAAAATTAGGCATAGTAATTTATATTTTAGTTTTTTTTTTTTGTAGTAAAAACTCCCATTTAAATTTTTGTATAAACTTGATTAATTGGTTTTCCATTTGATAGCCATGAACAATGTAATGGGAAGATTACAAAGATCTATCAATTACCAAGTTTACTGTATAATCACTTCGGGGATCTTGCCTCAATGATGTGGTACGTTAATTATAATTGTCTAGATATAGATTTTATGTACTTGGCTACCTTTGGAAATTTCTTTATCTGCTTTTTGAAACTCGATATTGTTTATTACTTTATATTTTTTCATAAGGTATTCCATGTGCTTTATAATGAAGATGGAAATAGTTTTCAAGAATTAAAAAATAACAATGCAGACAAGAGAACACAAGTTACTTACAATGGTTGATGCATATGGAAAGGAGCCTATGTCAGCATATATGATATGAAGCATGAAAACATATAATGTCTGCCTTAATGTTAGCAATAGCATAGTACTAAAGTTTTTCTATTTCAAGTCAGATTTTTTAAAAGAAGTTCCTAATGGCTATTATTACTTAGTTTTGATATTGTAACAAGTTATACTCTTTTTACTTGGAGGAATATGATCTGCCATACATTTGAATTTTTTGTAAAAGATGGGCTTAGATAAAAAGTTATCTTTTTAATGAGATTTTCACATTAATAGTTCTCAATATACCATACTAACAAGTCACCTAGCACTAACATAATCTAGCCACAATATTTATATTTAAAATTTGATTTATATTTAAAATATGGTATATAATTAGATTGATATTTTTTGTATATAGCTAGCTTCTATACACATATATACAGACATATATTTGTTTTATATTTTTAAAATATTTAAATCGTCAAATTTTATCTAATAAATATGCTAGGAAAAGAAAGAAACAAATATAGTTATAAAAAGTGGATAAGGGTTAAAAATAGTTATGTGGGGTAATAGTTCCTTTTATATCAACTATTGACGAAAAGGCTTCTCATATTTCACATGTTTGGAGTGAATATTTTTTACCCCACATAGGATCATATATATTGTCAATAATTATATGGCCATATTTGATGAGTGACATATGAGAGGAAGGTTGAGTTTTGTAAAATAATAATTCTTAGATTTACTTTCACAATTAAGTCTTTTAATTAAATTGTATGATCATCTTAGAAAATTCTATAATATTTTATTTAACTCTTTTATATTTCTTTTTTTCTCATGATTGTAATAGTGTGTTTTGAGTTGCAATGTTATTAGCACCTATGGTATCCAGACGTTTAAAATTATGTGTTTTTATATTTGACATTATTCATAGTACTATGGTATATGGATATTTAAAATTTATGCATCTCTATTTTAATGGTACAATGTAAGAATGTTTAAAAAAATATTATTCTGTTATCATATCACAATTTGATCTCTGCTACTTTGATATATAAAATTTATCATGATTAATTTTTGTTTATTTTACCGCGCATCGCGCGGGCACTAATACTAGTTAGGGATAAAATAAGTAGACCAGGTGGGTCCACTAAAACACCTGGCAATAACTCAAAGCGAGTAGAGTAAAAGTTTTACTAGTCGCGAGAAGATAGGTTGTTGGTCACGTGACTCACGTCCGAACACGACAATACAATTCCACCGTGTGTTTTAAAACTAATATCATATTCCAAGTGGACTTTGCTTTAAAGTACATCTCTTTCTTCTGTTTTTTTTTTTAAATAAAAACAAACCTGTGGACTTTGCTTTCTATTTTTGATGATCCGTTGCTTTTCTATGAAGACTTTCTTCTATTCATTAAAAAAAAAAGATCATCTTTTAATTTGACCTTACTTCTTCCTTCTTTCTTCGTTTCTTGTTCTTCTCTTTAAAGCATAACTGATATTAAAGACCCCTTGTATGGATAGTTAATTTGGAGCATCATTCATGCAAAGATGAAGTCTTTGAATAATGCAAGTTTCTTCTTTACTGGTGTTGTTTTGGATTAGTCGGTGGGGAGAGTTAAGTTGCATTTATTTTATTATATATATATGTTACAGTTTCAAGTTCAAACTTAATCTTCTTTTTTGTATTTGTGTCTTTTTATGCATAAGTGTGTTGATTTCGGGTTAGAGAAAAAAGTACTTACATGCGAAGGAGTTTTGTTCAGACAGCTCCATCACCCGCGCTTGTGTTATTGCATGATAACGTTACAACTGTCATTGATTTATCGGTGTAGTCTCCTGTATGTGTATATGCACATGAAGATATATGGAATATCTACATAGTATTTAGCTAATATAATTATAGATGAATGACATGGTTAATGCTGTTTGTGGGGTTGGTGAAAAGCAGGGGATAAGTAAAAACCGTAAAGATGTGATTTTTATAAAAAAAATTGTGTAGTATATATTTTTCAGTCCCATATTAGTTGTTGCTTTTTAGTAAATTTATTCTTGAATTTCTAAAACAATTATTTTTGAATCAAAACGACAATTAAAATGGGAGTAGTATTTTTTTTTTCTTTCAAGTTTACTAAAATAGTATTATATGGTTAATGCTGTTTCTGGTGTTAGGTGATAATTAAAGCATGGAAAGAGAAAAAGAGAGCAAAGATGGATAATGGAGATTCCAGGTTTTTTTTGCAACGTAAAATACTAGAATAATTTATTGAGTATGATTTGTGGGTCAATGGTGTCACATTCAAGTTTCACTTGTGCTCTGGAATTGGCTTTAATTGTTATAATCCTCCATCTATTTCCTTTGTCTTATACTGAAAGTAAGTTATGTCTCATAGTTGTTGAATGCTTCATAATTATTTTGATTCAATGCTTCAGTGGAGAGATTTTTCGCCTTCTGTACACACATTCACCCTCCTTCTATACTGCCAACCTGGTGTGCGAATAACTCATGCGCATTAAGAAATTATAGTTCGGTTGAGACCAGTAAACTAATAATGAGACAATGGAATTTTTTGGTCAAGACGAGTTTGACTGGTGTATGGAAGAACATAAATGATTTGCTTGATAGTAGTCGAGCTTTGATAAAATGTGGGATATATAATCCTACAGTTACAGGATTCACAGTGTATTAACCTTCCAAAGTTCATTCATTAGGTACCATTGATGCAGGAAAAAGAAGAGAGTCGTGTGACAGAGAATATGCAAAATAATAAATCCCAGGTTTGAGAAGTTGTGTTATTGTTTTGATTTGTTTTTTTCCTTTTTGATTTTTGGCACCTTTGAAGGTTCTCATTTCATTCCCACAGGAGAAATGCAGGCCATTAGGGACTGAGGCACTCCCAGAAGGAATTGTTTCTAAAACTTCTAACCTGGAAATGCCCTCCTTGTGGGGAGATGTTGAGGTAAGCAGCCTTCCGTCTATGATTATCCATCATCCTTCGGCATGTCATTGCTAATTCTTTATAATCTTTTTTCCCTTGCATGGGAATGGCTATGGTTTCATGGATCAGTCTTGTATACTCCGCTTTTGTGTGCTTTTCCGATAGCCTGGTTTCATCTGTTATGTGTTTGGAAAGCCTTAGGCTTTCTTCCTTTGATTTTCATGGAGAACAGAGGTGCATCATCATATTACTGTGCACAGAGGGTTAGACACAGATTCTTTTCTGTCCACTTCATGGGACAGTAAGTTAATCTTATATCGTTAAACACAAAGAAAGAATCTAGCTTTATATCGTTAAGATCATATGCAATCTCACAGGAAAAAGGTACACTTCGTACTCATAAAACACAGCCATATGAGCAACCAGCTCTATACGAATGCGATTATAACAAATTGCACTTAGCTACAAACTACAGGACGACTTCGATTACTCATACCTATTAAGTTTGAATGAAAATCTTGACCTTGTTTTTCTGTTCCCATCAGCTTCCTATAAACTCCTAATTAGCAGGTAGAAGTAGACTGTACCAAACTTCCAGCTAAGCTATTCAATAATCCCCACTTCCCTACCGATTCTAGGGGTTCGATAACTTTGACTGTTCCATCGTTCAACTGCACAGCAAATTGGCTGGGCTTCTTTGGGTGTACAGAAACTTGTATTGGATGCAAAGCTTGATTCCTGAGACATACAACAGCTGTATTAGAATTGTATGACATAGAACAGATTAAAATACTGCTGCTTAATTGTTCTTACCCAATCAGCACCTGATCCAAGTATGCTGATGCAGCAATTCGAGTTCTAACTCTGAGAGTATCAGCACTAAATACCACGATGTTTCCATCAGAAAAGCAGGCATACACGCATAGACCATTGCAGGAGTATGCAGCATCGGAAATTGATGCAGAAAGTCCAGGGACCCACTGCAAGAAATAGAATTAATAAGAAAATAAACTCACGTCTATACTGTGAGAAATTTAGGATTTTGTTGTACCTGGCGAATCATTTTCATATTTGAGGCATCATAAGTTGCCAACCCTCTTTCGTGAAATGCCAGTAATGTGACTTGGTTAGAATGAAACATTAGTCGAATGTCCCCACTAGCTTTACCAGCAGGAAGATTAATGGGGACTGTTTTTCCTTTGCACCAAGTATCGGTTCTCCATGAGCAGAGCTGCAATAAATAAGCTAACTGAATAGATGGTAGGTTCTGTAGTTGTTCGTCTATTCTTTAGTGGGTATAAGGATATAACATAGGGCATTGAAAGGAATATATAAAAGAGAAAGAAAAAGTGACTTACCTGTGCTGAGGCACAGCATGAAACTAATATGTCTAATTTGTGCGAGAATGCAAGACCTGTTATTCTCTGCTGGTGGCCCTTCAATGTATATTTCACCTATGGACAAATGAGCTAGGATAATTCATGTTAGCAACACAGATATGTCATCAGAAAAAGGAAAGAAGAGATAGAAGCAGCTGAAAATCATGAGACAGTAAGCAGCTGTTTGGAACTTTTATAATTATATGGTTTAGTTAAAATAAGTTTTCTAGTATGCTGATGATTTGATGATTTTTAGGATAACCAGATTAAGCCTGACATATTATCAAGATTTATTGAGCTAGGAAAGGACCCTGAGAACAACATGACTGATAAAAGCCATCTTGAATTTTGTCATTGCCGGTCGTGATACTACTGCAACAACTGTCTTGGGCTATATACATGATTATGACTCATGAACATGTAGCAGAGAAGCTTTATAAAGAACTGAAATTGTTGGAAGAAGTCCGAGCTAAAGAAGAGAGTGTGTTGTTGCATCAGTATGACACCGAGGATCCTGAATCGGTCAATCAGAGAGCAAATCAATTTGCAGGGCTCCTTAATTATGATTCACTGGGAAAACTATACTACTTACATGCTGTCATTACAGAAACTCTTCGATTGTACCCTGCTGTTCCTCAGGTTAGAATCCTAGATTTAGTAAGAGCAAATTATGTACACATTCTTATCAACTGGTCACTTAACCAATTCTAAGCACTAGATGGATTAATGAACAACTTTAATCTCAGCAGGATCCCAAGGGAATATTGGAAGATGATGTTTTACCAGATGGGACAAAGGTAAAGGCTGGAGGCATGGTGACCTATGTCCCTTACTCTATGGGTAGAATGGAGTACAACTGGGGTCCTGACGCTGCTTCATTCAATCCTGAGAGATGGCTCAAAGATGGAACTTTCCAAAATGTATCTCAATTCAAATTCACTGCTTTCCAGGTATACAAACAACTATGCTTCAATCTCTAAGTACTCAAATCGGCAATATGAATGCTCGTGTCGCTCAATTTAAGCTCATCTCATGTTATTATTATATTAAAACAAAATAGAAAAAGTACTAAAAGTGTTCTGTATATTTTCTAGTGGCATTTAAATCTCTTACAGGATTAAATTGAAGTATATTCCCAACTAGTTGGTATCGCCCATATAGATATTTTTCTTGTGTCATGAAAACACAGAAAGTAGAATGATATTTTGCACAAAAATTGTTCATCATAAATGAGGAATTAAGAGGACTAAAAAAAGAAGGCAGAGAAGTGGACAAAACCTTCAAATGATTCATCTAAATAACTAAATTCATGCATGGTTTTGCTCATGCAGGGCCAAGGATATGCCTTGGGAGCATATCTTCAGATGAAGATGGCACTTGCCATTTTGTGTCGATTCTATAAATTCAAGTTGGTACCAGGGCATACAGTGAAGTATAGGATGATGACTATTTTATCAATGGAACATGGACTAAAGCTTACAGTTTCAGTACGATTATTAAATCCAAGCATTAACATGATTATGTAAATGTTTATGCTGCTCTAGCACGTAATGGTTCAACAGATCTTATTTTCAGATTGTAATTAACTTGTACAGTTAAAATAAATTCTATCATGGTATCATCAGAACAAATAAAAGAATGTCACTAGAGATTACAGCATCACATCTTTTATCTTTTTTGTGCTTGTAATAAAGATGGCTGTTCTAAATGTGATATTGGATTAACTTCCGCATGTTGACAAGGATTTGATCCCTTGAGAATAAAAAGTATGACAGAGATCAGGATCCTTTAATTTGTTTAACCATATAGTCATGTTGATAAATTAACCAGTGGATACCACTAACTATATTGATAAACAAGCAAGACAATTGCACCAAAGGAGCAAATTAGATGAAGAGTTCACATAAGTTGCTGATTACACTATAGCTGCAGCAGTAAAATTTTTGGAGAGGGCTACTAAAAAAGGCTTTTTACATGGAAGCTGGTCGGAAGTTGTTTTCGACGTAAGCCGTTCCATCAGAAAATGCCGTTGGAAAAAGCCCATTTCTAGTAGATTAGGGTTAACCCCCCAAGCAAGAATTTTATCTGGAATCTTAAGTAATCATCAACGTACGTTATAAGTGGAATCAATATGGAATAGTTTGATTTATCATTAATTCAAGATAAGTACTGGTTATCTAGTTAATAATCAGTCGTTGAACAAATTACCTTGTTTACTCCAACTTTGCAAATACAAATAGTTGAATTGTCCATCCCAACAGCCATAAGTTTGTAATCCTCCGGATGGAACGCCAAAATAGTTGAAGCTGGCGGAAGTTGCATGAAATTTCTTTTTACCTGTACATCTCAGTATCAAAATCAAGTAGCAAACCACTCAAATGACATGTTAAAAGAACAGGATCCTCTTCTATACACTTACGTGAAATGTGCTCATATCAAACAAGCTAAGTTTTCCAGCAGCAGCAGATGTTACATAATAGCCATAGTCTGCGAGGGCTATGCAAGGAAAAGACTTCTCCAAATCGACTCCTGATACATCACTGGTCATAAAACGACCCCTGTCTGGTTGCCAATGTTGTGGATCAACATTGGCAGTGGCCTTTAAGACCCAAGACACTTCAGAATTAAGTTGATTTGCATTACATTTTGAAAGCAAATATGTAGCTCATAAAGCTCAGTAAACCTTTATTACCTTGCCACTTGGATTTTTTTGATTGGAGTCCTATTTCCACAATTTTAGGGTGCCATTTGACCCAAGTTCGAGGATACACTCCCCAGTATTTGTGTAAAGAATCCTAGCAACCTAAATACAAGTGTCAAGTTAGGTGAATCCCATTACAGAAGCAATGCACATTAAGTAGATGAGAAACCTTAAAATTTGAATGTGAGCTCTTGGGGATGGTAGATACCCTGCATGTTGTCTGGTCCAAAACGTCATTAAGTAGACAAGGCTTGGCCTCCAATAATTTCCGTTTCTTTGTGGGTGGAGAATCAGGACGCTTCACGCATAAAAAAAAAAAAAGATATCTTCAAATTTATGCAGAAATTTATACTAGTTTTTTTGTCTCTATTTCATTTTTGACTCCGGAAAAACATAAAATTAAAAAAGAGCCTTTTTATTTATTAATTTTTTAGTCTCTCTCTCCCTCCTATGGCACCTGTATGAACAGTGTGTCCCCCAATCCCTTTACTACTCCTCACCCTCTCTTCTTTACAAAAAATCTGAGGAGAGCTTCTTAGAACTACGTACAGTGAATATTCTAAAGAATAATGATCTGGACAAGAAAGCATCATGCATACGCCGATAAAACATACTCCCTCTGTCCCATTTTGTTTGTCATACTTTCCTTATTTGTCCGTCCCAAAAAGATTGTCGTATTTCTAAATTTGGCAATAATTCAACTCTAAAGTTACTTTTTGACTCATTTATAGCCACACAAATATTCATGGGTTATTTTAGACCACAAGTTTCAAAAGTCTTCCTTACTTCATTAAACTTTGTGCCAAGTCAAACTACGACAAACAAATTGGGACGGAGGGAGTATATATATAAAAACCACGTTCATGGGTATGTTCATAGAGATGTTTCAGGAGACCTTCTTAGAGCTACATTCATGAAAATTCTCCAGAACAATATAATAATCTTGGACAAAAAAAATTCATGCGTACGTCCTATAAGACATATATATATACAAAATTTACGTGCTTCTTAGAACTACAGTGAATATTTTCAAGAACATAAAAATTGAAATCTTGGACATGAAAAATTACCTCTGTCGCGCAAAGATATATCAATATCTTTGTTATACATCCTTCAAGCTCCTTTTTTGATTCACGTAATTTTTCAATATTTTCTTCCTTTGCTTTTTTAATACTCTCGCCCCGATGTGGTTTTCTTCTCCACAGGGCCGGCCCAAAGCCAAAGCAAGTAAAGCAAATGCTTTGGGCCCCTAAATTTTTTTTTATTAAAAAAAAACAGTGTTCTGAGAAAACGTTCGGGAGTTTTCAAAAGCTAAACTCTTGGGACATTGAGAATTGAGAGTCTATCAATTTTGGACTTACAGAAATAGTACTAGCAAACTTAGAGTCTGTTTTGCCAAACTGTGAAAATTAGCTTATTTTGAAAAATATTTTTTTAGCATAAGTGCTTTTCAAATTAGTACTTTACGAGAGTAGCAGTTTCTGTTTGGCCAAATTATAGAAAAGTACTTTTATAATTAATTTATGTTTAATCAATATTAAAAAAAAATTACTAAAAATAGATATACATTATCATTTATTTGAATTACATATGGAAGTTTGATATGAGTATTGTTGTCCTAAATATTCAAAAGAACTTATTTTCTGAAAAAGCTATATTTCTTTCGATTCTTCTTAGAAGTTTAAAAACAGCTTTTGGTACTACTCAAAAGCACTTATTTATTCCTCAAAAAGCTTGACCAAACACCTTCATTTCTAAAATAAGTAAGTACTTTTTTTATGAAAAATAAGCACTTTTGACATCCCAAAAGCTTGGCCAAACAGACTCTTATAAAATAATGTTAACAATTTCTATTGCAGTTGTCTATACTGTTTATAAAATAATGTTAACAATTTCTATTACAGTTGCCTTAGCGGAAATAAGTTTTCAAAACTTAAATAGGTAAAATCTTATCTCTGATTGACAATGTCTCAAGAAATTAAATTAAATAGCAGCTTTTAAAAAAACTTGATTATAAAAAGGTTACCATTATCATTTCGCATCTTAAAAAAAAGCTAGAAAATATACTCAATCCGTTCCACTTTATATGACACTCTTTGAAATATGAGAGTTGACCACAAATTTAAACGTAGATTTTAAAAGTTTTGAAAATATATTTTATAAACACATAAAAAGCCATAAAATGTATTATAAGTCATAGTAATTTATAATCTAAAGTATTTGTAAAATATATAAGAAACACGTGGTAAAAAATGACTCCTCAAATAATAATTGTGTCACCTATATATATGGAGTATGTTTTTCTTAAAGGCCTCTCATTGAGGCTTGGCTTTAGGCCCCCAATAAGCTTGAGCCGCCCCTGCTTCTCCACTGCTCGATGTTACACTCTATTTCATAGATTTCCTCAGCAATCTCATTTGAAAGAGTCGCTATTTGATCAATATTTGTGCATGTATGTAAAATTGATAGATACTGAAGGTGAGCCATGAAGGTGTTAGAGAAATGTGGAATTTAGTAGATTGGTAGAAGATTTAGGCTTATGATCGAGCGGGTAGACTTATATTTGAATGTCATGAACTAGGTGGAAGGGTAGTACTAAACGCTGTAGTAATGGTTCATAGCGGTTAATTAAGTTAGTAGTTTTAATTCATGCATTTTAGTCCTGTTATGTTTTATTGAATCAAAGTAGTCCACTAGAGTTTATATAATTCCTCGTTAGTCCATGAGTTTGTTAGGTCGTTTGGACAGCTGGCTATGCGAATTTTTTTTTTGTTTCACAAATGTATTAATATCCTAAGTGACGAGAGACACTTAATAGCTCCTGACGAACAGATAAATATCTCCCGACGAGAGGTATTGATAGCTCCTGACGAGCATAAAATTATCTCCTGACAAGAGGCACTGATAGCTTCTGACGAGAGGCATCGACAGCTCCCGATGAGCAGACAAATATCTCATGACAAGAGGCATCGACAATCAATATTTGACGCTCAAAATAACAGGAAAGTTGACTTCATGTTCATGAATATTATTTGCAATTAGCTCACCTTTGTTGCAGGGAACGTTCCGGCATCTTAGCAACACCGCAAAAACATTACCTTACACATTATTCCCAGACATGCACAATTCCAAACAACACTTTCCAAAATTCACGATAAAATTGGTTGCTCTGTCAATGTTATTGCCCGAATACTCTTTCATCATCTCCGGACAAATATGGGGCAACAGTTGACAACCGATTTTTCCCCTCCAATATCTCACCAATCGGTTGTGTTCAAGACGAAAATGCAAAATAATTTTCTATCACTTTGATACACTAGGAAAAGTATTTTACCCATATTATATCTTATTTATTCCCCCATGAGCACTTTAAAAATTTATAGTATTCAAGACCATTTTTTTTTTTAAATGAATACCTTAATTTCTAACCGTATATGTAATTGTTACCTGCATTAGCCTATTTTATTATTTTTATTGTCAAAATATATAAATTATTCATGGTTCATGCACAAATTACACTACTTATTTCAAATACAATTATTTATATTTTTATCGTCATTTTCTATAATTTTGTGGCATTTTACATAATTTATAGCACACCCATATATTCCACATAGACAAAGCTAACCAATCAAAAATAACTATATCACTTCTTGGCGCCACATAAGCCATTACATGGCTTAATCTTTTGATAATCTTTTGAGTGGCAGCAGAAGCTATTTTTCTGCTATGGGGAATAAGTTGAAAAAGTAATTTCTTAAAAAAAATAAGTGCTTTTGATTATTTGGGACAAAATTACCCATTTCAAACTTCCATATTTAATCAAATTCATATTATTATATATCCATTTTTGTAATTTAGTAATTTTTTTAAATATTGGTCAAACTCAAATTAATAACAAAAACACTTCTCTAAAATTTGGCCAAACACAAACTGTTTATTTCGCAAAGCACTTCTTTGAAAAATGAAAGAATTGTATTTGCAAATGAAATGCTTTTTCTTTCTCAAAATCTGAATGAATATTTACACTGTACATAGCTCTATTTATCCTAAACAAAAAAGAATCTTTTTCTAACTAATTCCTAGCTATAAGAAAAAACTAGCTAACAACTTCACATGCTAATTATTCCTTCTAGATTAATCTAGAAGGTCTTACTTACAACCAAATTGATTCCTATCTATGTTATTGTGTATGTGAACGTATGTGTTGAAAACCAAACAATATCAGCTCATGACACATTAACGATATCAGCCCATAACATCATTTAGCCCAGGTCCAACAAGTCAGCCCAAACAGAATGCGTTGACCTGGTTCACTGTCGGTCAAACATACCTTCGATGTAAACGAGGAGTCCAGTCAACGGAAGGAATACCAACTGGCGTGCTTGTCTTCTCATTTCATGTGCTTGTTTTCTCATTTCCTAACTCAAGTTCAGTTCCTACAAACACACCATCGCCACCATTGTCAAGCAAAGCTCCGTCCTTACGATCATCTGTGTTTATTATTAACGGAGTTCTGCCAACACCCAGCCCTCAAGGTGGAGTCCGGTGAACGGATTCCTAGCTTGTCTAAAAAATTCCGATGAAGTGGTCCTGACAATGCCTTTGTAAAAATGTCAGCGACCTGTGAAGAAGATGGCGTAAAAGATAAGGAAACAAGCCCATCAAGAAGTTTTTCACGAACGAAGTGGCAATCAAGTTCGATGTGCTTCGTTCGTAAGTTCGTGAAAAACGGAGTTTTTAGCGATATAAATCGCAACCTGATTATCACATCGAACAGGCACCAGAATGGAGAAATCAACATATAGATCTGAGAGGAGACGAACAATCCAGGCGATTTCAGCCACCAAACGCCGGAGTGAACGATACTCTGCTTCGACGGAGGACAAAGATACCACTTGTTGTTTCTTGGATTTCCAAGAAATAGGAGAGCCACCCAAAGTCAAGAAGAAACCACTGACAGAATGCCTGGAGTCAGAGCAAGACGCCCAATTGGCGTCACAAAAACCCAGGAGTTGAAAGATGGATCCAAGAAATAAAGAGGCCCAGACCAGGATTACCACGAATGTAACGTAAGGTGTGCAAAGCAGTCTCCCAATGACCAGATCTGGGATCCTGCATGTATTGACTTAAAGTCTGAATGACATAGGATAAGTCTGGGCGTGTATGAGTGAGGTAATTCAATTTTCCTAGTAAACGCCGATAGAGAGTGAGATCTGCTAAAGGAGTACCCAAATCAGCATAAAGTTTGGAACTTGGGTCAAGTGGAGTGCTGACAACACGAGAGGGAGCTGTGTCAAATTCGGAGAGGAGATTGATGTTTGGCATTTTACGCCAAAGTTTCCTTAATATTTCCGCATGTTTGAGCTTGTTATTCGCTCGTTTTATAGTTTATGAATGTGGTTTTGCACTAATTTTATGTCGTGTGTATGTAGGTTGTTATGCGGTGCAATTGGAGCTTTAAAGAGCATGATTGAGTTAGAAAAGATTGGAGTTTGATTGAGGATTGGATCGAGCACACGAAGGCACAACACGAAGCGAGCAAAGGAGCAAGGGACCAGAAAATTGGCCTGGCGCTTTTGGGCACGTGGGGCGCCACTTATAGCGCCCAGTGCCCAGCGCTTTTACCCACGTGGGGCGCCCCAAAAGCGCCCAAAGTTGGCGTGTTCTGGTTGTCCCAGCGCGGTCGGGGGCGCGGGGCGCCCGTTATAGCGCCCCTGAAGCGTTTTGGAACTTCCTATTTCGTCTAGGCTTAGGTCTAACTTATTACTAGGTGTTTGTAAACCCTATAAATACTCTTTTACTTAGTTTTTGAGGGGAGTTCAGATTTGGAGCAAGTATTGGAGGAGAGGGGAGGAGCCCTAGATGTCTTCTACACAAGTTCTTTCTCTCTTTCTCTTATTCTTCTCTTTAATTCTATAGTTTTTTTGTTCTAGGGTTAGAGTAAATACATGAAGGTTGATGTTTGAAAGTTGATTTCTATATATTGATTTATCATTATGGATTGTTTATTCTTTCTTGATCATAATTGTTTGATTATTGAGGCCTGATAATTGAACACTATCTATGGTTTTTAGATTGAACTAGAAAGAGGGAATTTAATTACGCAATAAGAAAGAATAGGACTAGTTTGTGAACCCGGGCATCGGGGAACCAATTTGTGAGTAGGATAGACATATACTTGCTCGCGTAGTTTAACTCATTACAGAATTCGTTAATGCGTGCACGTGATTCAACCCATAGACATATAGGGATCGGAGTAGCCTGCATAGACCGTGAAGAATCGAAAGGTTTTCACGGGTACAATTAACCTGTTAGTTAGCAATCTAGGAAATCAAGAAGTAGAATCAACTGGAAAACTCAACTGGATTGTTTGTAACTCAGACCCTGGACCGTTTCTCTGTTATTGATAACAACTTAGAATTTGCTCTGTTACTTGATCTCAACTACTTGTTTTAATTACTGCATTTAGTTAGTAAAATCTCAACCATTGGAAAAAGATCCCTGAATAGTTCTTAGGAAATTGTTTGCTAGAATTCAGTCTGAATAGTCCTCGTGGGAACGATACTCTACTTATCACTTTATTACTTGTCGACCACGTATACTTGCGTGTGCGTTGGGAGCAACAGAGATCCATGGCGAACTTGCGTTGGGTGACAAGCAAGCCCCCATGTTCAGGTAAAATCTCCATTCCCAAAAAATAATTTGCCTCACCTAAATCTTTAATGCGAAACTCAGTGTTGAGAAAAACCTTCATTGCTGTGATTTCTGAAGTATTATTGCCTGTGATTAGGATGTCATCCACATAGATGGCGATGATAATGATGAAAGAACCAACATTTTTATGAAACAAGGAGTAATCGTTCAGGGAGGAAGAAAATCCTCGGGTGCCCAAAGCTGATGATAAACGGGCATACCATTGGCGTGAAGCCTGCTTGAGACCATACAGCGACTTGCGGAGCAAGCAAACATGATTGGGAAGAGGAGCAGGAAACCCTGGAGGAAACTTCATGAAGACCTCCTCGACTAGATCACCATGGAGGAAGGCGTTGTTGACGTCGAGTTGATACAATTTCGAACCGCGTTTGATGGCCACAGCCAATAGACAACAGATGGTCATTTTCACAACAGGTGAGAATGGCTCGGTGTAATTTATGCCCTCTCTTTGTATGTCCCCCCTGATAACCAAACATGCTTTCAATCTTTCTAAACTCCCATCTGATTTGAGTTTGACTTTGTACCCATTTGCAGGGCAAAGCCTTCTTCCCTTGAGGCAGGGGAACCACATCCCAAGTACGATTGAAATTTAAAGCATCAAGTTCCTTAGCCATCGCAGCCTTCCAACCAGGGTGAAATGCAGCTTGCTGGTAAGTAGTAGGTTCAGTTATATGTGTGATAGTGTTTAGGAATTTTTGATTGTGTGATGATAAAGCATTAGAACAATAGGAATGAAAATGTAGCATATCAGATGTGGTAGGATGATGTGAGTAAGCTGTGGTGAATATAAAATCTGAGAGGTAGGCAGGAGGGTGTGATGGCCTAGTACTCTTGCACATCCCCTGTACTGGAGTTCCATGAACCTGCAAAGGTGGTGAAATGGGACAGTGCATGGTGGAAATGACAGGGGTATTAGATGAACCAGAAACACAAGTAGGAGGAGAGGCACTAGACTGAACAGGAGACTGAGGACTGGATGTCTGGGAAGCAGGCGTAGAGAAATGGATAGGAGGAAAAACTTGATTAGTATCCTCATTAGAGGAAAAAGAAGATGGAAACATTTTGGATAGAGGAATAGGAGAGGAGAAGGGAAAAATGGACTCATGAAACTTCATATCTCTAGAAACACAAATCTGGTTAGTTTGAAGATTAAGGACCTTGTACCCTTTCTTTCCAAAAGGATACCCTAGAAAGACACCAGGAAAAGCTCTAGGCATCAATTTATCTCTATGTCTAGCCAGAGTGAACACAAAGCAGAGACACCCAAAAGCTCTTAAGTGGGAATAGGTAGGGACTTTTCCAAACAGGACCTCATATGGTGATTTATGACCTAAAACTTTAGAAGGAAACATGTTCACCAAATATGTAGCTGTTAGGAGACAGTCTCCCTAAAACTGTTTGGGTAAATGAGACTGGTATAGAAGGGCCCTTCATGTTTCCAATAAATGCTTATGCTTTCTCTCTACCACCCCATTTTGTTGGGGGTGGCCACACATGTGGTCTGATGCATAATTCCCAAAGAAGAAAAATAATCTGATTGCATGTTTCTAGGCCCCAATTCAAAAGCATTGTCTGATCTAATGATTTTAACTTTGGCACAAAATTGTCTTTCAATTAGGATTAGAAATGTCTTGAGGGTAGTAAAAGCATTGGACTTAGTAGGTAACAGGTAAGCCCAGGTAGCCCTTGAATAATCATCCACAATAGTCAAGAAATACCTTTCCCCTTTATAAGTAGGAACATTATATGCCCCCCCAGGTGTCTATATGAATCATCTCAAAACAGTGTTTAGAAGATATTGTGCTGGTTGGAAATGGTAAATTAGAGTGTCTTGCCAATGGGCAAATGTCACAAGGTAGAGACTGTTTGTCTATATTGTTTATGGGAATATCCTGAATGTTTTTCATAGCATGGTAGGGCAAATGCCCAAGTCTAAAATGCCACAACTTATTGCAATCCACAAGATCAGAAACAAATATTTTATTCATAGTAAATTGTAACTTAGATGTAATAACTCCAATTACAATAGACTCAAAAGACTCTGTAGACTTAGAAACTGACTCAACACACAGGACTGTGGACTCACTGCACTATAGGAAGATACAGGGTCCTTAGGTAACAATGACTCAACATTAGAAACTTCAAAATCAGATACTTGAGAGACTATAGGTTGATTTTCCTCCAGTACATAGAGACTTGCATTAGCTTTACCAAACATCATCTGCCTCTTCAGATAATGGACCTGAATCACACAATCTGTGTTAGTAAAAATGAAACTGCAGTCATGTTCCTTACATAATTGATTAACAGATAACAAATTATGTTTGAATGTGGGAACATATAACACAGTTTCAAGCTTGACATCAGGGATTAGGTTAACTGAACCCACATATGTGACCTTCACCTTATAAGAATTAGGTAAATTGATCATGATAGGAGTTTCTAAAACCCTAATGTTATGCAAAATGGATTTGTCATGTGTCATATGTTGTGAGGCTCCTGAATCAATAATCCAAAAATTGGATGAAGGTAGAAAAACATGATGAATAGGTGTGAAAAGCTGCAGTTTTACCCACAAAATTGGCATTACTATTAACTTCAGAACTTGTTGCATTTGAAGGTCCAGAAGCATGAGCAGATTGGAGCAAAGTAATCAAGTGGTCGCACTACTCTCTGGTAAATCCTTGTGCATTAGCAGGAAGATACACTGCTGTGTTCAAGCTGCTGGAGTTGTTGTCCCTTGTTCCACCACTTCTAGGTATGTGTCCATCCTCTACTGCTGCATATGCTTGAGTATTTGCATTATTCCTCTTTGCTTTCAACTTGCGACAGTCATTGTTCACATGTCCTGTAATCTTACAGTAGGTACATGACACGACCCGGAATCCGGTTAGGCCGTGCGGGCACCCGACATCCACCCCTAGACCCGTCGGGCGAACCCTTACCAATTAAATCAGGAAAATAAATATAACAATTTACAAATAAGGACAAGACTTAAAATAAAAATACAGACATACTAATACCTCTAAGCTGTACAAAAGAAATTACAGCTGACTACCCAACATGCTAGGTTTAGGGCTATCCAGACTAGACATCTAAGAGTACAAAAGAGGACAAATATCTCATGCAGGGAGCAAAATGCAACTGAAATAGTAAACATAAAACTGGTGGCCATCTGGAATAAAAGCTGGCTCACCCTGACAGCTGAAGTCGTCTTCGCTTCTTCACAACGTGGCAAACTCAATCCTGGAACGAACCTGCCGAAACGAAATAGATAGACAAGAAACAAACAACAAACAAGGGTGAGTCAAAAGGACTCAATAAGTGGGCAGACTAGCCACCTCAAAGAATAGGATAGCTAGCTAGGGAGAAAAGAAACAGATAAACCAAATTTCTCTTATTTAAATAATGAAAAGGCAGAGCCAGATAATAACTAGAAACACGTATGGAATCACAAACTCATCAACAACCAGGAACGTAAGATAGCCAGAACATATAGGTATCCTGAACACATCAACAATCAGAAATACATCTTGTTGCGGCGTGCAACCGGATCCATATATTTATACTGTTGCGGCGTGCAACCCGATCCATATATTTATACTGTTGCGGCGTGCAACCCGATCCCCGCAATCCAGAATACGAGCTAGAAATATATAGGCAAATTGAGATATGTCCACGATATAGTATACATACCGCATACATAAAACACAACACAGTACACACAATAGTCAGTATGCGGTGCAATGAGATGGGATGAATGCGGTACGATGCAATGTAGTCACATATGCCTGAAACCTATCTCCGGCGCGGGACTCTCATCGTCTACCAGGAGATACATGCAATAATGACCCTTCACCGGCTCGGGACTCTCATCGATTACCGGGAAGTATATGCAATGATGACCCTTCACCGGTGCGGGACTCTCATCGCCAACCGGGAAGTATATGCAATGATGAACCTTCACCGGCTCGGGACTCTCATCGATTACCGGGAAGTGTATGAAATAATGACCCTTCACCGGTGCGGGACTCTCATCGACAACCGGGAAGTATATGCAATGATGAACCTTCACCGGCTCGGGACTCTCATCGATTACCGGGAAGTGTATGCAATAATGACCATTCACCGGTGCGGGACCCTCATCGCCAACCGGGAAGTATATGCAATGATGAACCTTCACCGGCTCGGGACTCTCATCGATTACCGGGAAGTGTATGCAATAATGACCCTTCACCGGTGCGGGACTCTCATCGACAACCGGGAAGTATATGCAATGATGAACCTTCACCGGCTCGGGACTCTCATCGATTACCGGGAAGTGTATGCAATAATGACCCTTCACCGGTGCGGGACCCTCATCGCCAACCGGGAAGTATATGCAATGATGAACCTTCACCGGCTCGGGACTCTCATCGATTACCGGAAAGTGTATGCAATAATGACCCTTCACCGGTGCGGGACCCTCATCGCCAACCGGGAAGTATATGCAATGATGAACCTTCACCGGCTCGGGACTCTCATCGATTACCGGGAAGTGTATGCAATAATGACCCTTCACCGGTGCGGGACTCTCATCGACAACCGGGAAGTATATGCAATGATGAACCTTCACCGGCTCGGGACTCTCATCGATTACCGGGAAGTGTATGCAATAATGACCCTTCACCGGTGCGGGACCCTCATCGCCAACCGGGAAGTATATGCAATGATGAACCTTCACCGGCTCGGGACTCTCATCGATTACCCTGAAGTGTATGCAATAATCAAAACCAGAGTGCAATGCTCATATGCTCAATGCAATACCAATAACAGGGCTTAACATATAATATATAATTTAAATCCCAAGCTAAGGCGTAATGAGTACGCCTATCGGCAGCTACACACGTAAGAAATACGTGGTAGAAAATCCACGAGGCCAGGTGCCTCCAAAGAAATGGATATAAATACTTACCTCTTCCAAAAGTTGGCATTGCTAATCAACAACCGCTTTATCCTTTGGTTTCATTGCCAAACGATCCAACTCTATTCAATAAGCAGAAAAATATATCACATTAGGCTAAATGCTTCATTCCTCATATTTTAGGGCAATCCGGTTAGGAACCTGATATCCTATTGGCATACGCAATACGCAGGCCAGGCCTATGTACAGGGTTTAAAGTCACATGACCAAACCCTAAATAAATTACATTTATAAGTTGCCCATAACTCCCTGAGTACGAATATATAATCAATTCCGCTATCGGGGTCCATTTGACCCTTTAAACTATTAATTGAACTTATTAAAACGATGTCTAATATTCCAAATTTTACCGTTAAAACAGATTCCAACACACGTAATAAACTCAAATAATATATTAGGATCATTACCTGAATGTTTCAGGGTGAAAATTCTACTTTTCTCCGGCCCCTTTTCTTATTTTATGGCATTTTTATTTTATTGAATGTCTCCGTCTCTTGCTTCTGTTCCATTTGCTCGTTTCTGCTTCAAAATGAAGCTAAGGGATTTTAAAATCCCTCACCACCGCCTGCCATTTCTTTTCATTCTCTTTTTTTGTCCTTTTCTCTTTTTCCTTTTTTCTTTTTTCTTTTTATTTTCTTTTCGCGGTGAAAATTAAAACGGTACCCTATGATATTCGAAATAATTTTCACTTTTGCATACAAGTTATACAAAATATATGTAACATACTCGCGAAGGCGAATTTCAAATCAGACTCCCGAAACTCAAGATGCGAATTTAAATGGAAAAGAAGTCAAATTATTTAACTTTCGGCATTTTAGCGGAAACTAGCCGAACAACATCGAAATTTACTTTCGAAAGTTTACAAAAATAATAAATAATTATACGAACCTAACGGTACTTTCGGATTTCGAATCGGAGCTCATTCGGCAAAAACCGAGCTCGAAATCTCTTTTTAATATTTATCGTCAATAAAAACTGAAACCTTCTTCCGATGCCTATCAAACGAGGTCTGATTTAGCTCAAATTTTACAGACAGGTTCTAATGGACATTACGAATATTTTAAAATTATCAGCACGCCAATTGGAGTCCTAACTTCTGAAACGACTAACCGAGGTCGTTTCATTCTCCTCCACTTAAACTCTCGTTCGTCCTCGAACGAGCCTAAGTCTAAAGCAAGATTCATGCAGATAACAAGAGAACTTGCACGACCTTCATAAACTACTCCACAGATATTATCTCATAATTACAGAATCAGAGTTATAACACGCACATCAAACTCTTGGATAAAACATATTTGGATAATATGATAATATCATTGCCCAACTTATTCGAACTAAGCCGACCCTATCTCAATCATGAGAGAGGAGTTTTATATTTTCGAAACAAAGATACACGAAACTTTGAATGGGTTAACATGATTCAGCCGATAATTACCTCTTCGATATACCTTTCGATATAGAACAGGTCGATGGAACTAAGAATTAGCTTACGCTTCAGCAACGCCTTAGAGATTTAATATTATTATTCGGTATCAATTGGAGGAAGACTCCTCCACTTAAAGCATAAACTCATACAGCTATTTGGATAGGAATATTCATCCCCGCACAGTCTGCTGGACGAAAGAAGATTTAGTTAAAAGCTGAATGTAGGCAGACATAAGTTACCAACTACCCTTTCGAGTTGCCAACCAGCTGCAACTCTCGAGTTCACAACTCCATATCTTTGCCGTAAACACCACCGCTTGATGGATTATACTTCTATATAAAAATGTCGGCAGAGTTTCCCCTGAAACTGGATAATCCGCAAAAACAGAACCAGCACTATATTATACATGGGAATGGATACCCGGATAAACTGATATCCAAAATAATAATATGCTTACCCGGCTACAATAACACGTACTCTGGCTCAACACAGGGGACATCACAAGAGGCTACCAATCGCCCAAGCTCACTAGTGCCGGACGAAGAAGAAATGGAAATGGATCGAGGATAGAAATAATTAGAACTTCGAGAAGCTCATCTTCTTATTTACTTGGCCACCAGAGCTAGATTACTTCCGAGTTAAGCTAGCCAAAGAACCGCAATTGAAGAAATAGACATTAAATAAGCTTTATGGAATAACACCCATGCCAATTTAGCCTTCTCATAAGAAGAGAACTCCAACAATTTATCGATAAACTCTTTTGTAACTGAGAGAAGCTCATAGAATAGCATGACGTTACTAACATTTCGAACCAAGAGGAGACACATAGATCGAGTATTACTTACTAATCACTTTACACCGGAAGAAACAACGACACTTTCTGATGGTGATGAATAAGAAACCTATAATCTTACCAACACGGAATTCCGAAAAGAGAGGTATACTAATTTGATATAATAATAGAAGGTGGCACGACAAGATGCCAGACAGACAATAGCAATACTCACTCCCAAATTTCTCGCATTTAAACCAGATAAACTAGTAGGGTCATCATAAATGCCAGGAATAAATCATATCAGAAGCTCGCCCCTCTTCCGCAACCGATTCTTAGTAGAAGCAATATCCAAGGAAGCCATGGAAACATGGTAAAATAAAGGAAGTTCAAACCGATCGGAAGAATCAAATCTTACTCACATATAATGAAAGAAGAATTACATGGGTGTACTTCATCGGATGCCTCAGCATCCTGCCAGACTGGCAGTTCATAAAATTGCCTCTGCGGCTGAACTAAGCCGCTACACTGATAATTACCTTCTGAAGAACCACTGCCACCACGCTCTCAACCTCTACTGGATCATGGCGTTTCTCTGGCTGATTAAGATTTAAATAAAATTCCCTACGACTGTACATGTGCCTGATGACAAGAGAAAGGACGATTGTCTACTTGCTGGAGTAAGGAAAAACTCCTCAAAGGATAACGAGACTCATGACAGTGATAACAGCTTTTCATTGAAAATGGAAGCTGGACATATTGTCGATAGCTATAAAGAGAAAAACTGGGTGTAATCTTGATGAACTACTCGCACACTCTGAGAATCACGCTCTACAAGCTGAGATAACCTAGAAGGTGACTTCCAAAAATAATCAGAACTTTTACCTCCAAATGAGGTACCATGGTTACCCACCAGGGCCGTGGGATCTGTTACTTTCCCGCTCTAACTCTTCCCGCTGGTATGCCTCGAACCTTCGATCAATATCAACAACAATATCAAATGAAATCCCGACCTCAATCTCTCGAACCATATTCTGAAACACCAATAGATTAACCGACAGGCTACCCTATCCAATCCACTCAAACTGGCAACACTTTTCATCTCGCTCGCTACTCGAAAGGGACCTTTCCACGAATCTAGAAGAAAAATCGAACCAAGTTAGCTAATAAGAGAGCGGCCCACCAATTCAAGGCTGGACCCTGAAACTGGAAAGCAGAATAATCAACATCATACTGCTCGACATAATCAAGAGCCTGAAGGATACGCTGACATCTTTTTATTTAAAAAAAAAATCACAAGGTTTATCTGATGCATTGCTTAAGAATATCGGAAGGTTCAACCGCGTAAAATAATGCAACCTCTTCGGACACTCGGACCGAACTGATACCTCAGCTAGCTAACCAGCCAGAACAATTAGAGGCACAACACATGCTGCCTCCGAAACATACTTTATTGCGGCACCATTAAGAACTGGAATAGGAGCTCCCTGAGATCGAACATCTCCATTTACGGCAACCTGATAGGCTACCTAGCGAATAATAGGTTCTTGCAGTATATGCGTTGCCAAGATCCTCGTAAAAACATCGTAGAGAGCCTAGGGAACCGCAAGGCCCTGTTCCCTTGCCCATCGCAAGCTCTTATAGCTAGGACCTCCATAACTAGATCGTCAATACGATCAAAAACTCTCGGGACTTCGTCAGTGCTAGCCCCAGGCCAGACTGCTTCATCCTGAACTCATACCATTTGCTGATTTATCGCACGAGGGTTTCACAATTACCACGAAGGAATTAACGAAAATACTTTTGTATCGTAGACTGACGCACGATCAGAAAAGAAGGAAGTGAAACTTCCTAAATGCCATCATAGCCTCTCGTAGATAAGTACGGACGTCTACGTACCCATCAGCGAGACTCTACTTGACACTGTCTCAGTCTGGATAGACTCTAAACATGGCTCTGATACCAACTGACACGACCCGAAGTCCGGTTAGGCCGTGCGGGCACCCGACATCCACCCCTAGACCCGTCGGGCGAACCCTTACCAATTAAATCAGGAAAATAAATATAACAATTTACAAATAAGGACAAGACTTAAAATAAAAGTACAGACATACTAATACCTCTAAGCTGTACAAAAGAAATTACAACTGACTACCCAACATGCTAGGTTTAGGGCTATCCAGACTAGACATCTAAGAGTACAAAAGAGGACAAATATCTCATGCAGGGAGCAAAATGCAACTGAAATAGTAAACATAAAACTGGTGGCCATCTGGAATAAAAGCTGGCTCACCCTGACAGCTGAAGTCGTCTTCGCTTCTTCACAACGTGGCAAACTCAATCCTGGAACGAACCTGCCGAAACGAAATAGATAGACAAGAAACAAACAACAAACAAGGGTGAGTCAAAAGGACTCAATAAGTGGGCAGACTAGCCACCTCAAAGAATAGGATAGCTAGCCAGGGAGAAAAGAAACAGATAAACCAAATTTCTCTTATTTAAATAATGAAAAGGCAGAGCCAGATAATAACTAGAAACACGTATGGAATCACAAACTCATCAACAACCAGGAACGTAAGATAGCCAGAACATATAGGTATCCTGAACACATCAACAATCAGAAATACATCCTGTTGCGGCGTGCAACCGGATCCATATATTTATACTGTTGCGGCGTGCAACCCGATCCATATATTTATACTGTTGCGGCGTGCAACCCGATCCCCGCAATCCAGAATACGAGCTAGAAATATATAGGCAAATTGAGATATGTCCACGATATAGTATACATACCGCATACATAAAACACAACACAGTACACACAATAGTCAGTATGCGGTGCAATGAGATGGGATGAATTCGGTACGATGCAATGTAGTCACATATGCCTGAAACCTATCTCCGGCGCGGGACTCTCATCGTCTACCAGGAGATACATGCAATAATGACCCTTCACTGGCTCGGGACTCTCATCGATTACCGGGAAGTATATGCAATGATGACCCTTCACCGGTGCGGGACTCTCATCGCCAACCGGGAAGTATATGCAATGATGAACCTTCACCGGCTCGGGACTCTCATCGATTACCGGGAAGTGTATGCAATAATGACCCTTCACCGGTGCGGGACTCTCATCGACAACCGGGAAGTATATGCAATGATGAACCTTCACCGGCTCGGGACTCTCATCGATTACCGGGAAGTGTATGCAATAATGACCCTTCACCGGTGCGGGACCCTCATCGCCAACCGGGAAGTATATGCAATGATGAACCTTCACCGGCTCGGGACTCTCATCGATTACCGGGAAGTGTATGCAATAATGACCCTTCACCGGTGCGGGACTCTCATCGACAACCGGGAAGTATATGCAATGATGAACCTTCACCGGCTCGGGACTCTCATCGATTACCGGGAAGTGTATGCAATAATGACCCTTCACCGGTGCGGGACCCTCATCGCCAACCGGGAAGTATATGCAATGATGAACCTTCACCGGCTCGGGACTCTCATCGATTACCGGAAAGTGTATGCAATAATGACCCTTCACCGGTGCGGGACCCTCATCGCCAACCGGGAAGTATATGCAATGATGAACCTTCACCGGCTCGGGACTCTCATCGATTACCGGGAAGTGTATGCAATAATGACCCTTCACCGGTGCGGGACTCTCATCGACAACCGGGAAGTATATGCAATGATGAACCTTCACCGGCTCGGGACTCTCATCGATTACCGGGAAGTGTATGCAATAATGACCCTTCACCGGTGCGGGACCCTCATCGCCAACCGGGAAGTATATGCAATGATGAACCTTCACCGGCTCGGGACTCTCATCGATTACCCTGAAGTGTATGCAATAATCAAAACCAGAGTGTAATGCTCATATGCTCAATGCAATACCAATAACAGGGCTTAACATATAATATATAATTTAAATCCCAAGCTAAGGCGTAATGAGTACGCCTATCGGCAGCTACACACGTAAGAAATACGTGGTAGAAAATCCACGAGGCCAGGTGCCTCCAAAGAAATGGATATAAATACTTACCTCTTCCAAAAGTTGGCATTGCTAATCAACAACCGCTTTATCCTTTGGTTTCATTGCCAAACGATCCAACTCTATTCAATAAGCAGAAAAATATATCACATTAGGCTAAATGCTTCATTCCTCATATTTTAGGGCAATCCGGTTAGGAACCTGATATCCTATTGGCATACGCAATACGCAGGCCAGGCCTATGTACAGGGTTTAAAGTCACATGACCAAACCCTAAATAAATTACATTTATAAGTTGCCCATAACTCCCTGAGTACGAATATATAATCAATTCCGCTATCGGGGTCCATTTGACCCTTTAAACTATTAATTGAACTTATTAAAACGATGTCTAATATTCCAAATTTTACCGTTAAAACAGATTCCAACACACGTAATAAACTCAAATAATATATTAGGATCATTACCTGAATGTTTCAGGGTGAAAATTCTACTTTTCTCCGGCCCCTTTTCTTATTTTATGGCATTTTTATTTTATTGAATGTCTCCGTCTCTTGCTTCTGTTCCATTTGCTCGTTTCTACTTCAAAATGAAGCTAAGGGATTTTAAAATCCCTCACCACCGCCTGCCATTTCTTTTCATACTCTTTTTTTGTCCTTTTCTCTTTTTCCTTTTTTCTTTTTTCTTTTTATTTTCTTTTCGCGGTGAAAATTAAAACGGTACCCTATGATATTCGAAATAATTTTCACTTTTGCATACAAGTTATACAAAATATATGTAACATATTCGCGAAGGCGGATTTCAAATCATACTCCCGAAACTCAAGATGCGAATTTAAATGGAAAAGAAGTCAAATTATTTAACTTTCGGCATTTTAGCGGAAACTAGCCGAACAACATCGAAATTTACTTTCGAAAGTTTACAAAAATAATAAATAATTATACGAACCTAACGGTACTTTCGGATTTCGAATCGGAGCTCATTCGGCAAAAACCGAGCTCGAAATCTCTTTTTAATATTTATCGTCAATAAAAACTGAAACCTTCTTCCGATGCCTATCAAACGAGGTCTGATTTAGCTCAAATTTTACAGACAGGTTCTAATGGACATTACGAATATTTTAAAATTATCAGCACGCCAATTGGAGTCCTAACTTCTGAAACGACTAACCGAGGTCGTTTCAGTACAATACTTATAAGCATTGTTCTTTCTTCCATCACCATTAGAACCCCTGTTGGCATAGTTCTTGTTTCTTCCTCTACTATCATAGTTAGTGTAATCTCTGTTTTCATAATTGTTTCTTGGGGGATTGAAACCTTGGTTTCCTCTTGGTGTGTTAGCATAAAAAGCTGTGGTAGGATTGAATTCACAGTATGAACCTCTCTATGAGTTTCCTCATGCAACAATATAGAGTAAGCTTGAGCAGTGGTAGGCAGAGGTTTCATCATAAGGATGTTACCTCTTATACCTGCATATGTCTCATTCAAACCCATCAGGAACTGAATAAGCTGTTGATCTTCTTGCATTTTTGCATTGTAGGTCTTAGCATCACACTTGCATTCACATCTACGAGTCATAAATATGTTAAGCAATTTTAACTGATCCCAAAGCTTTTTCAGCTCATTAAAATACCCTGCAATATCACTGTTTTCTTGAGACATATTATTCATGTCTCTTTGCAATTGAAACATCTTGGTTCCATCAATCTGACCATAACGCTGCTCTAGTTCTACCCACAATTCCTGTGCAGTCTGGGAATATAGGACACTTTCAGCAATTTCCCTGATGTCATTGCATCTTCTCCATTGATCAGAGGTGGAGTCATCAATGTCAGGTTTCTTAAAGTCACCATTAATAAATCCCAGTTTATTTTTAGCAGATAATTATATCAGAATTCCTCTTTTCCAGTTTCCATAACTGGATCCATCAAAAATGTTATTAACTAGACTCATTCCAGGTGAATCAGATGTAGCAAGGAAATAAGGGTGAGAAGTATCATTAACCTTTGAGCCATTAGTAGATGAAGATCCATCAACTATCAGCCCAGATCCATCAACGGTTGTAGTAGACCGGATGATTCAGATATCAGTTAGATGAAAATGAAGATGGATTAAGGTTTTGGAGCTACTGCTCTGATACCATGAAATAATTGTATTTGCAAATGAATTGCTTTTTCTTTCTCAAAATCTGAATGAATATTTACACTGTACATAGCTCTATTTATCCTAAACAAAAGAAAATCTTTTTCTAACTAATTCCTAGCTACAAGACAAAACTAGCTAGCAAATTCACAGGCTAATTATTCCTTCTAGATTAATCTAGAAGGTCTTATTTACAACCAAATTGGTTCCTATCTATGTTATTGTATATGTGAACCTATGTGTTGAAAACTAGACAATATCAGCCCATGACACATTAACGATATCAGCCCATAACATCATTTAGCCCAGGTCCAACAAGTCAACCCAAACAGAATGCGTTGACCCTGCTCACTGTCGGTCAAACAGACCTTCGATGTAAACGAGGAGTCCAGTCAACTGAAGGAATACCAAATGGTGTGCTTGTCTTCTCATTTCCTGTGCTTGTCTGCTTATTTCCTAACATAAGTTCAGTTCCTACAAACACACCATCGCCACCATTGTTAAGCAAAGCTCCGTCCTTACGATCATCTGTGTTTATTATTAACGGAGTTCTGCCAACAAAAAGTACTTTTGATAAAAAGCACTTATCAAAATAAATTGATTTTGACAACTTGGCCAAACAGGCTCTTAATCAATTCCCAAATAGACGACTGAAGTATATTTTTGGATATACCTTTGAGAGGTGAAATTTAAATCTGTTCTCCCTTATTTTCTCCCAGTTGTACACATCCTTATTTAGTAAATTCTCTGGTGGTGAATCTGATAAGATACCCACTCAAGTAATCCTTATAATAGTGATAGAATTTATCTATATCGATGCTCAGAACTTTTAAGTAGAATACTGATGTCGTTCCAATACAGAGGTGGCTAAAATATGTATTTCTTTCCGAGAGCATATACTATTGGCTCTTTGACTCTAGGTCATTTTATGGTGTCTGAAGCTGAACCACAATTAAACATTTTGGATGTTCTGGATGTGAGGTTGAAGAAAAGAATAGATTTAACTGCCACATGTTCTAATTTCTTTTCAGGCTAATTTTTTCTACTTAGTTTTCCATATTGTTTCAAATTTGCACATTTTATGCTGCTGGTTTTGTTATTGGCTTTAAAAGTTTGTGATTTATATTTGTAGGGGGCTTGAGAAAATGTTCAATAGAAGGATCTCATCGGGCGTGTTTGAGGGCTTTTAGGAGTACATCATTTTAGATGAATGAAAATTGACTTGCGTTAAAATTAAAAGATGTACCATACAAATAATGTATAATTGAGTAATTGCTGATGAAGTGACATAACAAGATTTCTTCCTGCTTATTGACAATTTACAGGTTGTTCACTCTCATTTACAAAAATATGACACGGGAACAAATGGTTTGCCTTTTTGCCCGCACTAAGAAATGGTTTGCAAAAATGCCTCCGTTAAGATATAATGAAAAAAATCCGGGGCCAAGACTTCCCGTTATATTTTTCTGCTTTTCAACACTTATCCCTTCAAATATCGGCAATAGGCAATGCTTGTCGCACTAGGTCGTAAGTCTTGGCAATTGCCAAGACTTGCCATTGATCCCTGCTCGATTTTCCAACACTTGTACGACAAGTATTGCCAATAGGCAACACTTGCTGCACTGCGTCGTAAGTCTTGGCAATTTTCAAGACTTGCCCCTTCCAGTTTTCCCTGCATTCTTGCCATATACTTGAAGTATTGGCAAAACAGCACTTGCCCTTGAAGTATAGCCCATTGCCAAGACTTACAAATTTTTTGCCTTGAAGTCTTGGCTTGCGGACTGAATAAGGGCATTTTACTAAAACATTCCTTAGCGCGGGTATTTTTGTAAAACCACTCCTTATGGAAGGCATACGGTGAAATTTTTTGCACGAAATGGAAGTAACCATGTTGGGCCCGTGCTTGCCCTTCTAGTTTACTAAGAAATGAGAAAAGGTACAAAAACTTAGGAATTTTTACATTATATAGACATTTGGAAGTGCCTTTTACAAAAAATAGATATATTTTTTCTAATTTATAGCTTATAGACATTTAGACTTATTTAATTATCTTTTAATAGCCATTTTTAAAATCTGATCAACTTCCCTCTAAGCATGCCTATTTTTGGGGAACTATCTCCTCAACTTTCCCATTTGTCTTGTTTTTCACTGAAACATCCAAAACGTTCTCTTCATCTTCAGAATCTTCATCGTCAGAACCATCATCAGAAGATCCGTCATTTACTTTGTTTTTTACTAAAGCATCCAAAACATTCTCTTCATCCTCCAATTCATAATCGTCAGAATCGTCATCTGAGCCAATTTCACTGCATGGGTCATTAGTTTCTGAAGGAAATTGGATCGGGTCACCCATGTGGGTCAACCCGGATCTATTCTAAAATAATAAGTTATTAAATATATAATTATTTATATATATTTATTAATTATTATTCTTGTTACATAAAGAAAAAGAGGGAAGAGAAACAACGTTTCCCTAAACGTTGTTTTATCAGAATAAAGGGAAGCATCCCTTTTTAAAAAAAAAAGGTTACTTCTCTGAAGAAATATACAGTTTTCTTCTTCCTCTTTCTTCTTCCTTCTTCTCTTAATTCCATAAAGTTCCTGAGTGATTTTAGTGGAGATTCTTCACCAGAAATAGCAGGAATAAAAGTCTCTAAAAGGTACGACCCTAGACTGTGGCAATTTGATACAATTCGTGTTAATTTACATGTGATTGTGTTATTGATTAGTGAAACGAATACGGTTGTTTGGTGAACTCTGTGTTCTAGAATTATTCTTCATTGGTATCAGAGCCAGTGCTATTCGTTTCCTAGTTGGTTTGTGGAAATTGACGAATTTATGTGTTCTTTCCTCCGTTTATTTCTTGTTACTGTGGTTTTTTGTACAAGTTTTCATTGGTGGTGGAAAGTCTTTTATAACACTGTTGATCATAGAATTAAATCTCAATTCTGGGCAGTATCTGGTTGCATGTTTTGTTTTTGGTTAAAATTTGTTTTCGGAATCTGTCCAATTATAAGCAGTGTTGGAATTTGTTTTGACAAGAATTCAATACATTCTATATATTTTATGAAATAAAACTGTACCATAAGATTCTTCTGATCCATAGAGCAAAAGAGAATAAAAGATGATGTAAGCTTTTTTCCTTGGTTTTAAAAGAACCACGTCAATGATCTGATCAAATTTTTGGTCCAAACTCCAACGTACAAGTTTTTCATTGTTCACTTTACTTGAAAGAATGACTGAAAGTTGGCACCAACTATATATATATATATATATATATATATATATATATATATATATATTCCTTTTACTTCTTTTTAGACTATGGTACAAAGTTGCAGAGATTGACACATATGAGTTGGTGTGTTCCTATAATCTCAAGCCATGTGACTTGTTTCTTTATCAACTAGCGTCTGAAAAAATCAAAAGTACATTTACTCTTGTCTTTTTTTTATGCCACTCTAAGAGCAAGTACCAGTTTCTATTGCAAAGATGTTTGGTTTGTTTTTTTGGATGGACCTACAGTAAAGAAAATATTGTTTTCCTAGTTTCGCTGCCTATGGCCTTTTACATCAACTGTTTTTTTCCAATTTTTTTTGAAAGATACATTGACACTGTGGTGTCTGTTTATTTGTCTTGAAAAAATGGGAATAGTGCAGTATAGTTAGAATCCGTTTCATTCTTGTCTGAAAATATCAGAACCTTATATTTCTAGTCAGACCAAGTACATACTACTAAATACTAAGGTAGACCTTCTAATACTTTGGCAAAATATTGTCACTTACTGGATATAGATATATTTTTCCTCATAAACTACCATATAAAGTTTTTTTTGTAAAACTTTATTGTGCGTCCTTCTTTAATTTGATGGCAACTCTTAATTTTTCTGTATGTGTTACAAAAAATCATGGGATGCCTAAGAAGGACGCCTATACGAGTTCGCACTGAGAGTCAGAGGAGAAGGGTGAAAGATATGATTGATATTTTGGCCAAATTCCCTCTAGCACCTAATACTAGAAAAGAAGATCTAGTATGTTTTGTGGAACATCTTATATTGGTTAACAAGTTAATCCAACAGACCGTGTGGTTTGGTGGTTTGTTAATAGATGAGGAAAAATATAAGGCATTACGATCAATCCTGTCATTTAATGAGTTCTATAGAGACATGCTTGATAAAACTTGGAAAGAGATTCAAAATAAATTGGCTGGATCTTTCGTGTTGGTCGGACCTTATAGAATGTTAGTTCAGGATATTGTGCAGAAATTGTATAACGATATTGCTATAAATATCCAGAAGACTGTGTGTCGTTCTATTGGACTACCTATGAGAGATAGAAATAGGTTGAATTTAGTTCGACCAGTGGTTCCGAGAGCCGGTTTTCTATTGCCAGATTTTCTATTGCCCCCTAATTTGTACAGGGCTCTTATTAAATCTATTCCAGTCCATGTGAAAGAATTTAAGTATAGGTCTGCTTAGTATTAGTAGTTGTCTTTGTGATGTAGTATTTGCATAAGTATGTAAATTTCTTTTTGTTTGACTTTAGTGTTTATGTTGATTGTTATTGTAAAAGTTGAATATTTCTATATTTGTTATAGAATTTGTTCCTTGTTTATTTTGTCCTGAATTTAAGTTATTTTAAGACAATGTATTCCTTGCATAGTTAATTATATTGAATTTACTACATGTTAGTTCTTTAGATGATGATTGGGAACTTAGTGAACTTTCGATTCTAAATCTAATGTGGAATAAATATTTATATAGTTAATTATTTTAAGGAATAATATGTATATGAATTTAGGCTTAAATTATGTACTTAGTTGTCTCACTTTAATTTTATACTTGTTTTGAATATCAGTATGTCAACTGCTACTAAGAACATTGTCGCCGAGCTTAATAAAGGCGATAAGCTAAATGGCGACAATTATGAAATATGGAGCATGAAAATAGAGGCTCTTGAGGCTCTTAATGTGTTTCTGACACCTCCTGAAGATGGTGACACTGAACAACATGTGAGAGACCTTCAGGCTTATCAGGCTTGGAGAAAGAAGAACTCTCTCGCTCGTATTACTTTGCTGAGTAGTATGGATAATGATATAATGAGAGAGTTCCGTGAGTATGACAATGCTAAGGACATGTGGTCCGCATTGAAAGAAAAATTTGGTCATACTTCAGTTGCTAAGTTGAGGGCACTTACTATTAAGTTTGATACTTATAAGAAACGCCCTGATCATACTATGCGTAAGCATCTTCGTCATATGTCGAATATGGTGAATGAGCTAAAGGATGCTGGGCATGTATTGACTGAGGAGCAACAAGTCCAGGCGGTAATTCGTTCCTTGCCTCAAAACTGGGAAAACATGAAAATGCACTTGACCCACAATGTTAGCATCAAAACAATGGAAGATGCTAAGCGTCATTTGGAACTCGAGGAAGAGCGCCTCGGGGTGGACAAAGCTACTACAAGTGCATTTGTGGCAAGTTCTGGTCCAAAACGTGGACAAGGCAAAAAACGCAAGTATGGCGGGTTTTCTCAAAAGAAGGGGAAAGGACAAGCCTCTAAAAAACCTAAGACTAATCATCAAGGAAAGAAAGATGGTTCTTTTCAAAAGAAGAAAGTGGACATGGCTAAGCAGAAGTGCTACAACTGTGAGAACAAAGGACATTATGCTCGTGATTGCCCCGAGCCTAAAAAGGTATATAACCTTATTCCAAATTTACATAGTGATGTAAATGTTTCTTGTTCTGCTTATCTAACTGAATCTCATCCTATGTGGATTGTAGACTCGGGAGCCACCGACCATATAGCGAAGGATAGAGACGCCTTCGTGGAATTTCGACGAATTTCACATGGAGCAAGATGGATTTATGTAGGAAATAACTCCAAAGTGGAAGTTAAAGGGATTGGTACCTGTAAGCTTGATATGCGTGGTGGCCGAACTCTATTTCTACATGATGTACTATTTGCCCCGTCAATTCGCCGAAATTTGGTCTCAGTTACTATGTTGATTAGTTTAGGATTTCATTTAGTCTTTCATGAACAAGGTCTTGATTTGTATTTGGCCAAGACAAAATATGGCACTGGTTATTTCTATGATGGTTTTATTGTATTGGATATTGTTCCTACTTTTAATAATAATAATAATAATAATAATAATAGTTTTTCCTTATTTACGTCTACTTCCAACTATGAAAATGATGTAAATACGTGGCATGCTAGGCTTGGCCATATTGGTCAACAAAGAATGAATCGCTTAGCCAAAGAAGGTCTTCTTGGCACTTTAGACAAAATTGATATGTCTACTTGTGAATTTTGCCTAGCTGGAAAAACTGCTAGAAAACCATTTGGAAAAGGTACTAGAGCCGATACTCCATTGCAGTTAATCCATTCTGTGGTCCAATGAATGTAAGGGCAAGACATGGTGCTATTTACTTCATCACATTTATCGATGATTTTACTCGATTTGGTTTTGTCTATTTGATTTCTCATAAATCTGAGGCTTTAAGTTGCTTCATCAAGTTTATAAACTTAGTCGAGAATCAACTAGACAGAAAAATCAAGGCTTTAAGAACCGATCGAGGAAGAGAATATTTGTCTGATGAATTCAAACAATTATGTGATGAAAAGGAAATTCAAAGACAGTTGACTATTCCCTATACTCCACAACAAAATGGTGTTGCGGAACGACGAAATAGAACCTTGTTGGAAATGGTTAGGTCAATGATGGCACAAGCAAAATTGCCTATCACCTATTGGGGTGATGCATTGCTTACTGCTGCATATGTACTTAACCGTGTCCCTTCTAAATCAGTTACATCTACTCCATACGAGTTATGGACTAATCGAAAACCCGATTTGAGTTTTTTAAAGTCTTGGGGTTGTGCTGCATTTATCCATAATTCTTCTTCCCGATATGGAAAATTAGGTCCAAGGGGAAGAAAGTGTATCTTCATTCGATACTCCGAACAATCTAAGGGTTATGTGTTCATAGATGAACAAGATAATGGCACTGTAACTGAAATTGAATCACGCGATGTTACATTCTTAGAGAATGATTTTCCTAAGCAGGGAGAGATAGGTCATGACTTGTCTCTCTTCGAAACTGCGGACCAGACCGCTTCCGCTATAGATACCCAAATGGATTTGGATGGTATTCACCATGGTGATAATGAATCTGTTCCAATTGCCACTGATACACCATTCGAAGAAAATCCATTTAATGTTGCTGGTCCCAGTGGGAGTAACTCATCAATTGATAAATCAATTTGTCAATCTCAAGCTCGACGAACGAGTCGTCCGCACGTTCCCCGTCGTCGATTTGAGATCGAAGGGGAAGCATTTATGGTTACTCCACAAGATGAAGAAGAGCCAAGGAATGTAAATGAGGCTCTTACTTGCCCCGCTAAGGATAAATGGTTAAAAGCAATGGAGGAGGAGATGGAGTCTATGAAATCAAACCAAGTATGGGAGTTGGTTGATCTACCTATGGGCCGAAAAGCTATCGGGAACAAGTGGGTTCTCAAGATCAAGCGTAAGGCCGATGGTAGTATTGAGAGATATAAAGCTCGCCTAGTAGCTAAGGGGTATACACAACAGGAAGGAATTGATTATGAGGAAACTTTTTCGCCTGTTGTCCGTTTTACTTCAATAAGGCTAATTTTGTCAATAGTGGCTAATTTGGATCTTGAGTTGCATCAAATGGATGTTAAAACTGCATTTCTCAATGGAGAACTAGAAGAAAAAATCTACATGGCACAACCTGTAGGTTTCGTGAAAAAAGGCCAAGAGCATAAAGTATGCCGACTTCGTAGGTCAATTTATGGTCTTAAACAATCTTCTAGACAATGGTATTTACGTTTCCATAATGCAATCATATCATACGATTTCACTATGATTCATGAAGACCATTGTGTGTACATCAAAAGATCCAAAGATAAGTTTGTGATCTTATCATTGTATGTAGACGACATACTTATAGCTGCAAGTGATTTTGTGTATGTGAAAGAAGTGAAAGAGTGGTTATCATCAACATTTGAGATGAAAGATATGGGTGAAGCGTCGTACATTCTTGGAGTTAAGATTTCAAGAGATCGTTCAAAGAGATTGTTGTCTCTTTCACAAGAGCCTTACATCAAGAAGGTTCTTGAACGATTTAATATGCAGGACTGCAGACCCATAAACACTCCTGTTTCTAAGGCTGAAGCTTTAAGTCGGAGGATGTGTCCTCAGACTCCACAAGAGATGGAACAAATGAGAAGGGTTCCTTATGCCAATGCAATCGGTTGTCTATTGTACGCTATGATGTGTACTAGACCTGATATCTGTTATGCTGTTGGGTTAGTTAGCAGATATCAGTCTAACCCAGGACAACAACACTGGAAAGCAGTTAAAAGGATACTACGGTATCTTAAAAGCACAGTTGACTACTCCTTGTGTTACCAAGGTGATGATCTGCAACTAAGAGGCTACACTGATGCTGATTGGGGAGGAGATTTAGATGAGAGAAAATCAACCTCTGGATATGTATTCTTGTTGAACAATGGCGCCATATCATGGAGAAGCAAGAAACAATCATGCATAGCTTTATCTACAATGGAAGCTGAGTTTGTAGCACTTTCAGCTGCTGTGCAAGAATCTATTTGGCTTAAACGTTTTCTGGTACACTTGGGTGTGTATGCCAATGCTGTTGAACCAGTAACCATCAATTGCGATAGTCAAGCTGCAATAGCTTACACAAAGGATCCCAAGTACCATGGCAAGACTAAACATATTGATATTAAGTATAATTTTGTTAGAGACTTGGTAGTACATAAAGAAGTGAATGTGAAATACATATCTACACATCATATGGTAGCAGATCCCTTAACGAAACCCATAGCATGTGATGCTTATGAGAAACATGTGAAGTCGTTGGGATTGCGTAGGTGCTAATGTATTTTTTTTATTTTACTTTTTCCCAGTTCATGTAAAAACTACATCATTTTTTTTTGAAGTTAATGATAGTTGAAGCCTAATTATCCATATTTGTTGGTTCATATACATATAAATTTTATGTTTGGAACATAAAATTCGAGTATAAGAAGTATGTCGGACAGACAAAAGATTGGCCTATTCACACAGGCAATCGCTTTTATTATCTAAGTGACTAATAGGGATGAGACAATTATAAACTTATTATTATCGGAAGTGATAATAATAGAGAGCAAAAAAGTTTATAATATAAATGTCGTTTCTTTAAATATTTAATCAAGTGTGATTAAAGGTGATAGTCTGTTTTGATTGCCAGATGCGAGTTCTGTTGTTAGAAAGTTGAATGAGTAGATTTGTGAACTCAAAGTTAGACATAAGTTGTCTGAACTATCATCTGCACAGTATTATTGAACAGACATACGCTCCATGGGAAAGGAGTTAATACTGTGATACGTGAATCATACCACGTATGCATAAGATGACCTTATGGCGGTACAAGTTAAAATCTCTACTTGCCACTGTGTGAAGCCTTGAAAATTACAAGTAATTTTCCCTATCGTACCCTCATGACTTTGATCAGTTTCTCGAGATTCAATTTGGTGTTTGTTATCTTAGGGTGTTGCCAAGAGATCATGAATGATTCGGTCTGGCGGGACATTTCTAGAAAAGCAAGTCGAGTTGAGATTAAGAGATTCTTGAGATGAGCAAGATCATTGAGTATTGTCACATTAGTTGTGTTCATTGACCGGTCCTTTATGTTTGCCTTGAGACAAGAACATAATGATGAACTCAAATTAATACAAAGAGATTGTGATAGAGATGAATGTGATAAATGATCTAGGGTATTGCATGCTTTAATCTACTCCAAGACGCCGTTGATCGAGATGCTATATATTCCTAACAGATGTATAGCAATGCGCTCTCGAAGTATGCACTGGTCACACGGTCTAGTCGTAATGTATGAAAGTTACAGACTTGGAATAAGAGTTGACCCACTATGTGTGAGTGGGAGATGAAGGAAATTGGATCGGGTCACCCATGTGGGTCAACCCGGATCCATTCTAAAATAATAAGTTATTAAATATATAATCATTTATATATATTTATTAATTATTATTCTTGTTAAATAAAGAAAAAGAGGGAAGAGAAACAACGTTTCCCTAAACGTTGTTTTATCAGAATAAAGGGAAGCATCCCTTTTTCAAAAAAAAAAACGTTACTTCTCTGAAGAAATATACAGTTTTCTTCTTCCTCTTTCTTCTTCCTTCTTCCCTTAATTCCATAAAGTTCCTGAGTGATTTTAGTGGAGATTCTTCACCAGAAATAGCAGGAACAAAAGTCTCTAAAAGGTACGACCCTAGACTGTGGCAATTTGATATAATTCGTGTTAATTTACATGTGATTGTATTATTGATTAGTGAAACGAATACGGTTGTCTGGTGAACTCTGTGTTCTAGAATTATTCTTCAGTTTCATATCCCATGAAGTACACGCTCCCATTTTTCCAGCCATGTGAGAGTTCAAACTTCTTTTTAAAGACCAAGTCAAACATCAACTGAGGTTTTTTCCTCTTAGCGTGCATACTGCCTTTAATATTTTTTCTGATTCTCAATTTATTACTCATTGAGAATGTGAGTTATCTCCTAAATTTTCGTTCTTATCATCACTAAAGCGGTAAATCAAAATTTTAAAATTTCAAAAACAAAATTAAACTCAAAATTCCTTTTTATCTTCTCCAACTTCTATTTATTTTAATCTTCTCCAATTTCTTTTTATTTCCATATCTCTTTGATATTCATTGAATTCATGAACTAACTTCTTATTGCAACTACAAGATTTGTTATTAGACATATACAGAATAAGGCTACTTATTAATAATAGAAACAAGCATTTATAAACCAACTGGTACCAAAAAATATATACATATACTAAAAATATGTTCGTATGGGTACCAAAAAAAAATATGCATGTTATATAAATTGGTATTCAAAAAATAAGCACGTTATATAAAATAGTATCCAAAAAATATGCACCTTATATAAACGGGTGTCCAAAAAATATGCACGTTATATAAATTGGTATCCGAAAAATATGCATATTATATAAACTAGTATTCAAAAATCAAAAAAATATACATGTTATATTGAAAAATATAATATTAGAATGATATTGAACAAATATTATACGTATTAGAAACATACGAAAAATGAATTACCTGGAACTTCAAAACTGAAACTTTAATTTTCTGTAATTCCTCAAAGTTGAGGAAGAAGATTGTGGCATCTAAGGTGGTAAATGTCTTTTATAAAGTAAATTAAACTATATTCAGCATATCTCTAATTAAAGAGCTAATATATGTTTGCGTGCTTAAAATTAGGAGAGAATTAAGTTAATTGAGATAGTTTTTAATATGCATGAACCTATTTTTTAGACTCTTTTTGGTTAGCCTTGTTATATATTAAATGTGTCTATTAAACAGTAGGGCCATGTTATATTTTTGGTTAGTTATGAAATTTTCTATCAATCAAATAAGCTATAAAAGACTGACAAATTTGAAATACTTTTTTGACTAATTAATGTAATAATATTTCATCCTTCTCCGAACTTAAACTAAATAATGGTAATATATATACCCATTAGTAAGCCTGGCAAAGAACGGAGCCGGCTCGGAGCTCGGCTCGGCTCGAATGCCTTTTAACTCGGCTCAGCTTGGCTCATTTTAAAAAGAGGCTCGGCTCGGCTCGGGCTCGTTTAAAGTTTGACTCGACTCGGATAAGCTCTGTCAAAGCTCGAATCAACTCGATTAGCTTGATTACTAAAAAGTTAGAATTTTACATTATATTTAATGTTTTAATGCAATAATTAACAATTGATAAACTAGTACTTCTATCCTTATTTATGATTATGATCAAAAGAAAAAATTAAAAAATATTATTTTTTATATTACTAAGTATGAGAACACAAAATAATAAAGTCGGCTCAAGCTCGGCTCGAGCTCGGTCAAACTCTAGCAAAGCTCGGTACGGGCTCGGGCTCGGGCTCGACTCCGTATGATATAAAGCTCGGTTCGGCTCGATTCGATAGCATAGTAAACTTGGTTAGGCTCGGCTCGCTTGCTCGATGCCCAGACCTACCCATTAGTATTGTAAAATACTACTATAACTATGGAGTTTAATCAAATTAAAGGTAGAAAAAATGCACATGACTCGCCAAAATCACTGAGAACTATGAATAAATCTAACTCAATTCATTAACTTATATTTTACCAGGAATTTATACGATGATTGATACTTGATAATGTAAAGAATAGAAGAAAAAATATAAAGAAAAGAAAAAAGAAAAACAAAAGCTTAACAAGAAAAAAGGAAAAAGAATAGGTAGGTACTGTAATCAAAATTAAAATAATGCAAAGGAAAAAAGGAAAAGAAAAGGATGAAAGGGAAAAGAACAAAGATAAATGATTCGCAACGAAGTTGAATGAAAAAAGAAGCTGACAAGGAAATGAAGGGAAAAAACAACCCCCAACAAGAATCGAACACTGAACTTCACGCACTAAGAGAAACTTGGGGGCAATCTCTCGACTAGCGGCACCATCTCAAAGTTTAAATTACCGGGTGCCATTAGTAATACTCCCTCCGTCCCTATTTGTTTGTCATAGTTTGACTTGGCACAAAGTTTAATAAAGTAAGGAAGACTTTTGAAATTTGTGGTCTAAAATAAGCCATGAATATTTGTGTGGATATAAATGAGTCAAAAAGTAACTTTAGAGTTGAATTATTACCAAATTTAGAAGTATGACAATCTTTTTGGGACAGACTAATAAGGAAAGTATGACAAACAAAAGTGGGACAGAGGGAGTACTTAATTATTTGCAACAGTTTATACACATGTATATATGAAACTTTTTCAAAGCTACTAGGTGTTGTGGCACCCCCTCCTAATGACATAGATCCGCCCCGCCCCTTTGCTATGGGTGATGTTTGTTTGGCCAAACTAACTCTTTTTTACAGGATGATTACTATTGGATGGATAACCCTTAAGGAATATACCACATTCATTTTTTACAGGAAAGCAATCCAAGTTAGTGTATTGGAAGGACAAAAGCTTGTCCTTCGGATAATTGGTTTATGCAGGGGAAAAAAAGGTCTTCTTGATAATTGTAGAACTTATATAAGCGTATTCTCGACACTTCTTTTTTCTCTCTTATTCCTTTTTTAGATCTTTTCGTGTATATATTCGGTAGACTGTTCTCACCTGTACATATAATATAAATTATGTTTCTATGATTGAGTGTAACAAGTGGTAAGCAAGGAATACTTACAAGGTTATAAACAGGTGAATTAATTTGATTTATACTAATTCAATTCAAAACTGGTTGTGAATGCACAAGAAAAGTGCAGCAGAGAGCTGCCATGTCTGGTTATACAAGGACCCTTCTTTGTCTTCCTTTTATTTCTGTGGCTAAAATCATAATCTGAGCCATCTACGTAAGATTGAAACTCGAAATTATAAGACAGACTGTTTGTGCAATTTCAGAAAAAATCTGTGTTTTTACCAAGTATGATAGGAGGCTGTCTACGTGAAATATAATTTGAATCAATTTTTTTTAAGAAAGGGCTGTTTTCGAAATTCTGTCCAAATCAAGGACATTTCTGCGGAAGTTATAATCTGGCCAGTTTTATGGAGAATTTTGATGTATAGCCATTTTTGGACGCACTCAAAGAGTTTTATCCACCGTTTCAAAATTCATTGAGAAATAGCCAAAAATTCGCAGGGTTTGTTCAAAGCCTAAATATTTTGTTATGGGACTGAACCTTTATACAAAGTCTCATAACAAAGTAATCCCATAACAAAATAATGGGACCTTGAACTAACATGTTCAAAAGTCCCAAAGTTCCATAACAAAATAATGGGATTTATCCCATAACAAAGGTCCCATCAAAGGGATAAATCCCATTATTTTGTTATGGGACTTTATATACAAAGCTTCAGTCCCATAACAAAATGCTGGGTTTTGTTCAAATCCCCAGTATTTTGTTATGGGACTGAAGATTTTCAAAGCCCCAGTATTTTATACTGGGGTTAGTTTACTGAAGCTTCCCAGTATAAATACTGAGGCTTTGAACAAATCTTATTCAAAGCACCAGTATTTATATTGGGACTTGTCTGGAGGTGGCTATTTCTCAGCGAATTTATTTTTGACGGCTACAAATCAATTAGCGTGCGCCAAACAGGCCCCTACGCGAAATTTTTACCAGTTTTATAAAGCCAAAAAATTTCACCGGATGCCCTCCATAAGGAATGGTTTTACAAAATTACCTGCGCTAAGGAATGTTTCAGCAAAATGCCCTTATTTAGTCCGCAAGCCAAGACTTCGAGGCAAAAAATGTGTAAGTCTTGGCAATTGGCTATACTTCAAGGACAAGTGCTGTTTTGCCAATACTTCAAGTTATATGGTGAGAATGCAGGGAAAACTGGAAGGGGCAAGTCTTGACAATTGCCAAGATTTACAATGCAGTACAGCAAGTGTTGCCTATTGCCAATACTTGTCGTGCAAGTTTTGGAAAATCGAGTAGGGGACAATGACAAGTCTTGGCAATTGCGGCCCAGTGCGGCAAGTATTGCCTATTTCCAATACTTGAAGGGATAAGTGTTGAAAAGCGGAAAAATATAACGGGAAGTCTTGGCCCCGGATTTTTTTCATTAAATCTTAACGGGGGCATTTTGCAAACCATCTCTTAGCGGGGGCAAAAAGGCAAACCATTGCTTCCCGTGTCATATTTTTGCAAATCCCCCTTATATATATATATATATATATATATATATATATATATATATATATATATATAATCCTAGGCTCAAGAGTAATGATGTGGCATTATCTCTTGGCAAAGAATTGTACTTATCTTTTTTCTCATTTTTTTTTACCTTTTTAAAATTTATAAAATATCAAAAGGTCCATAATTTATCCACTCTTCCCACTCAACAATATCACTTAATACGTTAGAATAATTCTCTTCTCTTATTAATGGTATTAGTTTTAGTGTACGTGCGTTACACGTGTCCTCTCGCATCATTAATAATTAAAAAGTTTATGCCAGGACAATAAATACTACATTAACAATTGAGATAACACCTAGACAAAATTTCTTGCGCTAGAAAAGAATATCTTATATTAAAAAATATATATAAAGGGGTAATCTTGGAGCACAATAAAGAAATAAGTGTTGTATAAGAGGTAGCTAAGAATATACAATCAAGTTTATTATGAAATATATTGGTCTGTTAATTTGATACTTGTGGAGATCTGACACGACCCGAAATCCTGTTAGGCCGTGCAGGCACCCGACATCCACCTCCGGGACAAATCCCAGTATAAATATTGGAGTTTTGAACAAGTTTTGTTCGAAGCCCCAGTATTTATACTGGGAAGCTTCAGTAAACTAACCCCAGTATAAAATACTGGGGCTTTGAACAAGTTTTGTTCAAGGCCCCAGCATTCTTGTTCAAAGCCCCAGCATTTTGTTATGGGACTTGTAATCACCTAATTTTGGCACGCAAAAAAAAAAGTAAGTAAAAATTGTGTAAATAGATGTTTTAACTATCATGTGATTTGTATTCATTTTTGAGATGTTATCTTCAATTTGGCTATTTAATTAGGGAGAAACTGTACAAAAAAAAATTAAAAAGAAAATGACTTGTATTCATGAGTAATGTTTTAGTTGATTTTCCCTTTGTGCGAGTTAGAAAATTTGTTACGTATTTCTTGTTAATTATGCGGTTTAGTTAATTAATTGTGCTGATGGGGTAAAATACAAGTTTGCATCCAAATAGTCCATTTTGTGTGAAAAATGTCCAACCCAATATTGTAGCCCAACCTACACTTGACCCGACCCGGTCCCTTGTTTAAAAGGAAAATGTTGCCATTTTGGTACAACTTTTGAAACGACCTCGGTTAGTCGTTTCGGAAGTTAGGACTCCTATTGGCGTGCCGATAATTTTAAAATATTTGTAATGTCCATTAGAACATGTCTGTAAAATTTGAGCTAAATCAGACCTCGTTTGGTAGGCATCGGAAGCAGATTTCAGTTTTTATTGGCGATAAATATTAAAAAGAGATTTTCGAGCTCGGTTTTTGCCGAATGAGCTCTGCTTTGAAATCCGAAAGCGCCGTTGGGTTCATATGATTATTTATGACCTTTGTGAACTTTCAAAAGTGAATTTCGATGTTGTTCGGCTAGTTTCCGCTAAAATGCCGAAAGTTAAATAATTTGACTTCTTTTCCATTTAAATTCGCATCTTGAGTTTCGGGAGTCCAATTTGAGATCCACCTTCGCGAGTATGTTACATATATTTTGTATAACTTGTATGCAAAATTTGGAATTATTTCGAATATCGCAGGGTACCGTTTTAATTTTCGTCGCGCAAAGAAAAGAAAAAAAAAATAAAAAAAATGAAAAAGGACAAAAAAAGTCCAACAACGAAAAAGTTAGGCGAGGCGGTGCAGTGCATACTGCATATATGCTAAAACTCTTTGCAGAAGCAGAAAACGATTTCAGAGCAGAGAAAAATAAATAGCGCAGAAATGGAAAAAATGCCAGAAAATGAGAAAAGGGGGCCGGAGAAAAATAGTATTTTCACCCCAGAACATTCAGGTAATGATCTTAATATATTATTTGAGTTTATTACATATGTTTGAATATAATTTTACGGTAAAAATAGAGATATTAGACATCGCCCTAATGACGTAAATTGATAGTTTAAAGGGTCAAATGGACCCTGATAATGAAATTGATTATATATTCGTACTCAGGGAGTTATGGGCAACTTATAAATGTAATTTATTTAGGGTTTGGTTATGTGACCATAAACCCCGTACATAGGCCTGGCCTGTGTATTGCGTATGCGAATAGAGTATCAGGTTCCTACCTGGATTGCCCTAAGATGTGAGGAATGAAGCCTTTAGCCTAAATTGATATATTTTTCTGCTTATTGAATAGAGTGGGATCATTTGGCAAGGAAACCAAAGGATAAAGCGGTTGTTGATTAGCCGTACTAACTTTTGGAAGAGGTAAGTGTTTATATCCATTTCTTTGGAGGCCCTTGGCCTTGTGGATTTTCTACCACGTGTTTCCTTACGTGTGTAGCTGCCGATAGGCGTACTCATTACGCCTTAGCTTTGAATTTATATTGTATATTATACGTTATGCCCTGTTGTTGGTATTGCATTGAACATATGAACATTGCACTCTGGTTTTGAGCATTGCATATACTTCCCGGTTGGCGATGAGAGTCCCGCACCGGCGAAGGGTCATTATTGCATATACTTCCCGGTTGGCGATGAGAGTCCCGCACCGGCGAAGGGTCATTATTGCATATACTTCCCGGTTGGCGATGAGAGTCCCGCACCGGCGAAGGGTCATTATTGCATATACTTCCCGGTTGGCGATGAGAGTCCCGCACCGGCGAAGGGTCATCACTGCATATACTTCCCGGTAATCGATGAGAGTCCCGAGCCGGTGAAGGGTCATTATTGCATATATCTCCTGGTAGACGATGAGAGTCCAGCGCCGGAGATAGGTATCAGGCATATGTGACTGCATTGTATCATACCGCATTTATCCCATCTCATTGCCCCGCATACTGACTATTGTGTGTATTGTATTGTGTTTTATGTATGCGGTATGAATACCATGTTGTGGACATATCTCAGTTTGCCTATATATTTCTGGCTCGTGTTCTGGGTTGCCGGGATCGGGTTGCACGCCGCAACGGTATAAATATATGGATCGGGTTGCACGCCGCAACGGTATAAATATATGGATCGGGTTGAAAACCGCGATAGTATGATGTACTTCTGATTGTTGATATGTTCGGGATACCTAGATGTTCTGGCTATCTTACGTTTCTGGTTGTTAATGAGTTTGTGATTCCATACGTATTTCTAGTTATTATCTGGCTCTGCCTTTTCATAATTCAAATAAGAGGAATTTGGTTTATCTGTTTCTTTTCTCCCTGGCTAGCTATCCTATTCTTTGAGGTGGCTAGTCTGCCCCACTTATTGAGTCCTTTTGACTCACCCTTGTTTGTTGTTTGTTTCTTGTCTATCTATTTCGTTTCGGCAGGTTCGCTCCAGGATTGAGTTTGCCACGTTGTGAAGGAGCGAAGACGACTTCAGCTGTCAGGGTGAGCCAGCTTTCATTCCGGATGGCCACCAGTTTATTGTTTATTATTTCAGTTGCAGTTTGCTCCCTTCAGGAGGTATTTGTCTTCTTCTGTACTCTTAGATGTCTAGTCTGGATAGCCCTAAACCTAATATGTTGGGTAGTCGGCTGTAACTTCTTTTATACAGCTTAGAGACATCAGTATGTCTGTATTTTTTTTAAGTCTTGTCCTTATTTATGAATTATTATATTTATTTTCCTAATTTAATTGGTAAGGGTTCGCCCGACGGGTCATTGGGAGGATGTCGGGTGCCCGCACGGCCTAACCGGATTCCGGGTCGTGTCAGTTGGTATCAGAGCCCAGTTTAGAGTCTATCCAGACTAAGACAGTGTCTAGTAGAGTCTCGCTGATGGGTACGTAGACGTCCGTACTTATCTACGAGAGGCTATGATGGCATTTAGGAAGTTTCACTTCCTTCATTTCTGATCGTGCGTCGGTCTAAGATGCAGAAGTATTTTCGTTAATTCCTTCGTGGTAATTGTGAACCCGCGTGCAACAAATCAGCAAATGGTATGAGTTCAAGACGAAGCAGTCTAGCCTGAGGCTAGCACTGACGAAGCCCAGAGTGTTTTTGATCGTGCTGACGATCTAGTTCCAGAGGTCCCAGCCGCACGAGCTCGCGATGAGCAAGGGAGCAGGGCCTTGTAGTTCCCTTGGCTCTCTACGATGCTTTACGAGAATCTTCGCGACGCAGATATCGTAAGAACCTATTATTTGCTGGGCAGCCTATTAGGTTGCCGCATGTGCAGACGTTTGATATCAGGGAGCTCCTTTTCTGGTTCATAATATTGCTGCAGTAAATTATATTCTGGAGGTAGTATGTGTTGTGCCTCTAATTGTTCTGACTTGTTAGCCAGCTGAGGTATCAGTTCGGTCCGAGTGTCCAAAGAGGTTGCATTATTTTACGCGGTTGAACATCCCGATATTCCCAAGCAATGCATTAGATAATCTCTGTGTAAGTTTTTTTAAAATAAAATGATGTCAGCATATCCTTCAGGCTCTTGATTATATCGAGTGGTATGGTGTTGATTATTCTGCTTTCCAGTTTCAGGGTCCAGCCTTGAATTGGTGGACTGCTATCTTATTAGCTAACTTGGTTCGATTTTTCTTCTAGATTCGTGGAAAAGTTCCTTTCGAGTAGCGAATAAGATGAAAAATGTTCCCAGTTCGAGTGGATTGGACAGGGTAGCCTGTCGGTTAGCCTGTTGGTGTTTCAGAATATGAGATTGAATTCTTTAGAATGACTGAATATGCATTAGAACTAGTCCATGAGCCTTTCGAGAGATTCCAAAATTTATTGATGACCTTTCTTTTTCCTTGAGATCCCAGATGGCTCGAGAGATTGAGGTCGGGATTTCATTTGATGTTGTTGTTGATATTACCCGAAGGTACTGCGGCATACCATAAGTTAGAGCGGGAAAGTAAGAGATCCCGTGGCCCTAGTGGGTAAGCATGGTACCTCATTTGGAGGTAAGAGTTCTGATTATTTAGGGAGGTCACCTTCCAGGTTATCTCAGCTTGTGTCACTTGATTCTTAGAGTGCGCCAGTAGCTCATCAAGATCAGATTCAGTCTTCTCTTTACAGCTATCAACAATCTTTCCAGCTTCCATTTTTCAGCGAAAATGTGGTATCATTGTCGTGAGTCTAGCTATCCTTTAAAGAGTTTTCCGTTACTCCAGCGAGTAGGCAGTCATTCTTTCTCTCGTCAGGCACCTGCACAATCGCAGGGGATTTTATTTAGATCTCAATCAACCAGAGAAATGCCACGATCCAGTAAAGGTTGAGAGCGTGGTGGCAGTTATTCTTCAGAAGGTAATTATCAGTGTAGCGGCTTAGTTCAGTCGCAGAGGCAGTTTTATGAACTGCCAGTCTGGCAGGATGCTGAAGCATCCGATGTAGTAGACCAGTGTGTTTCATCTTCCCTTATCTATAAGTAAGATTTATCTTTTCGATCGATCTGGAAATGGTGTGTCTTATCATGTTTCGATGGATTCCTTGGATATTGTCGTAATTAAGAATCGGTTGCGGTAGAGCAGTGAGTTTCTGATACGATTTATTTCTGGCATTTATGAGACCCCACTAGTTTATTTGATCTAAATGTGAGAGATTTGATGGTGAGTATTGCTATTGCCTGCTTGGCATCCTGTTATGCCACCTTGTGTTATTATGTCAAGTCATTTAACCTCTATCCTCCGAAATCAGTATGGGTAGGATGATGGGAAGTGTCGTTGTTTCTTCCTGTGTAAAGTGGCTGGTAAGTAATGCTCGATCTATGTGTCTCCTCTTGGTTCGAGATTCTAGTAGAGTCATGTTATTCTATGAGCTTGTCTTAGTTATAAAAGGGTATTCTGGTAAATTGTCAGAGTTTCCTTCTTATTGGGAGGTTAAATTGGTATGGATGTTTTTCCATAAAGCTTATTTAATGTCTATCTCTTCAATTGCGATTCTTTGGCTCGCTTGACTCGGAAGTAGTCTAGCTTTGGTAGCCAAGAAAATAAGAAGATGAGCTTCCTGAAGCTCTAATTATTTCTATCCTCAGTCCATTGCCATTTCTTCTTTGTTCGGCACTGGTAAGCTTGGGCAGTTGGTAGCCGATTGTGATGTTCCCTGTGTTGAGCCAGAGTACGTGGTATTGTAACCGGGTAAGCATATTATTGTTTTGGATATCAGTTTATCCGGGTATCCATTCCCATGTATAGTATAGTGCTGGTTTTGTTTTTGCGGATCATTCAGTTTCAGGGGAAACTCTGCCGAAATTTGCTAAGTTTTCTTTAATCCAGTAGACCCTGCGAGGATGCCTATTTTTATTCAACTTAGCTGTATGAGCTGAAGCTCTAAGTGGGGGAGTCTTTCTCCAATACTAATTATATAGATATTAAATCTCTAAGGCTTTGTGGAAGCGTAAGCTAATTCTTAGTTTATCGACCTATTCTATATCGAAAGGTATATTGAAGAGGTGATTATCGACTTAATCATGTTAACCCATTCAAAGTTCTGTGTATCTTCGTTTCAAAAATGTAGAACTCTCCTCTCGTGATCGAGGAAGGATCATCTTAGTCAGAATAATTCGGGCAATGGTGTTATCATATTATCCAGATATATTTTATTCCAAGAGTCCGGTGTTCGTGTTATAGTTTTATTTTTGTAATCATGAGGGAAAAATTCGGTGGGATAGTTTATGAAGGTCGTACAAATTCTTTTGTTCTCAGCGTGAATCTTGCTTTAGACTTAGGCTCGTTCGAGGACGAACGAGAGTTTAAGTGGAGGAGAATGAAACGACCTCGGTTAGTCGTTTCGGAAGTTAGGACTCCTATTGGCGTGCCGATAATTTTAAAATATTTGTAATGTCCATTAGAACATGTCTGTAAAATTTGAGCTAAATCAGACCTCGTTTGGTAGGCATCGGAAGCAGATTTCAGTTTTTATTGGCGATAAATATTAAAAAGAGATTTTCGAGCTCGGTTTTTGCCGAATGAGCTCTGATTTGAAATCCGAAAGCGCCGTTGGGTTCGTATGATTATTTATGACCTTTGTGAACTTTCAAAAGTGAATTTCGATGTTGTTCGGCTAGTTTCCGCTAAAATGCCGAAAGTTAAATAATTTGACTTCTTTTCCATTTAAATTCGCATCTTGAGTTTCGGGAGTCCAATTTGAGATCCACCTTCGGGAGTATGTTACATATATTTTGTATAACTTGTATGCAAAATTTGGAATTATTTCGAATATCGCAGGGTACCGTTTTAATTTTCGTCGCGCAAAGAAAAGAAAAAAAAAATAAAAAAAATGAAAAAGGACAAAAAAAGTCCAACAACGAAAAAGTTAGGCGAGGCGGTGCAGTGCATACTGCATATATGCTAAAACTCTTTGCAGGAGCAGAAAACGATTTCAGAGCAGAGAAAAATAAATAGCGCAGAAATGGAAAAAATGCCAGAAAATGAGAAAAGGGGGCCGGAGAAAAATAGTATTTTCACCCCAGAACATTCAGGTAATGATCTTAATATATTATTTGAGTTTATTACATATGTTTGAATATAATTTTACGGTAAAAATAGAGATATTAGACATCGCCCTAATGACGTAAATTGATAGTTTAAAGGGTCAAATGGACCCTGATAATGAAATTGATTATATATTCGTACTCAGGGAGTTATGGGCAACTTATAAATGTAATTTATTTAGGGTTTGGTTATGTGACCATAAACCCCGTACATAGGCCTGGCCTGTGTATTGCGTATGCGAATAGAGTATCAGGTTCCTACCTGGATTGCCCTAAGATGTGAGGAATGAAGCCTTTAGCCTAAATTGATATATTTTTCTGCTTATTGAATAGAGTGGGATCATTTGGCAAGGAAACCAAAGGATAAAGCGGTTGTTGATTAGCCGTACTAACTTTTGGAAGAGGTAAGTGTTTATATCCATTTCTTTGGAGGCCCTTGGCCTTGTGGATTTTCTACCACGTGTTTCCTTACGTGTGTAGCTGCCGATAGGCGTACTCATTACGTCTTAGCTTTGAATTTATATTGTATATTATACGTTATGCCCTGTTGTTGGTATTGCATTGAACATATGAACATTGCACTCTGGTTTTGAGCATTGCATATACTTCCCAGTTGGCGATGAGAGTCCCGCACCGGCGAAGGGTCATTATTGCATATACTTCCCGGTTGGCGATGAGAGTCCCGCACCGGCGAAGGGTCATTATTGCATATACTTCCCGGTTGGTGATGAGAGTCCCGCACCGGCGAAGGGTCATTATTGCATATACTTCCCGGTTGGCGATGAGAGTCCCGCACCGGCGAAGGGTCATTATTGCATATACTTCCCGGTTGGCGATGAGAGTCCCGCACCGGCGAAGGGTCATCACTGCATATACTTCCCGGTAATCGATGAGAGTCCCGAGCCGGTGAAGGGTCATTATTGCATATATCTCCTGGTAGACGATGAGAGTCCAGCGCCGGAGATAGGTATCAGGCATATGTGACTGCATTGTATCATACCGCATTTATCCCATCTCATTGCCCCGCATACTGACTATTGTGTGTATTGTATTGTGTTTTATGTATGCGGTATGAATACCATGTTGTGGACATATCTCAGTTTGCCTATATATTTCTGGCTCGTGTTCTGGGTTGCCGGGATCGGGTTGCATGCCGCAACGGTATAAATATATGGATCGGGTTGCACGCCACAACGGTATAGATATATGGATCGTGTTGCACGCCGCAACGGTATAAATATATGGATCGGGTTGAAAACCGCGATAGTATGATGTACTTCTGATTGTTGATATGTTCGGGATACCTAGATGTTCTGGCTATCTTACGTTTCTGGTTGTTAATGAGTTTGTGATTCCATACGTATTTCTAGTTATTATCTGGCTCTGCCTTTTCATAATTCAAATAAGAGGAATTTGGTTTATCTGTTTCTTTTCTCCCTGGCTAGCTATCCTATTCTTTGAGGTGGCTAGTCTGCCCCACTTATTGAGTCCTTTTGACTCACCCTTGTTTGTTGTTTGTTTCTTGTCTATCTATTTCGTTTCGGCAGGTTCGCTCCAGGATTGAGTTTGCCACGTTGTGAAGGAGCGAAGACGACTTCAGCTGTCAGGGTGAGCCAGCTTTCATTCCGGATGGCCACCAGTTTATTGTTTATTATTTCAGTTGCAGTTTGCTCCCTTCAGGAGGTATTTGTCTTCTTCTGTACTCTTAGATGTCTAGTCTGGATAGCCCTAAACCTAATATGTTGGGTAGTCGGCTGTAACTTCTTTTATACAGCTTAGAGACATCAGTATGTCTGTATTTTTTTTAAGTCTTGTCCTTATTTATGAATTATTATATTTATTTTCCTAATTTAATTGGTAAGGGTTCGCCCGACGGGTCATTGGGAGGATGTCGGGTGCCCGCACGGCCTAACCGGATTCCGGGTCGTGTCAACTTTCCCCCCAAATCACAAAAGAGGCAAATCCTTGCCAAACTTGTAAGCCACCCGCTAGGAAAGCTAACGCCACCGCGTCCTCCGCCGTCGACCACCATCGACGGCCACCATGACTCCCCCTTGGCACCCTGAACTCATCCCTTAGCCCCATTTTGTCAAAACCCTTGCGTACCGCCGTAGATCGAGCCTTGAAGCTCGGCCAAAATTCATCTCCGGCGTCCTCTTGTATTTTCCGGTGAGTCTCACTCGCCTAGTCTCAAATTCCGTCTGGTAGCTTCGTTAGGTTTCTTTGTTACTATCTTTCTCGGTTCTTTCTTTCCATTCTTATCTTGTTCTAATTAAGACGACGCCCAGTGAGGTCGTTTCAATTAGAACAAGTAAAGGTGGTAGGCTTTGCTCTAGTTGCTGCCATGATGATGTTTTTGTGGGCGTGAGTGTGATTGTTTTTCCGTGGGGGTAGTAGGGCTGCATTGTTTGAAACTGTGGTGTGGAGGATGAGCGATGATGGCGCTGATGTGATGGTGCTAATGTCAGTGTGGTGACGTCGAGGCAGTTAGTGGCGTCGCTCTATTGACAGTGGTAGCGAGGCGATCGGCGATGATGCAGGAAACAGAGGTGAGGGTTATGACACTCGTTTGTAACTGGTATGCGTGTGGTGATTTTCGGGGATAGTACTGGTAATACTAAGTCATTTTGGTTGATGGATTTTGTGTCGCGATATTTTTCTTGTTTTGGTGACTGTTGTAGCATTGAGGATGGTTTAGAAAAGGTCGCGAGGGGGGCTGTGCTAGGCAGTGTAGCTTTGATGGCGAGGCAACAATGGTGATTCTAGGGCAGCAGTGTAGTGACAAGCTCATGATGGTGCTTTTGCCTATTTTCCTATTGTTTGCTATGGCGTTAACACTGCGATGACTTGGAAACTGTTGATGGTGTTGACTCGACCATGGTGATGCTACAGCGGCGAGGCAGCGAGGCAGTTACCATGGGGTTGGCAGTGGCGATGACACAATGGCTTGGCGAGGCAGTTTGTTTGATTGGTTCGACATCGGTTAGATAAACTTAGTTTCCTTTCTTTTCTTCATTTTTAGTGTTAGCATGATTGTTAGTTAGTTTGTTCAATATTGGATTAGCATTAGTTAACTATAAGTTGATGTTGGAAACAAATCTAGAGTTATATCAACATTGTATGCCTTGTTTTTGCTTATGAATCGAAAAGGGAAAATAAATATTGGCTCTGATTTCCGTTCTTGATATATTAGTTCTGAAGTTTTGTTGATTAAGTCCTCGAAAGGGTGGTCTGGTCGGACCTGTTTGGCCATGGTTTTAAGCATGGAAGTTGTCTGTTGCTTCCTTTTGTTTTGAACTGGTCTTGTTTAGTCTAAATATATCAATTGGTTTTGTTAAGCCGTAAGTTGTAGTCTTTCCTTATTTTGCTTATCTGCTTGTATTTCTCCCTTATGGAGTCATGTTAGAGTTTTGGTTGAAATTCTGGATCCGGTTTCTGATTTTTATGAGAGTAGGGCTGATCATTCTATGGGGGTCTGCAGTGTGAGAGGTTCTGGGGTGAAGTTGTGCAGGTGAATGAGGGAGGAGTGCAGGTGTGCTGTAGTTGATTCAGGAAAGGAAGCTCAGGTGGCTGTGAGGGTGGCTAGGAAAGGTCTGAGGTTCAGGGCTAGTGTGTTTGGTTGTCCTAGCTGCCTAGGCAGTTCTAGGTTTATTCTGGTGAGTGAGGGAATATGTGTATAAGCTGCAGTTTAGTAAAAAGGGTGCAGATTATGAGTGTGTGTAGGAGTAGTAGTGGGACAAAAAGTGAGACATAAGAAGGTACAAAAGTCAGCAAGAAAAGTGGGTCTTTCACATGGTTTTTTTTACTTTACTGAAAAGCAAGGTGTAGCACAAAAGAGGTAAAAGGTTTTGCACCCTTTTGGTTGGTGAAAACCTTAGCAAAAGAGGTAATATGGCATTGATGGCCTTGAGCTTGGCATCATTACACCAGCTGTCCCCTAACAGCTATGTTTGCTCTCTTTCCCCTCTATAAATGAAGACATCTTATTCCTTTTGGAGAGAGAACACAGGCAGACTACACACGAAAATCACACACAACACACACGAAATCTGAGAGAACACACAGAGGGCAGACACACAAAATTTAGAGGATGAGAACATAAGAAAAAGGGGGATGCACTCTAAAAAGAAAATTCAAGAACAGATATTAAGGGAAAAGTTAGAAGGTTAAAACCTAAGTCTAAGGTTTCAAGAGGCTGTTTCTTTTTTGCTATTGGTGGGTTGCTTTCGTTGCTGGTTTGGGCCTTGGCTGAGGTTGATTTTTTCTAGTCTGCTAGCTTGAAGAACTTTGTCTACTTAGGTAAACACAATATTTATGTTGAGTGCTTTATTATGATCTTGTATTGAGTAGTATGTTATAAAAGTCATCATCCTCTGTTGTTTCTTTGAGCATATATATTATATCATTTGTCTTAAAAAAAAAAAGGATTTGAAGAGTGTTTAAGTTTTGACCAGTTTATATTTGGATGTATTTATGTATATTTGCAAAAAGCTACAAATCTGTCCAAATAACAAAAAAAAAAAAAAAGGGGGCAGTGTTCGTTGAACTTTCAATAGGCAGTTCCAAAATACTTGCCAACTTATATAGTTGACGGCTCTAAAGTGAAGGCAAAAGTTTGACTAAAAATGCAATTTTTTTTTTTTTTTGATATCATAACTTGAGGTCAAATCTAAAATATTTTGAAGAGTAGTGGTGCAAACATCAGGCGTAATAATAATGTTGTAAATATGGTCCGCTTATAAGGTAGCATTTGAATAGAGTTCCTAATTTTGTTAAAAAGGACATTTGCTGCAAACCATTACAAAATGAGACTATAGTTGCAAATGCCTCTGTAAAATCGAAGCATGCAGAACAGAAAAATATAATTTGCAAGCTTAGTCTAGTTTGAATTTAGCTTTATGTTAAGGCCATAAGAATATGCTAGTGCTCAAGGTTGTGAAGTAAGTTTGGCTATTTTGTCCATTCAAAGAATATGTGAGTCAGTACTTTGCTACAAGCGTAGAAATAAAACGTAAATTGTATCCGAAAAGAGTCAGCAATAATTAGTGTATATGCTACACGCTAAATAACAACTCTCATAACAAAATAATAATTTTAAGTGAGTTAAAAGCACAATCAATGCTTAGACTCATTTAATAAAAATAAATGTCCAATGTAAGAAAACACGTAAAATATTTTACTTGGGAATATAAGTTAAAGACACGATTAGGCAAGTTGATAGGCCGAGAAGACAAATTAATGTAATCAATAGCTCATGTGAAACTCATTTAAGTCAAGAGATTTCGAACGGGTGAAGTACCTGCGCGATTTAATTGATTTAAGTCGAAAGATTTCGAACGAGTGAAGTTCTCGCGCGGTTATATTCGATTGGAGTTTTCAATTGTCAAACGGTAAAAAATTAATAATAAATTGAAGCGTAACAAAATCAAGGCAAATATAATAAACAATTTCAAAAGAGTCGAAATGCGTCAATAAAAGCAACTGTGCTTGGCACAGGACTCGAGGGTGCCTAACACCTTCCCTCGAGTCAACCGAGATCCTTACCCGGAACTCTGACGCAGACCACTAAACGAGTCATAGGTGTTCTAGGTACACCACTTTAGTGACTTGGCACACCTTTAACTTGTCAAGTGGCGACTCCGAAAATCTCTTAAATATTTATGTACCTATCAACACCTAGTCACAGACCTCTTTTAAAACTACTAAAGTTTTTCTTTTTAAGTTGAAAAAAGGGTCGTGACAGCTTGGCGACTCCGCTGGGGAGGAAAGTGAAAATTGAGAGTCTCAGGCTTTAAAATTTGTCGTTTTTCGGCTTTTGAATATTGTTTGTATATGTTGCCTTGAATGTTACTGCTTTGATATGTTTGAACTGTATATACACAACTGTCTTCTCTCGTACACCTCTGAGTCTTCTGGAACACTGCACACATGCACGCCAGTTTCGCTTCGGCGTCTGGAATTTCTGTCGTGTCTCAGGACAAAAAAAGTTAACCCTTCTTAGAGAGGAGGTGCATTGGGTTAGGCCGTTAGACGTTGTCGACCGGTACCCCCGAGGCACTTCCAAATTGCTGAACCACTAGATCATAAACCCAATGAGTCACCTAGAGTTGAACCTGTGCTTTTGTCTAGGCCGATTTATCTGCATGTTATTAGACTTAGTGAGGTGCGGTACACCGGTACCGCACTTGTCTAGGCTGACACCCTCGCGTCAGGATGGAGCCCGCGTCCCCAAAAGACATGTCATGAGCATATAATGTGTTGCATTTGTTCTAGTTTAAGGGTTGTTATGCTGACCGATCACCGAGGGACGAGAGCAAAACTTTGAAAAAAAAAAGTGAAAATGATAGAAAAATTGGGTTTAGTCCCGTGTTTCGAAATATTTTTGTTTAGTCTTCATTTTACGCCGTTATAATGACGAATTTTTTCAAGAACCCTTAGAGTCTAATTTTGTGTCCGGGTTTGGTCTCAAGTATTAAAAAATAATTTGTAATGGTTTTGCGCCGTTATAATGGCGAAATTTTGGCACTCTTTTGTTTTGTGTTTGTGTCCAAGTCAAGTTCATATTTTGAAATTAATTTGTCGGGGTTTTACGCCGTCATAATGGCCAGTTTTAGAAATCAATTTTGCGTCTAATTTGTGTAATATTTTATGTCGTTCTAATTGCCAGATTTTGTAAATACTCCAAAGATGCTTTCTCGAATTAGATCAAAGAGTTTGTTTCAAACAAAAAACAAAAAAAAACAAAACCAAAAAAAAAAAATTGAATTGTGTCCGTCTTTGTGTTGTCGTAATGTCCGATTTTGGGAGTCACCTTTCGGATAATAAAAATAGTTTGTTTCATAATCTGTTATTAAGTTCTGTTTCGAATCTCCGGTTGAGTCTTAATTTTCAAAAAAATATATATTTCTTTCAGGGTCCCACTTTATTTGTTTTGTTTAAGGTCAAGTCAGGGTGCATACGATAAATTACAATTAGTTAAGTTGTATTTTGCGTTGATTTTGGTAGAATAATTTGACTCCGCTAAAAGGCCGAGTCTCATTATTTTCACCGTCCAGCGTACCCGCCCAATGTGTCAGTTTGTATATATCTTTGACTCGTACATTATGTCAAGCACTTTTATTTTGAGTTTGTCTCGTGTCGTTTGTCTAAATTACGTTTGTTGAGTCAGAAAAAGAGGAAAGGAAAATATAAATATATTAATCATCCAAGTTCGTCCTTGTGCTGATTATGTATCAGTTACAATTTTGTTCTAATCAAGGCACATAAGCAATCTTTCGGGGATACGATCGGTACACTCGGCTTACGCCGTTAACCGTTTCGGGATGACGCATAACAACCCTAGGCTTGCAATATGTGTTTTTTTTTGTGCTAACCCGGTTTGTTTGCATTAGCTTTGGAATTTGGAGATTTGGTACGGAATTCTGGCATCATTCCACACATACACAACAGGATCAAAGGAACCCATTACCATGTCGTTTGATAAGGGAAATTCTGAGATCGGCGTCCATGAACTTCTGGTGCTGGAAAATAAGAGGTTGACTGAAGAGGTCAAAAATCTGAAACAATTGGTGGCTGATATGTATATCGCCATGAACACGGGACAAGCTTGTCCTACCATGCCAGTTAGTCTTCTAGGGCATGCCTCGTCTGTCTTACATCAGGCACAAGGCCCTACAGCTGAGGACCTGCAGTATTCTCCCGACTCTCCCTACTATAGCACAACAAATGTTGTGATAACCTCCCCAGTGTGTCCTCTGGAACCACCACCTCCGCCCAAACAGACGTGTGCTTCACCCCTGGTCTCTGTTCCACCATTCACAGGCTTAGTTAGGACGGAGAGTCTTGGGAAGAAAGATGAAAGAGAACGAGGTCCAGGAAGGAGGGATGAGGAACGGTACAAACGGCTCCACTCACACCCTCGAGCCTCACAGAAGCATCATTATACAAAACATTCCATTCCTCCACTTCAAAAGACGCGACCATATGCTCCAAAATTTGCATATCCGCAATGGCGTGCTCCTGCCCCACAACCCACACACCACACTCACCAAGCTCCACATAATCAATATCGGACTCCATCAGGATTTCCATATCGATCAAGGAGACCTTCTACTTTCATCCCAAGACCCGAATACAAGAAGGCGCGAGAAGAGAAAAAGAGAAAGCTCACGCCAATCGGGGAATCTTACACTAGTGTCTTCGAGAAGTTGCAGGCTTTGGATATGTTGAGGCCGATCTATGGAAATATGCATCCCACGGGAAAGGTTGATTATTCTCGCCGATGTGCATACCATTCGGGCGCACCTGGGCATGACACAGAAGATTGCCACTATCTCAAAAGGGCAATTCAGGTCTTGATAGATGATGGTCAGGTCCAAGTCGAGGGATCAGATGCCCCAAAAATCAACTAAAACTCTTTGTCAGTCCATGATGATGTGCATATGGTGAGTATGGCGAGAGCTGAATCTATAATGCCGATCGTATCTATTGATGATGTGTCAGTTGGGGCCAACAATATGTTTGTGACTGTGAACTGTGTTCCCGAAATTGTGCCAGAGGTGGCAGACAGACTAAGTGGTGAAGAAATGAAGAAGAAGAACGTGTCTCTCGAGAAGCCAATTCCAAATCTTACTCGGTCATTCATCAGTCCCAAAGAAGTGAAGTCTACCCTGATGGGACTTGGAGAAAATAAGGAAAAGAAGAAGAAAATGCCAGATTCAGAGAATTTCTTTGGTACCAGCATGGTGCATCTCGGTGAAGGGCTCAACAATGCATGAAAAGCAGGAAACTGGCCCTGACTGGCAATTAAGTGACTGTGAAATGTTGTAGCTTGTTTTGCTAATCTTTCTGTGTACTTGGTTATTCAAGGGTTGTAATCCAAGTGCATTATTTTGCTGTTCAAACCCTTTTATCTTTAATTCAATGAAAAGCGAGATCTTTTTCTCGTCTCGACATTATTTCTTTTATTTTTCTTTCTTGGTCTTGTTTTCTTAGTATTCTGTTTTATATTTTGTCGGCCTTAATAACATGACATGCGTGCGGAATTTACGTCTTGATCTAAACACACGCTCTGACATTGTGAGATATCTAAGTAGTAAAGAGGGATAAAAGAGGGAGCGAAATAAGTTGGAAATTAATCTGTAGTTATCCGATAAGGGAGATCGGTGAGAAGTTCAAGATCGTGCACGGTTGCTTCGACCGAAGTTGAAATACCAGTTTTGAGTACCATCAGTGAAGTAGAAGTCGATGACACGCGTGGATAAGTCTAGATCAATTCTTTGAATCATTATTTGTGCGAGGCATTCTTGGGTCGGGATGACGAACGGCTTTCGTTTCTGCTACCCAAACACAATACCAATTTTCTAGCCCTTTGAGCCTTGAGTATTTTTCTTTGGCTACCCTCCTTTGGAATCAATGTGATTGAAATTGGAAAAACTGAAAAAACAAGGAAGAAAAAATATTTGAAAAAGAAACAAGAAAATCTACCTCAGTGGTAGAGCTACGTCTGACCTGATTCCTCTCAAAAGGATACGTAGGCAACCATTCGGGTGCGGTCATAACAGGGAAAAGTTCATTTTTTTCCTGTCTCATATTGACGCAAAATCTTGCCTCCAAGTTTGCGGCCAATGTCAAAAGAAATTCAAATCCCCAATGTATGCTAAACTGGGGCAGAAGTTTGTTTTTATTTTATTTTAAAGAGAATAAAATAAAATAAAAACAAACTTCTATGTTTTTGTACCATCTATTCATATGTTTCATGAGATATCAGTCTCGAAATCGAGGAAGAAATTCAAAGCGCCCAGTTTATCCTAAACTGGGGCAGAAGTTTATTTTAAAAAAAAAGAAAGGGAGAAAGTCAATTCCTTTTGCTTTCTTTATTTTCATCTCGGGGGAAAGTCTCAATATCCCCTATGTTTGCATATCAGAAAATTCAAAAGATAATTCCTCGGTTTTTTCAATAAATTGGGGTCTCAGTTAGTTATTATTTTAAAAGAAATAATTCCAAAGGTTGTAATATTTTACCAAGTCGTTTCATGAGATGCTTTCATACCGCTCTTCAAAACAAAGAAAAAAAAGAAGGAATCCCCAATTTGCCTAAACTGGGGAAAAGTTTGGTTTATTATTCAAAAGCGGTGATTTCAAATCTTGTGATGCTCATTCTAGTCGTCTCATGAGATGTTTCTGATTTTTTATGCTGAATCCTTTTCTTCATAGCCTAACCAAATCCAATGTTACAGTCCAAATAAAGACCCTTCTGATGGATCATTGAGAATGTCAAGCCGAGTAGGGTATCAAGGGATAAGTTCCACGCTGCAAAGTCGCATTCTTATAAGCCGACAATCGCACTTGGGAGCTGGGAGCATCAAGGTCGTTAAAGGAGAAATTCTTCGGGGAATCAAGATAAAGGCCAAAATTGAAGGAAGAAAAGAAAGGCGGGGTCGAGCAGCAAGGAGAGATCGGAGGTCGATTGGGAAAGAGCGAAAAATGAAAAGAAAGAGAAAAAAAAAGTGAAGTCTTGTCGGTGAAAACCCGAAAGGGCGCTGCAAGACAACTGTGAGTTAAAAGAACAAAGAGAGAGGCTAGTCGGTGAAAACCCGAAAGGGCACTACTAGTCGAATGAGGGTCATGGAATTCATCGTCAAGTTCGGGTTGAGCGAGGTTGTCAATCTGGGAGAGAGGTCAGGGTTAGACTGTGTGAACTAATCAAGAGTTGATTCTAATTGCATGTCATGTTTTACTAAGAAAGGTTTGCAAAACTTGTCTACGAGTTTCAGTTGTACCAGAAAAGTCGGGAATGGGAGCCCAGCACCGAGGTTGTAGCATGTATGATCACCAGGGAATGGTTTGTTATTTCTACAATGGTGTGACCGAAGACCGAGGGGAGAATTTGGTTTGGAAAGTGTGAGAACAAAACTACATCAAGTCAGTTGCTCGTCGGGGACAAACTTGAAAAGCAAAAAAAAAAAGAAACAAAGAAAGAAATCAAGGACCATCTGAGCAGGGAGCAGTGGTTTTCAACTTTCAAGACAAGAACCATTGGGATGATGGGATTCAAGTTTCAACGCAAGGCCCATCAGAGTGATGGTTTTCAATTTTCAGAAGAAGCAGAACCCATCAGAGTGATGGTTTTCAATTTTCAGAAGAAGCAGAACCCATCAGAGTGATGGTTTTCAATTTTCAGAAGAAGCAAGATCCATCAGAGTGATGGTCTTTCAATTCAGCATGAACAAGACCTATCAGAGTGATGGTTTTCAATTCAGCAAGAGCAAGATCCATCAGAGTGATGGTCTTTCAATTCAGCACGAACAAGACCCGCCAAAGTGATGGTTTAGCAAGACCCATCAGAGTGACGGTTTTTGATTTTCAGTCAGAGCAAGATCCATCAGAGTGATGATTTTCAATTTCCAGTACAAGCAAGATCCATCAGAGTGGTGGTCTTTCAATTCAGCATGAACAAGACCCGTCAGAGTGATGGTTTAGCAAGACCCATCAGAGTGATGGTTTTTAATTTTCAGTCAGAGCAAGATCCATCAGAGTGATGATTTTCAATTTCCAGTACAAGCAAGATCCATCAGAGTGATGGTCTTTCAATACAGCATGAACAAGACCCGTCAGAGTGATGGTTTTCAATTCAGCAGAAGCAAGATCCATCAGAGTGATGGTTTTCAATTTCCAGCATAAGCAAGACCCATCAGAGTGACGGTTTCTAATTTTCAACAAAAAGCAAGACCCACCAGAGTGGTGGTTCCAGTTTTATCTTTCAAGTCAAAGCCGTCAAAGCGGCAATTTTATTCAAGTCAAAGCCCGTCAAAGTGGCAATTTCATTCAAGTCAAAGTCCGTCAAAGCGGAAATTTTAATTTTCAAGTCAAAGCCCGTCAAAGCGGCAATTTCAATTTTCAAGTCAAAGCCCGTCAAAGCGGCAATTTCATTCAAGTCAAAGCCCGTCAAAGCGGCAATTTTACTTTCAAGTCAAGCCCATCAAAGCGGCAAGTTCAATCATTCAAAGTCAAAGCCCGTCAAAGCGGCAATTTCAGTTTTCAAGTCAAGCCCGTCAAAGCGGCAATTTCAAAGCCCGTCAAAGCGGCAATTTCAACTTTCAAGTCAAAGCCCGCCCGAGCGGCAACTTCAATTTTCAAGTCAAAGCCCGTCAAAGCGGCAATCTCAACTTTCAAGTCAAAGCCCGCCCGAACGGCAATTTCAATTTTCAAGTCAAAGTCCGTCAAAGCGGCAATTTCAAGTTTTCAAGACCCACTTGGAAGTGGGAGCTTCGGACCAGTTTATCAGCTTGGGAAGCATGAAGAAGTTAGCTTAGGAATTGTAATTTTACATTTCAAATGTTGTATTTTCATTTTTCCTTTGTAAAGTACTGACCACCAGCCAGCTAGCCAGCAACCAGCGACAGTGACCAGCAACAACAACTCTAGTGTGTCAAAGTGTCTTGTGTCAGTCCGGGTAAGTCTAGGAGCGTCGAGTCAGTCCCAGTTAGTTCTGAAAGTGTCTAGAGTTAGTCTGTGTATGTCTAAAGAGTGCTTAGTGTTAGTCTAGAAAAGTCCAGTGTCTGTCTAAATGCGGTAGTCCCAGCTATCGCACGTGAGGAACTACACTGACCTGATTCCTTAGTCCCGGGATATGTAGGTAGCCTTGTTCTTGGTTAGAACCGAAAGGTCAAGGTACGGTCACCATTTTGAAAAGCGCGCTCTCGGCTAGAACCGAAAAGCCAAAATTAGTTGTCGATTACGTCTTTGCCTGAAAACTCTTCGTGTTCTCGAACAAAGAGGGGCAGCTGTAATCACCTAATTTTGGCACGCAAAAAAAAAAGTAAGTAAAAATTGCGTAAATAGATGTTTTAACTATCATGTGATTTGTATTCATTTTTGAGATGTTATCTTCAATTTGGCTATTTAATTAGGGAGAAACTGTACAAAAAAAAATTAAAAAGAAAATGACTTGTATTCATGAGTAATGTTTTAGTTGATTTTCCCTTTGTGCGAGTTAGAAAATTTGTTACGTATTTCTTGTTAATTATGCGGTTTAGTTAATTAATTGTGCTGATGGGGTAAAATACAAGTTTGCATCCAAATAGTCCATTTTGTGTGAAAAATGTCCAACCCAATATTGTAGCCCAACCTACACTTGACCCGACCCGGTCCCTTGTTTAAAAGGAAAATGTTTCCATTTTGGTACAACTTTTCCCCCAAATCACAAAAGAGGCAAATCCTTGCCAAACTTGTAAGCCACCCGCCAGGAAAGCTAACGCCACCGCGTCCTCCGTCGACCACCATCGACGGCCACCATGACTCCCCCTTGGCACCCTGAACTCATCCCTTAGCCCCGTTTTGTCAAAACCCCTGCGTACCGCCGTAGATCGAGCCTTGAAGCTCGGCCAAAATTCATCTCCGGCGTCCTCTTGTATTTTCTGGTGAGTCTCACTCGCCTAGTCTCAAATTCCGTCTGGTAGCTTCGTTAGGTTTCTTTGTTACTATCTTTCTCGGTTCTTTCTTTCCATTCTTATCTTGTTCTAATTAAGACGACCCCGAGTGAGGTCGTTTCAATTAGAACAAGTAAAGGTGGTAGGCTTTGCTCTAGTTGCTGCCATGATGATGTTTTTGTGGGCGTGAGTGTGATTGTTTTTCCGTGGGGGTAGTAGGGCTGCATTGTTTGAAACTGTGGTGTGGAGGATGAGCGATGATGGCGCTGATGTGATGGTGCTAATGTCAGTGTGGTGACGTCGAGGCAGTTAGTGGCGTCGCTCTATTGACAGTGGTAGCGAGGCGATCGGCGATGATGCAGGAAACAGAGGTGAGGGCTATGACACTCGTTTGTAACTGGTATGCGTGTGGTGATTTTCGGGGATAGTACTGGTAATACTAAGTCATTTTGGTTGATGGATTTTGTGTCGCGATATTTTTCTTGTTTTGGTGACTGTTGTAGCATTGAGGATGGTTTAGAAAAGGTCGCGAGGGGGGCTGTGCTAGGCAGTGTAGCTTTGATGGCGAGGCAACAATGGTGATTCTAGGGCAGCAGTGTAGTGACAAGCTCATGATGGTGCTTTTGCCTATTTTCCTATTGTTTGCTATGGCGTTAACACTGCGATGACTTGGAAACTGTTGATGGTGTTGACTCGACCATGGTGATGCTACAGCGGCGAGGCAGTGAGGCAGTTACCATGGGGTTGGCAGTGGCGATGACACAATGGCTTGGCGAGGCAGTTTGTTTGATTGGTTCGACATCGGTTAGATAAACTTAGTTTCCTTTCTTTTCTTCATTTTTAGTGTTAGCATGATTGTTAGTTATTTTGTTCAATATTGGATTAGCATTAGTTAACTATAAGTTGATGTTGGAAACAAATCTAGAGTTATATCAACATTGTATGCCTTGTTTTTGCTTATGAATCGAAAAGGGAAAATAAATATTGGCTCTGATTTCCGTTCTTGATATATTAGTTCTGAAGTTTTGTTGATTAAGTCCTCGAAAGGGTGGTCTGGTCGGACCTGTTTGGCCATGGTTTTAAGCATGGAAGTTGTCTGTTGCTTCCTTTGTTTTGAACTGGTCTTGTTTAGTCTAAATATATCAATTGGTTTTGTTAAGCCGTAAGTTGTAGTCTTTCCTTATTTTGCTTATCTGCTTGTATTTCTCCCTTATGGAGTCATGTTAGAGTTTTGGTTGAAATTCTGGATCCAGTTTCTGATTTTTATGAGAGTAGGGCTGATCATTCTATGGGGGTCTGCAGTGTGAGAGGTTCTGGGGTGAAGTTGTGCAGGTGAATGAGGGAGGAGTGCAGGTGTGCTGTAGTTGATTCAGGAAAGGAAGCTCAGGTGGCTGTGAGGGTGGCTAGGAAAGGTCTGAGGTTCAGGGCTTGTGTGTTTGGTTGTCCTAGCTGCCTAGGCAGTTCTAGGTTTATTCTGGTGAGTGAGGGAATATGTGTATAAGCTGCAGTTTAGTAAAAAGGGTGCAGATTATGAGTGTGTGTAGGAGTAGTAGTGGGACAAAAAGTGAGTCATAAGAAGGTACAAAAGTCAGCAAGAAAAGTGGGTCTTTCACATGGTTTTTTTACTTTACTGAAAAGCAAGGTGTAGCACAAAAGAGGTAAAAGGTTTTGCACCCTTTTGGTTGGTGAAAACCTTAGCAAAAGAGGTAATATGGCATTGATGGCCTTGAGCTTGGCCTCATTACACCAGCTGTCCCCTAACAGCTATGTTTGCTCTCTTTCCCCTCTATAAATGAAGACATCTTATTCCTTTTGGAGAGAGAACACAGGCAGACTACACACGAAAATCACACACAACACTCACGAAATCTGAGAGAACACACACAGGGCAGACACACAAAATTTAGAGGATGAGAACATAAGAAAAAGGGGGATGCACTCTAAAAAGAAAATTCAAGAACAGATATTAAGGGAAAAGTTAGAAGGTTAAAACCTAAGTCTAAGGTTTCAAGAGGCTGTTTCTTTTTTGCTATTGGTGGGTTGCTTTCGTTGCTGGTTTGGGCCTTGGCTGAGGTTGATTTTTTCTAGTCTGCTAGCTTGAAGAACTTTGTCTACTTAGGTAAACACAATATTTATGTTGAGTGCTTTATTATGATCTTGTATTGAGTAGTATGTTATAAAAGTCATCATCCTCTGTTGTTTCTTTGAGCATATATATCATATCATTTGTCTTAAAAAAAAATAAGGATTTGAAGAGTGTTTAAGTTTTGACCAGTTTATATTTGGATGTATTTATGTATATTTGCAAAAAGCTACAAATCTGTCCAAATAACAAAAAAAAAAAAAGGGCAGTGTTCGTTGAACTTTCAATAGGCAGTTCCAAAATACTTGCCAACTTATATAGTTGACGGATCTAAAGTGAAGGCAAAAGTTTGACTAAAAATGCAATTTTTTTTTTTTTGATATCATAACTTGAGGTCAAATCTAAAATATTTTGAAGAGTAGTGGTGCAAACATCAGGCGTAATAATAATGTTGTAAATATGGTCCGCTTATAAGGTAGCATTTGAATAGAGTTCCTAATTTTGTTAAAAAGGACATTTGCTGCAAACCGTTACAAAATGAGACTATAGTTGCAAATGCCTCTGTAAAATCGAAGCATGCAGAACAGAAAAATATAATTTGCAAGCTTAGCCTAGTTTGAATTTAGCTTTATGTTAAGGCCATAAGAATATGCTAGTGCTCAAGGTTGTGAAGTAAGTTTGGCTATTTTGTCCATTCAAAGAATATGTGAGTCAGTACTTTGCTACAAGCGTAGAAATAAAACGTAAATTGTATCCGAAAAGAGTCAGCAATAATTAGTGTATTTGCTACACGCTAAATAACAACTCTCATAACAAAATAATAATTTTAAGTGAGTTAAAAGCACAATCAATGCTTAGACTCATTTAATAAAAATAAATGTCCAATGTAAGAAAACACGTAAAATATTTTACTTGGGAATATAAGTTAAAGACACGATTAGGCAAGTTGATAGGCCGAGAAGACAAATTAATGTAATCAATAGCTCATGTGAAACTCATTTAAGTCAAGAGATTTCGAACGGGTGAAGTACCTGCGCGATTTAATTGATTTAAGTCGAAAGATTTCGAACGAGTGAAGTTCTCGCGCGATTATATTCGATTGGAGTTTTCAATTGTCAAACGGTAAAAAATTAATAATAAATTGAAGCGTAACAAAATCAAGGCAAATATAATAAACAATTTCAAAAGAGTCGAAATGCGTCAATAAAAGCAACTGTGCTTGGCACAGGACTCGAGGGTGCCTAACACCTTCCCTCGAGTCAACCGAGATCCTTACCCGGAACTCTGACGCAGACCACTAAACGAGTCATAGGTGTTCTAGGTACACCACTTTAGTGACTTGGCACACCTTTAACTTGTCAAGTGGCGACTCCGAAAATCTCTTAAATATTTATGTACCTATCAACACCTAGTCACAGACCTCTTTTAAAACTACTAAAGTTTTTCTTTTTAAGTTGAAAAAAGGGTCGTGACAGGACTGAAGCTTTATATATAAAGTCTCATAACAAAATAATGGGATTTATCCCTTTGATGGGACCTTTGTTATGGGATAAATCCCATTATTTTGTTATGTGAATTTATCCCATAACAAAATAATGGGACCTTTGGGACCTTTGAACATATTAGTTCAAAGTCTCATTATTTTGTTATGGGACTAGTCTGGGGTGTTTTTCCAACGCTAATGGAGCTTAAGTGTGCACACAACTTTTTGGCTATTCTTCAATGAATTTTCAAACAGTGGATAGTCCCCAATGAGTACGTCCAAAAATGGCTACTGATCAAAATTTTCCTATGTTATTGGTAGGGAAATTTACGTTCCATGAACGTTGACCAAGAATAATTACTTTTTCTGTACATCTTTTCATCTTTCTTTCTTTTCATATACATTTTACCCATTTTAAATATTATTAATATATATTTAATATTTTAAATATATATTTAATATATTTGATATTATTGATAATTAATATATTTAATATTATTGATATATATTATTGATATATATTTATATTTTAAATATATATTTTAAATATATATTTTAAATATATATTTAATATTTTAAATATTATTATATTGATAGGACTCTATTATTAAGCCTAAAATCGTGCAACTACCATATTTAATGGTAATCCATTTTTTTACCATTGATTGTTTCCTTTAATTAAGGGAGTTAAACATTAATATTGATTGTTTACCTATTTTTTGAGACTTCATAATATATTAATATTAATATTAATATTAATATTAAGAAATATATTTAATATGTATTAAATTTTTGGATACAAAAAGCTATGGACACCTAAAAGTAATTATTTTTTTATGGGCGGATATATATGTAAAGAGCCCTTATTGGTAAGTGTCCACTACTTTTGGAGCAGACATGTTTAGTGTTGGGTTTTTAGTCCAGCAAATAATGGCTAGACAATTGAACATTTAGAGATCGTTTGGTAGCAAATCGATTTATTCAGGGGATTGTAAATTCTATTTCTCATGTGGAATAGCGAAATAGCTAATCCCGCTATTTCGGTATAAAATTGATACTAATATACTAATTAATATCTCTAATCAAATATGGGATAAAGACAATCACATATTTCATTCCGGAATTTTAATTTTTATCCTGATAATCAAACGACCCCTTAGTTGAGGAAAAAAAAAAGGCTCGTCTAAGACATAAATACTAGTATCTCAGTAGTCGAAAATAATGAGCTTTTTTTTTTTTTTAAATGAACTTCAGCATATATATATATATATATATATATATATATATATATATATGCTTAGACATACTTTTTCCACAACTTTGTCTCTGGCTTTATGTCACAAGTCGAAAATAATGAACTTCTAGTTTTATAATCAAACATCTCTTTTAATTTACAGTTCATGAGTAGCAAAATCAGACTTACTTGATCTTTAAACGTCAAATAAGATAGCAGTACATAATTGATATACACTTCTTTATAACTTCCTATTTTTATCTAATAACTATAGGTGAAAAAGATCACTAATAAGAAATGCATGCAAAGATGACCTATTCTAAGGCATTTCATATTGTGATGATGTTGATTATTTAGGCTGATCAGGAATGTGTGATTCTGGCGTAATCTTTGAGAAAGTGTCACAATCAGTTACCTCACATCACATAAATTTGAGTAGCTGTATGTTACTATAATAGTTATTGCACCATTTTATTCCTTCACACTTTGATTTTTGGTTGGCCTCTCTACACTCGCACATAATTTGCCATCGTTTTCTCTACAATTGATTTGCATACTTCCAGGAAGTTAGAGATCATAAAAACATTTTGTTTCTCAGTAATTAATTCTAGGAAATGTTCAGGTCATGGAGTTAGCCAGGGGCATTGCATTGGTTTAATTTAGATGATTTTTCCCCCACTAAATTCAATTTGAAAATTGTATGGGTGAAATTACTTCTCCTCTAGAAAGTAATATTAGTTTTTAGAAAGAAAAATCATACTGTATATATTCAGTGAAGCAATAACTCTTGCTTATCTTATCTGTCTGGGTTAGAGATGCAATGATGCATAGTAGTGAGAAATCAGAAATAATTCGGACAAGCGTAAATAATGTAGCTAATTCAAATCGAATACTTAAAAAAGGAAATAAACACAAAGTAAGTTGTCAGTGTGTTTTGTATAGTAGTCATTTTCTAATGTTTACTTGTTAAAATATAATTAAATTTTAATTAATTATGATAATGGTTTGAGTAACAACGGCTATAAAATGACTTTGTCCTATAATTGAGAGAACTTTTCCCCTACTTTAATTTGCTAGGAAGTGATTTGTATAGGACAATCAAACATCAAAATAGACTTTCTCACTAAAAAATATGTAATATAAAAATTGTCTTTCATTATACCAACACACGTTAAAATGAAATTAGACTTCGTATTAGCTAGAAATCATAAAACCTCAGTCTTATCTTTGGACTTTCTACTTTATATGGCAACTTTATTATATTGGGGCATCTATAGATGTCCTTTATTTATCACATTTTTCTTAATCATCTCATAAATATCTTAAAATATAAACTATTAAAGTATAATTTACAGTGACATTTTTATATAGTTACTAAAATTTTATTAAAAAAATTTGAACAATCTATGTTTAAGTTTACTGTCAAAATTAACAAGGATATAACTACTGATATATCAATAATAAAAGGAAACATCGTCATATGGTAATTGACATAATCAGTGGGCTTCATTTGTTATTCGTTTTTAAATATGGTCCATTCAAAATAAAATTGTCTGCAAGTGGAAAGATTTCTTTTGGTAATTAATACGATCTAACTATAGAGTGTGAAATTTCAGCTACGTACCATCAATTAATTGACTCCTATAAAGAGTCATACCATTAGTTTTACAAACATCAAATCGTTAGAATGAATAACATCCGAGCAAGCTTATGTACTAGTACTTAATTAGTTTACTACTCATCCATTTTTCTTGACTCACTCTGTTAATTGCTCTTTGCAACACCAAAATTATGATATTACAAATAACTCGACCTCAATATCACCTTCGTGACTAAAGTCATTTTTAAAATTTGTGGTCGTCAATATCTTGTAGCGAAAATGCTTTAATTTGCAGGTTGAAATTAATGTAAACCCTCTAAAGGTTCAAGAATATAGTCCATGCCTTAATGTTAATAAATATATTTCTCATATTCCTCTATACTCCTTCGCAAAATATGAACTGGTGTTTTAACAATGATATAGACATATAACTACATATTGATCCATTTCCCTGGGGAAAGGAGGTTAATTTTTATAGTGGTCCAATTTGTTTGTGGCTTCATTTCTGCCAGAAGTATATGTTGAGCGTGAAGTATAAAGGTTCAACCATTATTAATTGTTGATGCCTTTGGTTTCTTATTTTGCATGAACATTTAATGTAATACAAGAATATATATCTGGCATGACAATTAGTATCAAGACCATGGTATAAAAATAATTGTACAAGAATGGTTCAACAGTGACTGTACGTACGAAAAAATGCTAAACAGGAAGAATATTATTCTTGAAATATTAATATATCTTGCATGAACATTTAATATATACTACATTTAAGCAGGGAATAGAAAGGTTCAACAATGATTGAATATGATCTGTAAGGTTTCTTCTGAACATTTCTTGTGGTATATATTAACTACTTTGGGGGATACATGATATAGGCCAACAAAGTGTACTTGTTGCTAACTTAAAAGTTATGGGTGAATATTCAGGCCAAGAACCTCTTCTTTTGAAGAAAGAAAACGAGTTTAACTATCTCAAGAAGACACCCTTTTGGGTATCATCAACAAAGTTAATTCTCAAAGTAGTAATGTGGATGATCTTCATTGCATGGGCAACTTTTCTTTTCTTATTGCCTGCAAATTTCATGAAAGAATTGCAAGAGAAATGTATTGAAGCCACCAATGGAACTATTTTTGGGAAAACTGGTTCGTTGCCAACTTTATAATTTCTTCCTTTTATGCTGTATCATTTTTTAAAACCATTTTCGTAGTTAGTAATCTCAATTTCTGTTAAACTGCAGGAAGCATATTCTTGATGTTCAGTTTCCCAATTCTTATAATTGCATTCCTTGCAATTATTCGTCTTGCTCTGAGTACTGGTGAAGATGAACCTCTAGTGTATGTGTATCTGCTAGCTTGATTTCTTATATATTAGAACTTCTCTTAGAAGTTAGCTAATGTTCATGATCAGCCTAGATACTAGAACTGTGAACTTATCTAGTAACTTTAATTTTAAATTGCTGTAGGAAGAAGACAGCAAAAGGTCCAAATTTTCGCTTATGGACATTTCCAGTTTTGGTGGATGGACCATTAGGGGTTGTTACAGCTGCAGAAATGATTGGAATTATTGTCTTCTCGGTGTACATAATCTGCGCTGTTATTATGTACACTATACGGAATATTGATGCACTATCCTGGTTTCATTTAGAGGAAACGAATAGAAGGTAGTTCTGTCACCATGATCATGTTAGTTCTTGTTTCCGTTTTGCTGCTTTAAAACTTTATTTTGTATGATATTTAAAGAGAAGTAGTTTCCCATAGGCGTGTTCAAGATCAAGGAAGTTTAACTCAGCAGATTTAGCTTATTCCTTCTTGTGAACTAATCTACTTCAACCCTTCTTATATACATGTATGACTTAGTTATATAAATCATTGTTCGCTCTCCAAAAGGAATATGATATGCTTCTTGATTTCAGAGCCTGTGTAAAGATTTCACTGTATGCTTCAAACAGAATTTAGACTCGACCTATTACAATAATAACTACTTTATCCCATGTGTTTAACATTTTCCTGTCCCACTCTTACGATAAGAAACTGAATTAGATTAATTGACTATAGTAAGCTTTCTGCATCAGTAGGTTATTCCAGGCGATTGTATCATTCTATTCTATGCATTTGATTTTATTACTTCACTAATATATAGTCTTTTAAATTCAGTTTCTGCAGCTTATCATGTTCATCCCTGTGATTTTAAATTGGGAACGAAAAAATTTCATTGTCTTTGCTCTTTTCTATGTCACCCCATCAATTGATAAATTGTACATTTCGTATATCAAAAGGATTCAATGTGAAGGGTTTCAAATTGACAGGATTTATACAGTTACAACCACATAGCTCTTCATCTCAGACTTAGAACCAATTCACAGTTCTTTGACTTTTAGGATGTTTTAATAGGCAGGTCATGTTTTTCTAGTTACAACTTTCGGCTTCATTGGCTAATGCACTGATGTAAAATTTTCAGTGCTCTATTTCTGCAGCTAACAGGCCGTCATTTGGGATCCATGGGATTAATCTGCTTAGGATTTTTGTTTCTACCAGTTGCACGGGGTTCAGTTCTTCTTCGAGCTATAGATATACCTTTTGAACATGCCATTAGATATCATGTTTGGCTGGGACATCTTACTATGGCTCTTTTTAGCCTTCATGGTCTGTTCTATGTGATTGGCTGGGCAATGCGGGGGCGCCTTGTGGAAATGGTGAGTTCTAAAACTAAAAATTCATTTGCCTAGCCCATAGTCCATAGAGATACCAAGTATATAGTTGTAAAATCTATACTAAAGGCCCTTCATCACATATTTAATGCAGATCATTAAATGGAAAGGCGTAGGAGTAGCCCATCTTCCAGGAGTTATCAGCCTTGCAGCTGGTTTAGTGATGTGGGTAACATCACTTCCTGGTGTAAGGAGAAAAAACTTTGAATTGTTCTTCTATACACACCAACTATATGTAGTATTCGTGGTGTTCCTCGCCTTGCATGTTGGTGACTTCACTTTTATGATAGCTGGTGCTGGGATCTTCCTGTTCATGCTTGATCGGTTCCTTAGATTCTGGCAGTCGCGGAAGACTGTTGACATACTTTCAGCCACATGTTTTCCTTGTGGAACCGTTGAGATTGTTCTTTCAAAACCTGCTAGTAAAATATAAATCTTTGGCTCAATTGATTTTCACTAGTGGAATTTTTCAGTGATTCTAATAATTCTTCTCTCACAATGTAGATTTACATTACAACGCCCTTGGCTGGATATTTTTACAAATACGCGAGTTATCCTGGCTGCAGTGGCACCCTTTCAGTGTCTCCTCTAGTCCCCTTGATGGGAAACATCATATTGCAATTCTCATAAAGGTTCTTGGAGATTGGACTGAGAAACTGAAAGGACGTATCTTGAATCTCTCTGTAGATCAATTTGAGATGGAGCCTCTTTTGCAGCATAACAGCAAAATAACAGCTTCTGTTGAAGGTCCTTATGGCCATGAATCACCATATCATTTAACGTATGTAAAGTGCAGCATTATCTGCTTAGTGTATAATTCTATTGTCCAGTACTAAGTTATTGGCTAATCAATTTGGCTTAACCATGTTTCTCCTCCAGGTATGAACATCTCATTTTGGTAGCAGGCGGAATTGGAATTTCCCCTTTCCTAGCCATCCTGAGCGATATCCTCCACCGTATCAATGATAGCAGACCTTGCTTGCCAAGAAATATACTAATAGTATGGGCTATTAAAAAGACAGATGAGCTTCCACTTCTTGAGACAGTTGACATGGAGGCAATCTGTCCACTTTTCTCTGATAAACTGAATCTGGAGATTCAAACATTTGTCACTCGAGAATCTCAACCTTCATTGGTAGGTTCAATTTTTCCTGTTCTCATTCTATATATGTATCATCATCCATTTATATGTGTTATTATTACGTACTTATTTGTCGCTCAGGAGGAGGGTAAAACACCCAACGCAATGAACACCGCAATCTGCCCAGGCTTCAAAGGATGTCAAATGTCTAGTTTGATCGGTACTGGAAATGTTATATGGTCTGGATTATATGTCATTGTATCCACAATTGGGTTGGTGATCACTGTAGCTTTACTGAACATCTTCTACATAAATCCTTTCAATGTACGTTACTGGTGGTACAAGGGGCTTTTGTTGATCGGATGCATGGCTGCAAGTATTCTTATATTTGGGGGTCAAGTGATCGCTTTATGGCATTTTTGGGAAAGGAAAACCTTATTGAAGGAGGAATCGGAGGATGTCAAAAAGAAGGTTGACATCCAGCAGCAGAATGAGGCTAGTTTACAAAAGAATCTTGGGGAGGCTCGATATGTCAATAATATTCGATATGGTGAAAGACCTGATTTCCAAGGTATGTTAAGATCAACATTTGAAATTTACAATGTCTACTTCTCCTTTGTTTTCTTGACAATGTGTGTTTTACTTATTTGCATGCAGAAATATTTGGATTACATGCAAAGAGTTGGGGAAGTGTAGATATTGGAGTCGTAGTGTGTGGTCCTCCTACTCTTCAGTCAAGTGTTGCTAAAGAGTGCAGAAGACAGAACTTGCAAAGAAGAGGACATGAGGCCATTTTCCATTTTAACAGCCACAGTTTTGACCTCTAGATTACCACGATAAGCACCCGATAGCTCGTAAAGGGATGCTTATTACTGCTCAAAATGGAAAAAGGGATCATATCAGCTAGTTTATCTCTGATCCTTGTAGAATGTATGTTTTTCATGGTAATTGTAGTAAGCATTTTGTACATTCCCAGCATTGTTGAAATGCAGTATAACAATATGATCTATACTATTAGAAACTACATAAACTTTCAGCCTATTGTTAATGATTATTTCTTAATTCCATATCATTATCAAGTGTTTTCTTTGCAGCAAGGTTTAGTGGGAACAAACATATAGTAAAGGTGTAATCAGCTCTGAAAAGACTTATGCAACAGGTTTTTTTTAATTAAATCATGTTACCATTTTGATCTCTTGGATGAAACTAGCACACAAGTTAAAACCAAAGTCAAGTAAAAACTTAACTGTTGTAGAAACTAATAGATTCATGAATGTGTTTGCACCTTGATATCTTGTGGATTTACATATGGACACAAAATAACCATTCAAAAATAACAAATGTATAACAATTTACTGGAAACAACTCTTGTCTGTCGACAAACTTAACAAATGAATCACATTAACTATCTCCTAACTTTTGAATTCTTCAATAGTAGAAAATCATAAGTAACTTCTTACTGTGGATAGTAAAATTAGCATGAAAAAGACAGTGAAAAAGATCAATAACATAACATATGAACTTCAGTAAAGACACCAAAAGATTCCTCAATCTGATGTTTGATGTTTCTACAAGTGGATCCTATGCTAAGGCATTTCATATTGTTGATGTTGATTTTGGCTGAGGAATGAGTGACTCTGGTTTAAGTTTGAGAGAACTGTCACTATCGATTTCTCCACATCACATAAATTTGAGTTGCTATATGTTACTAATAAATTCAGTATAGCAACTAATATATGCACCATTTTATTCCTTCGCATTTTGATTTTTGGTTGGTCTCTCTACACACACATAACTTCCATCGGTTTCTTTACAATTTATTTGCATACTTCCAAGAAGTTAGGGATGATAAAAAATTATGTTTCTTAGTGATTAATTCTAGGATATCTTTAGGTCATGCAATAGCCAGGGGATTGGTTTTTGTGATTTTATTTGGCGACATAATTCACAATGCGGAAAGATTATCTCTGTATGGTTGGAGATGAATAAAAGTGAGAAATCAAAAACGATTTGGACCAAGTAAACAATAATGTAGATAATTCACAACGAATTTTTAAAAAGAAACTAAATCCAAAGTATCTTGTAAGTGTGTTTTCTCTAATGATAATTTTCCAATAATGAAATTTTTTTTAGGAAAGAATATAATTAACTAAAAAAATTGATAATAACAATAATCGTCTGAGAGTGTTTTTGGTGAAAATTTTGACTTTTGAGTAGTTAAGACTATAAATTAATTATATATGCTCATAACTCATAACTGAGAGCAATATTTCTCCTCATTTTATGGAAACCGATTTATGACAATTATATATTTCAAATGATTTTCTCATAAAAAATACTTAATTTGAAAATTAATATTGGTTGTACCAACTACCAAGTACCAAGACATTTGAATGGAAAATTAGACAAGGACTAGAAGTCATGAAATCTCAAGCTTACCCATGGACTACGCCTTAATGTGTCTCGTAGAAAAAAGATATTGTAGAATAACTAAAGATTCAATACCAATAAAAGAAAATGTCGATTGACACAAGTAGGGGGTCATTTAATATGCTCCATTCAAAAATTTAGATTGTCTAGTAATAATTTAATTTTATTTGTGGTAATTAATACTACATCTAACTTTGGAGCGTAAAATTTCGGCTACAATCAAAAAATTGACCTTTACAAAGAGTCATATCATTAGTTTCACAATTATCAATTCTATATTATTATGGGATGACTTTGTACGGGGTTAATTTGAGCCTTTCTTTTACTTTAATTTTTGTACTAGTAATTGCATGGAGTATGGAATATGGAGTACTCTAAATTAGTCTTTTCAATCCTTATCCAGGAATTGATGATGGAAATCATGCAAATTATGGTATTTTTTTATGGCTCACAATTTTTCAACGAAAAAAAAAAAGATACAAATTCTGAATATAATCAAAAGAAAGCATCGAAAAACATCTGTCCATGCATAGACTTGTTACCTAGAATCTCACGAACAGAACTGCTTACACATAGATTTTTTTTGTCTTTTTACATAGTAGGGAGGAAGAAGATTTTGATCGATAGCCTATAAGTATCTAAGTAAATGGATAAAATTAGTGACAGCAATAATCTTTATATAGCTGGAGCTCTAATCTTTCATTCATTTATACATAAATAGTTGGTTGAACAATGATTTGCTTTTTTTATGTGCCTAATGTCACGATTCGTTCTAGGCGGCATGTCGGTACTTAAACAATTGCTACCCAAAAGCAACGCCCAAATTCAGCTTTGAACCTTTAAAGGACACCTAAAGTGTCAAGCTAAGCTCCTTGGATGATCTCTAAGTTAAGCAAGCAAAGTAACCAAGTGCTTGCACACGGATAAACACAATTAGTTGTTGGCAAAGAGAATTGTATTAAGATCAAATATTTTGTACAAAGAAAGGAAAACTAAGGAACTTGGTTGGATGCTAGGTTACAATGCTAGACACTATTTAGAAGACTTGGATGTTGGACAAGTGCAAATGAAATACCTACTCCTATTTATACTACTGTAGGGAAGGTTCTAGACTACACTAATAAAGTAGGTGGAAGTTGGCATGCTTTTTCTTAGCTCTTCTAAGGTGTTCCATAAGTTGTTGGTTCCTTCCAACTTCAACCAATGTTCTCCCATGATCTAGATACTTCTACACATTTCAATGAAGCCCTAAGTCAAGGGCCTTAAAGGTTCTAGAATCTTTCACACTCTAGACCAATCTTGGCCTATCTAAAAGCTTTTGTTGTCATGTGTATATTATTTGGCTCATGATGTAGCGGGACGTCATACTAAACTGAAAAAACAATGGAGTAATGAAATATTATAGGTCCAACAAGACCTCTTTGTACATCATCCAGTTAATCTTTGAATTTTCACATTTTATGATATATCAGTTTTGTTCGAACAGCTCTAATATACGTCAAGTCGTCAATTAAAATAGCCACGAATCAGGGAATGAGTGAATTTTACTATAAAAGACCTTTTCATAAATTACATAGAGGAAATGAAAGTGTGAGTGTCTCTAATATTTGTGGGTCTTGTAGGGACACATCATTAGGGAAGAATCGCAGCCCACCAAAGAAAGCAAAAATGGAAAAAAAGGAAGGTCACTAAAAAGTTCCCTACATGCCCATAAATCATAATGCATGACTTATAAGTTATATGACTGAAGTATTTATCTCTGCGCTTACTTTTTTTCTTTTTCTTTTACAAAGTTAAGTTTTTGGAATGAGATGTGAAATCTTCAATGAGAATGCATCACTACACATAAATTATTTGATTCTTTTAAGTAGTACTAGTTAAGTCATGTCAAATTGACATTTTTATAAGTTGATAACTTTTCTTCACCTAGTATAAATTAAAGTTTAGGTATTGCAATTGAGTGGATATAATGCCCGATCAAACTTATGTGCTTATTAGTTCTTTACATATTGTTTTTTCTTGAGAATGCATAACGAGTCTCTCTTTTATTTGCTCTTTCAAAACATGAAATGTTAATGTAACACTGTAATTCCTATTCCAACTTAACACTTTTTTTCAATTTCGTGAAAGACTTGTGGTCACATCCATATTGTACTAGCAAAAACAGCGCAGACTAAAAATAATTCAACCTCATTATTCTTGTAGCAAAAAATGCTTTAATTTGTCGGTGGAACACTGGAACTGTTAATTATGGTCCATGACTATGTCATGTTAGATTCTTCACATTCCACAATGAAACATTATACTACTATTTCTACCAATGTAACGTCAGTATTTTGGGAACAACCTCGTATTTCTCTAGAATAATGAACTACATTTGGTTGTGTATTACTAACATTAATGAAGTAGACATACAAATATAGTGATGCATTTCCCAGGGTATAAAGAGCTTAATTTTTGTGTGGTCCAATATTTTTGTGGCTCCATTTCTGCCAGATATATTTGCTGCTTAAATTCTGTACATATTCTACTTTGGTTTCTTGTGAACCTTTCTTGTATATATTGTAACTACTTTTGCGATTGTTGATATAGCCAACAAAGTGTACTTGTTGCTAGCTTAGAAGTTATGGGTGAATATTCAGGCCAAGAACCTCTTCTTTTGAAGAAACAAGATGACTTCAACTACCTCAAGAAGACACCCTTTTGGGTATCATCAACAAAGTTAATTCTCAAAGTAGTAATGTGGATGATCTTCATTGCATGGGCAACTTTTCTTTTCTTATTGCCTGCAAATTTCATGACTGAATTGCAAGGGAAATGTGTTCGAGCTACCAAGGAAACTATTTTTGGAACTACTGGTGTGTTTCAAACTTGAAAATTTCTTGCTTTTGTATATGCTGTATCATAGTAATTTCGTTTTGTATTGAACTGCAGGAAGCATATTCTTGATATACAGTTTCCCAATTCTAATAATTGCGTTTCTTGCAATTATTCGTCTTGTTCTCACTGGTGAAGATGAGCCTACAGTGTATGTATATGATCTGCTAGCTTGATTTCTTAGTTGTTACTAGAAGTTGGTGCATTTTCATGATCAGCTAGATAGTGGAAATTTCATGAATTTTAAATTGTTGTTGTAGGAAGAAGACTACAAAAGGACCAAGTTTTCGGTTATGGACATTTCCTGTTTTGGTGGATGGACCATTTGGGGTTGTTACAGCTGCAGAAATTATTGGAGTTATACTCTTCTCAGTGTACATAATCTGGGCTGTTATTATGTACACTATACGGAATATTGACACCTTATCCGGGTTTCACGTAGAGGAGACGAATAGAAGGTTCGCCATGATCATGTCATTTTCTTGTTTAAGTTTTGTTGATTTATCGCTTTATATGTAGTTGTTTCCCATAGGTAATGACATTCACCATGTTCAAGATCGTCAAACTTCTAGTTCTGCAGATTTAGGCCTATTGATATCTATAGTTTAGAACATGTTATTCTGGCTTGACAAAATAATCATCTTTTCAGAGATTTCAGTTAGCTCAACTCCTTCATATATACATGTATGGCATAGCTATAGTAATTCTTTATTTGTTCCCCAAAAGGACTACATGATATGCTTAAAACTTTTTATTTACCATTCTTATGTCCCTCGACTGCTCTATATTCAGAATGGTTGCAATCCATGATATCCTTAGTTCAAATTCTGGTAATTCTTTCAAGTTTGCTATTATATCACGGAGTACTTATACAGTAGCAATTAGTTATCAGAAATGTGCACAGGGTGTAGAATTCTGAAAGTACTGATACATCCTAACTTGGAAATCGATAATTCTAATTTACGAAAGCTATGTGTAAACATGACTTAAGAATCTGTATAAAGATTTCATTATTCTTCATACAGAAATAAGAATCGACCAATTGGAATAATAAAATCCCAGTTCTGATGTTTTCCTGTCCCATTCTGATGAAAACAAACTGAAGGATTAACTTAGTACAGTTAACTTTCTGCATCACTAGTTTATTCCAGGCTGTTCTGTCATTCTATGCATCTGAGTTTACTCACTTCAGTAAAAGAAATGATCTTCTTTATTCATTTTCTGCACATCATCTAGTCCGGCCTTGATATTAAATTGGGAAAGGAGATTGATTGTCAATTCTTTTTCTCTGTCCTCTCTTTTTTGTCACCCTTATTGCAAATTTGTGCATCTTGTTAAATACAAAAAGAATTTCATGTGAAATGTTTTAAAGCGGCGTGGTTTATGCAGTTACAGCCACACAGTTCAAATCTCAGACTTAGAACCAGTTCATAGTTGTTTGATCTGAGGGCTGCTCTAATAGCCATTCTTTTTCTAATTACAATTTCTGCTTCATTTACTAATTATGTGTTTATAAATTTTTCAGTGCTCTGTTCCTTGATCTTACTGGCCTTCGTCTTGGATTCATTGGATTAGTGTGCTTAGCATTTTTATTTCTGCCTGTTGCACGGGGTTCAGTTCTTCTTCGAGCTATAGATATCCCCTTTGAACATGCCACTAGATATCATGTTTGGTTGGGACATCTTACGATGGCTCTTTTTAGCCTTCATGGTCTATGCTATGTGATTAGTTGGGCAATGCGAGGGCGTCTTGTAGAGGAGGTGAGTTCTACACCTGAAAATTCATCTGCGTAGCCCATAGAGATCTTTTTGTATTTAGTTGAAAAATATATATATTAAAGGACCTTCATCACATGTTTAATACAGCTATTTGAGTGGAAAAGCATAGGAATAGCCAATCTTCCTGGAGTTATCAGCCTTGCAGCTGGTTTATTGATGTGGGTGACATCACTTCCTGGTGTTAGGAGAAAAAACTTTGAATTGTTCTTCTATACACACCAATTATATGTGGTGTTCGTGGTGTTCTTTGCCTTGCATGTTGGTGACTTCGTCTTCATGATAGCTGGTGCTGGAATCTTCCTATTCATGCTTGATCGGTTCCTTAGATTCTGGCAGTCGCGGAAGACTGTTGACATACTTTCAGCCACATGTTTTCCTTGTGGAACCGTTGAGATTGTTCTTTCAAAACCTGCAAGTAAAATATAAATCTTTGGCTCAATTGATTTTCACTAGTGGAATTTTTCAGTGATTCTAATAATTCTTCTCTCACAATGTAGATTTACATTACAACGCCCTTGGCTGGATATTTTTACAAATACGCGAGTTATCCTGGCTGCAGTGGCACCCTTTCAGTGTCTCCTCTAGTCCCCTTGATGGGAAACATCATATTGCAATTCTCATAAAGGTTCTTGGAGATTGGACTGAGAAACTGAAGGGGCGTATCTTGAATCTCTCTGTTGAGCAATCTGAGATGGAGCCCCTTTTGCAGCATAACAGCAAAATAACTGCATCTGTTGAAGGTCCTTATGGCCATGAATCGCCATACCATTTAACGTATGTAAAGTGCAGCATTATTGCTGAGTGTTTAATTCTATTGTCCAGTACTAAGTCATTGGCTAATCAATTTGGCTTAACCATGTTCTCTCTCAGGTATGAAAATCTCATTCTGGTGGCAGGTGGAATAGGAATTTCCCCTTTCCTAGCCATCCTAAGTGATATCCTCCACCGTATCAATGATAGCAGACCTTGCTTGCCAAGAAATGTACTAATAGTGTGGGCTATAAAAAAGACAGATGAGCTTCCACTTCTTGAGACAGTTGACATGGAGGCAATCTGTCCTCTTTTCTCTGATAAACTGAATCTGGAGATTCAAACATTTGTGACTCGAGAATCTCAGCCTTCGCTGGTAGGTTCAGTTTTTCCTGTTCTCATTCTGTTTATGTATCATCACCCCATTTACATGTGTTAATTGTTATCACACACTTTTTCGCTCAGGAGGAGGGGAAAACACCCAAAGTAATGCACCCCTCAATCTGTCCTGGCTTCAAGGGATGTCAAATGTCTAGTTTGGTTGGTACTGGAAATGTTGTATGGTCTGGAATATATGTCATAGCATCCACCATTGGGTTGGTAATCACTGTAGCATTGCTGAACATTTTCTACGTAAATCCATTCAATGTATATTACTGGTGGTATAAGGGGCTTTTGTTGATTGGCTGTATGGCTGCAAGTGTTGTTATATTTGGGGGTCTAGTGATTGCCTTATGGCATCTTTGGGAAAGGAAAATGTCATTGAAGGAGGAACCAGAGGACGCCAACAAGAAAGTTGACATCCTGCAGCACAATGAGGCCGCTTTACACAACAATCTTGAACAAGCTCGATTTGTCAATAATGTTCGATACGGTCAAAGACCAGATTTCCAAGGTATGTTTAGAAGCAATATTTGAACTTTACAATGTCTTACTTCCTCTTTGTATTCTTGACAATGTGTTTTAACTTATTTTTCTGCAGAAATATTTGGATCACATGCAAAGAGTTGGGGAAGTGTAGATATTGGTGTCATAGTGTGCGGTCCTCCTGCTCTTCAGACCACTGTGGCTAAAGAGTGCAGAAGACAGAACTTGCAAAGAAGAGGGCATGAGGCAATTTTCCATTTCAACAGCCACAGTTTTGACCTCTAGATTACCCCGGTAAGCATCCGGTGGCTCGCATAAGGAGTACTTATTACTGCTCAAATGGGAAAAAGGATGGTATCAGCTAGTTTATCTTTGATCCTTGTAGAATGTATATGTGCCTTGTGGTATTTATTGTAAGCGTCCTGTACATTTCCAAATCATTGTAAATGCAGCTTTAGCAATATCACCTATACTACCAGAAACTACATAAACTTGAAGCCTAAATGAATATTTCTGAATTCCACACAATTGTCATAATGTCTTTTATTTTTGGCTTTTCCAACTACTCGATTAAAGATGCTGTTCTGTGTAAACGCTCATTTTTACTGTAACAATTTGATCTTTATCCTGGACTGCGAGATTTTAGTCAAGAGGTGAATACTTTGTCATGTGCTTCAAGTGCAAAAATTTATGTCCATAGAAAGTTATGTTGAAACAATTCCATTCTGCAATTCAATTAGCATGATTGTGGTGTTTAACACTGCTTAACTACGGTTAACAATGATATAATATCCACTACTCGAAACTAAATGGTCGGAATTTTTCTCCGAAAAGCTAAACCAATCATACAAGTAGACTTCATTTGAGGTGTCCACAGGTTTATCAATCAATATGTCTATCCAATAACATATCAGCTTGTATATAATGAAAAAGACCTCTAATATGAACTGCAAGCAAAGACACTGAAAGGTCCTACAAAATTTAGTACTTGTGAATTAGATTTTTTTAAGTTTGTATATTCAAATTGACTCTGGCAAATTTTGAGTGCTTCTGGACAGTTTTTGGGTTTATTATTCACAACAAATTTTTCAGTACCACACAAACTTCAGTTTATTGTATGTCTCAAATTTGAAGTTCACCCTTCCATTATCTCATTTTCATTGTCACTCTTATCTATTCTTTGCGGACATTTATTTGCACTCTTCCAAAAGCTATAGGCTTATTAAGAATTTGTGTTTTCATGTTAACCAATTTTAGGGGGTAATTTTCATAAATGGTCACACAACCATGAGTTTTTTGCATTGAAATCACATAACTTTTTTTACTTATCAAAAAGTCACACTACTATTACCTTCATAATCAGATTGTCACAATAGCTGGAAAATACAACTTCCGGCGGACTTTTTATATATATATATATATATATATATATATATATATATATATTTTTACCATTTTTCCTTTTTTGCACAAATAACCATTAGCAAAAACAAGCAAATGAATATTTACCAATAGGCTCTTGATTAATTTTTTACATTATATATATAAAGTAATTATTACATCAGCATGACAAAACTGACAAAGATGTACACAATTATTACATCAGCATGACAAAACATGACATCAACTAAAGCTGACACCATCCATGACCTCAGCAAGCATTAGCAAGATAAAGTTGACATCATCCATGACATCAACAAGCATTAACAAGAGTTAACATCATCCATGACATCAAGAAGCATTAGCAAGATATTTCACGTATTTTTTTGCTATAAATACCCCTCACTATCACTTGTAAAAACACACACCACTTCTACTACATCATTCACAATATCCTCCCTCTCTCTCTCTAGAATTGGTTAGAGTTCTATCCCTCTAGCTTTGTAATATTTTCAAGTTTAATATAATCTTTTTATATTAAATTTATCTCTGATAATTATACTGTGAATTTCATGCATATGGTCGGTCTTACCCCCTGATTTAAACGGAAGCGAACCCCCTAAATAAAAGGGAAGAAATAAAGGGAAGTAAGGACAGGAAGCAAGTGCAGATTAATTAATTAATTAAGTTAGTAATTAGGTGGACATGAAGCAAGTGCAGATTAATTAATTAATTAATTAATTAAGTTAGTAATTAGGTGGCAATGCCAACCATATATAATATTTAATGCAAAAAATTAAATATGCAATGCAGTAAGTAAATCAAGCGGTAAGACCGACCATATGCATGAAATTCACAGCATTATTATCAGAGATAAATTTAATATAAAAAGATTATATTAAACTTGAAAATATTACAAAGCTAGAGGGATAGAACTCTAACCAATTCTAGAGAGAGAGTGAGGATATTGTGAATGAGGTAGTAGAAGTGGTGTGTGTTTTTACAAGTGATAGTGGGGGGTATTTATAGCAAAAAATACATGAAATATCTTGCTAATGCTTGTTGATGTCATGGATGATGTCAACTCTTGTTAATGCTTGTTGATGTCATGGATGATGTCAACTTTATCTTGCTAATGCTTGCTGATGTCATGGATGATGTCAACTTTATCTTGCTAATGCTTGATGTGGTCATGGATGATGTCAGCTTTAGTTGATGTCATGTTTTGTCATGCTGATGTAATAATTGTGTACATCAAAAATGATGACACATTGATGTCATGCTTGCGCATTTTGATTATTCATCTGATAAGTCATAATCAGGGTCTTCTTCTTCTTCTTCTTCTTCTTCTTCTTCTTCTTCTAAAGATGGTTGAGATTTCTGGCTGGAGGATCCAGCTTTAAGTTGTTGCAGGATTAATTCCATTTATTCAATGAAATCTCCTTTATTGCTAGAGCTGGCTAACTGTGCAGCTGCTATTGATTTTTGTTGAAAAAATGAGTATTGGGCAGCATCTGTTGGAGACAAATACTTTGGATTCTCTAGGAACCATTTTTCTAAAGCCAGAACATAGGCTTCGGATGGACTCCAGTTCTTGTACCATTTGGTGTGACCTTGACGAGCTAACCATGGTAGTCATTTGTGTCCTTCTGGCTTATGAAAAGAAAATTTTTGGGAATAGATCCACGGAAGGTGAAATCTATGGGAAAATTGGAGTAGCACAGGTATCTGTTGTTGACTAAAGAACCTAGTACTGAAGTATTCATATCCTTCTTTAACTAAAGGGGGAAGGATTTCAATTTTGTGTCCATATACAGGCCACCATTGATGTATGAACCATTGAGGAAATTCAGAGACTAATTGTTTACCCCAAAGGATAAACCAAGAGTGCTTTCCTAAGTGATTTTGAAAAGTGAAGGCGTTCATCCAGGCAGCCTTGTAGTCGTAATAATTAAAATATTGAGGTCGAAAAGGTTGGGAAATTTTTTTATATTTGGTTGGATGTGTCCCCCATTCTTTCGGCGAGATTATTTTATTAATCCACACCGTTGTATGGGTAACATATCCCTGGGTTTGCTTATCCTTGTAGGGTTTGAATAAGCAAGATTTGGTATCCACAAGGATAAATTCATAAAATTTCTGAGTATGGTCACGAGTTTCTTGTATGAAATTTGCTAGTGAGCTAAACATTTGACTAGCTACTTCTTGAGGGTTTGAATGCCAAAATTCTGGCTCAATTTGGGTAAGAGGATAGACATTGTCATTTTTAAAGTAGGTTGGTTCCTCAGGGGAGGAACTTTTGAATGAAGAAATTGGTTGTGGCACTGGTGAAGAAAGTGCATGTTTGGGTACTGAATACACCGTGCTTGTGCTCTGTGTGTTGGGGATTTTGACCACCACTGGTGTTTGTGTGGTGCTTTTAGCAGTCACAGAGGAAGAAGAAGATGCGTGGCCTGAGGCCGCCACAGTGGAACATAAATTTTTAAATACAATAAATTATTTTCTTATTTTAGGATCACTTATGGTTGCTTTAATTCCCATAAGCTTACACCAATTTAAGAAGTCTGTATCTGACCAGGAGTCAGATGATGTTTGTGCAAGTTAATTTTCTTCTTCAGCAGCTAAATCTGCCCATTTTTTTGGGCTTTCAATTGAAATTGGTTATGCCTTTTCCAGGAGATATGATGGGTGTATTCCCTTCATAGCATAGTCTGCTGGAGTTTGATATCTTGGCTGATTTGGGTCAGCCACATCCTTTGAAAGTTGCTTGGAGGCAACTGAAATTGTTTGCTGTTGAGAGACAGCTTTATCTTGTTTGTTTTTCTCCGGAGGAGGAAGTGCTGGGAGTTCTTCCTTCTTTTTTCTGGGCATATTATCTTCCCTGCAAGAATTCTCGAGTGAGAAAATCTGGAATAGAGTTTGAGCTCCCTTTGATATATTCTATATCAAAATCAAAAATAGATAAAATAGCTTGCCATCTGGCAAATATATGTTTGATGCAAGGTTTTGTACATCTTTTTGTAAAACAGATTTTGCAGCTTTGCAATCAATTCTCAAAAGGAATTTTTGATTTTAGTAAATCAGCTTGAAATTTCGAAATGCATAAAACAATTGCTAAATTTTTTTTTTAATTGTAGGATAATTTTGTTGAGCATTATTCCAATGCTTTGATGCAAATGTAATGATATGTTCTTTGCCATCTTTCTTTTGTTTTAATATGCCACCATAACCAATATCTGATGCATATGTTTCAACAATTTTGAATGCAGAAGGATCAGGGAGAGATAAACAAGGAAGATGTTTAACTTTTGATTTTATTTGCTGGACAATGTTGGTATGAACATTAGTCCATGGAGGAGGAGGCTTTTTCAGTCTATTATGGAGAGGTGTTAGCAAATTGCTAATGCCTGGAATAAAATCAGATACATAATTAACACAACCTAAAAATCTTTGAAGCTGGGTTTTATCTAAGATTTGATTAGAGAACTTATCAGCAAACTGAATTGATCTTTGGATGGGGACAATAGTTCCTTGTTGGATATTGTGACCTAAAAATCGTATATTAATTTGAAAAAGACTATACTTAGTTTTTGAAAGAACTAAGCCATTTTCTTTAATGGTATTAAAGAAGATTCTCAAATGTTTAAAATGTTGATCGATGCTAGTAGAAAATACTAAGACATCATCAATGTAAACGATAATAAATTTTGAAAAAGGATTAAAAACGTCATTCATAATTCTTTGAAATTCTGAAGGAGCATTTTTTAATCCGAATGACATTACATTCCATTCGTATTGCCCAAATGGAATAGTAAAAGCAGTTTTATATCGATCCCTTGGATCAATTTAAATTTGCCAAAAACCTGATTTTAAATCAAATTTTGAAAAAATAGTAGCAGCGTAAAGCCGCTGAAGTAAATCTTTTTTGTTTGGGATAGGGTATCTAATCCAACAGAGAGTTGTATTCAAAGATTTGTAATTAATGACTAAACGAGGGGCACCTCGTTCAATTTCTGAGTTTTTATTACCATAAAAAGCATCACAACTCCAAGGGGATTTACTGGGAGAGATGATGTGTTTGTCAAGAAGATCTTTGATCTCACTTTGACTATGGATTGTTAACTCGTGATTCATCTGGATAGGACGAGCTTTAGTGGGAATGGTTTTTTCACCGAAGTCAGATTCGTAAGGAAATCTGACTATGTGTTTCTTTCGATTTGAAAAGGCTGTTGGTAAATCAGCACAAACATCCTTTTGGATTTTGGCTTCTAAAGTTTTAACTTTAGACTGAAGAGAAGGATCTTGAAGCTGTTGCTGTAGCCTTTGAAATGCTACTTCTTCTTTGAGGAAATTGATTTGGGCTTCCTTATGTTTCAAAGTAGACAAGACCTTTTTGATAGGAGGTTTATCAAAAGGGAGGAGGATCTTATTTCCTATGCACTCAATTTGAATGCCTTGGTTAGTGACCATAAAAGGCATGATTTCTTGGATAAAAAGGGGTGCCTAATATGACTGAGTTAGTAAGGTCTTTTACTAATAAGAAAGAAGTTGAGACTGACAAAGAAGAATTTTCCAAGGAAGTTCCTACTTCAACATCAGAGAGTTTGAAGCTAATTCCTAATTTTTTGCCATTTGCTGCTCTAAGGGCTTCTTTGGTTTTCTCAAAGTATTTTGTTGGGATGAGTCCTTCTTGTATACAATTGAGATCCGCACATGTATCTAATAAGGCGACAATATCTAAAGTGAAGGACTTATTGATAACTAGGGTAACCCTAATATGCCATTTATGGATGGAAAGTCTAGAGAGGTAGTTGATGAAATCTTCCTGATCAACTGGTTTGGTTTCCGTTTGTCTAGGCTGTTCAGGCTGGGTAGAAAGCTGTTGGATAACAAGGCGATCTATATCTTGTTTTGCTCTAATTTCACGAATTTCTTCCTTGAGAAGTGCTATCTCCGTTTGTAGATCCTGGATAGTTATGGTCTTGGGTTTCTGTGAAGGAAACCTATTGAGAATGTAAGTAATATTGTAAGTATTATCTATTTGAGGGTGATTTGGAAAGGTACTTGAAGATGTGGAAGGCTTATCTATGGTTCGTTTGAACTGCTCTAGATAATGTTTCTTTTGGTCAGAATTCTCAAGATTACTAATAAGCTCAAGGAGGAGATCTTGTTCTTTAGAGAGAACATTAATCTCGGGTTGGCTATTTTGGCCTTCTTGGCTAGATTCGGACGGAGATGATTGTACATCATCATCTTCAAGTTGGTTGAATTGCTGCTCAAGTTCATCATTAGCAATATCAGAAGCATCACTATCTTCTAGTAAGAGTTGTTCTATTTGGTTAAGAATAGACTCATCTAGTTCAAGGTTTCTAACTTTGTTAGCTATTTGCAGTATTTGGCGATATGTCCAGTTTTGTTACATCTGTAACATTTGTCAGAATTTGGAGATTTGAAACCTGGTGCTTTAGATTTATTGGGTAGAGCTGGTAGAGCTTTGTTTTTGGAGTAGGAAGATTTTGTTTTTCTGTACTTGGGTGCAGAAGGTCTACTTCTTGGGACGGCCTCCTTATCTTTAGCATTTCGTCTTTTATGAGGCTTTTTCCCACAAGGAGGGATACCAAATTGTTCACAGAAACTTCCTAAATCTCTGTGAGTTTGAGCTCTATCTTTGGCTAATTGTCTCAATATCTTATCTTGTCGACAGATTTTGAGAGCAACTTGTTGAATGAGACTGGTAAGTTGACCATAGGTGATTTGTTCATAAGGAATAATATAACCAGTGTATTGACTTTGGAGTTCTTCTTTGACTAAATCTCTAAGGGACTTAGGCAGGCCATCTAGGAATTTTTCTTTCCAATATGGGAGGTTTCCATCTGGTTTTTCATATATCCTGGTAAGAAAGGAATCTTTATACCACCTAAAATCAGAGAGGGTTTTACACTTAAGATTGTTAAGTATTTCAGAAGATCTTTCTCTGAAAATACCTGGACTACCTATGAAAGTTTTGATAATGGTGTAAATTAGGGTGTTGGTTGAATCAGGAATAGTTTGGCCATCTTTCAGGATTGGTTCCCCTGTTGGATCAATTCTAACGCTGTAGAAGATCTTTTGATGATCTTCCTCGCTAAGATGGGGATCCCACCAGCCCTTGAGTTGACCTGTAAAACCTGCTACTAATATGTGGGTAGTAAGCTGGTCACTACAGTTATGAGAAGTTCTATATGCAGTGGCTACCATAGTCATCTGCTGCAATTTGGACAAAATATTGTATTCGGAGCAACCATCTATGTTCCACTCATAGATGTTGTTGGCATTGTAGTTATTCTGCATGACACTAGGTTTTTCTTCTAAAATCATGTCAAGATGGGTAGCTCTAGGATAATAGAGTTTTTGGGGTTGTCGCCAGTTGGAGGATCCTCTTCTAAGAGGAGCAACTTTTAGAGAAGGATCATGATGAAATTGATCAGAATGTGTTTGGGATTCTCGATCTGTATCTACCTCTCGAAGAACACCTATAGAAGCATCTTTAACCATAGACTCTTTGGTTGCAGAGTCTTGAATGACAAAGGTTTTCTCTATTTCAGAGATTCTACGTTGAAGGTCAGAAAGTTGAGGGAAACTTTTAGATTGGTGACTCTGGAGTTCATTAGCAAAAGTTCTAGGAATCTCATAAGGTTTAAATAGTGGAATTGAAAATGTTTCGACTGGCTTAGAACTAGCAGATACTGAAAAAGATGGTTTCGAAATCAAATATTCACCAAGAGTTTGTAAATACTTGTTTGTATAATTATTTTGTTCACAGATATTTTTAATATCTTTGCTCGTGAAAGCTTCACTCTCAGGTTTTACTTTGAAAGGAGTAGCTACCACTTGGGTTTTTCCATGATTTGTTGAAAATCCTTGTGGTGGAGGAAGTTCAAAGATGACTTCTTCTCCAGTTGAAGTTTTCCAAATTTTTGAAACATTAATAGATTTAGAAAAAGGAAATTCTATATGGTGGTATTCAGCATAAGCTTCAAACCACTCAAAGAAATTAATTTGCTCTTGAATCGAGTCCAAGGATTCATACTAAATTTTTTGAAGATTTTTTCTTTCATTCCCTTGAAAGTTGTTAAAAAACCATGTTCTCTTAAAAAGGTTTTCAGGAGAGTAAAATTCAGTCCTGAGTTTTTCTTTATCAATTTGAAAATCTTTTTCTAAAACACCTAATTCAGTACCTAGAGATGAATAAGTAGGAGACTGAGGTCTTTCAAAGTTAACTTCAGTTGGAAGTGTTTCCACTGAGTATTCTGCTTGAGGAATCCTAGATTCGAAGTTAACGGTTTCGATTCTAGAAGGAAATAAGGAGACAGAATGTCTAGCAGATTGGGTCTCATACTGTGCTAAAGGTGAGGAAGGTATTCTTTTACTATGAGATCTTCGGAAGGAAATAGTTACAGATCCTGAAGAAAACTGTTGGATCTGGGACACATTTGTATTTTCTGGCTTCTGGGCTGGGGTAGCATCTTGCAAAAGCCAATTTTGAGGTAAAGAAACCTGATTCCAAGATATACGTCTTGGAACTGACAAATGGGATCTTTAAAGATCTGTTTGGAAGAGAACAGTTTCTCATTTGTGAAGTGTTTTCATGGCTCCAGAATTGAAAGCTGAATTCATAGCTTTGTATTGGATTCTATAGATAATTTCAACTGGAAGAGATCCAGTTTTGGTTTTATAATTGGATGTCTTGACATTTAATGTCAAGGAGTCTAGTATATTCCTATCTTTAAGGGATACAGTAAAGTTGGGAAAGCAGTCAAAATAAATTGGTCCATTACAAAGACTGGTTTCTACCATTCCTAGAAGAGAATCATTGAAGTCTAGAAATCTAGAATCCCTAAGGCAGAGGAGGAGAGATGTATCTAGTCCTTCTCTAGAAAGAGGTTTAGCTGCAATTTGTACTAAACCAAAATGAAGATAGTTGTACTTTTTTCTATATTTTTTTTTTATAGATTTTGAGTTTAAAAGCTTGATGTCCTCATGATCTGACTCAAAAGGAATAGTTTGCTCGATGGTTGAAATGTGGTAGTCACTTGTCAAATTCCATCTAGACTTATAAATTGTAGACTGGGGATGTTTAGGAATTTTCCAGTCGTCAATTGATTGCTGTAATTCAGTAAAACTAACCTCTTCTTTGAGTTTAGAATTTGAAGAGGAAGAGGAGGATGTAGATCTAGAAGAGGAAGGAAAAGAATTTCTAGTGTAGGAAGAGAAAGGATGGAAGAATGCCACAGTAAGATCTGCACAGAAGATTTAGTTGAAAAATAATTATAACTTAAATGCTTCCTGTTCTTGGATCTAGAGACCAACGGGTTCCATAAGGATAATATTCAAGTTCTTAACACAATAGTATGAGGAAAAATTAGATTTAGAAATTAGAAATATAAGTACATGTTTTCTTTAATAGACAAAAATTAAATTAGCTTATGTTTAAAAGAGTATCTTGAATAATGACCCAAAGGTTATAAATAACCATCTGTAAGCCTACTGAGTAATTTTCTTTGGCAACCTAGCCATTTTGCTCAGGAACACTACTTACAGTGTATCAGAAATCTAAGAAGTAGGGATTATTATTCTTGTTTTTAACTTACTTTTATGAGGTATTATTAGATCTTGTATTAAATATATATATATATATATATATATATATATATATATATTAAATGCAAAGCAATATGCTGATAAGAGCCTCTAAATTCTTCCATTTCAAAGAGAAGTAGTAAATCTAAATCTTAAAATTAATGAAATAAAATGTTAGTGTAATTTTTTTATTCAAAGTGATTTATTTTCAAAAATCACATTCACGGTCTACTTTTAAGCCATTTTATATAAGTAAGCATGACAATTGACTTTTAAATATTTTTGTAGTGTTTGTACACTAAATTTGTTTTTCTTTCAAATAATTAAAAAAAAAAAAGAAGCAAAAGGATCATGTATATATAAGTCATGCTTAAGAAAAGATATATCTTTAAGGAAATTAATCCCTAAAATAATAATCTGAAAAAAAATAATCGGTTATAACATTTATTTTGATTCATTTAAAAATTCAAATTTGCCCCTTCTCTTGAAAACACAGTATTTTTTGGATTTTTAAATTTATATTCATAAAGTATGTAATGAAGTAAAGAAAAAAAAGTTAATCTAGACAAGAGTGTATTGGTGAATCTCCATTTATTTATTTTTTTCAATAGTTATTTGTTTCAAAAAGGTGAAAAAGGTAAAAATAGAATAAAAAATAGAAAAATCCCATCGGAACTAACACTTTCCGGCTATTGTGACCATTTGGTTATGAAGGTAATAGTAGTGTGACTTTTAGGTAAGTAAACAAAGTTGTGTGACTTCAATGCTATAAATCCATAGTTGTGTGACCATTTTTAAAAATTACCCCAATTTTAAGATATATTCAGTCTTCACGTCAAGGTACGGAGGTAGTGTGATGACAACAAATAAACCATTTGAATACACAGACGAAGTGATCATAAAAAGGTCCATTTTGGTCTGTCATGTCTAATAAGTTAAAAGAATAAGATTTCACAAATAAAAGAGGTAATGGAGACGAACAAATAAATAAGTAAAAGTATTTATTTGTTAAGTTTTGACTTGACAAGGCTATTCTTATAAATTTGTTTTAAACTATATTATTTCGTCATTTCCAGCTCGTCCTTTTTAATTTCTAACTTCAACACTACTTTTATTCCAACTTCAACCAAATATAATCCAACCTCCGAATATTTAACTTGTTTTTATGTAAAAGATGAGGTAATTTCAGCTTAGTTTAAGTTCTCAGCAACGTATGTTTATATATTTTTTTACACCATCGTCTAAATAATATGGACGATGGTTAAACAGGTGGCTATCCGGAATAAAAGCTGGCTCACCCTGACAGCTGAAGTCGTCTTCGCTCCTTCACAACGTGGCGAACTTAATCCTGGAGCGAACCTGCTGAAATGAAATAGATAGACAAGAAACAAACAACAAACAAGGGTGAGTCAAAAGGACTCAATAAGTGTAGCAGACTAGCCACCTCAAAGAATAAGATAGCTAGCCAGGGAGAAGAAAAACAGGTAAACCAAATCCATCGTATTTGAACTATAAATAGGCAGAGCCAGATAATAACTGAAAACATGTATGGAATCATAAACAACCGGGGACATAAGGTAGAGAGAACATATAGGTATCCCGAACATATCAATAATCAGAAATACATCATGTTGCGGCGTGCAACCCGATCCATATATTCTTATTGTCACGGCGTGCAACCTGATCCATATATTCATACTGTCGCGGCGTGCAACCCGATCCGTATATTTATATTATCGCGGCGTGCAACCCGATCCGTATATTTATATTGTTGCGGCATACAACCCGATCTGATCCATGTATTTATATTGTCGCGATGTGCAGCCCCGGATACGAGCCAGAAATATATTGGCAAACTGAGATATGTCCACCACACGGTATACATGCCGCATACATAAAACACAACACAATACACACAATAGTCAGTATGCGGTGCAATGAGATGGGATGAATGCGGTACGATGCAATGCAGTCACATATGCCTGATACCTGTCTCCGGCGCGGGACTCTCATCGTCTACCAGGATATATATGCAATAACGACCCTTCACTGGCTTGGGACTCTCATCGATTACCGGGAAGTATATCTTCACCAGCTCGGGACTCTCATCGATTACCGGGAAGTATATGCAATAATGACCCTTCATCGGTGCGGGACTCTCATCGCCAACCGGGAAGAATATGTAATAATGACCTTCACCGGCTCGGGACTCTCATCGATTACCGGGAAGTATATGTAATAATGACCCTTCACAGACTCAGGACTCTCATCGATTACAGGGAAGTATATGCAATAATGACCCTTCACCGGTGCGGGACTCTCATCGCCAGCCGGAAAGTGTATGCAATAATGACCCATCACCGGCTCGGGACTCTCATTGATCACCGGGAAGTATATGCAATGCTCAAAACCAGAGTGCAATGCTCATATGCTCAATGCAATATCAACAACAGGGCATAACATATAATATACAATGTAAATTCAAAGCTAAGGCGTAATGAATACGCATATCGGCAGCTACACACACAAGGAATACGTGGTAGAAAATCCACGAGGCTGGGTGCCTCCAAAGAAATTGATATAAACACTTACCTTGTTACAAAGTTAACACAACTACTCAATAACCGCTTTGTCCTTTGGATTCATTGCCAAACGATCCCACTGTGTTCAATAAGCAGAAAAATATATTACATAAGGCTAAAGGCTTCATTCCTTACATCTTAGGGCAATCCAGTTAGGAACCTGATACCCTATTTGCATACACAATAAGCTGGTCAGACCTATGTACAGGGTTTAAGGTCACATAACCAAACCTCAAATAATTTATATTTATATGTTGCCCATAACTTACTGAGTACGAATATATAATCAATTCCACTATCGGGGTCCAATTGACCCTTTAAACTATCAGCTGAACTTATTAAAACGATGTCTAATATCCCAGTTTTTACCGTCAAAATATATTTAAACACACGTAATAAACTAAAATAATGGATTAAGATCATTACCTGAATGTTTCGGGGTGAAAATTCTATCTTTTCTCTGGCTCTTTTCTCATTTTCTGGCATTTTACTACATTTCTCTCTATGCCTCATTTTGTTCTGTTTCAGTTTCTCCGTTTCTCATTTTGAGCTTTATAAGCCCACCACCGCCTCCTCTGTTTCCCTTTTTGTCTTTTCCTTCTTTTTTTAAAAAAAAATCGCTGCTACGGTAAAAATTAAAACAGTACTCTACGATATTCGAAATAATTCCAATTTTTGCATACAAGTTATACAAAATATATGTAACACATTCCCGAAGGCAGATCTCAAATCGAGTTCCCGAAACTCAAGATTCGAATTTAAATAGAAAGAGTCAAATTATTTAACTTTCGGCATTTTAGCGGAAACTAGCCGAACAACATCGAAATTCATGTTCGAAAGTTCACAAAAGTCATAAATAATCATACGAACCTAACGGCACTTTCGGATTTCGAATCGGAGCTCATTCGCCAAAACCGAGCTCGAAATTTTTTTTTAAATATTTATCGACAATAAAAATTGAAACCTTCTTCCGATGCCTACCAAACGAGGTCTGATTTAGCTAAAATTTTACAGGCAGGTCCAAATGGACATTACGAATATTTTAAAATTATCGCCACGCCAATCGGAGTCCTAACTTCCGAAACGACTGACCGAGGTCGTTTCATTGGGCCCACTTTTTTTATTGGTTTTGCATGAAATACCACTTTTTGAAACTTCAATTCTTGTAGGCTGAACTTTACACAAGTTCAACCCACAAGGATTGAAGTTCAACTTCAGCCGACCACAAGGGTTGAAGTTCAACTTCGACCCACAAGGGTTGAAGTTTACGCATCTATGCCTAAAAGTTCAGCCCTTACGGATTGAAGTTGAACTTCATAACTTAGGCATGAAGTTCAACCCAAAAGGTTTGAACTTCAGCCCACAAAGATTGAAGTTCCAAAAAGTTGTCTCTCATGTAAAATCAATAAAAAAAAAGTAGCTTCAAACCAAATATCAGCTGCAAAAGTGGCATGTGGGTGAAATTTTTACTCAATCGTAAATAGGCCCATAAGGCCCACCATCTCGAATCAGCTACTCAGACGAAAAGAAAAAGGGAGGTTTACGAAAATACCAATCAAATCAAAATATTTACCTACTTCTACCCATAAATTTAATAGTTGCAAGCCCTACTCATAGACTATTTATATGTCCTATCCATCTAGACTTGTATACTATTATTTATACAGTATACCTTAAAGGTATACACTCATATTTAGACTTGTATACTATTATTTATGCACTATACCCTAAAAGGTATACACCCATAAGGTATAATAAAGTTATACAGTAATAAATGGGTAGGTAATACTTTTAATTTCATGGACAGTGTAATTTTTAATGGGTATGACTTGTAAATACTTTGCATTTCATAGGTATATAATATAAAAAATCCAAAGAAAAAGAACCTCTTACATGAAATGGCTTGCTAATAAAACTTACAAACAGAAAGTAATCGAGCTATTGTGTAATTATTCAGTTAAGCTATTAGTAGGTCTTCTTAACAACTTTTGGCCACATATTTCAAATTGAATGGATCACTTTAATTGAGGGATATTTTTTTCTTTATCAGTTAGTCATTTCAATTTTTATAGTATATTTTAGTTTGACTTGACAAAAAATTTAAGATATAATTTATCTATTTTTTTAATTTGACATCGAAAATATAACAATTTTTTCTTGAAACTTATGACTTAAAGATGTTCAAGCACTTAAATTGAAAACTTCAAATAAAACATGGTTTCTAAATAAAGAAACAATGGATTTCATCCTTTTTTTTTTTTAACCGACCATCCGTTAAGATTTCTCTCTCACTCGTTTTTTCGTGTGAGATAACTTTGGTTGTTGAGAATTAATTATAAAAAATACAACAATGGAGAAGAGACCAATAGATTAGGTTAGAACGAGGCAGCACATGAGTAAACAAAGAAAACTCTCTTCTAACTAAACCACACTTCACTTTTTTTTTTTTAAAAAAAGACATCATTTGCCGACACTCCACATGACCTCTGTCATTTTATTGTTTTCCTCCTCTCACTCTCTCCTCTCCTTCACATGTAGCAGCATCATTATCCTTAAGGATAAAGTTATTAACAAAATTAATTTATTCAGTCTCCAGAAAAAACCGTTGAGTTGGCAACATCTTCAAACTAAACATAATCTATGATCCAAAGAGATTTAACGATTAATTAACGTTAAGCATGCTACAGACAGGATCCTTTTGTTTTTGTTTTATACAATATTTTTGGTCAAAATGACAAATACTTATCATGAATCTTGCCAGCAATGCATTACGCTATCAAAGTTGTTTTAATCATTTCGCACTTGTTTGATACGTAACTTGAATTTAAGCATATAAATATTCAATTTTACCTTAGCTTTTATGAAAATCGTAGATTGAAGGATATTATAAATTTAACCGCTACCAACATTTTAATCTTAAACAAATTTGAGTGGATTATATCAAAATCTTCAATGTCTATATTATTTTATCCAGTGGCGGACCCAAAATTTTTGTTGAGGGATATCAAAATATAAAAAAGTTAATATATGAAAAAAATTAAAGGAATTCAATATATAGTATATATACAAAAATTCTTTTTACCCATCTACACAGTATATTTTTTCTGCGAAGGGGGTATCAATTCACTAAAGATAGGTCCGCCTATAACTTTATCCAAATAGCAATATTTGTGGCAGAAGCGTTAACATATTTAATTTTTTTTTAATGATATTCTACATGTATTCCTAAATCGTAATGTTTTGTGTATGATATTAACTTACTTTTATGTACTTATTTGGAAATTACATTAGAAATATTACTTATCATAATTTCTTGTCATGAGATAAGGAAAGAACAATCTAAAAGAAAGTATTATATGGAGTATATTTTTTAAAGATAGCCTTAAATGAAAATTCTTTATAATTGAACTATAGGATTCGATTTGCCGCAAATCATTGCATGACAATATAATAGCACAACTGTTTGTGTAGATTCTAGAAACAGAAACAGAAACAGAAAAACCAGACCTAATAATGGAATAATAGTATTTTTGTGTTACTGTCTTTTCCAGCTTGGCAACATCATTTAAAAATATTCGAGACAAATTTATTATTACATGCTGTAGCAAAACGCTACCCCATATACCAGCTGGTTCCCTACTGTAAAATTTACAACTAAGCCCTCCATTTAAGCTGCCTCTTTCATCTGCCATCTGGTACTTGTTTGGTATGAAAAAGACATCAAATTCTTGTAGTGAAAGTCAGCTTTGCATCCCAAGCAATCCCACTGAGATTAGTCTTTTTATTTGAGTTTTTAATTCACATTTCAATTCCTTTGCCATTTTTCCAACTATACCTACTTTTGGATCATGTATTAAAAACTCAATTAGTATAATTCCAAAAGATAAATATATCAATTTGTGCTGTACTTGAAGGGCAAGTGTATTTTGTTGTCATAGCATGTATATGTCATTGTAAATGGGTCTTTATTTTAATTTGTAAACTAGTAAGCATGATTTAGACTAAGAAACATATATACTCTTCAAACCATTCAAAGCATTGTGATTTGAAATAATGATATTTGGTAGCTATATATGGAAAATTGAGATAGAGTCACTCCACAAGAAAAAGGACAAAAAATTGGATGTGCATTTTAAAGCATTATCAAGTAAGCTTCTTGATTGTTGATTTTCAAAGAAGACAAAATAATAAAGTCTCTTCTAGACTTTCGAATAAAGCAAGTAAAAGGCAAATGTTTAATCAAATCCTATGATGAACTTCATTAGCTCTTTGTATGATACAAAAAGGGGAAGTTCGACAAACATTGAATAAACTGGTAAGCACCAATTCATCATAAATAAAATTTTAAGTTTAAACTCTACAAATGTAATCACATTTAATTTTAGAGGGAAGATTTTCATCGCGAATTGAGATTAGCTAGACACTAAAGTTAATACTGTGTCATTAAAAGGAGCTCACATCATAGTAGGAAACTAAACACAATTAGAGAGGGAATTAAGGAAGGGGCTTGTAATTAGACAGGCTGTCGTTGTCCATAATTAGTTAATTCGTCAGTGTCACCAACTATACAACTTTTTTTGTGTACATACATTTCTTCAACATTACTACTACACTCCCTTTTCCCCTTTCTTGAAAAAAATTAATACATTTTTCTGTCAAAATAAAAAAGACAAAAAAACAGCACCATCACAGCTTCATATCCATAAGTATTATTGCCACTAGATTTTCTTCCCCCCACACTTTCCCTTTCCCCATAATACTACACCCTTTCCCCCTATCCCCTCTCATTCCACACACAATTCTTGAACTAAAAACCAAGTCCAAAACACACCCTTTTTGCAAAAAAGATTCAATCTTTACAAGTTTTAAGCTTGTTGGTGTCTTGTAAAAATGAGTATGTATGGTAGGGATCCATGGGGAGGACCATTAGAAATCCATGCAACAGATTCAGCTACAGATGATGATAGGAGTAGGAACTTAGGTGATTTTGATAGGGCTGCTTTGTCAAGGAATCTTGATGAGACACAACAAAGTTGGTTATTAGGACCAACTGAACAAAAGAAAAAGAAATATGTGGATCTTGGTTGTATTATTGTTAGTAGGAAGATTTTTAAATGGACTGTTGGATGTATTCTTGCTGCTGCTTTATTAGCTGGTTTTATTACTATGATTGTTAAGCTTGCTCCTAGACATAAACACCATAACCCTCCACCTGATAATTATACTAATGCTCTTCATAAAGCTCTTATGTTCTTCAATGCCCAGAAATGTAAGTGAACTGTGTTTTTTTTTTTGTGAATTTTTTAATTTTTGTGCTTAAAAATGTCATTTTTAATTATATTAGATTTGATGATTGATGGTTTTTGTTTTGGTTGTGTTGGATACAGGTTCTTTGTCTGTAGTGTAGTTTGTGATAGATTAATAGCTGGAAATATGATGACCTCATTGATGCATGATTGTGCCATCTGTAGAATTAATTAATCTTCTTGTTTTGCTTGCTCTAATTTGGATATGACTATTTCCCCCTAATTTAGGATTAATTAAGATGATCATTGATCATAAAACGAGGTGGGTTTCATGTTTTTTCCCATTTGGCTAAGCCTTGGTGGGCAGAGTTACACGATACTTGTGCTAATAAGTCACTTAATTGGTTGAATAGTCGTCAATAGTTGGTGTGCACACAAACAAGCCACATAGTACCCTTCTTGATACAAAAGAAAAAAAGGATTATTTTATGGAAGCTATGATGTGTTCATTTGTATATTTTTATATGTGGTTCATGGAATAGCTCTATGCTAGTAGACAAACACGCCTTTGACTTATGATTGGAAGATAACTGCATCAGCACCTGCTTCATTTGAGATGGAATAATTTAATATTGCCTTAGAGGCTTAGATGACGTAACATTACTCTTGTGGATTTTAGTGGTTCATTTTTTAATCTAGTCTTTGAATGCTGGGTTTTGGTCTTACTGGTGGTTATAGCTCAATTTTGCTAATCATCTATTGGCATTTACAGCTGGAAAATTGCCCAAGCACAACAATGTGTCGTGGAGGGGGAATTCGTGTTTGCAAGATGGAAAGTCAGATGATTCAACTATGTTCAAGAATTTGGTTGGGGGGTATTATGATGCAGGAGATGCAATCAAGTTTAATTTCCCTCAGTCATTTGCTCTCACCATGTTAAGTTGGAGTGTGATAGAGTATAGCGCAAAATATGAAGCTGCTGGGGAGCTCACTCATGTTAAAGATATTATTAAGTGGGGTACTGATTATCTCCTGAAGACCTTCAATTCATCTGCTGACACCATAGACCGGATTGCTGCACAGGTAACTATCATTTTTGCATTATAATCTGTTTATTGCAATTTTTCTCGACTAGAGTGTTATCGTGTGCTCTATTATCAGGAGTTAATATTCAGTTCTTACCAGTTATCAATGTTTTGGTGTCCTGAGTCATGAATCATGATACATATTACTTTCTACACATTTATGATAACTCTGATCTCGTGGCTGGCTTTTTGACTTTCACCAAGTTGCATCCTGTTTCCTTCATGTGAATCAACATCAATGACTGCATGAAGTTTTGTTTTCACAATGTTTGAGATCAAAATTGAACTTATTTGGACTTCTCTATCTCATCGGACAAATTTGATATGTTTATGTAGGTTGGAAAAGGAGATACTTCTGGAGGACCTGAACCCAATGATCACTATTGTTGGGTTCGTCCTGAAGACATTGATTACGCGCGGCCTGTGACCGAATGTCACAGCTGCTCGGACCTTGCTGCAGAGATGGCTGCTGCGCTTGCTTCTGCCTCGATTGTATTTAAGGACAACAAGGCTTACTCACAAAAGCTTGTTCATGGTGCTAGAACTCTCTTCAAATTTTCTAGGGACCAGCGTGGTAGATACAGTGTTGGTAATGAAGCCGGAACTTTCTACAATTCAACCGGTTACTGGGATGAGTTCATATGGGGTGCAGCTTGGCTGTATTATGCTACCGGTAATTCTTCATATCTTCAGCTTGCTACAACTCCTGGTCTTGCCAAACATGCTGGTGCTTTCTTTGGAGGCCCTGATTATGGTGTGCTCAGCTGGGATAACAAGCTGACTGGAGCTCAAGTAAGTTGATATTGACGCTTCTATTCATGAATCATTTTCTAGTATTTCTTTCCAGCTTTTGTTCTCGAGACTTGTAAGCTATGAGGTTTATTTCTTTGGGGGGCCAAATATTTTGCTGAAACACTGCTTTTCATTTTCTCTTCAGGTGCTACTGAGTCGTATGAGACTGTTTTTGAGCCCCGGATATCCCTATGAAGAAATTTTAAGGACATTTCACAACCAAACTAGCATAATCATGTGCTCTTATTTGCCAATCTTCACTTCTTTTAACCGAACAAAAGGTAACTATTTTTTTCCAGTTTATTTGTAAAAGTTGTTTGAAGTTCTTATTTTGAAATCTAAACCAAATCCCTTGGGCATTTTCAGGAGGGTTAATCCAATTAAACCATGGAAGGCCTCAGCCTCTTCAGTATGTAGTCAATGCAGCTTTCCTGGCTACCTTGTTTAGTGACTATCTTGCAGCTGCCGACACTCCTGGATGGTACTGTGGGCCCAACTTCTACTCCACTGATGTCCTGCGTCGATTTGCAGAGACCCAGGTAAATGAAACCCCCTTACTTTTTAGTAAGAGACTCCTTTATTACTCTCTGATTTCTCTTGTCCTATATACTGGCAATGTTGTGGTGCGTGCTATTCCACAACCAACTTCACTTCTCTCTGCACCATGTGCCTGGGGATGCGACTAGACCGGCCGTGAAGCTTATCCAAGAGCAAATTTTCTTTTGCCTTTTTGTGTTGTAAGGTGCAAACAATTTGTGTTTAACTTGGTTGTTTGTTTGACTTTGTAGATTGATTACATCCTTGGGAAGAATCCTAGGAAAATGAGTTACGTTGTTGGATTTGGCCATCACTACCCAAAGAAAGTTCACCACAGAGGAGCATCAATTCCTAAAAATAAGGTAAAGTATAACTGTAAAGGAGGATGGAAATGGAGGGATTCATCTAAGCCTAATCCGAATACTATTGTTGGAGCCATGGTTGCTGGACCAGACAAGCATGACGGTTTTCATGATGTCCGTAGTAATTACAATTATACGGAGCCAACTCTTGCTGGAAATGCTGGTTTAGTTGCAGCTCTCGTGGCTCTATCCGGAGATCGAGGGGTTGGAATTGATAAGAATACAATATTCTCTGCAGTACCACCAATGTTCCCCACTCCACCTCCTCCACCAGCTCCTTGGAGGCCATGATTTTTGATCTTCAAACTTGGTACCTCTCTTGTGTGAGTATAGGTCCCTTATTTTTGATACTGTGATTGATATTGGAGTCTGACACTAGGAAGTTTTAAGCAAGATGAAAGACAAACAGGAATGTGCACCTTGAACATATAACCTTGGGCATGATTAGGACTAGCCACCGGAACTCTTGAAGAAATGCCCAACGGCATGTCTATTTAGGTGGCCTGTATCAGTAAACAGTATGCGTGTATGTAATGTAATTAATCTTGTATTCTTTGAACTCTGGAAAGTGCCTCTCTCTCACTCTCTCCCCCCTATTTTAACTTTCATTCTGATGATTTGCTGGTTCTCATTAGACCTTTATTCAAGTCTAACAAATCACACCTAAAGCTAAGCTGCTTAAACATCTATACTTCCGCATAGGAGTATGAAGCTTTGTTCCTTCCTCTGCAAAATGCTCAGAAAACACAAGCTGGAATAGTCATCCATATATGTTATAGTTCTTTTTTCCCTTGCAAAACATCCAGCTGTTTAATAAGTCTTCTAATGAATGTTGGCATTGCTCACTTTTCTCCTAAAATATTCTTGAGCATAATTGGCCAGTAACTAAACAAAGTAATAAAAAAGGTGCCTGTATCTTCAACTTCCCTACCACAAAAGAACATATGCAGCAAAATGTGTAAGCTCCTCTGCAAATTACTTTGATTCAGGCATTCATTCCCATACAGGCTTCCAAGCATGAAGGAAAAACATTTGTTGCAAAAATTAGGTTTATAGCAAGATTGAATGGGTTCGAATTTGCTCCATTACTTTTTCTCCTTTGAATATTAATACACATCTTGATGAATGACATGTGTGCTAGTTATTATCAAAGGCTAAGATTACTGTTTTGTTCTATTAACTAGTTAAAAAATAGCTAAATTCTTGTTTAATGGATTTTTAAGTTTATCACCAACAATAAAAAAATTTATTCTCCCATCACGTAAACAATTGATAAATAATAATATAAGAATTAGGAACACAAACCCGGTAGCATTGTTCCTGGCGTCAATGGCAAAAACATTAGTGGTGGATTTTCAATTACATAATTAAACATGGGCTTGATGCATCTCTTCTTATAGGCGCCATTGAAGCAATATATGAGTTTCAATTCAAAGACTGTTAAAGAGTTATCCTAATTAGGATAGGTTTGGTTATATACTCTTATGCGCCTGTCTTCTTCGAATCCAAAACTTCCTAGCTAGAGGCTAGACGGTATCAAATCACGGGACAAGGAAAAAACAAAGCTACCCTTTTCCGAACGCTCCGCAGGACCACCTACCACTATTGCTTGTTTTCCGCAACATTCAAATTAATTTTGTGCTAAAATGTTGCTACACATTACCGATCAAAGAAGAAAGCTTTCATTTGAGAACAAGAAACTTATTGGATATTGAAATCCATACTCTTGCATATGAACATACTTGTTTGAACGAATTTGTGAGTTTTTTTTTTCGAGTTTACGAAATATTCCATGACAATTACTTATGGATCAAGTTGAAAGTAAAATTTTCCTATTATGTAGACTCTCATTCATGGTATGTGTTTCAAAATAGCCCGCGGATAATTTTGCCGTCGAGTGTGCATTATTACTTGGTTGGATTTATCAAGCAATGTCTAGTAGTAACATTTTTGTATTAAAGTCATGACTAACTGCCAATGTTGCAAAGGGACATTCCGGAAAGTTGATTCACTACGTAATATAATTTCATATACCAAAATCATAAGACAACGAAAAGAAAGTTACTTCAAGTCATGTCTTTGAAGCTTAAAAAATTAAACCCCGCCAAGTCTTGAAGTGGGGTATTTATAAGCACTTAAAATTTGGTGAATTAAATCCATAAGAAATTTGGACTAATTCCTAAATTTTTAAAAAATATAATGTCATGTGTCAAATGACGTGATGCAAGGGAATACACCATGTGTACAAATGATAGTCTTTGACAAATCAAATAGAAGCTTATCACAAAAATAAATGAGATTGACTTGTAATTCAAAACGACCAATCAAATTAAAGCAAATCAAGTATGACTTTATCACAACTCCTTTATTCCACCACTAGAAATATGGAGCTCCCATAAAGCCAACTCGGATATGATCATTCTAATGAGAGTTCCTTGGGCCCGTAAGGGGTTCATCCCTGTGGTATAAATATATTCCACTTTTTTTTTTTCCTTCTGGGTAGGCAACTTGAATTTCGTTCCTTTGAAGGAATTGGTCGGGTTCCTCGCTTTCGCGAGTGTGTAGCTGTTCTAACTTGGTGAATATGAATAGTCAGGAGCGAGGTTACGAGCTGGCAAAGACAGAAAATCTGGGCACTGGTGACTAATTGAAGGTCTTTTTTCTTTCTTTCGGTTTCATTGATAACAGAATAGACTTACTCTAAAGGCGCGCTAGCGCTTGACTAATAACATATCAAGGGGGCCTAAAAAAACGTAATAAGCTCGCTTCGCTTCTTCAAGCTCCGCCCCTTCTTTAAAAAATGAGCGCTAACGAGCAAGAAAAAGTATGCGCTAAGGCGCAACGGCTTTCGCGCAGCTGCTACGCCCTTGCTTCTTGCCTTATCTTACTTAGTAAAGCAACCTTTCGCGCTAGGCGCTCACCTTTTTTGTCTGGGTGGAAGCTGGCGGACAGAACATCAACTGAAGGGCAATCAAAGAAGCTCCGAAGTAAAGCATTCAAAGTCTTCTTCTATGTCCGTGATCTACGTTCTTGTTCTACGTCCGTGATCTACGTTCTTGTTCAAGTTCAACAACGGAGGTCACGATCTGCGTGCCTGTTTAAGTTCAAAAATAAAATTCAAATCTAGATTCGGCGGACACGAGTTCAAATTATCTGTTCGTGGCAGTTGAATCTCAAAATTTTGTTCGTGACGGATGCTGAAGTGTTCGTGACAAACAACAATCCAAATCAAGCTCTTGAGTCAAATCCAAAGCCATCAAGTTCAAGATCAAGTTTTCGAGCTCTTGAACCAACGTTTGTGAGGAGAAGAATCAAAGGACATCATTAACAAAATTAGAGACATTCTAAAGATTGTAACCCGTATTTTGTGTTGATATCAAATAATAAGGAATTTTCTATACTTTAAAATTTGTTGTTACACCATGTTAAGACAAACTATAGAAGAAGTGTGTCACATTAAAATTTTATAAAAAAATCTCTTATTAAAAGTTACTTAGAGTATATAATTCCTTCAATAACATCATTTTGAATGCAATAAGAATCAAAGGAATACAAAGATAATATTAGCACTAGTACTAGTATAATTTGTGGAAACACCATATGTTTTACCTATTTGACTCGTCCCCAAATTTCCCTCCTCCAGTCTCCAGTCTCCACTAAAACCTCAGTAACCAAAAACCCCCACTAGCCCTTTTCACTTGGACCGCCCCAATTATCTTCCAAAGCCAGAATTCATAACATTTTTGTGTATGCTTCACCAACGACAATGGGAAGTAGGTCTTGTTTAGCGGGTATGGAAGTGCCCATTATTGGCAGCGATTCCATCAAATTTGTTCAACTCTCCGTCCCTCCTTCAACAAATTCTGGTTCTGCTCCAACTAATTATGTCTCGAAAGACGTCGCTTCGTGTCAAATCATTGGGAATCCTCCCACCTATTTCATTTGGTAACTCACTCCTCATTTTTTAATTTATGCAGACAAGTGTACTCTTTTGACTTGTCAGTGTGGATTGGATTGGATATATTTATTCTTGTTTTCAGTAACCGTGGTGTCTGGACTAGCTTGTGCGCACCTACACTAATTCCACGGGGTATCTGCTACCTCTCACTAGCACGAGATTGGATATATATTTATTCTCAGAGTAGTTTATGTATTTCCTAGGCACATAAAGTGTGCACCCTTCTTGAGTGTGGGTTTTAAATATAAAGTGTGTATGGTGTTAAAAGAAAGGTGATTTATGAATTTATGTGTATTCAACTGTACAAGTGTACTCATTTGAGTGTGCATTTATGAGAGGTGGATCCAGGATTTGAAGTTTACGGGTTTGGGATGTCGATGAACCCACTAACCATTTGAGTTACTGGGTTTGAAATTTAAATTTGGTACATACTTAGTAGATATTTTAACTCAGATAAAGGGTTTGGACTTTGAGCCAAAGTAATTGGGTTTAGCTGAACCTGCAACTAATATTGTGCACCTGCTCCTGCTCGAACGGTGTCGAATGAAAAGTAGTTTCTGCATCTCATGTGCATGGAAATATGCCATTTTGAGCGAATACTGAGGTGGAGTGCATATGGTTTTATAAGACCCGTGATTATGCATTCTTGAATTTTGTGATAGTCAATCTATTTTTAGGTTGTTTGAAGAAAGTTCTTCATACGTTTAACTGGAACTTAATTATGGATTTTTTGGCACTGATGTTATTATGTAGTTTGAACGACGGACATATTTGTATGATCCAATTGATTAAGTGCAGTTGATAGTCAGCGGGCTTTGTCCAGCATGTATAGAGAAGATGGATTAAAGTTTAGGTTATGTTAGAGGACCTGTCTAGTGTCTACTAGCAGACTCTACTGTGACATAATCTACTGAGCATAAGACCTTAGACTCTAAGAGGGTACTGGCAAAATCTATCTTGTGGTGGAAGAAGTAGGGAGATGGGAAGTAAACCTTCAAGCTGGAATCAGCCTAATGGTCTTCTATAATCAACTTTTATCTATTTGTAGTTAGTGTTAAGCTGATATAGGATGAAGTTTTCTTTATAGGAGTTATAAAAGATGGCTGAGATGATGTTACCTCCGGTCTTTCATGAGTATTCTTTGAGGACTGGCCATTTATAAAAGGCGAAGGTTCTTCAAAACAAGCCTCTTATGTGATGCTTTTATTCTTAGTTCCATGTACTTGATGGAGGAACAGTGAAATCTATGCTGAGCTTAAACCTGTATTGAACAGTGAAATCTATGCTGAGTATATGATGAGAAATTCTCATCCTTGGTTGGATTCTCATACTTCACCTTACCCCCCCTCCCCCCCCCCCCCTCCAAACAAAAACATACCCAGTTTTCTCCCACAAGTGGGTTCAGGAGGGTGAGATGTATGACCTTACCCCTACCTTGAGTAAGGTAGAGAGGCTGTGTTCATGTGATCCAATATACTTTTAGTTTGTCTAATCTATGGATGTAATATTAGTTCATGATTAGGAGAAAAGGATTACATGCTATTCTATTTAGTTAAGCTCATTTTAGTTGGCAATTTAACTGACAATTTAAAGCAAGCCTGTTTATATAAGCTTGGTGATTGAAAATTTTAATCATTAATTTTCCAGAGATACATAACCACGGATGCATAGGGCCTGCTGCATATCTGTTACATATTTAATTCTTGTGGATTTTTTCTTTTCATTTCTTCGCAGGGGGAAGGTATCTAGTTGCTTTTGTTAAGCTGATGATAAAATTTATTAATACTGATAAGAAAAGTAAAGAGTATCCTTATCAAAAAAATAAAAATAAAAGTAGAGAGTAATGGAGCTTCTCACTGATCAGCTGCTTATTGTACATAGTCTTTGTCTGCTTTTCTAGTAGGAGTTAACATCATCACATTTTATTCTTCTCAGTTCTCGCAGTCCATTTTTATGGTTGTTAATTTACATGGTTCTTCCTTGATGTGTTCGGTGTAGCGAATTGGTTCGATTATCCTGGTACTCTTGCACGGATTAACTATAACTGTTGGGTTCTGTTGCTACAGGAAAATTTACAGAAGTCAGCCAAACGTGCTAGAAATAATGGAGTTCTGCAGTTATAAGGAGTTCCCAAAAACGGGATTGCAAATTGTATTTCCAGAAGCACTTTTCCCGTTTGCGCTGATCTGCAAAAATGAAGTATGCTATTTTCTGCTGGCTTTATATGCTCTTATCAGTAATCTTGTTTGCTTAATAGTCGTGGGTCTTTAACAATTGTTGTTGCACTCGTGGTTCTTGTAGATGACATTTTCTTCTGTCAAACCATACATGCTTCATGCCGTGACAGTGTCTGGGGTTGCTTACCTTATTAAACTTGAAAGCATCTCCAATTATGTATCTAGCTCCCATTTACAATCTGATGATTTTGTTGAGTTCAACACTCTGGCTCATCCTCATCAAGGAGCAACAACAGCAGTGGCAGGATCAGCAGAACTGATGGTAGTTGGACGAAGTGATGGATCTGTTGGATGCTTCCAGCTGGGCATCCTTGACCACCGAGCTCCAGGTTTCAAATCCTTGTACTTTTTCCTTCAATTTGTATTTTTTGCTTTTTGGATGTATTTTGGCAAGTATGCTGGAAGGTTAGCTTTTGTGGCTGCACTTTTATATTTTGATGTTTGGTTTGCCTTGTAATTTTGTCTTGTCACTACTGCTACTTTAACGTGCGAGTGGCAGCTAGATGTTTTACTTGGTACAATCTTGTTGCGCTTAAGATTCGATCTCTTCTTTTATCCTCATCGTGCTGATACTTGGCAAGTGGTTAGGCTTTGTTCAGGAGCTACGAGATGATGCAGGTCTTGGTCGTTTGTGGGGCGTTTTGTCAAGGTAATTGTCTTTCATATCAGGAAATGTTGCTAGTTATGAAACCATGTTCTGTTTTTTTTCTTTTGCATGTTTACAGATGTCACCCTTGTGTTTCTTTTGTTTAACCATCCAGTATTCAGAGCCAGTGGGCTGATTAATCCGATTCGCACCATATAAAGCCCACTATGTGGGGTGGGGGGGGGGGGGGGTAGCACCACCTACCAAAGGGGCTTCCATTCCCAGGGTTACCCATGTGAGTTTCTTTTGGTTTAACCATCCAGTGTTCATAACCACTGGCCTGAGTAATCCGATTCGCACCATAGAAAGCCCACTATGTGGGGGGGGGGGGGGGGGGTTAGAACCACCTATGAAAGGGGACTCCATCATCAAGGTTCAAACCAAGACCTTTGGTTAAGGGTGGACGAACCTTTACAGTCCTACGATATTGTTCATAAAGTTTCTAGGACAGGCATACAACTTATTATTGTACTTTCCTTTTGATGTGATATTTTGGCTAAGCTGTGCCTTTTGTAGCTCATCTTGGTTTCTTAATATGATTTTCAATGAGTCACCTGTCTATGTACTTGAATTTTGTCCAGTCTGTTGTGCTTCCTTAAAGGCTTACGCTTGATGGATTGCAAGCGACAAAAATAACTAATGTTTATTTTTATAAGAAAAACCATGCAATGAGAATATTCATCAACAAAAGTTACAAATGCTAAAAGATTGAAGTAGAAATGATACGATGCTGACCCTTTTATTTCTGAATGGACATCTCCAAACATCAATTTGTTCCTATTATTGACTCATTTGGGAAAGATATATTGAGGTTGACATGACTCGCACTTCAATGAAGTCAAACTAGAAAAACTCGAGATTGTGTGCTACAACTTAGAATAGTTGAAGTCCTAGTTACCATGAAAAAGAACATGGGACAGTCGTAAACGTTGTCTTTAAAATGATTGCTGATACAAGCCTTGTGATTGATATTCTATTTCAATCATCTACCTCGTCCTTATGTCTTACACATAAACTGGATCAACTAAGAAATTACAGTAACATTTGAGATTTTCAATTAGTGCACTAACTGATATATGGACATTTAGGTGCAAAAAGAGTTGAAGTTAACGATAATGCTGGAACAAAATGTGAGACTAAACTAGAGAGGAACTAGAATGTCTCCAGTTTTGTAAGAAGAGATGCCATGTGCATTAATTTTTTGTTGGTTTTTATAACTTTATGGATCAAAACTAACTGCTTAATCGGTAAGTGCCAAACTGCCAATGGATGCCCATTCACATGAAGCATGAGGACACCTCACCAAACGCAAAAGAAGCAAGACAATCTGGATAATGACTATATATTTTCTAGACACCATATTTTGACTATGGGTTTCTATTTCTTACAGTTTATCTGTTGTCTTATGCAATCTGATTTTATTCTCTTTTTAACGTGTCCCTAATTTCCAGGGGCCGGTCAATTGCTGCAGTGCAGGATCTAGTAATATCAGATTTCCACCAGAAAAAGCTTCTATTTGTGCTTCACTCTGATGGGAGCTTACGTGTGTGGGACCTTTCAAATCGTTCCAGAATCTTCAGTCATTCTATGAGTGTTTCACCATCAGCAGGCAATTTATATCTTCTTTTGTGTTTCCCTTATTTTTCTGCTTGAGTTGATTGTTCAGTCGATCTTGTTTCAATTTCTTGCCTAGTTATTTGGGTTTTTTCTGTCTTCGAGTCAGCCCACTGTTGCTATCCTTGTGTGGTCTGGGATAGGGGGAGAGCCTTCCTGGTAGCCCCAAAATTAGTTTTTTGTTTTCCATTCAGGTCCCATTCCATGGTTTCAACAATGGGAAGACATGTCATAGACAATGCTTAGAAGAAACCGTTACTTTATATGCTCAATGGTTCAGGGTTTTATTTTGTAGATGACTTATCAAAGAACATTCGAAGACATTTCCTGTGAGATTTAGTAATTTATGCACTGACGATCTGCCAGAGTCCATTTAAGTGTCAACATTTTTAGGAATCATTTGGTTGCAAAGAAGGGAAAAGAAAGTGTAGGAAAGTTAACTTTGCTTCATCTTTTCTGACTTTGTTAAACAAGAAAGGTATGTGAGAAGTGCCAAAACCTTCCCAGTAGAAGACTTCATTTCCAACTAAGCATTGCAGTGTGCAGGTTTCTTGAAGGGAGGTGGTTTTCTCTTATGAACCTTTCTTTCCTTTCGAAACACAGCACTTTTTTTTTCTTTGCCTTATTTTGCTGCAAGCTTCTCCATTCTCTAGCTGTTTTCTTGACCTGCAAGAGATGATATAATCATTAGAACTTAGAAGTTCTGTATTTATAAACTTCGGATTCTCAATCAGCTTCAGCGATGTAATGTGGAGAATTTGGAGGGAGAGGAACTGGAAACTGTTTAAAGGATGTAATCGTTTCTTTCCAAATTGTGATCATCATGCTATTTCATATCTATTTGACAGTCACTCCATCTTTTTCATTTATTTCAACGGCTTCCTGGCCGTGCTTTCAGCTTTATGTAATTAACTATTTTACTTCATTTTGCATCCAGGATCCACATTTCTAAGAATATGGGTGGGAAATGACCATAGCAATCCTGAAGCAATTCCTCTGGCAGTGCTACAAAAAGATGACTCAGTATGTTCTTTCCTAGTTTATTGATGTGTTTTCCGCAATTCCTCATTTTTCTTCATGCTTTCTTTTTGTATCAGTTGGGTGGCGTACTGCTTCAGCTTGTTATCCTGAAAACATTTTTCCCATAATCTGCATAGTAGTGTAGATATGGCCGGAAAAATAAAGATAACACTCATTTTCCAGTCATATATTTGCTTATTGCCTTGTGTTTCTCATTTCTTTATTTGGCGACTCTCATAGCACATTTAATTCTGCCATAACTTTCAGTTTTCAGTGGATGTGTGCTTTCTTTGGTTAGTTTTTTTTTGATAAGGTAAACAATTTTATTGATATTGGGAAAAGCTCCTGTATACAAGAGGTATACCCAAAGATAGAGAATCTACATCAAAATATAATTCTCTACAAAAGACACCCAATCATTTATACATATTGGAATCTTAAAGGTGCACCAAAAAGCTATCAAAGACATAAGACTATTTCTCAAATGTACAAAAGCATTTTCAATACCATCAAACGCTCTTCTATTTCTCTCTCTCCAAACTATCCACATAAGAGCTAGTGGTGCAACCTCTCATGCCCTACGTTTTCTTCTCTTGCTCCTACATGCCCAACTATGTAGGACATTTTTAACACTATGTGGCATGACCAATTGCAACTCGAAGAAATTCAATACCACTCTCCATAGATCCGACGCTATCTTGCAATGCACCAAAAGATGATCAACGTCTTCTCCCGAGCATTTGCACATATAGCACCAACTGACATAAGTAATATTTCTCTTCCTCAAATTCTCAGCCGTTAGGATCACTCCTCTCGCCGCTAACCAAGCAAAAAAGCACACTTTCCTCGGAGCCCTGGGAATCCAAACTGACAAGTGTGGAAAACATATCTTATCTCTCACCAACAATTTCTGATAAAACGACTTGACTGTGAATATTCCATCACTATTTAACCCCCACCTCTATGAGTCGGGATTATAAACTAATAAGCAACTCCAACATAGTTTGGAACTCATCTATCTCCCAATCTAGGAGACAATTGAAGATGTCTCCTGAATGTTAGATCCCATAGCACCTCCCCATCATGCACCCTACGAATCTGTTGGACAGTCGACTCTTTCTGGCTAGAAAGGGGGCGAACACATTAAGAAAAGAGACCCTTAGTGTGTCCTCCCCGCACCACTTATGGTTCCAATAACAAACTCTTCTCCCATCCCCTAACTTGAGAGAAATATGGCCACTAAAGTCTTCCCACCCCTTCATGATACTTCTCCACAAACTGCACCCAAATGAAGAACTGATATTACTAGTTCTCCACCCCCTTCTAAAGTGCCATACTTTTCTGCCACCACCTCCCTCCATAAAGCATGCTCCTGAACTCCAAATCTTCACATTCATTTTCCTAGCAGTGCTCTATTGAAAACCCTAAGATCTTTCACTCCTAGTCCGCCCCACTTCTTTGGTGTCGTAACAGCCTCCCAACCACCAAGTGAATCTTTTTAGAACCATCAGAAGCATCCCATAGGAAATTCCTTTGAAGCCTTTCCAACTTTTCTGTCACTTTAGTTGGTGCCTGCAGCAAAGATAAGAAGTAAGTAGGAATACTTGATAGCGTGCTCTTGATGAGCACCTCATTTCCTCCCTTTGATAAGTATCACTTTTGCCATCCCTCAAGCCTTCTCTCAACCCTTTGAATAACAGGATTCCAAATAGAAATATCTCTATGTGAAGCACCCAACGGCAAAACCAAGTATGTAGTAGGCAAAGCACCCACCTTGCAATTGAGCACTTGTGCAAGGCAATTGATGTTATCCACCTCTCCCACGGGAAAAATCTCGCATTTACTAAGGTTAATTTTGAGCCCCGACACCACTTGAAACCACATCAGAACCTGCTTCAAGTATCCCAATTGATCTACATCTGCGTCACAGAAGACTAGCGTATCATCCGCGAAGAGCAAGTGAGAGACCCTTGTAATGCTTTGATCACCAAATGAAGCCGAGAAACCCCTCAAATATCCTCCACCTACAGCCCTATCCATCATATTGCTCAACGCTTCCATCACTAGAATAAACAACAGGGGGATAGAGGATCCCCTTGCCTTAAACCCCTAGAAGAACCAAAGAAGCCACAAGGACTTCCATTCACAAGTATAGAAAATCTGAAAATCTGACAGTGGAAATACAAGCTCTAATCCATCTTCTCCATCTCTCCCCAAACCCCATCTTCAACATAAGAAAGTCGAGAAAATCCAAATTGACGTGATCAAATGCCTTTTCAAGATCCAATTTGCATAGAATGCGATCCACAACTTCATTTGCCACTAATGCTGCATCCAAAATCTGTCTCCCTGCCACGAATGCATTTTGTGAGGTAGAAACTGTCTCTTCCAGGACCCTCTTTAATCTATTGGATAGCACCTTAGATATTATCTTATAGATGCTACCCACCAGACTAATGGGTCTATAATCTCAAATTCTAGTCACTCCCTCCTTTTTTGGCACAATAGCTATAAAAGATGCATTGAGGCTTTTCTCAAACTCTCCAGTATCATGGAATGCACAAATTGTCTCCATCAGGTCCCCCTTCACTGTACTCCAACACTGCTGAAAGAAAGCCAGTGAGAAGCCATCAGGACCCGGGGCTTTGTCACCGGCACAACTCTCAACCGCCTCCCACACCTCTTCTTCCCCTATTGCCCTCTCCAACCACTCCCTCTTATTCTCCCCTATTTGATTAAAAGCTGCCCCCTCCATTTTTGGCCTCCTCCTCGCCTCCTCACGGTACAAATGCTCATAGAACCCGTTCACTTCCAAAGATTCTATAAAGTTCCTTCTTCGGTTTGCTATGGCAACCCGGTGAAAGAACTTAGTATTTGAGTCTCCCTCATTTAACCACAATGCCCTCGATTTTTTTATCCAACTAGTCTCCTGTGCTATGGCCAAAGCAGCAAACTCCCTCTTTACCTCTTCTTTTCTCACTTTCTCCCCTTCCTCTAGCTCCCTCACCCCTTCCCTACTCTCTATATCCCCTAACTCATTCATTAATTCTCTCATTTTTACCTCAACCCTCCCGAATACCTCTTTATTCCACTGGATTATGTCTCTCTTCAACAACTTCAATTTCTTTGCCAATCGGAAAGAGGGTTTCCCTACCACCACGTAGCTTGTCCACCAATTCTTTACTCTATCTCCAAAGTCCTCCGCCTTAAGCCACATATTCTCAAACCGGAACGGAGCTCGCACTGACCTTCTTTTGCTTCCATCTAACATGATAGGCATATGATCTGAGGTTAGCCTAGGCAAAGACTTTTGCAACACGTCCGGCACCAACTCTTCCCATGAAGTCGAAATCAAGAATCTATCAAGTCTTGACTTTGAGTTGGAATCTTCCGCTCTAGTCCACGTAAATCGTTCCCCTGCCAAAGGCAAATCAATAAGAAAAAGATTATTAATAAACTCCGAGAACTCCTCCATTTCCCTCGTCAATGATCTACATCCCAATCTTTCCTCCGGGAATCTTATAGTATTAAAGTCCCCCGCTACTTTCTTTGGTTAGTAAAACAAGAAAAGGTAGTGTGATCACTTACTTGTGCACTTGCTGTTGCTATTTCTTTTTTTCATAGTAACCAAAAGTGTTCTTCCCTACTCAATTAGGCCTCGTCTTGTATGACCCAAAATTTTGAGCCTAAATTGTAGATGTAGGGTACTTTTTCTCTATAAGCAGCATAAGACTTCAAAGTAAAACTGCTATCTTAATTAAAACAGATTCCCAACTAATTGATATTGCCTGTATAGATTGTTTTCTTCCGTTATGCCCTATCTTCACTAACTTTGCATCGATTTTAAGAGATTGTAGGTCTTTTGAGTCAACCTCCTTCCATCTGATTCTAGGTCTACCATCGTTCCCTTCTAACACTTTAGTCACCATAGTTTCACACCTACTGACTGGTGCATCAAGGGCATGACTAAGCCATCTCAAACAACCTTCTGTCATTTTATCCTCAATGTTTGCTAGTTGCACCTTCTAGCTAATGTAGTCATATTTAATCTTGTCCCACACCCATAAATGTAGTTTATTCCCACACGTTCAGCTGGTTTCTATCGCATTGACCTTTCCGAACTACCTGAATTTGTCCTTGCTAGGTTTCTACTTGCTCATCATAACTGGGCCCTATAACTTTAGGTTTAACTTGGACTTGTTTCTTTGGGCTATTTAAGGAAGTTGGCAACACCATGATCTCCTTATATAGCCTCTGTTTCAGCACTGGGGACAAAATTAGCTTGTTACTGGATCCTTTGACAGAAAGCATCTCGTTGGAAGAGGTAAACAGTTATTTGTAGGTATCTTAACTAATCTCAGTAGTCCTTATTTATTGAATCGCTACTGCGCGTTATGTTTTCTTACTGTTTTCTGGGTAGTCTCAGGGTGACCTTATTGATGTGAAACTTACTTCAAACAAGTTGTGGATTCTCAGAGAAAGTGGATTGTTCATGAAGGAGTTGTTTCGTCAAAATAGCGAAGAGTAAGTTTTCCAATGCCTGGTATGAAATATTATACTGTAACTTTCTTAACTTGGTCTCATCATATATTTAGTTTCTTTAGTGGGTGAGGATTGTCATCTGTTGAGCAGTTTCATAGATTCCTTGGGAAGAAATGGTGCTAAGCCTCATCTTGAGTTTGTGTCTATCTCACCATCTATTTAGCTTGTACTCCTATGTACTGAGAGTGCTCATATTTTTCTTTAAAGATGGTCTCCAAATATCATTTTTTTTGGGGGGAGGGAGGGTGGGGAGGAGAAGGGATCAGTTGGCAGAAGCGATTATTTGATCTACTTGCAGCCCTTGTTGTATGCCGATCATCCAGTGTGAATGTATCTCAAAATGTTGTCTGATTTTTCGCTTTAGGATTATTATCTTCTTATGCACTGATAGTTTCTTTGGTGTTAATAAGGATACATGCGGGTGTGTTTTTATTTTCTGCTGCTTTCAGTGGTTTTGGCAATTTAAAACTTTTTGGTGATTTTACTGCAAAAGTTAACCTCAGTATTGTATTTATTCTTTGTTTAGATTTATATCTGCATCTTGTCTTGAGGGAAACTAATGGTATGTTTTTTCTTGTCAGGGAATTAGCTTATTGCTATTCTTTACAAGATACTTTTGTTGCTGAGCAGCTATTTCAAGGCTCTGATAATTCGTTAGATGATCTACTTTGGCTTTCTCACACTGTTTCGTCATCCTCCAAGGTGCTCTGTGGATGCTGTTTTAGTCTATTCTCTATTTATTGTTGTCCCTCCATGTTGATATATTCCAGTGTTTTCATGGTCATATGTTTTTTGCTCCTCTAGTTGGTAAAACTTAATATTGAGCTAAATTCATTTATGTATGAATATTGTGCCACAACTTTAAGTTGCAGTATCTTGATTTCATGAATAAATGTTATTGATCTGTCATATTAAGCATGAATATTATGGCTAGTGAGCTGTTCTCCCCCTGTCTTCCTTTTATCTTTGAGTTCTTTTATTGTTGTTTTGTTTATATGTTTGTTCAATTTTTCTGCTTCTGCCCGGGGTTTTTGGGGGGGGGGGGGGGGGGAGAGAGGACCTTGTGAAACCAGTTGACAGTTCTGCAGCAGCTAACCAGTTTGGTGGTGCTTTTGCGTGAATGGAAGACTACTCTTTTTTACCATTCAAGTGGTTAACTCGGCTCACTTTTACATTGCGTATAACCTGAAGATTCTCTTGATGTGCTATTAGACATTTGAATCCAAACATGCTGAGCTCCACATGTTCTTGCGAAATCAAAGAGATTGATTCAAAAGTCTGTTCATGAATGATAATGCACTGAAAATTGCTCCTCTAAACCTTTTTGAGTTGGGAATTAAAATATGAAAGTTTCAAAATTTTAGAGCTTCTGGCTTAAGATCACCTAAGAAACATTATTATGTTTTCTGTGTCGATCCCAGCTGAAGTACATGAAATATATTGCTTAAAGTGCTTTTGGGTTTTCTATTGCAGGCAAAAAGTTGTCTTTATTTACATATTAACATCACTTTTTGGGGAAGCATGTTCTTCTCTGAATATATAATTTTTTTTGATTGGTATATTCTTCTCTCGATATTACCAAAGGAGTTAATTGCGTCTTCTGTAATTATTGCAGGATCAGATTTCTCCATTTGTATCTTCAGTTTTCTTACGTAAGCTGCTCCTTCCGGGTGTTTATCATAGAAATGTTCTTCGGGTAACATTACGAGATTTTAGCAAGCACTTCACTGATTCCGAATTTGACTCTTTGACTGTGGACGGACTGAAAAATGAAATTCTGTCTGTCATTCAACACGAGGTATTTTCACCTTTCAGCATGTGGATCCATGCAATGTTACTAATGATATTTCCAGCATCTCATATTGTATTATGTCAAGGTTATTCAGTTCTTTTTCTCCTCTTTCAAGGTGGGAGCCGATAATCCAACTTCATTACTTAATAGATGGAAAACCTTTTGCACTTGCTATTTCAATAATTGGTGCACAACGAATGTAGCGTGTGGATTGCTCCTTGATTCAGCCACACAAGCTGTGGGTTTAATTAGAAAAAATGCAGTCTCCATGTGTCGTAGTCTTGAGGACATAGAGCTTCTTGTTTTTGGTACGTCAAACATATTTTTTCAGTTCTGATTTTCTTACTTGATTTGTATTACTCTGTTGCGGTCACTGCAAATTTTCCTTGTTCTAATGCTTTTTAATTTTTATGCTCTCAGGATCTTCTGACGAACATGGAAATATCATAAGCTCTAGGTTAGGCTCCTCTGATACTGATCTTGACCGGGAAATTCTTTTGGAGTTACTGCAGTGCGTTAGTAATCTCAGTCAACAATTGAGCAAAGCTGCTCCTGCCATATTTTATGAGTCGCTTCTTAGAACACCAAATTTATCATCTGAAGAGGTCATTCCTCGGTTGCTAAAAATTTTAGAAAGTGGACATAGTTCATCAATGGCAGCTCTCCATGTATCAGAACTTGGAACCGATGTAGCATTGGATAAGGAAATTTCCTACCATAAAAGACTCAGGAAATTCTCAGTAGATATGTTTTTATCCCTACACAACATGTGCAGTAGAGCTACCAGATGGGAGAGAGTTTTGCATGTTATTGAGAGCTACTTGAAATTTCTCGTACCTCGGAAATATGAACATAACTTGGACTCTGAAGGTCTCTTCACAGTCAGCACTGCTCTTACAGTGCAGGCGACTTCTCAGGTTGCTAAAGTGATGTTTGAATCTGCATTGGACATGCATTTGCTTCTAAGCTACATGGTTAACAGTAGCAGTCAGGTGTGTGTTACTTTTGTTATTCGGAATCATCAATGTCCAAAATTGGCGCTGTGGTTAAACGTCCAAATGTTCTTACTTCTTGTTCTATGCTTCATTTTCTATAGTCTTGGTTTTTACATTGTATATAATAACTATTGAAACACCAAAGATGCTTCATGCACCGGGCTGCCTGTTTTTATTATTTAATACTCCCTCCGTCCCACTTTGTTTGTCATGTTTTCCATATTAGTCTATCCCAAAAAGATTGTCATATTTCTACATTTGGAAACAAGTGAACTCCAACCTTCTAATTTCACTCTTTTACAACCACACAAATTTCTATGATTTATTTTAAATCACAAGTTTCAAAAGTCTTCATTCCTTTATTAAATATTGTGCCAAGTCAAACTATGACAAACAAAGCGGGACGGAGGGAGTACTATTTCTTGGATGCTAGTACGTCTTTCTGATAGTTGCATCCTGCATGGTGTTGTTGAGTACCTGTCTATTTAAAATTAGGCTCTTTCGATTTGTATAGTGGACACGTTGAAGATATCCTTATGCAGTAAATTTTAGAATAATGTTCTAAAATTGCACTCCTTTGAATAAGAGGTCATATCAGTGACCATGACCTAAATGTTTGGAGCCAGTGATCTGGAGCCTGTCAGACCTTTTGAAGACCAGAATTCCCTTTTGAACCCTTATATTATTTTCAGTTAGTCAGCTCTCAAGAACTAATTGCATTATTCAATCTCATATTCATTTGCTTTAGCAATTTTTTCTTATCTTATTAAAACTAGGTGTTAGAAATCAAATACGACTAGGTGCAATTTGTATCTGACTATCAGGATTTCAAATGTTCTCTCTTTTCACAGATCGGCATGTCAGAGGATGATGTTTCAAGAGTAAAACTTGAGTTAGTTCCAATGATCCAAGAGGTTCTTACCGAGTGGCATATCATCCATTTCTTTAGTACCACACCATCTGAATCTCCTCTTGTTGAAGACTTCAGCAGTCAACTTTCGTCTTTACAGCTTGGTATGTATAGCTTCTATTGTGATGAAAAGCTATTGTGGACTATCCTAGTTCCGCTGAAAACTTATTGAATGTCAGTTCATGTATCTAAGCAGACCAATCAAACAATTAGGATCTATTCTGTGGCTATGTATAACTGATAATTATAAGGACTTTCATTTGGCTGAAAAGTGGTGCCAGTTTTATCTGCTAGTGGATATTGTCTAAAACTATAATAAAACTTTATAGAAAGGGTTTAACATCTTGGATTGCACTGCAAAAGGTGAAGGAGACCTTTAGTGGGAAGGTTGTTGGAACTACATTGCGTATGCTTCACTTATTAATCTAGAAGGGATGGAGGAAAAATTTAGTGATAGCATGATATAAGTAAACTTGTGCACAAATTCTTAATTATCTAGTAAGATTGGTGATTGCTACTGCCTACTTATTTTTCTTTTATATATGTCTTCAGATGGCAATGTTGATCGGAGATCATGGAATGAGAAACTTGGTAAATCGGAATTCACGCTGGCCTTTATCCTGTTACTTGGAGGTCAGAGTGGTCCATCGTTTAAATATCTGCCTGATCCCAGCAGTCTTAGCACTTCAGTACAAGAATTTGCTAGCTGGATAGTATGGGGGAGAACTGCAGTAGAATCATCTGTTTTCTTCAGTCATTCGATTGGCCTTGCTCTAATCTTGCTCAGACATGGGCAATATGATGCTGTTGAGGTAGGTTACCGTCATTTTCCTTTCACGAAATGTGATATAATTCTTAAGATCCTACTGAAAAATAAAATTTCTTTCATCCAGTATGTACTCAGTTTGGTGGATACATATTCACGCAAGGAGAAGATTTCCCAAAGTCTTCAGAGCGAGGGTGGGGAGTGGTCCATTCTGTTGCACATTCTTGGTTGTTGCTTTATTGCACAAAGTCAACGTGGTTTGCATGGAACGATGAATGAAAGAAAAATTTCTGAAGCAGTCCGGTGCTTTTTTAGGTATGTGAAGGTTTTAATGTGAAGTATCTTTCTGCTAAGTTGTATTGTCACAGCTATGAACTGGAATATCTCCAAGAAGAGTTTTTACAGCTGCAGAAGGTCAGATTTAGTGTTTAGTTTGGGCTGGGGAAGACATAAATGATATGTTGAGGATAAAATTGTGATTTCCTGTGACTGAAAACGGGAAAATTTGGTGGTGAAAGAGAAACTTCAGTTGCCAAATAGAACATTGGAGGCTGAGGGCATGAGGTTTCGAAATGCAGGATTTCCAAACTAACTTTGATGATAGTACTGCTTTGAAGCTTGTTGCCTGACTTGCCTCAATAGGTAAATATGTCCCAACAGATTTGGGATTGTTATTGGAAGATGTTTAAGATGCTTTGATCCATCGCCTTAAAACAGTTAACAGCACTCCTACTGAGAAGAGAACAGATAGGAGATGTATAGTATGGTGTAACAGTGAGAATATAGGCTTCTATTCTTTATAGTGGCCTTAACAGGTCTTGTCCGACAAAAGAAGAAAAAAAAAACTTTGCTAGATTCCTCTTTAAACTGGACTTGTTTCTGATGTCTACTAGCTTCTTTTTTGTTATATGAAAGGACCTTCAAGTCCACTTCTTTGTGCTAGCAGCATAGGCACTTGTAGTGAAAGATGTTGGAATCAGTAGAAACCTCTTACTCTCTATAACTTCTGTTCTGGTATTCTTTATCAAATTTTCGGCCAACCACTCAAACTACTGCATTGAAAAATCTAACCAGAAGAAAAGGAATTCTGGAGGAATTTTACATGATATAATGGCGCATGTCTCTTCTTCCGCTTTCAGGAAAACAAAAGAAAAAGAAAAAGTAAAGGAGTTCTTGGACATTGTTAGTATCACTAATCCTGTTCTGGGTATAGCTTACCATATACTTTTCACTTGGACTTCTTCCTTTATTCTGGCTAGGTTCAAGGTTTTTGGTAATAATTCTTTATCTTTGCTGTGCCTTCTCTCACTTCAAAAGCTGAAGAAGCAAAAAACAAAAGAAATGACCGAGAGAGTTGTGAACCTAGAAAGTAAAATTAGAGCCCTAATTCAATTTGGATTGCTATGACTTCTGTATAAAGTCTCATGTTCTTGACATCTTGTGCGCGAATATTCTTGAACTGTCACTTACCCAAAAGAAAAAAAAAATCTGAAGTGGTTCTTTTAAGAACATAGTTTATGCTTATGCTTTCAGAGCTGCATCAGTGGAAGGAGCTGCCAAGGCATTGCAAAGTTTGCCAAATGAAGCAGGATGGCTACACCTTGGTTTCTGTATGTTTTTTCTCCAACGCTTCTTGTAATTCTAGTAGAAAACTCTCACTAAGAGCCTGTTTGGCCAAGCTTTTGGGGAGCCAGAAGTGCTTATTTTAAAATTTTGGGGGTGTTTGGCCAAGCTTCTAAGGAAAAATAAGTGCTTTTGAGTGGCAGCAGAAGCTGTTTTTCTGCTGTGGGGAAGCTGAAAAAAAAAGCTTCTCGAAAAAATAAGTGCTTTTGATTCTTTGGGACAAAAATACCCATTTCAAACTTCCATATTTTATCAAATTAATATTATTATATATCCATTTTCGTAATTTGGTTATTTTCTTAAATATTGGTCAAACAAAAATTAATAACAAAAGAACTTCTCTAAAATTTGGCCAAACACAAATTGCTTATCTCGCAAAGCACTTCTTTGAAAAGCACTTTTGATAAAAAGCACTTCTCAAAATAAGCTGATTTTGGCAGCTTGGCCAAACAGGCTCAGTTTCTTCAATATCTTTGATTTTTTAACTAAAATGAATTCATCTTCATACTCTTGTGTATCCTAGCTCAACCTGTCTCACCTGCTGCGTGGAAGCTTCATTACTATCAATGGGCAATGCAAATATTTGAACAACATAACATGAGGGAGGCTGCTTGCCAGTTTGCTCTTGCTGCACTTGAGCAAGTTGACGAAGGTCTTGGATCTGGTCCTCTTGATGAATCAGCAACTGCTGTCAAAGGACGACTTTGGGGAAATGTCTTCCAGTTCACGTTAGATCTTAACTATTACTACGATGCATATTGCGCAATCATTTCAAATCCAGATGAGGAAAGCAAAACCATTTGTCTGAGGCGTTTTATAATTGTTCTATATGAGCGAGGAGCTGTGAAGGTTCAGTATTCTTGGTCTTTTCTCTTTCCTACTTCAGCTTTATATAACCCTTATATACTGCCTGTTTTGTTCCCTATATTCGACATGTGTTTATTACGACATTCTTTCTGTTTATGCTGCAAATAATTACTGGATCACTTATGCTAGTGGTTTTCCTTTTTCTTTCATCCAGATTCTTTGTGATGGCCAGCTACCTTTTATTGGCTTGTCAGAGAAGGTGGAGCGAGAGCTTGCTTGGAAGGTCTGTGATCATTTTAAGAACTATAAATGATTTAGTACGTGGTCTGCAGCTTCACAAGGCTCACATGAATCTCAAAATTTGTAGGCTGAGCGTTCAGATGTTTCAGCCAAGCCAAACCCGTTCAAGTTGCTCTATGCATTTGCAATGCAGAGACATAATTGGCGGAGAGCAGCAAGCTATATTTACTTATATTCAGCACAGTTAAGAATCCATGGTGCAATAAGAGATCCCCAACGGCGATCCCTGATTCTGCAGGAGAGACTAAATGGGCTTTCTACTGCTATCAATGCTCTACAGCTGGTTCATCCTGCATATGCTTGGATTGATGCTCCACTTGAGGAAACATGTTCTGATATATATCCAAGTAAAAAGGCTAGGATAACCATGGAAGACCAGTGTAAATTATTCTTTGAGATTTGATTCTTTGAAAATCAGTTTCTTTTTGAAACTTTCTCTACTTTCTTTTGTGGGTTACATCACATCTATTTTCTCCTTTTCCAGCTCCTCGTACTGGTGCTCAGTCTCAAAGGCAAAGGTCTTATATAGATGTCGAGAAGCTGGAGAATGAGTTCATTCTAACGTCAGCTGAGTATCTGCTTTCGTTGGCAAATGTCAAATGGAGCTTTTCTAGTAAGTTTGATGCTTAGCTAGCATATCTGCTCTTGTTTCTAACTTCTTAATTAACTGTTTATGTGCTTACCTTGATGTCTCTAAATTTGAAGCGCCGATATTCCCTCTGGTTTACATCTTGATATTTTCATTCATTTGCTACTGGCTATTTGATTTTGGAAAACAGTTCTTCTTATCAAGTAATAAAATTTTATTTACAAAGGAAAAGAAAAACACCATATACAAGAAGTATATGAAAAAGTAGAAACCTCACAAAATAATATGCTTTTCTACAGACGACACCCAATCTTTATACCTACAGGAAACTCATGTGTGCACCAAAAGGAAATAAGGGATTAGAGACTTTTCCTTAAATGTACAAAATCTTTCTCTATTCCATCAAAAGCTACATATTTTTTCTCTTCATACTGTCCACAACTGTGATACCGAAAAACTTCCCTTCGAGTTAAGGAACAGAAGGTGCTTTGAAGACAGGAGCAGCTCCTTACAAAGATCAAACTGAACTGTATTTTGTTATTTCATTTTTGGTGTAAACAAAATATGTAAATGAAGCAGAACCTCTTTTAGAATGCTTAGAATCACTCTAAGAAGCACAAGTGATATTTTGCTAAATCTTGTAGTTTGTAACTATTTTCAGCACTACCTTGGTGCTGCTTATTTATAATATACTGTTACCATTCTCAAAAAAACTTTCCTTCGAGTTGTTCTTCTAAACAAATATGATTGTGTCACTAATCAGCTTTTTAGAAATGGAAGTACACAAGTCAATGAGATTCATACATTAATTTCCCCTTTGTTAGTTTTACTTTGCTTTGACAGAAGCTTTTCTTCTTTCAGGAATTGAGGCACCCCCAACTGATGTAATTGACCTTTTGGTTGAATCAAACTTGTACGATATGGCTTTTACCGTAATTCTTAAATTTTGGAAAGCGTCTGCTTTAAAGAGGTATGCAGTTAATGGGTAGCAACAGAAGGTAGTAAGTCTCCATGATTCCTATGTTTCCTTACTTGCAACTTTTGTGTTGTCTCTCAGGGAACTTGAAAGAGTTTTTGTAGCTATGTCATTGAAATGCTGCCCGAAAAGACTGAATGCCTCATCAGTTGGGTAAGATATCCTTAGTTCTGCTTTTTCTTTATCCCTTCTCATTTCCCTCGTTGCAAGCTGCTTTTCTGATTTGTGATACCTTATTCCTCAGAATTGGTCAGAGGAGGCACAATCTTCTTTTGACTTCATCACAGGATGAGATTGTTGTCCATGAATCGCCTAATGTTGGTGCATCTGCACAGGAATCTAAAGGCAGTACCCACTGGGAGACACTTGAGCTCTATCTTGTCCGTATCTTCCTCCCTTTATAATACTTTCCTGATGATTAAAATGTATGATTAAAATTGTGATTGTTAGACTGCAAACTATTCAAATTGTCGTGTCTCAAATCACTGCATATTCTTAAGGTTTTTGTCCACATACGGCTTGTTATGTGGTGCATATTTCAATCTGCTTATCAATTCCCAACTTGCCAAGTGACGTAATAGACGAGAAAATTAGGTTTCTTATTGTAGAAGGTAATCGAACTTTGGTACTCGTGGGGATAAGGGAATTTTGAATGCTTCATTATCAATTATCAAGACTCAATGATGCTTGCTATATCGTTTGGTGGGTGATTTCCAGGTACCCAAATGTGTGGACCTGTTCACTTATTGTCTTTTATTCCCAATAACCAAGAAATCCCCAAGGGGCACCTCTCTCACGGTTCAAAACTCGATTGATAATTTGTCCACCCTTCTACCCTTCTCCACTTAAATACCAAGCTTTTGTTATGGTAAATTCATAGTCCTAATGATACAACATGTGGAGAATACATTTACTGCAACCAGAATATGTTAGTCTGTTGTTCTATGGCTTGATTCTTCTATACCCTTTGTATTTCGTCTATCCTTTTTTTTTTTCCTTACCTATATTGTTATTATGTTGAAGTTAAACTGTTTTATAGTTCAGAGCAATTATGCTGTTCTTTTAGTTTTGATGTCCATAACCTCAATGCAGGAGAAATACAAGAAGTTTCATGCTGGATTGCCTGTTATTGTTGCTGATACTCTTCTTGCTGCTGATCCTCAAATCGAGTTGCCTCTTTGGTTGGTTCAAATGTTCAAGGTAATTCATTTATTAAATGAGGCCCCGAGCTCACATATTAAAGGTTATGTTGCAGTGTCATGGAAAAGAATTACATACGAATCAGTTTTCAAGAAAAATAATGTCATCTTTCGTAAAAGACAATCTTACCTTGTGTCACGTAAAAGAATTACACAAGAATCATTCATCAAGATAAATGATGTTACCTTTCTCCAAAAGAAAAAGAAGAGAAGAAGAAGAAGAATCATTTATCAAGATAAAAAGAGCAAAATCTGACAAGAATTGCGCCTATCATCTAGTCTTTGCTTAAAGTGTGGTATACTATTTTGTCCTTTTCTTTTGTGATGTTTAAATTAGCTCTGACATCTCAGGGATGTAAGATTGTTCGCTTGCTTAGAAAATATTTGGATATTCTCTGTGGTAAATTCAAGGAAAAAGAAGTTTGGCTGCTGGTCTAGTTAAATTTCGAGAAGAGATTAGAAAGGTGGAACAAAAAATATTTGTCTAAAAAGGGCTGTGGGGTGGGGGGGAGCGGTTCTGGTTAAGGCAACACTCTTGAGCATTTGCATTACTGTATGACCTCATTTATAATTCGTCAACCATGCTATTAATATGCTAGAGAAAATTGATGAGGGATTTCTTTTTGGATGGGATGAATAGAGGAAAAAAATCATCTGATTAGTTGAGAAAAACCACGGCTGGTCAAACTAGACAATTCGTTGTACAACGGTTGGAGAGCTTTTTTATTGAGCGCCTTTTAAAAGTGGTATTGAGATTTGCTTGCGCTGAAGCCTCATTGAGGAGTCTCTCCACCTTGGTGGAGGTAAGGTCTGCGTACATCTCACCCTCTCAAGACCCACTTGTGGGGATAATAATGGGTATGTTGTTGTTGAAGACTCATTGAGGAAGGTGATTAGTGTAAAATATGGATTCTCAAAAGTCTCATATTTGTATGGGGTGATTCTGTGGGAAACAGGAACTCCTCAAGATTCATTGGCTTCTCAATAAATAAACATGTATGGTTCACCTTGATGTTTGATGTGGGGAGAATGCCTTGAACGGTGACTTTCCTCATCTATTCTCTATTTTCATTGCAAAATATATTACGGTGAATAAAGTACTGAGAAGGGAGAAGGATCAAATTTCTTGGAATGCGTCATTCAGAAAACATTTTCAACAGTTTCAAGATTAGTAATTTTAAAATTTCTTGGGATGTACCATTCAGGAAACACTTTCAAGATTGGGTATAGGAAGAGGTTGAATTTTGGGTTTGATGCAATCTTTGCAGTACAATCTCAAATTGATTTTTGTTGCCTTAGTAATTTGACGTAGTATGTGTTGCTTATCTTCTAGATTCTTTAATGTTGATCAAGGTTTGGTATTTATTTTGATCACTCTATGTTTGACATAGGGTGTGCCAGCAAAAAGTGGTTGGGGAATGGCAGGAAGTGAGTCTAGCCCTGCTGCTTTGTTTAGACTATTTATTGACTATGGTCGTTATACTGAAGCAACTAATCTGCTTCTGGAGTGCATTGAATCCTTCGCATCACTGGTAAGTTCTCATCCTTTATCCTTAGCATTTGAATGTCAATGGCTATTAGTTAAGGTTCGTTCTTTCTTTTGGAAAATTCGTCTGCTTTTTCAGTCATGTTATCTGCTTAGGTGCAATATAAATATGTACAACTTGTGGACGTTTCGTACTTAGTGATGATGCTGAAGAACCTTTTCCTTGTATCATCCGTGTGAGAGGACTTCTCTGTCCTACTGGTTTCTATTGTTGAATTGTAGTACAGTTAGAGGATAAGATATGGTTCACATCATAGGGCTTTATTGAAGCAGCTGTTCTAAAAGATGCCTATCTGCATGCTAGATGTACATGATTTCCAAATTATCAAAAGCTGTAAATGGGTTAATTAGCTGAAGTTTTTACCTGTACAGATCTGTAAATCCTTAATGCTGATACTTTGTTGAGTAGATGACAACATCACAAGTTTTATCTATTGAGTATAACGGGAATCAAACATCTTTATTGGGAAATGGTTCATATTGTTGATTTCTTGGGGATCCTGGTTTACTTCATAGATCCAACAGAATACAGAGAATATGAAGAAGCTTCTTACTAGGGAGTTGTTGTAAGATTTTTGGCATTGACTCAACATTGGGGGACGGTAACTGTCAACTTTGGACAATTAATCCGCAACTGCATAGATTGGCCCACACAGAAAACCAAAGTCTGTCAGTTCCCTCTTTACATTAAGCAATTCTAAAAACTAATCTTCCATCATAACTCTCTCAGCTCCTGTCTGTTTGTTCATACTCATGCCTAGCCTTTTTCCTCTTCATTTATACCTGTTCACATTTTTCCTGCTACAATTATTCAGCTGTGGCAGGCGAGCATGAAAATATAGAAGGATGCTGATACTTCATATTTACAGTGGCCAGTGCCTAAATTGTGATCAGAAAAGTCCTGGATACTTATCTCCCACCCCCACCCCAAATGAAAAAGAAAATGTTAATTGTTGGAAACCATATGGAGGATATCTTGAATCTTTTTGCTCAGCTAGTATCTTGTGCTTTTGCTTGTAATGACGACTTTGTCATGGCACTCTTTTGTGCTTTACATAAGTTTATTCTGCTATCATGCTTCATTCCTACAGATCTTTAGCAGATATTCATGTTTTTGAAGTAGTTTAGTGTTTTGGTGCCCATTTTTCGTTTTTTGTCCTTCTGGAATTCTCTATTAGCCTACTTGTGGGACTATACTGGCCGGGTATGTTGTTGTGGTGGAATTCTCAATTAGCCTTTTGATCAGATATAATATACCCAACTACAACGCACCCAATATAATCCCACAAGTGGGGTCTGGGAGGGTGAGGTGTACCCAGACTTTATCCTTACCTCGAGTGAAGTAGACAAGTTGTTTCCAATAGATCCTCAGCACAAGAAAAATAGTTTTGAAAATGGGTTTGGAAAGGAAAGAAAAAAATATACATGAATAAAATGCAAAGATAGAAAGTGCAAGGTAAAGAAAAACGACGTAAAATTATTAAAGCTAACCAGGGGCAAAATGAAAAAACAGTACTAGTACAAGCGAAGAATAAGATAAAAATAGAGAAATAATAATAATACGGGTAAGGTTCTCTAAAACTCCACCCTAGAACCATGTTCCCCACTGAAAGGAGAGAAAACACACAACTACCTTCTAACCTTCTACCCTAATTCTCGACCTCCATACTCCTCTATCTAGGGTCAAGTCCCTGGTGATCTGAAGTTGTGCAATCAGATATAATATATGTTAAGATATTTTATCTTACCTTTATATACCTACAGCACTTTACTGCGTTGATTCATTGACCACTAGTTGTTTAGTGACCTATCTCATTATTATTGATTGCAAGATCAATCACTTCTATTCTTGGCTATGTGCACATTCTCATAATAGCAATATCTGTTGCCATTGCCTGCAGAGACCAGCAGATATTATTCGTCGTAAAAGGCCATTTGCAGTTTGGTTTCCCTATTCTTTGATTGAGCGTTTGTGGTGTCAACTTCAACAATCTATCAAACTAGGCCACATGGTTGATGAAAGTGAAAAGCTGAAAAAGTTGTTGCAGGGCGCTCTAACAAACCATCTACATCAAGTATGTTTTACTCTTAGAATGAGCTTTTTGAGGTTGAATCTCCCTTCACTATTTCAACTTATCTCTCTTTTGTTTCGTATCCTCAGCTCAAGGTGGATTCAGATGATGTGATGTCTTCTGCTGGCTAGTCGTTGCTGCTACTTCTCTCCAATCTGTTGGTTTCAATAGACCAAGCAGGATTAAGGAGCCAGCTTGGATTTGGTAGCGAACTTTAAGAAACTCAAGGAAAATAGTTGTTTTCCAAGTACTACTGACCTTTCCTGGCTCCTCCATCTTCAGAAGGGATTTACTTGTTCAGCTTGGAGTTTTTGTTGGTATGTATTGGAGCACGGAGCACGACCTCTTGAACACTTCTCCACCCTCCCCCAAACATGGGACAACAGGAAAAGATTGAGTATGCTCTCCCTCTGGAATATACCCATAGTTGATGATGAATTATTGTTTTGGGGGAGTTTAATTCTTGTTGCAAGCCTAACATAAGATTTTGTGTAAATTTCCAACTTGAGGCAGCCGATCAGCCTCTCTTATAGCTAATTCAATGAATGTATCAGGTGTAATTTTGTAGACTTAGAAATATATAGTGTAATGTTCAAGTGTTTTGAGTTTCTTTGTTATGTGATGATTTATTTCCAAGTATGGTTTAGCTCTACCAGCTAGCAAAGCCTCGTTGATGCTGCTTTTAACCATTGGTGTTCTAAATGTGATGAGGAAAAATTACCATAGATAAGCACATGCATAACATTCAAGGAAGTTAATCACCCCGATTGGCATTGTGAATGAAAGATCAATGGAAAATATTACACTTGATGAACCCAAAAGTTGAATCTGACTACCTTACTAGATAATTTGACATCAAAATATGGTGCTAATTTTAAAATTCGTGGCAGCTCCATTAGATAAGGACTTGTTGGAAGTTCATTGACATACTTTCAATTTCTAGAAACAAATAAAAGTCAAATAAAAACAATTGTCTCTTTAATTCCTTCACCAATTCTGGCACCAGCTACTATCTTTTGAAACTAGAAGATCTCGTAGAATAATTATTCTATTTATTAAGGTTTAGGTAAGTATTCCTATGGGAAAACAACAGGAGAAACGACCTAATATCAACCAGAGACCAAAAGTTTGAGGCCAAAAAAAATTCAACCCCTTATTTTCTATAACTTACAAATCTTAAACTTCAGAATGTATGACTAACATTTATAAATACGCAGACTAATTCTAGTGGTTGATGTATTACTAAGAATAGTACTTTTTTTTTTATCAAGAGCCAAAGGACTGGTATGCCTTTCAATACCCTCATTAATAGACAAACAATAAACACTAAAGAAACTGTACCAAACAACTTCATTATATATGAAATTATTCAAACTCACATTAGCAATCATAAACAGATGAGTACATAATATAACACCATTCCAAGGAAAAGATGAAAGAAAGTACTAAGGTTTCCCAAGGGCAGAAGTCTGAGAGTGAAGGGACAAATTATTAATCCTCTCAAGGGCTAGAATGAGAGCTTGGGTACCTAAATCGCCCTCGCCGTGAGCTTTAAGGGAGAGATAGAGCTGCTGAGCCAATGCCAAGCCAGGCAAGGCGAGGCCCATGTTTTGACATTCCCTCAAACATATTCCCAAATCCTTGACAAAATGATTCACATAAAACCCTGGTTCAAAATCCCTGCTAAGTATTCTGCTGCCATACAGGTCAATTGATTTAGAGCCAGCTGCCCCTGTAGAAATGGCATTCAAAAACACATTCAAATCCAAACCAGCCTTATGAGCATAAATTAAACCCTCGCATAGTCCCACCATAGTGGTAGCAATAACTACTTGGTTTCCAAGCTTGGTGAACTGCCCTTTCCCAGGGGCACCCATGTAATACACTTTGCCAAGAAGGTTAAATAACGGGTTAAGCCTTTGAACAACGGATTCCTCCCCGCCGGCGAAGATGGATAAGGCAGCATTGCGAGCTCCGCGATCGCCTCCAGAAACAGGAGCGTCGATCGCGGAGCAGCCGCCCGCAGTGGCTGCGGAGTGAATTTCAACAGCCAGGGAAGGCTCGGAAGTAGTCATGTCGACGATGACGCCGCCAGGACAGAGGCCGGAAAGAGCGCCGGAGTTGGAGTCGAGGATGACGTGGCGAACGTCAGAAGGGTAGCCAACGATAGAGAAAACGACGTCGGATTGGGAAGCGAGGGCCTTAGGGGAGTCGGCCCATTGAGCTCCCATGGAGATGAGTTGCTGGGCCTTGGATGGGGTGCGGGTGAAGACAGTGAGGGTGTAGCCAGCGTTAATGAGGTGGGCACACATAGAGCGGCCCATTACTCCAGTACCGATCCATCCCACCCGAGTAGTCGATGGGTTAACTGCGGTTGCCATAGTACGGCGGAGATGCCTAAGAATAGTACTAATGGTATGTGGTATCATTTACCTTTGGGGGTGGGATAGAAAGCTAAATCAAGACAAGGTTGGGCCCTTCAATTGCGTCGCTACGTTAGTATTCAAATTAAAAAGATAAATTTGTCAAAAGTAGAAACAAAAAAGACAAACAATTACTTATATCTATATGTTTTCTTAAAAATAACCTTAAATAGACGCCAAATTACGGCCCTGTTTGGGTGGGCCTATTTTAAGTAACTTAAAAGTAAATAAATACTCCCTCCGATCCATTTTATTTGATCTGTTTCACTTTTCGAGAATCAAGTTGACCAATTTTTGGATTTAAATTGAACTAGATTTAGTCATATTTTAAAATTATAATTTAGATATTTAAAAACTACACGAAAAATACTACAAGTTGTAATTCTTGTTATATTACTATGGTAAAGAAATATATCTCAAAATATTTATCAAAGTTTATATTGTTTGACTTTTAAAAAAGGAAAGTGATCAAATAAAATGGACCGGAGGGAGTACTTTTTAAGAAGTTAGAAAATCCTAACTTCTTACTTTTGGCTTCTTTTAACCACAAAAGTGCTTATAAGTACTTTATTTTTTAAGTTACCAAACACCCACTTTTCACTTAAAGGTACAAATATACTTTTAAGTAACTTTTTAAGCTTACCCAAACGGGCTCTACACCCCTAACTTTATCTAGTCATTCCCTTTTTCAGGGTTTGTAGCTCCCGCTTCTTCTTCCTTTCTCTTTACCGCCACTTTCCTTTCTCTTTACCGCCACTAGTGCTGCTCCGGCAAAATTGCTGCTCGAAACTGCTTCCTCTTCTTATTCTTTATTTTTTTTTCTGGGAAGATGGCGTTATAGTAGATACACATTTTATTATATAAAAATGTGTATATACACTGAATAAAAAAAGTGAGTGTATAGATTGTGTATAATTGAGAAAATTGACTGTATATACAGTAACATTGATACAGACACTGTGTATAAGCAAGGAGACCGTTTATGTATGCTATGATATTTTTTTTTTTGTGTGCATATTATAGTATTTATTTGGTGTATATTGGACTATTAAAAAATAAGAAGAGAGAGTCGACGGATCATTTTAAGAGTTATCCCTCTATCAAACTTGTCCACTGAACATTCTTAGCAATTAGACACGTTTATAAAGAACGGTCATGAGAAGAACTTAATTTATGTAAAAGACAACTAACTAAATAACGGAAAACGAATGGATGGAAAAAGTCTAGGCTACTAGAATGATTCAAATTTTAGTTGATTTTATGCTCTGTTTAATGAAATTGAGTTGATTGTTTGAATACATGGAGATGCCTTTTCTGAAGAAATACTATCCACAAAATCATTATATCAAGCCATCAAACTCTTGGATGTTGCATTCACATCATAATCAAATTTGGTTAACCAAAAGAAACTTCTCTCTTCGCTTTCGTATTGGATCTCATCTTCTTTCCAAATAGGGTTGTTCATTTTTCGGTTTAAATCGATAAACCGAATCGATAAAAAGTTAATGGTTTATAAATATTCGGTTATCGGGTTATCGGTTATTTAACGGTTTGCAAAATTTTTCTATTGGGTTATCAGTTCGGTTATCGATTTTGTACATTTTCTTATTGGTTAAACCGATAACCCAATAAGGTTTTCAAATTTACTATATTGTGCTTATGTGCATAAAAGTGGTATATTTAATTACTATTAGTTGGAACTTGGAAACCTCAAACTCTAGTCTTCTTTTACTTGTGTAACTTTCAAGTCTCCCCATCTATTTCAACCACCGATTTACTATTTCACTCCTTGCCTCCTCCATTAGTTTATAGAATAATGAAGTATATTTGAATCTATTGTTGATTGCTTTTTTGAATATGACGAATGCTATAAGAGGCATTTGAATTCGCTGTGAAAATAAAGCCGATTTTGTATTGGATGCAATCGTTTAAGAGGTTTTTTTTTACACTTGTTAGGCCTAAGTTTCTTAATGGTTAAACCGAACCGATAAGAACCTAAAACCGATAACCCGAAAACCGATGATAGCTTATTGGTTCGGTTATTGGTTTAGCACTTTTAAAAACCGAAAATCGATAAGGTGCAAAACCGAACCGAACCGACCGATAAACACCCCTATTTCCAAACTCAGTTTACAATTATCTTCTTTGTTTTTTTTTTTAAATTTATTTTTAAATTTTTAACGCATCACTATGGCAAAATAACTTAAGTGGCAACACAACTTAAGTTGGTTTTTTTTTTTTTTTTTTGGGTAAAGAAGATACTTATATATTAAAACAAACTAAGTAGGAAACATACAGGGAAATGCCTGCATAGAAAGCAGCCTAGTAACAGAGTTTGTAGCTAGCATAGCAGTCATATCTAAGGAGCTATCTATAGTAGAGCTATTACAAAATGAGCCAGATATTACATTAGTAGAATTAACAAAAGGAAAAACAAGTCGAGTGCGAATGTGGCCATCTTGATCTTGTCGAAGCAACGGTAGTACAAAAGGTGGTGGTGCGTCAAAAAAAGTGGTGGAGCTGCTTCTTGGCATAGAAAGCACATGTTTAGCCAGACTATCTGCAACAACATTTTGTTCCCTGTATGTCTGGAAAAGCAGTGGATTAGAGAGCTGGTGCAGCAAGTACCTGCAATCATCAAGAAGTGAAGAGTGAGTGGACGAAGTAGCTTTTAATAAATTTATTAAAGCGTGTGAGTCAACATGAATTTCCAGCTTATGATAAGCATATTGTTCAGCATAAAAAAGGCCCTAAATAAAGCATATAATTTAATAGTTGTGCTATCAAGAGACTGATTAATATTCCCTGCAAAACCCATGACCCAATGTCCTGCTGAGTCTCTGAACACTCCTCCAAATCCACTGATAATAGATTTAGGGTCCGAGGCACCATCAGGATTTAGTTTTAGGTAATTTGTGCGAGGGGGTTCCATGTGAGGTGAAGGGGGACACGTTGTGTCTTATGAGGGTGATGGTAGGCAAAGTGATAATATTCAACTGCATGAGTGATAATGGACTTATTATCGTACGGGTTGTTTTTTGTTATAAAAAAAAATTGAATTTTGAGTAAGCCATATGTGCCATAGAGTAAAAGGTATGAGAAGTTCACTGGGTAAGGAGTGAATACAGAAGCTCGTATTGTGATTTAGTAATTTGATAAGTAGTTGTGAGGAGGTCATGGGTGGTTGATATAAATGTTGGAGTGTCAAGGACAAACCCAATTGTGACCAACATTGTAAGGCCTTGGGACAATGAAAAAATAGATGTAACAAAGTTTCATTCAATAAATTGCAAAAAGCACCGTTAGAGGTAGAGACAACATTAATGTAGTGTAAATAGGACGCTGTGGGTAGGCGTTCATGCCCGAAGAGCCAAAGGAAAGTTTTAAGTTTTTTGGGTAATTGGAGTTTCCATAATTTTGCGAAAATAGAGGTGGGTGCAGGGGAGGGGTTTAAGGTGTTGCAAAGCAGGTTATAGCAAGATTTCACAGTAAAGTAACCGTCAGTAGTGAGACCCCAAACTAAATGATCGGCTGGGCATGAAAACTGTGGTAAATAATAGGAAAGGATTTTTGAAGTAAGAGCCTCAGTCAAAGGAAAAGAAAGAAGAGAAAGGTCCCAAGTGCTTTGCTAATAAAATTAGAGACTTTGTGCAAGGAGTCGGCCAGTGTTAGGGATCCTTGAATAAGGGAACGAAGGGATGTAGCGGGGTGAATCCAATTGTGGTGCCAAAAAGATATGCGAGTGCCAGTGCCTACTTATCATTGAAGGCCAGGTTGACATGAGCACCAACCTTGAAGCAAGTGTTTCCATGTGCGAGAGTGATTAGTTAGCTTGTGTTTGTGGATATACTTATGGGTTAAAATGGTAGCCCAAGTAGATGTTGAATGGTAAAACATACGCCAAGCAGTACTCGCAAGAAGGGCCAAATTCTTTGGACGGAGCTGTTGAATACCAAGTCCACCAGATTTAATAGGAGTGGTAACAGTACCCCAATTAATTAGATGAAGACGTCGACAGGTGGACGTAGTGCCCCATAGAAAATTTCGTTGGTAAGTTTCGAGGGCTTGAGTAATATATGATGGAAGTAAAGTAAATTGCATGACATGATTTAGAATTGCATTTAAAGTAGATTTAATGAGGGTGGTGCGCCCTGCTAGGAAGTACCAGTAGACTTAATTGGTAACATCTAATTGATGACCTTTGAGTTGGAAAGCTTTTTAATTAACTTTAATAAATATGAAACTGAGACACAATTGATTAACCGTACCTTTTGTCACATTGATTTGGGACCATAATATTCATAACAATAATACATCCAATATAATCCTACAAAAAGGCATCTGAAGCCATAATATTCATAAAGACCCATAAACCAAAAATAATATTAAAATTATTTATTTCTTTTATTTATTTGATGACATAAAACAAAACTTATATAGGTTTTAGTTAAATAAATTTTGGATAAATTTTTTCTTTTCAACCTTAACATTTGACTCTTAAAATTTTGGAGAACATCTTTTTCTACTATTTTATCATAAAGTTAACAAATCACTAGATAGTTATATATTCCTTTTGAACGATAAAAACTAATACTAAATCGTAATATATAAAATTTAGAAGTTGCTTATATCAAAAAGAAAAACTCAATCAAACGCGGAATAAGATAATCCCATATTTATCCTATGATTACAGAACAATAGGGGTCGTTTGGTAGAGAAACGAGTTATATAAGAATTAACAATACATGAATTAATAGTGCAGGAATTAGTAATGCATGAGTTAATAATACATAAATTATTTTTAGTCATGTATTTGATTTATTGTATTAAAATTCGGATAAACTATTATATAAATTAAACTTGTGTATGATATAAAAATATATAAAGTAGTCAATACATCATACCAAACTACCAATGCCTTCCTAAGCAAGGAAATAGTAGTCAACCTTCATTGTGAAAAGAATTTCAAAATTTAAGCATTCTTCAAAAAAAGAAAAAAGAAAAAAAAAAAGGATAGTCAAAAGGACAAGTTGGTGGACTCCTTCACGGTATCAATTTATTCAGGAAAGCAAATAAAATCAAGAAAACACCTAGGAAAGCATTTTGCACTGTACCAGCATTCGGGGACACGTCACCGAATATAGTCCCAAAATTTAGTGGCATTCACCGGAAACTTCATCTTTTCCGGTCACCGGTAATTTACTCTTTTCATATGGTGTTGAGTTCACTTTGATTCATTTTTACTACTGGTAAAGATTTGTTTCATGGGTCACTTTTTGTTTTCTTGCTTGTTATTTTGTTTCTTTGGTTTTTGCTTATTTATGCATGTGTCTTTGTTTTGTGAAAATTTAAAATTACTAGTAATTAAAAGAGAACAAAGATAATTCCTATAAAAGCATGAATTTTTTTGGTAAAAATGAGTTCTTTAGAAAGAAAGTGTGGTTGGATATGCTTTCCTTTTTTAGGTTTCTAAAAAAAAAAAAACAAATCTTGCTTTATTGTGGAGTTTCATTTCTTGGTATGTGTTACTTTGATGAGTTGGCCGAGGGTCTATCGGAAACGGCCTCTCCACCATGGTGGGGTAAGGTCTGCGTACATTTCATGTTGCTGCTGCTGCTGCTGTTGTTGTTGTTGTTGTGTTCCTTTGATGAGTACATAGAAGCTCAGCAATCATGTGAAATTCAGCATTAATCTTAAAAGGAATTCTAGTGTTAAACCCCACCTGGTTTAAAGATTCAGCAATTTGAAGTAGTATCATTTTGCTAGAGTTATATGTGATAATAATTGGACTTTGCTTAAATTGGCAAATGGTGTTCTGTTTAGCCTTCATTTTGGTGGCATTGCTTCTTTATGTGCTCAGGATCAAGAATTGTACTGGTTTTTGGAATTACATATGTTAAAAAGTCTAAACGTACTGATTTATTATTCTCAAGTTTGGGGGAAAGAGGGAGAAGGGAACATTTAGGGAATAAATATGGGATCAGAACCTTCATCAAATGGTGAAAGGTGGGTAAACTCATCAGGTAAGCTATACTCCAATACTCCACTAGATGAAATTCTTTCACTCGATGTAAGTGAAGCATGTAGCTGGATATTAGCGGCACAGTATCCAATTATATTGCTAACATGTTCGTGTAGCTTAGAGGTTACTAATTCATTAAAATACTTGTGTAGTGGGACATTGAATATATGATACTTTCCATTCTTTTGGCATGTGTTGGAGTAGGATAGTGGGGATAGAGGGCTCAAAAGTTGCATATCAATACGTCATGAGGAACTAGTGGTATAAATTACTTGGTGTCCTCACTTTACCGGTTTCCTTGCTTACCTCATGCAAGACCAAATAATGAAATGGTATTCTCTTGGTTGAGTAAATGTTAGCAGGTCTCTGTAACACATAATTTGAAGGTGATTGAAAGGGAAATGTCAAAACCGAAATTTTCCACCTCAACTACTCTAAACCTCCGTCTGCGGTGGCCTTCAATGTTGATGCACGGATCACCGTCACTGGAATGGCATTGTTCATATTGTCACCTGATGTTCATTTTCTTCCTTTTTTTTCCCTTTTTTTTTTGCTGGGGGTTGGGGAGCAGGGTGGGGTCGGGCTTTATTAGAAAAATGGAGACCAGTTTTGGGACAGTTGGGCTAATATGATCAAATTCAATTAAAAAAATATCTTGTATTATTTGGCTAGTAGTTACCATTTCATATAATTATCTAGATACGCAATGAAACTTTCCTTCCTCTTCATCCTTTTTATCTTTCAATATGAACCAGTTTGGCCCTCAGAGTTGTGAAAAAGTATGAGAATATCTTCACTATCTATGAGTATATATTTAATCGTGCATCTGTCTTTTCATCTGACAGGTTTTTGGTGTCGAAAAATGATGCCAGAGTCAACTGATGATTCAGACAAAGCCAACACTAACCGCGAAAATCAAGTAAAGGAAGACAGCGAGTATGTGAGGCTTGTTATAAGAAATGAGAGAACAGCTGAAACTGAAACGTCACAATCCAAATCACAGTCCAGAAAAGCGTCTATTGTATGGTGGATCAAGGCCACTGTATGGTGTATTTTCGCTGTGATAATTCTACTAGCTTTCTTACAATGGGGAGCACCCTTTCTATTTGAGAAGGTACTCCTTATTTTTGTTTAGCTCATGCTTTTATCTACATACTCCCTCTGTCCCAATTTGGTTGGCAGTCTGTCTTTTTTTTTTAAAACCTCCAAAAAGATTGATACATTTCCTTCTATAAAATCGAGATACTTTAACATTTCAATTGACATTGACATGACTTGTACGCTTACTGAGGATAAATCATAAAACAGATTCATTGCTACAAGGGTGTTTTTGGTATTTATGCATATTTAATGCATGTTTTAGAAGTATCACCTTCTTTCTTAAACTTCATGTACATCCTGGCATCAGACAAATCGAGATGGTTTTTGCTTGACTTATAGGCATGTACGATTCCTCCTATGTTGGTTATAATGTAACTGAATGGAAAGAGATTCTGGGAGATTGGATCACGTTGTGTTTACAGATGTTACATTGCAGTGCATATAGTAATTCAAGGCACTAATGTAAATGTTCCACTATAGTCCTTTGAACTGGGTGTCTGCATATTAATTTGATTACTTTTGTGAGCTGCAAAAAATTGTTGATAATGAAAATGGAAGTGGAAAAAGATAAAACTTCCCCTTTTTTAAAAAAAAGTGGAAAACAGTGTGATCAGCTCAAGATTCTCACGTAGAGACTCTTGTCTATAGCTTACAAGTGTGTTAATCTTGCAATAGATAGTTTACTTTTCTTCTTCTGTTTCTTAGTGATAGAAGATGCATAAATCAATTTTCCTTCTTAACTATTGCATTCTTAAATACAGATTCTAATTCCAATCCTACAATGGGAAGCCACTGCCTTTGGCCGTCCAGTGCTTGCTCTCGTACTTGTAGCTTCTTTAGCACTGTTTCCGGTATTCCTGATACCTTCTGGACCATCAATGTGGCTCGCCGGAATGATATTTGGATATGGTCTTGGATTTGTTATTATAATGGCTGGAACAACAGTTGGGATGACCCTGCCATATTTCGTTGGCTTGCTTTTCAGAGATAGAATTCATGTGAGATACCTTTACATCTTGTTTAGTATATTAATTCATTAGTGTGGTGGACTGGCTATTGTACTTCCTGTATGCACTCATGTTGTTTAGTTGATTGCATATGCAGCAATGGTTAAAGAGATGGCCGCAGAAGGCTGCCATGATTAGACTGGTGGGAGAAGGGAGTTGGTTCCATCAATTCCGTGTGGTTGCAATATTTAGGATTTCGCCATTTCCGTACACAATCTTCAATTATGCAGTGGTAGTTACAAAGATGAGGTTCTGGCCTTATTTTTGTGGATCTGTAGCAGGAATGACTCCTGAATCCTTCATTTACATCTACAGGTAAATACCTCACCTGCACCCCTCCCTTTTTTTCTATGTTTACTTGCTGATTCGCTAATTTTGGCTTCCTGCAATTTATCTACAGTGGTCGCCTAATAAGGACATTTGCGGATGTGCAATATGGGAATCATCACCTGACTACGGTTGAGATCGTCTATAATGTTATTTCGTTCATTATAGCAGCCATCACTATAGTGGCTTTCACAGTCTATGCAAAAAGGACGCTGAATCAACTTGAAAGTGCAGAAGAAAACAATGGTGAAGGCTCTGCCTCTAACCATGGGAGGTTAGAAATGGACATTCTTCCAATCCAAAACTCCAAGCATCCTAGTTTTGGATCAACTTTGTAGTAACAGGAGTGTTAACCTGACATTGTTGAGGAAACTAGTGTAAATAATTTGAGCTATCGAGGGCCCTGTTTTATGTATCCCTTCATATATGTAAGTAGGAAATGGTAAGATGCTCATAAGGAAAAAAAGAAATGTATTTTGTGACAAGAGCTGATGCCTGACTAATTGATTCTGCAGAATGATCCTCCACAGTTTATTGTGGAGCACAAGCATCTCTCTCTTTCGTTTACAATGAAAATCATGTATTATCTCTAACTAATGTTAAAATAATGTCTTGGCTTTTTTTATTTTTATTTATTGCAGTTGATGGAGCTATTTTTCACCCTTAATCTTTTCACCAGAAATGCTATTAACTGTACCATTAAGGAGTTGTGTGAGGCTTGTATAGATGGGGAAGCTCAAAAGTTGATGACATCGCTTCAATTTCATTGAATGGTGGTCTCTTAGAAACAGAAATGGTTTCTAGGGGTTCCATGGCCATCCTATTTTGGGTTGATGAACCACCTCTACTACCTGAAGCCCAGACCCTGAGAAAGTCTTCTGTTTGCTGATCAAATATTCCTTTCTTAAATCTGCTTCCCATCTGTGTGCAAGTCAAACATGCACATCATCAAACAAAACTATTATTCAAGAATCATCATTGGTGAATTAGTGTTTTTTTTCTTGTTGTATATTTTATTTTCCTTTAGTTTATATAAGGGGATAGTGAAGACAAGGTGTACAAGAAGTTTTTACCTGTGTGACAAGAGCATATAAAGGCAAAGTACTGTAACTGCAAAGAACTTGAACAATCACCCTGTAACACAACAAAATTAATATGGTTATTTTTAGCCGGAAACATACTAGTGTTTCTTGAGAATAAATCTCTATGGGATCTGAGGGGCTTACCCAATAACAAGTCTTGGAATGATGAAACCCAATTCTTCCATGATGCATGATTTGAATCCATAAGTACACTGGAGAATTAACAAGTAGTTTCATGGTAAAGCTCTCAGCTTTGGTGAATAAAAGTGGTTAAAGTTTAAAGAAAAGAAAAGTGAACTTACCCAAATCCAGACAAAGAAAGCAATCTCAAAGGAGTTTTGAAACAAAATGAAGTGAATGAGGTAAAGGACAATTGTTGGACTATGAAACCAAAACAACTCATCAGAAGGTCTAATTGGTGTGGTTTCATCTACTACTGATGACCTCTCTGCAACTTCTTGAGCCAACTCTGTTATTATATGTTCCAATTTTGCCCCCACAAGCAGTAGTAGCTGCATAAATTTATGCATGTCAAACTAAGTACTGTGAAAGTAGTCTATCAACAATATGGAAAAGAAAAGATTGGTAACTTACAACTAGAGGTAAGAATGCTAGCCAAAAGTAAGAGTGCCACCCTGCATATTTGAACCATATATTAATAGGAGTAATCAGAAATAATGAAAACATTAAGCAAGATTAAGACTGATTAGGTATCATATGGTAGGTAGGATAGAAAATTACCTGCAATGTTCATCAGCAAAAAGAGAACGACAAAAAGCCACAAGTACCAACTGTTCAATAGGAGTATCATTTTTCGAAATTTAGCGTGATATATATAATTTAATTAATCCAAGTAGCAGGCTATTAGTATATGTATGCTAATTTACCTGATTCCGACAATCTTTTTGAAGTCATGCTCTAGTGTCCGCAACATATATTTGTGAAAATTAAACTTAGGATTGGCTGGACAATGTTCCTATATACATAAAAGAATGCACCTAAGTTAGAAAACTATCATTCCAACAAATGTATAGAAATGGGACAACGTAATGATAAATGAAAATAATGGAAAGCTTATTATTATTTACCCTGATAAATCCAGACCGCAAGACAATGTAGTCTGACTTCGTTACTGAACCATAAAATTGTTTGAAAAATGCCACCTATTATACACCATGGAAATTTTAAAGTTACTTGTAGTACTATATTTTTATGAGTGAATCCAGCAAAAGGGGACAACAATATTTTTCACTTTTCATTTTCAATTTCACTGTCTCAACCTTAACTTATTAATTTGCTTGCATTATGTATCATCAATCTTTAGTACAGTAAATACTTTTCACACTCTCTAACCAAACACTATTTATCAACTTACCGTCCAGCTGATGACACAGTGCTTCCTCCAACGTCTACCAGCTCTATCCATGAATGATTTAAGATGGAGAATATGCACTAGATGATATCATGGAAATAATCCGTTAAAAACCATAGAGTTGGCTGAATTTACTAAAAAGTTACCAAGTAGCAAACATAATTTTACCATGATGTGGTCTTGATTCCCTTTGAATTGAGTGCTCCCAATGTCTCCATTGTTGTATCTTTTAAAACAAAAGAATAATATATATTGTCAGTGAGAAGAAAACAATGTTTCTAAATGTTACTACTATGTGTTTGAAAAAAGCAAGTAAATAAAAAGTGGACACTAGTTTTTGCTTTGTCATGCAAAATTATAATTATGGGATTGATCTTTTTCTACAGTCAAATTAAAAGATGCTTAGGTTTCTTGAAATGCCTCTTTCAGATACCTTAAGACCACCAAGAACCATGGTTGTGGCACAGAAGATCACATGTGTGACTGCCAAGACAAATATGAAAATGTGCAGTTGATGCAATGCCTCCAACGATAACAGAGGAACTTTTCCCTACATTTAAGATTATATATCACTCCAAAGATATTAGTACTAGTTAAAAAGACGCATATTTTAAGATAAAATGAAGAGTCAATTAGAAAATTGAAAAGAAAAGAATGAAGAAGGTGTTACCTCATGACGGCTACAATGGTCTGCACCATTACCTCCAGCTAAAAGGTGCCTCCCACTCCTTACATTTAGATGATTAGAAGCACTAGATTCATTCAACTTACATGGAAGCATAACTGTTGTAATATTTTCAGGAACACATATTTTGCTTATTAGCCCTTGGGTCACCGTCAAAAGTAGCGAAATAAATCCCAAAAGCATCAATTCTGCAAATTCAAAACCAAATATTATGAATTCTCCACCGATTACTTCAAAAATGTATAACGAATTGAAAATGGTGTCAAACCTTCTTTTAATTTCTGCAGGGCCTCATTTAGTGCATCTTGATTTTTTTCCTGAAAGAACTGTATGCAACATGATATAGTTAGAACAATACTTTTTATGTTAATGAACACTTACTAGTCTTTAATGTCTATCGAACATAATTTTACTAATCTCCCAGTTTTAGTCTCAATATATTTAAGGTATTGAAATCAATTTTTTTTCTCATTAGCATTGCTTTTACCTTTTACACATAATTAAAGGCAGCTACAACTAATTATTACGCCTAGCTATAGGAATGATAATCTTGACAAAAGCTTAAATGTAAGGTCTAAAGTTACTATTTCTACACAAAGAAAAGAACCATAACAAGAGTTACCGAGAAAAGCAAAATGAAGTCATGGGTGAGGGTGGAATTGCAGCTTAATTAGTCTTCGCAACTTTATTAGTATGACTACATACAAGTGTCTCAACCTTATTTAAGACCCTCTGCGCTCAGGGTGGAACTAGAAATTATCAGAAGGGTTAAAAAGATTAAAATGTCGTCATACTTGAAATTTGAACTTATAACTTAGAGAAATTCTTGAACCATTTTTACAACAATATTAATATATTCTCTTGTGTCAAGGGGTTTAAGAGTATGTATATAATCAAAATTGCTCGTTTTTACCTAACTAGCGCAATGTAATTTTACAACAAAGGAGGTTCAAGTTGAACCCCTTGTTGCGCAATTGCTCGTCGCCTCCATACTATTCACATGCCCATCCTCTTAAGGACAAAGGTAGCATTGTATTTGTAATAACTACTGTGTCCTAAATCAACACCCTTTAACTTAAACTATATATAAGTAGCACCTACTGAACCAATAGTTGGGGAAATACAACTTTGTCTCCACTTCTTGTTAAATACTCCTATCGAAGATAAAAAGAAGTCTTGGAGCTAGATTTTTTTTTAATTCACCAAGTACAATAAACCAACCTTTCCAAGACGATGAAGGCCACGCTCTGCAACAAGTGAAATGAAAACGATGATGAAGCAGACAACGGCAACTATCCATGTTGATGTATACTCCAGAGACAGAGGCTCTTCTTCGCCCGCCATTATTATGCATGCCTTTTATGAATTAATTAAAGACATTTGTGAAGCTTTATAAAAGAAAAAGTAACGAAACTGTATGTGGAACAGCTGCCATGTTTGAAGCCAAGGCAAAGTATAAGTGTGAGGGAAGTAAAAGTACGTACTACATGGACAAGTAATTAAAGACGAGCAAGCAAAGAACAAAATTTTACTTAGCCCTACCAGTATGTATTATACTCCTACTATGTTTATTTCTTCCCCTCCTCTATGTTCTACATCTTTTATTACTTATTACTACTTCAATATGACCAAAAGAAAAAATAATTTAACTTTTATATATAATGAGTAGAGATCATATGTGAAATTGAAAGAATTAATGACTTGCAGAAATTGAAAGAATAGGGGTTTAGACTTGACGCCTAGCCAAGCAGCCAATCATGAATCGAAGTGAGTCATGCTTGCAGCCCATATACCAATTCGGAACTTCTATACAATTTTTGATAAGGGTAATTTAGACCATATGCCCATCTAACCTAAATAAATTCTATATCCTACCCGTTCCAAAACTCTATACCCATTTTTATATAAATAATTACCCGGTATACCCACTCCTTCATATCCCAAATTCACGTTTCTACCCACACACTCTCTCTCTAGCTTCTAAATTCCTTAACCCAAACTTCCCCAAATCACTTCATCATCTACGAATAATCTCTATATCAACAATATTTATCCACTTTTTGGTGACTACAGAAGAGATATGGACAAATTAATTCAAAACTACAATTTCAAATTATTTTATGATGGATTTTCGATTTTTTTTTCAACTTGCTACTGTAGTTTCTATAATTTTCTCAACCATCTTGCATGTTGCTGGTTTAGTGAAATTTTTTTCCATTTTATTCATAAAGAGTATTTTGTACAAAAGATAAGAGATGATTTGAGATGTTTTGGAGCATATTTTTGAATACCCACTATTGTTAAGCTTGAAGCTCTTGAATATGAAAATTTTATTCTATATTTGTTGTTTGATTTGAAGTGGGTGTTGCAGAATATGCTCTCTAATACCTTTATAAAGCTCGTACTAAAATTTGGTTGCATTTGGAGTTGATTCGGGTACTTGAGATCAAATTTTTTAGTTGAATGTAAATTACAACAGTATTCTGTTATAGTATACAATTTACTGCAATATTATACTAATATAGCATGCAATATCAAAGTGTGTTAGTTGCTATCAAATAAGTACATTTTTTAATAGGGTGAAAATCATTTACACCCCTTGTCACGCCCTAAAAAATTTATTAATTAACTAGCGAGTGCGAGTTTATTTATTTAAAGGCTCGTGACTGGTATTCGAAAAGGTACAAAATTATTTTTAGAGAAACTCAGAGTCGCCACTTGACATAGTTTAAGGTGTGCCAAGTCACCAAAAGGTACCTTGGAACACCTCTGACTCGTCTAATGGTCTGCGTTAGAGATTCGGGTAAGTTTCTCAGTTGACTCTCGGGAAGGTATTAGGCACCCTCGAGTCATGTGCCGAGCACAGTTGCTTTATTGTCGCAATTTTAATTTATAAAAATATGGTTGTTATATTAATGCCGTTAATTTGAATTTGTACTTTGATTAAGAAAATTAAAAAGCGGTATCTTTATCCAACCTCACAGAGGACTGGACGAATCTGTATTTTGGTTCGAAGTAAATAAATAAATAAATAAATAGATAAGTAAAAACTTATTAGCCATTTCCAACCTTACAAAGGGCTTGTCTATTTTTAAAAAGGATTTAATTAACTTCAAAAAATTAATTAATTTAGAATTAGTTTAACTCAATTTAATTTTTCTTTTAGCCTAATAAGTAGATCACAAATCATACTTATCGTTTGTGCCTAATCGCGTAAATCTTTTAATTCAATTTAATTTCTTTCTCTTTGCCTCATAAGTAGATCGCTGATCATACTAATCATTATGCCTAATTGTATTTTAGTCTTCTCGTTCCTATTGATTTGCCTCCGTTATTGTTTAGTCAAAATATACATACATATATATATATATATATATATATATATATATATATATATATATATATATATAAAGTGAACTAAAGAAAATTCATATCTTTTACGTTATATGAATATTTCCAAAATAATTCTATTTACTTAAATTTAAACAAAACTAAACTCAAACTAATTTAGTTAAATACTGAATAATGTTAGCAAAAATGTGACTATTCTGAAAGTGTGACCATTCGTAAAATTAGAAAAAATAAAACTGTTATTAAAAGGGAAAAAGGCTGTTTGTCAAAATTGGGATAGCTTTATGGGCTATCCTTGAAAAGAAGAAAGATTTTACACAAGATATATACTATTGCCGCTTAATCTAAAATGTGGGCTGAAAGATTTGCGAAACCGGGCTGTTTTAAAGTCTTGTTTGCAAAGTTAACCCCTTTATTTATTGTTGGCCTTAATTATCATGCTTACATCTTTATTTATTATTGGCCATAATTATTATATATCCTATGGAAGTAATCAGCCCATGTCTTATGAAAAAGCGAGTTCCAAATCTGTTTTTTTTTTTAAAATAAAATAACATCTTATCCTAGTTCACACATTTAACGTCTTTGCATACATGTCCTATTTTGCCTACATAATTTCTGTTTTGTCTCTTTTTCTAAGGGAATTTAACAAAATCAATGTGTGAACACGGATCTGGAGATTACTATCTACACGTACACTTGGGTTAGCTTTACAGTGAGCGTTTTGCTTCGAGGTGTGAAATGGCCTGAAAACACGTGGTGGTCCAACTTAATAAATACAATCCACTCAATTTTTAATCTCAAATATGCAGATTATTATGCTAAAACATGAGTACAACCAAAGCTAATATAGCTCCTTTGAGCTTAGTATAAACCATTTTTCATACACACTCAGGCCTTTAAAACAAATCTAAAAGCAGGCTTTTAAAACAAATCTAAATGAAACGTGTAAGATGAAAGCAAAGCTTGGAACATTTACCTAGTGCTAAAGCCCAAAGCTCAGCTAAAAATCCAACAATCTTTGAACAAAAAAAGCTCCCAGTCAACAGGAAATGAAACAATGACCAACAGCTTCTATTCCAAAACAGTAGCTAAAACACAGCTCCTTTATACCTCTATTCAACCTTTAGAACCTTAAGATTTATGCTCCAAAAGACATTAGATGTAAAGGCTTTTGGTTCTAAATCTAACTCTCAAATTTACTATTCTTTTTTAAGTGTTTTTGCTCTTAATTTCTTGTGAATTTTTCAGCTTGTTGTAGCTGGTAGTTGTGTGTAATGAGGGCATTAAATGACCCTATTTATGCTGAAAATTGAAGCCAAAAGGTGGGGCTAAAAGGTGGGGTGTGGACTTGTACAAAAGTACAAGCCCACACCCCTATACTTGAGTGATTTTGGCTACTTTTCAGCATGGTACAGCAGTTGAAAAGCCACTGTTTCAGCCACCAAACACAGTCCTAAAAGGCCTGAAAGAATACAAGAAGTGTCCTTTAAAAGGACACTAAACACTCATCACTAATTTAAAGGGTCTAAGACCAAACTAGAGCAACTCAATCAGCCCTCCAAACTAACTAAACTATACTAAAGCTAAGGGACAATCAGATTTCAAAATCAGACCAAAACAAAGAACTAAACTAGTCCAAAACAAAAGGCAAATGAACTAAATTACACAAAGATACTCATTACTTAAGGTCCTAAGCAAAAATCATGGCTAAACAAGGCATTGAACAACTCAAACAGACACACATACACAATATTACATTTGTGAACATCTACTTCTATTATCTGATTAACAAAAGAACTTCAATATAACAGAATTCATCAATGGTAGAAAGATTTAGGCAACAACAATAAACAGCCTAACTGGATTTCATTTATGCCATCAACCTACAAACTGATTTTTAAACAGAACGAAACTCAATAAACATCCTAAAATTGAACATAATATACTTTCTTAGTATACATTATACTTTTTCTTGGTATACCTTTTGTATTTGTATTGAAGTGTGCGACTGCTATCGAATAAGTGGATTGTTTTTTTCAACACAATATACCTTTTTCTGTATGAATTGAAGTGCCTGCAATGCTATCAAACAAAAGTATGTTTTAATATTTGTTGTTTTAAACATGTATACCTTTTTATTATATTGTATATTCTATGTTTATCAATGGTATACAATACCAATTATTTTTTGTCACTTGTATAACAAAATAATGAAAGAACAATAAATAAAAACTTAAAATATATACTATATCAATTATTCTTCCTAGATTAGCTCTTCTTTTTCACTGGTAGATAAAAAAGAGATAGAGAACAAAATAAAATAAATAATTAAAGAGAATAAATGAAATGCAATATCAATTTTTATTATCACTGGTATAAAAAAATAAAAAAGTATATTATATCAGTTATTTTTTTATCACTTGTATAATTTGTTTAATAAAAAGAGAAAGGAAAAAGAAATAAGAAACACAAGTAAAGAAGAAGAAAAACTAAACGCAAACTACACTAGAGAAATGAGCAAAAACACTGACGTAGATACTTTAAAAATATTGGAAATAAATTTAAGTAGAAAAGAAAAAGAAAAAAGAAAGGAAAAGGAGGGAAAAAGTAAATATTGGGTTCAATATTAGTAAAGATTTACGGGGGCTAAGTTGTTGGGTATAGTGGTAATTAGTTTTTGGGTATGAAATGTAAAAGACAATAGTAATGGATATGGTGGATAAATAAAATTGGTTTGGTGGGTAATTTCGTAAATGGCCCTTTTGATAACATAGCCTCAAAATAATTAGGGTTAATTACACTGTATGTCATTCTAGGGCACTTTTTTTAAAAACATAGCAATACTTTGTCACTTTACCAAACGTAGCAATATTTTTACAAATGCTACCAAACATGTCATAACCAAAAAAAACCCTAATCCCTTTTTCTCTCTTCTCTCCACTCTCTTTCCCCGCCGCCCCCACCCCCACCCCCACTGTTTTTCCGGCCAGCCTTGGCACCACCCATCCCGTCGTCTTCCCGCCTCCCCCATCCCCAACTTTTCCCTGTCCGAGCCGCTATGGCGTCGCAGCTGTGTCGCTCGTTTTTTTTTTTTAAGTTTTCCGGCGATCTATGTTGCGCCGTCGTCGATTTGCTTTTCCGGTGGGTGTGGATCTATGGATCTGCTATGTTTCTTTTCCGGTGGTGTGGAACCGTCGTCGATTTGTTGGATCTGTGGATATGGTATGTTGCTTTTCCGGTGGATGGTGCCGTGTAGATTTGCTATGTTTTCCGGCTCGGATCCGGCGGAAAACAGTGTTTTTGTCTTTTTTTTTTGTTTTTGAGTTTTCCGGTGGGACACGGCGGAACCACGGTGGTTGTGGTGTATATTTGGTGTTTTGGGACTGTATGGAATGTATGCCGTGTGTATTTTCATTGTATGCCCGGTGTATGCACTGTATATACAGTGAATATACACCGAACATACAATGAATATATACTTGTCATACAATAAATATACAATCAGATTCGATTTTGTTGTTTGTGTGTATGTACGGTGAATGAACGTGCATACAATGACCATACAGTGTCTATACAGAGAATATACACACATACAATAAGTGTATGTGTGTGTATCCACCGTATTTTCACTATATATACAATGTATACATTGTCCATCACTGTTCATACAGTGAAATTACAAAAATATACACTGTCCACACACTGTCCATACATTGCGGGCGATGGTTGATGGGCGGCGGTGGTGGCAGTGATGGGGGCTGGGGGCAGGGGGTGGTAGGAGGTGGATTTAGGCTTTTATCCTCCTTTTGTTTGTGTTTTGCTATGTTTTGAAAAAAAATGTTGCTATGTTTTGAAAATGGGAAAATGTTGACATTTTAGTGTAAGAAAAAATGTTAGTTTGTATAGTTTTGTGAATTACCCAAATAATTAAGTTCTTAGTATAAACTAATATCTTGGCACTATTCTTTATAAATTACTACTGTCAAGTTGCTTCTTGTAAAATTAACTGATTTCATGACTATTTGTCAAATTGAGGAACACAGCGTTTAGGCCAATTTGCAGAACTATGACACTATAGGCAATGACTGCCTTTTTGTCCCCACATGTGGTTTAGTAAAAATACCATCCGCTTAGTTTAATGAATAGACTGGACGAAAATACCACTATAAATCTTATAATAATGTTTGTATCTCTATCCTCCATTTCTCCTTAAGCACTGCCTAAGAGGCATACCTTCTTTTATAGCTAACATTTGCAATTGAATTGAATCTTCTCCCAAATAAAGTGTTGTCTAGACATCACTTACTCCTTCAAATCTCTTTCTGAATTTTCTCTAATAGCTTAAAGTGTTGCCTATTTGCCACTTAACTTCTTTCTAAAATATAGTATTTGCTAATTAATAACTTGAAATATCACCTGGTGAAAATACTATTTTGTTAAAACCATATTAAACAGTTTTTTTTTTTTTTTTTTTTTTTTTTTTTGCGGCTTTTAAGGGCTTGAGCAGTGGGACTAGATTGGTTCTTGGCCGAGGTAGCAACCTGGCATATCTGTCTTTAGTTTAAACTTATTATGTCTGCTCAGATAAAATAGAACCAACTGTTTAAAAAGTCACATCATTTTGAACAATTTAAAAAGTAAGTGAATATAATATTGAAGGAACCTTGTTCATATCAGTTTGTCGCTGGAATTCATGTACTTATAATCAGATCCATTTGTTAGGTGCTTGCATTGTTGATAAAAAAATGTTGAGATTAAGGGCATTTCGCCCTACAAATGATAAAATCGTGAAGATTCATATGCATCCCACGCATCCCTGGCTCGTCACTGCTGATTCTTCCGATCACGTTTCCGTTTGGAATTGGGACCATCGCCAGGTTAACTTTTTTATAATATTTTGCTTTCTGTTATTTATTTATTTATTGACAAAGGGCATTGTTTACAGATTATTTATGAACTGAAACCTGGTGGTGTTGATGAGCGACGTTTGGTTGGTGCAAAACTCGAGAAGCTAGCCGAAGGCGAATCAGGTAATGCTTCAATTGCAAACTAGTCGGGGTCGGGTATATGAATCATCATTAATTTAATTTAGATTGACATGTCAACGGTGTGTATAAATGTATAACTTAGCTGGTATGCTGCACATTATGTAGAATGACTAACGAATCGGGAAACGACTAGTGATAGTCACCAAATTGGTTAATTTAGTTTAGCACTGCGATAAGAGAATGCACTGTCCCATCTATCCCAGCCTTGGAGCGGGTAAGCTGGCCCCGACACTATCATTATAAAAAAAAAAAGAGAATGCATTGCATGATTCAAATTAGTGGAAATGTAATATAGTAGTAGAAAATTAGTGAAAAGTATCTTAAAGAAAAACTATCTAAAAGTAATTGAAGGCAGTCTCGAGAGTGAGAGGAATTGCTGTCTAAGTAGAGAAGTTAATAGTTAATTTTTTATTCAGTTGGTAATTGTCTGTCAGACAGGCCTTTTTGTTTGGGAAAGTGTAATGCCAGACCGACTTTTAAGACGAATCTCGAATATCTGTTTTGGGCTTTGTTTTTGTCCTTGTCCAACATTCTTTGGGTGCTTCCAAGAACAGTCGTTGAAATAAGGGATAGCTGCATTATGAATTGAACTGGATCAGAATGAGAAATCAAGTGGAGAACAGCAGTTTTATGTGTTTTTTGGCTGCCATGGATGGAAAGAAGTTAAAAAACAGCTAAACAAGTTCAGTTCAACAAATCGAAATCTTCTTTAATTTTATCTTTTCTTTGGTCGAAATGAATACCAGGTTGTTCTGACGGTTGGTTTTGGGACTTGGAATCATTCTTATTCTAAATCGTGCTTGTACACTTATGAATTAACACTTAACACTCATACTTGATTTATCAAAAATAAATACATAAACATTACACAGTCATACTCTTATCGTCTACATATTTTTCTGATACCGACCTTTGTGTTTAACTGTTTATTAATGAAATTCTTTGACTTCTAAAAAGAAGAGACAGACATTGGAGATTCATTTAACATGAGTGGAACTAGTAGGGCTCATTCTCCTTGATCATTTTATGAAGCTTGCTTGAGTCATGTGTGTGAATTATATTGCATGATACATTTTCAAAGGAGTTATCCAGACTATCATACAGTATGTACTTATTTATTTTTATATATCTCTTTATATCTATTCGCAGAGCCTAGAGGGAAGCCTACAGAAGCCATACGAGGTGGGAGGTATTTGATCCTTACCTTGGACTTCCTTATATTTCCAGCTTCCTTAGTCTTAAGTATGCCATTCTGGTGCATGGTTCTAGTGTAAAGCAGGTTAGCTTTTATGACGATGATGTACACTTTTGGCAACTCTGGCGTAATCAGTCTGCTGCTGCCGAGTCTCCAGCAGCTGCTGGTCATGTCACTTCAACTTTTAATTCTCCTGCTCCATCAACAAAAGGACGGCATTTTCTTGTTATTTGTTGTGAGAACAAAGCTATCTTTTTAGACTTGGTGACAATGCGTGGCCGCGATGTACCCAAGCAGGAGCTTGACAACAAATCACTTTTATGGCAAGTCTTCAATCCATCTTTTTTTGTGTGATCCAGTCTTTTGGAATTTTATGGTTCTTAGCGAATTTAATCTTTTTGAATCTGCCCAAGTTTATATGTTGCTTTTCATAAAAGAGAAAAGAAGACATTTAAAAAGTATCTTGCTGCAACTATTATTTGAGACTACCATTTCCCCATTGAACTTAGTCTTTTAGGCCAACATTTTATTTGGATCCACATTGCCTTGTACCGGTTAAGTTAGAGTGTCTCAAGTTTGTCACACTTAATCAACAGTCCATTGAATGTGCTCGCTGTTTCCTACTCATTGCAGAGAACGCTCTTCGCCTCCTTTCTCTCTACTAGACTTTATAAGTTGAAGTGGGAAAAAAAGGTCAGCAACAGTTGGAAATCCAAAGAGATGAAGTACTTTGTTTAACAAGACATAAATTGAGGCAGCTACTTCTTCAACACTTCTTTTCTTTTGGTTTAAGTTAAATGGATTACAAAATTGTGTAGTAGGATGAAAATTGTAGAGATTATAATGGAGATAATTATATATCCATGATGTATCACACAATCACAGTGAGACTAGAAGGGGTGAACAACGAAATTGGTTATTACTGAGGTGTGACAAGGAAAGAAAGGAAATTTTATGGAAAAATGGATTTGGAATTGTTCATGGTGATCGGTGGTCATTGTAATGTTGATGCTAAATTTACCAAGTCTGTGAAAGAGTTTACGGAGATGATACAAAATCTGTCTTTAGTTGATTTTCCTTTTCATGAGAGCCAATTTACGTGGTTTAGCGACAATTTGACGATATAGCTTCAAAATGAAAAGTCTTTTCTCAAAAGTGACTGGGATGAGACATTCAAGTACGTGAAACAGAGAGTTCTTCCCAGAACCATCTCACAGATTATTGCCCATTTTTGTTGAGATACGAAGAGTGGGGTAAATCGAAGAATTACTTCAAATTTGAAAATATGTGGCTGGGTGTGTAGGAGTTCATTGAATTGGTCGAAAAATTGTGAAATCCCTACCAGTTGAATGACGGACCAGAATTTAGAACTGCTTAAAAAAGATAACTAATCATAGAAGTGATAGAGTTTATTTGGTTTTGGTTTTAAAATGAGTACTTTTTTGTCATACTGGTGTGTCTCCTTGCTGACGAAAGTTGTTTTCTGGGTGATGGAAAGTTGGAAAAAAAAAAACATATCAGATTATCTTAATTTGCTTGTTCTTGTGAATCTTTTGCAGTATGGTGTTCCTCTCTAAAACAGCTGCTGCTGATGGCCCTCTTGTGGCTTTTGGAGGGTCAGATGGTGTAATTAGAGTTCTTTCAATGATAACATGGAAGGTCTCAGTTTATAATATTTGGTTTGTCAAATCTTTCTGACGTTTGTTTCATGCAGTTGCCAAAAACTAGTAGATGAATAACACGGACACTTCTTGCAGCTTGCGCGAAGATACACAGGAGGTCACAAGGGAGCAATTTCTTGTTTGATGAATTTCATGGCTGCTTCTGGTGAGGTACTTGTTATGCTTCCAGTGGATGCTTATATACCTTTTTTTATCACCCTACGCTACGTAGTGGACTTGAAAGTTCTATTTAGAACCTAGTGTCTCCATTTATAATTCCAGAGATAGGCTGTGTTTCCAAAGTGTCTCCCTGTTTTTTTAAAAAAAAGAAATGGGTGCCACCTAGCAGAAACTGTTACACTTCATATTTCTTTTGGTTTGATGTCTCACTGTCATTTTCTTTGCTCCCATGTGCATGCAGTCCTTTCTAGTTTCTGGTGGTAGTGATGGATTGCTTGTACTTTGGAGTGCAGACAATGCTCTTGATTCGAGAGATTTTGTTCCTAAGCTCAGCTTAAAAGTATCTTCTTATTCCTTTGCTTTTTCATCTCCTTTCAATTTCTACTGCAACTTAATTTCACACAAGAAAGTAATTGGCCGTTGCTGAAAGCAGAAAATTGAGAACAATTCAGCCCGTGGAAGAATAGACCATGGTGAAAGTTGATTGAATTGCAAGTTCTTTTCCTGCTTTTATCAAATCCTTGAAACTTTTCTTGACCTTCCAGTGTTATACTTTCTAGGCTCATGACGGTGGGGTTATTGCTGTAGAGCTCTCTAGAGTGATTGGTAATGCTCCACAGCTCATTACAATTGGTGCTGATAAAACATTAGCAATCTGGGACACTGTCTCCTTTAAGGTATTGTATTAGATCCCTTAGATTTGTAGCTTTACCTACATAGAGGTTATATTTCTGATAATAATGATTTCAACCCAATTGTAGGAATTACGTCGAATAAAACCTGTTCCCAAATTAGCTTGTCACAGTGTAGCATCGTGGTGTCACCCACGGGCACCCAACCTCGATATCTTGACGTGTGTCAAAGATTCTCATATATGGTAGGCATGCTTCACACGCCTAAACTTTTCTCATCTTTGGGTAGAACATGATATTTTCTTGCACCTTTGCAGGGCTATCGAGCACCCCACTTATTCTGCTCTTACAAGGCCATTGTGTGAACTTTCTGCACTAGTTCCTCCACAGTTACTTGCCTCTCACAAGAAGCTGAAGGTGAAACTACTTTAGATCAATATAGTGGTTTATCTTATCTGTCTTTCTTATCTTTCAAATCCTACCTATTTTCCTTATGCAACTTCTTAGGTTTAGGAAGATTTAATACTTCAAATTATCTTTAAAAATAATTTGAAGTATTAAATCTACACTATGATGGTTGTAAAAGTGTATAACCAATAAGAGTTTATTGTTTTAGGATGAACAAATCCTTCGATTTCAAGTTTACCAATTGCAATTGGAAAGTGATTTTTACAGTCGTTTCTTTTTTATAAGAATAATTTATACCAGTTTCTGCTAGACATTTTGAGGATTGTTTACGCGCTCCATCATATAATATAGGGTTAGAATTCTACCTTGGAAGGCACCTAAATATTTGACTTTTTGAAGATGATCTTGACTACATCTTTATGTTTTCTTCTGGCCTTTTAGGTTTATTCTATGGTAGCACACCCTCTACAGCCACACCTTGTAGCTACCGGAACCAATGTTGGGATTATTCTGTGTGAGTTTGATCAGAAGTCTCTACCTCCTGTAGCAGCACTACCAACACCGCAAGGAAGTCGTGAACATACTGCTGTTTATGTAGTTGAAAGGGAATTGAAGCTGTTGCAATTTCAGTTATCTAACACCACTACTCCAGCACTCGGAAGTAATGGCTCTTTGAGTGACACAGGAAGGTTCAGGGGAGAGATACCTGAACAACTCCAGGTCAAACAAAGCAAAAAGCATATTACTACTCCAGCACCACACGATTCGTACTCAGTTCTTTCAGTCAGCAGTTCTGGGAAGTAAGTGGTTGATAGACACTAACGATGCTTAATCCCTTTATCAGGCTTATTGTTGCAGGCGCCATCTAGTATCTTCAACACTATCTTCATTTGTCTTATTGCCTCATATTTTTTAAAAGACTCATCTATTATCTCTATTATGTTGTTTTTTGGGTTGTACCAGTCGGTTTTACAAGGTGCATTTGGACTGTAATGTTTTGCAGGTATCTAGCAATCGTGTGGCCCGATATTCCTTACTTCTCTATCTACAAGGTTAGTGATTGGTCAGTTGTTGATTCTGGTAGTGCAAGGCTGTTGGCTTGGGATACTTGTCGAGATAGGTTTGCTTTGTTGGAATCTGCACTTCCTCCTAGAGTTCCCATAATTCCAAAAGGTTCATCTAGAAAAGCAAGGGAAGCTGCTGCAGCTGCAGCACAGGCAGCAGCAGCTGCTGCTTCTGCTGCTTCTTCTGCTACTGTTCAAGTTCGTATATTGCTGGATGACGGGACATCAAATGTATTAATGAAGTCAGTGGGAAGTCGAAGTGAACCAGTTGTTGGCTTGCATGGAGGGGCATTACTTGGTGTGGCCTATCGAACTTCTCGAAGGGTTAGCCCTGGTGCTGCTACATCCATGCCATTATCGGGCTTTGGAAGTAGCTCTGTGTCTTCTTTTAGCACTATGGAAGACGGTTCTCAAAAATCTGCAGCTGAAGCAGCACCACAGAACTTCCAATTATACAGCTGGGAAACATTTCAACCGGTGGGTGGTCTTCTTCCTCAACCAGATTGGACAGCTTGGGATCAAACAGTTGAGTATTGTGCTTTTGCTTATCCGCAGCACATTGTCATATGTTCCTTGCGTCCACAGTTTAGATACTTGGGGGATGTGGCTATTCCTTATGCAACCGGGGCAGTTTGGCAGCGAAGGCAGTTATTTGTTGCTACACCTACTACCGTTGAGTGTGTTTTTGTGGATGCTGGGGTTGCGCCTATTGACATAGAAACAAAACGAAGAAAAGAGGAAATGAAACTTAAAGAGGCACAGGCAAGAGCCGTTGCTGAACATGGAGAACTGGCATTGATAACAGTTGACAGTCAACAAACTAATCCACAAGAAAGAATAGCATTGAGACCCCCAATGCTACAAGTTGTGCGGTTGGCCTCTTTTCAGCACGCACCTTCAATTCCTCCATTCCTATCATTGCCTAGACAGTCGAAAGTTGATGCTGATGCATCTGGTGTGCTCAAGGAGATGGAAGCTCGTAAAGCTAATGAGGTGGCAGTTGGTGGTGGTGGGGTTGCAGTAGCTGTCACTCGCTTTCCTGCAGAGCAAACACGACCAGTTGGACCTCTTGTTATTATAGGTGTTCGAGATGGTGTTCTTTGGCTAATTGATCGTTACATGTGTGCTCATGCAATATCCCTCAGTCACCCTGGTATCCGCTGCCGATGTTTGGCAGCTTATGGAGATGCCGTTAGTGCAGTAAAATGGGCCAGTCGACTTGGCAGAGAACATCATGATGATTTAGCGCAATTTATGCTTGGGATGGGTTATGCTACTGAAGCACTTCATTTGCCTGGAATATCCAAGAGGTTGGAGTTTGATCTGGCCCTGCAGAGCAATGATTTGAAAAGAGCACTTCAGTGTCTTCTAACAATGAGCAACAGCAGAGATATTGGGCAAGAAACTATTGGATTGGATCTGAACGATCTTATGAACATGACAAAGAAGAAGGAAAATGTTGTTGAAGCTGTTCAAGGAGTAGTTAAATTTGCCAAGGAGTTCATGGATCTCATTGATGCTGCAGATGCTACAGCGCAAGCTGATATTGCTCGTGAAGCTCTTAAAAGACTAGCAGCTGCTGGTTCCATAAAGGGAGCTCTACGAGGTCAGGAATTAAGAGGTGTTGCTTTACGGCTTGCAAATCATGGGGAGTTGACACGACTCAGTGTATGTCACTTGCTTTTTTCTGTTTTTGTTTCCAATTGGTTTTGTTAACATGAATTTGAGTATTCCACCTGCTTCTTTTCTTCTTTTGTTTGCAATTGGACTTTCTTCTGCCTCTTGATGTGTGATACAATATGGTCGGGAAAAAATTGATAATTTTTCAAGGATACAGTAAAAGAATTTGAAATCAGTATCTCTGCTAAAACACATTGAAGTTTTACTAACTGGCTCTTGTGCGCTGCCTTTATACCTTTTCCCTTGATAATAATCCTCCCCATGTCTGAATTGAACATCTATGCTTTGAGATGTATATTAATTTGAACTTTAGGTTGACCATTGATTTACGTTTCTGTATTACTTTGCCATATTTCTGGGTCTATAAAGAAAGCAGTCAAAATATGTTCAGTTTTTCTGGTTCTAGTATTCATCCCCCTGCACTTCGACTCTGCTAACATGATAGCTTTTTCTTCTGAAAATTTTCGAAAAGGTCAGCTGCATGTCAGGATTCAGCATATATTAACTAAATGATTTTAAGAGAATAAATCTTCATAAAAATGATGTTAAGAGAATAAATTTCCCCGCATAGTGACAGATAAATCTTTTGCAGAATTTGGTCAACAACTTGATATCAGTCGGTGCGGGACAGGAGGCTGCATTTGCAGCTGCACTTTTGGGAGATAATGTACTTGTGGAGAAAGCATGGCAGGAAACTGGGATGCTTGCTGAGGCTGTACTACATTCACAGGTAAACTTTCATTTTCTAAATGTTGCATTTGTGTTTTGAACTATGAATTAGTGCTTGAATTCCATCTTCTGCTTCAGAATTCAATCTCTTGATTTAAGAGTTGTTATTAATAGTCTCATTTCCTCAGGCTCACGGGCGACCTTCATTGAGACCCTTGGTCCAGGCATGGAACAAAGCGTTGCAAAAGGAGATGGAACACATTCCATCTATGAAAACTGACGCTGCAGCTGCATTTCTGGCCTCTCTCGAGGGACCTAAGCTTACAAGTTTGGCAGATGCTGCTAAGAAGCCACCAATTGAAATACTGCCACCCGGTATGGCATCTCTATATGGTCCCAATCCGGGTCAGCCCAAACCTCTTTTGGGGAAGCAGGGCCTGCCACAACCGGGCAAACCACTACTTTTAGAGGGATCTAAAACAACAGCACCAATTGCTTCTGTTCCCATTGGAAGCAATACTGCTGCAACTTCAGAATCAGGCGTTCCCCCTAAATCAGAAAACGGGGCTTCAACTACACCAGAATCTAGTAATCCAGCTGCATCAGAGTCTGGTGCCGCACCTGCGTCAGAGTCTGGTGCCGCGCCTGCATCAGAGTCTGGTGCCGCACCTGCGTCAGAGTCTGGTGCCGCGCCTGCATCAGAGTCTGGTGCCGCGCCTGCATCAGAGTCTGGTGCCGCGCCTGCATCTGAGTCTGGTGCCGCGCCTGCATCGGAGTCTGGTGCTGCGCCTGCATCAGAAGCTGGTGCTGCACCAGCATCAGAAGCTGGGGCTGCACCTGTGTCGGAAACTGATACTGCACCTGCCTCGCAAGCTGGTCCTGCACCTGGTCCAGAAGCTGGTGCCACTCCTGCAGAATCAAGTGCAACCCAAGCATCAAATGCGGTTGCTTCAGTTGCAGGGGACTCAATGGTTCCTGCTGCACCAGCATTGAATGAAAAGCCTTCAGACAATCAGGCCTTGGTCTCATCAACATCAGCTGCTGTAGAACCAACTACAAATGGTGAAATTGTTCCATTGACTTCAGCCACGGGTCCAACACCAGCACCAGATAATAAGAAACCAAGTGTTCCTAATGAACCTTTAATGATCGATTTTTCTTGACTTGCTCTAGTAAGCTCACCCTTCTCCTTGCAGATTCTCTGCATATGAGTCTTATGCATTCCTTTCACACATTTCGTATGATAGTGGAATAGAATCTCTATATTCTTTTTACACTTTTAAATCACTATGCGTGCTGCAGTTGAAGCTGCGCGTTCATTGATAGGATTGTTATCTTAGGCGTTAGGTCTGTTTTGTTAATATTAGTTTGTCCTCTGTTCCTTATTCTTTGACTTGGTCGAATTTTGCCATTCACATTATTTTGTGCTCGTGTTCCTTGATTTTATAACCTTTTTATTTTTATTTTGCTTGTACTGCTCTTAATTTTGTGCTTCTTTTATCTTCTTTCGGGTTTCTTCTCTTTGATGGAATTAGCTTTGATTTGGTTCAATTGTGAGTTTGTGACAACTTTGTTCTGGGGCATGGCAACTCTTCATTGCCTGATTCTTCAACCACTCTCTAATTCGTGGTATCCCAGTTGATCTCAGGACTTTGAATTTATCACTCGTAAAGTTCCTTAGCCCCAGTGCTTTCTTTGTGAATGTGGTTTGAGATTTTAACTAGTTTTTATTTTATGCACGAAAAGAGAAATGAAAGTAAGTAGGTGAGACCTCGTCAGAAATTCGTTTGGAGAAGTTTCTATTTAGGTTTGGAACTAGAGTCAACATCTTCGAGCCTTTTTTCAAGTTTGACCAGTAGTTGTACCCAAAAAAAAAAAAAAAAAAAAAAGAAACGAAGAAAAAGAAAAAGCAGGTCAGAATTTCAAAATTGGCTTTTGGTGTTTACTAACTGATTCCTGCGCGTCTGTCTTAAGCACACATGAACAATAGACGTGAAACGTTGAATACTTGAATGTGAAGAAGAATTTTTCATTTGGACCAAACAATTAAATTATGAAGTCCCTAATTGATTACGTAAGAATACTTTCTCATCACACGTAAAAAAAAATATTATCTTGCGTTAATTTTCATGTATTCATTTGGCAATGCGGGATATCTTTTTCTTTCCCTTTTACATACTAGTACTTCTAATAAAGTTATATAGATAAGAATGATTTTATTTCCATATTAATTAATCCCCCAATAATAAAGTAATTAAACATTTAAACATATGTTTCCATATTTTATCTGCCAGCTGTCCTGTTTCACAATCGTATAGGATCAAATTCTGATTCTATTTACGCAAAAGAGAAAAGAAATCATCCTTTCTATGGCAACATAATATAGTGTGCCTCTAATTTCTCCAGTTATAACTTATAAGTAAAAAATTACCATACCTTTATAGAAATAAACAGTAATATGGTCTTAAAATGGATACAGAATAAAAGATCTTCCATTTCCATGTAAAACTGGCAAGTGGAGTATTCAAAAAAATAATAGAGATTTTTAAAAAAAAAAAAATAAGTTTAACTAATTGCATAATGCAAGAGGATTTTACTTTCAAGTCGGATGAAGAGGGAAGGGGCAAAGAGCACAATAATAGGAAGTAGGGATTTATTCAACTATAGCACTTATGACTTATTTCTAGTCTTATCGTTTTCCTTTTTTTTTTTTTGTTAGGGGCAGAAGATAAATGAATGGAATAATACTTGTCGTAATTATTAAAGATGTCAGACAATTCAAGCAATTAGAACTTATAGTAAGCAGTTATCAAAAGTTGTTTTAGTACTTAAAAGAAATATACTCCCTCAGTCCCAAATTACTTGTCGCTTTAGGAGAAATGGTTTGTCCCAAATTAGTTGTCTCTTTAGGATTTCAAGATTAAATTTATTAGTTCTTTCCAGCTATACCCTTAATAATTAAAATAATTCTTAAAAAAAAGTTAATATTCACACATTAAATAAGGGTAACGTAGTAAAATATACTTTATTTAATAGTTTTGTTAATGAACGTGAAGAAGTTAAAAGTGACAACTAAAATGAGACGGATGGAATATAAAATAATGGTATTTAAAGGTAAAACACTATTATCACGGAAATCATACTAGATGTAGGTTTATATTTCAGTAGAACAAAAATGCTAGCTAATCCATTTACAACTACCCTATTCTCTGTAGGTTAAGTATCTACTACTTCATCAAAATTAATATGTACAATTAAACTGTGTACTAGTTTGGCGACACTACACTACTAAAAAAACAAGAACGAGCTAAAGAGATAAATTCCTTCAAGCATAATCTTTATAACAAAAGAGATTTTAAATTGAGTAAAAAGGAAAAGGAAATAAAGATTTCAAATTTCAAATTTCTTTTGTGGTCCTTGTTTCTTAAAAGAAAGTGAACATATCAATAGAAGTTAAATTTTGTATATTAGTAAAAACTAAGGAATTTTTCTAAATCTAACAAGATCCTATAAAAAACAAAAACAAAAAAGTGTAACTTGTTCTTGAAGAAGAAGCCAAAGGTATATTAAATGAAATATAAATACTCCAACATACACAAACAAACGAAACGTGTACCCATAACTCCAAAGTCGCTGGACTCATTGAAAGCAAACACCACATTACACGTTCCTCTCTTTATTTCATTTCACCTTTTTAAAATTCCCTCAAAACCAAACAAACCCTTATTGTTGCCGCCCTGAAAAAAAATCTCCGATGTACAAAACCTAGCTTCTTCTTCTCCTCTACCGCCGCCGTATCCGTTGCCGGGAAACGACATCTCCAGTTTCATCTATTATTATTATTATGCCGACTTATACAGCTATAGCTTTCGAGAATCTTCTCGAACCTCGTGTTCGTAAATCGTACGGAAAGCACCAACAGCAGCTGAGAAATGAAGACGAAGTGGTGGTGGAGCCACCGCCGGTGCCGGTGAATCACATATATATATCACCGGCGTTGTATATAACACCTGAACCAGCTCCGATTCCAGAAACTTCTTCTGGTTCTCCTTCTCCTTATGTAGTTAACCACAAGCGACGTGGTGGCGGTGTTGGAGAAGTTTCGTCGTTTGCGAACCGGAAACTTGATGAGCAAGTTGTTGAACAGAGGACTGATTTGGATTTGAAATTGGAAAATGAGGAGTTTCTGGTGCTAGAGGATAATAATAAGTTGGTTGACGAAGAAGATGATGACGAAGACGAGGCGTTTTTGGATCCGAGAAGCGATGTGTTAAGTGTTACAAGTGTTGGAAGTGTTAATAATAATAATAATGAGGTGAAAGGGCTTGATTCCCGGAGCTTTATCTCTGGTCAAACCGAATTTTTTGATGCTGACGAAGGTATACATTTGATTCTATGGTATACTGAATGATTATCCTTGCAATCTGTATTTAGATCTGAAGTGTTAATTAGAATAAGAAATGACGTGGCAACAAAATGAATACCTCGATAATGCAATTTAAAGACTGTTATAATTAGCTGATTTATATTGTAGACACTACACACTAGGAAAGTTTGATAGGACTGATGACATATCATAGCGGGTGCAACTAGCGCACATAAAGGATAAAATAAAGTGAAGTAGTCAGATGGTTTCGTTGTGTCCTGCGTAGGCCTGCATATGCGTAGGTTTGGAATGTATTGAAAGTAATGGAAGTTATGACATAGACCTAAATTTACAGCGGCGAGAAGAAAGTGTTTCTACCATTATAGCTAAGAGCAGCAAAGAACAGATAATGTTGTGACAAATTAGTTTGAGTCAAGGTTTCGTTGTTGTTTGAGGACTTGAATTACGTTGATTTCTGTCATAATTCATTTGTTTTAATTGGAGACTTGTATGCCATTTACGGATAATAATGATGCTTAATAGAATTCTTTATTTTGATTTGGAACTAAAATAGAGCGGGGTGGATTAGTTACAGCATATCTGTGATCAAGTTTTAGTTGATTTATTGATGTTGGAGAAACTATTGGATGATATTGGACTAGGGAGAAACAGAAACTGTAAGAATAATGAAAACATGGAAATAGAAGAGAAATTGTATCCAAGAAATGCTTATGATTTTGGATCAATGTCGTGATATTTACTAAAAATGTTTTTCAAGGTAGGGTGATCAGTTCCTTATAAAAAGGGTAAGGTTATGAGTGATCGTAGGATGATAAATGAAATCTTTTTATACTAATAGCTGTCAGACAAAAATTGTCATATTTCCAGGATAATTCCGATAGTATTATGAGTGTAATTGTTCTTTATCATGGTACCTCAGATTTCTCCTCTGAAGGCTCAGCTTTCAGCGGACCTTCATATGGCCCTATTATTGAGTCAGAACTGCGTGCCACAAGGCTCAAACTCCTTCAAGAAATTGAGAGGAGAAAAACTGCAGAGGATGCCCTTGATATGATGCGATGTCAGTGGCAGAGGATCACTAAAGTTCTATGTCAGGCAGGGTTAACACTTCCTTCGCCTTCAGATGTCATTGGTGGTATGCAGCTTGATAATGCTTCAATTGAGCAGCTCTCTCAGGAAGTAATTGTCACAAGATTAGTGTCTGAAGCAATTGGAAAAGTTCTAGCTCGTGCGGAAGCTGAACTAGATGCAGAGGCAATCATTGAATCAAAAAACCAGGAGATTTCAAGGTTGAGAGACAGGCTCCGGTACTACGAGGCTGTAAATCATGAGATGTCCCAGAGAAATCAGGAGATCATTGGTATGCTTCTCTTTACTACTTAATTGCCACTTATAACATCAAACTTCAGTAAGCAAACATCTTCATCGCAGAGGTCTGATAGGTTTCTTCATAATCGTGAACTAGCATCTTAAGATATTGTTGTGGTCTTCTGCAGCTTTAATTTCCTATAGCTGAGAGTGTCTCTCAATCTCGTTAAAAGCAGGATTTTCTTGGATGAGTGTGTGCATTGCATTCACTTAAACACTTGGTTGGCATCTTTCTTAATCTACCAGACTTTACTTCTTAAAATCAATTATTTATCCTATTCCCCCACCTCTTAACCAAATAAGAATTCTATAGACTATACTATGGCTGTAGAATACTTTCTAAGCTAGCACAAGCTTCATTTATAGTCTACTCGCATTCGTCTGCTGGACGTATTCTTAAATTAAGATACTGTTTCTTCGTCTTGTGATATGACTCATATGAGAAAGATACAATAATGCTGGCGTACACATGGACTCCGCCCTAATAAAATTGAATGGAAATAGTTGGTTGCTTCTGCCACGGATCTAAACCTGTACAAACAGTGGCACTGTGTTTGCAGTATTATTCTAGCCGATTATTGCTATCTTCATCAGCATTTTGTAGCTTGGGAAAACCACAATACTTGCATTTATTGTAGTTTAAATAATAATCCCCAGCTAGTTGTTTTAAGTCTCGCTGTCTCAACTTTTATGGTAGCCTACAATTTGAATGTGATAGTGAAAATATATGCTTTATATGCTACATATGATGCATTTCTTTACCCGTTTAATAATTTCCATTTCAAATATTCTGCAGAGGTTGCTCGTAGGCAACGGCAGAGGAAAAAAACCCAGATGAAGTGGCTATGGAGTTGTATAGGGTTCTCTGCTGCCGTTGGCATTTCGGTAGTTGCTTATAAGTCCCTGCCACAAGCAAGTAAACACCAACCAACTTTAAGCACCAGTGAATCAACAGGTGATGGCACTTATGAAACTGCCTGAAGCATTGGGTCTATTTGCTCAGCCAACCTGCAGATGCTGGAGGGTTTTAAGAATGAGTTATATATAGGTTAGGTATTGCGGCAAAATCATGGCTTCACGCTGCAGTGTTGCTCCTCTAATAAAAGTTGGACGAGCTAGTTACAAGAATGGCTCCACCCTAGGCCAATAAAGCTATTTGCTTTATGCCCCTAGAGTCCCAAGGCTCCTAACATTGTGTAATTGTGGAGTATTTCTTGTTAATGATAACTACATCTTTTTCACCATTTTTGCCAGCTTTTGAGCTGTGTATCAGTCATTCATCATATAAATTTTACTTTATACCGTTTCTTAGGAATTACTATGAGGTAATTATAGATGAGAGTGGTAGACAATTAAAGCTCAGTGTTTCTTTACATTTACAAAAACTTAAGTCAATATTTACCGCTACTTTGCTTTATAAAGTTTCTTTCTTTCAGTGCCTCACTAAGATACAGAAGTGCTAAGAGGATTTAAGTTGGAAAATTGAATAACTCTGTTTAATATACTTAGCTAGATTAAAATAATAGGCGTTTGATGGCATAAATATCTTTCACTCTTTGATATCTGTATTGGGTAATAACAACGAATATTATCTCTTCATTGATTCCAATTAGAATTGCACATTTTGTTTTGCATTTATATGGTCAATGTAAATACTCTTAGAATTGGAATGGTATCCTGTTAATTTGACTCCGCAGTTAAAATGAATCTGGAGCTTTATCCACTTTCTGCAGTTTAGTTTTATTATCTGTAACTATTTGGTATTGTGAGTTCAACTCCAATACTAAATTTTGACTTGAGTAAAAGAGCAGGAACCACGTTAGAACATGGCACAATAAGACGTTGGGTATAGCTCTTAGAATAATGATAGGATGGGATGAAAATGGAATATCTTATACTCAAATCTTATTAGTTAGAAGAAAATGCACTTGTTTCTATTCTACTCCAGTTAATCCATGCATAATAAAGCTATATGCCTGAGCCAGTTTTTCTGAAACTTGATAGTTCTTTTTCAACCCCCACCCTGCTCACCGGTTTGTTTTACCACAAGTCCAAAAGCAGGAAAAAGAAAAGGGAAAAAGGAAACCCAAAGCACCAAATCTAGTTTTGCCAACTTATTTGGTTAAATAAAACAATTAAAAAAAGGGGGTTGGGGTGAGAGAGGCTCGAACTCTCGACCTCAGGATCACTCAGAAGCTATGAGACCTACGCGCTAGCCAACTGCGCCACCACCCCATTTGTTATTTGGTCTGTTTTAGTGTTAAAAAACTCTATTTACAAAAAATCTTGCTCCATGACATGATCCTTCTCCTTTGGTTTGTTCAGTCCCATTTAGGAAACGAAGGAAACAGCAACAAAAAGTATACTTCAATATTATATATAAGTGAATGTTGAGACTTGAGATTAATATTTACCAGTACGGGCTTGGAACAAAGTAGCTTACCGTCTCCAAACTAAAATTGCGAAAGGAGAAACGATTGGAGAGAGTGAACTGAGAAAATATTGAGTTGAATTAGAAATAATAAGCGAGAAAACCTCTCAAAAAAGCAAAAGAACTTGAATAGTTAACATGGGGTTGACATATATGTATCTCATAAATAAGTGTAGCTACCGTGGTTAGCGCCTGACCATTTGAGCAAGTCCGAGTACATATCCCTTAAAGCATATACATCTTTCTTAAAGGTGTCACTTTTTCCTTCTCCTACGTGACGATCTATTTGTTAGCCTATTACAAAACAAAATATACGGTATTACGTTGTTATCATTTTTGTTTCTTTTATCAGAAGGCATTCATTCAAACTTTCCCGGTCCTCTTTTATTGTTTTAATCAGACTAAAAGCACTTATGAATTGAGATCACTATTTGGATCTGAAACGAGAAAAAGCTTGTTCTGAAGCTTTGTTTTAATGCTGGAAGAATTTTGATCTGCTATGACCAACATACACTCACAAGACAAGCGACCAAGCTCGTATTCAGAGTTCGGAGGGGACCTTCCCTTCGTTGATTACAACTTGAACTACAGGACCCGGGAAAGTGGTCCAGAGGGCTTTGGGCGCCCTCACAAGTTAAGCACCAAGCTCGCATTCAGAGTTCAAGTACAGTCAGCTGTAGCCAGACTACACTCGAACGAGATTTTAGACGCAAATTTCAGCTACGGCGCAAAATTCTCATGTTTTCCTAGAATGCACTGTGAATCCTCTATATGCTGAAGGCTAAGCAATACAACTGAAAAAGTTGTCTAGTTCAAGCATTACTAAGAAACTACCGGATAGGAGATCGAACTCTACCATCCTGGAGATACTTTCCAGTACTTGGTACTTTTCAGAACATGGTGAATGAAAGAGGCACAAACGAAAACCAGCAACCTCAGATAAATTCTACAAAATTCACCAACAACTTCATGTAGCTCCTTTGCCGCGAAGGCTGTTTGTGCTGGTCCACGACTCGCGTCTTCTAACCAAGTACATTTTCCTAACAGTATTCAAGCATAAGCTCCACCATTTAACTACAACACATGTTGCACTCAAATTGCAGAAGACAAGCCTAATGGAGCTTTCCTCAAAGCTGCCAAGGCATGGCAAAACTGTATCAGTTGTTGCCAATTCTATAGTTGGTAGGCTATTTTAATTGAAACAAACAGCTGTCTCACTCTTTTCTAGTGGAATCTACACATCGTTGAAAGTTCACTAATTGGTACAGCAAGGGAAAAGAAAAATTAATGCAATGAGATGATCAATAACAAGAAGATTTAACTAAAGCATTGGTGATTCCCCCTCAGAAGTACAATTATACCATAACTGCATATCTGCTTACACATATATACTATTATGGGCAGTATCCGAGCTCTTCAAATCTGGCGCCAGATTTTGTTACTATCTGAGGTCATACCACTTCTAAGGCCAAGGTTCTAATTTTATTGCTTTCATTACTATCTGTCAAAAGCTCTAGTGTTCCAGGGAACTATCATGGTACAAGAAGTCTGGAACGATGGACACAACGGCCACATGCTTGGCGGTCTTCGGACTTGTGAAGCCCCATTGGTTGAGGGAATGGGTTGCAGTCTCCTTACATGGTCTTGGGCCATCCTCACCCCTTGAGCTAGCTTTTGGGGTTGAGCTACTAGGCCCACGGACACGGTTATCCCTTCCCTTCGTTGATTACAACTTGAACTACAGGATCCATGAAAGCGGGCCAGAGGGCTTCGGACATATTCAAAGTTTTGCATATTCTAGAGCAAGTGTCGTTATTTCTTGCCCTGTATTGCAGTTGTAGTCAAATGTGCCAAAGTTATGTTGGAACTGCTGATTGTCACTATTAACGCCAAAGTTGGAGTACACACAAAAAATAAATTCCTTAAACTTGATGAATTAGGACTGGCCGTCCAGCATAAACTATGCTGTCGCTCACCCAACTCGAGCACACTAAAATTCCCACACAACCAAGGAACCCCATTTCTGTCAGGCATTTAGCCGAAGAATTTAATAGCAAACTAATTCTCCATATATCTGGGGTATCTACACATCACAGAATTCACCACAATCCAAACAACATTTTTTAAAACACAGGAACAACTGATTGCACCATATAGTAATCAGAACACAACACACATATACGGCATACAAGGGAAAGCATGAGAGAGTCACACTCTTCTAATAGAAGAATTAGCAGTCTTATTGATATTTGCAACAGTGGAAACGCCATTAAACTAAATAAGCCAAAACGACGGTGAAATAGAAAGGAAAACTGAGAGACAAAACATATACTAGTAATAGATTTTCATTCATTCATCATCATTTACAAAGCTGTACTGCTAATTCAGGAAATACTCTATACCTTCTAATTCCTTCATCATCACCGTGTATGAACATTCCAAACTAGGCCTAAGTCCTAATACAGTTTAAAAAGTATGACTAAACTCTATTTGCTTGCAGTTAATAAAACGTACCACAATTAGTAAAAGACCGCTTCAAGAATCAAAAATACCAAAGCAGGTTACGAGGGAGGCGACAAGCAGCAGTAGCAAGCAGTGGGAAACTTTTTTCCACGCAAACAACTTCACCTCTCTGTAAATTTCTTCAAACTCATTAACAGGAGCTTGAGCCACAAATGATCGGAGGCTAATCAAGGGCCCACCTAACCCTGCACCAACGTCCACATTCTCAATAATATCCAACCTACGCAATTCATCATCAACCCTACTAGCGAAACTCATTTGTGATGCGATCAATCGTTTCCTTGTATAATTCAACCTATTCAATTTCAACTTGACACGCATTACGCTAATCCATAAGACCTTACCAAAAGAAATCATAGTCAATGTAAGCATTAAAAGAGCTAGCAGGACAGAGGACATTAACATGACCAGTAAAAGTTCCATAAACACAAGGTATACAAAAAATAAGTTGGTGGTACATTTAAACCGGGTTAATAATTGTTGACCCGACTTTCCCAATGCTATTTCTTCCTTTAATAATTCATTCCTTCGGGATTCTAGATATACTAGGTAAGCAGCATCAACACGGAGAACGGGTTCATAAGCTTCATCAGCCATGTCTTCAGCTTCCATGAAAAGCAAATTAGGGTTATAAGGGTTTAGGGTTTTGGAAATTGGGGAAAATTGAGAATTGTTACGTGCCAGTTAAGTAAACAACATTTAATTGGCAGTGGTGGTGAAGAAAATTGGAAGTCCTAAAAGTTCCCCTGCTTAATTACGTGGGCTGTAAAGATATTTTTCGCACTGCTGAATTTACCTTTGAAAAGTAAGAATAAAAAACAAATGTCGGTAAGTAGGACCCAATAATAATAAAATTAAAAAAATATATTAAATAGTTGTCAAATAAAAATATAATATATTTTTTTTGGAACAGATTAAAAAAGAAATGATGTTACATGAATTAGAATAGAGGGAATATATATTTTTTTTTAAAAAGATGAGCGTGTTATGACATTTAATTCCTTTTGAAAAAAATTAGATTCTTGAAAAAGTCGTAGGACTATGCATAGTGTCGCGGGGCGTTTTACAGAACATAAACACCATGCTAGGCTCAGCCTTTAACAGTTTAATTTGGGTCATTTGGCACTTGAAAAAACTTAGTAGGCAGCAACGTTTTTATGTTTGTGTTGGACGTATGATTGAAATAAAATAAAGATCAAACACAATAGAAACATCAAGACAACAAATAAACGAGACAGTTACATAAAGTAAAGGGTAAATCTTTTCCCAATCTTTATATTTATCACAAAAAAACAAAGAAACAAGCCTACCAAACACTTAAATATAATAGGGGATCTGCCCAAGACAGTTACTTGAGGATAGGGGCGATTTTAGGCACTTGGCAGACCACTTGCACAAGGGGAAAAGTAACTTATGCATTGAGGTGATCAATAGCAACAAGATCTAACTTAAGCATTAGTGATGCCCCTCAGAAGTACAACTCTACCATATTGCATCTCCGCTTACACATATATAGTATTATGGGCAATAATTATGTATTTGAGCTCTTCAAATCTAGCGCCAGATTTCGTTACTATCTGAAGTCATACCAATTCTAAGTTCAAGGTTCTAATTTTATTGCTTTCATTACCACAATGTTGCATGGAACTATCATGCTACAAGAAGTCCAGAACGATGGACCGAAAGGCCTTATGCCTTGGCGGTCTTTGGACTTAAACATCACTTTCGTCCCTTCCCCTCGTTAATTACAACTTAAACTACAGGATCATTGAAAGCAGTCTAGAGGACTTCGGGCAGCCTCACAAGACAAGCGCGACTAAGCTCGAATTCAAGGTTTAAGTACACTCAGAGCCTGTTTGGACAAGCATTCAAAATCAGCTTATTTTGATAAGTGCTTTTCAAAGGAGTGTATTGCGAGATAAATAGTTTGTGTTTGGCCAAATTTTAGAGAAATATTTTTGTTATTAATTTGTCTTTGATCTATATTTAAAGAAATTACCAAATTACGAAAAATAGATATATAATAATATTAATTTGATTAAATATAGAAGTTTGAAATGGGTATTTTGTCCCAAATAATCAAAAGTACTTATTTTTTCAAGAAGATACTTTTTTCGGCTTCTTCTTTACCGTAGAAAAACAGCTTTTGCAGCTTCTGCTGGCCCTCAAAAACACTTATTTTTCCCTAAAAACTTGGCCAAACATCTCAAAATTTTCAAATAAGCACTTTTTGAGAAAATTAAGCACTTCTGGCTCCCAAAAACTTGGCCAAGCCGTAGCTTGGCTACACTTAAACGAGATCTCAGACGCAAATTTCAGCTACGGCGCAATATTGAAAACTGCATTAGTTCTACGGCCCTGTGCCATCCAAGATTGTATTAACCCGTAGTATCAAAACACACATGAAGTAGCCGAGAGTTACCGAAAGGCATCATTGTACATTTGTTCTCGATGATTATTATGTAATGAAAACAAGCCTTGCGTAGATCTCATTGAATTAACTTTTGTTCTTTGATTGCCTCGCTCCTTAGGGTTTAAAGTAGTAAAGATAGCTCCGTGCATAACAATCCAATGGACTATGCCTTCTTCCTGAGGCTTAAAGTGGCGAAACAGCCCCATGCTGCTAATAAGGATCCACGCCCCGTGCATAATGATCCACGAAGTAACGCCTCTTCTGAGATTTTTGTGGCGAGCATAGCTATGACCTACTACGTGACCTCTCGACAAGGATCCATCCTTAAGAGGGACAGCAGAACAATGCTTGACGAAGATCTCACCCCCACATAATGGTACAAAAGGTCTCTGGCAGAGTATATCCCTGACAACTCCTAGAAGACAAACTATGTTTTGTCTAAAAAATAACAGAGCAATGGTAGTAGAAAATTTATCAAAATTGTAGAGGAAGGCAACCTAAGAACCAAAATGCCATATTGAGTACACATACTACTCCATATATATATAGACATACACACACACATTACACCCCTCTAGGGTGCAGCCCTTCCCTGGACTCTGCGTGATCGCATTATGCTTCGTGCACCAGATTGCTCTTTTCCATATGAAAATATAAAATGATATGTTAAACTAATGAGTAATACATAATGCACTAAAACAAGTAAAATGTGAGTGAATCTGATGCAGCCTCATCATATTGTAGTCTTACTGCATCATATAGTTCACGCAACTCAGCCAAAGTTAACGAGGTCCAAGTTAAACGTTCCCAGTGGACGAGAAATGACCATTTTGAACTACCTGAGAATGGTTTGTCACAATCTGTTGCAAGTATTCTGGTAAACTAAGCAAAAATATGGGCAGTGCATCAGGAAACATTAAGAAAATCTAAAAGTTTAAGAGTACACTTAGATTAATTATTCTAGTTTATATTAAACTCTCAATCAAACAACAAAAAACTACTGAGCCTTAATCCCAAGCTAGTTCAGATCGGCTACTATATGAATTCCATCCACATCACTCAATATAAACTCATCTAATATCGCCGATCATAACTGAAGCTCAAACTTAAAAAGTCATCCAGACTAGAAAGTCACTTTGTCTGTCTCAAACTTGAAATGTCCTGCAAACTAGAAAGTCCTCAGAATATGATTTTGCTTGATCCACTACTTCTTGCTTTCTTGTTATCTTCTCTAGGTCCAACCTTACCTATATCCTGCTGCAATTTCTCAAAGATCACAACTTCACATTGAACAAAATTGGACCTGAAGTTGTTACCTAAGTTGTGATCAGCTGACAAAGTTGGACATGATAACAGCCAAGTTGGACCTGAAGCAGTTACCTAAGTTGGACCTGAAGTTGTTACCTATATCCTGCTGCTTTTACCTAAGTAATGCTGTTATCAGCTTATTAGTCTAGTTCACATACAATTACAAAGTTTCTCCTAGTCGATCAGGGTATAGTGCCCTACCATGTAACTATACAATCTCCTCCGGTATTGAAGCATATTACGCAAAATTCTTAGTGTCAGTGGCTATTAGTTGGAGCAAGGAAAAGCAGCCAAGCATGTATATGAACAAGTAGCATACAGGTTAAAAGATCTACACAGTCCATCACAGCTAGCTTTGGGTCCACTTTGAGTCACTTTAGCAGCATAACATGGCATGGTGATTCAAAGTTTGGCATGAATGAATGTAGAATAACATTCACTTTATCATAGTCTTGAGCAAGTGCCATTATTCCTTGCCCTGTCTTGCAGTTGTAGACATGTGCTAAAGCCATGTCGGAACCACTGAATATCACTACTAACACCAAACTTGGAGTACATAAACATTTTTGAAAAAGCATAAACTATGGCATTGCCCACCCAACTCGAGCAAACTAGAATTCCCACACACCCAAGGAACCCCATCTCTGTGACAAAGAATTGGGTAGCAAACCAATTCTCCATACATCTGGGGTATCTACTCAAAAGTTCTCCACAAACTCCTCAAATCCAAACCCCATTCTTTACAACACAGGAACAAGTGATTGCCCCAAACAATAATCAGAACACAACACACACATATTCGGCATACAAGGGAAGACAAGAGCAAGCCACACTCTTCTAGCAGAAGAATTAGCAATTTAACCGATATTTGCAACAGTGGAAACGCGTGGAAACGTCATTAAACTAAACAAACCAAAATGACGAAAGGAAAACTGAGAGACAAAAAATATACTAGTGGATTTTCATTGATTCAGCATCCTTTACAAAGCTAGACTTCTAATCATGAAGTAATCTCTCCCTTCTAATTCCTCCATCATTACAATGCCTGAACATTCCAAGCTACGCCTAAAGTCCTTACACAGTTAGAAATTAAGACTAAACTCTACATTTGTTTATACTTAACAAAACGTACAACCTTTAGTTACAGACCACTTCAATAATGAATAACACCAAAGCGGATCACGAGGGAGGCAACAAAAAGCAGGAGGAGAAAGCAGTGAAAACATTTCTTCCACACAAACGACTTCATCTCTCTGCGAAGTTCTTCAATCTCAATTTTGGGACCTCTAGCCACAAATGATCTGAGGCAAATCAGGGGCTCACCTAAGCCTTCAGCAACCTCAATATTCTCATTAACATTCAACATAACGAATTCAGATTCGGCCATCCTAGCCAACAACATTTGTTCATCGATCAATAGTTTCATCTGGTAATCCCTCAAAATTAATATACTGGTGGGCCCTTCTATGCCAATCCAAAACAGACAACCAAAACAATGAAAACTCCAGATCACTAAAATCAGTGCAAAAGGTCGTTCGTCAAGCCACACAGCTATGGCTAGAGAAATTGCAACAACAAGTAGAACGTATACAAAACGTTTGTTGGTTTTTCTTTTAAAGAGGGTTAATATTTGTTGAGCCCTCTTTCCCAATTCTATTTCTTCCTTCAAATATTTATTCCTTTGGCTTTCGAGTTCTACAAGTCTAGCTGCATTAAACTGGAGAATAGGAGCATTACCTTCAACTTCAGCCATGGAGCAGCTATTTAGGGTTTAGGGTTTTGGGGGAATTTTGTTCTGGCTTCAGTAAGCATTCATATATAGAGTTTAATTGGCAGTGGTGGTGAACAAAATTGGAAGTTGTACACAATTTCGCAATACATGGAATTTTCCCCTGTTTAATTAGTGGCGTGTACACATATTTTTAAACTATACCATCATTTGAAAATGCTTCTTTCACAAAATTTGACACTACATGAAAGTACTATAGTGTATATACTATGAAAATAAGGTGATATTGTAAAATTTTCTCACTTTGATAGTTCATATGTTGAGTCGAGCTTTGTCCCTTTTTTTGTTAAATAACCCGATATATTATCTTTTAACACTACTTAAATTTACACTTTTTACAAGTTTAATACTACCAATTAGATGGTTGGTTTATCTTATGTTCGAAAATAATGTACACAGTGACGGAGCTACCTTTCGGCAAGAAATCCCCTTCGCAAAAAAATTGCACTGTGTATATAATGTAAAATCAATTTTTTATTTATATATACCGTATGTTGAACCATCTTGATACAAGCCAGAACTTCACTTTTTATATTTTCTAATCCCCTTGTTGTAAATCATGTCTCCTCCCCTATTTGTACTCTTTCGTGAATAGATATACTCTACAGGTTGTAACTTTTTTGTGAAAATATGTGTTATGATATGTTAATTTTAAAAAATGATAAGAATGAACTTATTGAAATCGATTTGTAATTAACACTCTTCAATACCAGCCTATAAACAAGTGCAGAAAACAAATCAGATTCAGTATCGAACACCAGAATGTAGATACTAAAAAAGGACTAAGCTTCCTGCCGAAGCAGCAACTAGTGACTGGCTCGGTGATATATTATGGTTTTGGAGGGAAGAAGCAGGAACCAAGCATAAAATAAAAAATAAGGCATCTTGGGGTCCATGAGGAGGTGCTCATTGCAGTCTTACGAGTCGTTTGCACATATAATTTTGGTTGACAAATCTACATAAAAGAAGAAAATACGGGCTTCACTCATTTTCTGTAAACTCTCAGTCAAATAACAACTACTGAGCCTCGATCTCAAGCAAGTTCGGATCGGCTACTATATGAATATCCATTGTCTTTCACTCTACCTAAGCTAATCTAATATCGCCAATCAAAAATAAGTTAAAACCTAAAATCTGATGGCAACTGGAAAGTAGCTCTGACCCACTTGCCAATTATCCAGCCTTAAATCAGCATGCTTAGTCAATGTACATCTGGTATTTAAGGACTCAGAACTTACACCCACCAGGAACCAACCATCTTTGTTCAGTCAATTTATTTTTATAGTAAATTAATTGGGAATCTGTATAATGATATTAATTCTCTTTTTATATACTTAATTATCATACTAGACCCAAAGGCCAAATCATTGTTATGACTACAGCCTCATCATAATGTAGTCCTTCTGCATCGTATAATTCACGCAGCTCAGCAAAAGATACAGGGGCTCCAAGTTAAATGTTCTCAACGGACTCTGTTTTGAACTACCCGAGAAAACTGGTTTGGCACACTCTGTTGCAAGCGTTCTGGTAAACTAAGCACAAATATGGACAGTACATCAGGAAAGCTCTTACATTAAGAATATCAAAAAGGTTAAGAGTACACTCATATTAAGTATCCTAGTTTTATATTAAACTCTCAATCAAACAACAAAAACTATGGAGCCTTGATCTCTAGCAAGTTTGGATCAACTATTATATGAATTCCTTCCATGTCACTCAATTTAAGCTCATCTAATCTCAGCCAATAAAGTTCAAACTTAAAATGTCATGACAACTAGAAAGTCCAGACAAATCCTTGGAATATGATTTTGCTTGATCGACAACAGCTCTTGCTCTCTTATTATCTTCTCTCGGTCCAACTTTACAGATGTCCAGCTGCAACTTCTCAAAGATCACAATTTCACATTGAACAAAAAAAAATGTAATTCTACAATCACATTGAACAAAAGTTATATGCTGACTGCTAGCTTTTTAAGTAATGCTGTTAGCAGCGTATTAGCGTAGCTCAGATACAGGTACAAAAGATCTCCTGGAAAAGGTGTTAGCCTATCTGGGTATAGTGCCCAACCATGTAATTCTACAATCTATTCTGGTATTGAAGCATCTTACACAAAATTCCTAGGGTCAGTGGCTATAAGTTGGAGCAAGAAAAAGTAAACAAGCATGTACATGACCAAGTAACATAGAGGAAATAGAGCTACATAGTCCATCACAGCTAGCTTCAGGCCCTCTTGGATTCACTTTAGCATAATGGCGTGGTGCTTCGAAGTTTGGCATGAAATGGATGTAGCATAAGATCACTTTAGCATATTCTACAGCTATTTCTTGCCCTGTATTGCAGTTTATGTGTCAAAGTCATTTTGGAACAACTGAATATCACTATTTACGCCAAACTTGGAGTACAGAAACATAAAAAATAAATTCCTCGAACATGATGAAATAGGACTGGCTGTCCTGCATAAACTATGATGTCGCTCACTCGAGCAAATGTGAATTCCCACAAAAGCCAGGGAACCCCATTTCTGTTAGGCATTTCGTCGAAGAATTTGATAGCAAACCAGTTCACCATACGTCGGGGGTATATACTCATCACAGAATTCTCCATAAACTCCTCACATCCAAAACTCAGGGAACAAACTGATTGCCTCAAATAATAATCAGAACACAACAGACATATTCGGCATACAGGAGAAAACATGAGCAAGGCACACTATTCTAATAGAAGAATTAGCAGTCTTACTGATATTTGCAACAGTGGAAAGTGGAAACGCCATTAAACTAAACAAGCCAAAACGACGAAAGGAAAACTGAGAGACAAAAAATATACTAGTAGGTTTTCATTGATTCAGCATCCTTTACAAAGCTAGACTTGTAATCATAAAGTAATCTCTCCCTTTTAATTCCTCCATCATTACAGCGCCTGAACATTCCAAGCTACGCCTAAAGTCCTAACACAGTTAGAAATTAAGACTAAAATCTACACTTGTTTAAACTTAATAAAATGTACGACGTTTAGTTATAGACCACTTCAATAATGAATAACACCAAACAGTATCACGAGGGAGGCGACAAAAAGGAGCAGGAGAAAGCAGTGAAAAGCTTTCTTCCACACAAACGACTTCATCTCTCTGCGAATTTCTTCAAGCTCAATTGTGGGACCTCTAGCCACAAATGATCTGAGGCTAATCAGAGGCCCACCTTCAAAAATTTCCTCCACATTGTCATTAAAATTCAACCTACCCAATTCATATTCAGCCATCCTAGCCCAAATACTCTGTTTAGCGATCAATGTTTTCATCTGACAATGTAACCAATATAGTTTCCTGCTGGCCCCTAACATGCTAAGCCATAAGTGAGAAACAAAACAATGCAAACTCCAGATCACGAAAAACAGTGCAAAAGGTAGCTCCTCAAACCACACAGCTATGGCTAGTGAAAATGCAACAGCAAGTAGAAGGTTTGTTGGTTTTAGTTTTAAAGAGGGTTAATATTTGTTGAGCCCTCTTTCTCAATTCTGTTTCTTCCTTCAAATACTTATTCCTTTCACTTTCGAGTTCTACTAGTCTAGCTGCATTAAAATGGAGAACGGGAGCATTACCTTCATTTTCAGCCATGGCTTCAGCTTCCATGAGCACCTACTGTGGGATTTAGGGTTTTTGGGAAATTTTGTTTTGGTTTCAGTGAGCATTCATAGAGTTTAATTGGAAGTGGTGGTGAACAAAATTGGAAGTACTACAAAATTGGAAGTAGTAGTATTTCGTATTATATAATAATACTCCCTCCGTACCATTTCCTTTTTTGTTTGTGCCAAAATAAGTGGCACCTTTCTTTATTTGACAACTATTTAATGTATCATCTCTATTTTACCCTTAGGCCCTACATACTTTTAAACATACCAACAACTTTTTTATTTCTGAAATCTTCTCTCTCTTACTTTTTCAAGGATAAAATTGATACTTAACAAGGTAAACCTCTATTTTCATAAACTCTGTGCCCGGTCAAATGGTGCCACATAAATTGGGACGGAGGGAGTATACAAAAGTAACGTGATATTAGGAAGAAAAAAAATCACTTTGATAGGTCTATGTAAAGTCGAGCTTTGTCCCTTTTTTTTTTTTTGGTTAAATAAACTCCATATATTATCTTTTAACACTACTTAAATTTACTTTATACGAATCAATTATTATAATAATCAATATTAAACTTCTGAAACTATCAATTAGATGGTTGGTTTGTGTTTGGTTTCGAAAATAGTTGCGCTCTCTCCTGAATGGATATACTTTAAAAGTTGTAACTTTTTTGTGAACATATGTGTTATGATATGTTTAATTTAAAAAATGATAAAATGAACTAATAGAAATCAAGAGGTTTTTAATTTCTATCTTCCTCATTCAAAATAAGGATCCTGGACAAGTTTGATACCATGTAGGTATCGAGATTTAAAGAAATAGTGTGGGTTATGTATTTAGTTAATTTCCTAAGTTTCAGACGCAAAAACAGCTACGGCGCACTATTGAGAACTGGACAAGTTCTATGGCCTCGTGCCATCCAAGATTGTGTTAACCTGTAATATCAAGACACACATGTAGTAACCCCGAGCTACCGAAACGCATCATTGTTTTCAAGGATTACTACTTTAACGAAAAACAAGGGAGAGCCTGTTTTGTCTAATAAATAATAACAGAGGCATAGTACTCGTAGAAAATTTATCAACATTGTAGAGGAAGGCAACCTAAGAACCAAAATGCCATATTGAGTACACATACTTCTCCAGGTATAAGGGAGAGCCTTGGAGCAACAGTCTTTACTTTGTATATCCTAAAGGTCAAGTTCCGATCAGCTACTATATGAATTCCGTCTATGCCACTCAATTTAAACTCATCACGCCAATCAAAACTGAAGCTCAAACTTAAAAAAGTCATGCAATTTAGAAAGTCACTTTGTTTGTCTCAAACTTAAAATGTAATGCAAACTAGAAAGTCCACAACATCTGCGAAACTACACTTATCAGTATTTCCTGCCAAAACCCCCTGCACCGCGACCAAATGTTGGAAGAGCTGCTACTGCCTGTGGCTCAGCAGCCTGCTTGACAACACCAGGAAGATCAGACATGCCGAGGGCAGAAAGCATGTCAAGGGTCTCCTTGTCAACTTCAATAAGATCAGTCTTGATGGCAGACTCGTCAGGAACAAAGTCCATGCGTCTCTCACGCTCCTCCTCCTGTAGTTTCAGGGAGATACCTCGAACAGGTCCCTTCTGGATACGCTTCATCAGGTGGGTGGAGAAGCCAGCAATCTTGTTGCGGAGACGCTTGGATGGGATTATGGCAACTTCCTCTAGGATCTTCTTGTTTGTGTGGAAATCCAGAGTCATTTTGGAGTAATACCTCTCAATTACCTGTCTAGACGACTTCTTCACGGTCTTAGTGCGAACACGACCCATCTTTGCAGAACCTCCTCCTTAACCAAACCTGCTACATTAATGTTTTTCAGTTACCCTGTTAAAAAAATTGTTTCTAGCAATTCATCATTAATCTTTCCCTAGGAGAACAATTGCTGATGCACAGTTCATTATCATATGAATCTGAATATTTCTATGGAACTATTGCGACTTAATGAATATTCACATACAAATTAGGAACACGTAAAACATATTCTTAGTCCTTGCAAGACTGAGAAACTTACTTTCCCAAGCTACATGATGCATAACATATGCTCTCAGGTCTTCAAATAGTTTTGAAGCTCAAGAAAATGCATTATATAACAGGCACCAGTGCATGAATCTAAAAGAAGGCATTATTATTCTCTTTAGTTCTCAGACCGCAGAGGTGGAGAGAGAAAACACATCTGTTAGACCAATTTGCACGAGGAGAGGCCCGGAAAAGGCATCTCCTCTCAGACCAACCTGTTATAAGTCTTCCATCCTTGTATTGGTTAACAAACTAAGCTTCACTTACCAATCCCAGTTATCCGATTAACTAAAATCCTAGAACAACCATTACCCTCTAGTTTTACAGAAAATAGATTAACTGAACACAACCAGTGTCAATGTGACTGTTCAAACATTAATGATATCCTTAATGTCAGATTGTCAACTTTAGATACAAGAATGTGGCTAGGAGGATAACTATAAATATTGGGCGGGAAATCAGTATTCTCATTCTCTCTTGTATCATCAACAAATCAAGTCCAATTCAATTCCAAACTAGTTAAGACTACCCTTAAGTCATTCCGCAGTGTCCCAACATCATTTTATTTTGTTATGAGAACACGTAATCGAGCCTGCTATATCCCACCAGCACAACTACAATCTACTCTATCCACCAATACGAAAACAAATCACCTAATAAACCTCTATTGTAATTTGAACCCCACGGTCCTTTCCAGCTTCATTTGACCGCTACACATACTCTAGTATCTACCAATACCATATCTTTCACATTCTCATTTACCTAATTTCAAATTAACCTATTTCTCTTTAAATCCATAACCAGCAAGTATTAAATAAAAAAAATTAATTCAACAGCTTTTAGCAAGTATTAAATTATGAATTTGAACAAGTAAATGAAAATAATGTAATATGTTATAAATAAAAAGGCTGAAAGAAACTCACAAAGATTCTAGAGAAAGGCAGCGGCAACTGATGCTATGTTATGTGTGATATTATTATTAGCAGACTATATTTAGGGTTTTGTAGATTTCTATGGATTATATTGGGCTGCTGTAGTGTGAAAGCCCACTTTGGGTTTAATGTAAAATTGCAGAAAAATGATACCATAAGGGCTGGTTTGAGCTTCTGTCCCCCCTAAACGAAATATTAATAAACAACATTTATTGTCCATTACAACTGTTGTAGCTTTGCGAGAATTGCACAATTATGACATCAGTTTACTTTTTCGACATCCATTATGATAGTCTAACAAAAATGACCTTTTATTTAGTTTAATGAGTAAATTACGGATGTAGACACCTTAATAAATCTTATAAATGATGTGTGGTATTCCCTCCCTTTTCTTTATCTAAAGGTACTACCTAGACAACACTTGCCCCCACAACTGTGTTTTTCCAGCTAATTGCCTTGAAAAGTTGGCTACGCAACACTTGTCCTCAACCCGAATATCCAGTTAATTGTCTTAAAGTCTAGCTAATGCAGCACTTGCCCTCGGCCCCCTTCCCCTATTATATCAGCTAACTGCATTCAAGTCTGGATTAGGCAGTAATTGTCCTCGACCGCCTCCCCCAATCTTCTTAGGCAGCACTTACCCTCGAATCTTCCCCTAATCTTTTTAGGCGGCACTTGCCCTCGATCCCATATTCTCCTAGCTAATTGTCTTGAAGTATTAGCTAGGCAGCACTTGTCATCACCCTTTCCTCCAAATCTCCTATCCCTTTCCTCCAAATCTCCTAGATAATTGAATCGTAGCCTAGGCAGTATTTGGCCCCAACCTTTGCCCACTCTCTCCCAAACAAAAAAGAAGGAAGGAACGAAAAAGATGCCATTCTACTAAAACCATAGAAAAATGGGGACACTCTCACAACCAGTCAATTTTAGAGACTGAAATTTTTTGCCCAAATGACTGAATGAGTATATGTGACTCATGAAGTTCTATGGAAGTACTGTTGATGTCTCATTTTATGGTATTCTTTTAAGTTTTATCCTATTTTAAGGAGTATGTACAAAACTTAACAATACACTAAATCACCATATTCGTTCAAATTACCTAATAAACTCTAACATAGTTAGCCAGTATAATAACAATTATGTATATATTGTTATAGCGTACTAATATTACATAATTATCAAGTATTATGTATGGATTACTCATATATTGTTAATACACGATTTATATTTCAATACATAAATTTTAGAATAGAATAGCACCGCAAATCCAAAAATGCATTAGTTATCATAGTTGTATACCAAAAACCATATGCCTTTTTAAATATACAAAAAATTAAATCTCATAATAAGTTTAGTATATTACAACTAGGAACTTGGCATAGAGCCAACTCGGCTCGATCGCAAGTGCCATTATTCCTTGCCCTGTCTTGCAGTTGTAGACATATGTGCTAAAGCCATGTCTGAACCACTGAGGAGTCGTTCGGTATAAGGTATTGGGATTATAATCCCATGATAGAATTCAGGATTATTTTTATGGATTTTTTTACATAAAAGTACAAGTTTTAGATCTTAATTACCAAACATAGCAATATTTTAGCAAAATAACCCTATATAGAGGAAAACACAAGTTAATTACATATATAGCAAAAACATAGCAATATTTTACCATAACATACCAAACTCTTACATTCTTCCTCCTATTTCCCCCACCATCTCTTTTTTCCTCCCATTTCCCCCTATTTCACTTTTTCTCCCACAATTTCCCCCAATTTCACTTTTCCTCATCTCATCCTCGATGTATCTCACTGTATCTCAACTGTTTCTGCACCGTTTCAGTGTGTTTCTGCAGCACTGTATCTCAACTGTTTCTGCACCGTCTCAACTGTTTCTGCAGCACCATATCTAACTGTTTCTGCACCGTTTCAACTGTTTATGCAGCACCGTATCTAAACTATTTCTGCACCGTTTCAACTGTTTCTGCAGCACCGTATCTAACTGTTGCTGCACCGTTTCAACTGTTTCTGCAGCACCGTATCTAACTGCTTCTGCACCGTTTCAACTGTTTCTAACTGTTTCTGCACCGTTTCAACTGTTTCTGCAGCACCGTATCTAACTGTTTCCGTACCGTTTCAGGTTGTCTTAGCACTGTATCAAACTGAAATTGTGATAAACACAAAATTGTTGAGGATTCCAGTAATTAACTTGCCAGCTCTTTTCAATCACAAATCATACTATGAACTAGTGAACAAACAATAAAGTAGCTTTTTTTTTTCAACGAGGATAAGAAAGCTTTTATATCGAATTGCCATGAACTCATAACATGTCGAAAGCACCTGCAATCTAATAACAATTGTATCAGAACTCACCTCCTTATCAACAATATCCATCTGCTCTGTAGTATCATTTGGCGGCTCCACAATGCTATTCCCTGAAAAAAAAAAAAACTGATAAAAGTTAGTCGTATACAGAACCGAGGTACATACAAGCTGGCGCATTTAAAAAAACAAACAAACACACGGAGAGTAGTAGCAGCAGAAAGAAAGGGATACCTTTGCAAATTTGATCTGACTTGTTCAGTTTGCATCTGATAAGATTAACTTTTTCTTGTCTATTGCTAATAATTTGACAGAAAGGAGTTGTTTTTTTTTTTTTTTTTTTTTGTATTTGCAATGGATTTCTTCTTCTTCATCATCTGTTGACCTTGTATGTCTCTTAGTGCTTGTAGAAATAATTTTATATTCCCATTGGACTTGTTCTTCTTTTCTGCCTTCGCCATAATTGCTGTTGCTAAGTTTTGACAGAAAAAGTTTCAATCTTTTTAAGATTTGGGAATTGCTTGCTAGGTTTTTTCCTGATTTGCAGCTATTTTATAGCATGGGAGGAGAGAGATTAAAGTGAGAGATGAAATTTGCCTATTGTAAAATGTGCTAAAAAAATATTGTTATGCCTTGTAATTAGAAAAGTATTGCTATTTTTTTGTAATTAAGGGGTTAAATTTGTATATTTGTGTAAAAATCCCTATTTTTATCCCATGTTTGGTATAAGGTATCAGCTAATACTAGGACAAATTTTATGCCTAAATTGTAGTAGTATTATTAAATCCCAATCCCTTATACCCACCCCAACTCAAGCAAACTAGAATTCCAAGGAAAACTGAAAGACAAAAAATTACACTACTAGATTTTCATTGATTCAGCATCCTTTACAAAGCTATACTGCTAATTCAAGACATAATCTCTCCCTTCTAATTCCTCCATCATCACAGTGTCTACATCTAAGTCCTAATACAGTTAGAGAATAAGACTAAACTCTACCTTTTTTATACTTAATAAAAATGTACCACCTTTAGTTAGAGACCACATCAATAATGAACAACACCAAACCGGATCACGAGGGAGGCGACAAAAAGCAGCAGGAGAAAGCAGTGAAAAGCTTTCTTCCACACAAACGACTTCATCTCACTGCGAAGTTCTTCAATCTCAATTGTGGGACTTCTAACCATAAATGATCTGAGGCAAATCAGGGGCTCACCTAAGCCTTCACCAACCTCAACATTCTCATCAACATTCAACATAACGAATTCAAGTTCTGCCATCCTAGCCAACAACATTTGTTCAGCGATCAATAGTTTCGCCTGGCGATTCATGAAATCTAATCTTCTGGTGGGATATCCTATGCTAATCCATAAATGAGAACCAAAAAACTGCAAACTCCACATCACTAAAAACAGTGCAAAAGGTCGCTCGTCAAGCCACACCGCTATGGCTAGTGAAAATGCGACAACAAGTAGAACGTACACAAAATGTTTGTTGGTTTTTCTTTTGAACAGGGTTAATATTTGTTGTGCCTTGTTTCCCAATTCTATTTCTTCCTTCAAATATTTATTCCTTTCACTTTCGAGTTCTACCAGCCTAGCTGCATTAAAGTGGACAATTGGAGCATTACCTTCATCTTCAGCCATGGAGCAGCTATCTAGGGTTTAGGGTTTTGGGAAATTTTGTTGTGGCTTCATATATAGAGTTTAATTGGAAGTGAACAAAATTGGAAGTTTGTACAAAATTTGGCACTACATGAGACTTTCCCCTGCTTAATTAGTGGCATGTACAGATATTTTTACACTATGCCATCATTTGAAAATATTCACAAAATTTGGCACTATATGAAAGTAGTAATATTGGGTGTTATAATATAGGAGTACTTGAATTCATATGTTATATCGAGCTTCCTCGTTTTTTCCGCTAATAAATCTCTGTTATGTTATGAATTTATCATTTATCGGTTAACACTACTTAAATTTACTTTTTACAAGTTTAATTGGAGTACCATTTATTACTACAGGAGTGCTTTGCAGTTTGCACCTCTAATATATGTGTATTTCCTAAAATATGACTTCAGGTATTACAATTAAATTTATATTTAGTTGAGCTACATGCGACCGTTTTATATCAAATTCGATGGCTGATTGCTAATCTTACGTTCACAAGCTTAACCATTTTGAGAGGTGTTTAACAGAGGCAAATTGTAAATATATTAGAACAATAACACGAAATAACAAACGACGAATATCATATTAAACAAAGAATATTTTAGAGGATTAATGATGTAAGCAACGAAAATCCGAACAAGCACATTATTCGATCGGTCACAAAGATAGGAATATTTCCTTACATGATAAACGGGCGGTAGTTGTTTACAATTTACTAGATTTGACAAATAGAATAAACGAACAGTTTGATCGACAGTTTTCGAGGACGATTAAATGATTAAACGATCACTAAACAACAATTTAATGAGCGACAAGTATGGGCATGAATCAACAAGTAACCAAACAGTAGAATGGGCAATTATGGAGGTAATAAAGAAAATATTAAAGCTTATTGTATTGAAGATCAGATGCTCGGGCTCTGTTGAAGAAGGTGAACGTCTCCTCCAAAGCAAAACTTGATCATAGTGGAGCGGTAGTAATGAGCAAATGACAATGGTGGTCGAATATGAATAATGGTGGCAAAATAATAATAATGGTGGCGATTGTGATTGCTTAGGGGAGAGTTGTGTTCAGAAGAAGTATTTTTACAATGGGAACTAAGGACTCTATTTATAGGCTCAAGACTTCAAACCCTAATCAAACTCTGTTCAATGCACGTCTCTCCACTACCTGATAAGCGTGTTATCCACGTCCAACGGGTCTCCGAAAATGAAGGGATCTGGTTGATCATGCTTACTGCTAAAACGCTTCTTACGTCTTCGAAAAGTCGACCTCAACCAATACAATGAAACGACTCTCTTTAGCTGTTGTCCACTCTTCATGACACTCAGCTGACTTGTCTTCGATTTTGGCTCTGAGCTCGCCACGTCAACGGACACGTGTAATTATGTGTCCGGACGAAATCCGACCAATACAATACGCACGTGTAGAAAAAGGTTTGTTGATTTTAATTTTCTACTCAATTTAAGCTCACCTAATCTCGCCAATCAAAATTAAGTTAAAACTTGAAATGTCGTGACAACTACAAAGTTGCTTAAATTGTCACATATTGAAGCATTGCATTTTCTTTCTTATTACTCCTATCTTATCAGGGTCCAACTTTCAAAATGTCCTGCTTGCAATTTCTCAAAGATGACAACTTCATCAAGGCCAAGTAAAATAAACAAGTTTCTCAGAACAAAAAAAAAATTAAAATATAGAAGGAGAAAAGTTGAATGCTGGTTGTAGCTTTCTAAGTGATGATATTAGCACAGTATTGGTATAGTTCGCATACAAGTACAAAGTCTCTCCTAGAAAAGGTGTTAATCAATAGGGGAATTGTGCTCTGCCATGTAAAATTCTACAAACACTTCTGGTATTGAAGAATATTACACAAAATTCTCATGTTCAGTGGCTATAAGTTGGAGCAAGAAAAATAGCCAAGCGAGTATATAAAGAAGCACCATACAGGACAAAGAGCTGCGCAGTCCATCAGTGCAGCTAGATTCAGGTCCTCTTGGAGTCACTTTAGCATCACATATTGCGTGGTGATTCAGAATTTGGCAGTGATCTTTTGAGTAGAAATTTGACTTGAAGGGAACATATACATTTAAACCTTGATCATTATATTTAAATTTAAAATCACATTATGTAGCTTAATCAATATATATACTTGAAAATTAGTAGCAACAGCCACTAGTGCACCTTTTAATCTTCTAAATCTCAGATTTAACGAAGCAATCCGTTAAGAGCTTTCCCAATGAGAAAACTACATGGTTTCTACCACTAGTCTATCAAGAGGTAAGCAAACACGATAATGCAAAATATTGAGATCTGAAAAACACTAATAACCGGAAAAAATACATGACAAGGCCTAAATAGTTTATATACTAAGTCAAAAGTCATACTTCATCCCTCACCATAAAACATTCCACTTGCCAAAAAAATAGTAGTAAAAGAAAAGAGAAACTAGGCAGAGATCTACAACTAGCTAGGATTCAAGAATGCTGGTAACATTGAAGAATTTTATTCATCAAACTTGTCGAGGCGTAAATGTGTTTCTCATAAATCTTTTTTGTTCCCACAAATATAAACTGTAGGAGCAATCTATTTTTCAGCTTAGATAGCAAATTTCTAGATTTGGAGGTGTGAGGGACACAATTTTTGAATGTGGAGTAGTTTCCCGGAGAAACAACTGTTTTGCAATGAATGAAGGCTGACATAGAGTAGGCCGGGTCGTCGCTCTCTAGCATACTGATGGTTTGCAACTGGAGATTGCAAGCAAACACTCCTACATATATAGAACTGATGATCAACTCCCCATTTAGTATGCCAATTGGTCTTACCAGCGAATGAAAATTAAAACATAAGGGTGTAAGCTCAAAATTGTGAATGTTGATTGTCTTCGGTAGACTCCACCGGTTGTAGTCTTCAAGATCCCATATATATCTATTGTTTCCCGAGTATTGTAAAATGTAAACTTGCAGAATGAAACATGGCCATTCGTCTCGAAGAGGTGCATACGAGCATGTATATTTCTGAAATGCTGGTTGTCACATTTTTCTCGTGGATGAGATATCAGGTGAAAATTTTCCTCTTTTATGTCAAATACTATAATAGATGTTTCGCAAGGAGCAAGGCAAGTAGCACAATTGGTGATACAACATCTTTCAGCCATCCAATACATAAGTCGAGTCTAGGTCCTACAGGCATGGGGGACATCACAAATCTTTGCCCAGCCAGCAGTTTCTGTAATTACAGGATCAGTAGACAATAATGAGCTAAGTCTGAGCATTCTAAATTTTACAAAAGGTGCTTCTTCAAAATTCTTTATGCAGATGGCATGATATTCCTTAGCTTCTGGATGAAAAAAAAAATGCTGCTATGTAACCAACTGGGAGATGAAAGGTAACTAGTTCTTGGGTGATAGGGTTCAGGATATAATAGGACTTCTGATGCCTAAACAAGACCAAACCATGGTACGAAAAGACGATTTTAGGGGCGTTACGGGACTTATTATCGCACAACACCTTTGAACCCACTGGAATCTGTTTATTACAACGGCTACTTAATTCTCCTGCTTTTATTACGAAAATTACTTATCCAGCAGCTTATTCCTTTCTTGTGATGATCCTCCTGAGCTCTGTAACGTGTTCAAGGTAGCATCTCTGCTGGTCAAGAATAGTAGTAACAGCAGTGCCACAGTTCACATAATTAAAGAATTCCATTGCGTGCAGACTTGTAGGCAACTTAGGAGGTCTTCAGAAATCACACCTACCAGGCACCAACCATTTTTATTCAGACAGTTTATTATTATAGTAACTTAATTGGGAATCCGTATGGTGATTTTAGTTCTCTTTTCACATAATTACATAAAGATAAATACCAAAGCTAAATCATTGTTATGATTATTGCGAAATATGAAACTTTGGCAGCGATCTTTTGAGTAGAAATATATTGACTCGAGGGGAAAGTTCACATTCTTTATCATATGCATTTGAACCTTTATCCCTATATTTGCAATCAAAATCATATAATTTAGCTTAATCAATATATATACTTGACAATTAGTAGCAACAACCACTAGTACACCATTTAATCTTCAAAATCTCAGAAAACTTCATGGATACTAACTCAGCTACAACAATCTATCAAGATGTAAGTAAATACATAATGCAAAATATTCGTATCTGAAAAACACTAACAACTGGAAAATTTGAATAACAAGTGCTAAATAGCTTTATATACAAAGTCAAAAACCATACTTCATCATACCTCAGCCCTCGCCATATAGAGCATTACTTGATGAAAAAAGAACACGAAAAGAGAAAAACTAGCTAGGATTTCAAGAAAGCTGGTGACATTGGAGAATTTTATTCATCAAACTTGTTGAAGTGTAAATGTGTTAAAAAAAAAAAAAAAAAAAAAAAAAACCTTGGAAGCTGTGTTTCCATAATTTAAACAATAGGAAACAACAGATTTTTCAGCTTAGAGAGCAAACATCTAGGTTAGGAGGTGGGAGGGCCACGATTTTTTAATGTGCAGAAGTTTCCCAGAGAAACAACAGTTTTGCAATGTATGAAAGCTGAGATGAGGAGGACCTTGTCGTCCCACTCTTTTTCTAGCATTCTAATGGTTTGCGACTGGAGATTGCAAGCAAAAATACCTCTAAATGCATCACTGATGATCAACTCCCCATTTTGTATGCCAATTGGTCTTTCCAGACAGCTAAAACATAAGGGCCTACTCTCAAAATTGTGAATGCTGATTGTCTTCCGTAGACTCCACCTGTAGTAGTCTCCTAGATCCCATATATCTATTGTTTTACGAGTACTGTAAAATCCCAAGTTACAGAGTGAAACATTGCCGTTCGTCTCAAAGAGGTGCCTACAAGCATGTATATTTCTAAAATGCTGGTTACCACATTTTTCTCCCGGATGAGATATCACTTGAAAATTTTCCTGTTTTATGTCAAATACAATAATAGATGATTCGCAATGAGCAGTGCATATAGCACAAGTAGCAGAATTGGTGGGACTGCATCTTTCAGCCATCCAATATATAGCATCCTTTGTCCAAGTAGGAGGTGCCTCCTTTAGTAAGACCGTAAATTTAGGTCTTACATGGGGGATATCACAAAACTTTTCCCAGCCAGTAATTTCAGGATCATCAGACAGCAATGAGCTAAGTCTAAGCATTCTGAATTCTACAGAAGGTAATTCTCTTATCCAGAGGGCATAATATTCCTTAGCAACTTGATGGTAAAAGAATGCTGCTAAGTAACCAACTGAGAGATTAAAGGCAGCTAGTTCTTGAGTGATAGGATTCATGATATAATAGGACTTTGATACGATTCCCAGATATAGATCTAGTTATGGGACGCTGCAATATAAATTCAGAGCAAGTAGCATAGAATGAAGGACTTTGTGGCCTCCTTTTTTAGTCATCTTGAATGCTATACAAGTGAATCTCTAATTTTGACCACTTTGCATTGTTTCTAATTGATATAAATAAAGTGATCATGCTGTGGCTCCATCTTTTATCATCTGCATATACTTATTAATATGTACAGTTGCGTACATTATACCCCGATAAACGGATATGCAGAGTGTGTACCGGTTGGACAGATCACATAGTGGTTTGTTTTTTAATTATGAAGAGAAACATTAAAAAGGCTTGATTGCAACTCCTATGTTTTGCGAAGATTATTTGTATATGTTACGAAAGGAAAAGGAAGCCTATTGGTGACATTTTGCACAAATACTTTGGAGTATTTTTTGGCATTCTTCCTTTTAATCTATTTCAGAAGAAAGTCTACTAAATTTTTCTCAGAGCGAGAGTCATTCGCCGAACTCAAGCCTAATCCCATTAAATTTATGAGTAAATCAAAAATATTAAGATTCTTGTCACTCCTTTATAATATCAAAGACCTTGACAAAGGAGGCTCACTGTTCTACTATCTTCTTGGACGTTTGGTCTAAAGCTGATGCATGATGACACATTGGATGTTAGAATATTATGTTTATTCTCAAAATGGCACTTAATATTGTTGCGACATTTATTTTCTGCTGGTATGTGTTACTAGGAAAATTATGTCAAAGATGCATATAATCTGTATAATTGTTTGTGAGACATTATATTTACACATGTGTACTTGTGTGCATTGCCATTTATTGTTTATTTGTGTCATTCTGATTGAATAACTCTATATTTGTTATAGATTTTTTTTGTTAGTCTTGAATTTAAGTGATTTGAGACAGTTTTTCTTTAATAATTAATTATGTTGGATTTATCGAATATTAGAATTTGGATGATGATTGGGAACATAGTGAACTTTCGATTCCGAATTTAATATGAAATAAATATTAACATAGTTAGATTATTTTAAGGATTAATATGTATATGAATTTTAGGCTCTAAGAAAGTACATAGATATCTCTATTTGTTTATACTAGTTTATATATCAATATGTCAATTGCTATGAGAATATTGTCACGAACTTAACAAAAGTGTTAACGGTGGCAAAAATCCAATATGTCCTAAAAGAGCGAGAGGCTATTAAGACTCTAGATATGTCTATGATGTCTCATGAAAGTGACATTATGTTCCACTGTAGCTGGTACATTGTGACGGCTGATCCAAATTATAAAACCGTTCTATGTCTGTAACTTACATTCCATATAAGTTATGGATTAGATGAAAATCCAATTCTATCTAACTATTGGGTTTGTGCTGCTTTTGTACATAAACTTTATTTTCCCCACATGGAAAACTAGAGTTCCAAGGGGAAGGACTTGTATCCTTTTGTGATACATTTCAGTTCAACGTTTATGTGTTCATATGTGAACAAGATAGTGGTACTGTAACTGAATTTGGATTACGTGATGTAATGAATTTATTAGCTAATATTTTTCCTAAGTAGGATGATATAAGCCAAGACTTGTCTCTTTATAAAACGGTGGACCATATTGCTTCCGCTTCGTTAAATAAATTCGAGTGGGAAACATATTTGGTAATAATGGATTTGTTCCAAATTAGCACCAATAAGTCATCCTAAAAGAATTCATTTATATTGCTGGTCCCAGTGGGAGTAACTATCAATTGATAAATCAATTTTATCAATCTCAACCTCGATGAATGAGTCGTCTACATATTCCCTATCGTCTATTTGAGATCGAAGGGGAAGCATATATAGTTACTCCACAAGATGAATAAGAGCAACGAAAGATAAAATGAGGCTCTTAAATATCCTGCTAAGGATAAGTATCTAGAACAATGGAACATGAAATGGAGTTAGTGAAACCAAACCAAGAGTTGGAATTGGTTGATCTACTTAATGGGTCATAGCGTCGTTGAGAACAAAGGGGTTCTCAAAATACGTGAAAGACTTAATGTAGTATCCACAAAATATGGGTGAATCCTTGAAGTTCAGATCTCAAGAGATCGTTCGATGAGATTGTTGTCTCTTTCAGAAAAATCTTATATTAAGAAATTTTCATGAACGATTTAATATGCAATAGTGCAAACCCATTAATACTCCTATTTCTAAAGGCGAAGTTTCAAGTGGGAGGGTGTGTCCTCGTGAATCCATAGAAATATGATTTGCCTCGTGATGTCTGATATCTATTTAGTTAGCAGATATCAATCTGACATAGAAAAGGAATATTGAAAGTAGTTAAAGGATACTGAGGTATCTCAAAGTCACAGTTGATTATTCCTTGTGTTATCAAGGAAAGGATCTGCAATTCAATGGCTATACGCATGATGATTGAAAAGAAGATTTAGAAGAGAGGAAATCTAAATCTAATTATGTCTTCTTTGCTAAACAATAGCGATGTGTATATTGTCTATGTAGCAAGAAACAATCATCAGCCTTATTTATAAACAAAGCTGAACTTGTAGCGCTTTCAGCAACTGTGCAGAGTTGTTTGGCTTAAATGTCTTTATGATAATTTTGGGTGTGCTGGATAGTGTGCTGTTGAATTAGTGACAATCAAGTGTGATAGTCAAGTCTCAATAGCTTACACAAAAGTCCCATATATCATTAGAAGACAAACCATATTGATATAAAGTATAATTTCGTTAGAGATATAGTTGTACTTGTACATATAGAAGTGAAGATGAAATACATCTCTATGCATTATATGATAGTAGATCTGATAATGAAACTCATAGAGTTTGGGGCTTATGAGTCATATGTGAAAGCATTGAGTTTGCGTAGATGTTGATGTATTTATATTTAAATTTTCCCAAGCATGTTCACATAAAACAGCATTATTGGAGTTAATGTAGTTGAAGCCTAAATTGATTATTTAGTTGGTTCATATACATAGAATGATTTTATGTTTAGTACATAAATTTGAAGTATGTCGGACAAACAGAAAGATTGGCCTATTCACACAGGCAATCGCATCTATTGTCTCGGTGACTAAGAGAGATGAGACAGTTATAAACTTATTATTATCAGAAGTGATAATAATAGAGAGCTAGCTAGAAGTTTATATTATGAATGTCGTTTGAATTATGATTAATCATTTATGATTAAATGTGACAGTTTGTCTTAATGCCAGATGTGAGTTCTGATGAATAAATGTATGAGTAGATGTGTGAACTCAAAGTTAGACATGAGTTGTCTGAACTATTATCTGCACAGTATTTTTCATTCGGGAAAGACATACGCTCCACGGGAAAGGAGTCAATACTGTGATACGTGATTCATACCATGTATGCATAAAGTGACCTATGGGCGATACAAGTTTAATCTCTTCTTGTTTATCGTGTGAAGCCCTGAAAATTATAAGTAATTTTCTTTCTTTGTACCCTCACGACTTTGATCAGTTTTTCGAGATTCTGTTTGGTGTTTGCTATCTTAGGGTGTTTCCAATAGATCATGGATGATTCGGTCTGGCGGGACATTTCTAGAAAAGCAAGTCAAGTTGAGATTAAGAGATTCTTGAGATGAGGAAGATCATTGAGTATTATCATATTAATTGTGTTCATTGGTGCACCCATTATGTTTGTCTTTGAGACAAGAACATAAAAACATAATGATGAACTCAAATTAATACAAAGAGATTATGAGAGAGATGAATGTGATAGATGATCTAGGGTACTGCATGCTACAATCTACTCCAAGGTTCCGTTAATCGAGATGCTATATATTCCTAACAGATGTATAGAAACTGAGCTCTCGAAGTATGCACTGGTCACACGGTCTAGACGTTATGTATGAAAGTTACAGAATGGGATTGAGAGTTGACCCACTATGTGTGAGTGAGATATGTTGGAAATTGGATTCGGGTCACCCATGTGGGTCAACCCGTATCCACGTCCAAATAAATAATAAATTATATATTTGTTATATTTATTATTTTAAGAAGGAAACGACACAACTGTTAGGAAGAGTCCTTAACAGTTGTGTCAATTAGTAACAATAAAAGCAACGTTCTTTCTCTTCATAAGAAGATTTTTTCTCTCTTCAGAAGAACACTGCCTTCTTCTCTTCTCAAATAGAGAAAGTTTTTTCCTTCTTCTCTCACATTTCTTCTCCGAATAATGCTGGAACAGTCTTCTGTAAACAGATACGTTATAGACTGTGAATTTACGGTGTAGTTCGTGTCTAACAACATGTGATTGCATCCCTGACTAGTAAAACAAATACGGTTAGACCCTGGGCGAATTGTATGTTGTTGGATTGTGTATAATCCTTCAAGAGTTAACGTGAAGGGGATTAGGAGTTCGAGAAGAAGCTTTTCTCCTGCGACCTATTGTGCTAGTTCGTTAAGAGAGAACTTGCAATCTCTTGAGTTAAAGTACTCAAAGACTTTGGATAATTTTCTGAATAGTTTTCATTGAATTCCAATAAACATTAAGTACAATACTGATGGAGAAACCACCTGCTAAAAACTAAGGAAATAACTGCCTAATAGATAACCTCCCTACAGGAAATAACAACTACAAAGAAATAGGACATATGTCTGATAAGCTGAAGTCAGATACTTCTTTTTATTTTTTATACTTTCCATGTGTAAACCTTTGGTACACCAAAGGAGTGCTAACATTACTCCCTTCCTTCAAATGACGCTTGTCCTCAAGCGATAAGTGTGGAAAGCGTTGTTGCATAGAAGAAACAGTTTCCCAAGACGCCTCAGCTGGAGAAGTATGCTGCCAATGTATCAAGACTTCAGGTATGTTATGAACTACTCGATGTTCAAGCACGGCCAATGGTTGGGGTAAGGGAGCTTCTGGCAAACTCGAAGGAAGAGTAGCAGCTGCTGGAATATCTCCTTCATGAAACAATTTCAGATTAGAGACATAAAAAACCGGATGAATTTTTGTACCCGGTGGAAACTCCAATTTATAAGCCATAGGTCCAATACGTTGCTCAATTCGGAAAGAACCATAGAACTTGGGCAACAATTTTTGATGACGACGAGTAGCTACAGATAGCTGTGTATATGGTTGTAACTTCAACAGAACTTTATCCCCAACTTGAAATTCAACATGTCGATGTTTGGAGTCAAAAGCAGCTTTCATTTTCTGTTGAGCGTGCAGCAAATTCTGCTTTAAGGACTGAAGAATCTGATCCCTAGTTTGTAAAGCCATATCCACTGTATCCAATTTGGAAATGCCAGGACAGTAGGATAAAAGGTGTGGCGAAGGGCGCCCATACACTACTTCAAAAGGTGTAGCCTTCAAAGAAGAATGAAAACTAGTGTTATATGAATATTCTGCCCATGACAACCAATCCATCCATTTGGTCGGATGTGCACTAGTAAAACACTTCGAGTACATTTCCACAGTGTGGTTTACAACTTCCGTTTGGCCATCAGATTGAGGGTGATATGCTGAACTGAAACACAACTTGGTACCACTGAGGCGGAAGAGTTCTTTCCAAAAGGCACTTGTGAAGGTTACATCACGGTCACTAACCATGGTCACTGGTAAGCCATGTAATTTGAAAATATTGTCAAAGAAGAGGCGTGCAATACTAACAGCAGAGTATGGATGAGAAGTTGGCAACAAGTGATAATATTTAGAGAAGCGAGCGTGCAGCAAATTCTGCTTTAAGGACTGAAGAATCTGATCCCTAGTTTGTAAAGCCATATCCACTGTATCCAATTTGGAAATGCCAGGACAGTAGGATAAAAGGCGTGGCGGAGGGCGCCCATACACTACTTCAAAAGGTGTAGCCTTCAAAGAAGAATGAAAAATAGTGTTGTATGAATATTCTGCCCATGACAACCAATCCATCCATTTGGTCGGATGTGCACTAGTAAAACACCTTGAGTACATTTCCACAGTGCGGTTTACAACTTCCGTTTGGCCATCAGATTGAGGGTGATATGCTGAACTGAAACACAACTTGGTATCACTGAGGCGGAAGAGTTCTTTCCAAAAGGCACTTGTGAAGGTTACATCACGGTCACTAACCATGGTCACTGGTAAGCCATGTAATTTGAAAATATTATCAAAGAAGAGGCGTGCAATACTAATAGGAGAGTATGGATGAGAAGTTGGCAACAAGTGACAATATTTAGAGAAGCGAGCGTGCAGCAAATTCTGCTTTAAGGACTGAAGAATCTGATCCCTAGTTTGTAAAGCCATATCCACTGCATCCAATTTGGAAATGCCAGGACAGTAGGATAAAAGGCGTGGCGGAGGGCGCCCATACACTACTTCAAAAGGTGTAACCTTCAAAGAAGAATGAAAACTAGTGTTGTATGAATATTCTGCCCATGACAACCAATCCATCTATTTGGTCGGATGTGCACTGTAAAACACCTCGAGTACATTTCCATAGTGCGGTTTACAACTTCCGTTTGGCCATCCGATTGAGGGTGATATGCTTGACGAGGTCCAAAGTGCATAGGAATTGTCTGCTCGTTCTTGTCAAATTCTAATATAGTTTAAGATATCGTCCCACAGAGATTGAGTATTCTATGCTACGGACTTGTAGTATTTTAATTACTATTTGAGAGAATCAAATTGATGAAAAGTGAGTTTTTAATTTAAATTTACTTAAACTAAAAGAAAGAACTTCCGGAAGATTTCAAATTTAAAAGGAGTTGGGAATCGTTGAATTCACTTGGTAATACTTATAATAAATATCTCAGTTTTGAAATGTATTTCTCTTAAGAATAATTGCTTATTGCTAATTCAATTATATTTTGCTCACTAAGAAAATAATCAATTAATAACACTCCGTGAGGTTATGCATATTAATCAAATTATAACTAGTGACGATTAAACCGAAATATTTTTCTTGCCTGAATTGTGCTAAAAAAGTAGTAAAAACTTCGTGAGAATATTTTTACGGAAAATCAATAATCTTACCTACAACAATTCCTCCGTGAGAGTTAAAACTGAGGTAAACAAGATTACAGACTTGGAAAAATAGTTTTTACTCTACTACTTTATTCATCAGTTATTATACATTAATTTTGCTCCGTGAGAATTACAAAATTAATATAACAATAACCTAGATATAAAATAGACGGATGTGAAAATAAAGATTTAGTAAAAACTATAATTCTAGCACAGTGTTAAAATGTGATTAAAAATTTCAGGCTAAGCATGTATTAAAACTGAGATACGTATTATAAATATTACCGAGTTTCATCAACTATCCCAACAAAAGAGATTACTCCATTATGGAGTAAGAAAATCTTTAAAAATATAAAGACTAGGAAGAAGTAGTATTTCTTCTACAAAAGAAAACTACAAAAGCTTAAAGTTATAAAAGACAAAGAAAAAGAGCAAGAGAGTAGTTCTCTGCAAGATGAATTTTGTACCTTTCCATACAAAGTTTACTACCTATTTATAGATAAATTCCAAAGCCAAAATTCTTTCTAAGATGTCATATCCTAAGGTGGTAGGAAAATTTTCAAGATGGCCAAGGTGAGTTGGGTTTAGATGACAATTTCAAAGATTCATACGTAGCTTCCTTTCATGAACTTTCTTCCGCTTGCACTTTTATTCTTCAGCATAAAACAATTCACGGACATTACTATCAGTGTTATAATCACACTATGAATAATGTAATCATCAATGGTCATCCCTTATTTTTCTTCACCTTGAATAATTTCTTCTTCCTGCAAAATATGTTAGAAAATATGCGAGAGATGGATATATTTATTCACGTTTTATTTAAAATCCTTATTATTTAACTATAAAAATATATCAATAAATTATATCCATCAAATTCCCCCATACTTGAATCTTTGCTCGTCCTCGAGGAAAAAGATCTCTTTTTTTTTTCTTTTTTTTTAATAAGAATATTTTCTTCAAACTTATGATCTTTGTAGGATAGAAAATTTATTCAAGATAAACTTCTTTCATCATGCTCAATGCAATTATTCTTTTTACTTCACCAAATTCTTTACCTTATTTCTGAATTTTGACTTGATCAACAAGAACTTGCAGCCTTCTCCCCTGGAATCTTTTAAAATTGATAAAGTTATGATCATGTATTCAGTAAGTATCATTGTCTTTGTCCATAGGCTTGCTCGTCATGTTCGTCTCCACTAGTATAGATACAATACTGACTTTCAAAATCTTTTTAGGACTTTTCATGGCTTGTAATGTTAGGCTTCAGGCTGGTAGGATAAGGATATTTGATAGTGACTGTTCTTTTTCCAGCTTGAAGCTCACATTTCTCAATTCTTTCTCCATTCGGTAATACTTTTTTTTTTTTTCAATTTTTTTTCTCCTTTTTTTTTCTTTTTACTATATCATATATATTCATATATTCACAACATTGCTTCTTTTGGTAATATTTCTTCCTTTTGGTGATGTTTAATCTTTGCTCATTCAAAGCTGGAAGAAACAGTAACTCTTTTTTTTTTCTTTATATATATGTAAACAATATATACATATATCATATATATCTTTTTTTTTTTGTAATATATCATGGTGTTGGAAAAAAAATAGGATTAAGGCTCAAAGAAGGGTTTGAAAAGATAAAAATATGTATATTTGGATAGAAAATTGAGAGGCTTGAATTGTGTATCAAAGAAGGCCTAATTTCATTTTTTAAAAATCAGTATCATCCATTATTTCGCCTCGAAGAACATTCAGAGCAAGTTCTAGCCAAGTTCATTGATTCTACCTTCTTTGTGATCATAATTTTTCTCAATTCCAATGATTTTCTGAGTTGAAGATGTTTGCTCTTGCTTTCACAAAGTCAAAATCATAGACATGAAAAATCATATGGTGAATATAAAAAGAAATAATATTGAACAGAACGAACAAAAATTTATATTGTTAATTAAAAACCTACAATTAAGACCATAAATAAGAGGAAAATAGTATATAATATATAAATAACCTCCCCCATACTTGAACATTTCATTCTCCTGGATGAAAATGCTTTTTAAGATATGTCAAAGAAAGAAGGGTGAAAAAAAAATAAGAATGAAGAAGGATCAAGTGGTAGTTGGATTATATAAATATAATATAATTAATATAAAAATACTATTTTATTAGTAAAATAAAAATCTTTTTGGCTTTCAAATATACGATCACAGAAGAAAGCTTGAAAGAAACTGTGACCACAAATGTTCTATGTGTAATAGACTGGATTATTTTTAGACCTTATCAGTCATTAGGTCCTAATTTGAATATAAACTAGAAATTTACCTGTGCCAACATTAGATTTGGACAATGGAATGGTTAACCAACCAGTAACTTAGGCATACCGATCACCATGGAGTTACTCCTGTCTAGGTGACTCTGTTTTTGTAGAGGCCTTCATGAGATGTTCCGGTTGTACAATAATCTGGATATTGACCAGATCAATTGGTTAAGCATTTAATTAGTCAGATCTAAGTGGGACTTATGAGGCTCCATTGCTTCACCCTCAATGGCTACGGGATAAAGAACCATAGTTCTGAGTTTAACGTCGTCAGCTCGACGTAGTAACTGTGGCACTCATCATACTATCATGGTTACTGAAGGGTGTTGTTCAAAATGTCCTCCAAAGTACAATTTTAGCCTGTGACCATTGACCTTAAATTTCTCTCCTCCATTGCTTTGTTGAATTTCAATTGCTCCGTACGGAGTAACATTTGTAACATTGTAAGGACCTGTCCACCTGGATTTCAGTTTTCCTGGGAATAGCATGAGACGGCTATTGTAAAGAAGTACCTGATCTCCAATTTTAAAATTTTTTGGTCGGATCAAATTGTCATGCCATTTTTTTTGTTTTTTCTTTGTAAATCTTGGCATTTTCATAGGCTTCCATCCTCAGTTCATCCAACTCATTAACCTGCAAAAATCTATTTTTACCAGCAGAGGTTCAAAGTTCAATGCTTTCAGTGCCCAAAAGGCTTTGTGTTCCAATTCAACAGGCAAATGGCAAGCTTTTCCAAAGACTAATTTATATGGAGATGTTCCAATCGGCGTTTTGAACGCCGTTCGGTATGCCCATAATGCATCATCTAATTTTAAAGCCCAGTCTTTTCTTGAGATTCCAACAGTTTTTTCAAGAATTTTTTTTAGTTCACGGTTGGAAACCTCAACTTGCCCTTGAGTTTGAGCATGATACGGTGTTCCAGTTTTATGAGTCACACTATATTTTGACAATAAAGCAGAAAATTGCTTATTCATGAAATGAGTCTCTTGGTCACTAATGATGACTCGTGGTGTGCCAAATCTGGTAAAAATATTTTTTCTGAGAAAATTGCACACTGTTCGAGCATCATTCTTTCTTGTGGGAATGGCTTCAACCCATCGTGAAACATAGTCAACAGCCACAATGATATATTCAAATGAATGAGATGAAGGAAAAGGTCCCATAAAATCTATACCCCAGACATCGAATATTTCACATACCTGAATAGATTGCAATGGCATCTCATCTCTCTTTGAGATATTACCTGTTCTCTGACACCTGTCACATTGTGCAACATACACACGGGCATCCTTAAAAAGTGTTGGCCAGAAGAATCCAGCTTCCAAAACCTTGAAAGCAGTTCGGTTTGCAGCATAATGTCCTCCAATTGCTCCATCATGACAATGATACAAAATCTTTGACATTTCATCTTCAGGTACACATCTTCTAATGATATTATCTGCACAAATTCTAAACAAGTAAGGATCATCCCACATATAATATTTAGCATCAGATATAAGTTTTTTCCTCTGTTGGTAAGAGAGATCTCGAGGTGTCCATTTTCCAACCAAGTAATTTGCAATATCTGCAAACCAGGGTGGTTGAGTCACTACTGAGCTGACAGAAAAGATGTGTTCATCAGGAAACTCTTCTTTTATATCACTAGACTCAAGAGGAGGGTTCTCTAATCTAGACAAATGGTCAGCTACCTGATTTTCTGTCCCTTTCCTGTCTTTTATTTCAAGGTCAAAATCCTGGAGAAGTAAAATCCATCTTAACAATCTAGGGCGGGCATCTTTCTTTGCTAAGAGGTATTTTAAAGCTGCATGGTCAGTAAAAACAGTGACCTTGGTTCCTATTAAATAGGAACGGAACTTATCAAAAGCAAATACTACTGCCAGTAGTTCTTTTTCTGTTGTGGCATAGTTGAGCTGAGCTTCATTCAATGTTCTACTGGCATAGTAAATGGGACGGAAAATTTTATCTTTTCTCTGGCCTAAAACAGCTCCAACAGCTGTATCACTAGCATCACACATGACCTCAAAAGGTTGGTTCCAATTAGGGGACACAACTATAGGGGCAGATGATAATTTCTCCTTAAGAGTGTCAAAAGCTTTCATACAATCTCCTGAAAAATCAAACTTAACATCTTTCATCAAAAGGTTAGTCAATGGTTGTGAAATCGTTGAAAAATCTTTTATGAACCGTCTGTAAAAACCTGCATGACCTAGAAAACTTCTAATGCCTTTAACAGTTGTGGGAGGGGGTAATCCTGCTATAAGATCAATTTTTGCCTTATCAACTTCTATCCCTTTAACAGTGATTTTATGTCCTAAAACAATTCCCTCGGTAACCATAAAATGACATTTCTCCCAATTAAGAATCAAGTTTGTCTCTTCACATCTCTTAAGAACTAAGGTCAAGTGATTAAGACAATCTTCAAATATTTTACCAAAAAGGGTGAAATCGTCCATAAAAATTTCCAAAAATTTTTCAGTCATGTCTGAGAAAATAGCTGACATGCAACGCTGAAATGTGGCAGGTGCATTACACAAACCAAAAGGCATTCTCCTATAGGCATAGGTTCCATGAGGACATGTGAAAGTTGTCTTATCCTGATCTTCTGGTGCAATTGATATCTGGTTATACCCTGAATATCCATCAAGAAAATAGTAAAAACCATATCCTGCTACTCTTTCTAATATTTGATCAATAAATGGTAAAGGAAAATGGTCTTTTCTTGTGGCATCATTGAGACGCCTGTAATCAATACAGACTCTCCATCCTGTCACTGTTCTTGTAGGTATGAGTTCTTTATTTTCATTTTTGATAACTGTCATACCTCCTTTCTTTGGTACCACCTGAACAGGACTTACCCAAGGGCTGTCAGAAATGGGGTAAATAATACCTGCAGCCAAAAGTTTTATTATTTCATTTTTCACAACTTCCTACATTGCTGGGTTCAATCACCTTTGGGGTTGGACTATTGGCTTGTAACTATCCTCCATGAGGATTCTGTGTGTGCAAACAGCTGGACTAATGCCTTTGATGTCAGCTATAGTCCACCCTAGGGCTCCTTTGTGTGCTCTCAACACTTCAATCAATTTATATTTCTGTTCTACAGTCAGAGAAGATGAAATTATTATAGGAAATAATTCAGGCTCAAGATAAACATACTTTAAATGGGAAGGGAGAATTTTGAGTTCAATTTTTGGTTGAACATTTTCCGATAGCATTTCTCCCACTTCTTCAGAATCATTTTCCAATATTTCAGCTTCACTTCTAATTGTTGGATCATCATCCTGTCTTGTGCCAGATTGGGTCAAGCATCTTTCCATTGAGTCTGAAATCAATTGGTCATCTTTGAATTCATCTGCAAGATCACTAATCATGTCAATTGAAAAGCAAGAAGATGATGTCTCATCTCTGGAAAATTTTAGAATCTTGTGCATATCAAAAATGACTCTTTCTTCGTCTACTCTCAAAATTAGTTGTCCTTGATGGACATCTATGATTGCTCTGCCTGTAGCAAGAAAAGGTCTACCCAAAATTATTGGCTCATCAGGACATTCTTCCATTTCAAGTACTATGAAATCTACAGGGAAAACAAATTTATCTACTCTCACAAGCACATTTTCAATAATTCCCTTTGGTTTCTTAGTACTTTGATCAGCAAATTGAAGAGAGACAACAGTATTTTTTATGTCACCAAGATCCAATTTTCTAAAAATAGAAAATGACATCAGATTTATTGAAGCTCCAGAATCACAAAGTGCTTTTTCAAAATATACTCCTCCCAAAGTGCATGGAATCGTAAAACTGTCTGGATCGCCAAGCTTTTGTGGTAGCTTATTTTGAAGTATAGCACTGCATTTTTCAGTAAGCATTACCACAGAAACTTCTTCTAATTTCCTTTTGCTTGACAAAATTTCTTTCAAAAATTTAGCATATGAAGGCATTTGCAATAAAGCATCAGTGAAAGGAATATTAATGTGAATCTGTTTCAGAATTTCCAAAAACTTTGCAAATTGACTGTCAAGCTTTTCTCTTTTCATCTTTTGTGGAAAAGGGATTGTCACAGGGAGAGGAGTTATTTTTTCAAAATTCTTTTCATCTTTTTTCTTGATTTCATTCTCTTCTGATGGATCATATGGTATTTCATCATTCTTACCCTTTGCTGCCTGGTGTTCAAAATGGTTCTTTTCCTGTCTGTCAGCATATGGATCATCAAGATTCTTACCTGACCGTAAGGCGATGGCCTTAAGGTGTTCCTTTGGATTTTTCTCCGTATTGCTTGGTAAGGGACCTTGAATCTTTTCTGAAACAAGAGTTGCCAATTGGCTTACCTGAATTTCCAAGTTTTTGAGGGTTGAGTTTTGGCTTTCCATCTTTTCATCAGTGGCCTTAATGTACTTGTACAACAAGTCATCGAGACTTGAATGAGCTTGTTGAGGCCTTTGCTGATATGGAGCTGCTTGTTGATATGGCCTGAAATTCGATTGCCCACGATTTTGATTTTGGTATCCAGGTGGACCCTGTGCTGGTTGCTTCTGGAAGCTTTGAGAGTTCTCAGCACCATTTGGATTGCTCCACTGAAATCCTGGATGTTTCTGTGCCATTGGGCTTCCAAAAGGGTACGGCTTGTAACCGATGACATTAGCCTACTCATCATTCTGATTGTTTGCGCGGCATTCATGGTTAAGATGGTTTCCTCCACACATATCACAAGCCTCAGACTGGCTTGGTTGTTGTGCATTCACCTGAAAAGATTCAAACTTTTGTGCCAAGGAGGCAATCTGTTGTGTTAGTGTATTAAATGCATCTGCCTGGTTTACTGTGGCAGCCTTTTTGATGGTTACACGATTAGATGGCCACTGGATTGCATTCTCAGAAATTTCATTCAACAATTGCAATGCTTCTTCTGTGGTCTTTCCCATGATGGAACCTCCTGCAGCTGCATCTATCACATTTCTAGAAGAGCGTGTTAATCCGTGATAGAAAATATACAACTGCATATGTTCAGGAATGTCATGATGTGGACATTTTCTTAACATTGATTTTAATCTTTCCCATGCTTGATAAACTGACTCAGTGTCAGTCTGCAAGAAATTAGAAATATCTTGTCTTAACTTTGTTGTTTTAGCAGGGGAAAAATATTTGTTCAAAAACTTCTGTGTCATCTGGTCCCATGTGGTTATAGAACCTCGGGGCAAACTTCGCAACCAAGTCTTGGCATCTCCTTTTAAAGAAAAAGGAAATAGTCTTAACTTAATTGTTTCAGGAGGCACTCCATTATATTTAGCAGTTTCAACTAGTTCCAAGAAATCAATTAAATGGCTATGTGGATCTTCACTTGGATCACCAGTAAAGGTGCAAGACTGTTGAATTGTTTGAATTAGGCCGGTTCTAATTTCAAAATTTTTGGCTGCTACAGGTGGGTTCCTAACACTAGATTCACAATTGAAGTGGTCTGGTCTAGCATAATCCCTTAGGATTCTGTTTGCAGGTCTTGGTGCCACTTCATCAAACTGATCCTCTACATGGATTGGTGGTACTCCCAATGGGTTATTGTTATCTCCTACTTGGTGCTCCATTTTGTCAAAAATTACGCTTTGAGAAGATGATAGTCCTTTTTTGCGCAATCTCAAAGATCTTTCAATTTCAGGATTGTAAATGACCAACTCTTTATTAGAAGAGCGGGTCATAAACTACTTGAAATTCTTTAAAGTAAAAAGAAAAAAAAAATCAAAATGAACTCTTTAACAGTTGAAATGGTAACACTACAAGAAAATAATAATAATAATAATAATAATAATAATAATAATAATAATAATAATAATAATAATAATAATAATAATAATAGTACTAGTTGAAAGGAAATATTAAAAAGGAATATAAATTTTTTTTAGTGATAATTAGTATTAGTTAAAGAAGTAGTATATAACAATAGTAGAAAGAAATATTACACTATAATATAATGCTATTGTTATGTATAGATAGTAGTGATAGCTGTAATGATTTAGTAGGAAAAAGATAAATTAAATACAAAGTAGATTATATTGTTTACTAAAGATAAAGCTATAGGTAATAATAATAGTATTATACTTAACACTAATAATAATAGCCAAAGGAAAAAAAATGACAAAAGCAAAACAGTGAGTTGTAATCTAAAAATCAAATAATAATAATAATAATAATAATACTATTTTTAGTAGGACGAAGTAGTGATTGTATAGAAAGTTAGTGACAAAAATCTATAGGACTCATAGGTAGTAGTAACAATAGTAGCAATATTTAGTAGGAGAAATTTCAAATACTGGTATAAACTTAGATATATAAACAAAAAATATTTTTTCTTTTATAATAATAATATAAATGAAATCAAGGGTGGAAGAACGATGACTAATACTCGGAGAAAAAAAAAGTAGTAATAATAAATAGTAAAGAGTAGTAAGTAGTTAATTAGATAAAGTAGTAAGATGTAATAGTAGTAGGAAGGTAGTTAAAGTGATGGAAGACAAGATGGTGATATGAAGAATGATGTGGTTCTATAGGTGGAAGTTTTTACGATAAGAGTAAGAGTTATACTATAGGTAGATATACAAAAGAGAATGTAAAGGAGAAAGTAGTAGGTGGAATGGTAATAAAAAGTTTGAAAAAAAAATACAAAAAGTAAAATAATATATTATACTATTATTAGATATAACAGTATAATAATTATATTATTATAAAAAAAATACTATAAAGAGAAAAGGTAAATAATGATGTACTAAAAAGAACAAAAGATAGTAATACTAGTAAACATAACAAAGTGAACGAAAATGATTGAAAATAAGAGGTAATGATATTTCAAAGAGGAAAGAAGGAAAAAAAAAATAAAAGGTATAATAATGCTACAACAGTAGTAACGCTAATAATAGAAGTAGTGGTAGGAGAAAGATAATACTATAATGTATTAAAAGATGATAATAAAACAAGTATTGATGGTTATAATATTAACAAAATAATAGTAGTAATAATATGGTTAAAACAGAAGACACGTATATGATAAAAATAGTAGGTATTGTAGACAATGAAAAAAAAACTGGTAAAGTAGAATGTTTCACTATTAGAATATAGTAAAGGATATAGTATAGTGTCAGTAGAGAAAGTTAGTAATATTAATATAAACTAAAGAAAGAAAAAAAAATTGGTAGAAGGAGAAGCAAAATTGTTAGAAGCAGTAATCAATATAATATTATTAGAGGTTAGTATTAGGTATAGTTATAGTAGTATTTAGTAGATTAAGTTAATAGTAATTGTATTAATAAGTCCTCAAATTAGTAATCCAATATTTAGTCCGAAGTAGATGTACGCCAATCCCCGGCAACGGCGCCAAAAATTTGACGAGGTCCAAAGTGCATAGGAATTGTCTGCTCGTTCTTGTCAAATTCTAATATAGTTTAAGATATCGTCCCACAGAGATTGAGTATTCTATGCTACGGACTTGTAGTATTTTAATTACTATTTGAGAGAATCAAATTGATGAAAAGTGAGTTTTTAATTTAAATTTACTTAAACTAAAAGAAAGAACTTTCGGAAGATTTCAAATTTAAAAGGAGTTGGGAATCGTTGAATTCACTTGGTAATACTTATAATAAATATCTCAGTTTTGACATGTATTTCTCTTAAGAATAATTGCTTATTGCTAATTCAATTATATTTTGCTCACTAAGAAAATAATCAATTAATAACACTCCGTGAGGTTATGCATATTAATCAAATTATAACTAGTGACGATTAAACCGAAATATTTTTCTTGCCTGAATTGTGCTAAAAAAGTAGTAAAAACTTCGTGAGAATATTTTTACGGAAAATCAATAATCTTACCTACAACAATTCCTCCGTGAGAATTAAAACTGAGGTAAACAAGATTACAGACTTGGAAAAATAGTTTTTACTCTACTACTTTATTCATCAGTTATTATACATTAATTTTGCTCCGTGAGAATTACAAAATTAATATAACAATAACCTAGATATAAAATAGACGGATGTGAAAATAAAGATTTAGTAAAAACTATAATTCTAGCACAGTGTTAAAATGTGATTAAAAATTTCAGGCTAAGCATGTATTAAAACTGAGATACGTATTATAAATATTACCGAGTTTCATCAACTATCCCAACAAAAGAGATTACTCCATTATGGAGTAAGAAAATCTTTAAAAATATAAAGACTAGGAAGAAGTAGTATTTCTTCTACAAAAGAAAACTACAAAAGCTTAAAGTTATAAAAGACAAAGAAAAAGAGCAAGAGAGTAGTTCTCTGCAAGATGAATTTTGTACCTTTCCATACAAAGTTTACTACCTATTTATAGATAAATTCCAAAGCCAAAATTCTTTCTAAGATGTCATATCCTAAGGTGGTAGGAAAATTTTCAAGATGGCCAAGGTGAGTTGGGTTTAGATGACAATTTCAAAGATTCATACGTAGCTTCCTTTCATGAACTTTCTTCCGCTTGCACTTTTATTCTTCAGCATAAAACAATTCACAGACATTACTATCAGTGTTATAATCACACTATGAATAATGTAATCATCAATGGTCATCCCTTATTTTTCTTCACCTTGAATAATTTATTCTTCCTGCAAAATATGTTAGAAAATATGCGAGAGATGGATATATTTATTCACGTTTTATTTAAAATCCTTATTATTTAACTATAAAAATATATCAATAAATTATATCCATCAATGCTGAACTGAAACACAACTTGGTACCACTGAGGCGGAAGAGTTCTTTCCAAAAGGCACTTGTGAAGGTTACATCACGGTCACTTACCATGGTCACTGGTAAGCCATGTAATTTGAAAATATTGTCAAAGAAGAGACGTGCAATACTAACAGGAGAGTATGGATGAGAAACTGGCAACAAGTGACAATATTTAGAGAAGCGAGCGTGCAGCAAATTCTGCTTTAAGGACTGAAGAATCTGATCCCTAGTTTGTAAAGCCATATCCACTGCATCCAATTTGGAAATGCCAGGACAGTAGGATAAAAGGCGTGGCGGAGGGCTCCCATACACTACTTCAAAAGGTGTAGCCTTCAAAGAAGAATGAAAACTAGTGTTGTATGAATATTCTGCCCATGACAACCAATCCATCCATTTGGTCGGATGTGCACTAGTAAAACACCTCGAGTACATTTCCACAGTGCGGTTTACAACTTCCGTTTGGCCATCCGATTGAGGGTGATATGCTGAACGGAAACACAACTTGGTACCACTGAGGCGGAAGAGTTCTTTTCAAAAGGCATTTGTGAAGATTACATCACGGTCACTAACCATGGTCACTGGTAAGCCATGTAATTTGAAAATATTGTCAAAGAAGAGGCGTGCAATACTAACAGCAGAGTATGGATGAGAAGTTGGCAACAAGTGACAACATTTAGAGAAGCGAGCGTGTAGCAAATTCTGCTTTAAGGACTGAAGAGTCTGATCCCTAGTTTGTAAAGCCATATCCACTGCATCCAATTTGGAAATGCCAGGACAGTAGGATAAAAGGCGTGGCGGAGGGCGCCCATACACTACTTCAAAAGGCGTAGCCTTCAAAGAAGAATGAAAACTAGTGTTGTATGAATATTCTGCCCATGACAACCAATCCATCCGTTTGGTCGGATGTGCACTAGTAAAACACCTCAAGTACATTTCCACAGTGCGGTTTACAACTTCCGTTTGGCCATCCGATTGAGGGTGATATGCTGAACTGAAACACAACTTGGTACCACTGAGGCGGAAGAGTTCTTTCCAAAAGGCACTTGTGAAGGTTACATCACGGTCACTAATCATGGTCACTGGTAAGCCATGTAATTTGAAAATATTGTCAAAGAAGAGGCGTGCAATACTAACAGGAGAGTATGGATGAGAAACTGGCAACAAGTGACAATATTTAGAGAAGCGAGCGTGCAGCAAATTCTGCTTTAAGGACTGAAGAATCTGATCCCTAGTTTGTAAAGCCATATCCACTGCATCCAATTTGGAAATGCCAGGACAGTAGGATAAAAGGCGTGGCGGAGGGCTCCCATACACTACTTCAAAAGGTGTAGCCTTCAGAGAAGAATGAAAACTAGTGTTGTATGAATATTCTGCCCATGACAACCAATCCATCCATTTGGTCGGATGTGCACTAGTAAAACACCTCGAGTACATTTCCACAGTGCGGTTTACAACTTCCGTTTGGCCATCCGATTGAGGGTGATATGCTGAACGGAAACACAACTTGGTACCACTGAGGCGGAAGAGTTCTTTTCAAAAGGCATTTGTGAAGATTACATCACTGTCACTAACCATGGTCACTGGTAAGCCATGTAATTTGAAAATATTGTCAAAGAAGAGGCGTGCAATACTAACAGCAGAGTATGGATGAGAAGTTGGCAACAAGTGACAATATTTAGAGAAGCGAGCGTGCAACAAATTCTGCTTTAAGGACTGAAGAATCTGATCCCTAGTTTGTAAAGCCATATCCACTGCATCCAATTTGGAAATGCCAGGACAGTAGGATAAAAGGCGTGGCGGAGGGCGCCCATACACTACTTCAAAAGGTGTAGCCTTCAAAGAAGAATGAAAACTAGTGTTGTATGAATATTCTGCCCATGACAACCAATCCATCCATTTGGTCGGATGTGCACTAGTAAAACACCTCAAGTACATTTCCTAAGTGCGGTTTACAACTTCCGTTTGGCCATCCGATTGAGGGTGATATGCTGAACTGAAACACAACTTGGTACCACTGAGGCGGAAGAGTTCTTTCCAAAAGGCACTTGTGAAGGTTACATCACGGTCACTAACCATGGTCACTGGTAAGCCATGTAATTTGAAAATATTGTCAAAGAAGAGGCGTGCAATACTAATAGGAGAGTATGGATGAGAAGTTGGCAACAAGTGACAATATTTAGAGAAGCGATCTACCACTACCAAAATTACATTTATACCATGTGAGGTAGGTAATCCTTCTACAAAATCCAATGATATGTCTGACCATATTTGATGAATACAAGAGGGGGGTGAATTGTAAAACTGCTGTAATTTAGTTGACTGAGCAATTCGTAAGTTGACTTAGAAATATAAAAGCTGATTAATACAGAAATAGAAATGCTATAAATGAGTAAGGAACGACACAGAATACTGGTTCAGAACCAAATGGTTCCTAGTCCAGTCCCCTTGGGTCACAAGGGAGTGATCTCTCTTCAAGCTCTTTAGTAAACATAATTACAAGTATGGTTTATCGTTAACCATAAACGTCTTCTCACAGGTGGTTTTTAATACTTCGCTCACCACTAACGATGGTGTCTGATTTATAGAGAATCAGACCAAACTTCAGTGACACAACTATTACCTCACTACACGATCTCTCTTTCTTTTCTTGTAAAACTCTCGTAAACTCTAAGGAGTACAGTTTGTAAGTAAAAGACTTAGAGATAGTAGATTGTAATTAGAAGCGTAAGGAGGTCTTCAGAAACACTTGAATAAATAGTAACAAGGCAGGGAGACCGTTATGGGAGAATCAAGGCAGAATCTTGGATGAGATGAGATTGAGAGAGATTGACGAGATCCTGATGCTAGAGAGATTTGACCCAAGAGATTTGATTCTCTTAGGATATAAATATCTCCAGAGAATAAGGCAAGAGCAATAACCAAGCCTACGGGAAGAGCGGCTGTCAATCTAACTTTCCATAGCTGACTCCGAAAGAAAATCAATTTGCGATCCACAGAATCAATTCTCAACCAATAGGGTCCGAAACCTGCGAGAAGCACATAGACTGATTTAGGTATCACATTCTTTTTGTCATAATCAAAATGCATTCTAAATTAACTTAACAATCTCCCCCTTTTTGGTGATGACAAAAAGTGAGAGAGTGAATGTGCTAGGATACTTCCCTTTGTTTCTGAAGTCGACTATTCGACGCTGATAGCTGACTCCCCCTGAGTGTGCTAACTCCCCCTGAGTGTTAGCTCAGTTTTGATAGGCAACAGGGTAGGGAGGTTAGTTGACTCCCCCTGAGTGAGTTACCCTTTAAGCAAAAAGACATAAAGCATAGAAAGGATAATTCAATATTCACATAACCAAACTAAAGTCTGTTCTCCCCCTTGGCATCAACAAAAAAGGAGCAAGCAAAAAGAAGCACAGCAGTGCTAAGTTGTCCTGAATATTACAGACCCAAAGAGTTAAATTTAGCGAGGAGCAAGAAAATAAGTGAGAGTGTTCACAACATTGTCAGTCATACGGTCCAACTTAGTCTGAACATCAGTGGACATGGCAGTGATTCTGGCTTGAATGTCTGTAGAGACAGCATCAATACGAGCATGAACCTGCCTTAAGGCAGCAGCAGAGTCTGTGACAGCATTATCAAGTTTAAGAGAGAATCTACCTACATCCAACTTAAGTTCAGCAATATCCTCAAAGGCCTTTTCACTTTTGTAGTGCAAACTCAGCAACAGGTCATTGACATCAGCCAGAGCATCTTTGAACTTACCTGCAGGCTCAGTTTCAACTGGAGCAGAAGCCTTAGAAGGACCAGCAATATCATCAACAGGCTTGGGGGATTTTGGTTCCTTACGAACCCATGAGTCATTAAGATGAACATACCCCATTGAAGCAAATGTGCGGGAATTGTAACAAGCAGTTAAAGAGAAGGTTTTCCACTCAGAGATATTCACTTTATAAAAATGCAAGATACGAGTGATGAGGATGCCATATGGAAGAGATGCACATTCAGCAGTACTTTCAAGCATGTATTCAATAATCCAAGTAGCTAAATCAAATTTCTTCTTAGTGACCAGACAATAGACAATCAGGGTGTCACGTTGAGACAGAGAACTAAGAGATCCAGTCCGGGGAAGCAAGGTAGTGCCAACAATATGGGCAAGTACACACATTTCAAAAGATAGGTCTAGGGGGCCTAGTTGCCCTTCAGGAATATCAGTCTTATCAGATAGAAAGGTCTTGGCCTGGTCAAACGAGACCTCAAAATCAGCAGGCCAGGAGATTTTAAAAAAGTCAGAGTAACCAGAAGACTTACAGCCCAGAATGCGGCATAGAATAGCTTTAGTAATAACAATGCGAGTGTTCAACACCATTGTTTCCAACCCACCAGAAGAACAGGGACGGAGATTAGCATAGAATAGCCTTACCAGATCCTCAGGGATGTCAACGGGTTCGGCAGAGAAGAAACTTGACCAGTCCTGAGCAGCAAACCATGGAATCAGAGAGCAATTGAGAGAATCCATAGCCTCCAAGTCCACAAGTCTACCATGAGCCAGAGGTTTGTCCTTAAGAGTGACAAAATTTTCACACGCAGAAGCATCCCAGAAATCTAGGGTTTCATCCAAATCAGTAAGAGAAAATTCTTTCTTAGGCCTCTTAACACATTCGTCATCAGGGGATTGCGGGTCTTTTACCGGCTTTCTTAGAGGAAATAGGGTTTCTGTTTGGAATTTGATAAGTGGACATGGTGTTTTCAGAGTGGTCGGATTCCACCGGAACCGGAGTGGTAGATGTCATGGGTGGTTTTGATTTAGTGCGCTGGCTTCGGCGTGCAGAGAATGATGTTTTGCGAACCAATTTAATGGAGGTATTTTGAGGAGAGGGAAAGAGATGAAGTGAATTGGGGGGAGTGGAGAAGTTAAAAAGGAATGGGAATGGAAGGGGTATCGTGTGAGTGGTAGATGAACTGAAGAGACGTGATGGCTGATGGAGAGGAAAGGACAGGACGCAGACCCTTGGAAACCGTTTCCCACGCCGCCTGACAGCTTGTCAACTAAAGGCAGTAATAATGACAAGTGAAAGAGTAAAAGGTAATAATGACATAGTAAAATAAGCATTAAAAATTAAGAGAGTCTGGTAAGAAAAATACAAATACACTTAAGGTAATAAACTGAGGGAAATTAAGAAGGACCAGGCAAAATTCCAAGCAAGTCACGTAGAGCACAAAATCGTTCTTCTAAAAGAGGTTTTGTGAAAATATCAGCTAATTGAAAATCAGTGCTAACAAAGGCAATATCAACATCTCCATCCTGAACATGATTCCTAATAAAATGATAACGAACATCAATATGCTTAGTCCTAGGATGATCAACTGGATTGTAGGAAAGTTCAATTGCACTAGTATTATCACATAGCATGGGAATGGGTTTAAAGAATAAGTTATAATCAGAGAGCTGTTTGCCCATCCAAAGGAGTTGAGTGCAACAATGTCCTAGAGCAACATATTCAGATTCAGCTGTAGAAAGAGCAGTACAGTCCTGTTTCTTGCTGTGCCAAGAAACAAGAGATTTCCCAAGAAAGAAACTTGCACCACTGGTGCTTTTTCTATCAACCCTGTCACCTGCATAGTCAGCATCTGAAAAACCAATAAGATCAAAGAAATTCGTGCGAGGATACCATAAGCCATAGTTAACTGTGCCAACAAGATAACGAAGGATTCTTTTAACTGTAGTAAGATGAGATACTTTGGGAGCTGACTGAAAGCGAGCACATTTACATACAGAAAGCATTATGTCTGGTCGACTAGCAGTTAAGTAGAGTAGTGATCCAATCATACCTCGATAAAGCGAAGCATTGATACTTGTACCTTTTGAGTCACTTACCAGATGTGTAGCCGGGCTCATGGGAGTTTTAGCAGGATTTGCATCATTCATTCCAAACTTAACAATAAGTTCTTTGGTATATTTAGATTGACAAATAAAGATGCCATTTTCATATTGTTTGATCTGGAGTCCGAGAAAGAACGTGAGTTCTCCCATCAAGCTCATTTCAAACTCCCCCTGCATAAGCACTTCAAATTTCTTGCATAATTCTGGATTAGTGCTACCAAAAATGATATCATCAACGTAAATTTGAATAATAAGAATGTTAGAGGACGTTTTTTGTATAAAAAGGGTTTTATCACTTTTTCCTCTAGAAAATCCATGTGATAATAAGAATGAGCTTAGTCTTTCATACCAAGCACGAGGTGCTTGTTTAAGACCATAAAGAGCTTTGGAAAGCTTGAACACATGATGAGGGAATTTAGGATTTTCAAAACCTGGAGGTTGTTTGACAAAAACTTCTTCTCTAATAAACCCATTTAGGAAAGCACTTTTCACATCCATTTGAAAAGTTTAAATTGTTTGAAAGAGGCGAAAGCTAGAAGCATGCGAATAGATTCAAGTCTAGCAACAGGAGCAAATGTCTCGTCGTAGTCGACTCCCTCTGTCTGAGAGTAGCCTTGAGCCACTAGACGAGCCTTGTTTCTTACCACTTTACCTTCTTCATTGAGTTTGTTTCTGAACACCCATTTGGTACCAATAACAGATTTGCCTTTGGGTCTAGGAACGAGCTCCCACACCTGGTTTCTCTCAAATTGGTCGAGCTCTTCTTTCATGGCAAGAACCCAAGATTCATCTTGAAGAGCTTCATCTATCTTCTTTGGTTCTATCTGTGAGATGAAAGCCAGATTAGATTTAAGTGAGTTTCTCATTTTCATACCTTCTCGTGGATCTCCAATGATATATTTCTGTGGATAGTCGGGATCACTCCTCCATTCATTTGGCACGACCACTTCCAGTTCTTTGAGCTGTGAAGTCGACTTAGTATGTTCTGGAGTAGAGTCTGAATCCTCAGCCTCCTGGATTTGAGGATTAAGAGATTCAAGGGTTGTCACTGTAGTTTCTGAGGGACTGGATAGAGTTGGTCCAACTTCGTCGTCATCTGCGTTATTACCTTTCTCGACATGGATCAAGGAATCATCAAATACAACATGCATGGATTCTTCAACTGTTAAGGTTCTCTTATTAAATACTCTATATGATCTGCTAGTGTTAGAGTATCCTAAGAAAATACCTTCATCGGTACGTGGATCAAACTTACCAAGATTATCTTTACCATTATTATGAATAAAGCATTTACAACCAAAGGGATGAAAATAACTAATATTTGGTCTCTTGCCTTTCCAAAGTTCGTAGGGAGTTTTGTGAAGGATAGGACGAATGAGACATCTATTTAAAATATGACATGCAGTACTTACAGCTTCAGCCCAAAAATGATTTGGAAGAGAGTGTTCAACTAACATAGTTCTGGCCATGTCTTGAAGAGTGCAATTCTTCCTTTCTACAACACCATTTTGTTGAGGAGTTCGAGGAGAGGAGAAGTTGTGAGTGAATCCATGAGAATTACAGAAATCTTCAAATACTTTGCTTTCGAATTCCCCTCCATGATCACTTCTGATAGTGGATATGTAGTAACCTTTCTCTCTTTGAACTTTCTTGCAGAAAACTTCAAAACTTTTAAATGCATCATCTTTATGAGATAAAAACATAACCCAAGTAAAACGAGAGTAATCATCAACAATCACAAAAGCATATCTTTTACCTCCGATACTAGCAGTTCTAGTTGGACCAAACAGGTCCATATGTAATAGTTCTAAGGGGTTAGAGGTAGAGACAATATCTTTTCCTTTAAAAGAGGTTCTAGCTTGTTTACCAAGCTGACATGCATCGCAGATATGATTTTTTGAAAAGTTAAGCTTTGGTAGTCCAATTACTAGTTCCTGTTTAGACAGTTTCTCAATCAAAGACATACTGGCATGACCTAATTTCCTATGCCATGTCCAGGGGTTATTGGTAATGGAAGCAAGACATAAGTGTTTACCTGTAGAAGCTTTACCATTGTTAAGAACATAGATATTGTTTTCCCTAGATCCGGAGAGAACTACCTTACCTTTGGTGTCATGAATAATGCATCTGCTGGATTCAAATTTTACCTTGTACCCTCCATCACAAAGTTGACTGATACTAAGGAGGTTGTGTTTAAGTCCATCAACGAGGAATGCTTCCTTGATGTCACAGGAGGGACTTAGGGAAATGATTCCAATGCCAACGATCTTTCCTTTTGCATCTCCTCCAAACTTAACAGATCCTCCATCAATCTTAGTTATAGATTTGAACAGTTGTTTGTCGCCAGTCATATGACGGGAGCAGCCACTATCGAGAAACCATTTTCCCATCTTTATTGATCCTTTGTGGCGTCCCTGCAAAACAAAGTTTTTAAATATGTTTAGGTACCCAAGCTTGCTTGGGTCCTTGAGGGTTAGCTCTAGATGTGCTTGCTTCAGTTCTGGTTTTGGGTCTCCAAATCCATTTTCCAGGATTTCTTTTTTGACATCTTTTAAATACATGACCAGGTTCACCGCAATGATAGCAAATAGGCACAGTTTTAGTTTCTCTAGAAAACGTAGAGGATCTAGCAGATTTATAAAAACTATTTGACCCTGCTGAGCTTTGACTAGTAGACCTTTTATAACTGTTAAGCTTAAGTTTTATGTGACTCATTTCTTCTTTTAAGAATTCGTTTTCTGTCTCAACTACTTCTAATTTCATTTCCCATTCTTCCTTTTCCTTGCTTAGTTTCTTAATTTTCCTTAGAGCCTTCTCAAGCTCGTCTAGGACTTCATCAAGGTTTCTAGAGTTTTCAATATAGAATTCGCAACGTACCTCGCTTGAGTCATTAGATTGGATTCCACTGCTGGTAGAGTTATCTGAGGCCATGAAGCAAATGTTAGCTGCTTCTTCTTGTTCAGTGTCAGCAGTATCTTCATCACTCCATGCAGCATAAGATCTATTTCTACCTTTCCTTTTTGCGTCAGGGCAGTTTGTTGCAATGTGACCTTGTTTGCCGCCTTCGAAGCATCGGCCTTCATTTCTGTAACTGGTTTGATCTTTCTTGAAAGGAGCTTTACCTTTTCTGAATTGACGTCTTCGGTTCACAAGTCCGTTTAAGTTCCTGGACATCATAGCGAGTTGTTCTTGGATATCATCTTCTTCAATATCCTGATCGTAGTCGACTTCCTCCACTGTAGCATTGAATGCTACAGTTTTCTTTTTCTCTTCCAACACATTGCGTTTCAAATGAGTTTTCTCAAAAGCAATCAGATCTCCTCTCAGTTCGTCATAGGAAATTTTGTTAAGATCTCTGCTTTCAATATTTATGACTTTAGGTTGCCAGGTTGTAGGAAGACTCCTTAGAATCTTTCTTATCTGCTCACCATTGGAATAGATTTTTCCAAGTGCTTTAAGTTCACCAATAATCTTGCTGAACCTAGCAAACATATCTTCAGCAGATTCTCCATCTTTCATTTGGAAAAGTTCGTACTCATATACGAGAAGATTGATCCTTGTTTCTTTCACTTTGCTAGTTCCTTAATATGTAACTTCTAGTTTATCCCATACTTCTTTGGCTGTTTTACAACTAGAAATTTTCTCATATTCTTCACCACTAATGGCGTTGTAAAGAATATTGACAGCTTTGTAGTTGAGTTGGATAATCTCACGTTGTTCATCAGTATAATCATCCATGTCAACATCAGTAGGAGCATTCTGAGGATCTCCTTCTTTCTTGGCAGATTTGATGGTGGGAATATCAAAAGGACCTTTCTTGATGACACGCCAGACCTTAAAGTCAACCGATTTAATGTATGTTTCCATACGAATCTTCCAATGACTGTAATGCTTACCATTAAAGGAGGTCGAGTGGCAGAAGTTCCCTCTTGTAGAAGAGCCCCATTCACAACGTGTGATGACATGATCTTTTCTCACTTGTTGTAAGGCAAAACAAAAATGTGAGTCCAAGCTCTGATACCAATTGATGAATACAAGAGGGGGTGAATTGTAAAACTGCTGTAATTTAGTCGACTGAGCAATTCGTAAGTTGACTTAGAAATATAAAAGCTGATTAATACAGAAATAAAAATGTTGTAAATGAGTAAGGAACGATACAGACTATTTATACTGGTTCAGAACCAAATGGTTCCTAGTCCAGTCCCCTTGGGTCACAAGGGAGTGATCTCTCTTCAAGCTCTTTAGTAAACACAATTACAAGTATGGTTTATCGTTAACCATAAACGTCTTCTCACAGGTGGTTTTTAATACTTCGCTCACCACTAACGATGGTGTCTGATTTATAGAGAATCAGACCAAACTTCAGTGACACAACTATTACCTCACTACACGATCTCTCTTTCTTTTCTTGTAAAACTCTCGTAAACTCTAAGGAGTACAGTTTGTAAGTAAAAGACTTAGAGATAGTAGATTGTAATTAGAAGCGTAAGGAGGTCTTCAAAAACAATTGAATAAATAGTAACAAGGCAGGGAGACCGTTACGGGAGAATCAAGGCAGAATCTTGGATGAGATGAGATTGAGAGAGATTGACGAGAGATTTGACCCAAGAGATTTGATTCTCTTAGGATATAAATATCTCCAGACAATAAGGCAAGAGCAATAACCAAGCCTACGGGAAGAGCGGCTGTCAATCTAACTTTCCATAGCTGACTCCGAAAGAAAATCAATTTGCGATCCACAGAATCAATTCTCAACCAATAGGGTCCGAAACCTGCGAGAAGCACATAGACTGATTTAGGTATCACATTCTTTTTGTCATAATCAAAATGCATTCTAAATTAACTTAACAATATTTGCTCCGGTATTGGTAAAGGCTGAAGAAGACCAGCAGGTTGCAGAGTTTCCGTTTTGTGTCGCTGGCAAACACCACAAGCACGGACAAAGTCACGTACATGATGCTTCATACCCGTCCAATGGAAATCCTTTAGAATCCGAAAAAGTGTTTTTTGGTATCCCTCATGTCCCTGGTTATGCAAGGCAGTCATGACTGTCTGAATGGAGGGAGAAATTGAAGCTAAGAAGATCCGATGTTCATATAGCAGCAGCCCATTTTTGATAGTCCATTTATCTGATGCAGTACCATTATGAACAGCAGCTATTAATTGCTGGATGTCTGGAGAATTATGTTGTTCAATTCTGATATCATCAAAGAGGCTTAATTGAGTCATAGAAATGGCAAGAAGAGTAGCTTCATCATTATTTCGACGAGACAATGCATCTGCTACAGTGTTGTAACGGCCAGCCTTGTACTCAACTGAAAATGTATTGTTGTGGAGGAGTTAGTGCCTTTTGTTCCAATAAAAACTTCAAACTGTAATGATCGGTATGGACATTAAAGTGTTGTCCCCAAAGATAAGAGCGCCAATGCCGAATAGCCTTCACAAGACCGATCAATTCTTTTTCATAAGCGGGTAGCGGCTGGTGTCGCTTTGCTAGTACTCTGCTAAAGAATGCAATAGGTTTATTACGCTGTAGTAAAACAGCCCCAATGCCTAGATCTGAAGCATCACATTCAATAACAAAAGGCTGAGAAAAATCTGGAAGTGCCAATACTGGTGTAGATGTCATAGCAGCCTTGAGCTTTTCGAAAGCTTGTGTTGATTGATCTGTCCAGATGAAAGAATTCTTGCGAAGCATGGCTGTTAATGGTGCAGCAATCGATCCATAATTCTGGACAAACTTGCGATAATACCCCGTGAGACCTAAAAAGCCTCGCAAACCTCGAAGAGTAGATGGTTTGGGCCATTCTGTCATGGCTGAAACTTTGCTAGCATCTGCTGACACACCATCGGCTGTGATGAGGTGACCCAAATAAGCAATTCGAGTTTGGGAAAATGAACACTTCGATTGCTTCAAGTAAAGATGATGATCTGAGAGTAACTTGAAGACAACTCGCAAATGATACATGTGTTCTATCCAGGTACGACTGTACACAAGAATATCATCAAAAAATACCAAAATAAATTTTCTTAAGTGAAGCCGAAATACCTCATTCATCAATGCCTGGAAAGTTGATGGAGCATTAGTTAAGCCAAAGGGCATAACTATAAACTCAAAATGCCCATGATGAGTACGAAAAGCAGTTTTCTCCACATCTGCTTCCCTCATTCGAACCTGGTGATAACCTTGGCGTAAGTCTAGTTTAGAAAAATATTTAGCCCCAAACAGTTCCTCCAACAATTCTTCAATTACTGGGATAGGAAATTTATCTTTGATTGTTCTTGCATTCAACTCGCGATAATCGATGCACATGCGCCAAGAACCATCGGATTTGGGAACAAGAAGCACCGGAGAAGAAAATGGAGATTGACTAGTTCGAATTATCCCCTGCTTCAACATATCTGAACATTGTCGTTCAATTTCATCCTTTTGAGTGTGTGGATATCTATATGGCCGTACAACAATGGGTTTTGTCCCTGGTTCCAGAACAATTTTGTGATCGCAACCACGTGCAGGACGAAGGCCCACTGGTTCATGAAATATGGTAGCAAAATCTTGTAAGATCTTTTTCAAATCGTCATCATTATCTTTGTCAGCCATCATAGCATGGAGTTTTGCTCCTTGAGTCTGGTCAGGAGACTTAACAGCCATCATAGCATGGAGTTTCTTACATTGATGACCCGGGTAAATGGTTCGTCACAATTGTAACAAAGTCCCTTGAGTCGCCTTTCCTCCATCTCAGATCTGGTCAGTTTCTTTATGAATCTAGTGCGTTGTTGAGGCGAGAAATCTGTAGTCTTTGCTCTACGGACATCTGAGAATTGCGAACGAAGGGGCTGTCCCTTGCGTTCATAAAGCCGAGATATACTCATAGCCGTAGCCAAATCTGAAGGGTTATGCAACTCTACCTCAATTGCTATATAATCAACAAGACCACTAATATAAAGTTCAATTTTTTGCGCTTGTGTAAGAGTACCGGCCCGTGAAACCAATTGCTCAAATTTTTCCTGGTAATCTGCCACAGAGTCAGTTTGACGTAACTTCGCTAATTCTCCCAACTTCTGACTTCTAATTGGTGGTCCAAAGCGAAGGTTACATTGACGTTTGAACTCTTCCCAGGAGGGCTGAGGCATATCTATCTCTAGTTGAAGAAACCAGAGTTGCGCAATTCCTTCCAAATGAAAAGAAGCAAGTCCAATTTTTTCTTCTTCTGGTGTTTGTTGGTGTCGAAAGAAGTGATCGCACCTGTTCAATCATCCCAGGGGGTCCTCTTGACCATTAAAACGTGGAAAATCCAACTTTGTATATTTAGGTAGGATGGAACTGCCATCGGTTTCAGATCTGGAACCTGCAGCCACTGCTTTACCCTTCCAACCTCGATTGTGACTGTCATTGTCATTTGATTCAGAATCTGCCTTTGAATTTGCAATATCCTTTGTGAGTGCATCCAAACGAGCATTTATGGCTTCCTGTCGGGCTAAATTTGCTGCACGTTCTTCCTGAAACAAATTCACCAACTGTGCCAGTTGTTGCTGGATTGGATCTCCCATAACTCTTGTCTTTGATACCAAGTTGATACGATTCCCAGATATAGATCTAGTTATGGGACGCTGCAATATAAATTCAGAGTTAACGTGAAGGGGATTAGGAGTTTGAGAAGAAGCTTTTCTCCTGCGACCTATTGTGATGGTTCGTTAAGAGAGAACCTGCAATCTCTTGAGTTAAAGTACTCAAAGACTTTGGATAATTTTCTGCATAGTTTTCATTGAATTCCAATAAACATTAAGTACAATACTGATGGAGAAACCACCTGCTAAAAACAAGGAAATAACTGCCTAATAGATAACCTCCCTACAGGAAATAACTACTACAAAGAAATAGGACATATGTCTGATAAGCTGAAGTCAGATACTTCTTTTTATTTTTTATACTTTCCATGTGTAAACCTTTGGTACACCAAAGGAGTGCTAACATTAATCCCTTCCTTCAAATGACACTTGTCCTCAAGCGATAAGTGTGGAAAGCGTTGTTGCATAGAAGAAATGCTTAGTGTCAGTGGCTATTAGTTAAGTAATGCTGTTATCAGCTTATTAGTCTAGTTCACATACAATTACAAAGTTTCTCCTAGTCGATCAGGGTATTGTGCCCTACCATGTAACTATACAATCTCCTCTGGTATTGAAGCATATTACTCAAAATTCTTAGTGTCAGTGGCTATTAGTTAGAGCAAGGAAAAGTAGCCAAGAGTGTATATCAACAAGTAGCATACAGGACAAAGATCTACACAGTTAGCTTCTGGTCTATTTGAGTCACTTTAGCATAACATGTCACGGTGATTCAAAGTTTGGCATAGACGGATGTAGCATAACATTCACTTTAGCATATTCTTGAGCAAGTGATATTATTCCTTGCTCTGTCTTGCAGTTGTAGACATATGTGCTAAAGTCATGTTGGAACCTCTGAATGTCACTATCAACACCAAACTTGGAGTACACGAACATTTTAAAGATAAGTATAAACTATGTCGTCGCCCACCCAACTCGAGAAAACTAGAATTCCCTGACACCCAAGTACTCTCCATCTCTGTGTCGAAGAATTGGGTAGCAAACCAAATCTTCATACATCTGGGGTTACCTACTCATCACATAATTCTCCACAAACTCCTCATATCCAAACCCCATTTCATAAAACACAGAAACAAACTGATTGCCCCAAAGAACACAACACACTCATATTTGGCAAATAAGGGAAAATATGAGCAAGTCACACTCTTCTAGCAGATGAATTAGCAATTTAACCGATGTTTGCAACAATGAAATGCCATTAAACTAAACAAGCCAAAAACGACGGTGAAAGAGAAAGGAAAACTGAGAGACAAAAAATATACTACTAGTAGATTTTCATTCATTCAGCATCCTTTACAAAGCTAGACTTCTAATTCAAGAAATAATCTCTCCCTTTTAATTCCTTCATCATCACCTTGTCTAAACAGTCCAAGTAGACCTACAGTCCTAACACAGTTAGAAATTACGACTAAACTCTACACCAAACCGGATCACGAGGGAGGCGACAAAAAGGAGTAGGAGAAAGCAGTGAAAAGCTTTCTTCCACACAAACGACTTCATCTCACTGCGAAGTTCTTCAATCTCAATTGTGGGACTTCTAACCATAAATGATCTGAGGCAAATCAGGGGCTCACCTAAGCCTTCACCAACCTCCACATTCTCATTAACATTCAACATAACGAATTCAAGTTCCGCCATCCTAGCCAACAACATTTGTTCAGCGATCAATAGTTTCGTCTGGCGATTCATGAAATCTAATCTTCTGGTGGGATCTCCTATGCTAATCCATAAATGAGAACCAAAAAAATACATACTCCAGATCACTAAAAACAGTGCAAAAGGTCGTTGGTCAAACCACACTGATATGGCTAGTGAAAATGCGAAAACAAGTAGAACGTATACAAAATGTTTGTTGGTTTTTCTTTTGAACAGGGTTAATATTTGTTGAGCATTTTTTCCCAATTCTATTTCTTCCTTCAAATATTTATTCCTTTCACTTTCGAGTTCTACCAGCCTAGCTGCATTAAACTGGAGAATTGGAGCATTACCTTCATCTTCAGCCATGGAGCAGCTATCTAGGGTTTTGGGTTTTGGGAAATTTTGTTGTGGCTTCATATATAGAGTTTAATAAATTGGAACTTGTACAAAATTTGGCATTACATGATACTTTCCCCTGCTTAATTAGTGGCATGTACAGATATTTTTACACACTGCCAGTGCCATCATTTGAAAATATTCACAAAATTTGGCACTATATGAAAGTAGTAATATTGGGTGTTACATCGAGCTTCGTCGCTTTTTCCGCTATTAAATCTTTGTTATCTTATGAATTTATCATTTATCGGTTAACACTACTTAAATTTACTTTTTACAAGTTTAATTGGAGTACCAACAGGAGTGCTTTGCAGTTTGCACCTCTAATATATGCACGTGTAGAAAAAGGTTAGTTGATTTTACTTTTCAACTCAATTTAAGCTCATCTAATCTCGCCAATCAAAATTGAAACCAGAATGCCACAACGTCACATTAATCATTTGTCAATCCCATATAAATTAAAGAGTGCATATAAAAGCGCATGAGTAGATTTCTGTATCTAAAAGACTTGGATTTGCTACCTTAGTATTCTTGTACTCGTTTATCTTTCAAGATGATGAGCCCCTAAGCGTTGTCATTTTACAAGCACCTTAGTTTTTTTTCATGTACTTTGTTTCTTGTTGACATGAGAATGAGGTTTAATTTGTGATTGAATTAAAAGAAACACAAGCATGGGGCCTCGTTAATAGCACTTGAGAGTTGAGATCATTGTCTGGATCTTAAACGAGCAAAAGCTTTTGCTTTTAAGTCTGTTTCCAACATTTTGAGACGCCAAATTCGAAGTTGCAATAATGTAATCTGCAAACAAGCAAGTAAAATGTGCCAGCAAACATTGTAAATGAGCTCCTCCCTTTTATCTGCTATGAGTGGTACACTTCACGAGACACATTCCAAACTATCAGCACAAAACATGAATAGCTCGCCAAAATATGGTAGCTGCCTACACAATGCTATAGTAGGCATTTGCTCCGATTCAATGACTAAAAATTGGATGTGATACAAAAGCAAGAACGTCTCGCCATCTCGGTCATTCTTGCAATTTGGTTTACCAACATTAACTGAAACGGATTACATTCGAGTGAAAACACACTTGGAGAATGCCTAAGCTGAGCTTCTAATACAACCGCTATTTGTGCTCAATTTCAGATGATGTATGTGTCACGCAAGCACAACAGCGTCATCTACCTTAACCTGGTGGGAATATGTCCCTAAAAGCTTCCAGGATCAAAAGAGCTCAAAACATAGTTGTGATAGGTAAATGATTATTTCTCATGCTTTGCTAAACTGCACTGTCAATCCTCTGTATGCCAAAGTCCAAGCAATACATTTGAAAAGATTGTCACGTTCAAGCATTATCATGAAACGACCTGATAGAGGAGCAAACTCTGGCGTCCTGGAGACACTTTTCAACACTTGGTGTTAACTTCTACTAGCTCCTGCCAAGTACTAGTAAGTTTTCTCCGGGTTTGTATTTCAGCTACCAAAAGGAACAATTTTGACATTCCTACTATCCAGCAACTGGAGGAGGCCCTCCTGTCCTAGCTTTGATAAGCCGGATCTTGAGTGTTATGGTAGATATCCTCTTCTGATATGCTAGCAACCTGCAACGTAAGTACATAATATTCTAGAAGCAATCCAATTAGCTTTTTTTTAGAAACCTTGGTCATCATGATATAGGAAATTTCTACTTAAAGCAGCAGTTTGTATGATAAGAGCTTACGGGTTTCAGCACAGTAAAGATGGCAATTATCCCAGTTGGTCCTCTTTTCAACCACCCACATACATATAAGCCCTTCACAGCTTGTGCATCCCTTGAAGCTTCACACACATCCTCGGACATTTGGAACAATTTCTTGAAAAGCAGCAAGATAATTACAATTTGCAAGGGTACTGGACGATACAATGGATTATATAATGTGAATGATCAGATGCACTAATTTCGGGGATAGAATAAAGAAGGGAAGAATACAGTGCTTATCCTTACAATATTTTGCAAATGCTATAACGGAACATGAGAATTAAGGCGTTGAATTGGAAACTTCTAATGACAGATAGATCTATCAGCCATAGTTTATGAGCAATCGACACATTTGTCATCATCTGTCTTTCATCACATACATTTGCAGTGATGTATGTTTCTCATTTTTAAGATTAAATTATTTCAAAAGATTAGATGTAAACTCTCAATCATCAAACAACACCTATTACTAAGCCTCGATCCAAAGCAAGTTCGGGTCGGCTACTATATGAATTCTTACTGTCCATGTCACTCAATTAAAGCTCATCTAATCTCACAAATCAAAACTAAGTTCAAATGGCATGTCAACTAGAAAGTTGCTTGCTTTGTCAAATCGAAGCATCGTATTTTATTTCTTATTATCTTCTCTAGGTCCCTTCCAGATTTCACGTGCTTGGAATATTATTTTGTTTGATCCACCACACACAGCTCTTACTTTCTTATTCTCTTCTCTAGGTCCAATTTTCCAGGTATCCTGCTTACAGTTTCTCAAAGATCACAACTCCAATGCCTAGAAAAATCAGTAAGTTTCTCAGATTGAACAAATTGTATGCTGATTGATGGAGTAGCCTTTCAAGTAATGATGTTAGCAGTACAAAGAGAGAGTCAAGAGAGAGTCATTGTGACATCACAGCATATATCAACAAACAATGTCAGCTAACAAGAATCTCTATACTAGTATGATATTTCCTAGGAAAGCAGCTATAAGAATTCAGTTAATCATGCCAATGATTTAAATTTAAATTCACCTCAAGGAAATTTTTAATTCAGCAAGTAAGAACATAGTACTTGTGCAGCTCTGACCCACTCGCCATTCGCCAACCATCCAGCCTTAAATCAGCTAAACTCCATGTCTGTACACTGACCTTTTAGGACTTCAGAAAATCACAACCACCAACCATCCTCGTTCAGTAATCTTATTTTTATAAGTTGATAGGAAATTTCATATAATAATATCAGTTCTCTTTTCAGATACATAATTAATTATCACCAAGATTAATACCAAATCATTGTTATGATTATTTGCCAAACCTGCAACTTTGGCAACGATCTTTTGAGTAGAAATACACTGACCTGAGGGGAAAGATAAACAATTTTTATCATATGCATTTGAACATTGATCCTAAACAAGTTCGGATCTGCTACTATATAAATTTCCACTGTCAGTGTCACTCAATTTAAGCTAATCTAATCTCGCAATCAAAAATCAGTTAAAACCTAAACTGCCATGAAAATTAGAAAGTTGCTATGACTAGCATGCTTAAACTTCATATCTGTGCATCTGGCATTCAAGGACTTCAGAAATCACACCCTCCAGGCACCAACTATTTTTATTCAGACAGTTTATTTTTATAGTAACTTAATTGGGAATGTGTATGGTGATATTAGTTCTCTTTTCACATAATTATCATAAAGATAAATACCAAAGCCAAATCATTGTTATGATTATTGCGAAATGTGCAACTTTGTCGGCGATCTTTTGAGTAGAAATATTGTATTGACTCGAGGGGAAAGTTCACATTCTTTATCATATGCATTTGAACCTTGATCCCCATATTTGCAATTAAAATCATATAATTTAGCTTAATCAATATATATACTTGACAATCAGTAGCAACAACCACTAGTACACCATTTAATCTTCAAAATCTCAGAAAACTTCATGGATACTAGTACTACTCAGCTACAACAATCTATCAAGATGTAAGTAAATACATAATGCAAAATATTGGTATCTGGAAAATACTAACAAGTGGAAAATTTGAATAACAAGTGCTAAATAGCTTTATATACAAAGTCAAAAGTCATACTTCATCATCCCTCGCAATATATAATATCATATGATGAAAAAGGAATATGAAAAGAGAAAAACTAGCTAGGATTCAAGAAAGCTGGTGAGATCAGAGAATTTTATTCATCAAACTTGTTGAAGTGTAAATGTGTTTCTCATTAAAAAAAACTTGGTAGCTGTGTTTCCATAATTTAAACGATAGGAGACAACAAACTTTTCAGCTTAGATAGTAAACGTCTAGGTTTGGAGGTGGGAGGGCGACACTTTTTGAATGTGTAGAAGTTTCCCAGAGAAACAACAGTTTTGCAATGTATGAAAGCTGAGATAAAGAGGACCTTGTCGTCCCACTCTTTTTCTAGCATTCTAATGGTTTGCGACTGCAGATTGCAAGCAAAAATACCTCTAAATTCATCACTGATGATCAACTCCCCATTTAGTATGCCAATTGGTCTTACCAGACAGCTAAAATATAAGGGCTTACTCTCAATGTTGATTGTCTTCCGTAGACTCCACCTGTAGTAGTTTTCGAGATCCCATATATCTATTGTTTTATGAGTACTGTAAAATCCCAAGTTACAGAGTGAAACATGGCCGTTCGTCTCAAAGAGGTGCATACAAGCATGGATATTTCTAGAATGCTGGTTACCACATTTTTCTCCCGGATGAGATATCACTTGAAAATTTTCCTCTTTTATGTCAAATAAAATAATAGATGCTTCGCAATGAGCAGCGCATATAGCACAAGTAGCAGAATTGGTGGGACAGCATCTTTCAGCCATCCAATATATAGCATCTTTCGTCCAAGTAGGACGTGCCTCCCTACATAAGACCGTAATTCTAGGTCTTAACTGGGGAACATGAACATCACAAAACTTTTCCCAGCCAGTAGTTTCTGTAATTTCAGGATCATCAGACAGCAATGAGCTAAGTCTAAGCATTCTAAATTCTACAAAAGGTAATTCTCTTATCCAGAGGGCATAATATTCCTTAGCAACTTGATGGAAAAAGAATGCTGCTATGTAACCAACTGGGAGATCAAAGGTAGCTAGTTCTTGGGTGATAGGGTTCATGATATAATAGGACTTCTCGCGCCTAAACAAGACCAAACCATGGTACGATAAGACAAATTCAGGGGAATTATACAGATAGTAGTCTCCACCACCCAACGGCACTGGAATTTGTATATTACGTCTGCTTCTCATGATTATATTACAAAAACTATTCATCCAAGTGCTTATTCCTTTCTTGTGATGATCCTCCTTGAGAAACTGGAGCCGCGTAAAGCCTTCAAGGAGCCGTTTATGGTGGGCAAGGATAGCAGGAACAGCACCGACACGGTTCACATAACAGTGGTTGAAATATGGGGATGGGATTAAAAAATTCCAATGAGTGCACTCTTAGGCAACTTAGAAGTTCTTCTACAGGGAGTCTGCTCAGAATATTAATCAATATATCATCCGGAAGATTATTAATATGCACTACCTCATGAGAAACATGTTCATCCTGCTTTCTTGACAACCAATGCAAAAATCGGAGGACCATTATATATAAGTGCCTCAGACAATGAACTTATTTAAACTATCGTAATTTAGGTTTTCTATAGCAGTTTTAAATATTCTTCCTCGCAATTACTCTGTAGTGAATGCAAGTCATCAGAAAAGATAGATAATATCCATAACCAAAGTTACAGCCAAAAGAAAACTAGTAGTAATAAATTAGCTAAAGAAAATATGTATAAGATACAACATCATAACATACCTAAACTCTGAAAGACTTTACTATTTATATGTATTGTATTCCCTTAGGCCCGTAGTATTATTATTGGAAAAAAAAATATGAATAGCCGTAAAGTATATTCCACGGATGCTAGCCACATTGAAGCTTCCTTTATGGAGTAACAGATAATAGGTTATGCGCTGATTTTACTCCTAAAAATTAGCAAAGCTTACTGGAAACATGTAACAGAAATATGACTACAATATTGTGGAGTCCTAAATGCAATAGAAATCCTATATTTACCTTATCGCATACCAAGCTGATAATTATGAGCACCCAATCTCCTTCTCCATCTACTTTATTGTCCTATATATCACACAGAATATTTTCTTAAACAAAGATAGGTATATCTTCATTGTTGAAAGAAGAAGGTACTTTTTTCCAAACATTAATATTACTTCATATGGATAAATATATTTCTAAAAAGTCCTTCTAATATTGCAATAGTAACTACTGAAGTAGGTATGGATACCATAAAGGTGGTGTATACTGATGGGTTGAGATCCCATCCATTATACTTTTGTTCAATATACCTTTAAATTTTTGCCACATGTCAACTACTTTAATCTAATGGCTATTATTTATTTATTGACTTTACACACCAACACACCATTCTTGCTTAAGCTATCTTCTCTACATCTAGTAAAGAGTATTACCTCAAAACTTCAAAACTTCTATTGTTAATGATAATAGAACATAGAATTTTTCAAAAGAAAGCAACAAACAGTTACGCAGAACTGTGAAACTTCTTTAAAATAAAAAAAATAAAAAAATAACATAAAAACAAATAGAAAGAAAGAAACAGCAAACTAAACTGCTATTTCGCTAAAAATTCCTAGCTTTTGTTTTACCCATCAACGGACTGTATTAGAAAAGGTCTTAATGTCTTTCTTTGTGAAACAAAAGTTCAATTAGAGTACAATTTCATACTCTTTCATTCACATTTATGGAAAATATAGTTTTGTGTTTGTGCCCTAAAAAGAATTGCTGTTGATACCTCTAGCAAAATGCCTTATAGCAGTCAGTTGTGGAGACCTTATTCTCCATGACTGAAGTTTCTCAAATGTGGAAATAGGCTGAGAGGAAGTTTGTTTACACTTTACATCTAAGAAGGAAAAAGTTTGCGGCTAGAAAGAAAGATTTGCATTAGAATAAAGTAGTTGATATGTGGCAAAAATCTAGAACAAAATTGAACAAAAGTGTATTGGATGGGATCTCAACCCGTATACTGATATGGAGTACTAATATATGCATACTGTGCGAATATTTCATGCAAAATACTCGGATACATTCTCGCACACTATATATTTCATATATATTTTTGTGTATACTGAAGTAATAACATATGCATGTCAATCTATATAAATATATCATGCTTAATACTCGAATAAATTTGATAAATTACGTGTATTCCAACAATACAATTGGGCGAGAATTTAAATGAACAACCATATCCCCTAAAAGTGGGCACATCGACCGATGATAATTAACTACGTGATATTTATCTAATATTCTTTTAGGAGATAACTATCTACAATAAATTTAAAAAAAGGAAAGTAATTGCTCATGCACATTCCTTAAAGACAGGCATGACTCTTGCTTAGTCATTTAATTACTCCCCCGTTCCAAAATAGTTGTCATAGTTCGAATTTCGAGAGTCAAACGAGTTCATTTTGACCGTAAATTTAAACATATAATACTTAAGTTTTTTGTGACGATGTTTATATATTTAGAAACTAATAAAAAAATATTATAAGTCACAATGATTAATAATTCAAAATATTTAAAAGACATATGAAAATATTACGATCAAAGTTAAACTCGTTTGACTCTCGAAATCCAAACCATGACAACCATTTTGGAATGGAGGGAGTATATTCTAGGAGCGTTTATTCATAATAAAAGTAGAGTGTGTTTATTTCTTGTTTAATACTCCTTAAATTGTTTATACTGTGTAAATTTTTTCTATTATTTTCTCCACATGGAACCCAAATCATATGTTCTCGCCTTCTCTACAAATCATATGTTCTCGCCTTCTCTAACTCATGGCCATATACCTTGTCCAAGGTCGGTATTGAAGAACTATGACACCATAGGCAGTGGTCTGCCATTAATTTGCCCCTGCATAATAGCAGTTTAGCAAAAATAAACTCCGCTTAATTTAATGAATAAATTTCATACGAAAATGCCTCTACAAATCTTATAATGATGCTTGTATCACCATCCTCCCTTTCTCCGTAAGTACTGCCTAAGAGGCAATACTTGTATTTGACCCATCTTTTTTAGGTAACACTTGTTCTTGAATCTCACATTTTCTCTTAGGAAAGTGTTGTCTTGCAACACTTGCCCATTTCAGTCTCTTCCCGCATTCTCCCAGATAAGTTGAAATATTGCCTAGGCTACACTTGCCACTTGAACTCTTCGTAAAAGACAACTTTTTCAAATTGAAAACTTGAAGTGTTGTCTACAGACCAAGCATAAGGCATTTTGGTTCATATTAAACGACGACAAATTCTAATCAATTTTTAGGATACCGGTGAAGTTTATTGTTGTCCAAGCCAGCTTCTAGCCCAGTACCATCAGAGATATGCGTGTTCACAACAGGAGTTTTTACCTATATGAACACTCTAAATCCTTTTCCATTGAATCCTTCACAACATGCTCCTACTCTAGCTAGGTGGGATCAAAAAATTTCACCTAGTGCCCTTAATAAAACATGGTCTTACCTAATTGCCCCAGTGGGGAATATTGGGGTGAACCAGAAAAGTTTGGGTAGAGCCGTAATTCGATGCAAAGCGGAGAACCTTACCAGGGCTTGACATGCCGCGAATCCTCTTGAAAGAGAGGGGGTTCGATTCCCGCTATCCGCCCGATCTTGTAAAAGATCTGCTACAGAACGAATCTGTTTATTTTTCAAATGATTCATATCGTCAAGCGCAGACCATACAAGCCCGTTACATGAAAATGCACGGGTCAGAGCGTAAGCTAGTGATGCTTTCGGCTACTGGATTTTCGAGCAAAAAATAAGTTTTAAATATATTGGACTTACTTGTTTTTTTTTCTGCAGTACCTCGACGTGACATGAGCGTGAAAGGGTAATAATTTAGTTAATAATCCTAGTGATTGGATTTCTATGCTGACTGGACATCTAGGGGTAAAGCACTGTTTAAAATAAGAAATTGAAAGATTTCGTTGAAATTGTTCGTTTGGAAATTTCCCGAAAAGCTAAACAAACATGGTCTTACCTAATTGCCCCACTTACAAATATTTTAAGTAAATGCCCTCCACATCATACCCCTCCCCCCCTCTTATGAAAGGACTATTTTGCCCCCCAACTTGTGTTAATTCATGCTGAAGCTTTCCTTCTCTCTTTCCCCATTCCTGGCCTCCTTATTTCTTTTTTTTTTGTGTGGCCCCCAACTTGTTTAATTCACGCTGAAATATTTCCTTCTCTCTTTCTCCATTCCTGGCCTCATTCTTTCTTCTTTGTGTGCTAGAAATTTGGGATTTTTTTCTTGTGTTTGCTTGATTCCAGTGATTTGAAGGTTTTTATTGCCTATGGCTATTAGATATTCATGTTTTTCATAGACCTTAAAATCTTGACCATGGCCAAAAGTTGCATAAACTTTCTCTGCAAGTTGCTTATTGCAATAGAGTTTAAAGTCTTGGCTATTGCCAATACTTACAGAGATGTTCTGTGTAAGTTATCGCTTCCACCAAAACTTAGAGTCTTGGCTATTGCCAAGAGTTGAAGAGACTTTGTCTCCAACTTGTAGAAGTCTTGGCAATTACCAATACTCTTAGAGTTTTTTAGTGTAAGGTCCTCTTTGCCAGAACTTAAAGTCTTGGCTATTGCCAAGAGTTGCAGAGACTTTGTCTCCAACTTGTTCATTGCAGTAGAGGTAGAAGTCTTGGCAATTGCCAATACTCTTAGAGATTTTTAGTGTAAGGTCCCCCTTGCCAGAACTTAAAGTCTTGGCTATTGCCAAGAGTTGCAGAGACTTTTCTCTGCAAGTTTTGCATTGCAATATATGTAAAAGTCTTGGCAATTGCCAATATTTGCAGAGACTATATGTACAAGTTGCTCCCATTGCAATAGAGTTTAAAGTCTTGGCTATTGCTAATACTTTAGAGATTTTTCAGTCTTTGCAGCATAACTTAAACTCTTGGCAATAGTTGAAGAGAACTTTACCCTTGCAACTTGAAGAAATCTTATGTTGAATCTTCTCTTGAACAAAGAAATCTGTAAAAGGAATGGGGTTTTATGGTTTTCTTGATAGCGTGAATGGAGAAAAGGAAGGGGAGGGACTGGGGCGCATCTTTTTACTGATTTGCAGGGGTATTTTGGTCAAAAAAAAGTTTCATTAAACTAATGAGGGCACTTTTGCAAACCATCTCTTAGCGGGGGCAAAAAGGCAAACTATTGCTTCCCGTGTCATATTTTTGCAAATGAACCTCGATTTGGGGATTAGGGATTTAGGCCTTTTTGCGGAAATATGATACCATAGCAATGGTTTGCCTTTTTGCCCACGCTTAACTTGGCTTTGTGAAAATATCCTCGTTAAGTTTAATGAATAAATTCTGGACGAAAATATATCTGTCAATTTCTTGGCACTAGGCCAAGACTTGCCCCTTTGACCCCGCTCTATTTGTCAATACTTACCCTGAAGTGTTGGTAAAAGGCAACACTTGCCGGCACTTGGTTGTAAGTATTGTCAAAAGACAACACTTGTTCCTTCCAATCTCTTTTTGCATTCTCCTCATATAACTTGAAGTATTGGCAAGACAACACTTGTCTTTGACTTCTTCCCTCAAAGCCAACATTTACAAATTTGTGTCTTGAAGTCTTGGCTTCATGCCAACATAAGAGTATTTTGCTAAAACATTGTTAAACGAAGGCAGACTTGTAAATCACTCCTTATGGTGTGAACCTGGTGAAATCTTTTGTAAGGATTACGGCTAAAAGGAATTTGGGCCTATATTATTTCACGGTGGGCGAAGTGCACCAAAGGCCACTTTTGGAAGTGGTCTTTGGTTTGAAGCCACTTTTTTTATTGATTTTACATGAGAGGCCATTTTTCGGAACTTCAATTCTTTTGGGTTGAACTTCATACAAGTTCAGCCCACAAGGATTGAAGTTCAACTTCAGTCCACCACAAGGATTGAAGTTCAACTTGCGCACAAGGGTTGAAGTTTACGCATCTATACTTAAAAGTTCAGCCCTTACAGAGTGAAGTTGAAACTAAGGCTGTCCACCGGCCCGGTGCGGTCCAGTTCCGGTGCGCCTTCGCCGGTCCGGTCTGGTGTTAAATAAAAAAAAATGAAAACGGTCCGGTCTCGGTCCGGTCAAACGGTGTATATGCACCAATGTCGGATCGGAACCGGAACCGGCAAGGTGAGACCGTTCCGGTCCCGGTTCGAACAGGTCAGGTCCGGTCCGGTTTTATTAATTTTTTTTGTTTTTTAACTTATGTTTTTTATTGTTTGAAATAGATTAAAAAAAATATGGTAGACTAAATAAACAACACAAAATACACATTTTATTCAACAATACGACAGTACATTAAGTTGGAACTTGGAAATGCATAATTAGAAAATAAAAACTAGAAAATAGACTATAAATTAGAAAAATACATAAATCTTCAACTTCAGCGACTCAATTATCACATAGTTGCAGATATATGCCACCACCACGAGCTGCCCATTCGGGGGTATGATGGTATTTCAAGTGAGTCTTAAACTTCCCCGTCCCTCCATTATTTGATCCAGTTTCATCATTCCAATTCCAAACTTTCTTACAAAGAGTACACTGAGCTTTGCCGGTATCATTATTTTTTTTCATAAATTCCCAAACTTGGGATCTTCCAGTTCTTGGACTAAACGGACCTTCTGTAGTAGCACCTTGAACTTGAGTAGGATTATTTGCATTTGCAGCCATTTTGATAGAAAATTTATAAAAAAATAGCCTTCGTTAGAAATTTTTTAAGAGAAATGAATAGAAAATATTGAATTGTGACTAATTTGATGAATATGGGAGTATTTATAGGAAAAATAGGTAGGGGAGGGCTGTTGGGGCGTTTATGGGTGTGGGGGGAGGGGGGGGGGGGGGGAATTAGCCGTTTATGGCCATTGCCAACGGCTATTTTTCAAAAGGGACTGATTTTGAGTTTTTGTTGTGTTGGGCCGGTCCGGCCCGGTTTGGACGTTTATTATTATTATTATTATTATTATTATTATTATTATTATTATTATTATTATTTTTGGTTATTTTTTTTGTTTTTAATAGCCTTTGTAGTTTTTGAATTTTAAATTAAAAACTAATAACAAATATAAATTGATAGCAAGGCATCTATTTTTTATGTAATAACTTATATAATACTAGTATTTAAGTATTAAGTATGTAGTATTTTAGTATTTAATGTTTAAGTATTAAATTGCAAAAGTATAATTGAGAATATATATAAACAATGGTAACTTAGTAGCAAGACATAACACTTGTTATTTTTTCAAACTTAATACTATGTATTAAGTTAGTAGTATTTATTATTTAGTATTTAGTATTTAGTATTTAGTAGTTAAGTATTAAATTGTAAAAGTATAATTGAGAACAAGACATAACACTTGTTATTTTTTCAAACTTAATACTAAGTTAGTAGTATAATAGTATTTAGTAATTAGTATTTAGTATTTTAGTATTTACTATTTAATATTTAGTATTTACTCTGTAGTATTTACTAGTAGTATTTATGTATTGAATTGCAAACAGGTAACTTAATAGCAAAGGATAATTGAGAATATAACAAAGGATTATAATTTATAACTTAATAGCAAGACGTAACGCATTTTATTGAATAATGGTTTAATTTTTTTTTTTTTTGCAAAATACATACTACGTAGATATTAAATTGCAAAACTACATATTAAAAAAAACTTATTATTTTCTGAATAATTTCTTCTGGCACCTCTGGAGGAACGGGTGGCAAAGATTCATCTTCTTCATAATCATTTTCATTGTCCACACTTCCATCGCCTGATAAAATTTCGGTTGCTACTTCTGCATCTGCTAGTTCATCTTCTGCAAATCCAAAATTTCTTCACTCTGATCTAATCCAATCTCTGAATAATGCGGCCGTATCCATTGCTTCTTCCTTCAATGAATGTCTATGATCTCCAATTTGTAATCTTCCTTGGCTAAACGCGCTTTCTGAAGCAACTGATGATACTTGAATAATTAGAATATCCCGCGCCATTTTTGCTAAAACTGGAAATTGTGCTTGTTGATCCTTCCAAAATGGCAGTAGTTGATCGCTTCCAAAATAATCAATTTCCTTGCAACCATGAAGTAAATAAACATCAAGCTCATTGAACCCTCCGCTGCTACTCGAATGCCTGCTAGAAAGCCTTTGATTAAGGCTGGAAAAACTTTCCAATCCGGCCGCAGCTCTTTTACTCACCTGCGTTGAACTTGATCCAGCTCCACTTGAAACACTTGGAACAACATTATCAGCTGCACTCCTATATCTTTCATAAATCCGTTGGCAATCTACAATTACCTGCGCACAAGCTGTTTCTACACTTGGTGTTTCTTCATCAGTAATTTTCAAACTCCGATAAATTTTTCTAATAAGCATTTCGGTATTAAAACGTTTAAAACAGGGATGTAATACAGAAACAATGCAATAAAGTGGTGGAATAAGAAAAAAAATATTTTTAAAAATTTTCAATCATTGCTTCCACGGCTTGTTCATAACCAGGCACTACTCTATAATCGTTAAGTAATTCTGCTATTCCAGCTATAAAATACAACATGGTAGTAACTGTAGGATAATATTGACCGAAAAATTCTTTAGTAGCATAAAAAAACTTTTCTAAAAAAAGAAGAAGACGCTCAACAAGTTGCCAATCAGATTCTTCTAGGTGATACTCTACAGCCATTTTGCCATTAAAATAACTAGTTATAGGCGCTCGTAAAGTGTAAGCACCGGACAAAGAGTCATGTACAGTGTTCCACCTAGTTGAAACTTCCTTAGGAACTCTTCTAGGCCGCAAATCTTCATTCACACACTCTACCTGAAAGTCCCTCCATCTATCTGGTTTTTTAGATTTAAAAATATAACTAATTGCGAGTCTAACCTTCACAATAGTAGGATCAAATAACTGAAGGCCATCTTTTACAACTAAATTATATATATGACATGACACCTAACATGAAACAATTCTTCAAAAGGGGGATGCAATGCGGGTCTTAACTTACCAATAGCAAAATCATTGTTTGCAGCATTATCAAGAGTTATACTTAAAATTTTGTCACTAATAAAATACGCCTTACAAATATCAGAAACTTCTCTCTTAATAAATATTTTCGTGTGTGGTTCATCGACAGCGCAATATGCTAAAATTCTTTTTTGCATTACCCAGTTAAGATCTATCCAATGACAAGTAACTGTTAAATAGTCATACCCATTAACACCACGACCCAAATCAGTAGTAAGACAAACTCTACAATCAAAGTGATAAAATATATATCGTAAATATTGTCTATATTCATTTTTAAATTTTATAATATCACTTCTAACCGTAGTTTTTGGAAAACCTTGAAAAGATGGATTATATACGGTTTGAATATAATGAATAAAACCTTGACAAGAAGCAAATGTAAAAGGTAAGCACTCTACCGCAATCATTTTTGCCATTTGTTCCCTATCTTTCTTCTTATCATAATGCATAAGCCCCCCGTCACTGGGTTAATTTTCTGTTGGACTCCATTACCTTGCGATGGAGCCATTCTGTTCCCTGAACGAGTGCCACCCGACCTCTTTTCCCATTCATCCTTATGATGGTTTTCTAAGTGTGTTCTCAACTTCCCCGTCCCACTATTATGCTTGCCGATTTTAAAATCCCAAACTTTTTTACAAATATTACATTTAGCGGTCTGAGCCGGAACATTTTTAGTCATAAATTTCCACACATCCGATCTATCGGGTCGTACCGCTGGTTCTCTACTAGGAGGCATAGGTGGTAATTCAGATTCAGTTTCTTCAGGTTCCCCATGAAATTGACTAGTGGGTGTTTCGTCTTCTAAATTAGCCCCTTCGGTATTTTCTTGATATCGTGCCTCTAACATATCATTATCTAGTGGTTGATCAAAATCAAAATCATGATAAAATTGCGTGTCATCTTCCTGAGTAAAATCATCTAGATGAGAAGGAGCGCTAGAAGTACCAATTGGTCTTTTACCTAAAGCACGACTACGTCTATCATCCCCCCTGGTTAGAAGCACGTGATCTACGACCGCTACTCGTAAGCCCAGTAATTGATCTCCACAGTCCAGACATTTTTATAATTTATAAGTAAATCAAACAAATAAATTACTAAAATATGGTACAAACAATATTGCACAAAAATTAAAATAGATAATAAAAAGTAAAACGAGTTTACTTGATATCGTGAACTTAGAATGTAGATTGTAGAACTTAGGAAGTGAAAGTTGAAACTTGACCGGAACCGCACCGAACAATTTTCCACTTCATGATAAGTTGGTATTTTACCAACTTAAATACTACTTTAAGCTTTTGTTCTTGAATCCAAAAACAATAACAAGTGTTGATTAATGCCGTAATTGCTTAGTTTCAGGTTTTGATGAGTGTGTCCGAGAAATGGTTGAAGATTGAAGTTCAAAGCAAGAATTGAAGCCAAAATATGAAGATCTTGAGTCACAGCATGAGGCGCTCCGCCTAGAAATTGAGGCGGAGCGCCTAACAAAATACAGAGAGCAAGTTTTCCTCAGGCGCCCCGCCTAAGATGTGAGGCGCTCCGCCTTGAAAAAATACAGAGGGCAGCAATGCAGGAGGCGCTCCGCCTAAATCATGAGGCGGGCGCCTCAACAAGGACCTGAAGAAGCCCAGAAAGAGGCGCTCCGCCTACTCCTTGAGGCGCTCCGCCTCAGTCACTGTAACTGCGTTTTCTCAGCTTGTATAAATAGCAAAAGCTGGGGTTTAACAAAGACAACTTACATTACAATTTAGTCTATGTTTTTGGGGCGATTTTGAGAGCCAAGTAGAGGTTTAACATCATTTGTAAGCTTCTAATCTTGTAACTTTGAATCTTGATTCCATATATAAATTCAAACTTATGTCCAACATGATTTCATCTTTTCATTACATCTTTATTACTAGGATTCAAACCCTAGTTATGAGTAGCTAACTTCATAACTAGGGGTGTAATTATGCTATTGTGATAGAAAATTAATGGGTGTTGTTCTATTTCATTAACTATAACACAAGTAACAATTATCCAACTCCCCATTACAATAACATCAAAATCCCAAAATCCATGATATTTGGGATTTCTTGTCTACATTGCTAGTTAAAGACTCGGAAGAGATTAACTAGTGTAGAATAGTGGAGTTGGCGAGGATTTGAGTTGATAGGCTATTCATATAGACTAACTCATCTAAAAGGAGTTACGCTCGGAAGAGGTCTCCTTTCCTCGGGTCATTGAGTAGTGCTTTAAGCATGCAACTAAGGCTTTGACAAGCGGGTTGTGAAAGATCTCTCTTAGGCCGGAAGGATTCTAGAGATCACGATTGGAATGCTCGACCATAATTATACTTGTGTTGGGGAAGTGAAGTAAAGACACCCATTAGTTGGAAATCACTATTAGTTGGTTACACCCCTAGTCTAGTAATATCGAACAACTTACTCGTTAAATTGCTTACACTTTAGAATTAATCATAGTTTTCATGAAACAAATCATACTTCTAGGACTCAACACTAAACCTCATTTGAATATCTATTTACAACTCTCTCACTTAACGTGCTAGTTCCCTTGGGAAATCGACCCCGACTCACATCGGGTATTATACTTTGACGACCGCCCTTCACCATTAATGGTGTAAGATTGAGCGTGGATCAAATTTTGGCGCCGTTGCCGGGGATCGAACCCGGGTCACCCGCGTGACAGGCGGGAATACTTACCACTATACTACAACGACATGGGTGTAGAATGTATATGTGTATTTTGGATTGGGTTGCACTTGTGTGTTATATGCTATCCATGTATACATTCGAACCACTTTTGGTGTACATACACTTTATGTTGCTAGTCTAGCTTAATTTTTAGTTATGTTCCAAAGATGCTTTAGTTATTTTCTTTTTAAATGAGCCTCCGGTTTTCTTCACTTGGTTCTTTCCGGAGGTTCTCTTTGAACCAAGCATGTACATTGAACTCCTTTTGAAATGCAGTAGTGATTCATGTGATACCGTCTTATGTTTCTTCATTTTCATGGCAAATGACAAGTGAGCTTATGTTCTGATTGATATAGCTAGAGTTGTAGACTGTGAAGTTCTTGTGTTGGCTTATTGAGTTGTTGGCGTGGTCCAAATTGGACCATTGCATGCTTTGCGAGTAAATGTCCGTCTTGTGTGTCTGAAAAATGTACTTGAGAAATCACTTGCTTGTGTGGTGAGGCATTTTGTTCAATAAATTGTGTGGGTGAATTGAGAGTTTAAAGCTTGCCTTTAGTGTACTTTGAGACGAAATCCTAGGTGAACTTGGCTTGAAACATGATTTTAGGCTTTTCCTTGGACCGCTACTATCCTAAATGGCCTACCTGTACATATTCACCCCAGTTAGCCCCTCTGAGCCTTAACCTTTCATTTGGCAGCCACTAAATTGAAACCCGAGCCAATTCTTGTGTGCTAAGGCACCAACCCTCTTTTTGGCCCTAACCTCCATGTGTGCATTGAAAAACGTGCAACTTAGGCTAAAACCTAAGTTTGGGGGAGATGGTAAAAGCTTGGAAATCCATGGCGAATGTCAAATTGAAATATATGAAAGAAAGAAGAAAAGTGAAACAAAAGAAAGAGAAAAAGAAACAAAGTATGCATATATATAAAAAAAAAAAAAAAAAAAAAAAGAAAGAAAGAAAAGGAGAGGAAGTAAAGAAGAAGAAAAGAGAAGTATTGGATAAAGGAGGGACTAAATTGGCACCATCTCCAAAAGAAGAGTAGGATGAGCCTAATGAAAAGAAAGAAAAGTTGCACAAAAGAGAATGAAATGATGTGGTGCTATGGAGGTATTAGTCACTAATTAGCCAAATCTACCACACCTTAAACCAAAAGCCTACGTTACAACCTGTCAAGTCCTAATTGATTTTGAGTCAAGTGAGCCTACATTAGTGGAGAAGTATAAGAAGGGCAAGTCTTTGAGTTCTCGAGAAGCGCACATGAAATTTCCTTGCGAGAGTGAGAGCTCAATTTGTTAAGAGTCCCAAAAGAATTTTTGTGAAAATATTTTTGGTGAGTGAGGGACTCTACTCTTTTCGGTGAGAATAGCAAGTGAGTCTTGAGCACAAGTTCAGGTGCATGATAAGGAGCATAAACAAGTGAAGCAAGCTGACGACCTTGAGGCAAGCCTTGAAAGTCATGTGTTTCCTCTAGCCGTAGTTGATTAGACATGAGCAGTGCTTGTCAAATGTCCATGGGAGTGATTGAGACTAGTTAGTATCAACTGACTCATTAACGCAAAATGATGTTCATGACTTTGAATCGAGGAACATAACTGAGTCTTGAGCTTTAACTGGAACATGATTTGATCTCTTTGATTTTGAGTTGCTTGAGGACAAGCAAGGACTTAAGTTTGGGGGAGTTGATAAGTTGGTATTTTACCAACTTAAATACTACTTTAAGCTTTTGTTCTTGAATCCAAAAACAATAACAAGTGTTGATTAATGCCGTAATTGCTTAGTTTCAGGTTTTGATGAGTGTGTCCGAGAAATGGTTGAAGATTGAAGTTCAAAGCAAGAATTGAAGCCAAAATATGAAGATCTTGAGTCACAGCATGAGGCGCTCCGCCTAGAAATTGAGGCGGAGCGCCTAACAAAATACAGAGAGCAAGTTTTCCTCAGGCGCCCCGCCTAAGATGTGAGGCGCTCCGCCTTGAAAAAATACAGAGGGCAGCAATGCAGGAGGCGCTCCGCCTAAATCATGAGGCGGGCGCCTCAACAAGGACCTGAAGAAGCCCAGAAAGAGGCGCTCCGCCTACTCCTTGAGGCGCTCCGCCTCAGTCACTGTAACTGCGTTTTCTCAGCTTGTATAAATAGCAAAAGCTGGGGTTTAACAAAGACAACTTACATTACAATTTAGTCTATGTTTTTGGGGCGATTTTGAGAGCCAAGTAGAGGTTTAACATCATTTGTAAGCTTCTAATCTTGTAACTTTGAATCTTGATTCCATATATAAATTCAAACTTATGTCCAACATGATTTCATCTTTTCATTACATCTTTATTACTAGGATTCAAACCCTAGTTATGAGTAGCTAACTTCATAACTAGGGGTGTAATTATGCTATTGTGATAGAAAATTAATGGGTGTTGTTCTATTTCATTAACTATAACACAAGTAACAATTATCCAACTCCCCATTACAATAACATCAAAATCCCAAAATCCATGATATTTGGGATTTCTTGTCTACATTGCTAGTTAAAGACTCGGAAGAGATTAACTAGTGTAGAATAGTGGAGTTGGCGAGGATTTGAGTTGATAGGCTATTCATATAGACTAACTCATCTAAAAGGAGTTACGCTCGGAAGAGGTCTCCTTTCCTCGGGTCATTGAGTAGTGCTTTAAGCATGCAACTAAGGCTTTGACAAGCGGGTTGTGAAAGATCTCTCTTAGGCCGGAAGGATTCTAGAGATCACGATTGGAATGCTCGACCATAATTATACTTGTGTTGGGGAAGTGAAGTAAAGACACCCATTAGTTGGAAATCACTATTAGTTGGTTACACCCCTAGTCTAGTAATATCGAACAACTTACTCGTTAAATTGCTTACACTTTAGAATTAATCATAGTTTTCATGAAACAAATCATACTTCTAGGACTCAACACTAAACCTCATTTGAATATCTATTTACAACTCTCTCACTTAACGTGCTAGTTCCCTTGGGAAATCGACCCCGACTCACATCGGGTATTATACTTTGACGACCGCCCTTCACCATTAATGGTGTAAGATTGAGCGTGGATCAAATTTTGGCGCCGTTGCCGGGGATCGAACCCGGGTCACCCGCGTGACAGGCGGGAATACTTACCACTATACTACAACGACATGGGTGTAGAATGTATATGTGTATTTTGGATTGGGTTGCACTTGTGTGTTATATGCTATCCATGTATACATTCGAACCACTTTTGGTGTACATACACTTTATGTTGCTAGTCTAGCTTAATTTTTAGTTATGTTCCAAAGATGCTTTAGTTATTTTCTTTTTAAATGAGCCTCCGGTTTTCTTCACTTGGTTCTTTCCGGAGGTTCTCTTTGAACCAAGCATGTACATTGAACTCCTTTTGAAATGCAGTAGTGATTCATGTGATACCGTCTTATGTTTCTTCATTTTCATGGCAAATGACAAGTGAGCTTATGTTCTGATTGATATAGCTAGAGTTGTAGACTGTGAAGTTCTTGTGTTGGCTTATTGAGTTGTTGGCGTGGTCCAAATTGGACCATTGCATGCTTTGCGAGTAAATGTCCGTCTTGTGTGTCTGAAAAATGTACTTGAGAAATCACTTGCTTGTGTGGTGAGGCATTTTGTTCAATAAATTGTGTGGGTGAATTGAGAGTTTAAAGCTTGCCTTTAGTGTACTTTGAGACGAAATCCTAGGTGAACTTGGCTTGAAACATGATTTTAGGCTTTTCCTTGGACCGCTACTATCCTAAATGGCCTACCTGTACATATTCACCCCAGTTAGCCCCTCTGAGCCTTAACCTTTCATTTGGCAGCCACTAAATTGAAACCCGAGCCAATTCTTGTGTGCTAAGGCACCAACCCTCTTTTTGGCCCTAACCTCCATGTGTGCATTGAAAAACGTGCAACTTAGGCTAAAACCTAAGTTTGGGGGAGATGGTAAAAGCTTGGAAATCCATGGCGAATGTCAAATTGAAATATATGAAAGAAAGAAGAAAAGTGAAACAAAAGAAAGAGAAAAAGAAACAAAGTATGCATATATATAAAAAAAAAAAAAAAAAAAGAAAGAAAGAAAAGGAGAGGAAGTAAAGAAGAAGAAAAGAGAAGTATTGGATAAAGGAGGGACTAAATTGGCACCATCTCCAAAAGAAGAGTAGGATGAGCCTAATGAAAAGAAAGAAAAGTTGCACAAAAGAGAATGAAATGATGTGGTGCTATGGAGGTATTAGTCACTAATTAGCCAAATCTACCACACCTTAAACCAAAAGCCTACGTTACAACCTGTCAAGTCCTAATTGATTTTGAGTCAAGTGAGCCTACATTAGTGGAGAAGTATAAGAAGGGCAAGTCTTTGAGTTCTCGAGAAGCGCACATGAAATTTCCTTGCGAGAGTGAGAGCTCAATTTGTTAAGAGTCCCAAAAGAATTTTTGTGAAAATATTTTTGGTGAGTGAGGGACTCTACTCTTTTCGGTGAGAATAGCAAGTGAGTCTTGAGCACAAGTTCAGGTGCATGATAAGGAGCATAAACAAGTGAAGCAAGCTGACGACCTTGAGGCAAGCCTTGAAAGTCATGTGTTTCCTCTAGCCGTAGTTGATTAGACATGAGCAGTGCTTGTCAAATGTCCATGGGAGTGATTGAGACTAGTTAGTATCAACTGACTCATTAACGCAAAATGATGTTCATGACTTTGAATCGAGGAACATAACTGAGTCTTGAGCTTTAACTGGAACATGATTTGATCTCTTTGATTTTGAGTTGCTTGAGGACAAGCAAGGACTTAAGTTTGGGGGAGTTGATAAGTTGGTATTTTACCAACTTAAATACTACTTTAAGCTTTTGTTCTTGAATCCAAAAACAATAACAAGTGTTGATTAATGCCGTAATTGCTTAGTTTCAGGTTTTGATGAGTGTGTCCGAGAAATGGTTGAAGATTGAAGTTCAAAGCAAGAATTGAAGCCAAAATATGAAGATCTTGAGTCACAGCATGAGGCGCTCCGCCTAGAAATTGAGGCGGAGCGCCTAACAAAATACAGAGAGCAAGTTTTCCTCAGGCGCCCCGCCTAAGATGTGAGGCGCTCCGCCTTGAAAAAATACAGAGGGCAGCAATGCAGGAGGCGCTCCGCCTAAATCATGAGGCGGGCGCCTCAACAAGGACCTGAAGAAGCCCAGAAAGAGGCGCTCCGCCTACTCCTTGAGGCGCTCCGCCTCAGTCACTGTAACTGCGTTTTCTCAGCTTGTATAAATAGCAAAAGCTGGGGTTTAACAAAGACAACTTACATTACAATTTAGTCTATGTTTTTGGGGCGATTTTGAGAGCCAAGTAGAGGTTTAACATCATTTGTAAGCTTCTAATCTTGTAACTTTGAATCTTGATTCCATATATAAATTCAAACTTATGTCCAACATGATTTCATCTTTTCATTACATCTTTATTACTAGGATTCAAACCCTAGTTATGAGTAGCTAACTTCATAACTAGGGGTGTAATTATGCTATTGTGATAGAAAATTAATGGGTGTTGTTCTATTTCATTAACTATAACACAAGTAACAATTATCCAACTCCCCATTACAATAACATCAAAATCCCAAAATCCATGATATTTGGGATTTCTTGTCTACATTGCTAGTTAAAGACTCGGAAGAGATTAACTAGTGTAGAATAGTGGAGTTGGCGAGAATTTGAGTTGATAGGCTATTCATATAGACTAACTCATCTAAAAGGAGTTACGCTCGGAAGAGGTCTCCTTTCCTCGGGTCATTGAGTAGTGCTTTAAGCATGCAACTAAGGCTTTGACAAGCGGGTTGTGAAAGATCTCTCTTAGGCCGGAAGGATTCTAGAGATCACGATTGGAATGCTCGACCATAATTATACTTGTGTTGGGGAAGTGAAGTAAAGACACCCATTAGTTGGAAATCACTATTAGTTGGTTACACCCCTAGTCTAGTAATATCGAACAACTTACTCGTTAAATTGCTTACACTTTAGAATTAATCATAGTTTTCATGAAACAAATCATACTTCTAGGACTCAACACTAAACCTCATTTGAATATCTATTTACAACTCTCTCACTTAACGTGCTAGTTCCCTTGGGAAATCGACCCCGACTCACATCGGGTATTATACTTTGACGACCGCCCTTCACCATTAATGGTGTAAGATTGAGCGTGGATCACTTCACTCCAAATATTTTTTTGTAATGCAATTTAGCACTTAAACCCTTTTTGCAAGAGCAACTTTGAATTATTTAGCAAATAGCCTTTGTAGAAATAAGAGAGATTGAGAGAGATTTAGAGAGAATATTAGAGAAATTGTGAATAAATTAATGAAAAGTGATGGTATTTATAGAAAAAATAGGGGGGGGGGGGTATGGAGGCGCCTAGGGGGGGTGGGGGAGCAAATATGGCCGTTTTTTGCCGTTGGGCCAACGACTGTGCGTGAAAGAGCCGTTGCCCAACGGCTATTTTTTGCACAAGCCCACATGATTTTTTTTAAATTTTTCCGGTCCGGTTCGGTCGGTTCATTTTGGGGGTGACGGATCTGGGAACGAACCGCGTAATTTTTTTTTTCATTTGGTCCGGCTTGCGCCGGTCCGGTCCGGTCCGGTGCAAACAGGAACATTGGACAGCCTTAGTTGAAACTTCATAATTTAGGCATGAAGTTCAACCCATAAGTTTTGAACTTCAGCCAACAAAGATTGAAGTTTCAAAAAGTGGCATCTCATGTAACACCAATAAAAAAAATGACTTCAAACTAAATGCCAGTGACAAAAGTGGCACGCGGGTGAAAATTTTAGTACAAAAGCGGGAAAAGGCGTTAGTTAACCCATTTCAACTTCTAGATTCTTCTCTGCTCAAATCACTGTGGTTCCATGGCCGGAATAACTATTACCCGGTGGTTCACCGTATCTCCGTCGCATTCCTTCTCACTTCTCCGCCGTGTGTTTTCCCCTCATTATGCCCTTCGTTTCCATTCTTTTCAAACCCAATTCCCAAAAACAGTATCAGTTTCAACAATTAGCCACTCATTCATAAGCAGACCATTTTGCACTAATTCCCCAGCTCCTCCAAAGCGCAACACGTTAGTTAATTTCTCCTTATCCGATTCAGAAGACTCCGATTCGGAAACGGAGTCGAAAGAGGTAGCGAAGTCAACAACTAAACAGATAAATAAATCTAAATTACCACCACCATACGATCCGTTCAATAAAAAACCTGTGATTGAAGAACCCGAAGACCCGAAAAACTTACAAGAAGTGTTTCGAAAGATACGTTCAGATGGGCTGATTAATAATGCAGTTAAGATGTTCGACGGATTGTCAAAGGACGGGTTGACACACGAGGCGTTGGAATTGTTCGGTCAGATTAAGGATAAGAACGAAATGCCGGATGTGGTGGCTCATACTGCGGTGATCGAGGCGTATGCAAATGCGGGGCAGGCTAAGGAGGCTCACAAGGTGTACTTGCGGATGTTGGCTAATGGGGTGTTGCCTAATGCGTATACGTATAGCGTTTTGATCAAGTCGTTGGCGGAGAGTGGAGATGGGAAGTTGGTGAGAGAAGCAAAGAAGTACATTGTGGAGATGGTGGAGAAAAGGGGAATGAAGCCTAATGCAGCTACTTGTTTGGGCTGTTTTGAAGGGTTGGCGAAGACGGGGATGGAGGATGAAGGGAAGGAGTTGTTGGAGATTGTGAAGAGTAAAGGAGCGGCCCCTGAAGAGAGTAAGATGAGGGAAGTGTTGATGAATAAACGAGGGCCAGTTTATAGGACTTTAATGCAGGTTTTCTATGGCAAATGAAATAAGTACCGATGTTTCTTTTGTTAATGGTTCTTTGTGTTGTAGATTGTTGTTGTAGGAAGGTTCTTGGCATTGTCGTATGGAAACAGATGCCTGAAGATAAGCAGAGAGCTTTGTGCTTATGAAAGTTGAATTGCTAGTTTTTGGTCTTTTGTTAATTACCTGGCTCCAGAATGTAGTTGCTAATCTACAAAATGCGATCAGATGGGGACAATATCCAGTTAAATCATCGTTTAAATTGAATGAGTAATACTCTACGAAAGAGGGAGGTGTTGATGAATAAAAGAGGACCAGTTTATAAGACCATAATGCAGGTTTTCCATGCCAATGAAAGATATTACTTATTCTTCTTTTATTGTTAATGGTTCTTTGTGGTGTAGATTGTTGTAGTAGGAAGGTTCTTGGCGCTTGTTTTACTATTGAAATAGATGCCTGAAAAGAGGCAGAGAACTTTGTGCGTCTGGAAAGTTGAATGGCTAGTTTGTGAGTTTTGTTAATGACCAAGCACCAGAATCTACTTCTATAATTTTTTGGTTTCAGGTAACTCTTCAGTAAATCAAAGAGGGCAAGCTTTGTAAGTTAATGTGGGAATTAGTAGACATAGACATAAGGCAAACTTCTAATTGACTTGCAATTAATTGTAAGCTTGATATGTATGTCCTCCAGGTTGAAGATTTCCCTGGCAGAGCAGTTAATCGACATATATAAAGAACTATCATAAAGGAGACAAGCAGGTGTGTCAAACTCATAAATGCATGCCTGATAGTGGTCGTGATTTTTAATCTCGCGTAAGATATATTCTCAAGGTAGCATTTTGACATTTTTCTTTTCAAGTGCTGTACTTTGATGGTGAAAAGTATCTTTATATACATACACAACGACGAAATCGATTTAAATTATCATTTAGAAGAATTTAAAGCGAAGAGTATTCATCGACATGAGAAAAAGTGTTTGTTTTCTGATTGTTCATCGACAAGATCCAGACTGTTTGAAAAGTAGTTGTGAATGTCAAATTCAATTAGGTCAACTCGTCCTTGACCTTTAACTCGCTCGTTGAACTTTAACATTTAGTTTATATTGTTGTACTAGTATCTCTTTATAAATTTCACAAAGAAATGATAAAAGATTACCTAATATATAATAACATACTCAGTAAAATCACACAAATAGAGTGGAGACGTGTACGCAAACCTTACCTTATCTTGTGGAGATTACCTAATATACAATATCATATTATTCAAGAAAATAGAAAGTTAAGGGAAAGATGCAACCGAAATTTATGTTCACTCATTTCAAATAGTATTTCCTCTTTTTTCTTTTCAATTTTAAAATATATATTATATACAAACTGAAATACCGACACCGAGATACTGAACTAATTCGATTTGGTATGGTATTCGATTTTTCGCATTTTATGCCTATCCTTATCCGAGATGGTGCAAAATAAAAAATTCAAGTTCAATTGTATACATTTTTCTTTCCCCAAATAATAAATATTGTTGTGTCCCCAAATCTTATACTAAAAAGGACACTTCAGTGTAGGAACTTTACAAAATATCTCGCGTTCATGCAGAGTTAAGAGAAGATAGGACCGCATCTCTAGGGTGTGATTTACATAGCCTACAAGATTTCTTAGATTGCAATTAACAATGAAAAATCAAAATTATGATGATTTGTTAAAAATTGATGATGATTTAATTAGCTTAGTAATCGAATTACATACTCCCAACTTAAAAGATATCTGTTAAGTACAAACTTAAATGAAAAGATAACCACTGTTACTAGCATTTATCCTTTGCTAGCTAGTTTTCCTAACGTGGGTTAGTGGATACTTTCAAATTTAAACGATCCTTGCTTTTCAGTTACATCAACTTAAATACACGTCTCCATGAAGCCGCCGGCCATTATGCTTTCCCTTTTGTCCCACGACCCTCCATTATCACATTAACAGCGTTTTCTTTGGGCCTAACAGTTTCTTAATTATTGATCAATTTTCAGTTATATATACTTCCATACTCTTTCTTCAAACTATATTGCATCAACAAGGTTAGTGGAACTTCACAATTTTCTGCATATCTTTTTGGATTCATTTATCTATTTATTCAATAAATTTAGCAAATGATACTAATTATTTGGTTATTGTTACAAGGTTTCGGATGGCTCCCATATACTAATTTAATTGCTTAGCATAATACCCAAATTTTAGACTAAACAATTTGGCGCCCATCGTGGCTCTTGGTTCAATATTCAATTTATCCTCCATTCATGCTTGTTTGTTGTTGTTTTTGTAGAATATAATGGTAGGACAAAATGGCAAGCCGTCACAACAGTCAACTCCAAGCCAGTCACTCTCAGTTCAAAGGCACTCAAACAAAGGGAAAGGAATAGCAAAACCTTTGTGGGAAAGAACGCTCACAGAGCACTTTATGCAGCAGCAGAATACTAACAAGCAAATCAGTGATGCATTGGTGGCCATACCCGAAAATGCAAATATTGTGTCACTAGCTCCACCAAAAGTGGAACCTGCAGCCAGGGACACCACAAACTCCGTTCCAGGAAACTCAGGTATCAGGGAACTTCTCGTTGGCTTGGGAATTGGATGCTCAGGAACCAGTGGTGGAGGTACAGGCACCGGTACCTCCGATCCACTGAGTTCGATCGTGGAGCACTTTATGAAGCAGTTTGATAAGAAGCTAGAAGAGCGGATTGCTCGAATCCCGAGGGCTCCACCTGTGGTCGAGGAAATAGACATAGAAAGGTTATCACAGACACCATGGAAACCGAGTGCCGCCCCTATGCCTACACCCAAAAATTTTAGGATGCCGAACCTGACGATGTATGATGGAACCACGGATCCTTGGGACCATCTCGCAGCCTACATCGTTGGAATCAGGGGGAACGACTTGACGGAGGCAGAGTTAGAATCGATGCTGGTTAAGAAGTTTGAGGTGACGCTGACAAAGGGAGCACTAACCTGGTATACACATCTACCTGAGCACTCGATCGGATCATTCCGAGAACTTGCTAATGCCTTCATGAAAGCTTATGCCTGGCTCAGAACATAGTGGATGGAGGATATCCAGCAAGGAGCTTCCGTGTCACTCCGACAATATCATTTGAGATATCATTTCAAATAGTGTAATTTCTTTATGGCGTAGATTGTTGCGTAGGAAGATTCTTGGCATTTGCCATTGAAACAGATTCCTAAGATAAGAGCTTTGTGCTTGTGGAATTGCTAGTTTTTGGGTTTTGCTAATGATCACACTCTATTTGTTTAAATTTTCTACTTTCAGATGAGCGATATATACAATAACTGCATTAGCAAAATCTTCTACCATGCTAGCTCAAGAAAACTTCCTACTCTATCAAGAGGTGGGGGCAAAGTTGTAAGTTAACGAAGGAAAACGTAGACAAAAACTTAATTGTAAGAACTAAACTTATGTTGACATACATATGGTGTAAAACTCAAAATACACATGCCACAATATGCAATCAAACAACGACTGAATCCGTTTAAATCATCATTTAAATTGGATACTAGTATTGGTATTGAAAAAATTGTCTGAATCAAATTGGATAGGGACAGTTTTGTGATTGTTGTCCATGGACAAGTTCTACGATGTTGGAAAAGTAGTTGAGCGTCTCTAATTTGATTAGTTCAGCTTGTCCTTGACCTTTAACTCGTTTTCCTCATTGAGTAGATCGGGTAGTCTTAACAGCCAGTATGTATATTACTTCCACAAAACTTTTAGAAATTACAAAAAAACAAAAGAATTTTGGAAACATAGACAAATTCAAAATTAAATGAAATATGCATAAGATTATGGTTAATAAAGCTTTGGTTTTAAAATCAACACATCTTAAATTGATATAAAAGAAAGCACTATCAAAATCCATCTATGACTTTTTGTAGCCTCTCCTTATAAAAACACCCAAAAATCTTATTGTCTTCTTCAAATGCTCATTCTTCATTTCAAGAAGAAAGGAGTACTCCCATGATTGTCTAGTTTGGTATCACTTCCCTTATGTGTAATGAAATCACAACACAGCATCTGCCTCAATCTATCTGGTCGGAATCTGTCGGTAGAAGCTTGAAGAGCTGAAAACATAGTTTTTGTGATAGGTACTTGATGGTAACTAGAGACAACTAGCTAGGATTTAACTAGCTACTAAGTAAATACATAATGCAAAATATTGGTATCTGGAAATCACTAATAACTGAAAAAATTGAATAACAAGTGCTAAACAGCTTTATATACAAAGTCAAAAGTCATACTTCATCACCCCTCGCCATATAGAATATCACTTGATGAAAAAAGAACACGAAAAGAGAAAAACTAGCTAGTATTCAGATGATCAACTCCCCATTTTGTATGCAATTGGTCTTACGAGACAGCTAAAACATAAGGGCCTACTCTCAAAATTGTGAATGCTGATTATCTTTCGTAGACTCCACCTGTAGTAGTCTCTGAGATCCTATATATATCAATTGTTTCACGAGTACTGTATCCCAACTTGCAGAGTGAAACATGGCCAGTCGTCTCAAAGAGGTGCATAAAGGCATGTATATTTCTAAAGTGTCTCATACTCATATATGCATGCCTAATCATACTTTTAGATCTTGCCATAAGATACATTCTCAAGGTAGCATTTTGGGATTTACTTTTTTCAAGTAATTCGATGGTGAAAGAATCTTTATATACATACATGCCATGAATTGTAATCAACCAACGAGTCCAAAATTCATTTAAGTAGTTGAGAATGTCAAATTTGGTTAGTTCAACTCGTTTTTGACCTTTAAATCGTCTTCCTCGTCGATACAAAATGATAAATATAGTCTTAACAGATATTTATCATTAGTTTTATCTTGTTGTACCAGTTAGTTTTATCTTGTTGTGCTAGTATATCTTTATAACTTTAAAGAAATGATACAAATTTCCTAATATTTATATAATATACTATTCAATAAAAGAAAAGATAGGCAAAAAAACACTAAATTTTTGGGCACACATTTTAAAAAGTACAGTATTTCCTTTTTCTATTTCAACTTGAACAAATACTCCAAGCGCCAACTTCGAGTATATTATCTTTGTCAAAACATTCAACACACTTTCTGTGATTCGAGAAGAAAACATAATCCTCGTAGTTTGACTGATCAATTACAATAACTCAATAAGTATGACGCATAGTGCAAGTTGTCAATCCAGAAGTTGCAAAATAAAATTCAATATCAATTCTATACATATTTCTTGGTAATTGACATTTTATTAAATCATCAAAAGTTACATGATATCACAACCAAGTTGACTCAACTAGTTAATCAAACTTAAAGAAATCACTACTCAACTATAGACTAATACTACATCCGTTCCAAAATGATTGTCTTAGTTTGACTTGGAGCGGAGTTTAAGAAATATGATAAGATTTTTGAAATTTGTCGTCCAAAATAAGCTCTACATAAATGTGAGGCCATAAAACATTTCATTAAGGGTAAAATAGTAATTTTAATTCAAATTATTTTTAAATTTATAATTGTATTTATTTTTGGAACAGATTAATAAAAAAATAGTACCATCTATTTTGAAATACATGGAGCATTCTAATTTAGTTCTTTTGATCCCTTCATCTTTGATAATCTGTGCAGTACGGGCAGCCTCGAATACATTTATCTCCCTTTAATTTTTAATAAATATTCTTGTCCCCAAATTCTATTATTGAATTAATACAAAAAGAAAGAAAAAAACAAAATGATGATGATTAGTGACTGTTAATAATTGTGATGATTTAATTATCTGAAAAGTCTAATCAGAGACAACTCAACAAATATCTGTTAATACAAAATTGAATGCCACCTATCTTTTTAATGAATAGACAATTACAGTTAATTAGTAACATTTTAATTTTTAACCTTTGGTAGCAAGTAGCAAAATTTAAACCATACTTTGCTTTTCAATAAAATACTAATCTCTCCCCTGAAGCCGCCATTATTGTCCCACCATTTTCCACTAACACCTTTTTTCTTTTTGCCTAACATTTGTCCCAGATCTTCATCAAACTCTCACTTTTTCCCCAAAATTACCCATTTTCACATACTTCTTTCATATTTGTCCCCCGATTGTATCAATAAGGTTAGTGGGACTTTACCTTCTTCTTCTTTTTTTTTTTTTTTTTTTTTGCATATTTTCTTATTGTAGTTACATATTTGGGAAAACCCCAAGTTGGAATTTTGAAGTTTTTGTTTAATTTCTTTAATGAATTATGTATTTTTTTTTTTTTGGATAAGTTAAATATTAACATTTTGTAATTGGATTAGGATTTCTCGATGTGGCAAGGTCGGTATACATTCAATTAAAGTTAAATAGTTGAAAAAGGAAAGTGCTTTGGGCTCTTTCTTCACTTCTGTAAGTTAATTCTTGATTTACCAATGGATTTTCCTGTTAATTTTAGAAATGGTACTGATTTGTGGTTATGTTTATTAGGTTTTGGAGGAGGGTGAACGAATGGCGCCCATATACTATATCTTGATTGCATTGCCTTGCACCGCCGGTGCCATTGGACTAGCGCTTTTGCACATATATAGACACCTTTTGAATTACACTGAGCCTACTTATCAACGATACATTGTCCGCATCATCTTTATGGTTCCTGTGAGTGTTTCCTCGCCTTCATAGTACTTGTCGATCAAACCTGTAAATGTAATATGCGCACTGGTGGACTAGTTACTATATCCTATGTTCTGCTTCTCTATGATGCAATTAATGGCCTGGTGTAGTGTAGTAATGCTAGTTGTTAATGCACTTGGTGCTGAAAATAATTTATGCCTTATGTTCAATGAAAAGGGAACTAGCATGTACAGGGCAGGGGTGGGAGAATCTTATGTTTAGGACATCCATGGTAGTTCCTTATCACATGGTAGAGGAACTAGAACGTTGTTTCTATTATTCCCTAAGTTTCTAGCTTTTATGGCACTCTTTTCATTTCCATATTTTCCAAAACATTTGCATCATTCTAGTTAATACACTCTTCGCAAAAAAAGATTCCTCAAAAATATAGATAGAAAATCAGTTTCTATATACAAAACCAGTATCTATGATTGTCGTCTGTGTCTGAAAATAAGCATCCTTGTTCAATTTCCACATGAATCAGCCTTTATATATGGGGCTCATATGTTCCCAGTCGTCGTCTTTGCCTCTAAGCGCATTTGATAAGCCTCATAACTCACAAGCCAACAGGTGTTTGGTCAATCTCACGTAGTTATAGCCAGAAGATTCTAAAATGCCATCCCATTATTCTGCCCAAACTGTCTAAGCATTCAGATTGAGATTTTTCTTCATTAGGAATCCGCTTTTAGCCCGTGAAGACTCGATTACTATATTGTAGTCCTTATCAAGAGATTACTATATTGTAGTCTTATCAGTTGTAGCAGGTTTATTGATTAAGGATTATAGAAAGATTCTCCCCTGGGCCTTGAGGAGTTTAACCAAAAGGAGAGTAGTACGGCTGCAAATTGTAATGGATGCATCTAAACAATCTAGCGGAGAGCAAATTCTTATGGGTAGGAAGCTTGGAATCTGTGATGACTGAGTCTGTGAGTAGCGCATTTACAAGCAGTCCTTTGAGTCCTGGCAATTTTAATTAATAAGGGGGAAAAAAATACTAAGTGCATTGTTTGTGTAACATTTCTGAAATCTTGCCCAAAAATAGAAAAAAAAAAGAGAAGAGAATCTTTCACAAACGCGTTTGTTAAATTTTACCGAATTTGGCTTGTGCAGTTATAAGCTGAAGAATAGACCTCATTGCATTTAAACTTTTGTTGGTTCATAAGTAGGTCAAGTTTATTTTTTAACTGGTTCATACTTCCACTTTGTTAATATTAGATAAACTTAAAAGAGTAGTCATCCCAATGGAGGTAGTATGCCCGCAGGTTCTGACAAGGATCAACTGCCATTATCGCAACCCGTAGTATAATTTTATCATTTTGTTTTAGATAATACCAAGTAAAACTACTAAAGATACCGCTTGCATTGAATGTACCAAGTAAGTCAGACATATCCTCGTAAATCTGGGTGGTATGGTGTTACTTTTTGTTGATAAGGTGTGAATGCTATTTTTCTACATATGACCTTAACAAATATGTTTTCAGAACTTGCATGATTCTGAGCTGCATATTACATTGTGCAAATTTCATAGTTAAGTTTCATTAGTTTTAATGTTTAAATCCTTGTCTCCTTGACAGGTTTATGCACTAACGTCATTCTTGTCACTCATCCTAAATGAGAGTGCCATCTATTTCAATTCAATACGTGAAATGTAAGTATGGTTCAATTTTGTATTTTTGTGGGTTAATGCATTTTTTTTTTTTTGATGCTATTATAATATGAGTGCTCATTGTTTGCTTAATGGAATGGTACCCCTGTTTTGACCCTTTTTTTGATAAACTTTTGCAACAAGTAGCAGTCATGAATGCTGATGGAATGATAGTTGTCATGATAGCGTGGAGAAACTTGTGATTTGCTCTGAACTGAAAAATAACCTTTTAATGACTGAGTTTCTGCTTGTTTACCTTTAAAATCTTTGCATAGATGGGTAATAGTCAAAAGTTAAGTGAGTTTTTATGTTTTTGCTGTTTTAATATCAAAAACTCTATTTCTTTGTCCTAAACTAAATGGGGACTGGATTCCAGTGTTGAGCTTGACAGCATGCTCTGTTGTTGAGCCTACAGTATGCTATACTTGCATTATAGCATAGCATTATATGTACAATAAAACCTTTGCAAAAATTATTGAATGGTATATAAAAATTAAAGTTGATTGAATTAGTTGCACAGTGCTATATTTTCTTTAAATTGAAGAATAAAGATCTATCCATGCTTCGTTTAACCACACAATGTAATGATCTATTCTGATATGGCATTCATACAGCAGAGATTTGTTGAGCTGTCTATTTATCCAAATTTGCAGACAGCTACTGATATGTAAAGTCAAGAAAAATAAAGAAGCTTGAAGCATCTCAAACCTTAGCACCTTGAAGAATATCATAGATAGCTAAACTTTGTCAAATAAAGTAAAACATTATTGCCTGATGCTTGCTGAGATGTAAAATAATTGTGATGTAGGATAGATGAATCCCTCTGACAGAAGATGGGTCGAAATATCAATTTAGCGAAATCTTTCTGTAGAGAGGTGTCTTCTCAGCTATTATGGCCATAGACGTCTTCTCCAATCGTCACCATCCAACGAGACTTCTTATTGATTTTCTGAAAACGACTCACTCTGGCTTACTGACCTCAGCCAACTAGACCGTCTCTTGAGGAGTTTCTGAGAACTCTCAAGCTGTCTAAGCCCCCTTTTGATTTCAACTATTGTTAGACTTCAGCTCCAAGTTTTTCTCAGTTCCTTTTTAGAACACTTTGATTCACTCTGCCACCTATCCAAGTTAGTCTCTTGCTAATTATTGCAGTTACTGCGAAAGTGAGTATTTGATTGACAAAATAACTTAAGCCTAGTATATCGCCTAGCCTAAAGTTGGCAATGAGAAATCGTGAACTCAACGGTCTAGCTTTGTGCAAAAGTAGGATAGAGGAATGTTTGTGTTGCTGTCAAAAGTCCTTTGGAATAGAAGAATCCGGAACAGATAACTCTATATTGTATAATCAAAAGAAGGAGAAGTATTGAAAGCTGAATCAATGTAAATTATCATATTATGCAACGGCAATGCTTTGCTTTGTAATTTTTTTTACCCTTGACCCCTAATAATATATCCTAACTTGTACACTTTTGGTATTTAAGATTTATCTTTAAGTCTCTCAAATATGCAAAAGATATTTCAACCTTTTCTTTCTTTATTCTCTGGTCTAGTAAGTCGGCAAAACCTATATTAGGTGGAAGGGAGAACTTGGTGAATGGTTTGCATGAGTCTGCATCTTTTATATTTGATCTTATGTTTAGACTCTTGTGTTTAGACATCTCGTATGGTGAAAATTGATTCATTTATTTGTGAATAATTATTTCTAATATCCCTTTCAGATACGAGGCTTGGGTCATATATAATTTTCTATCGCTGTGCCTGGCATGGGTAGGTGGCCCAGGGGCTGTTGTTCTAAGTTTAAGTGGCCGCGTTCTGAAGCCAAATTGGTGTCTGATGACCTGCTGCTTTCCTCCACTTCCTCTGGATGGGTAAGTTGCACTTTTGTATGGAGTAGTCAATGAAGATTGAAGAGCTACTCCTTTGAGGATACTCCAGCATGAACATTTTTAAATTTATAAATTACTCAGAGTTCTGTGTAGGAGAACAGCTCTTCATGGTTTGTGTGATTCCGTGCATTGTGCTTCTACACTTGAATTTGAAATGACTGAACCTTCAGTTCCTTGAATTTCAATAGATACTTTGAATTGTCTTGGATCAATTGAATTAATGATTCCCTTGATTCCCGTGACCAAATTATTGTTACCATGTTTTACATTTCAACTATGTATTATTTCCATGTCCAGGGTTGTTAATTAATTTCATGATTGGATTTCACTTCTCTTGTTTATTTATTTATTTAGTTTGAATTGTGATTCTGATAACGTTCAAGTAATGCAGGCGCTTTATTCGAAGATGCAAGCAGGGATGTTTGCAGTTTGTGATTCTCAAGCCCATATTAGTGGCTGTTACAATCATACTTTATGCAAAAGGAAAATATGAGGATGGAAATTTCAGTCCAATGCAATCGTACCTCTACCTCACAATTATATATACCATCTCATACTCGATGGCACTTTACGCCTTGGCTTTGTTTTACGTGGCATGCAAAGATTTGCTCCGGCCATTTAATCCAGTTCCAAAGTTCATCATTATAAAATCTGTCGTATTCCTTACATACTGGCAGGTACTACTTAATTGTGCAAAGAGATATTTAGAATCATTATTTATCATTCACCAGATTTGCTTAATTGAATCTTCTTTTTCTCAGTTCGGTTTTAAGTAAGCAAAGTACTCTTCAGTTGGACTATTAATCTCTTTTTGATTTCACCAAATCCGGCCTAATTTGGTGATTTGTTGTAATTAATTCTGTTAGTACCAAAAGCAATAATAATATTTATTGTAGTAATAAATGATAATATGTTAATGTTATTAATGATAACGTTGTTGTCCGAGCTAGCTTGAGTTTTTGCGTTTTGTTAGCACCGAAATACCTGTGGTTTAATTGTTTGGTCCTAGTAGAGCTTGGCAGTAATTTGGTTCACTAAAACTAGCTGAAGAATTGTTGTTCTAATGAGATGCTAATTGGAGCACGTGGGTAAAACTGTTCTGCACCTAATACCTTTTGTTTTCTGCACAACAGCTGTATTCCTTGATCTTTAATTGTTTTGGTTTTTGGTTCACAACATGTGGTAAACAAGGTAAGAAGTATTGTGACACACTGCAACAAATTTTTCTCCTTTCAAGGCAAACTTAAACAGGGAGGAATGATTGTTTTTACCATTTCAGTTAAGACTCGTGCTGGTTTGGTGATGTTGCCTTATTGATTTTATCAATTGGCCATATCTATTTAATGAGATTCAACTAACTGAAAGATGACTATCTGATCTTTATCTGCCTTTAGTTACTATCATGTGATGCTGTATAACAGAGCTTGTACTGGGTTCATAGAGTTTGGCTGGCTCTTGTTCTATCAATTAGTACCTTTTTGTATTTTGAGTTATGTTGCAACTTCTCATATTCCTTCTTCTTAACTCCTATACCAGGGCGTTCTGGTGTTTCTAGCTGCAAAGTCTAGACTAATCAAAGATACCGAGGAAGCTGCTGAATTTCAGAATTTTATAATTTGTGTTGAGATGCTTATTGCAGCGTTTGGTCATCTTTATGCCTTCCCATATAAGGAATATGCTGGTGCAAACATTGGACCTTCTCGTGGTTTTACTGCTAGCCTTGGACATGCCCTTATGCTAAATGACTTCTACCATGACACAGTCCACCAGGTAACCCAGGCCTTGCTCATTTTCTCTGGTGCTGTATGTTTACTCTCGTGTGCTAAAAGTTTCTTTGTTCTTCCATGAGCGCAGTTTGCTCCGACTTACCATGATTATGTTCTCTATAATCATGGTGATGGTGAAGAGGGGGGTGCAACGAAGTACAGGGCGAGGACTTTCGTCCCAACTGGCCCAGAGATGGATACTGTTAGGAAAAACAAGCACATGTTTGGAAACAAACAGGACGATGTACAATTATCTACCCTCTCTCCCTCTGCTAATAATAACAATCCACAAACTCATGGTGCAGGCAATCCAATGGGCAAATCTGAGGCAATGAACTACTCGTTTCTTATGGATGCATCAAATAATGTTTCCACGCCCTATGACCTATCACTAATTGATGTAGACATATCGAGTTATCCATCTAAGGTACCTGCAGCCAATTCTGGAACAAGGTGATGACATTGAATTTTCATCCATGTGAATTCTATTTTCTTTTCTTTTTTTTGGTTGAGAATTAGATGTGCATTATCGGTCACACGCAGGTTGAATCTGTTGCTGTGAATGAACTCACAGTTGTAACTTAGTTTGTAAATGTAGGCAAAGCTAGTTTACTACCAGTTCTTCTTGATTGGTTGTTCCTATTCTCATACGTATTGTAGTTGAGAGAAAATGTTCAGAAATGTTGCATATCAATGTTTAACTCAAGCCAATATTACACAGGAATAGTTCCCTTTCTGTCCTCCCATCCGGAATGTTCCTTAATTGTAGTTTGAACCGTATTTTTTTTTAAAGCAAATATACCACTAGGCAGCGAGCTACTAGCTCATATATTAATAAAAATAAAAACAAAAACAAACTTCAAAGGTCATTACATTTACTGCTCCGTAAAAAGTGCCAATAAAATACGAAGCTAGCTAATTAAATGTCTAATATAATTGTAAAACTAGCTAAGGAGTGCATCGTGAATTCACAAGTCACTATACATCCACATACCAAGAGTCGAATCGAGATGAAGTACCTCTAAGCTCTCACTAGGTGTCATGATTTCAAGACCAAACTAAGCAAATATGAATGGCACTAGGTGTCATGATTTCAAGACCAAACTAAGCAAATATGAATGGCAAGGCCTACTTCAATTCAACAACTCCAAAGTGTTTCAATCAAATTTCATTTCCAAAATGCTCCGTCTTCTAAGTGTTTCAATCAAATTTCATTTCCAAAATGCTCCGTCTTCTAAGTGTTTCAATCAAATTTCATTGCCAAAATACTTGCTAATGTTGCTCGTTGACTTTGTGCAAAATCTGCCAACGCCTCATCAATACATTCCACGCTCGCCAGGAGCTCGTTGAGTACGAGCGTTCTCTGCCCAGAATTTAGCGCCTCACAAAAATCCCACTCGCTGGCATGCTCGTTGACCACGAGCAAATTCTGCCCGAAATCAAAACGAGGCGCAAAGCTCGCTAGACGAGGGAGTATTCTGCCCAGGACACTAAGGGGCCATTTGTTTTTATTAAGATTAAGACGACTGAATCTGAATACATATCTGAATATTAAGATATTGTTACCGAATCTGAATACTGTATTATTTAGACTGTTTGTTTTTTGAACATCTGAATGAGTGTAATTTAATCTTTTTAAATATAATAATACAAAAATAATAATTAAATATTATATTAATAAATTTTATAAAAAAATTCATTAAACAAAAACAAAACTATTTTTCAGTAAAACATTAAGTATTTAAAGATATAAATGAATATTTCATATTTGATAAAAATGTTGAACTGTCTTAGATGAAAATAAAGTTTTATATCAACAAATGTTATTGTAACATAATGTATTTAAAAGGATTTTAAAAATAGGCTTACTTTTTTAATTAAACATTATCTAACTAAAAAATAGATTCATAACCTATTCTAATTCTAATGAAAATGGACAAGTATAAGAAAAATATGGATTATTCTCCAAAACAATCAAATCACGTCTACTATTGACAAAAAACAAAAGGCAAACAGTTAAAGAAGGAGCAAGAGAAAGAGACGTGCAGAGTGGGTTCCGAGAAAGCAAATTTGTTTTCCGAAAAAGGTGCCGATTCCATTTAATAGAATTTGAAGTCTGAATGCTAGACAGACTTCGGGACAAATCTGATCGGGAAAGATGTATTAAGAGGTATTAAGTGATTGAATTTCAAAAAAAACAAATACACTTAATGGGATAAAATATGTACCATTCAGATTAAGATTCTTATTAAGTGCAAACAAATGGGGCCTAAGAACAAGCGCCATTTCCCCGAGGCGCTCACTAGGCGAGAGAGGATTCTGCCCAAGACGAACGAGCTCGCACAGGCTCTTGTTTAGCTAGAAGAAATTCTGGGCAGCTGCTTTGCATTGTCATTCCTTCACCTTGCTTCTCTCGCTGGCCCGCTAGTTGACCTTATAAAAATTCTAGATGACTACCAAATTTACCAAAATACTCTCACCTAAAGACATGTTGAGCACATACAAATTCAACCCAAGCAAACCTTTGCAGTGAGATACTACAACTCGCATCCTTACTTGGTTACCACACTGAGAGATAAGCATCAACATTTTGCTTATATTCAAGCATTCATACACTATCAATTCCTCCCTAGAATAAGCATGATAACACACTAATACCACTGGAGATGAATATGACCATGTATAGCACTCAAGCAAGCTAATATTTTGGAATACCATGAATAACACATCAATCAGGAACTCTATGCTTTGTCATCCTAATTCTAAGATTAGGAATATGAACCTTGTCCATGTTAATAATCCTCCTCCATGTGCTTGGTAAATCAGAGAAAGAAAGAAAAGCCACTTCACCTGCAAAAGAGAAAACAAGGTTAGCTAAAAAAATTATCATTATGTTCCCCTCCCTTAGCACATGTTGAAATATAACATCAAAGTTATCCTTCAACTCCTAGATCTTCTCAACCTTCTTCAAAATGCACCAATGAGGATCCCATTCTCCTTCTATAAACTTCTTCATCACAAAAGAATCAGTCTCCAATATCAAAGGATGAAGTTTGTCCTCTATATAATAAGACAAACCCTCCAAAATACCCTTTGCCTCAGCAACTATATCTTGGTAGTTTCTCCAATATCTACCGCTCTAGTATATACCAAGTCACCTACACAATCTCTCACACAGAAACCGAAGGAGCTAGGACTTGGATTACCCCTAGAAGCCCCATCAGTATTGCACTTGAACCACCTTTCAAAAGGTGACTGCCATGCCACCCTCTTAGTAACAAGAAGGGGTCTATATTCCTCAAAGTACTTGACCATGTTCAGCCATAAAGGTGGAATTCCTGTCAACCATGAATACCCCACCCTAGCCAAAAAGAAAATAGTTTTATTTACCTAATGAATGAGTACTCTATTAACAGAAACTGTACTTCCATTCTTCACATCATTTCTTCTCTTCCATAGCTCCATGTAATTATTGCAGGCATAGCAAGATGCAGCGGCTTCAATTTTGAGCAGCAACCAATGTTCCACCAAACTCTAATAGCCTGCCTCAGCTGAGTCAGATGAGTGTGAATACCTGCAAAATCTAAAAAGAACCTCCATAACTTTAAGGCATCCGGACTAGTTAGAAACACGTGTATCTCCCTTTATTGGAGGGTGATTACCGCCTTGCAGTGGTTGATTCTTTTGTTGGTAACATTACTGATCTAAGCGACATGGTTTCAAACATAGGCCTAAAAGTTACTTGACCGTGTTAAAATTAAGTTACGCCAACGGTGTATACTAGTTAAACTCATTTTTGTATTTAATAAAAGACAAATTAATGCTAGAAAAAAACAATGTTAGTGAATAATTCTAAAGATCTAGGTTTGGTATAGTATTTATACGACACCCTCTTATGTCAAATGGTGTTATATGTGTCACGCCCTAAAAATTAATTTATTATTAACTGCGCGGGTGCGAGTTTATTTATTTAAAGGCTCGTGACTGGTGTTCAAAAAGGTACAAATTTATTTAGAGAACTCGGAGTCGCCACTTGACATAGTTTAAGGTGTGCCAAGTCACCAGAAGGTACCTTGGAACACCTTTGACTCGTCTAATGGTCTGCGTTTAGAGATTCGGGTAAGGTTCTCAGTTGACTCTCGGGAAGGTATTAGGCACCCTCGAGTCCTGTGCCGAGCACAGTTGCTTTATTGTCGCAGTTTTAATTTATTAAATATGGTTGTTATATTTTATCGTTCATTTAAAGTTACGCTTTGATTGTTCGAAACCGAAATCGCGTCAAGTAACCCACAAGGTATACTTGGACAAAATTTATATATATTTTTTACTTTTTGCCTAATAAGTAGATCACAAATCATACTTATAATTGCCTAATCGAACTTACATCCTATTATTTTGCCTAATCATTACACCTTGGGTGGATAATTAATCATATCAAAATAAAACACATTGGCTAATTTTAGGTATGAAATGAACGACACAAATGTTTAGCATTTCTAATAAACTTGTTATTAATGAAGACTTGTGGCCATAAGTTAAAATGCCATTTTGGAACTAAACTAATTCGCAAATTATATACAATATGATTATGCTATTTGTGCTTTCAAAGGTTTGCAACTCTAGGCTAATTTTTGGAGTGATTTTGCACCAAATATCTCTTTTCCTTAAACAACTTTAACGTTTTCCAGATTTGCAGGAATGCACCAGTTTGTAAAAAGGGCCAGATTTGAGTGGATTTGCAAAAACGTACAAGTTTGCAAAAATAGCCAGATTTGCACCTTTAATACCAACTGTGCACTTATATCTATTTTTGCCTACTCATTTCAGCATTGAAATAATTTTCAGAATTTCCAGATTTGCAAATATGACCAGTTTGCGAAAAATAGCCCAATTATCTAAAATCTTTACTTGATGAAAATGGCCTTTGCAAAATTTTCTTTTTTTTCTCTTTCATGCATACTTGCTCAAGACAACAAATATAAACTCATTAAAGAAGACAAAACATTCATGAAATATTTGTAACAATTTATTCTACTTTAGCATAGTATAGTCGTGATTTTACGTTAGGAGACTACTAATGACACGCTACGAATATAACTTATTTGGGGTTACAAACATGCTAGATTTCATTTCACTTTCATATCCAAAACATATTTAAAATAAGTACATGGTTAAGAAAGTATTTACCTTGTGTAGCAATTCCCCAAACTAATGAAACAAATGAAATAGCAAGCCAAAGCGACAAAACTCACTCCAAAATCAGCCACTAAACAGCCCTTTAGCACCCTATTTAAACTTTAAAGACTTGTGGATTTATACCCCAAAAGACCCTTAGTGTAAAGGCTTTTGGTTCTAAATCCTACTATCGAACTTACTATATTTTTTTGAAGTGTTTTTCCTCTCTTTTTGGTGTAAATTTCAGCTTGTTGTTGTGTGTAATAAGGGCATTAAATGGCCCTATTTATGGCTGAAATTGAGAGCCAAAAGGTGGGGTGTGGACTTGTACAAAAGTACAAGCCCACACCCTACACTTGAGTGCTTTTAGTCCTATTTTTCAAGCAAAAAGTACAGCAGCTGTAGAGGACTGTTTCAGCTACCAAAACAGCTTCCAAAAGCTGAAATACTACAAGTAGGGTCCTCTAAAAGGACCCCCAATACTCATTACATAGACTAGAAAGTCCAAGGATCAAACTAGACCAAATAATCAGTCCCAAGACTAAGCCTAAAACAAAACTAATGCAACCAGGTTCCAAACTAAGTTATATTTCCTAACTAAACTTACACTTAGTCCAAAACCAAAGCAGACAAAACTAAACTTAGCAAAACTCATTCCATGGTTGAGTTCCAACTCAATTGAGTTCAAAGTTGCCAAACAAATGACTACTTGAACCCTCAGATCCATACATTCCATCCCTAAGACAACCTAAACGCTGGACATTTCAAATGTAGAGTTAAGCAAATAAATTTAACAATAACAACCATTTTTGTTAACAATTCATGCACTAAAACTAATAAACCAGGAACCCACATACAAGAAAAATGTTAAATTTTTACAGGTTTGAGCTAAACTAAAACAAATGGGGACAGACATGCTATACTAACCAAACAAAGAACATGTTTCTTCAAACTTCACATTAAGAACTGGATAATAAACATACATATGCCAATTTTCACACATTGAATCGCTTTTGGAAACTTGTTTTCCATGACAAAACTATGTCGATCATTTGAGCACTTCTACTTTCTAAACTAAACTAGCTAATCAAACGAAGAAAGCAAGGAAACAATCTGATTGTCTAACTCTTTGAAAGCCAAGAAACTGATTTTCAAGTTCATAGGGAGAGAACAAAACAGTGAACCAACTTTGTTTTCATCCTTTGATTTATAAGCAAAACAAGCAATACATGGCCATACTCAGAAATTTTTTATAACTACACTAAACATAAGAACTACCAAGATACTAAACATGACAAGCTAACAAACAGGAAATAGGAATAGGGATTCACTATAATCTGACCGTTGTCAAGCTAATCGACGACGCCAAGGATGCTTCGCTGCCACTGTTTCTGCTTCGCTTCGACTCCCACTGCCTCGACATCAAACGCGGCTTCACTAAACAGCATCAACCATACGCTACCAAGCCTGCTTGTTACCGTGACTATTGCTCACTGCACTGCCAAGCAAACTATCACCAAACAATCATCATCACAGCCTAATCATCGCAGCCTCAATACCCCCACTGCTTCACTACACCCGAGCCTCCAATGCCTAGCCAAAAACTGAAACAACCCCTTGACATCAAAACGATCCCACAGCCCCGTAACAAACATCAGAACAAGCCCCTCCACGGCATAACGATCACAGCAGCACCCCCGACATCAATCATCACAGCCCCAAAAACAAAACATCAAACAAACCCCCACACCATCTCCAGCCATTGACATCAGAAACAAGAACAAAAAAGAAAAAATAAGAAGAAGAAACAGAAATAAAGAAAACAGAGGGAACGGGAGAGAAAAAAAAAAAACGAAGGGGAAACGGGAAAGGGAAACGGGCAGAAAGAGAGGGTTTTTTGGGAGATGGGGTACGGGGGTGAGAGAGGGGGAGTAAGGAAAAGAGAAGAGAAACAAAAAACTTACCGGAAAAAGCATAAAGTGGCCGGAGTCGAGCTTTTCAAAGTCCGATCTACTCCAAACGGTTTGGATTTTGAGGAATCCAAGTTGAGAAACGGAATGAGGGAGGCGAGAGGAGTCGATTGATGTAATTTTTATATTTTTCCGGCCACCGGAGGTGGTGGCCGGCGGCGGAGCAGTGGCGGGGCCACGACGGAGATCCGGTGGAGGAGATTTCCGGTGGGGAGAGAAAAATTTGGCATGGGTTCCCCCATTTCTGAGTTTTTGTGTAAAAATGAGCAAATTTTTTTATGTTTTGGCTTATATACTTAGTAGATGTGGGCCGGGTTATACATATGGGCTGACGGGCTTGGCATTGGGCTACATATTTTTTCACATATAGCCATAAAATTATTTATGCACACACAACTAAACTAAAATCAAACCACATCCTTTACAACACTATCACAATTAAACATAGAATTACAAAAAATTAAGCAGGAACAAGTGATTTTCGTTAATTTTCAAATTTTAACATCCTAATTAGAAATAAATTTAATTAAGAACAAACACTAGAAGTCCAGAAAAATTGACGACACGTCCTAAGAATCTAATACGAATATTTTGAGCATTTTCTTATCTAGTGCCAAAATTAGGTGATTACAGCTGCCCCTCTTTGTTCGGGAACACGAAGGGTTTTCGGACAAAGAAGTAATCGACAACTAATTTTGGCTTTTCGGTTCTAGCCGAGAGCATGCTTTTCAAAACGGTGACCGTACCTTGAATTTCGGTTCTAACCGAGAACGAAGTTACCTACATATCCCCGGACTAAGGAATCAGGTCAGTGTAGTTCCTTACGCGCGGTAGCTGGGACTACCGCATTCAAACAGACACTAGACTCACTAAGACTCACTAAGACAAACCTAGACACTCTAGACTACTTAAGACAAACCAGAGGCTCTTCTAGACACACTTGGGACTGATACTAGACACTCTAGACTACTAAGAGGCTGTCGCTGCTGATTACTGGTCGCTTGCTGGTGGTCATTGCTTTACAAGGAATGGAAATACAAGGAAAAATGTAAAATTACAATCCCTAGCCTAAATCTTCATGCTTCCCTGAGGTGAATCTTGGCTTGAAAGACAAACTCCGTCACCCGTTGTATGGGCAGGCACCATCTGAAACTTGAAATGGTCGCACTTGTTTCAAACAAGTCTTGACTTGAAGCTGGGGATGGTCGCTATCTTCGAGCAGGACTAACTTGAAAAGGGAGTGGTTGCTATCTTTGAGCGCAAACGACTTGAACTACATGTGAGTGCTATCTTCTAGCAAAACTGACTTGGAAGGAAAATGATCGCTATCTTTTAGCAGATCTTGACATAGAAAGGAAATGACACTATCTCTGAGCGAGACTGACTCGAAAAGGGAAATGATCGCTATCTTTTAACGATCTTGATATGGAAAAGAAACGACGCTATCTTTTAGCGAAACTGACTCGAAAAGGAAATGATCGCTATCTTTTAGCAGATCTTGATATGGAAAAGAAATGACGCTATCTTTGAGCGAACTGACTCGAAAAGGGAATGATCGCTATCTTTTAGCAGATCTTGACATTGAAAGGAAATGACGCTATCTTTGAGCGAATTGACTCGAAAAAGAAATGATCGCTATCTTTTAGCAGATCCTGACACGGAAAAGAAATAAAGCTATCTTTGAGCGAAACTGACTCGAAAAGGAAATGATCGCTGTCCTTTAGCAGATCTTGACACGGAAAAGAAATAAAGCTATCTTTGAGCGAAACTGACTCGAAAAGGAAGTGATCGCTATCTTTTAGCAGATCCTGACATGGAAAGGAAATGACGCTATCTTTGAGCGAAAACTGACTTGAGAAGGAAATGATCGCTATCTTTTAGCAGATCCTGACATGAAAGGAAATGACGCTATCTTTGAGCGAAACTGACTTCGAAAAGGAAATGATCGCTATCTTTTAGCAGATCTTGGCATGAAATGAAATGACGCTATCTTTGAGCGAAACTGACTTCGAAGAGAGAATGGAGTTCCGTCTGACATCTAGCGCAACTATCCCAGTTCAAGTGGTCCTAACTCTTCTTAGCAACATAGCAAATGTCACACTTACTTTCTGCATCGTGGATACACCCTGTTTCGGATCTTGCAAATAAGCTTAATGACTCTTGTTCTATTTTTCACAGTACTGTGGGATGAACAACGCTTAAAGCTTCTCCCAAACATATCCACTCTTCATGATACAATTTTGGTATGTCGTCCTTCCGGCCTGATGTGCCGTGCTGGGCTCCAATTATCAATGTTGATCATGACTTGCTGAGAACTTTCCCATTGCCGAGGGTGTGCCCTGCTCGCTGGAATTAAACATGAATCCTGAAAGACAGAGTTTTGCAATTTTCTTTTGTTGCTCATGTTAGGTTAGCGCCGAAAGGGCGAGGAATTAATGGTGAGGCGAGATGTACAAAATGGAAATAAAAAAAAAGTTTAAGGGCGAAAGTCGTTTGGACAGAGAACGTCTTTCTGAAAAGGGAAACTTATCTGGCAATATACTGGCGGCCTTGACGATCATGACATGTATCTTGGATGACCTCGTCCGACCAGTGCCACTTGTTTGTTGAGAGTTGATCCACGGAAGATATCAAACCATAACCAAGTTGAGGTGACTCTCAAGTCGACTAGTAGCGCCCTTTCGGGTTTTCGCCAACTAGCCTCTCTCTTTGATCTTTTTCCTCACTGTTTGTCTTGCGGCGCCTTCTCAGGTTTTCACCGACAAGACTTCTTTCTTTTCTCTTTTTTTTTTCTTTTTTTTTTCTTTTTTTTTTTTCAATTCAATTTACAACACCAACATCTCTTGAAAAATGTGAATAGATGTTACAAAAATGATAGAAGTTTGTTTTTATTTTATTTTATTTATGAAATAAAATAAAAACAAACTTCTGCCCCAGTTTAGCATGAAAAAGGGAATCTAAACTTCCTTTGATGTTGGCCGCAAACTTGGAAGCAAGTTTTGCGTCAATAAAACAGGAAAAGAGGAATTTTCTCTTATTGCGAGCACAAAGAAAATGGGGAGGAATACTGAATTTCCTCCATTTTCTTTTTAAAAAAAACAAAAACAACTTCTGCCCCAGTTTAGGATAAACTGGGGTCTCTTGTTCTCTTGGCATATTCCGAAGGCCTGGGGGCAAACCTTACGCGAATAAAAGTAGAAAGGGAAAGAGGAGTTTTTTTCTTATTGCGACCGCACCAGAATGGTTGCCTACGTATCCTTTTGAGAGGAATCAGGTCAGACGTAGCTCTAGGCAAATGCCCAGGTTTCTTTTGATGTTTTTCAGTTTCATTTCATTTTGGTACAATTACATTGATTCCAAACGGAGAACATGTCTCGAAAGTACAATGTTCAAAGTGCTAATAAGGGATACATTTTGGGATAGCAAAAGCGAACAAAAGTCTTGCATTCATCCCGATTTGAAAGCCATCTTGGAGTCAAATGTAGTACCTCTTGACCGCGTCTGCATTGACGGGTATTTCAGTTGTCCTGCCTTCTGGATCTGTAAGGTACAAGGCGCCATTTGGCAATACTTTCTTTACCAGGTATGGCCCTTGCCAATTTGGAGCAAATTTCCCTCTAGCTTCTTCCTGATGAGGAAAGATTCTTTTCAAGACTAATTGCCCTTCTTTCAAGTCGCGCAGGCGCACTTTCTTGTTGTAGGCTCGGGCCATTCTTTGCTGATACAATTGACCATGACAAACTGCATTGAGCCTCTTTTCATCAATGAATGACAACTGTTCCAATCGGGTTTTGACCCATTCTGTGTCCTCAATTTCTGCTTCCACAATGATTCTGAGAGATGGTATTTCAACCTCAGCGGGTATGACTGCTTCGGTTCCGTATACCAATGAATACGGGGTTGCACCTATGGAAGTGCGTACAGTTGTGCGGTAACCAAGCAAAGCAAAAGACAACTTCTCATGCCAATCACGAGATCCTTGTATCATTTTCCTAAGGATCTTCTTGATATTCTTATTGGCTGCTTCAACCGCACCATTTGCCTTTGGTCGGTAAGGTGTGGAATTTCGGTGCATGATCTTGAATCTTTCACACACGTCATTCATTAAATGACTGTTCAGATTTGCCGCATTATCAGTGATGATGGTACTTGGGATACCGAAGCGACAAATAATGTTAGAATGAACAAAATCCACCACAGCTTTCTTGGTCACGGATTTGAGAGTCACGGCCTCAACCCATTTGGTGAAATAATAATCTATTGCAACCAGAATGAATCTGTGCCCATTTGATGCTCTTGGTTCAATAGGCCCGATAACATCCATCCCCCATGCTGTAAAAGGCCACGGGGCTGACATTGTGTGCAACTCTAAAGGAGGTGAATGTATCAAATCACCGTGTACTTGGCATTGATGACACTTTCGCACAAAAGTAATGCAGTCATGTTCCATGGTAAGCCAGAAGTATCCCGCTCTGAGTACTTTCTTAGCTAGCACGTACCCGCTCATGTGGGGTCCACAGATCCCGGAATGCATGTCATTGAGAATTTTCGTGGCTTCAGTTGCATCCACGCATCTTAACAGTCCCAAATCAGGTGTCCTTTTGTACACCACCCCTCCACTCAGAAAGAAACCACTTGCCAGTCGTCGAAGCGTTCTCTTTTGATTATTTTCTGCCATTGGAGGATATGTCCCATCTTGAAGGAAATTCTTGACATCAAAGTACCATGGTTGACCGTCAATTTCTTCTTCAATCACATTGCAGTATGCATGTTGGCTTTGGACCTGAATCTCTAACGGATCAATATGGGCTTTATCAGGATGGACAAGCATCGAGGCTAGTGTAGCCAATGCGTCAGCCAGCTCATTATATATTCTAAGAACATGTCTAAACTTTAGAACATCGAACTTTTGGCGAAGGTCGTCCATACACTGCTTGTACATGATCAACTTAAGATCTCGAGTCTCCCATTCACCCTTCATTTGGCGTATCAAAAGATCTGAATCTCCGATCACCAGCAATTCTTTGATGTCCATGTCTAGAGCCATACGCAAACCCATTATGCAAGCTTCATACTCAGATGTGTTATTAGTGCAACTGAAGCGGAGTTGGGCAGCTGCCGGATAGTAATGTCCCGTGGGAGAAATGAGGACTGCTCCAATACCATGGCCTTTTGAGTTAGAAGCACCGTCAAAGTACATTTTCCACACGTGCTCTTCTTCATTAATCAACTCTTCAAGCACATCTACCTCCTCATCAGGGAAGTAAGTCTTCAACGGCTCATAATCATCATCCACCGGATTTTCAGCCAAATGATCAGCTAAGGCTTGAGCTTTCATTGCAATTCTGGTGACATAAACTATGTCAAATTCTGTGAGCAGGATCTGCCATTTTGCAAGCTTGCCGGTTGGCATTGGCTTTTGAAATATGTACTTCAATGGATCCATCCGGGAAATCAGATAAGTGGTATAGGACAAAAGATAATGTTTCAACTTTTGTGCAACCCAAGTTAGAGCACAACACGTCCTTTCCAACAAAGTGTATCTGGCCTCGCAATCCGTGAACTTCTTGCTCAGATAATAAATGGCATGTTCTTTCTTTCCCGAGGCATCATGTTGCCCCAGTACACAACCAAAGGAGTTTTCGTTGACTGACAAGTACAAAAACAATGGTCGGCCAGGCTCTGGCGGAACCAAAACAGGAGGATTCGACAAGTATTGCTTGATCTTTTCAAAGGCTTCTTGGCACTCCTCGGTCCATGCAATTGATGCATTCTTTTTCAACAACTTGAGGATCGGCTCACATATTGTGGTAAGTTGAGCAACGAACCTACTGATGTAATTCAACCTGCCTAGAAAGCTTTTAACATCCTTCTTGGTTCGAGGCGGAGGTAATTCTTGTATTGCTTTGATCTTTGCGGGATCCAGTTCAATACCTCGCCTACTAACAATGAAACCCAACAGTTTTCCAGCAGGCACACCAAATGCACACTTGGCTGGATTCAACTTCAGATTGTACCTACGGAGCCTTTCAAAAAACTTTCTGAGATCTCTCACGTGGTCTTCAGCAGTTCTAGACTTGATGATCACATCATCCACGTACACTTCTATTTCTTTATGCATCATATCATGGAAAATGGCAGTCATAGCCCTCACGTAGGTTGCCCCAGCATTTTTCAAGCCAAACGGCATCACTCTATAGCAATAAGTTCCCCAAGGTGTAGTGAATGCCGTTTTGTATGCATCATCTTCATCCATCTGGATTTGGTGATATCCAGCATAGCAGTCAACAAAGGATTGTATCTCATGTTTGGCACAATTGTCTACGAGAGTGTGAATGTTAGGCAACGGGAAATTATCTTTGGGACTTGCCTTGTTCAAATCTCGATAGTCGACACATATCCTTGTTTTTCCATCTTTCTTGGGAACCGGAACAACATTTGCAACCCAAGTAGTGTACTGAACCGATTGGATCACTTTTGCATCCAGCTGTTTCATTATTTCATCATGGATTTTCTTGATCATATCAGTTTTGAACTTCCGTTGCATTTGTCTCACTGGAGGAAAATCGGGTTGAATTGGCAATTCGTGGACTATCAATTCGGAGCTCAAACCCGGCATCTCATCATACGACCATGCAAAAACATCTCGATATTCAAAGAGCACTTTCCGAATATCGTCCTTCACTTCAGGTAGGGCGTACATGCTTATCTTGGTTTCCCTCACATCATCAGGGCTCCCAAGATTAACATCCTCTGTATCAGCCAAATTGGGTTTAGGCTTGCCCTCGTGGCGTTCAACTTCCAGGCCTATTTCAAAATCAGCCTGTTCCCCATCATATTCAGTATTGTTAACAAATTCCTCAATGTTTTCTTCATCACTTTCAACCTCAACTATGGTTATGGAGCCAAAATCAGATTGCGGTCCCTGGATGGACGATAAGTTCCTTGAACATGTCATGATATCAGGACCAGCAGATATATCACTACAGATAAACAAAAATAGAATAAAATTAGGAATATGAACAGAGATTGAAGTAAAGCTTGGCTCTTGGCCTTTCATTAATGAAAAAGGATTTGAATTACAAAAGGAAAGATGAGCAAAATAATACACCTGGCATACAACCCTTAGAATATCCAAGTGTATTCAAAAGAAAACTGTAAAACAACAGTCTACCAAGACCCCTTCCTGATGGGGAAGGGAGTTGCATTCCAGTTTGTCAGGTGCACGTCCGGGCCAATGTACTGAATTGAAGCATTACTGGAGCCTTCACCCGGCTGTACCATGCAGATTTCAAAAATGCCACCTAGATCAAATGGTGCATCCTGATTGTCTTCCACTGTGTTGACATTTGTAGCGACAACCTTTGGTTTCATAACATAACCCACAAAAGACTGAGCGAGACACGGAATTGGCTTTGGGAGAGACCAAACTTCCGACTTCTTTTTCTTTGCTTGCTTGCAATCAGCTGCTTTTGGCTTGAACCCTAGTCCCCACGTGCCTTGCACACCATTTGGATAAACTGGATTTACCCTGCCTTGTAGTGATGCTCCCAAACCCTTTCCAAATTGGAAACCATGCTTTAACATTTCGGACGCCATCATGATAGACGTCTCTGACACTCTTGGGATGGGTATAGGTTTCCCTTCTGTTACTTTTTCTACATACACCACATCGGAGGTTTGATACATGATGGTCGGGCGTGTAGTGACGGCTTCAAGGGCTGGTACGTCCAGGCTATTGTTAAACTGTGAGTCATCCTCTCCATAAACCACGACAGCTTGATTATCCCAAGTAAACTTGACCACCTGATGAACTGTGGATGGTACTGCACAAGCCATGTGAATCCATGGTCGGCCCAATAACAGATTGTACGATGCATCCGTTTCCATGACTTGGAACTCAATGCTGAAGGTAGCGGGACCAATGGTTAACTCAAGATTGATGATACCCAAAGACTCTCGAACTCCACCATCAAAAGCACGAACAGTAGAGGAACTTGCCCTGATTTTGCTCATATCCACCCTTAGACACTTCAGTGTAGACAGAGGGCAAATATTCAATCCTGCGCCGCCATCTATTAGAACACGTGTGACATATGAGTCTTCACACTTAACTGAGACATGAAGCGCTCGATTATGACCGGTTCCTTCTGCTGGCAGCTCCTCATCGGTGAACATCACACGATTAGTCTCAAATACTCTGCCAGCAAGTGCTTCCAGATTAGCCACAGTAGTTTGTTCAGGAATGTAGGCTTCATTCAATATCTTCAACAGTGCATTGTGATGTGCTTCAGAGTTCATAAGTAGAGATAAGAGTGATATCTGAGCTGGAGTCTTTCTCAACTGCTCGACGATAGAATAATCTATCGATCTCATTTTCTTCAAAAATTCTTCAGCTTCTTTCTCAGACACAGGCTCTTTGATGGGTCCTTGGTCTTCTCGACCTGGCTTTGCCTTTCTCAATTCTTCCGGGGTAAAACATCTCCCGGACCGGGTTAGACCATTTACATCTGCAGCAACCTCCATGATTTCTTTCCCGTTGTAAGACACAATTGTCTTGTTGTAGTTCCAAGGAACAGCCTTTGTACTTTTGACAGGGAGTTGCGCTGCTTGAGTGATGATAACCGGTTCACACTTCTTTGCCTTAACCTCGAAGACCGGAGTTTTCTGCCATGATGCCCCTTGCACAATAAATGTTGGTGCACTGTCATGAACTTTTTCCTGCTTTGCAACCGGAATTGTGAAACTTGGCTCAACAGCAGTATCTTGCTTTGCTTTGTTGACAGACGCACTTGACTTTCCCCTGATTACAACAATAAACGGCTCAGGGCCTTTGATGTCTGGAGAGGGACCAACTGCCACAATCTGCTTGGCGGCTTTCCCTTTCAAGTCCTCTTCTATGCATACCATCCCTACCATGGGTACGTTGTTTTGAACATCATGAGCTGGTAAAGGATTTTGATTCACATTTTGTGTTTCATCCCCCACGACTTTTATCTGATTATTGTCTATCATTGCCTGGATTACCCTTTTGAGTTCCCAGCAGGATTCTGTGTCGTGTCCAGGTGCTCCAGAATGAAACGCACAATGGCGTGAATGATCAACCCTTCCATTGGGGTTCACTTTTTCCGGGATTGGCTTCAACAGATTGGCTTGTTGCAATTTTTCAAACAAATTAGTGTAAGTCTCCCCCAGTGGGGTGAACTGCCTTTTCTCTTGTTGCATGTTTCTCTGTTGCATGTTTGGACGAAAACCCTGCGGACCTCGTGGCCGATAAGGCATCTCCTGGTGAGCCTGGAATTGAGTATGTGCCTGTTGATTGTTATATTGGACTGGAGCAGGGGGTGGACGCCACTGTGGACCAGATAGAGGCTGAGCATAAGATGCTGCATTTACAGGGAATGAGAACTGCGGCATGGAAAATTGCTGGCCGTGAGTTGGATAGAATTGTTGTGGCGGGGGTGCCTGAATATACCCTTGACGGTCGTTGTATCTCCCATCATTTCTTCTCGGTCCAGGACCAACCATTGCCACTTCATCTTTTTTCTCTTTCTTCTTCCCATAAGTACCTGACCCTGATTGCAACGCTTGGGTCGTGGCTCTCAAAGCTGTTTGGCTAACAATCTTGCCTGCTTTGATTCCTCTCTCAATCATCTCCCCAATTTTTACTGCTTCACTAAATTGCTTTCCAAGGGCAGAGGCCATCGCCTGGTAGTATGTTTCGTCAAGTACTTCGACGAATTCTTCAACCATTTTATCGTCTGGGATCAAAGGGCTCACACGCGCCGCCTGTTCGCGCCATCTATAGGCATACTCTCTGAAGCTTTCGCCTGGTTTCTTTGTGATCGTCTTCAAAGAAGAACGATCAGGAGCAGCCTCCATTTTGTAGCCATAATGGTTCAAGAAAGCGCTGGCCATGTCGTCAAAGGTGACCCACTTGGAAACATCTTGTTGCACAAACCATTCTGTGGCCGGTCCTCCCAAACTGTCCGCAAAGTACGCCATAAATAATTCGTCCTTCTCGATACCCCTCATTTTGTTAAGGTATATCTTCACATGGATCCTCGGGTCACTTTGCCCAGTGTACGGATCAAATTTGGGCACAACAAAGCCTTCAGGCAATGGCACATGAGGGAATAAGCACATGTCTTTGTATGAAATACTTGCTTTACCCCCTTGCCCTTGGATGTTTTTCACAGTTTGCTCCAAGCTTTTCAATTTTCGAGCAAAGTCAGCCTCTTCTGTTTTCCCCAATCTTTCGACATCAGCATGCGATTCTGGGTGGTGTCCATGATCATACGACTCAGTGGGGCGGAGTACATTACCCCGGGTTTGGTCGAATTGTTGATCACGAGCCCTCAACTGTGGGTCACTGTTTGACCTTTGCAAAGTGTGTCCTGCAGGAACAGTGAATACTGTGGCAGGAACTTGGGCTTGGCCATGTTGTCCATGTTGTGGGAATTGTGCCCCAGGTTGTACAGTAGAGGGCCCAACTATGTTGTCAGTTTCTGGATGTGGACCGAACCCTGGAGGATAACGGGGGTCTTCTGCCATTGTAGATTGCCCTTGCCCTGGTGGCTGAGCATTCGCCGTGAAACCAGCAGCACCTGGCGGAGCAGGAGGTGCCTGAACTGCCGACAAGTTACGAACCAGTTGCATCATCATTTCTTTCATGGCCGTGAAATCCTCGGCCATCTTAGCCTGTTGTTCAGCCAAGCGAACCAGCTCAGTGTTCTCAGTTTCTTCGGCCATCGTTGCTGGAGTGTCTTCTTAAAGAGGTGCTTCAACCACTTCTTGAACAGGCAGTGGTCCCTTGATTCTGGTGGAATAGGAATGTGGGGCCAGCACGGCAGTTGCTCAAGCTCTAAACAAATCAAAACACGTTAGTGCAACAAGATAGCATGGAATATGAATTTGCTCGTCGGCCTGAACAATGCCTAAGGTCGTTATGCGTCATCCCAAATTGGTTTAGATTAGATCCCCTAGTGTATTATTTGATCTCTTTTCTCTTCTTTCTTTTTTTTTTCTTTCTTTTCTTTTCCTTTCTTTTCTCTTTTTTTTTTTTTTTCTTTTTTCAAGTGAGGCTTAGAGGGTGAAATGAATTGACACATAAAAATAAGCAAAATATTTTCATTACTTCAAAAGAAAGAGTACATACGGTGCTTCCGGAGCACGACCAAAAGGAACGTACAAATGACTTAAAAAGGTGAAAATAAATTACAACATGCCAAATTCAAAAGCGACATAAAGTACAACAATGCCAGGATGTAAAATAAATGACAAAAAGCAATAATCTGCATCATCTTGGCCTGATGTATCTACTAGGGTGACTGGGGCACAAAATCAGCTGGCTCCTCTGGGTCGAACTCAAATGGCTCCACGGGATCTGCTGGCGGGCCTTCTGCAAAAGTACGACGCAATCCATTCAAATCTGCCGCAACTCTAGTGACAAAGGGAAGCACATGTGGGAGTATGTCCTCTGCGGGAAGCCTCCTATACTCATCGATGGACCGTGCCACATATGTAGCGGAGTCATAAACTTGCCGATAAGCTACACTGATGGTCCGTCCTGCAACCTGTATATCTCGAAGTCGGTCCTGTGCTAGCCCTCTGAGCTGCTCACCCTGTTCAAATGCCCTGTCAAGTCGAGCTCGAGAATCTATGGCATCCTGGCGATGATACTCTTCCCTTTTCCTGCTTTCCAACAAAGCTGCCCTGTCGGCATCCCGCTCTGTCAATGCCTGTGAGTGCATGACACGGAGTCGTCTGACTGTGTCTAGGTGCTGATGCGCGAAACCCTCATTCTCTGCCTGAGCAGCTCTGGCGGCATCCCGCTCTGCAATTAAGCTTTGTATGGTATCACGGTATTCCTTCCTAATCTCGTGCCTAGCAAGCTGAACCTGCATATCCAGCCTGGCCTCAGTGTCAACCGTGCCTGCTCTCGACCTCGCGGGCATCTCTTTGGGTATGGGCTGATGGTAATACCAGAACTTATACTCCCGAACGACCTCCCCCTTAAGTCCATCCTGAACCTGTGTGCTTTCTGCGAGGTGCCTCCTAGTATCCCACAGGCGCAGGATCTCTCCTCTAAGAGTAGCTGGGTTGAGAGGATAGTCTGAGGCATATGCACTCATGTCCTCAACTATTGGGATCTCCTGCTTCCGACCCAACTGCCTAAGTACACGCAGAGGAACATAAGGCTGGGATGCTGTCAAACCCATCAGAACGAGAAAAGGACGATCCACGCATCTGTGTACAACCTCCCTCTTAGGAAACCAACTACACTGCCACAAAATCTTGTCCGGCGTGAGAGAGTTCAAGAAAGACCTCCAATCTGGCTCACTTCCTGGGAATTTATACCTCTCGATGTGTTCGAGATGGTGTTCAAGATAATCGATGTCACAGCACCTAAGAATATCACGAGGTGGGCAAGGGCGTACGTGCTCCAAGAACCAGACCTGTAATAGAAGGTTACACCCCTCGAAGAAACTGCTCTCTCCCTTGTGGCATCGAGTCAAAGCATGAAACATACTACCGAGAATCGTCGGGATGATAGTGGCATCTGGTGCTCCACCATACAAAGCTGCCATGGTCCAGCTGACCTTAATGGATATCGCTCTATCCGGTAGTGGGAAAACCAACAACCCTAGCAAAGCGAACACAAAGACCTTAGGACAGAGGAGTACCCAATCTTCATATTTCAGCTTATCGTGGAACTCAAATCCATACTTCTTAAAACCATTATCGGCCCCAAAACGATCATAAAGGTAATCAAATGAAATCCAGCCTTGACGAACACTAGCGATTGAGAGGTCCGTCCGTAGCTTGATATTATTGAAAAAATCACGCTCATTAACCTTCCTCGGAGCAATCATATTCTTTTTCTCAAAATCCAACTTAAGAAGCCCAGCTATTTCCTCAAGGGTCGGCGTCATCTCAAACCCCTTAAAACAGAAGGTATTTTGGTTTGGGTTCCAAAACCCAACTAGTGCACTGACCAAGTCTCGCCGCGGGACAATAGTTTTAGTCACAAGGTCAGTCAGAAAACCAATCTTCTCCTGGACTATATCTTTCTGCATTTCACTCATTGTGTCCCACCAAGACTTTAGAGATTTATCCGATTTGGGTGGGCCATCAGTCATCATAATAGAGGGTGGAATGGCATCAGCAGGGTATTTTCTTTTGACTGTCCTAGAAGATGATGCAGCCATTGTTCCTAATAAAAAAAATGTGTCAAATGTTTGAAAGCCTGAGAACAACTTAAAACAACTGACCGACAGAGCAAAACAGATGCCTAAACTGCTAATTCGAAACTCCAATTTTTCAAAAAAAAAACTTTTGTCATTGTAATGAGGTAAAGTTGACCCTAAGAGAATCGAAAAATTTTGCCATCATAACGGCATCAGGACTGACTCCAGGAATTTACCAACATTGGTATTTAGATGTAATTTATAAAAGAAAAAATTCGACGTTACAACGACGCCACATTGACATCAAAACAAAATTTCATTTCCAGTGATGAACACTACAGTACTTTCAAAAATTTGCCGGCATAACGACGTGAAAAAACTGGATCTCAAAAACTCCCAACATCGGTATACGAGCCTTTTTCTAAAAATTCGCCATTATAACGGCGTGAAAACTGACACGAAAATTTTTTGACTTTCTATCTACTAAGTATGTACATATTTTTTTTTTTGTAAAATTTTCGTTATTATAACGACACAAACTGACATATACAAAAGACGGCAAACACTGACGTTTTTTACAAAAATTTGCCATTACAGCAGTATGACTCAATTTTATAAAAATAGCAAAACATTTACATTTAAAACATAAAATTCAACCTCTTCCTCACTTTTCCTTTCATTTTTCTCTTTTTTTTTTTTCTATTTTTTTTCTTTTGAAATCCGTCTCTCCCCAACTTGGTCAGCATAACAACCTTTCCTAATCGCATGCAACACATAGAATGCTTTTTTCAGACAAGTCTTTCCCGGGAAGTGGGTCCCGTTCAGACAAAAGGTAGTCAACCTAGACAAGTGCAATACCGGTGTATCGCACCTCATTAAGTCGGATATGATGCAGATAATTGGGCCTAAAGGTTTAACTCTAGGTGACACAACTGACTCAGTGTCTAGACTGGCTGAAAACCCGGTGGACAAACCGGGCGGAAAGCGCATCAGGGCCATCCGGAGACAGTGTGTCCGGCCTAAAACCCCGTCACGCCTTCCTCCTAAATCATGGGCAATTTAGTAAGAAAGTCCCAGATGCCACAAGCAATCTGGTAAGTGCACGTGTGTGTGTGTTTCAGAGACTCAGTGGGTTGCGGAGGAAGACAGTTTATATATACATTTCAACAATATCAAAGCAGTAACATTCAACTTTTCATGTAATAACAACAATAATATAACAACCGAATATTTAATAAATTAAAACATGCGACAATTTATCAAAGCCGGAGATTCTAGTTTTCACTAATTTCCCCAGCGGAGTCGCCAAGCTGTCACGCCCTAAAAATTAATTTATTATTAACTGCGCGGGTGCGAGTTTATTTATTTAAAGGCTCGTGACTGGTGTTCAAAAAGGTACAAATTTATTTAGAGAACTCGGAGTCGCCACTTGACATAGTTTAAGGTGTGCCAAGTCACCAGAAGGTACCTTGGAACACCTTTGACTCGTCTAATGGTCTGCGTTTAGAGATTCGGGTAAGGTTCTCAGTTGACTCTCGGGAAGGTATTAGGCACCCTCGAGTCCTGTGCCGAGCACAATTGCTTTATTGTCGCAGTTTTAATTTATTAAATATGGTTGTTATATTTTATCGTTCATTTAAAGTTACGCTTTGATTGTTCGAAACCGAAATCGCGTCAAGTAACCCACAAGGTATACTTGGACAAAATTTATATATTTTTTTTACTTTTTGCCTAATAAGTAGATCACAAATCATACTTATAATTGCCTAATCGAACTTACATCCTATTATTTTGCCTAATCATTACACCTTGGGTGGATAATTAATCATATCAAAATAAAACACATTGGCTAATTTTAGGTATGAAATGAACGACACAAATGTTTAGCATTTCTAATAAACTTGTTATTAATGAAGACTTGTGGCCATAAGTTAAAATGCCATTTTGGAACTAAACTAATTCGCAAATTATATACAATATGATTATGCTATTTGTGCTTTCAAAGGTTTGCAACTCTAGGCTAATTTTTGGAGTGATTTTGCACCAAATATCTCTTTTCCTTAAACAACTTTAACGTTTTCCAGATTTGCAGGAATGCACCAGTTTGTAAAAAGGGCCAGATTTGAGTGGATTTGCAAAAACGTACAAGTTTGCAAAAATAGCCAGATTTGCACCTTTAATACCAACTGTGCACTTATATCTATTTTTGCCTACTCATTTCAGCATTGAAATAATTTTCAGAATTTCCAGATTTGCAAATATGACCAGTTTGCGAAAAATAGCCCAATTATCTAAAATCTTTACTTGATGAAAATGGCCTTTGCAAAATTTTCTTTTTTTTCTCTTTCATGCATACTTGCTCAAGACAACAAATATAAACTCATTAAAGAAGACAAAACATTCATGAAATATTTGTAACAATTTATTCTACTTTAGCATAGTATAGTCGTGATTTTACGTTAGGAGACTACTAATGACACGCTACGAATATAACTTATTTGGGGTTACAAACATGCTAGATTTCATTTCACTTTCATATCCAAAACATATTTAAAATAAGTACATGGTTAAGAAAGTATTTACCTTGTGTAGCAATTCCCCAAACTAATGAAACAAATGAAATAGCAAGCCAAAGCGACAAAACTCACTCCAAAATCAGCCACTAAACAGCCCTTTAGCACCCTATTTAAACCTTAAAGACTTGTGGATTTATACCCCAAAAGACCCTTAGTGTAAAGGCTTTTGGTTCTAAATCCTACTATCGAACTTACTATATTTTTTTGAAGTATTTTTGCTCTCTTTTTGGTGTAAATTTCAGCTTGTTGTTGTGTGTAATAAGGGCATTAAATGGCCCTATTTATGGCTGAAATTGAGAGCCAAAAGGTGGGGTGTGGACTTGTACAAAAGTACAAGCCCACACCCTACACTTGAGTGCTTTTAGTCCCATTTTTCAAGCAAAAAGTACAGCAGCTGTAGAGGACTGTTTCAGCTACCAAAACAGCTTCCAAAAGCTGAAATACTACAAGTAGGGTCCTCTAAAAGGACCCCCAATACTCATTACATAGACTAGAAAGTCCAAGGATCAAACTAGACCAAATAATCAGTCCCAAGACTAAGCCTAAAACAAAACTAATGCAACCAGGTTCCAAACTAAGTTATATTTCCTAACTAAACTTACACTTAGTCCAAAACCAAAGCAGACAAAACTAAACTTAGCAAAACTCATTCCATGGTTGAGTTCCAACTCAATTGAGTTCAAAGTTGCCAAACAAATGACTACTTGAACCCTCAGATCCATACATTCCATCCCTAAGACAACCTAAACGCTGGACATTTCAAATGTAGAGTTAAGCAAATAAATTTAACAATAACAACCATTTTTGTTAACAATTCATGCACTAAAACTAATAAACCAGGAACCCACATACAAGAAAAATGTTAAATTTTTACAGGTTTGAGCTAAACTAAAACAAATGGGGACAGACATGCTATACTAACCAAACAAAGAACATGTTTCTTCAAACTTCACATTAAGAACTGGATAATAAACATACATATGCCAATTTTCACACATTGAATCGCTTTTGGAAACTTGTTTTCCATGACAAAACTATGTCGATCATTTGAGCACTTCTACTTTCTAAACTAAACTAGCTAATCAAACGAAGAAAGCAAGGAAACAATCTGATTGTCTAACTCTTTGAAAGCCAAGAAACTGATTTTCAAGTTCATAGGGAGAGAACAAAACAGTGAACCAACTTTGTTTTCATCCTTTGATTTATAAGCAAAACAAGCAATACATGGCCATACTCAGAAATTTTTTATAACTACACTAAACATAAGAACTACCAAGATACTAAACATGACAAGCTAACAAACAGGAAATAGGAATAGGGATTCACTATAATCTGACCGTTGTCAAGCTAATCGACGACGCCAAGGATGCTTCGCTGCCACTGTTTCTGCTTCGCTTCGACTCCCACTGCCTCGACATCAAACGCGGCTTCACTAAACAGCATCAACCATACGCTACCAAGCCTGCTTGTTACCGTGACTATTGCTCACTGCACTGCCAAGCAAACTATCACCAAACAATCATCATCACAGCTTAATCATCGCAGCCTCAATACCCCCACTGCTTCACTACACCCGAGCCTCCAATGCCTAGCCAAAAACTGAAACAACCCCTTGACATCAAAACGATCCCACAGCCCCGTAACAAACATCAGAACAAGCCCCTCCACGGCATAACGATCACAGCAGCACCCCCGACATCAATCATCACAGCCCCAAAAACAAAACATCAAACAAACCCCCACACCATCTCCAGCCATTGACATCAGAAACAAGAACAAAAAAGAAAAAATAAGAAGAAGAAACAGAAATAAAGAAAACAGAGGGAACGGGAGAGAAAAAAAAAACGAAGGGGAAACGGGAAAGGGAAACGGGCAGAAAGAGAGGGTTTTTTGGGAGATGGGGTACGGGGGTGAGAGAGGGGGAGTAAGGAAAAGAGAAGAGAAACAAAAAACTTACCGGAAAAAGCATAAAGTGGCCGGAGTCGAGCTTTTCAAAGTCCGATCTACTCCAAACGGTTTGGATTTTGAGGAATCCAAGTTGAGAAACGGAATGAGGGAGGCGAGAGGAGTCGATTGATGTAATTTTTATATTTTTCCGGCCACCGGAGGTGGTGGCCGGCGGCGGAGCAGTGGCGGGGCCACGGCGGAGATCCGGTGGAGGAGATTTCCGGTGGGGAGAGAAAAATTTGGCATGGGTTCCCCCATTTCTGAGTTTTTGTGTAAAAATGAGCAAATTTTTTTATGTTTTGGCTTATATACTTAGTAGATGTGGGCCGGGTTATACATATGGGCTGACGGGCTTGGCATTGGGCTACATATTTTTTCACATATAGCCATAAAATTATTTATGCACACACAACTAAACTAAAATCAAACCACATCCTTTACAACACTATCACAATTAAACATAGAATTACAAAAAATTAAGCAGGAACAAGTGATTTTCGTTAATTTTCAAATTTTAACATCCTAATTAGAAATAAATTTAATTAAGAACAAACACTAGAAGTCCAGAAAAATTGAGGACACGTCCTAAGAATCTAATACGAATATTTTGAGCATTTTCTTATCTAGTGCCAAAATTAGGTGATTACAATATGTAGTGGTTTCAGTCTAGACCTCTGCGTTTTGTTTTGATTCTCGTTCCCGTTTTACCAACAAAAGAATCAACCACTGCAAGGCGGTAACTTTATTTTGCCAAGATTTTACGTATATAGAGAGAGAGCGAGAGCTAATTTTTACAATTATCTTGAGTGAAATGCGGGTTTACTTGTAGAACAAATTAGGTGAAGATGGAAATTACTACAGTAATAATCATTATTGGCAATTTTTAACTCTTTAGTTAAAAGCAATATAATGAAAATACTCAGGTTAAGGGCGCCTACAATTCTTGGTAAAGAAGTTAATTAGTGCATTTGGTTTGCTGTAATGCTTATATGGGAAGATTTATCCACAAATGCCAAGGTAAGGGATTGGTTACACCTATTGTGATAAAATCTGAATACTCTTTTATGTTTTCCATTGCTAACTTTTGACTTCTCAACTATGCCAACCTGTCTTTCTTGAGTTTCTATATACTTCCCTAATTAAGGCATTTCCTGGCAACCCTATCCTATGTTAGATTATTTTCCTGCAAGCAACTTATAGTATAAGTTCATACTTTTTGTCTCTGATTCTTCCTTAAGTTTCGTCTTCTCATCTTAGAGTATCTAAATTAAAGCTCTATGGCTGTGTAATATACAATTAACTAACTTGGTGAAAGACAACAATAATGTGATTGGCTTATACACTATATACTAATCTTAGTTTGTATGTGTTTTTCGAAGTTTATCATATATCTGAGATGTGTGTGATTTTGCATGTTATGCTGAACTTTCGAGTAGAATTTGGTTGTCCAGTAACAACAAAACCGTAAGTATCTACTACTAATTAATATTCGTTCGGATAAGTTAAATCTGCAAATAAAGAATCTACCTAAAACATGCAAAGAGTAGTATAAAACCGGATTAAAAAGAAAATAGAGACTCAATTTGGAAGGCTTGAACATTTATTGTCTAATAAAAGAAAATTCATGTGCTATCCTCAAATTGCATGCTCCTGAATAAATGATGAATGAAGAAGAGATTAAATTGGCGAGAAGATCCTATCATGCTTTCTTTACTCTTGCAATAAATCAAACAAGGAAAATACGTATTCGAACAATTCACATTTTTCCCAAAACATGCAAAAAGTAAATAGAAGAAAGTGCAAAATCATGGAGTCAAAAGTAACTGACGTGGGTGAGTTATTCCACGTCTCAAATAGAAAAAACAGATCCTAACTGCTAAAATTGCTAAACATGCAAAAACCTACGATAACAATCTAACCAACTCACGTGATTCTCTCTTTAAAACTTCCCCCATTTCCCCACTACATCCACATATGTCATGTGACACCTTCAAAACAGGGGAAGAAATAAAAAAAGATGACCAATTTGATACTATAATATTCCCCTCTTGAGCACCTAAGGTGTTTTGACTTATGGTAGCCGACTTAGATGAAAACCTTAGGGACAAAGAGTAATAATCGTAGCAATAGAAATGTTACGTGATTTCTTTCATCTTAATAATTATATATGTTGGCGGAAAATACCATGATATATATTATTGATCCGGGCGCCACTTTATTTAAAGCAAAAATATGATTCTTTCTTGAAAAATAAAAAAGGAAAAATGTTCAATTACGTACGGAAAAATAAAAGGGAAAGTAAGAAGATAAAGAAAAAAGGGACAAATACCGTAAAAACAAGGCACATCCCTATTACGGCGTTATGGTCAGTACTGAAGCAAACATTAATACAGAGCATGACCTAAAATATAGAGTGCATTCATACTCTAACCAACCCCCCAACCCCACTCCCCCCCTAAACCTTCCCTATATATCACGACCATACAACCATTATATACATACCACTATCCTCATTTCTCTCTCAACACATCTATACATACAAGTATATGTATGTAATGGATAATATGGCTGTAAGACAAATGTCTTTTGGGGCAACAAACATGTATTTCAGAACAGAAACGGGGTACACTGATATAGAAAAGAGGCAGTTGTTTTTGAGAAGTTACCAATTCAGCAGGAAACAAAGTGTGAGTGAAAGAGTTAGAAGAACTTTCTTTAGAGTTAAAAGGGTTATGTGGGTAAGACTCAGATCAGCAAGAAAGCTCAGGAAATTGGTATGGTTGAGGCTCAAATATGGTATATTTGGTTACAGAAAAAGAAGGCTTTTTCGTCGACTTTCAAGTTCAAGTTATTATCATAATACTGGACTTTCTAATTGTTCATCTTCTTGTTTCTGGTAGGATGAAGTACTACTTATTATCAGAATTATTTTTTAGTATTCTTTTGGCTTTGTTTGGGATCATTTATGTAGTAGGAAAAAGAGCTACCAGTAAGCAAAATTAGAACGTGCCCAAATCTTGAAATGATCAAGAAGTTGTCTGCTGACTTGATTTTAATTTCTCCTACATGTACAAATTTATTTCAGTATCTAATTATGCTCTATCTTTACTAGTTTATCAGCTTTTATGAGTACATCTTTTGTTCTTTTTTTTCCCCCTGTGTTGTGGCAAATTTTTTGGATGATGATTCTAGTACTATAGAATGCAGGGTATTGTTCAGATAAATGGGAACCGGAGAAGCGAATGGTTTAGACCATTAGTGTAACATGACAAGTCCTGTTCACTAGAGTTTAATTCTTGTTTTCATGTATAGTTGTGTAGCAGTGTTGGTTGCTCTGGAAGATCGAACCATTAAATTTAGTAGGACATCTTTTGAGAGAAGTAGGTAAAGAATGAGAAAAATCTGAAATCTACCAAAATGCACAACACTATAGGACCACAAAAATAAATATTCTCTCTGCTGCTTCCATTCATACACCCTGCCTTCTTTTTTTGTTTCAGGCATTTATATACTCCATATTATTAGGCTTTTAATAAATTATACTTTTGCTCATATTAGTTTATAGAAATAACTTGACATGTTTAAAGCTGCATTAATTCTAATTCTCCTACTATTTGGTAGTATGTTATAAATTAAAGACCTCTAGTTTGATACCAAAATCACGCAAGTCTTCTAAGACACATAATAATGTGAGAGAGAGGTTACTTTTATCTGTGGTTTATATATCATCCTATAATAAACACTATAGTACATGCTTTCATTTTTGGGTTGATATCGGAGAATTTAGAATAGGGAAATGAAATTAGGCTGTAATGTCCCATAAACAGTAAAACTTTCTTTAGATGCTCATTTGCATAAGGTATGTATGTTGACAATATTCATAATCAATATAGTTAAAGTTATTGACTTTTTTGTTTACGTTTGACTAATATATCAAGAAATTGCAGTTCCCATAAAAACCACGTCTCTAAGGAGTAGTTCTAGTGATTATTTAATCATGAATGGAATGTCATTATGCAGAATTGATAAACTGATAATAATTGTAAAAGCTGAAGGATCAAGAAAAGATTGATGCCAACTGTTAGCTCAATTTGGCAGGTTTCTTGTATTAATTAGTCTTGGAAGTTTGCACATGAAACTAGGGTGTTTCTTAACGTTTCTCTGTTTTTTCTAATACTATAAATTTGGGGAAAGCTGCCTTAGTAAAAGCCAAAGGAGACATTCATCACTCACCCCTTATTTCATGGAAGTACTAGTAATTTTTTTCCTCCTGGGAAGTTGAAAAAGAGGAAAACGAGATGCGTGCATATTTGAAAAGAACTTTCTTAAGAAGATAAGACCTAAAAAGATGCTTGTGGGATACTGCAGCAAATAATTTAGCTGTGTTTAAATATTTAATTGGACACTAATGTTACAAAAAATAGAGTTTACACTTTACAACATGAAGCGGTTGAAAAAATGCGACCTGTGACTTTTACATTCACGTCTATATATAGGTTGGCGTAATTGCAAAATTGTTGAAAGCATAAATTAAAAGCCTTTTCATGTTAGATGTTCAAATGTTGAGTGGCTTTTCTGCTGATTTCTTGGCATTTATTTACTACGTACGTCAGTCAATTTTGTCCTAACAAAAACCAGACCTGAGGACAATAAGTGAGGTTGCGTCATTTTGTCTATATTTAGCTTCCTTTTTCTCATCTGAATTGCGTGTGCAAAATTGTTGCTTCTACTTTCTTGCATTGACCTGACATATTTACGTGATTTTTTGAGATTCCATGCCAATTCAACCATCTCATTTCACCTGTATAAGGGTCGATTTGACTAGCTAAATAGTATATCTAAGACTACAACAAACCCAATACGATTTAATATTAAACGTAATTAGAATTGTTCTTTAACGCAGAGCCACGATTTAATATTACACTCGGTTCCTTCTTTAAAGAAAAAAAAAAAGGAAAAAAATTGTCGTGGGTGAGGGGCTGTGCTACGAATACTTGGAGGGGCATTATTAACTAAAGGAGAATATTGTTCTTGGAGAAATATGTGAAACCCGTTCCATGTGTAAGGTGAATTTGCAACTTGATTTTCAATCTTTTGTTTGCTGAATAAAAAAACTTGCATACTTACATTAACAGATGCCCTTAATTAGCAGGCTAGAACTACAGTCGAACGTCCACACTTGAGACTTGACCTATTTCATTTTTTTACAAAACGTCAAGATCATTGACATTTATGGCTTATAAAAAACCTTTCCACGTACACATGAAGCTTGAGTGGACTGTGATTTCCTTTTTTATTTTTTGGTAACAAGATTTCGTTTACATTGCAAATTGGAATCATCCTGATAATTCATTATATATTACTCCTATATTAGGTATCTAATTGACTTTATTCCATTATAACTCTCGCTTTCTTTTGTTTTCTTACGCTACTATATTACTTTCTAAAAACTTCAAATAATTGCAATTATACTAGTCGGCAGGATTTGCTAGCAACTCTTGCTCAATCAGACAGTGGTTCTAGGGCTTTAATTTTCTGTGATTGAGATAGCAGATGTCAGACAAATAATTAAGATGATAAAGAAACATAGTTATCACCGGGCGTCAAATCATATTATCATGAAATAATCCAATTAATTTTGTCGTCATCTTTCTTATTAATGCTCTCTTTGTGATGAATAAATAATGAATAATGGCTCACATCTTTCATTATTTGACTAAACATGTAAATCACATAAATTAAATTAACATTTAAATATACTTATCGATTAAGTCGACAACAATTAAGACGATTTCTACACCACACAGAAAAAGAGGGAAAAAAAAAACATTGGTAATTGAAAAGCTTCTATCTCTAGAAATACACCAACATGAGTCTCTGCAAGATTCCGTAAGGTTTTGCATATAATTCTCTTTTGATGCGCAACGTAAAACATTGGAATAAAACATTCGATAGTGGAATTATAATATTCACAAAATAGCCTTTTGTATTATTCTCTAGCTAGAAAACTAATTATATAAGATTCTTCAATATCTGTATTTTAGTGAGGGCCAAATGACGACCTTGCAAGGCTTTTATATGACTATGACAGATGATAGCAATCAAAGTTTGAGCACAATTACGTCCTAATTAGTAATTCCGGGAGCAAAACTGAGTTGACTTGATGCCACCAATCCATTCCCTCTATACAAAAGCTGAAAAACGAAGTTCTTAATTCCCAAAGCTACTTTCTATAAATATATTTAGAGGGGATATTTCATGATAGGGGAAAGGGAAATAGAAAATCAACTGAAAGTTGAATCTAAAACATTTACAATAGATGTTGTATAAGTAAATTTCTACTTAACCAAAACCTCATCGTCCTTAGCTCTTGTTCAGCATACCTGCAAACTGAACATGATTTTTTTCCATAAAAGAAGATTCTTTATAGCAATGTACGTACTACTCCTATCTTTTTACAAATGAGATCAATGATCAGTCCATGTGGCGATAACTCTATAATAATCTAATTGAAGCTGGTATAGACTTAACAGGATGCAGGCCATGCACTCTTTAATGACTTCATATTACAGAAATATTTGTTTAGAGTCTTAATAATGACGATCTAACCATATTAGGCGCGTGTCAGTGTGCTATTCAATCTTACATCAATCATTTTTCTTCCTAAAGATATATTAGTATTAATCTGGCGAGATCGATCAGCTCATAATAGAGCTTTTTTTTTTTTTAATTTAAAAGGGTTTCGAATCAACCTCACAATCTTTTTTTTTTTTGGTACATAACTTCACAATCTTATCCGTGAATAAGAATATATTCAATACTTGAACCAGATATTTGCATAATTAATTATAGAGACACGAACCAATCAATAAATTAAATATTTAGAATAAGAAAAAGAAATGAAGAAGGGTTCATAGGTCATGAAATATTCTTCAACTTTCTGAGGATTTACATGAAAATTGCGTACAGCAAAAGATTTCATGCCACATATAATACTATAATGTATTGAGTTTAAATAATATACATTTAAATAATATACACCTACGGTCAGTGGCGGACCTAAGATTGTTGTTAAGGGGTATCAAAATATAAACAAATTAACATACGAATAAATTAAAGAGACTCAATATATAGTATATATACATAAAAAAAAAAGAAATTACCTATTTATGCAGTGTAATTTTTCCACGAATGGGTATCACTAGATCCGTCAATGCCTACGGTGTAATTTCTGTTTACACCGTCGGCTGATTTAAAGCTTATTACAATCAAATTTTTAAGTTTTCTTGCTTGTTACAAATATTTAAATTTATATTTTTATAATGCCAATGATTTGATCAAGTCAATGTCATTCCTTAACTACCTAAGATGCCGACTATTATGTGTTAGTTTTTGCCTTGGTTATTCTTGAAGGTCAATTCTTCAATCGTGACTCAATCATTGGCTAATTTTTTAAGTTAGATTAGTTATTCAAAAAAAAAATTTGGGAATATTAAAACAAACAAAGAAAACTTGAAAATTTGTTTCTAATATGCTTTGAATTAACTGACGGCAAAAAAAAAAATGTTAATATATTTACTAGCCTTTAAAACGAAAGCCCAAGATTTTATTTACTCCAAAAAATTTCACCGCATGCCCTCCATAAGGAGTGGTTTTACAAAATTACCCGTACTAAAGAATATTTTAACAAAATACCCTTATTTAGTCTGTAAGCCAAGACTTCAAGGCAAAAATTTTGGAAGTCTTGGCAATTGGCTATACTTCAAGGGCAAGTGTTGTTTTGCCAATACTTCAAGTTATATGGCGAGAATGCAGGGAAAACTGGAAGGGGCAAGTCTTGACAATTGCCAAGACTTACGACGAAATGCAGCAAGTGTTGCCTATTGCCAATACTTGTCGTTCAAGTGTTGGCAAATCCAGCAGGGGTCAATGGCAAGTCTTGGCATTTTTTTCAAGACTTACGGCCAAGTGCGGCAAGTATTGCCTATTGCCAATACTTAAAGGGATAAGTGTTGAAAAGTGAAAAAATATACGGACAATTACATGGAGAGACACTTCACTCATGAAAATTACCAAAAAAATTGCCTTATTTCCTTACTTTACCCGACCTAGCACCCCTTTCCCTTTTTTATTTATTTTATTTTTTTTTACTCTATAGCACCCCTCCCCCCCCCCCCCCCATTTATAGGAAAAAAAACTCTAGCCCTCATTTTTCCTCTCTTCTCTTTCCCTCCTTCCCATTTTTCCTCTCTTCTCTCCCCCTTGCAATATCACGCCACCGCCCCCCCCACCCCCCCTTCAACCGCTGCCTCACCTCCATTCCCTCTCCTCCAAGCCACTGCCTCCGCCACCGCCGCTGTCATAGCCATGCCACCACCGCTTCTTCTTCTTTCTCTGTTTTTTTTTTCTTTTTTGCTTTTTAAATAATATTGTCGATTTTTGTTGTATATTTCGGTCAAAAACTCCGGTGAGGGGTTTGTTTATCATGTTTTTTCTTATTTTTTCACATTTTTCATAAGAATCCGGTGAGATCTACTAGTTTTTTGTTAAAACTTTTTAGATCTAGTGTTTTTCTTGTATAAAACTGTACAAATCTTGTATATTTGTTAAGATTTCGTGTAGAACTGCCCGAAACACTGTGTACGATAATTTTTGCGAGTTTATACAATTTTATACATTTTTATGCAACTTTATACACTCCTTAAACATGTATAAGTTTTTTATTTATGCACTATTTATGGATGTTTGTATAAAATTTATGTTCTTTGTGTATATTTTGTATTTTTCTTCTTGCATACACAATTTTCTATGTATTTTTATAGGCAAAATACATATTTTACCACCTAAACTTATCCCGAAAACACAGTTTCACACCCCAACTTTGCGGGCGACCTATGACCCCCCTTAACACATTCAAAGTGGTATTAATATAACCCTAAGCGATGACGTGGCAGGGGTCATCTTTAAACGCAAGTGAGTAACAAAAACAGGTTTAAAGCCCAAATAAAGTATACACATATCAATTTTTAATTGGGAATTATAAAGCTAAT